>OX375807.1:7500-1365098 GCA_947359405.1 Antitype chi
GTATCGGGGAATGGGAGGCCGGTAAAGCTGAACCTCAGGCCAAATCTCCGGTCAACCAAAAGTCACCAGGGACCTCTCAGGAAAGTACCAGTCTTTCGGAGTCGCGTCGAGCACCATCAGATACCGTAAAGCCGCTAAAGAGGCCCGAGGCCGGTTTCCCCAACATCACAGCGGAGGCAAGAGCATGTCTGAATAAGGCAAAGCTCCACCTCAACAACTCGCGTAACCTTAAGGCGGAAATAAAAACGGGTGTTACAGCGGCAATAGATCGACTGTATCAGTTGGTGAAGGAGGCGGACAAGGGAAAAGATGGTCAGGCTCAACAACAGGGAACTGTAAGCCAGAAGGACAAAGAAAAAGGGGAGGATCTGGAGAATATCAATTGGTTGCGCTCCGCATTAGAAGAGCAAACTCTGATAGTGAAGGAGGGCAACCAAATGATAAAACAACTGCAGGTGGCGATGCAGGAACAAAGGGAGGCACAAGAGTCACGCGACAGAGAACGACACAACGACAGAGAAGTACTGACGGAGATTCGAGCGCTCGAAAAGACCACCCAGGAAATGGGAAAAATGATCTTCGAGATTAGGGAGAGGGCCCCAACTTACGCAGAAACCCTGACTGCCCCGAAAAACACCTGGGGTCAAAGGCCGAGGCACTCTGTCATTGTGTCGTCCGATGTCGCAATGGACACAAGTGCAGAAGTCGTCGGAAAAGTTCAGCATGCATTGGATGCAAAGAAGAGTGGCCTGCAGATCGAAAGGGTCCGAAAAGTTAAGGACAAGAGGGTTATCTTGAGCTTCAGCAGTAGGGAAGAGATGGCAAAAACAACAGCCCAACTCAAGAAAGACAAAACACTACAAGTGGAAGAGGCTAAAAATAGAAACCCACTTGTCATAATCAAAGATCTCTTGTCCTACAACAGCGACGAAGATGTCTTGACTGCCTTGAGGGTCCAGAACGCCCGCCTGCTGCAAGACCTGACGGCCGAGGAGGTCTCTGCCACCGTGAAATACCGGAGGAGGGCACGGAACTCGCTAGAGAACCATGTTGTCTTACAGGTGACACCGAAATTGTGGCAGAGATTAACTGCGGCTGGTAGAATCTTCATCGACCTGCAGTGTGTCAGGGTCCAGGACCAAACGCCCCTCATACAATGCACAAGGTGCTTGGCATACGGGCATGGCCGGAAATTGTGTACGGAGCCTGTGGATCTGTGCAATTATTGCGGTGGGCCTCATCTTAAGGCTGAGTGCACCACACTGGAAATGGGCGATGGACCGACGTGCAAAAACTGTACCAAAGAAAAGTATGACGATGTACGCCACTCGGTCTATAGCCAGGAATGCCCAGTGCGCAGGAAGTGGGATGCATTGGCGCGAACTGCCGTAGCCTATTGCTAAGGTGGTCCCCGGAGCCGCACAGACCGCAGATACTCAAGTTTACATGGTAGCGCAAGCGAACCTCCAACGGAAACAACTGGCGACAAATGAGCTCATGCTCGAAGCTACAAATCGCAAAATATCATGCGCACTAGTTCAGGAGCCGTATGTTGGCAGTATAAGGGCAATGAAGTCGTACGGGGGGGCTAGAGTCTTCCAAAACGCGGATAGCGAGGGTACTGTAAAGGCGGCAATAGTTGTGTTCAACCGTGACATCGACGTAATACAGTGCCCCAAATTCACCACCAACAATATCGTGGTGGTGAAGCTACGAACGAGTGCGTGGGAGATGCTAGCCGTCTCGTACTACTTTGAGCCTGACCAACCCATCGGGCCATACCTAGAACAATTAACAGCTGTGATGAACGAGCTAAAGCCCAAAAAAGCCATCATTGGAGGGGATGCTAACGCCAAGAGTACGTGGTGGGGAAGCAGTCTCATCGACGATAGAGGTGATGAACTGGCAGGGATGATCGGAGAGCTCTACCTACACGTACTGAATTTCGGGAATAAACCAACTTTTGACACCATCAGAGGGGGACGTAGAATCACAAGCTACGTCGACGTGACCCTGTGCACAGACTACTTGCTCGACTTGGTAGAGGACTGGACGGTAGCCGAAGATTTAACGAGCTCGGACCACAATGGCATAATTATAAAAATTAAATTACAAAAAGGGAAAGGTATTAATATTAAAAGAACGACTAGAAAATACAACACAAAAAGAGCTAATTGGGAGCTATTTTATGAAAAAATGGACCAATTAATAATAGAAAACAGAATTAACAAATTACAGATAGAAGAAATAGATAACAAGCAACATTTGGATAGTTTAATTGAAAAATATACACTAGTAATAACTCAAGCATGCAACAAAGCAATACCAACTAAAAAAGAAAATGAAACACTTACCTTGCCATGGTGGTCCAAAGAGCTTGAAAAAATGAAGCGCAATGTCGCTACCAAGAAGAGAAGAATCCGGTGTGCTGCAGCATCACGTAGAGAAGGTGTGGTCGCGTTGTATCTGGAAGAGAAACAGAAGTACGAATTAGAAGTTAAAAAACGCAGTACAGAGAGTTGGAAGGAATTCTGTCAGAAACAAAACAAGGAAGGGGTCTGGGAGGGAATTTATAGAGTAATCAAGAACACAACTAGAAGGCAAGAAGATCTGCCGCTGGTATGGAATGGAAAGGAAGCAGAGCAGGAAGAATCCGCAAGAATACTGGCAGATACATTCTACCCGGAGGATACACAGGAGGGGGATAGTCCAGACCATCTGCGAATCAGAGCTCTCGCTAACCAAATAAACGACTGGAGCCATAATGAGACCCATGACCCGGCGTTTACGATGGAGGAGCTCAGGTTCGCAACGGAGAGCTTCAACCCGAAGAAGGCACCCGGAGTAGACGGCTTCACAGCCGACATCTGCCAGCGAGTAATATTCCAGGACATGGAACTACACTTGGCAATACTTAATAAGTGTTGGCAACTCACGCACTTCCCCACAATATGGAAAGAGGCCACCGTGGTGGTACTCAGGAAGCCAGGGAAGGACAACTATACCAGTCCCAAATCCTACAGACCAATTGGACTGTTACCAGTGATGGGCAAAATACTGGAGAAGATGATGGTAAGAAGGCTGGCTTGGTACCTGGTGCCCCGGATAAGTCCCCGCCAGTATGGCTTCATGCCACAGCGAAGCACAGAAGACGCCCTCTATGACCTGATAGCCCACGTGAGAGGGAAACTCCAAGAGAGGAAGCTCATCACGATGGTCTCACTGAACATAGAGGGAGCTTTCGACAGTGCATGGTGGCCAGCTATAAAGGTCAGACTGGCGGAAGAGAAGTGCCCAGCGAACCTCAGGAGAATGGTAGCCAGCTACCTGAGCGACCGTAAGGTCCGGGTTAGGTATGCTGGCCATGAGTACGCGAAAGGCACTCACAAAGGGTGTGTCCAGGGGTCAATAAGCGGCCCTCTTCTGTGGAACCTCCTCTTAAACCCACTGCTGGAGAGTCTTACACAGAGAGGTGACTATTGTCAGGCGTTTGCGGATGACATCGTGCTCGTCTTTTCGGGGGAGACTGCTTTAGACATCCAGAGACGGGCTAATGCCGCTCTCGAACATGTTCGGGTGTGGGGTGTCGTGAATAAACTCAGGTTTGCACCGCACAAAACCTGCGCTATGGTGCTTACCCGAAAACTTAAATACGACACGCCACATCTGACCATGGGAGGGATCGACATTGAAATGTCCTCGGAAATAAAGATCCTGGGACTGACAGTGGACTCCAAACTGACCTTCAATAGTCACACAGCTAACGTCTGCAAAAAGGCACTTGGAGTCTACAACCAGCTGTCGAGAGCTGCTCGGGTCAGTTGGGGTCTCCACCCGGAAATCATCCGAATCATATACACCGCCACAGTGGAGCCCATTATTATGTATGCAGCTGGTGCCTGGTCTTCAGCAACTAAAAAGTTAGGAGTCCAACGCCACTTAAACGCAGTTCAGAGAGGATTTGCGGGGAGGGTGGTGCGCTTGCAAATTTATGTTTTGGCTTCCAACAACACGCTTCGCTTGCTTGCTTGTTTAGCTTGGTTTTGTAGACGCAAACCTACCTTGCTTCCTCCCTCAGAGGCGGTAAGGTGGCGTGGTCTTGAGGGAGAGCGCAACGGTCGTGTAGATCCTCAAGGCAAGTCTGGTGATGTTCCTTCTCGAGGTTGCCACCCCGTTTTTGGTCTAATTCCATATGAAATAGACGTAACAAAAATCACCGGGCGATTTACCTCAGGGGTGGCGAGGTCATGCCCCTGGGTGTCCACCGTCGAACAAGAGCAGATGATGGACAGCAATGACCTCCCGCGTGTTTGTGCCGTGCGCGGGGACCCGTACGGAGGGATGAAGGAATCCTGGTAGTTGAGTGGAGCAGGTTGCACACAACACACTACTTTGGCCCGGATTTCCCCCTACACGGGAGGTCGTGGGGTAGCTACCCACGATCAACCGGCTGAGGCATCCCATAAGCGGGTTGTCAAGCGAGGGTCGGCTTAGTGGGGGAGGGCAGCCGGCGCGGCGTGGGGTCTCGGGATGAGTTGCGGCATAGTCTCGTGTCGTATACAGTCCTGTGATCTTCCGTTGCGTGCGGGCTCGTCAATTTCTTACTAGGCTGATCCTATACCGAAGGAGTAGCTCTGGCGTTCGCTTGTTGAACAAGCGACGCCCCCGACTGAGGGCTCCGTGGCGGGTGGAGAGCTCCAACGGTGAATCTTTAACATCCAAACCCATGGATAAAGAGACTAGCTTCAAAACAACAATCCCACAAGCTGCGTCCCGCTCGTCGGATGCGCTTGTAAAAACCAACGCACCAAAGGCCGCGTCTTCAGATGCGCCTCCTATAACCATGACAAGGGTTGCGTCTCAAGATGCGCCTAAGCGGCAACCGCCTAAGGCTGCGTCCACAGATGCACCCAATACACTCCAACGCTCGGCTGCGTCCAAGGATGCGACGAGGAAGGCAACCGCAAGGGATGCGCCACAACAGGCTGCGTCCCAAGCAATCCCAACCTCATCTGCGTCCATGGATGCGCCCCATAACACAATCCTGCCCGAAAGGCCAAGGACAGTTTTCGCTCGTGGCGACTCGAGGAGTACCGCAAATGTGGATGCACCCAAAACACGGGTTGCGTCAGCGGCTGCGGTCTCGGAGAGGGACCCGACGAGTCTAGCCAAAGCCCCACTGGCAGGAGGGTCGAACTGGCAAACAGTGCCAAACAAAAAGACGTCCCACAAGGCGGTGTTTGCAACGGCCGAGACGCCAAAAGGCGAGGCTGCCACCTGCATTCAGCGCAAGCGGAGCGCGAGGCCAAGAGGACGTAAAAAACAGAAAAAGACCAACACGGAAACACCGGCCCGGGCGCAGAAGCGTACGCGTCCCGAAGATTCTGTCACACCAACGGGGATTAGCAAGAAGAGCAAGCCTGCCCGCTCCCGTATGGTCGACGGAACTTTGGTGAGCTACGCCGAAGCGGCCGCGTCGTTCAAAAATAACGAGCTGTGTGTCGCCGTCATGACCGAGCCTTTCTCGGACATGACGCAGGAGCAAGCGGAGGGGATCCGTCAGACGATCGAGAACCAGCTCCGGGCTCTACTGATGGCAGCTCCTGAACAAACAGAAACAAACACCGCGATCCACTTTAGAGGCCGGGCCCACTTCGCTGAAGGCGTCCTCAAAACTTGGTGTGAGGACGAATTCACACTGGCTTGGCTCAAGGGGGTTGTCAACAACATATCGTCCCCGCTCCCGGGGACCAAGCTCACCGTTCGGCCCCAAGCTGATATCCCTAAGAAGGCACTGTGCATGCTCTATGTCCCGGAGACCACCGAGGACACAACAGGACTGCTCAGGATGCTGGCGAGGCAGAACCCAAACCTGAAAATGAACACCTGGACTCTGACACACGAAAGGGTTAGGCAGGAGCCCCCGGGTACCTGTCTCTTCCTTCGTGTGCCGGAGTCCATGGTCAAAACCATAAAAGACCAGCAGCGGCGAGTGTACTACCTCATGGGTAGTCTATACATCCGGTTCCTGGAGGAGGGTGGAACCAGTGAGGCTGCCGTGGCGTCGACATCAGCAGCAACCTCGAGTGCGCCAAGGGGAGAGCTGGTTCCGCCGCTGCCTGGACGTTCCCCGTCGCATCCTGCGATGGGGACCGTTGGGGAGGCGGTGGGGCTGGCAACTTCCATGGCAGCATTAGAGGTTGCCTCAACAGCAGGGTCAACGAGGGATCCGCCCTCGTCCGGCCTTACCTCGGACGAGGACTGCTTTCCGACAGGGGAGAGAAGTGAGGGCGAGGACAGCAGCCTCTGCTCCTCTCCTCTGCGGGACTAATATCCTACAGACCAACCTCCAGCACAGCCAATCTGCGTCGGCCACCTTGCGCAGAGTGCTGGAGAATAAACAACAACAACAAGGGAACACCATCGCCCTCATCCAAGAGCCGTGGATCAGGGGTGGCAAAATATGTGGTCTTGGTAACATCGGAGGTAAGTTGCTGCTAGACACCTCCGTAAGTAATCCGCGCACCTGCATTTTTGTCCCAAAACATGTACCTAACCTTTTAATTAACGAATTCTGTTCAAGGGACCTGACAGCAATCAGGCTTTTCAGAACTGAACAGGAACTCCCGGACATCGTACTAGCCTCGGCATACCTGCCAGGCGACGAGGAGGTGCCTCTGCCAGAGCTCGCCTTACTGGTTGAGTACTGTGAAAAGGAGAAACTGGAACTAATCATCGCGACAGACTCCAATGCGCATCACACGCTCTGGGGTAATGTCAAAACCAACAACCGAGGTGAGGTAATGCTTGATTTTATTCTTAGCAATAACCTTGTTTTACTTAACAAGGGCTCTGAACCTACGTTTATAAACGCGAGATCGCAAACAATAATTGACTTAACTATAGCAACCATAGGTATCTCCAACTGCATACAGGACTGGCATGTGTCCAACGAGATATCATGCTCGGACCACAGATGGATCCGCTATACCATTAACTTCAACCTAACCAAACCACAGCCAAGACGGGTTCCTCGCAACACAGACCAAGCCAAGTTTATAAAACTAGTCGAGGCTGAACTAGGCAGATTACCCGCCCTTCCGGCTGAAATACCAGTAACCAATTTAGACGAACATGTAAACAACATCACATCTATCCTTCTATCCAGCTATGAACAGTCGTGTCCCCTCACAGTACCAAGGCAGGGTGCCCGCCATTCCTGGTGGAGTCCTGAACTGGAAAGACATCGACGCAAGCTGAGAAGACTGTTCAACAGAGCTAGGAACACACGGTCGCCGGTAGACTGGGACCGCTATACAACAGCTCGTAAAACTTATAAAAAACTGATACGCCTCAGAGGAAAGAATAGTTGGAGGCGCTTCTGTAGTAACATTGAAAGCAACAACCAGGCAATGAGGGTCAAAACCTGTCTTGCTCAAGAGACAGACCACTCAATAGGATGCCTGAAAAAACCAGACAACACGTACACCACAAACGACGCTGAGACAAGCGAACTACTCCTAACCACCCACTTCCCAGGATGCGAGATTGCCACCCAGCAAAGCTGGGAACCACATAGTGAGACGGAAACGAGCAGATCAGATTGGGAAGTGGCGTTAGAGGTAATCGATAAAGACAAAATAACATGGGCAATCAACACCTTCTTACCTTTCAAGGCAGCAGGACTGGACGGTATATTCCCAGCTCTGCTCAGGTGGAGCCAAGACTTACTGGCTGAATACCTCGTCAAGGTGTTTCGAGCCTGCCTGGCCCACCGCTACATCCCCTTGAAATGGCGAGAGGTAAAAATAATCTTTATACCGAAACCAGGTAGGGGCGACTACACCCAGCCCAAATCTTTCAGACCCATAAGCCTCTCCTCATTCTTTTTAAAGACACTGGAGAGGCTGGGAGATAGGAAGATCAGATCCCAAATTTCGGTACAAAGACCTTTACATCCCAATCAACATGCCTACTGTGCAGGCAAATCAACTGAATCAGCACTCCATAGCGTAGTTTCACGCATAGGAAATGGTCTCAAAGCCAAAAACCCAACCCTAGGCGCCTTCATTGATATAGAGGGCGCTTTCGACAAAACTAAATTCGCCAGCATCGAACAGGCACTTGCCACGCACGGTGTTGCGCGAACACTCATAGAATGGATTAATAACATGTTAAAATACCGTGCTATTCAATTTACCGTGAACACCACCACACGAGGTATCGTGAGTAGAGGCTGCCCACAGGGTGGGGTGCTGTCACCACTACTGTGGAATTTAGTCGCAAATGAGCTTATCGCAGAGCTCAACGCTAGTAGTCTGTACTCGGTGGGATACGCGGATGACATAGCAATTCTAATATCGGGAAAATTTGAGGGCACCTTGTGCGATCTCATGAGAAGGGCCTTCAAAATAATCGAGAGTTGGTGCACGAAACACGAACTATCGGTTAACCCCGCGAAAACAGAACTAATAATTTTCACTAACAAGAGAACCTTGGGACCCCACAGGCTTCCAAAACTCTTCAACACAGAATTAACACTTAAAGACGAAGTCAAGTACTTGGGGGTGATCCTTGACAGCAAACTGCTCTGGAACAAGCATCTTGACTACAAACTGAATAAAAGCACAATTGCACTTTACCAATGTAAAAGAATGTTAGGGAAAACATGGGGGCTCTCTCCGAAGATTACTCTGTGGCTATATAAAGCGGTGATCAGGCCAATGTTGGCTTATGGCGCTCTGGTTTGGTGGACAAGGACCGAGCTCTCGACCACCATTACCAGACTACAGCGCTTCCAACGAATGGCCTGTTCAGCTACCACTGGCTGCATGAGAACCACCCCAACAGCAGCCATGGAGATAGCCCTTCAATTAACTCCCCTTGACCTGTACATACAGCAGGAGGCGGCACTAGCTGCCATCAGGCTAATGCATCTGGGCATATGGGGCAAGAATTTAACCAGTCCACACGCTAAAATCCTGGACCGGGCGATTGAGTACCAGCCGCTCATCGCTGCCCCGTGTGATAGAACACCAAACCAACCTATGCTCAACAAAAACTATGTTATACAAACAGTAGAGGAAGAAAGGGATCAGTCAGGAGCCAATGAAGTGCGCATCTACACAGACGGCTCAAAAACACAAAACGGTTCAGGTGCTGGCGCACACTCCCTTGACCTCAACTTTAACTTTCACATACCGCTAGGCAAACACAGTTCAATCTTTCAATGTGAATGTGTTGCCTTAACACAAGCCGCAACGGCAGTAAAGGGCTTAGGCATCCAGAATTACGGAATTAAATTCGTATCTGACAGCCTATCTGTGCTTAAAGCCCTAGCAAACAAACAAACCAACAACAAACTAATTTTTGAGTGCCATCTAGCTCTGGAGAGTATATCGACGTCCAATCGTATTACCCTCCAGTGGATCAAAGGGCACAGTGGATCCTTGGGTAATGATGCCGCAGATGAACTTGCGAAGAGAGGTTCAGATACGAACGTGCTAGGCCCGTACCCACTTCTCCCCCTGCCTTTCTCACAATTTCGTGCGTGGATTCGCCAAAGATCAACCGAACTTCATAATAACCGATGGTCACGGGCTACAGACTGTAGACAGTCAAAATTGGCTTTGCCGACTCTAAACCCGCGATTAACCAAAAAGCTTCTCAGCCTGAGTAGAAATAACCTTAGAATAATCATAGGAACAATTACGGGCCATAACCCCCTTAACAAACATCTTCATAATATAGGCGCCACAGACAGCCCGCTTTGCAGAGGCTGCCTTGACGCCGAGGAATCAGCCGCCCACGTCATCCTGGAATGCGAGGCCGTGGCTTCTCAACGTGAAGAAATCCTCGGAACAGTGAGGTCGCTCCGCGAAGCCTGTGAAGCTCCCAGGAAGCTTCTGTGCTTTTGGGCGGAGCTAGGCTGGCTTTGTTAGCCAGAATCCCCACGCACAACGGACCGAATGGGAGTCTACGTGCGGAAAAGGGAGTCCCATCATCATCATCATCATCAGAGAGGATTTGCTCAAAAGCTGTGTGGAGCGTATCGCACGACGTCTCTTCACTCAGCGCTGGTACTGGCTGGAATATTGCCACTTGACCTCCGCATACAAGAGGCAGCCGCCCTGTACGAGGCAAGGAGAGGGGTACCTCAGCCGGAGCTGGCAGACAGAGAGGTCGAGCGGACAGCTGAGTTCTCATGTAAACCTCACCCGGGGAAACATACTGCGATGGATTTTGTGAGCTTGGTAAACCAGGAGCAAGTGGATAGCCATAACAACCAGGCTATTCGGATCTTCACGGATGGCAGCCGAATTGAGGGAAAGGTTGGAGCAGCACTAACCTTATGGGATAGTGCAGCGGAGGTAAAGTCCCTCAAATTCAACCTCGCACCGTACTGTACGGTATACCAGGCAGAACTCCTCGCAGTATGCAAAGCCACTGAGGAAATAAAGAAGAGAGGCGAAGCAAGCTATGGCATCTATAGCGACTCCAGATCAGCTCTGGAGACCATAGCAAACGTCAGCACAACGCATTCCTTAGCAGTACACACCCGCAATAACCTAAGCGCCATTAAAGCCCAGAACAAAACTGTGTGTTTGTTCTGGATTAAGGCACATGCGGGCCTTGCGGGTAATGAAAGGGCAGATGAACTGGCGAAAGACGCCGCTTTAAAAACAAAAACTAAGCCAGAATATGACCTTTGCCCGGTTTCATTCATCAAACGACAGATCCGAAAGCGGTCGATTGATGAATGGAACCGAAGATACAAAGAGGGCTCCACAGCCAAAGTGACAAAGTTATTTTTTCCCGACGTCTCAGACTCGTACAAGGTGGTTCGGCAAATACAACCAAATAAAATAACAACGCAAGTACTAACGGGGCACGGTGGGTTCTCGGAGTACCTGAACAGATTCAAGTGCAAAGAGAACTCATCGTGCATCTGCCAACCCAACACACCCGAGACGGTGGAGCACATTCTAACCGAATGCCCTGTTCACGCCCTGAAAAGGCTTGAAATTGAAAACAGGCTTGACTGTGAAATGGTGGCTAAAAACTTTAAACAGTTATTGGGAAATAAGAAATTAAGGGAAACATTTATTAAATATATCATAGAAATAGCAAACATAGTTATAAATAGAAATAAATAGAATAAGAAAATTATGTTAAATAAATATATTAGTATATAATATATTGACTAGCATATAGGAACAAATGTATAGATATTAACTTGGTAATAGAAAATAGTATAGGTATAAGAAAAAAAATAAAAATAAAAAAAAAAAAACAAATACAAAAATAATAATATAGATGATAAAAATATATAAGCCATGTAAAATGTTAGCCTAATAAGATAAGAAGCTATCCAAGCTATAAAATTAAAATTGGATAAAAAGCAGAAAGAAGGCCAATAAGATCTCTGATCATGTCAGAGGACACTGAGCACAGGCAGGAGTGGGTTTTAGCCGGTAAGAGTCCGGCACTGCCCAGACTGCATCACTAGTGAGGCAGTCTGGGCGTCCATGAGGATTTCCCACTCCTGCCAAAACAAAAAAAAAAAAAAAAAAAAAACCTAACCTTTTTTTTTTTTTTTTTTTTTTTTTTTTTTTTTTTTTTTTTTTTTTTTTTATATATTAACTATACTGCTTCAGGGAGGGCAATACACGACCACGAGTGATGCGCTTTGTGAGGCGGGCTTTCTTGGGGACTGGAATTAGTCCTTCAGAATACATGTCCCGTGTCACAGAGCGCATCGACTTCCTGAAGCAGAAAGTCTGTGCATGGGCGAGCCGTATTCGGCGGTATAAGCGGCGGGTTGACCGGTACATACAGAACCGCATGTTCCAGAGCGATGAGAGGTGGGTATATAGAGCTTGGGAGCGACCCGAACAAAATGTGACAGACGTGTGCCACCCAGATGATGCCACCACGAGTGCATTTTGGCGGAGCATTTGGTCGGTGCCCGTCTGTCACGTTGAGGCAGACTGGATGCTGCTGTGACATGACATGCATGACACTCCTGCCAAAACAAAAAAAAAAAAAAAAAACCTAACCTAACCTAACCTAACCTAACCGGTCATAACTTTGCTTCCAGGTGACGCATTTTGACGCTGTTTTCAGCTGAGTTGTTCCTAATTGGGCTACCTAACACCATCTGACTAATAATATTGACGAAAACGCGAAAAAATTTTTCTCGCTCATCGACTTGGAAAATTCATGCAAATTTTTGTATAGGAAACATAAAGTAATTTTTATTTCAAAATTCTTCCCGTAAATCCCGTTTAAATTAGTTGAAATAGATACTTACCTGCCTTACCTGCATTCCGGTGCGCGTTCCGCGAGTCCGAGTCATATAGGGTAGTGGGTATTCCTGGTTTTGTTAAAAATTTCCTTCAAAATTCACGTTTTTCACCTGAAAAGCAACATTTTTGTTCAGCACAATTTTCAGTAACGCCATAGTTAGCTAGATCGCGCGGAGACGCGTCTTTCGACACCTCGCCCGTGCGCCTAGCGTATATAGCCACTTTATTACATAGAATTTTCGTTTGTTCTATATAGCTGGTAGGTACAAAAATCCTACCTAACTGAACCAAGTTTGCATAGAATCGTCATAACTTTGCTTCCAGGTGACGCATTTTGACGCTGTTTTCAGCTGAGTTGTTCCTAATTGGGCTACCTAACACCATCTGACTAATAATATTGACGAAAACGCGAAAAAATTTTTCTCGCTCATCGACTTGGAAAATTCATGCAAATTTTTGTATAGGAAACATAAAGTAATTTTTATTTCAAAATTCTTCCCGTAAATCCCGTTTAAATTAGTTGAAATAGATACTTACCTGCCTTACCTGCATTCCGGTGCGCGTTCCGCGAGTCCGAGTCATATAGGGTAGTGGGTATTCCTGGTTTTGTTAAAAATTTCCTTCAAAATTCACGTTTTTCACCTGAAAAGCAACATTTTTGTTCAGCACAATTTTCAGTAACGCCATAGTTAGCTAGATCGCGCAGAGACGCGTCTTTCGACACCTCGCCCGTGCGCCTAGCGTATATAGCCACTTTATTACATAGAATTTTCGTTTGTTCTATATAGCTGGTAGGTACAAAAATCTACCTAACTGAACCAAGTTTGCATAGAATCGTCATAACTTTGCTTCCAGGTGACGCATTTTGACGCTGTTTTCAGCTGAGTTGTTCCTAATTGGGCTACCTAACACCATCTGACTAATAATATTGACGAAAACGCGAAAAAAATTTGCCCGCCCGCCCACCCTGTTACTAGTGGCCAGGTGGAGGATTCTGGTTTTAGGCAAAGTGTTGACTTTTTTAGTTACCTTAAGGCTTTTGATTTGCTTATATTTTAAGTTATTTTATTGACCTGACGGTCGTTCGTCCTTCAGACGACGTATTTAACTTTTGACTGTGTGTATTGTTGCTTACTGTGCATCCCCCCTATACAGGGACACAGAAGTTTCGCCAGTGACCTCTGACTATTTTTATTGTTTTTCGATTTGATTGATGAATTTAACTTTTACACTTACCAGCGCAATGTTCCGCACACCGGCCAAGAAGACCGTTAGCTCGCCGGGCTCCGGGGCCTCGCCGCGTTCGTTGGAGAAGGCTGGACCCTCGCTTCCTAGCGTGAGGCGAAGCATTGGCGAATGGGAGGCCGGAAAAACCGAGCCCCAGGCAAAGTCCCCGGTCATCCCAAAACGTGACGCCACACCACCAACTACCAGCAAATCGGAGGCGCGCCGTGTACCTGCAGATACCGCAAAGCTGATTAAGAGCTCTGACTCTAGGTACCCCAACCTCACAGCGGAGGCGAGAGAGTGCATTAACTGCAAGGCTGCACAAAGGGCGGGCAGCGACCTGGCACACACAGCGTTCAGCGAAGACTGCCAGGAACGCCAAAAATGGGATGGAATAGCAAGATCGCGCGTTTCCTATTGCTAAAGGCGACCAAGACACCACTCAAACCAGCACACCAGTCACTACTCAAAACACAACCAGACCGACAGCAAGATTGCCATTCATCCAGGTAAATCTTCAGCGCTCTAAGCTGGCCACAGAAGAACTCCACATGGCGGCTCAGGCAAAGGGAGTTTCAATAGCACTTGTTCAAGAGCCCTATGTAGGAAGAACAGGTGTCATGAAGCAAATCCCCGGCACGCAAGTCATCCAGTGCAGCCTCAATCGCCAGAAACCAGTAAAAGCGGCGATCATTGTTTTTGGGAACAACCTGGAGGTCATCCACGACCCCCAGCTTGTGACCGAGAATATCGCCGCCGTTTTGCTGAAGGCGGGTCAGCTCAGCTTTGGGGTGCTATCGGTCTATTTTGAGGGTGACCAAGACATCGAACACTACCTTTCACAAACACACTACACCACACAAAAGCTACATACAAACAACATCCTGGTGGGAGGAGACGTCAACGCTTGGAGCCAGTGGTGGGGAAGTGTTTCCGAAAACCATCGCGGAGCGGCGTACAACTCGTTTCTCAATGAGCGGGACCTCCACATTCTGAACACGGGACAAACTCCAACGTTCGAGACCTACAGAGGAGACAGGTGGTGCACGAGCATCGTCGACGTGACGGCATGCAGCCAGTCGCTGCTAGGCAAGGTTGAGGATTGGCGTGTAGAAAGAAGTCTAACAACTTCAGACCACAACGCAATAACCTTCTCGATGCGTTTAGAAAAGGCTTTAGAACCCATAAGGCCAATCTCGACGCGCATCTACAACACCAAGAAGGCAAAGTGGTCCGACTTCAGCACGCACTTCAAGACGAGCCTGGCAGATAATGACATTACACCAGTCAGAGTCTCGGGCGTCTCGAACCCAGGGGATCTGGAGGCACTCATCACACAGTACACACACAACATCCACCGCTCATGCGAGAAAGCGATCCCAAGACTGGGGTCCCCTAAACACGACGCCAAGCCCCCATGGTGGACTCCTTCTCTAGGTCGTCTCAAAAAAGACGCGATGGCGAAGAAGAGAAGGATCCGAAATGCAGCCGCAAACCGGAGACACTTCACCATCCAAGAATACGTACTGGCAAAACACACGTACACAACAGCCGCAATGGAAGCAGCCACAACCAACTGGAAGGAGTTCTGCTCGAAGCAGGACCGAGAGAGCATGTGGGACGGCATCTACAGGGTACTAAGGAAGACAGCCAGAAGACAGGACGACGCCCTCCTGAGAAATACCGCAGGCGAAACGCTCAGCCCAGAGCAATCCGCGGATCTTCTGGCAAAAACCTTCTACGCCGACGACACAACAGATGCCGAACAGCCATACCACGCGGCCCTGAGGAGGCTAGCGGAGAAAAAATACCCCCAAGGACTGTTTGCCGATGATCCACCCTTTACGTCCGCGGAGCTGGAAATGGTTCTTCAGAACCAAAATCCGAAAAAAGCCCCCGGTCCCGATGGATTAACGGCAGACATCTGCACAGCGGCAATAAACTGCAATAGGGAAGTGTTCTTAGCGATAGCCAACAGGTGCTTGTCTCTATCACACTTCCCGAAGCAGTGGAAGGTCGCCCACGTGTGCATTCTCCGCAAGCCAGGAAAGGACGACTACACCAGCCCAAAGTCGTACAGGCCAATAGGTCTGCTCTCGGTCCTAGGAAAAATCGTCGAGAAGCTCCTAGTCGGCAGACTCCAGTGGCACTTCCTCCCTACACTGAACACAAACCAGTTTGGATTCATGCCGCAGCGCGGTACCGAGGACGCCCTCTACGCTCTAATGGGACATCTACGTGCCGAAATCAAAGCCAAAAAGATCGTGCTTTTGATATCATTGGACATAGAGGGGGCCTTCGATAACGCGTGGTGGCCAGCACTCAAAAGACAGATGGTGGTCAAGAACTGCCCCAAAAACCTCTACGCACTCGTCACCTCATACCTGGAAGACCGGAACGTCAGGGTCAACTACGCCAGAGCGACTAGTGAGAAGGGTACCACAAAAGGATGCGTCCAGGGCTCAATTGCCGGTCCGACGTTCTGGAACCTTATCCTAGACTCGCTCCTTCACAAGATGGCTAGTATGGGGGTATATTGCCAAGCCTTTGCAGACGATGTTGTCCTAGTATTCTCGGACTTTACAGCCGGTCCCCTACAGCAATCAGCTAACGACACGCTAGACATAGTATCGGAATGGGGCGTCAAGAATAAGCTTCGTTTCGCCGCGCACAAGACCAATGCGATGGTGTTAACGAGGAAGCTTAAGTACGACGTTCCGGTACTCCACATGTCAGGCACGCCGCTGAACCTGGTCGGAGAGGTCAAGCTGTTAGGTCTCACAATAGACTCCAAACTCACCTTCAATGCGCACGTGTCTGCGACCTGTAAAAAGGCTGCAGACATCTACAAGCAGCTGGCATGCGCGGCAAAGGTGACTTGGGGTCTCAACAGAGAGATAATTAGGACAATATACGTGTCGGTGATAGAGCCAATCGTGATGTATGCAGCGAGCGCGTGGGCCCCTGCAGCTGAGAAACTGATGACAAGGAATCAGTTTGACTCACTGCAGAGAGGTTTCGCGCAGAAGATCTGCAAAGCATACCGCACGGTGTCTCTAACATCGGCACTTATCCTGTCAGGCCAACTACCCCTAGATCTCCGGGTAATCGAGGCCGCAACCCTATTTAAGATCAAAAAGGGTCATTCCCAGGAGTTCATACCGCCGGGTCGCGAGCTGGAGTGCAACGTGCACCACTCCAAAAATCCCCACCCAGCGCTACTCACAACAACAGAGTATGCACGCCTAGAGAACTTGACTCCCGAAACTCTGGAAACTCACCAAGTAAGCGGTCCCCAAATATACACCGACGGCAGCAAGATAGAGGGGAAAGTCGGAGCTGCCCTAACCTGGTGGGAAAACGGAAGGGAGTCAAGTTTCAGCACCTTTGGCCTGGAGCCTCACAACACAGTCTTCCAATCGGAAATGTACGCTCTCTTCAGAGCTGTCAGGATGGCAAGAGAATCTAGGTCGACCTCCATAAGCATCTTGAGTGACTCAAGATCGTCACTTGACCTGCTGAGGAGTCCGTCTGTCACTCACCACCTGGCACTCAAAATCAAGAGATGTGTCCGCAAGATCCGAGAAAAGGGGAGAGAAGTGAAGCTCTTTTGGCTCAGGGCCCACGTGGGAACCGCCGGGAATGAAAGAGCGGACGAGCTCGCCAAGGAGGCAGCCCAAACAACGACCACAGCGGACTACAACAAGGTCCCCGTATCGTTCGTCAGGAGGATGATACGGGACGGGACTATTAGAAAGTGGCAAGCGCGATACGAGTCCTCGAGTACAGGAACGGTCACAAAAGTGTTCTTCCCAGACGTCCTAGCGGCGAAAAGGACACTCAGAGACGTAGTTCTCTCACCGACTCATGTACAAGTCCTAACAGGGCACGGAGGATTCTCAGCGTATCTCCACCGCTTCCATCTCAAAGACAGTCCCTCGTGCGTCTGCGACCCCAGCTGCGAGGAAACAGTCTGGCACCTGCTTTTCGAATGCCCAAGGTTTAGTCACGACAGAATGGAGCTGGAAGTCAAGATCGAAACCCAGCTTAGCCAGTCTACACTCCATGTCATCATGGGGAAACCGGCTACCAGGAAACC
The DNA here is from genome assembly GCA_947359405.1 of Antitype chi. Classification (NCBI taxonomy): domain Eukaryota; kingdom Metazoa; phylum Arthropoda; class Insecta; order Lepidoptera; family Noctuidae; genus Antitype; species Antitype chi. The sequence continues at coordinate 25,135 of OX375807.1, forward strand.
ATTCTTGGCATTCGCGAGCAAAGTCGCCACTGTCGCAGCAGAGGCCAACAAAACAGACGCATCCCCGCGAAGTCGAAACCAACCATCGTCTGTCCAAGTCACGACCACACAGACCACCACGACCACACAGACCACCACAACAACGACCAGACTAACAACAACACAATCAACAACAACACCACATATAACAACAACAACACAAAACACAACTCGAACACTACTCACCACAACACAAACCACAAACACCAACCAACAGCCAACACCAGCGGTAGCAGCAGCGGCAGCAGCACCAGAAGCTAGCCTACAACCAACCCCTAACACCATGCCAATCACGCAATTCCTGGCATGCGGAGGAGACGGAGTGCCAGGCATCAGGCTGAGACCTGTCCCCCTATTCATGAACAGGGAAGGAGAAAGGTTGGGCATAAGCTTCTGCATAGGCACAAGCCGAGCTAGGGCCCGTATAAACATCTCACCAGGCCTTGCTGCCTTGATCAACGGATGCACCACTAAGACCACCATGAAAGGCAGCAAGTACGCTGCACTGCCTCAAGTGGAAGTAGCCAATCACCGATGCCGTCTACTGCGATCCAAAGGAAAGACGATCGCACTATTCGAGTGGGGAGTGGACACTCCATTTGCTCAGGCAAGCTCGGTGCTTCGAAAGATCAGGGAGGCAGAGGAACGTACGGCCCGTACGATCAGTGTCGACGCGATGATGGTCGGTGGAGAGAGAGGAGACGTCGCAGACCGTTTCGGTTGTTTAAAAGCCTCAGAACAACACGAGGTAGTTGTCTACGAGGACAGAGGGGAAACTCTGAGCTTCCTCAAAGCCCCCGACAACCAACAACCAACGCGACGAGCCCCACAAAAAGTCCGACCACTCAAAGCGGTTCTGAGAGGGCCCAGCAGAAGGCAGCCGCCGAAAAAGCTGCAAAGGAGCAGAGCAAGTCAACTAGCCCGGAGGACCAGGGCAAGTCGAGGAGTCGCCTGAAAGCCTTTGGCACTTTCCTCAGTGCTCTGCTCCCGAGCACCAGCCGCGCATCACCACCCCACCGACAGGAATCGGCAGTGGAGAGGTTCTTTCAAAAGAGCCCCAAAAAACCAACACCGCAGAAGCCTCTGCCTACAAGAGCCGAAAAGGGGCAAGTCAGCCCGCCGACCCTCGCAGTGAATTCAGGAACCACGGACCACGTAAAGAGCGCCTTCCTCGAGTACTTGGCAATCGTGAGAGCGACCAGAGAGGTCAATCTCATGACATGCAGAAAGATCCTGCAGACCTTCCAGAGAGACTCAGAAGGACTGCTAAGGGTACTACTTGAGGAAGTAGAGGCAGCAGTGTACGACAACGTCACATCCCAAGTCATCAAAGGGAAAATGACGGGTTCGTACATGGCAGCATACAGCGCGAAGAGTGGTTTTGTGGCCCTGGACGAGGAGGAAACGGAGCGCTCCGGCAAAATCAAATTCAACGCACCGAACGACGACCCGATAGTGGTTACCGCCAAATGTACCAAAATCATGCTGGACGATAAGATCCTCGAAATGGCTCAGTCCATTTTGGGGACTTCGGACACCCCAGCATCGCGGGAAATTTGGGCGGTACCCAATATCGAGTGGGTAAACGGAGTCCCGGGTTGCGGCAAGACAACCTGGGTGGTGAAGCACTTCGATGACGAGAAGGACGTCGTAGCCACCACGACAACCGAAGCTGCCAAAGATCTCAGGGAGAAGCTTGCGCACCGCTTAGGCAACCGAGTAAAGACAAAGGTGCGCACTATGGCCTCAATTCTAGCCAACGGGTTCAAACGCCAAGATAGATGCTACCGTCTTACGGTAGACGAGGCTCTAATGAACCACTTTGGGGCTATAGTAATGGCGGTAAAGTTGTCAGGAGCAAGCGAGGTCGTCCTCATCGGAGACGTAAACCAGCTTCCATTTTTGGACAGAGAGAACCTATTTGAGTTAAGGTATACCCGTCCAAACCTGGTGGCTGGCATCACCCGGGAGCTGCTGTGCACACACCGTAACCCGATGGATGTGGCCTATGCACTGAGCGAGATATACTCCGGTATATACTCCTCCAAGACGTCGCTGTCACGGGTCCACTCCCTGAGGGTGGAAGGTTACACAGGAGCGCAAATACCGAGCACTGCCCCAAACACCCTGTTCCTGGTTCATACACAAGAGGAAAAGGCCTCTCTTATGAACCGGGGATATGGGTCTGGCGAAGGGTCGCGCACCTTGACCATACACGAGGCTCAGGGGTTGACCTACGACAGCGTCATCATCATAAACACCAAGTCCAGGAGGCTCCAAATCCACGACAGCGTCTCTCATGCGGTAGTGGCGGTGTCGAGACACACAGTCAGTTGCGTCTATTACACCGACGACGCCGACGACGCCACAGGCCGCTTTGCAAAGAAAGCAATGGATGCGCCGACTAAAGCCGTCATCGACTACAACTTGAAGACGGCCATGCAGCATCGAGACGTAGTCGTCATGGAAGCATTGCTTCGGTTAGCGAAGTCCCTGGTCAGTAGACACCACACAAACTCCTGAACACCACTAACAAGTCCCCATTCCAAATCCCGAACCAACCCAAACCAAACTAACAAAAACCATCCCCCAAAACTGTAACCACTGTAACCCCTGTATATCATATAAAATAGTAAATAGTAGAAATGTAAAACTGCATGGCAGAGTGACTCTGTCATACTCACGTAAATGTCCAGCCGATGGTGTCGCTGTACATCTGGCCGTTAAGTTCCCTAAAACATGGTTGAGCTAAACGGCGCGGATGTGCACGTCATGTCCGTGAACGGATGCCGTCGGCATGGACTGGTCGGCTCACACTGCCATGCAGTCAACTCTCCGTAATTTTGTGTAACAACTAAATAGTAACTGTAATAAAAAATAAAAAAAAAAAAAAATTGTACTAGTATAATAACATAACAATAACAATCATCATGCCATAACTAACCTACCAAATATTTGTAATGCTTGCGTATAAAAAAAAAAAAAAAAAGTAATAATATTAAAAAAAAAAAAAAAAAAAAAAAAAAACATATTTATCGTATCTGCATGTGCATGTGTATACGTATTAATATATAAAAAAAAAAAAAAAAAAAAAATAAGATGGACTCACGTAGATTTAAGTTTAGTATTTAAGTTCATGAATGTGTCCGATGTAGGAGCACTTTAATTGAATCAAAAATAATAAAACCAATAAATAATAAAACCTCGTAAACAAGGGCGCGGACCACCATGTCCGCGGTAGTAGTACTCATATAAAAAAAAAAAAAAAAAACCTAACCTAACCTAACCTTTTTTTTTTTTTTTTTTTTCCCGCTGAGAAAATGCTTTATGCATGCCCGCTCGCGGGGGACGAGACGGGGTATGTGGGACTCCTGTCGGAAGGACAGTCTACCCACTAAAAACTCAGCGGTGTTCCCGCATCGCCGTGATGGGAGGGCCATGGGAAACAAACTTCCACAACCCTCCCGGCGCAAGCCCGCCTAGGTGGCGGGCCCCGCATGCCCCCCCTCCCAGCCCCAGCCCGGGGGGGGGGGGGTTACGGGAATGGCCGGGAACACCTGGCCATTCCCGTCCGGCACTGGTGGAGGTCTGTGCAATGCAGGCAAGGTTACCCCCGCGCCCGTTGCCTGCTGGCCTCCACCTAGGAGGGGTCGAAGCTGACCGTCACTGACGTCTTCTTCGACCTCTCCTCCGCCTTCGGAGCGCCACCGCGTGAGGGTCGTCCTCCCGCGTGCGCTCCGCTGCCTCCTTCTGGGACATGACATGTTCACAGAAGGAGGCGACTGCCGCCCAGGACCTCTCATCCTCCAGCATGGTGTTAACCAACGCGGGGAGCGAGAGGTCCGGTCCGACCGCCGCGCTGAGACTGCTGCGCAGCTCAGACCACGCCGGGCACACCTCGAGGGTGTGCTGCGCCGTGTCCTCCGCCGCGCCGCAGTCGCAGCACGCCGGCGTCTCCTCCCGTCCGATTCGGTGCAGGTACGAACCGAAGCAACCGTGCCCGGACAGCACCTGCACGAGCCGAAACGAGAGAAGCCCGTGCGGCCGATCGAGCCAGTCTCGCAGGACCGGCCCGATCGCGTCGAGGGTTCTGCGGCCGAAGGCTGCGGAGGCAAGGTCCTCCGTCCAATGGACGACGATGGCGTCCCTCGCCTCCCGCCGGACGGCCTCCCGCTCTTCCGGGACTGGGCGTTCTCCTCTCGCCCTCCGCCCCGCCGTCCATTCATACACTCTGGCGAGCACCCACGCCTCGAGCTCCCAAGGGGGGGTGCCGGCCAGAGCACATGCCGCCGCAAATCCCACCGTGCGGTAGGCCCGCGCCACCCGCTGGGCTATGGCCCTTTGGGGCGCCCGCAAGGCGGCGGCGTTCTCTCTCCGCTGGAGGGAGTCTTCCCAGATGGGGGCCCCGTAGAGGGCCATGCTCTTCAAGATGCCGGCATAAAGTTGCCGGCATCGTGCGCTGGGCCCTTCCAAATTGGGAAGCAACCACGACAGCGCGCCCGCGGTCTTCAGCAGGCGCGACGACAGCCCGCTAAAATGCGGGCCGAAGCGCCACCTGCTGTCAATGACAAGGCCCAGATATTTCATCTGGGCCTTTACCTCGATTCTGACGCCCTCCACGAAGATGTGGGCGTCAGGTGGGGGGCGCTGCCGTGGTCCGTGGAAGAAGACGGCCTCGGTCTTGCGCAGCGCCACCGTTAAACCTAGGCGGCGGATCCTCTCCGCGACCAAGGATCCGCCCGCAGAGGCCAGACTTGCCGCCTCCCTGAAACTCCCCCCCCGGGCGGTGAGGAGAGTGTCATCCGCGTAGCAAATGACACTCGTGCCTCGGAGGAGAGTTCCCCGCAGGAGCCAATCGTAGCCGATGTTCCAGAGGAGAGGTCCTACGACTGACCCCTGTGGAACACCGGCTTCGACGGCGTACCGCCGGACTTGGCCATTCCTGTTCACCAGGAGGATCGCCCGATCCTCCAGGTAGCTGGCCAGCAGACTGCGCAGGTATCGAGGCACTCCGTGGAATCGGAGCGCCTCTAGGATGGTGGAGTAGGGAACGGAGTTGAAGGCGTTAGCTATGTCGAATGACACAGCCAACAGTCCGTCCCCCGCCTCCGTCGCCCCCTTCACCTGCCCCTTGAGACGGGCCAGCGCGTCCACTGTCGAACGCTCAGCCCGAAAACCGTACTGAGCGTCCGACAAGTCCGGCCCGACATCCCGCAGATGGCCCTTTAGGCGGGCAGCGATTATCCCCTCGAACATTTTGCCGACCTCATCGAGCAGAACGATGGGCCGGTATGCCGAGGGGGAGTCTGCTGGGCGGCCCTCCTTGCGGAGGAGGCACAGCTGCCCCTCCTTCCACGGTTCCGGGAACCTCCCAGTCGCAAGGCATGCGCTGAAGAGGTCCCGAAATCTCTCCTCCATTTGAGTGGCGGCGATCGCCACCACTTTTGCGGGGACACCGTCGGGGCCCGGAGCCGTCCTCTTGGCGCGGAGACGGAAGATCGCCTCGCCGAGTTCCGACTCCGTGACAGGAGGGGCCTCCTCTTCTTCCCCGTCTGGCGGAGCTAACCCTCGTGGTGGGGCCATCACTGGCGGGGTGAAGTTGTCCCTGCACGGGAACAGGGACTGAACCACCCCGTCCAGAAATGAGGGCTCCAGGGTCTCGGCAACCGGGGGACCAGAGGCGCGCAGTTTGTTGCGCGCCGCCTTGTATGGTCGACCAAAGGGGTCGTTGTCGAGACCCTCCAGCAGCTCGGCTCTCGCCGAGTCTCTGGCGGCGGCGATGGCCCGATCCAGGACCGCTTTTGCCTCCATGTATACCTCATAGAGGCGGTCCTCGTCGGACAGATCTCGTATACGCCGCCGCCGGCTCCGCGTGTAGGCCCTTCTGGCCTCCACACACGCTGCTCGAAGCCCCGCCAGCTCCACCGACCACCAGTACACGGCGCGTGTGGGTGGCGGTCGGCGGGACCGGGGCATGCTGGAGTTGCATACCTCGGTCAGAGACTCCCTCAGTTGCCCCGCTACGGTGTCCACATCCAGGCCGGCGGCAGGCGGTGAAAGCCAGTCCTGTATGAACGCCGCCTCCGCCGCTGCCTCCCTGTCCAGGCGGGTTAGTGCCCACCGCGGGAACGGTGATCGCCCCGAGGGGGGCCGCATCTCTCCGGGGCCACCGGTGGAGACGTCGAACCGCACGTAGCGGTGGTCCGACATGGTCTCCACAATGACAATGCGGGAACCCACCGGGGGGGAACCTAACCTAACCTAACCTAACCTAACCTTTTTTTTTTTTTTTTTTTTTTTTTTTTTCTCGCTGAGAAAATGCTTTATGCATGCCCGCTCGCGGGGGACGAGACGGGGTATGTGGGACTCCTGTCAGAATGACAGTCTACCCACTAAAAACTCAGGGGTGTTCCCGCATCGCCGTGATGGGAGGGCCATGGGAAACAAACTTCCACAACCCTCCCGGCGCAAGCCCTCCTAGGTGGCGGGCCCCCCATGCCCGCCCATGTTTCTCCACATGTGGAGAAACGTCCCACTCACCCTCTATGAAATAGCGGTGAGTAGGCAACCGTCGGGCGGTCTAAGTCGACCGACCCCAGAGCATAAGGCTCCCCCGCCCGCAGAAATTCGCCACAGTCAATACCCTCTCCGTAAGATGTACGTGGAGAGACTATTGGCCGTGCCCAGGGTGCACCGGCCCGAAAAACTGCCCTTTCCCCCGAACGTATTTGAAAGGAACGAGCAGCCATCTGGCACACGAGGAGGTTTTCTGCCTGCACCCCGCTTCGTTATAAGAGATCGACACGCGCCCGCGCACCGTCACACCGGCCACCGCGAGGGCGGCCGGGCCTCGGCGCGCGAAGCGCGTATTGAATCCTCATTCCCGAGCGTTCGCGATCTTTAAGACGCAGAACGCATACGGCCGAGCAACCTAACCTAACCTAACCTTTTTTTTTTTTTTTTCTTTTTTTTTTTTTTTTTTTTTTTTTTTTTTTTCTCGCTGAGAAAATGCTTTATGCATGCCCGCTCGCGGGGGACGAGACGGGGTATGTGGGACTCCTGTCAGAATGACAGTCTACCCACTAAAAACTCAGGGGTGTTCCCGCATCGCCGTGATGGGAGGGCCATGGGAAACAAACTTCCACAACCCTCCCGGCGCAAGCCCTCCTAGGTGGCGGGCCCCCCATGCCCGCCCATGTTTCTCCACATGTGGAGAAACGTCCCACTCACCCTCTATAAAATAGCGGTGAGTAGGCAACCGTCGGGCGGTCTAAGTCGACCGACCCCGGAGCATAAGGCTCCCCCGCCCGCAGAAATTCGCCACAGTCAATACCCTCTCCGTAAGATGTACGTGGAGAGACTATTGGCCGTGCCCAGGGTGCACCGGCCCGAAAAACTGCCCTTTCCCCCGAACGTATTCGAAAGGAACGAGCAGCCATCTGGCACACGAGGAGGTTTTCTGCCTGCACCCCAACCTAACCTTTTTTTTTTTTTTTTTCTCGCTGAGAAAATGCTTTATGCATGCCCGCTCGCGGGGGACGAGACGGGGTATGTGGGACTCCTGTCAGAATGACAGTCTACCCACTAAAAACTCAGGGGTGTTCCCGCATCGCCGTGATGGGAGGGCCATGGGAAACAAACTTCCACAACCCTCCCGGCGCAAGCCCTCCTACCCCAACCTAACCTTTTTTTTTTTTTTTTTTTTTTTTTTTTTCTCGCTGAGAAAATGCTTTATGCATGCCCGCTCGCGGGGGACGAGACGGGGTATGTGGGACTCCTGTCAGAATGACAGTCTACCCACTAAAAACTCAGGGGTGTTCCCGCATCGCCGTGATGGGAGGGCCATGGGAAACAAACTTCCACAACCCTCCCGGCGCAAGCCCTCCTAGGTGGCGGGCCCCCCATGCCCGCCCATGTTTCTCCACATGTGGAGAAACGTCCCACTCACCCTCTATAAAATAGCGGTGAGTAGGCAACCGTCGGGCGGTCTAAGTCGACCGACCCCGGAGCATAAGGCTCCCCCGCCCGCAGAAATTCGCCACAGTCAATACCCTCTCCGTAAGATGTACGTGGAGAGACTATTGGCCGTGCCCAGGGTGCACCGGCCCGAAAAACTGCCCTTTCCCCCGAACGTATTCGAAAGGAACGAGCAGCCATCTGGCACACGAGGAGGTTTTCTGCCTGCACCCCACCCCAACCTAACCTAACCTTTTTTTTTTTTTTTTTTTTTTTCTTTTTTTTTTTTTTTTTTTTTTCTCGCTGAGAAAATGCTTTATGCATGCCCGCTCGCGGGGGACGAGACGGGGTATGTGGGACTCCTGTCAGAATGACAGTCTACCCACTAAAAACTCAGGGGTGTTCCCGCATCGCCGTGATGGGAGGGCCATGGGAAACAAACTTCCACAACCCTCCCGGCGCAAGCCCTCCTAGGTGGCGGGCCCCCCATGCCCGCCCATGTTTCTCCACATGTGGAGAAACGTCCCACTCACCCTCTATAAAATAGCGGTGAGTAGGCAACCGTCGGGCGGTCTAAGTCGACCGACCCCGGAGCATAAGGCTCCCCCGCCCGCAGAAATTCGCCACAGTCAATACCCTCTCCGTAAGATGTACGGAGAGGGTATTGACTGTATATTAACCTAACCTAACCTTTTTTTTTTTTTTTTTGTTTACGGGGGGAAATCCTCATGGATGTCCTCCGCCCTGGGGAGGGCGGAGGGGTCTGTCAGACTCTTACTGACTAAAACCACCCCGGTGTTCCGCCTCACACTTGCACCGGAGATCACGGGAACAAAAGTGACTTCCGCGATCCCCGGCTAGTGCCGGCCCGCCTGTGCGGGCCACCTCGCGTTAGGGGGGGAGTGAGGTGTTAAACTCCCCCTTACATCAAATAGAGGCGCGCGTGGAACACTACGCGCCGCCATCTCGGGTCCTAAGAAGTAGGGGGCGACGGATTTCCCCAGATCCGTCGCCCCTGGACCCATTTAGGGGGGCCGGAAGAGGGCGTTGTCCGCCCTCCGCCGACGCCCGGTGCGTCTGCTGCGGATCGGGTTAGCGGAAGAAATCTCCCGCTCCCTCTCCGCAGCCTCCTTCTGCGAAAGTACGATTTCGCAGAAGGATACCACCGCGTCCCAGGACTCCTCGCTGCCGACCATCGAGTCGACAACGGCCGGCAGCGACAGGTCACTGCCTACTCCTGAGATGAGGGCACGGCGCGGCTCCTCCCAAGCAGCACACTCTGCAAGCGTGTGCCACGCCGTATCCTCCCGACAACCTAACCTTTTTTTTTTTTTTTTTTTGTTTGCGGGGGGAAATCCTCATGGATGTCCTCCGCCCTGGGGAGGGCGGAGGGGTCTGTCAGACTCTTACTGACTAAAACCACCCCGGTGTTCCGCCTCACACTTGCACCGGAGATCACGGGAACAAAAGTGACTTCCGCGATCCCCGGCTAGTGCCGGCCCGCCTGTGCGGGCCACCTCGCGTTAGGGGGGGAGTGAGGTGTTAAACTCCCCCCTTACATCAAATAGAGGCGCGCGTGGAACACTACGCGCCGCCATCTCGGGTCCTAAGAAGTAGGGGGCGACGGATTTCCCCAGATCCGTCGCCCCTGGACCCATTTAGGGGGGCCGGAAGAGGGCGTTGTCCGCCCTCCGCCGACGCCCGGTGCGTCTGCTGCGGATCGGGTTAGCGGAAGAAATCTCCCGCTCCCTCTCCGCAGCCTCCTTCTGCGAAAGTACGATTTCGCAAAAGGATACCACCGCGTCCCAGGACTCCTCGCTGCCGACCATCGAGTCGACAACGGCCGGCAGCGACAGGTCACTGCCGACTCCTGAGATGAGGGCACGGCGCGGCTCCTCCCAAGCAGCACACTCTGCAAGCGTGTGCCACGCCGTGTCCGTCAGGACAGTGGCCCCGCCGCCTACCACTTTTCGGCCGCAGGGGATAGGGAGAGCGGCCTACGCAATACCGACACTCCTCCTCCCCTGCGGCCCCACCGCGTCCGCCATCTAAAGATGGCAGCTCCGTCCAGACCGCGGAAGGTGAGGAAAGTGGCGATCTCCATACACCACTCCTCTCCCGCCGCGGCCCACTACCCCCAGCACCAGTTGCTATGCCGCCCCGCGGCACCGCAACTGGTTGGCCGCTACGTCGTCGGCTTAGCGGACAAAGCCCTGACGAGCGGCCCCTCTTCGGGTTCCTCTTCGCTTCACCGTGGGTGGGGAAGACCACGGCTACTGAGCCCCCCCGCAACGACAATGCGGGAACCCACCGGGGGGGAACCTTTTTTTTTTTTTTTTTTTTTTTTCTCGCTGAGAAAATGCTTTATGCATGCCCGCTCGCGGGGGACGAGACGGGGTATGTGGGACTCCTGTCAGAATGACAGTCTACCCACTAAAAACTCAGGGGTGTTCCCGCATCGCCGTGATGGGAGGGCCATGGGAAACAAACAAACCGGGGGGGAACCTAACCTAACCTAACCTAACCTTTACAAAAGCAGTCAACAAAGCATGTAAGCAGTCAATGCCTAACAAAAAAGTCCAAGAGGAACTTACCTTGCCGTGGTGGTCCGAGAGACTCGATGAGATCAAGAAGACCGTCGCTACCAAGAAGCGCAGGATTCGCTCTGCCGCCCCAATCCGGAAGTCGAAAGTCATAGAAGAGTACCTGAAACAAAAAGAAGAGTATGAATTGGAAGCGGCCAAGGCTCAGACCGAGAGTTGGAAGGAGTTCTGCGGGAAGCAGGATAGGGAGGGGGTTTGGGAAGGAATTTACAGGGTGATTAGTAAGACGCAGCGTAGAGAGGAGGACCTGCCATTGGAAATTAGCGGTGATGTGCTGGACGCGAGAGGCTCCGTAAAACTACTGGCTGAAACTTTTTATCCAGAAGACCTCCCTGAAAGTGACAATGCACATCACCGATTTAATCGACGAAAAGCCGAAAGCGTGAACTCTGGCGAGCAAGATGACTCTTGTGATCCACCTTTTACGATGGCAGAACTAATAAAATCAATGGAGTCCTTCAATCCTAAGAAGGCACCGGGTTCCGATGGCTTTACCGCCGATATTTGTTGCCAAACCATTGCCAGCGATCCAAAATTATTCCTAGCATTTCTGAACAAGTGCCTAGAACACCACCACTTCCCCGCGTCCTGGAAGGAGGCTACGGTCATAATACTGAGGAAGCCTGGAAAAGACAGCTATTCAAATCCCAAATCGTATAGGCCAATCGGACTACTGCCTATACTGGGCAAAATATACGAGAAAATGCTAGTGGCCCGCCTAAAGTTCCATCTCCTACCAAATATGAGCACCCGTCAGTACGGATTCATGCCGCAAAGGAGCACCGAGGACTCCCTCTATGCTCTAATGCAACACGTTAACCAAAAACTAGCACTGAAAAGGATAGTAACACTCGTATCCCTAGACATAGAGGGAGCATTCGACAGCGCTTGGTGGCCAGCGATAAGAGTCCGTCTAGCGGAGGAAAACTGCCCAATAAACCTTAGGCGGGTCATGGATAGCTATCTCAGTGACCGAAAAGTCTCAATCAGGTACGGCGGGGAAGTATATAGCAAGGATACTAACAAAGGCTGTGTCCAGGGATCAATCGGTGGCCCAATCTTGTGGAATTTGGTCTTAGACCCCCTCCTCAAAGCAGCAGAGCACAGGGGAAACTACGTCCAGGCGTTTGCGGACGATGTCCTCTTAGTTTTCGACGGAGAGACCGCACTAGAGGTGGAGGAACGTGCTAATGCCGCTCTCAACCATGTTTTGGCGTGGGGTGTCGAGAATAAGTTGAAATTTGCGCCACACAAAACAACTGCGATGGTTATAACTAAAAAACTAAAATACGACACACCGCGCCTGAGCATGGGGGGGATCGACATTGGCATGTCAAAAGAAATGAAGCTTCTGGGTGTAACCTTCGACCACAAGCTGACGTTCAATACCCACGTCTCACTGGTTTGCAAAAAGGCAATCGGTATATACAAGCAGTTGTGTAGAGCTGCAAAGGTCAGTTGGGGGCTGCATCCAGAAGTTATAAGATTGATGTATGTTGCGTGTATAGAGCCCATAATCCTTTACGCTGCCAGCGTCTGGGCACCGGCTGCGAAAAAGTTGGGCACCATAAAGCAGTTTGGGACCGTCCAGCGCGGAATCGCACAGAAAATGTGCAGAGCATACCGTACTGTCTCCCTGAACTCGGCCCTAGTGTTGACTGGGATGCTCCCACTTGACCTTCGTATTCGAGAAGCAGCTGCATTATACGAGGCCAGGAGGGGTGTACCCCAGCCCTTACTGGGGGGTAGGGAGGTAGAGCGGGTGGCACCAGCGCTGGAAGCCCCACACCCCGCGGAGCAAATGAACCTGAAGTTCGAAAGTCTGGTAAACGAAGAACAATATCGAAACCACAGCAATCTTGCTGTGAGGATCTTCACCGATGGCAGCAAGATTGAGGGCAGAGTCGGAGCGGCGCTATCCTTGTGGAACGGCACTGCCGAGACAAAGGCCCTCAAGCTTGCCATGCCATCTTACTGCACCGTCTACCAGGCTGAACTCCTGGCCCTGCAAAGAGCGGCAGAGGAAGTGCTCAAGTCCCGTGAAACCACGTTCGGCATTTTCAGCGACTCTATGGCGGCCCTTCAGTCGGTAATCAACGCAAGTTCCCCCCACCCCTTGGCCGTGGAAACAAGAGACACCATACGACGCTGTAAGCTCCAGAACAAGAGTGTCTCCCTGTTTTGGATAAAAGCCCACGCAGGGTTGGAGGGAAATGAGAGAGCTGACCAGCTCGCGAAGGAGGCCGCCCTGGGGTTGAAGAAAAGGCCGGACTACGACCTGTGTCCCGTTTCATTCGTCAAGTGACGAATCCGGTCGGAAACGCTTGAGGAGTGGAACGGGAGATATCGGACGGGTGACACGGCTTCGGGCACAAAAATCTTCTTTCCAGACGCGGTTATAGCGTACGGTGTGGTGCGGAAGATGACACACACGAGTATAACCACACAAATTTTGACAGGGCACGGTGGGTTCTCTGCATACTTGAAACGCTTCAAGTGTAAAGAGAATCCATCGTGCGCCTGTGGTGAGCCTGGTGTCGAGGAGTCAGTTCCGCACATTCTGTTTGAATGCCAAATGAACGCAAAAAAGCGATACGACACGGAGCAGCAACTCGCTGTCGAGCTAGTTGCCGGGAATGCGTCGGAGTTGATGACGGGAAAGAAAAGGAACGAATTTCTAAAATATTGAAGCGAAATAGCATCACAGGTTATAAATAGAAACAAGACAGAATAAGAAAGTATGCTGTCCTAATATAATGTAGTATATTAAAGACTAGCATAGTATAATAAGATGAAAAATTGTGTAACATTAAATGGGAAGTTAATACAATGTTAAAAATAGAAATAAGTTTGGAATATAAATAAATGTATAATTGTGTAGAAAGCAACATTAAAAACAAGTTCCCCGTCTCTGTAAGACAAAATTAATAAAAGAAAAGAACTGGAAATGTATTTATTATCTAGAGAGTATCACTAAATACTGCTCCCCGTCTCTGTAAGACAAAATTATTATAATGTAAGAACTGTAAAATATTATCCTTAAGTAGCTGTAAAAAAGAAATAACGTAAAATAGACATAAGCGTAGAGTAAGTCCCCCGTCTCTGTGAGACAATAAAATTATAAGAAAGAAATTTTTATTACTTTAAGACTAGTTAAGATAGATGTAACTTCTGTATAATAGACATAGAAATAGAATAAGCTCTAATTCATAGCCACATTAAAAAACCCGTGTCATTGTTATTTTGTGTTGCACCCAAGACCGATATATATATGTCGCCGCGAGCGCGCCCTCTTGTAAAGATTATAATATAATCTTATGCGTAACTATTTATTATAATTGTAATAACACCATTAAGCCCGGTGTTCCTGCCCTTTGGAATATTATCTTAACCATTTGCATGCATCAGTCTGTCCATTGGTTTTCTTAAGATCAACGCCATCTATTGGCCACGCTGTAATATAAAACTCGCAGAGTACTGCTGGTTTGATTATTAGATGAATAACTATAAAACTAATTATGATGCCTTAGTTAAAACTATAGTCACAATTAAAAAGGAATAATTGTTTTATTGTCTTTGGGCTTTCAGTCATTTGACACAGTACATTTGTTTATGATACATTGCTACCTACTGTGCCGAAAATGGCGCGGATTGCGAGTTTAATGATCAATAACTGATTTTTATAATTTAATATGAGAACTAAATCAGTTTCAATCAAAATTTACAATTGATAAAGTAACAAGATTATTTTACACACACATTTATTTGTGAATTCCTGTTGTTTGATTAAATTCCTTGAAAAACCGGATATGTTCTAAAGTAGTGATATTTCCGTAATAAAAGTAATGACATTACTAATTAAACTTTCATCTTAAAACGCCATTGCATTTGTGATAACTAGCATTGTTTAATTATTAAAGAATTAACTCATAGCATTTGACTATTGTTAGTAAATTTTATAACACTTACTAAGTAATAAGATTCGGTACTCCTGTCTGTGCGATACGCAGTACTTCCGCCCACTTGGAGAGATGGAAAATAATGGCGGCCGGACGGTAACGCGATGAAAGTGTGTAAAAATGACAAAGATTATAATTGTGCAATATGAAACCTCTGTAACATAATGTTTTGATTTAAAAGAGTGTCCGTGGAGTTTCTTGCCCGTTCTTCTCCATATGAGACCTACTTTAGTTTTGGAATGGGCGCCTAGATTCCCTTCGCAACTCAAACTATCTGATTCACTGATAAATGAAAATCCTAAGTGTCTGTAAAAGATTTAAGTGAAAATAAATGGTTTGAGTTAAGTGTTGTGTGTGATTGAAAATCAACTACCTATATACCAACGAAGAATTACACCAGAGACATCAGAGACGGCGTGCATTGGGTTTCCCGCCGTCTTATATATAAATGTGCAGTTAGTAAACTAAAACAGCTGATAGCTGGGAATGCACTGTGACAATTCAATTTGTTGCACCCAAAACAGAAATATATAAATAAATAGATCTAGTAAACTTAGATATTCAGAAAGCCGCTGATAGCTGGGAATCCCACCCATAAAAGACTCGAATGAGGACGAATGAAAGAAAGACAAAGTATGTGGAATAAAAGTGCGAGAAAAAAAATGCGAGAACTGGTATGAAAGATAAAGCAGACAGGCATAGGCTCCGATCATGTTGGAGGTAAAAAAAAAAAAAAAAAAACCTAACCTAACCGATAACTTTGCTTCCAGGTGACGCATTTCGACGCTGTTTTCAGCTGAGTTGTTCCTAATTAGGCTACCTAACACCATCTGACTAATAATATTGACGAAAACGCGAAAAATTTTTTCTCGCTAATCGACTTAGAAAATTCATGCAAATTTTTGTATAGGAAACATAAAGTAATTTTTATTTCAAAATTCTTCCCGTAAATCCCGTTTAAATTAGTTGAAACAGATACTTACCTGCCTTACCTGCATTCCGGTGCGGGTTCCGCGAGTCCGAGTCATATAGGGTAGTGGGTATTCCTGGTTTTGTCAAAATTTTCTTTTAAAATTCACGTTTTTCACCTGAAAAACAACATTTTTGTTCAGCACAATTTTCAGTAACGCCATAGTTAGCTAGATCGCGCGGAGACGCGTCTTTCGACATCTCGCCCGTGCGCCTAGCGTATATAGCCACTTTATTACATAGAATTTTCGTTTGTTCTATAAAACTGGTAGGTACAAAAATCAACGTAACTGAACCAAGTTTGCGTACTATCGTCATAACTTTGCTTCCAGGTGACGCATTTTGACGCTGTTTTCAGCTGAGTTGTTCCTAATTAGGCTACCTAACACCATCTGACTAATAATATTGACGAAAACGCGAAAAATTTTTTCTCGCTAATCGACTTAGAAAATTCATGCAAATTTTTGTATAGGAAACATAAAGTAATTTTTATTTCAAAATTCTTCCCGTAAATCCCGTTTAAATTAGTTGAAACAGATACTTACCTGCCTTACCTGCATTCCGGTGCGCGTTCCGCGAGTCCGAGTCATATAGGGTAGTGGGTATTCCTGGTTTTGTCAAAATTTTCTTTTAAAATTCACGTTTTTCACCTGAAAAACAACATTTTTGTTCAGCACAATTTTCAGTAACGCCATAGTTAGCTAGATCGCGCGGAGACGCGTCTTTCGACACCTCGCCCGTGCGCCTAGCGAATATAGCCACTTTATTACATAGAATTTTCGTTTGTTCTATATAACTGGTAGGTACAAAAATCAACGTAACTGAACCAAGTTTGCGTACTATCGTCATAACTTTGCTTCCAGTTGACGCATTTTGACGCTGTTTTCAGCTGGGTTGTTCCTAATTAGGCTACCTAACACCATCTGACTAATAATATTGACGAAAACGCGAAAAAATTTTGGCCGCTCACCCACCCTGTTACTAGTGGCCAGGTGGACGATTTTGGTTTTCGCAAAGTATTTAAATCTTTATTTTTAGTTTTAGACTTTTTATCTTGTTAAATTATTAAGTGTTATTGACCTGGCGGTCGGTGGACCGCAGGAAGAGTTAATTTATTATTATATTTTCGATTATTTAGTTGCGTTCTGTTCTCCCCCCTTTACAGGGACACAGAACTGTCGCCAGTGTCCTCTGATATTATAGTCGTACCGTCGTCCTTAGCTCACCATCATGTTCGGATTCAGGACACCTGTAAACAAGACGAAGGTCTCGGAGGAGAGCTCGGACACGGGGAGGCCACAACTCGCACAGGCTGGTCCATCATTTAGGCGTAGTATTGGGGAGTGGGAGGCTGACCGACCATCTGGACAGTCTCAAAAAACACCAACGCCTCCGAAAAAGACCCCTATTTCTAGCCCCCCCAAGCTTAAATCCAAAGCAGCACTCACACTTCAGTACAGGTTGGATGGACAGAAGCAGCTAGAGGAGAGCTCGCCGCAGGAATCGAAACCCGTGAGGTACCTGAATCGAACCACGGAGGCAAAGGCATGCCTACAAAAGGCGAAAATGCAACTGTTAAGCTCTCGAAACCTGAAAAAGGAAATAAAAGACGAGATAACAAAAGCAGTAGAGAGGCTCTACCAGCTGGTTAAGGAGGCCGAAACCGATAAAGAAAGAGCAGTTGACAGATCGGACACGGTAGAAGCAGCACATGATCCCAAACCCACCACAGACGAATCGACGGAGCTCATGAGGAGCCTGGTGGTAGGCCTGAAAGAACACAAGGAGGAATTGCAGGTATGTCAACAACATACCCAGGCTCTATCGGAGAATCTCCAGCTGGTCCCTCGCTACGTCGCAAGCCAAGCCCCGACCTTCGCGGAAGTCACCGCCGGCCAGAAGCAGAATATCCAAGGGCCTCTTCACTCGTTAGTTGTATCATCTGCGAATGATCAGGACACGAGTGAAGAGGTCATTGAGAAGCTCAGGACGGCGGTCGATGCCCGAAACGAGGGCACAAGGGTGGAGCGGCTGCGCAAGGCGAGGGACCAGAAGGTGGTGGTAGGCTTCAAGACCAGAGAAGAACTAACCGCAGTGACCGAACGGATCCGAAGGGCCGGCAATCTGGTGGCAGAGGAAGTTAAGAACAAGGACCCGCTGATTATTATCAAAGACGTCCTCTCCTGTCACTCTGATGTGGAGCTTTCGGAAGCTCTGCAGCGGCAGAACACCCACCTGATCGGGGACATTCCTGCGGGTGATGTGAGGTTGGGGGTGAAGTACCGTCGTAAGACGAGGAACCCCCACATGTGCCACGTCATCCTGCAGGTGTCCCCGACCGTGTGGCAGCGGTTGACTATGGCGGGTCGCGTGCACATTGACCTGCAGCGGGTGCGAGTGCAAGATCAGTCGCCACTGGTGCAATGCACTCGCTGCCTGTGCTTCGGCCACGGCAGGAAACTGTGCACGAAGCCCGCCGATCTCTGCGTTCACTGCGGGGAGCCCCACCTGCGTGCCGACTGCCCGGCGCGGCTGGCAGAAGAGACTCCGAAATGCCACAATTGTGTGTTGGCAAAGTTGGATCGCACGGACCACAACGCATTCGACAGTGCGTGCCCGATACGCGTCAAATGGGATGCATTGGCACGCATGTCGGTGGCGTACTGCTAAGGTGCAGCCAGTGTCTTTACGGATTAAGAACCACAACGGTATTCTTTGCAAAAGTTTTAGTAAGGAACAAAAAACTAAAAATGTGACCGAAAACGAAGAAATTATCGACCAAGAAAAAGCGAATTGCAGCCAATGTCGTAAGAAATTGGCCCAATTAAATGCAGATGCCAAATTTAATTCATTCGGTAGTAGGAAACTCACTATACCGCTGTGGTCAAACGGCATCGTTGATATTATGAGGGAAATCAACACCTGGAGAAGTGCTGTACCAGACCGAAGTGCGCAGATTGCAGAGCAGAACCTAAGGAAAAATAAAATTATACTAAAAATTGTATTTGGTAGAGCAGCAGTGGGTCTGCCAGGGTTGTCAAAAATAAACCTGGAACACACACGTTATGTTAAATTAATAGTAATAATTGATAGAATAGGGTATAAAAATAACCGATTAGAAATAAGAAATTATGTCTATGTGATATATTGTATATATATTAGTATAGTCATAGCATAAAAATAGTGTAGATTAAGGCTTAGTTAAACATATTATTATAATTAGCATAAAAGACAAAAAACAGAAAAACATAAATAAAAATAAAATAAGAGAAAAGTAAAAGAAAAATACAATAAAATAATATAGAATTAAGTTACTTAAATTATTAGGAATGATTTCGTATTATGTTAGTTGTCTAAAATCACCCACTACAAACACTAAAATAATTGTGTTAAAAAATAATTAGAAAACTTAGGAGTAGCGAGGCATTACTTCCACGATCTATCAACTTCCTAAAATAGGACTGCCCAAAACACGCAACCAAAAGACCGACAACTATCAGAAAAGCGTATTACCAAGGGCTCTGATAATGTCAGAGGAACACTGAGCAAGGGCAGGAGTGGGTTTTAGCCGGTAAGAGTCCGGCACTGCACAGACTGCGTCACAAGTGAGGCAGTCTGGGCGTCCATGAGGATTTCCCACTCCTGCCAAAACAAAAAAAAAACAAAAAATGCTTTATGCATGCCCGCTCGCGGGGGACGAGACGGGGTATGTGGGACTCCTGTCAGAATTACAGTCTACCCACTAAAAACTCAGCGGTGTTCCCGCATCGCCGTGATGGGAGGGCCATGGGAAACCGGCTCAGCCTTTACTTCCACAGCCCTCCCGGCGCCTGCCCGCCTAGATGGCGGGCCCCGCATGCCCCCCAAGCTGGGGGGCTACGGGAATGGCCGGGAACACCTGGCCATTCCCGTCCGACGCTGGTGGAGGCATGTGCTATACAGGCAAGGGTGCAAGGGTGATCCACCGTCGTGTAATACTAAGAAGTAGAAATAAGTTAAAATAATAAGGATAGCGAAAAAATGTGCTGTTTGTCTCCCATGAGTAAAAAAAAACCAAACAAACAAAGTTACAAAAGATAAAGAATAAATACCAAATAGACAGAAAGGAGAAGGGCGTCCTACTTGAACGTCCTAATAAAAGTACGTGAGGAATAACAGCGAGATAGAGAATCACTGCGACAAGCATAGGCTCTGATCACGTCAGAGGATCACTGAGCAGAGGCAGGAGTGGGTTTTAGCCGGTAAGAGTCCGGCACTGCCCAGACTGCGTCACAAGTGAGGCAGACTGGGCGTCCATGAGGATTTCCCCTCCTGCCTCTAAAAAAAAAAAAGAAAACCTAACCTAACCTAACCTTTTTTTTTTTTCTCGCTGAGAAAATGTTTTATGCATGCCCGCTCGCGGGGGACGAGACGGGGTATGTGGGACTCCTGTCAGAATTACAGTCTACCCACTAAAAACTCAGCGGTGTTCCCGCATCGCCGTGATGGGAGGGCCATGGGAAACCGGCTCAGCCTTTACTTCCCGGCGCAAGCCCGCCTAGATGGCGGGCCCCGCATGCCCCCCAAGCTGGGGGACTACGGGAATGGCCGGGAACACCTGGCCATTCCCGTCCGACGCTGGTCGAGGCCTGTGCAATACAGGCAAGGGTGCCCCCGTACCCGTTGCCTTCTGGCCTCCACCTGGGAGGAGTCGAAGATGACTGTCATACTGACGTCGTCTTCGACCCCTCCTCCGCCTTCGGAGCGACGCCGCGTGAGGATCGTCCTCCCGCGCGCGCTCCGCCGCCTCCTTTTGGGACAAGACGTCTTCGCAAAAGGAGGCGACCGCCGCCCAGGACCTCTCATCCCCCAACATGGCGATAACTAAACCGGGGAGTGAGAGGTCCGGTCCGATCACCGCAATGAGACTGCGGCGCGGCCCGGACCACGACGGGCACACCTCGAGTGTGTGCTGCGCAGTGTCCTCCGCCGCGCCACAGTCGTGGCACGACGGCGTCTCCTCCCGTCCGATTCGGTGCAGGTACGATCCGAAGCAACCGTGTCCGGATAGCACCTGCACGAGACGGAAGGAGAGGAACCCATGCGACCGCTTGAGCCAGTCTCGCAGTACTGGCGCAATCGCGTCCAGTGTACGGCGGCCGAAGGCTGCGGTGGCAAGGTCCCCCATCCAATGGACGACGCTGGCATCCCTCGCTTCCCGCCGGACGGCCTCCCGCTCTTCCGGGACTGGGCGTTCTCCTCTCGCCCTTCGCCCCGCCGTCCATTCATATACTCTGGCAAGCACCCATGCCTCGAGTTCCCAAGGAGGGGTGCCGGCCAGAGCACATGCTGCCGCAAATCCCATCGTGCGGTAGGCTCGCGTCACCCGCTGAGCTATGGCCCTTTGGGGTGCCCGAAAGGCGGCGGCGTTCTCCCTCCTCTGGAGGGAGTCCTCCCAGATGGGGGCCCCGTAGAGGGCCATACTCTTCAAGATGCCGGCATAAAGTTGCCGGCATCATGCGCTGGGCCCCCCCAAGTTGGGAAGCAGCCATGACAGCGCACCCGCGGCCTTCAGCAGGCGTGACGACAGCCCGCTAAAATGCGGACCGAAGCGCCACCTGCTGTCAATGACAAGGCCCAAATATTTCATCTGGGCCTTGACTTCGATTCTGACGCCCTCCACGAAGATGTGGGCGTCAGGTGGGGGGCGCTGCCGTGGTCCGTGGAAGAACACGGCCTCGGTCTTGTGCAGCGCCACCGTTAAACCTAGGCGGCGGATCCTCCCCGCGACCAAAGAGCCGCCCGCCGAGGCCAGGCTGGCCGCCTCCCTGAAACTCCCCCCCCGGGCAGTGAGGAGAGCGTCATCCGCGTAGCACACCACACTCGTGCCCCAGAGGAGAGTTCCCCGCAGGAGCCAATCATAACCGACGTTCCAGAGGAGAGGTCCTACGACTGACCCCTGTGGAACGCCGGCTTCAACGGCATACCGCCGGACTTGGCCATCGCTCGCTGTGGCCTTCGCAGGACAGCGATGCTGCCGGCCGTCAGGTCAGCCGCCCAGATCGGGGCCCCATACAGGGCCATCGATCGCACGATCCCCACGTAGAGCCGCCTACAGGCGGCGCTTGGGCCCCCCAGATTGGGAAGCAGCGTTGACAGCGCCCCAGCCGCGCCCAACAACTTGGGCGCCAGCCGCTGGAAGTGGGGGCCGAAATCCCACCGGCTGTCGAGCACCAATCCTAGGTACTTCATGGTGGACTCGTATAACCGACGAAAAATTTCTGCGCTGGGGGGTCTAGAATGATATGCTGAATTCATGGTTACAGTTTGCGCACTGGATAAAAACTTTTCTTGCATAACATAGGTATTTATGAAATAATACATTTAACACGTAGACGATGTATGCAATAAGTAACGTATTTTTATTAATACGAAGGAATGAGGAACCGAAGAAATAATATCAATACACTAACAACAGTTCACTAACATCGCAACAGTCAGGGTCCTGTATGTCAAAGTCAAAGTCAAAGCATTTATTTCAAATAGGCACTTAAAAGGCACTTTTGAACGTCAACAGTTACATTAAAATAGAATTGATTCTAGTCGCCCCTTCCAAAATGTAGTTTCGTATGGAGAAGAATGGGCAAGAAACTCCACCGTTACTCTTTTAAAATGTTTCAAGTACAATATTTACATTCATTATATGATTATGTGTGAAAACGATGCACCCAGAATAAAATTACCATACCAAAATGGGTAAAAAGAATCAAATTGAAGCAATACAGATAAATTAATTCTGTGATAGATACATGGTGTTCACACATTTACAAACATTGTAAAAGTAAGTATAGGTATGATTTTCCTACAATATTAACAAGTAATGAGTCAGTGTGTGAGTTAAAATAATTACTGAGTGTAAATCAATGTCATAAATATAATTAATTATATGTACAATTCAATTAGCAACCAGTTTGATTTTGTCTAGACTCTAGATTGTCCTATGGAGCAGGACCAGCATGTTTCCAAGCATTCTTATCTTGGATATAATCCTCTGACGCGCTTGTCAGGAGTTACCTGGAACATAGTGCTGTCGTATGGGCTCCGCATGAGGCCAAGTACTCTGTAATGCTGGAACGCGTACAGAACAAGTTCACGCGTCACTTGTATAGAAAACTATATGGGGTATATCCATTTTACCCGCTGATGTACCCCACTCTGTTTGTACTCGGTATGGTCGGGTACAACCAACTAAGGGTACGACGGGAATCCACGCTTGTCGCGTATCTGGTGGGGTTACTTCGTGGCATTGAGCATAACCCGGGAGTACTGCAGCACCTTAATTTATGTGTACCAGACCGCTACGTGTGGAGGCGGCGCCGCCCGCCGCTGCTGGCCGTACCAGTTGCCAGGACGAACCTTCTTGCCAAAGCACCACTGACCCGCGCAATGCGGGTTATTAACGAACTTCACTGGAAGATCGATGTATTTACGTGCCATTTGAGTGAATTCGCAAAAATACTGTTGTTTATTTTATGTTATAGTGTAGATTAGACGTTATGTTGTTGTTTTATTTTTATTTTATATTTTTAGTTTTTATATTTTTAAATATTGTGTATCTATAGGCAAATTAACTTTAAGACCGCGCTATCGCATTAGGTATACACCTGTAATGATAGTTGTAAGGGAGATCTTAATAAATAAATAAATACATGTAATAAAAATGTACCGGATCGCTGACTGTACATGGAAGATATATTATGTGAAAAATAATATTGGGACCTTTATCAATGCAAATAGCACCCAAAACAATGATTGTTAGAATTTTTGTCTATTTGTCTGTGCGTTTGTGCACGCTAATCTCAGAAACGGCTTATTCGATTTAGATGTGGTTTTCACCAATATATTGTGGTAAGCTTCACTTAATGCTTAGAAAAAAGTTTTGCCAATTTAAAGAGAAAATCAATCATTTAATTTTCATGTAAGAATACCTACACCTTACCTATGCCTGTCAGCTAGCAAACTCTGTATACCTTCGACGTACCAGGTTGTCATAACTCGGTTAGAGTTCACATATCATAGAGATGTGTCAGCTAGATAACGCTTTATTTATACTTTCGAAGTACCAAGTTGAAAACTTAGTAAGAGTACACCTAACATACGTCTGTCAGCTAGCAAAGTCTATATGCCTTCGACGAACCAGGTTGTCATAACTTGGTAGGAGCTCACCTAACAAAGGTGTGTCAGCTAGAAAACGCTTTATGCCTTTGATGTACCAGGTTGTCATAACTCGGTAAGAGCTCACTTAGCATAGAGATGTGTCAGCTAGATAACGCTATAAGCCTGTTGTCATAACTTGGTAAGAGTAGGTACACCTAACATAATATGTTTGTCAGCTAGAAAACTCTTTATGCCTTGGAAGTACCAGGTTTTCATAACTCGGTAGGCCACTACCGAACATAGATGTGTCAGCTATGTAATACTTTATGCCTTCGCAACACCAGGTCATCATAACTCGGTAGGACCTAACACAGGTGTGTTAGGTGTTGTGTGTGAAAACGCTTTATTCCTTCGAAGTATTAGGTTATCTTAACTTGGTAGGAGATCATGTGCAATGACTCATGATGTTTTGCTGATTGGTTATCATAACATTCATTTGAATATGAATAAAAAAATTAAACTAACTAACAAAACAAATAAATACAAAAATACTCGTAAAAGGACACCTAAGCGTCGAAGTATTCTTCCGCATCGCTGTCACAGGAAACGTACCCAGAAGACTGACAGCATTATCACGTTGAATAGCAATGCAAATTCTTTGGCCAACGAATGACCCAGCCCTCTGGTCACATGAAGTGTCGACCAGCTGGCGAGAACTTTCTTTAAAGAGGAGACGTGCACTCGGGCCCCATGATCCGAGTGTTTCGACCCCAAACGGCTCAAAACTGTAGTTTCCCATAAAGTTACGGTATTTACGCCGCTTGAGGGTCTCAGCAGCCGCAGCAGCGGCACCAGCACAGCCCGCCGTGCTAGGAACATGAGATGGCGCAAGGGTATCGACACAGGTTGCATCCCACACCAGAGGTCTACCCACCTTCCAAGGCAATAACGTCATACCGTCTGGTCTCTTCCCATTGTCACGTACCAAGCCATACCAAGCCAGGTTCTAATACCGCTGGTACGCCGGGGCGGTGACAAGGGCTAGACGAATAATATCGTTGATGCTGGCGTGGCGTGCTATGCGACCTGCGTTCGTGCAGCAGGACAAGCCATGGTGCCCGAAAATGTCGACCACTTCACCGCAGTGACACCGATACGGAGCAACATAAGGTGCGCCCAAGCGGAGACACGTTTATTGATTCTGTCTGCCGGTACGAAGTTCGCCGGGTAAGCTAGTAATATCATAAAAACTGTACTCAGTTTTGGTACCTATTCCTCCTGAATTCTCCATGTTTTGCATAAACTTTACTTACTTATAATAATTTACAGCAGAATCGTATTTAATTTAAATATGAAGCGTACTAGGGGTGTTCAATAAAAAGTGATAATGAGTAAGAAGCAGTTTTAAATTATTTATTGTTATTTTATTTTTCGACATAATCACCTTTGAGCTTTATATAGGTACTTGGTATATCGTTTTTTTAATCCTAAGATTCCCCTCTTGAAAAAATCTTCATCTTGATCGCTTAAAAAGTCATGTACGGCGGCAATCACTTCCTCATCACTGCCTTATTTGTGACCTCTCAGTTGTTCTTTTAACCGCGGGAACAGGTAGAAATAACTAAGCGCAAGGTCAGGTGAGTATGGTGGATGTGTTATCAATTCAAATCCAGCATCTTGGATAGCACTCATCGCAACTTGGGACTTGTGTGCGGGGGCGTTATCTTGGTAAAACAACACAACTTTAGCAAGTTTGCCGCGGCAATTTTCGCGAATTTTTTTATTTGTTCTGCGTAAGTATAAGGGCCCCGTAATAGTGGCTCCATGAATGAGGTATTCAATTATTATCACCGCCTGGCTGTACCAGAAAAGAGAGCCCATAATCTTACCAGCGGGCGGATGGAATTGCCATAAATTTCTTAGGCGTTGGAGATGACGGCCTCTTCCAAGTCATGGACTGTTGTTTCGTTTCAGGATAATAATGGTGGAGCCATGTTTCATCCATAGTTACGAAGCGAGCCAAAAATCGGTCAGGATCTTGTTGTAACAATTCCAAATTGATTTGAGAAATCCGCAGTCTTGTTTTTCATGCTCGTCTGTAAGCATTTTAGGCACCCACCGTGCTTATACTTTTTTCATGCCCAAATGTTCATGTATAATACTATGGATATTTCCTATCGAAATCTTTAGTTTTTCAGCTACAAAACGAACAGTAAGACGACGATTTGCCAAAACAAATTTTTCAACTTTTTTATCATTTGTTCGGTAACTGCAGTCGTAGGGCGTCCCGAGCGCGTTTAGTTAAAATTCTTCCTCTCTTAAACAAGGCACACCACCGCGCAACCGTAGAATACGGAAATGTTCCTTTCAAGTCTAGATTTACTTGCTCAGTAGTAATTTTTTTCAGGCAGAGATATTTTTAATAAAAGGAATATCGACACGACGAAAAAAAATAGCTTCTATATTTAAAATAAGAAAATAAAATCAATTATTTTTTATTAAATGTGTGGGTTTACCTGCCAGTATTTACTTTTTTATTGTTCAAGGAGTTGTTGTTGTTTTTATTGAGGTTAAACAAAAAAGGTTTATTATTTTTTACTTTTCAGTTTTTTTAGGTTTAACTTTCATATTTCACATCACCACATGACGGTGCAACAGCAGGAAGTTCTATTCTATGGTCATTGTTAAAGTTGCCGTTAAAATTAACTTTAACGACTACTATAACGTAGATCTTGGTGCAATTTTAAAGGATAGTATGGTACTCCAGCTATAATAAAGCTCTTATGACCGCGTATGACCGCCTATGACATGATAATGATTTCAGATTTAGTGTCAAATGCCCATCTCCGCCCCCGCTTCAGTCTATTCAACGCGTAATTCAAAAGAGCTGAAAATATGGAAGTAGTAATTAAACCCAATACTTTGGGCACGCCACGATAGCGGCGGTAAGTCCCCTCTTTGAGGAGTGGGTTGAGAGGCGTCGCGGCGTTATCACCTTCCGCCTGACGCAGGTCCTCACCGGAAACGGTTGTTTCGGGAGGTTCCTGTTTCGGATAAGGCAGGTACGGAGCGAGAGTGCATAGATAGCCGTCACCTCCTTCTGCGAAGCAATAATGCTCGCGAAGAGGAAGGCGGCGCACGTGAGGGAGAGGCAGTATTTGCGACCTCACGGCCGTAACCACCGCGGGAGACGCCCTGGGTGTCGGGAATCCTAGGCTAATTCCCGGCTAACGTAGGCGCTGGCTTGCGGACGGCGAGTAATGGGTAGCTCGCTGTCCGGTCCAACGGACCGGACCAAGCCCGGATCGACGGCGCGTTGTGTTCCACGCGCGCCTCAAAGAGATGTCAGCACCAACTGGTGGGGTCCGCAAGAGCCAATGCCTGCCAGGGGTGCGGGTTGTTTGAAAGATATACCGCGGCCCCCGGTACACAGGCAACTGAGAGAACACGGGTGGGTTTTATTCAGAAAACGTCTGACACGCCCTCCTGCTCCACCCAAAGGGGGAGAAGTTATTTGATGATTTCCCACCCAAAAAAAGCCCCAATACTTATATTTACTAGTGGCAGTTACTTAATTCACTATTTAGTAATAGCGCAAGGACGAGCCCTGTTGGCGTAGAGTCCAGTTGGCGTTGTGCCTGTCGGCGTTTAGTCGTACACTCCTATATGTACATTTCCCAGAATTCGTAATATTGAATTGCGTTCAATGCTGTTCTATTGGGTACCTAATACCTTACCAAACGGTTTAATGAACATTTTCAAAATTTTAGTATGGCATTAAGCGTGTTTTCGACAAAGGCATTTTCGACAAATGCATTTTCGACAAAGGCATTTTCTTTTAATCGAAGTTAAAAAATAGTTAGAGATGCAATTCTTTCGCGTTATATTGCTTGCTATAGCGAATTTAGTTTGGAACACCTAGAACAATAAATTGTTCTGTTATATGTACGTACAGAAGGGCGTACGTAAGTCTCTCTTCACGAATTTCTCGCTCTCGATGACAGTCTCGTGTAGGTTCTAATCTTATAACTTGAAACTCCGTGCGAACTGCGAACCAGTGTGAACGGGGTTTTTTTTTTTTTGACGGTGGGAAATCAACAAATAACTTCTCCCGCTCTGGGTGGAGCAGGAGGGCGTGTCAGACATTTACTGACTAAAACCCACCTTCAGTTGCCTGTGGGTATATCTATCGAACAACCAGCACCCCTGGCAGGCATCGGCCCTTGCAGACCCCACCAGTTGATGCTGACATCTCTTTGAGGCGCGCGTGGAACACAACGCGCCGTCGACCCGGGCTTAGTCCTTACCGGAGAGCGAGCTACCACCATTCGCAAGCCCAGGCCTACGGTGGCCGGGAATCATCCTGAGATTCCCGACGCCCAGGGCATCTCCTGCGGCAACTAGGGCCGTGAGGGATACTGCCTCTCCCTCACGTTCGCCGCCTCCCTCTTCGTGAGCATTACTGCTTGGCAGGAGGTGACGGCTACCCATGCACTCTCGCTCCATACCATGGCCTAAACCAGGGCCGGACGCGAAAGATCGCCACCGCCGACCGCCTCCACGAGGACACGGCGGTGCTCCGCCAACCGTGTCCTCAGGGCGATTTACGCAGTGGAAACACCCGGGCATTTCCTCCCGCGTTATGCGAAACAGGAATCTACCGAAACAACCGTGTCCGGTGAGGACCTGCGTCAGGCGGAAGGTGAGGACGCCGTGGCGCCTTACAATCCACTCTTCAAAGAGGGGTCTTACCGCCGCAATCGTGGCGTGTCCAGTGTGAACGGGGGCTTACGGATTACTGTCATCATTGTGACAAGTGTCAGTTGCACTCAAACAGCTCTTACATTAAATCAAACCAAAATAAATATTACCAAGTATAATTTATTCATCAACTAAGTTTAGCTTACTTGCAGTCGCAGTTCAGTGATGGAATCGTTTCGCGCCTTCCGATGAGGGCCCGGAACCCAGCGTACTGCAATGATTAATGACTGAAGAACAAAGTAGCTGATACTGAAGTCGAGTCGAAGCTCAGTGAGCGCTGGACCGCTGGACCGCTTGGCCGCTGGACCGCTAGCTCGCTGGACTGCTGGACGTGCTGGTGCGTGTCGCTAGTTCGTGCCACGTCTGTGAAGAGTGACGGAACTCGTTGCTGTTGATACTTACTTTGTTACTAAAAGGTATGAATGTTTTATGAGTCATTCAGACAACCAAGTAAGACTTAAAGTCCGATGAATGACGAAAATGATAGTATTTTTCAGATATGTAGATCTCGTGCAATACGTGGGCGCTGCTGAGCGCGGCACGCGCCGGTGCAGCCGCTGCGAGCAGCCCGACCCGCGGAGTGCGGGGCTGCGGGTGCCAGTCAGTGCCTCCCTTGCTACATCCATACCGGTACTTCCATTCAATTTGTCTACTAGCTTTTGATATATAGATCTCGTGCAATACGTGGGCGCTGCTGAGCGCGGCACGCGCCGGTGCAGCCGGTGCGAGCAGCCCAACCCGCGCAGTGCGGGGCTGCGGGTGCCAGTCAGTGCCTCCCTTGCTACATCCATACCGGTACTTCCATTCAATTTGTCTACTAGCTTTTGATATATAGATCTCGTGCAATACGTGGGCGCTGCTGAGCGCGGCACGCGCCGGTGCAGCCGGTGCGAGCAGCCCAACCCGCGCAGTGCGGGGCTGCGGGTGCCAGTCAGTGCCTCCCTTGCTACATCCATACCGGTACTTCCATTCAATTTGTCTACTAGCTTTTGATATATAGATCTCGTGCAATACGTGGGCGCTGCTGAGCGCGGCACGCGCCGGTGCAGCCGGTGCGAGCAGCCCAACCCGCGCAGTGCGGGGCTGCGGGTGCCAGTCAGTGCCTCCCTTGCTACATCCATACCGGTACTTCCATTCAATTTGTCTACTAGCTTTTGATATATAGATCTCGTGCAATACGTGGGCGCTGCTGAGCGCGGCACGCGCCGGTGCAGCCGGTGCGAGCAGCCCAACCCGCGCAGTGCGGGGCTGCGGGTGCCAGTCAGTGCCTCCCTTGCTACATCCATACCGGTACTTCCATTCAATTTGTCTACTAGCTTTTGATATATAGATCTCGTGCAATACGTGGGCGCTGCTGAGCGCGGCACGCGCCGGTGCAGCCGCTGCGAGCAGCCCAACCCGCGCAGTGCGGGGCTGCGGGTGCCAGTCAGTGCCTCCCTTGCTACATCCATACCGGTACTTCCATTCAATTTGTCTACTAGCTTTTGCCAGCGACTTCTCCCGCGTGGAGGTCGAAAATTATCCCACGAGAATATACTATCGGGTTTAAAAGTATCCTATGCGATAATCCAGGTTATAAACTATCTGTGCGCCAAATTTCATCGAAATTGGATCAATTATTTTTGCGTGATTGAGTGACAAACATACAAACGTCTAAACATCCAAACGTACTCAAGGCTACACATCAAACTATACATTTCCAGTATTTATATAAGCTGATCTCGCATTGTGAAGAATTTCCGTACAGTGCGAGATCAGCTTAATCTGGAAATATATAGCCGTGCGTACAAACTTTCACATTTATAAATACAGTGACAGTGATGAAATCTATATAAGTGGGCCCTGGATATGTGAGAAACCTCTGTTATTGATACAATGAAGTCCCGACACTTTTGTGATGAAATAGGTACCTCTGTTTCAAACCTTTGTAACTGAGACTTGATTTCCTAGATTTGTTTGATGTGCACCTCTATATTTGGGACTTTGTAGCTCAAAAGCATGTGTAAGTGGGACAATTTGGTACATTTCGACCTCCCATAGTGGGGCCCTCTATAAATAAGACAACTGTCGTGATTACCTGCCTATTTGGGAAACTGGGTAAAAGAAAAGCCTCTACATAAAAATAATTGGTCCCTTCAGATATGTAAGTACTACTTATCCAGGTTTTACTTCTACTTTCGTTTGTACCCAAGGTTATCTTTAAAACCTACTGAAAGATCGTGTGGCTTAATCGCAAATTACCTAGGCGTGTAACATAAATTAGAATGATTTAAAACTTGAAAACCTACTCGTTTTGGTGTCCGTTTCAATGGCGCAGTCGCGGGCGATAAACAAAAAAAAAAGTAAGTACCAAGATTTTGTAAAAATGTGTAAAAGTTGATTCCCAAAATCATTTTGTCAAAGTTATGGCTAAAAAGTTATTAGGGTTTGAACGTGGCCGCGCCATTGTAACGCGGAGAACACGCGGCCACGGAGATTTTTAAAACTAAGCGTTGCAGAGACCTAAAAAATAGGTAAATTTGAGATTTTTTTTGTAAAAAAATTGCAATACTTAATATAAAAAAAATATCCTAGGTTTATATTTTAGGAGCTGTAAGACTATAACCCCATGGCCGCGCCTTTGAAACGGTGAAAAACACGGTATCGCTGATATCTCGCTGAAAAAGCATCGCAGACGTGTGAAGATTTTTGTAAAAACCAGATCTCCTAATATGTTGATTGAAATCAAGTGATGTCAAGGACAATTTTGTTCACAATTAAATACTTGTGATTAATAACATATTTATTTGGATAAGGATTAATATGGTGTTGACAAAACTCCTTCGCAAATAATGCATTAATTTCGAACAAATTTGATTACCA
The DNA here is from genome assembly GCA_947359405.1 of Antitype chi. Taxonomy (NCBI): domain Eukaryota; kingdom Metazoa; phylum Arthropoda; class Insecta; order Lepidoptera; family Noctuidae; genus Antitype; species Antitype chi. The sequence goes on from OX375807.1 coordinate 56,420, forward strand.
TATAAAAAGGTTATTGTGAGTCAATCTCAAAAGATAGACAAATGCTGTAACGGACTCTTTTTAGAAATTCCGTCATACTTGATTTTACAGTTTACGCAGCGCATGCTACGGAAGCTCTCAAAAAGGAATAATTTTTCCCGTTTTTGCAACAATTCCCATTGATGCTTCACTCCTATTGGTCGCAGCGTGATGTTATAAATAAATAAAAATGTTTATTTCATCGACCTAAGTAAATTATATTATTAAATTTGGAGTCACCTTGCTTGTATTAGGTGGTTCCGCTTTTTCAGTTTACATTAACTATACATAATCATGTGTGAGAATAAACAATAGATAATTTTGAAGGCAAGCAATAAACAATATAAATATTGCAAAAAACATGAATAGTAAACAAAGGAATAAGGAATGCGAACAGTGCTATGTGTGTGTGGGAGAGAGAATGTGTGAGGTGGTGGTGTGTGTGGTGTAGGGGTGTGAATGTTGGTGTGGAAGGTGTGATTGTATCTATAAATTATGTGTTTTGGGAATTATGTGATTGTATGGAGCATAGCCTCGATTTCTTCGTAACGTTTGCTCTTCAACCATTCAGTGAGTGTCTTTTTGCAGTCGCGGTATGTCATAGGGTATACATATGGTGAGAATTTTGTTGAGAGAATTGTACCTATAAGTGAGATGATTGCTTTGTGTATTGTCTTGTAGCGAATTTAGTTTTGACTGGGGTTTCTGGAGCTACTTTATTCTTCCACCTAGGTAATCCTAAAGCCTTCCTCGATAAATGAACTATCCGACACAAAAATATTTTTTCAATTCAAACCAGTAGTTTCTGAGATTAGCGCGTTCGACCAACCAAACAAACTCATCAATATAATATTAGCATAGATTAGCTTTCTGCACTCCTTCTCTGTGTAAACTTTAACCTTCTCCGTCCGCGTAATTTTCGTAAAAAGGGGTAAATACCGGCTGACTTTTTTTAGCGTCTGGACAACAATATGGCATGTTGTGTAAGTATAATAGAACTCATATGCGCTAACCTTTGCCTGGTAGCATTGATATAGAAAAAGTTCCGAATATCCTTAAAATACATGAAAAAGAAGACACCCTACGGCACTCGCGTAAAACGAATAATAGCCAAAATAGGTAATAGTAAATGGGCGTAAGCTGCGATTGCCTATGAATGGAGCATGACGATAGTGTGAGCGAGACACTAGCATTATTTCGCTCTACATCTTTGCAGCTGATGCCTACACACTCACGCACACATTTGCGCGTGTTTATAATAATTTGATACACAGTGACGCGTGTCTTGAAACCGTAAACCAAATAAATTACGTCTTGTAAGGTCAGTAAAGCTTTGATAGAAATGTAAACAAACCTGTTGATGTTAAATTCTTATAACAATCACTCACATTCATCTGTATTTCGAGGGTTTTAACGCTTTAACATCCGTCGTGCTAGAAGTACATGTCCCGCAGATAATGCAGAGGAACGTCTTCCAACATTGTGTCGATAACTGACTGTATTATTTCACGATACGTTTTCCCTGTCAATCGACCTTCGATCCAAACTGGACCAAATAACCTATGCGATCGACTTGCACCATTTAAATTTTCACCAGACAAAAAATAATACCTCATCATGGTAAGTTACTCGACGTTGGAGTATTCATACGTCATTATGAAAACAATCACTGGGCGGTTGAAGCACACGCGGAAAAAACAGCGATCGACGTCACGCTATGACTAATCGCAGTGGACTGGAGACTTGGAGCGAGATCAAAGACGCCGCGGGACACGGTACTCGGGTCGAAGGGCGCGCGGGTCGGGGGGGGGGGGGGATGCGCATGCGGCGACACTTGAGCGGTACGCCTGCAAAAAAATATTAGTTACCTATCCCCGGCCGGCTTCAATCAAAGGATTGAATTTCGCTACGAATTCATTCATAATTTCTGCGCGTTGACTAGGGTGCCAATAAGTTGGATTTTGATATTATTTGCCGATTTTTTGTATTTTTTTTAATTTTTATTATTTTTTAATTTTTATATGAAATGTTTACTACAAATAAGTAATAGTATTTATTGATAGGTTAATTTCATTTTAGGATTTAAAAAAAAAATGTTCTATTTCCGTGCCATAGGCTTCTACTCCGTTCACCTATTAACCCCTATTTTTTTCCAGACGGTAAAAAAAATCATCCGGTATAAAGTTTTTGGTTCACGTGTTTATAATTACATATGTAAACACGGTCGAACAAAAAAAACTGATACTATCAACTCATACTACTTCAACTAACTTAACTACCAGCAGGCGTCGACCCCAAAAAAAACGACGTATGCCACATTGGGCACCCGCTTTAACGGCACCTGCTGATGCTATCAACTCAAACTACTTCAACTAACTTAACTACCAGCAGGCGTCGACCCCAACAACGATGACATGAACAACATTTTATTTTAGTAGTAGGCGGAGCCCGCGCTGCGAAAAAAAATTACGCAATATTTTATTGCTATTCTATTAACACATCTACAGACGCCAGCAGGTCAAGCTATCCCAAACTGTCAAATTTTCTCAATTGAACATGAACCTTATGTTATTGTAATAAAGTTGAAAATATATCAAAGAAATTTGACAGATTGGGTTAGCTTGATGTGCTGGCGTCTGTACATGACATGTACCATAAATGTTTGAGCACACCGGGAAAAAATCTGTGGTTTGCTACAAACAGGCGGTGCGGTAAGAATATTGTGTGGTGTTTCATTCCTCGCATTGCGAAATAGAATTTGTGCGGACTATGATGTTTTAATTTGTGCGGACTATGATGTTTTAATTTGTGCGGACTATGATGCTATAATTTGTGCGGACTATGATGTTTTAATTTGTGCGGACTATGATGCTATAATTTGTGCGGACTATGATGTTTTAATTTGTGCGGACTGTGATGCTATAATTTGTGCGGACTATGATCCTTTAATTTGTGCGGACTATGATGCTTTAATTTGTGTGGACTATGATGCTATAATTTGTGCGGATTATGATGCTATAATTTGTGCGGACTACGATGCTTTAATTTGTGCGGACTATGATGCTATAATTTGTGCGGACTATGATGCTTTAATTTGTGCGGACTATGATGCTATAATTTGTGCGGATTATGATGCTATAATTTGTGCGGACTATGATGCTTTAATTTGTGCGGACTATGATGCTTTAATTTGTGCGGACTATGATGCTTTAATTTGTGCGGACTATGAAGCTATAATTTGTACGGACTATGATGCTTTAATTTGTGCGGACTATGATGCTATAATTTGTGCGGACTATGATGCTTTAATCATTCTGTTATCCTTATCACTATCCTGCCCTTATCCTAATTTATTTGGGGTCGACGCATCAAGTCTTTTTCTTCCACACTTCTCTATTTTCGAACCATATCATGATTCACACAGTCCATCCATCTTTTCTTTGGTCTCCCTGCTCTTATAGCCAGCGCAATACTTACTTAAAACTTCCCTCACGATATTTTCCTCATTCTTCAGTTTCACATGCGCATACCATGACAACCGATTTCCATACAACTTTTCAGTTACCACGAGTGCCACTTCCAGAGTTCCTCTTATGCACTCATTTGTTATTCTATCCATCCGTGTAAGACCACGTATCCCCGTCAGGATTCTCATCTCAACTGCATGCAAATGCCTTTCATTCATCTTTTTTGTGGTTCAACATTCTGACCCATACAAGACAGCAGATCTAACCATGATTTTGGGAATGCGGGAGTTGCAGATTGTTCCCATGACCTGCCGCCATTTCATACATCCATCCATGCATTAGTCATTCTGTAACATCCGGAAAAAAATACTGTATTTTCACAAGTCTTGATATTTTATGTAGAAAAGTCCTTTCATACGTCTCAAAGCCGTTAGTTAGTGTGTGAAATTGAGCGAATACAAAGTTCATGACATCTTTTCTTTTTTTTTTTTTTGACGGTGGGAAATCATCAAATACCTATCTTCTTCCGCTCTGGGTGGAGCAGGAGGGCGTGTCAGACTTTTACTGACTAAAACCCACCCGTGTTCCCTCAGTTGCCTGTGTGCCAGGGGTGACGGTATCTCTTTCGAACAACCCGCACCCCTGGCAGGCATCGGCCCTTGCGGACCCCACCAGTCCGGCGCACCAGGACACATGGCACGCCGTGACCAGCCCAGAAACCAAGTAGCACAAGGGCCCCACACTACCCTGGCACCCTTGGCACCCTTGGTCCACCTGCGACGGGTCAGCGCAGTGGCCCCGCCGCCTACCACTTCTCGGCCGCAGGGGATAGGGAGAGCGGCCAACGCTATACCGACACTCCTCTTCCCCTGAGGCCCCGCCGCGTCCGCCATCGAATGGAGGCGGCCCCGTCCAGGCCACGGAAGGGAAGAGCGCTACTCAGAAGTACCGGCAATTCTCCTCCGCCGCAGCCTGTAACTCTCAGCCGCGATGCCTCCCATTCGACATCGCGGCCTGCCTAAGTTGCGATGCACCTCACCGCAACCTACTTTTTGGCCGCTACGTCATCGGCTTGAAAGCAAAAGCCCTGACGAGTGGCCCCACCCTGGGGTTCCCTTTCGTTTCACCGTGGGAGCTGACCACGGCTACTGAGCCCCCCCGCAACGACAATGCGGGAACCCACTGGGGGGGATGTTCATGACATCTTTTGATTCGTCTTTTACGCCGCAGTAACAGGTTTAAATGGTATAGAATATTGTTAATTGTTGTTATAGTTCTATTGCGTGAATGATCTGGAAGTCTACTATCAAAGCACAAAATCCAAAGTTTCGGCCGAAGTTACGGCCGTCTCGTACACCGTGACCCCTTCGAACATACCATTAGTTCGGGGTACGAACGAAGAATGAATGACAACACGATTTGATAGCTGTCCTTACTCCCGATGTGTTTTTGCCTGTCCGAAAAATGGCCGATTCCAATAATTAATTTACGGACAGTTGTAGGTTAAAATTAAGACTTTTGTATCTTTACCAATAATGAAGCAGAGACCTAATAGCTTCGCATAGTAGACCCCTCCTATTAGGAAATATTCACAGGTAAAATTAAGACTTTTGTATCTTTACCAATAATGAAGCAGAGACCTAATAGCTTCGCATAGTGGACCCCTCCTATTAGGAAATATTCACAGGTAAAATTAAGACTTTTGTATGTTTACCAATAATGAAGCAGATACCTAATAGCTTCGCATAGTGGACCCCTCCTATTAGGAAATATTCACAGGTAAAATTAAGACTTTTGTATCTTTACCAATAATGAAGCAGAGACCTAATAGCTTCGCATAATGGACCCCTCCTATTAGGAAATATTCACAGGTAAAATTAAGACTTTTGTATGTTTACCAATAATGAAGCAGAGACCTAATAGCTTCGCATAGTGGACCCCTCCTATTAGGAAATATTCACAGGTAAAATTAAGACTTTTGTATAATGAAGCAGATACCTAATAGCTTCGCATAGTGGACCCCTCCTATTAGGAAATATTCACAGGTAAAATTAAGACTTTTGTATAATGAAGCAGAGACCTAATAGCTTCGCATAGTGGACCCCTCCTATTAGGAAATATTCACAGGTAAAATTAAGACTTTTGTATCTTTACCAATAATGAAGCAGAGACCTAATAGCTTCGCATAGTGGACCCCTCCTATTAGGAAATATTCACAGGTAAAATTAAGACTTTTGTATCTTTACCAATAATGAAGCAGTGACCTAATACCTTCGCATAGTGGGACCCTCCTATTGGGAAATATAAGTACACAGGCAAAATTTTCTTCTGAAACTATTTAATTTTACTATTTTATTTAGTTTAGACATAAAAATGCTACCATTGATAAGCAAAACGGTCCGTTTTTGCATTATAGGAAACGGAACCTAACAAAAGTTAGTTAATCGGGAGTAGGGTTCATTCCAAAGCATAGACTATAAAACCACTTGACTGCGCATACAGTGCCCCGACGCACGAAAACTATTAGAATTTGGTCGCCTATATATTGGCTACGGTACTAGTAACCATTTTACCCGACCGACTCTTGCTCGTTGAAGCGCCAGCCCGCGCCGCAGCTGAGCCAGTAGCTTTAAATTCCCCTTATAATAATAATGATGCCAATTCGATCCAGCCTGTCCCCAATAGCGATAGCTGTCCCCCTATCAGTGACGCCCTGAGCCAAGGTCCGTACCCCACAGGGGGTGCCCTCAGCGTGCAGTCGCTTAGCATGTAAATCTTAGTTTGTAAGCCCTGGCTGGAGGCGTTAAGATTAATTTCTTAATGGCAGCCCCAGGAAAGCCCGGTTGAGCAGTCACGGCCTCTCAAGGCCAACTGCGAGATGCCCAACAAAAAAAAAAAAAAGTAACCATTTTAGTTGTGACCAAGTGCTAGACCTGTGTGCACGCTAAATACAAATTGTTTTAAATTTTAATGCAATTATAACGCATAAAAATGCCTTCATGCGCGGTGTAATGGCGTGGAAAAAATTCCAAGACATCTAGTTTCAAAAAGGATGGCATAACTTTTCATCAGTAAATAAACACTACGAAAATTATTTTTGATTTAATCGGAATATGAGCCACCGCAGGGGTCTATTTAAAATGGTGGTTGGGTGAACGAGCAACCGGATTTGTCGCACGCGGTAATGTCTTTTGGAAAATTCCCTTTCTTTCATTAAGAAATTCTAATTATTTTATCCCTTTCTTTCCCTTTGTATTTTTATCGTAATAATTTGTGTTGTTACCTATGGTTGAAGTCGGTATCGATAGTAATAAAATTAAACGTTATACAATTTTATTCAATTCAGATACTGTCATTAAATACCTACCTATCTACTTTTAACCGACTTTAAAAAAAGGAGGAGGTTATCAGTTTTTTCTTGTGTGTTTGACAACTTTATTATTATTATTTTTAATACCAAACAATTTTTTTTTGTTTGTCATGTTTAGATATAGATACCCAGCACGTCTTCGGAGTTTCACAAGTTGATTTAATTACACATGCTTTTATTTACAGTTTGAGTTGACACAGACTAAGATGTCACATGTTTTTGGGTGTAATTATTTATAATTTAGGTATTAAAAGAGTTTTGATCGATATGACTCAAGGTGTTATAGCTAGTCATTTTAGTTGTTTCAGGACCATGCCTAATAAATATAAAAAAGATAACACCCTGGTACACACAAGAAGATATAACCAATGCAGTTCGAGAAGTTAAAAACGCAGTATTATAGTAATAGCTAAAACAATTGTTAATAAATAATTATTGAAAGTTTGACAAGTAAAAGTCTTATTGGAATCGAAGTGAAAATAGAAAATAAATAAAAATTACGATATTTAATTTTAAATGAATAAAATCCTCTTTTGATTTAAGGTGAAATATAATGATTTGTTTTATTTTTATTTCAAGTCTTTATAACTCCCTCAAATGGTGTACCTACCCACTTACTAAAAGTTTGACTACCGCAGACAACTTATAGGGTAATTCCGAAATTCAAATATCACATAAATATGTTTAGGCTACTTATAGGTCAAAATTGATAAATATTTATTTTTAAAGGAAAACCTGATCGAAAAAGGTATATGTTCTTTGTGCTCAAACTATCTAAAACCCACTTTTATCTATCATTCAGAATTACCCGAACATACTTCGGAATTGCACTTGTACAAAGTAAAAATAATCAGATTTTTAAACACACATATCTAAATACCGATGATATTTATAAAAATATTCGAAAGAGAGTTTTATAGGCTGTATATTCAAGTAGGTAAAGTGACCTAAATTAGTATCATTTGCTCCACCAATTTCGAGTGGTGAATGAAAAGATGAACATACTCTTAGGAGTATGTTCATCTTTTCATTCACCGCGCGTTTCTTTTCATTCTTTTTTTCGCGCGTGAGTTAGCTCATCAAAAATCCTTTCGTATTTACCCGAATGCACCTTACATGTTTTCATTTTAGATTTCCGAAGATTCCGGAATTAAAAGAAAAGTGGATAGATAAGGTTAATAGAGAAAATTGGTTTCCAACAAAATACAGCGCTGTTTGTTCAAGGCACTTCACCCCCGATTGTTTTGAATATTTAAAACAACGCGGACGTTTATTTTGTTCAGCGATACCTATTTATCATTTTTACACGCTTTATATTAGGTTCACTTGTATGTTTGTTTGTTTGTATGTAACCGACTCCTTAGAGCGCGATTTTGACCCACTTTAAACGGTCAGATTTCATTGAAACTTTGTAAACTTGTCGAGGACCAAAAACAATTCAATAATTTAAAAAAAATGAGAAAAAAAACACGTTTTTGTAATTAGCAGAACTAAAAAATAGAAAATAAATAATAGTTTAAAAAACTAAAAAACACGCTTTAAAAACCAAACTAAAAAGGAGAAAATAATTTAATTCAATTAAAAAGCGGGGGTGCTTGACATTAATTGATTATAAAAATACCTCAAAAAGCACCCCACGCTTTTTCGCTCTCTAGTGGTTTAATACTCTATGTATCGGCCTATTACGCTCTCTAGTGGTTTAATACTCTATGTTCCAAAGTATCGAACTATGTTTGGACGAGCCCGTAACTTCGTTGAAGGAGCCGCGCAACAGATGCTTATTATTTCTAGACATATAATAATAGGCTCTATTCTGAATCTGAATCAGAATCTGATGAACTATCTTTCACATTATTAATAAATCGTTCCGTTGTATCATCAATTATTTTGCTAGCTTTAATAACGCAATTTAACAAAATCGAAATGCACTCGCCAAATCGTAAATGGCGATTGTTGATAGCGTTGCGCGTTGTCAAAGTCTGGTTAACTAAACGTAATACTTGCTATTTCAGTGGCCATACTGCATCACGGTTGTACCTACTTTTCATTTTAGCAATTCGTTGTATTTTCTAAAAGGTTTAGGGAACCTGTCATTTTGGGCTATTTACAATAGGCAGATTACAAAATATTATATTATTAAAATTAAACTAACAAAAAAATTGTGCTCAAGTAGTTACATCTAGGAAGAGTAAATAAAAAGTTTAATATATATTAATAAAAGACGAAACTATCGTAAACACCGAAAATAAATTTGATTTTGTTACACCGTATTTTTAAACAAGAAGGTGTCAACTATAAAAAAAAAACCCTTTTTACGATTTGTTTACCTTTATTTAACTACCTAAACCTATGGAGTATAGCTGTAAGTACCTATCATAAAAAAGTGCAACCTACGAGTTGAAAATTTATAGGATAACAATTTATTTCTTGTAACTTCAGAATCATGTGCTGAATTCGTGGTTAGATACCTACAGTTCGTGCCTCGATGTCTCTGCCAGCCTGTTGATTCCGTCGCAGGGGTACTTCGGGAGCCAGCTGTATACTACCTACAATTTGTGCGTCGATGTCTCTGCCAGCCTGTTGATTCCGTCGCAGGGGTACTTCGGGAAGCAGCTGTATACTACCTACAGTTTGTGCGTCGATGTCTCTGCCAGCCTGTTGATTCCGTCGCAGGGGTACTTCGGGAGGCAGCTGTATACTACCTACAGTTTGTGCGTCGATGTCTCTGCCAGCCTGTTGATTCCGTCGCAGGGGTACTTCGGGAAGCTGCCGTGTGCCGCGGAAGGCATTGGCATGCCGGGCTATACTAATGCGTATGCCTTGCCGTGTTGTACCGCCAAGTGAGAGCCGTCCTAGGGTAGCTACAACGTGACATGATATATTATTGTGTGTTGCAGACTTGCAGCTGAGCGCGAGTGTATCTGTGTGGTAGCGCTAGCGCGGCGCGTGGTGCGCTGCGCTCGCGTCGCCCTCGCCCCCCCACCCCGGCGCGTGCCTGCCGCCCGCCGCGCTCGCATCGGCAGCGCCGAGCGACACCCACTCGTGCGCCGCACACAGTCGGTGCGCCGCCGGCAACCAGAAGCAACGTGCGCGTATCGCCACTGGGCGCACATCGCACAGTCCTCCGCGAGCGCGACACCCGCAACATGAGCTCCGGCAAGAGGAAGCTGTCGTTCCTGGGCTTCGCCCCACAGGTGAGTCCCGGCTTGCGCCGGCACCCGTAATTAAGCCGACCAATTAATTGATTAATTAATTGCATATTGCACAGTAAAACATGCGGAAACTTTACCGCACAGTGTGTGACGATGAACGGAAAAAAAAAATTGAAAAACTTAAATTAAGTAGCCTTCGCGAAATTGTATGATCGAAATAAAAATACTATGTTATGAACGCTAAGCTGTGAGAGCCGGGTGTCGGTATTGCGCGCTATCGGAGATGAGGCGCGGTGTCCGGCGCCGACTCCCGCGCCCGGAGCCTCGGACAGCCCTGCAACGGTCTGCTCCGCCCCTTTACAATGTTCCGCGGATAAAGAACTAGAACGAAAACGAATGAAACTAGCCTACAATGTGACGATGTTGTCAAACATGAAAAAGTTAAGGGACGCACACTGTGGGTGTTTTTGATATAAGTGAGCAAAGTTCGTGGTTACAGTCGGGGCGGACTGCACTCGAGTCGGCAGCCATGGCGGCGCGGCGCGGCGTAATGGAGCCGATACTGTAATGTCAAATGCTTACCTACCCGTCAAAAGTGGTTTTTAACACACTTGCGAGGAAAAAATTCAATTTCTTATGTTCCTTACACAATAGAGGTATCTTGATCTTGAGGAACTATTATTTTTCACAAATATTTGTATATTTGTGAAAAATAATAGTAATTAAAAAGCGTGGGGTGCTTTTTGAGGTATTTTTATAATCAATTAATGTCAAGCACCCCACGCTTTTTAATTGAATTAAATTATTTTCTCCTTTTTTAGTTTGGTTTTTAAAGCGTGTTTTTTAGTTTTTTAAACTATTATTATTGAATTGTCATCGGTCCTCGACAAGTTTACAAAGTTTCAATGAAATCTGACCGTTTAAAGTGGGTCAAAATCGCGCTCAAAGGAGTCGGTTACATACAAACAAACAAACATACAAGTGAAGCTAATATAAAGCGTGTAAAAATCCTCTGGCGCAAAGCCGTAAATCGTCCTAATATAAAAACATTTTCGTATGTAAAAAATACTATTTATCGTTAATTGTGTTGACCAAAGTAGGTTATTTATCCTGTTTTATTTAATTACACATTTAATAAAACTCACAGAATAGAGCGAGAGCTAACGTTAATTACCTAGTAAGTGTACCTACTAAGATTTTAAAAAAAGTGTACTTCTCTGCCCAGTATTATAATAGTAGGTAACGTAGCGCAGCGCACTTTGCCGAACTTTTGCAAGAACGAAAAGTTAAAAGCACGTTTATTAAATACACTATTGTGAACCTTATAGCGGTGCAATAGCCACTTTACAATACTCAATTCAAATAAATTCTCAATTCTTTATTGCGTACCATAATGTATAAAGTTGGTAGGGAAATAATATTAGTCACAATTATGGACCCTGTCGGGCACAGCACAGATCAAGTAGGAGAGATTTGGAAGAGCACTGCGTGTTTAATGTGATAAATAATATTAGTCACAATTATGGACCCTGTCGGGCACAGCACAGATCAAGTAGGAGAGATTTGGAAGAGCACTGCGTGTTTAATGTGATAAATAATATTAGTCACAATTATGGACCCTGTCGGGCACAGCACAGATCAAGTAGGAGAGATTTGGAAGAGCACTGCGTGTTTAATGTGATAAATATTGCTAGTTAAGTTGTTAGTACGTTGTTTTATTATCACATAATTAAATTTAAGAATTATAATTATAATTTTATAAATTATACACATTTATTTGTTACTTATTTGTTTTTTGAATTCTAAGTCCCATAGGCATCTTTGAATGGACTATTCCACGAGCCATCTAGGAATGTTATGTGGCGCCGGCGCCGTATCTGTTATTTATTATTAGGGTTCATTATAGTCCTTCGTATATTACTCGTAGTACAATATGAGGCTACCAAGTTCTCAAGTTCAAATTCAGAACTCAGAAACTGAATGTAAAGGCTTTCGCAGATCGGCGCGACGCGACTCTAATAGAACATTTTCTATGAAGACTTCAAGGAAATTGATCTACTAGAGTCGCGTGGCGCCTGTCTGCGGAAGCTTTAAAGCAGTTGAGCTGCTAAAGTAGGTAGTGGGGTGTGTCGCTCAATACCTTCATTTAGGAATGTTCAGCTGTACCTAGGCATAGGGTCTGCCCTGTGCCTAGCCTGTAGCCTAAACGAAATAGTATTGTCGTGTGGGCTATCTGGCTGACACCCTCTTACTCGTAGATTCGTACCATCAAAACGGCTGGATGTATTTTGATGATCGACATGCCGTTAGATTAGATCACACGTGACGTTTTAAAAAGATAAAGTAGTATCGTGGCCGTGAGATGCCTTTTTACCCAATTACGGCAAAGCCTAATGGGAGGGTTATGTTTTTTGCAGTGTATGTAGGTATGATGTTTGTATTGGCGCATGGGCCATCGTAGCATTCGTAGCGCCTAAACAATTCATTCGATTTTGATGAATGTAGTGTCAATCGATTTATTGTTGTGCTCCTCGTGACGTATGCTATATTTTATACGATCGATTGCCCGCCTGTTGGAGTCACACGTTACTACTAGACAATTAGGTCATGTTATTGAAATCAAGGCATTCATCAGTAAGTGCAGATTTTTTACACTTTAGATAAATTACAAACAAACATTATGTACGTATAGTGTCTTCCACATTGATGAGGTAGTTACCGTAGTTACGGCATATCAGTACGATCAGTGCGTAGCTATCAGCCGAAAGACGCCCTCTGCTGCCCATAGGCCTCCTCCAAGCTCCTCCACTTCGACCGGTTCTATCCCCCGCATTCAGCGGATTCCTGCGGCCTTCACAAGGTCATCGGTCCAACTTGTGGGAGGCTTTCCAACTCTACGTCTTCGCCCTTAACCTTTCGGCCCCATCGGCCATCTCTTTAGCGAGCAATGTACCCTGCCCACTGCCACTTAAGTTTGGCAATTCTTCGGAGTATGTCGGTTACTGTGGTTCTCCTGCGGATCTTTTCATTTCTAATTAGATCACGTAGGGAAACTCCAAGCATAGCTCTCTCTATTGCCCTCTGAGTGACTTTTAGCCTTCTAACACGGCCCATTGTGGCCCGCTGGACTTTCTGCTTCATTATTCAACGCGGAGTCGATAGATGGTAATTATTGATGAACGGTAGGCACGGTATACCCAGTATGTTCAATAATGATTTTAAAAATCAACAGCCGTTGGTCTCGTGGTCGCAAGCGTGTCTGCTGAGCGGGGGATCCCGGGTTCGATTCCCAGGTCGAGCAAACCGTTGTTGGGTTTTTTTAATTGGGAATTTCTTAGTTACAGCCTGGATTTTGGAAGTTGACGGTGTGGTAACCCCGCGCCTCGGAAAGCACGTTAAGCCGTTGGTCCTGATTTCTCTCCGATCGCGTCGGATGGCCGTCCCATCGGACTATGAGAGCAAGGCAAGAGAGCGTGCCCCTGTGCTCTATAACAATATGTCCCGCGGCCACGGGTATCGACGCCCGCGCCGAAGGCTGGTCTCCGTTGAGATTGGCCGCCATGGCCAAAATAAACTCTGGAGGACTATTATTGTGTTTAACAATATGCAATATTATATGTTCCATCGAATTAGATGTCCTTATTTGGATCTCGCGAACCACGTTCATACAGGAAAAGTTTTAATTCAGTGCGCAAACTTTAACCATAAATTCAGCATACCATTCTAGACCCTGCGAAGAAATTTTTCGTCGGTTTTCCAAAAAATAAAAACGGCTGTTCCATACACTTTGACCGCGTAGATATTGCACTTTTGGCTTTAAAGAACTTTATTTCTCATAAGAACTTAAAAATAACAGTTCGCTTATAATGAAACACTTAAATCAACTACCTATAACTAGTACTATTAATATTAGGCACCTCTAGGGTGTTGGAAACATTGTATTAGTATTATGTTATTTCATTTCAAATTTGAATGTGTTTACACTGTCACACTTTTTTATGTCTTTCGGTAAACTATTGAACAGCCGTGCTCCTTCAACCAGTATCTCCAGTATTCTTTTCTATGAAACAGCTGTTTTTTTTTTGTATAACCGACGAAAAATGTCTGCACTGGGGGGTCTAGAATGATATCCTGAATTCATAGTTACAGTTTGCGCACTGGATTAAAACTCTTCCTGTATAGTATGCGTATTTTCTCGGCTAGCTTGTAGCTGTTGTGTTGAGTACTCTGTACTAATATTTGCGGTCCCAATGGTCGGTCCAGGTACTGATAGGACCAGATCACATCGCCCACATATGGTGGTATTTTCTCGGCTAGCTTGTAGCTGTTGTGTTGAGTACTCTGTACTAATATTTGCGGTCCCAATGGTCGGTCCAGGTACTGATAGGACCAGATCACATCGCCCACATATGGTGGTATTTTCTCGGCTAGCTTGTAGCTGTTGTGTTGAGTACTCTGTACTAATATTTGCGGTCCCAATGGTCGGTCCAGGTACTGATAGGACCAGATCACATCGCCCACATATGGTGGTATTTTGACCTAGACTCCGATCTGACTTTGTGCAGCTTTGTCTTTTGTCCGGATTTTTCGAATTAGGGAGTTATTTTATTTTTAAATAAATTAATTCCTTCAAGGGTCCGACACAGGCGCGATGCGATTCTTGTAGAACAATTTCCATGAAGTTGTCATAATTTTTTCTACTAGAATCGCATCGTGCCTGTTTGCGGGACCCTTAAATGTTTAATCTGTAGAAAGAAACATCCAAAAGTAAAATGTCCGAATTGTTTTCCAATTGTCCGTCTTACGGTCAGGACGTTTCAAATTTGGAAATAATTTGTCCACAAATGGCCGTTATGGTAGATAGGCTGTACCTAGTCAGCAACGATAGCTCGGTAGGCGTTACCAACAAGTAAGGACTACTCTACCCGCACCAGTCCGTTCCGTTCCGAATTCCGACTTATCCGCACTGGAACCGTGTATCGTTGTGCAAGCACTCTGACTCATACACTAGGTACTTGTGTCATTTTTATGTTTTAACTTGTAAACGCGAGCAGCGGTGGCGCAGTGGTAACTTACGACTTACCTTACAACAACTTACGAGTCGTGGGTTCGAACCCAGGCACTTTACTTTGTATAAATAATTTCATCACCACTGGTCTGAAAACGGTGAAGGAAAACATCGTGAAGAAATCGGCATGTCTGTCCCGCACTGGGCCCGCGCGTGGTAGATTACGGCCCACTCTAGGATGCTATCACAGCAGCGGGAACATTATGTGCTGATTGCTAAATATAACTTGTAGACGTAAGTCTATATTCACACGGACGTAATAAAATCGTGGCGGGACTTTCCGCGCACTAGATTTCAACTCTCTGTGTTGGACCGAGCATTGAAAATTCTACAGAGTGCAGCGCGAGTGAAGTTCATCGCGTCGAAAAAACTCATCGTTCGGTTTCCAACTCGAAACGTGGGAACGTGGGCTAGTAATGAAAGTTACAGTAACTACGTATTATTTCCTTTATTCAATTAAATATACATATAAATTATATTTTTAAATATTAGTATAAAAATATAAAAACATTTAAAAATATAAAAAATAGTAGCCCACCGGTATCGGGAACAAGGTCCAAGCTACCGGCGGTCAGGGCTACAGAGAGAGGAACCTCCTAACAATGCGAGCCGTGTCCAGGAGTACCGCTTTCTGAATCAAGCCCTTGACCCAGCTGCCCAACGAGAGCCTCCTCAGATGTTGGTCGAGGCTCTTGGCTATCAAGCCATTGGCTGTAACAACTATCGGTACAATGATCGCTGAGTCCACATCCCACTTGTCGACAACCTCGTGAGCCAAGTCAAGATACTTGATTTGTTTATCTTTCTCGGCTTTCACGAGGTTCCCGTCATGCGGGACCGTTATATCAACAATCATTGCACGCTGCTCTAGTTGATCCACCACCACTATATCAGGTTTATTGGCGACAATAGTCCTGTCAGTGATGATGGATCGATCCCAGTACAGTGTGACATGTCCATTTTCGAGAACTGGGTCGGGCACATACCTGTAGTACGGCACTTCTGATTCCACAAGATTGTATTTCAGAGCAAGTTGCTGGTGGATAATCCTGGCTACTAGGTTATGTCTATGCAAGTATTCTTCTACGTATTATTATTATTAGCATATGATATTGGACAGCACGTCAACAATCACAGTTTATTATCTTCAATGAACGGAAATTACATTACAGTTGCCATGTTCAATGTTATCCGCGTGGTGCAGCACGTTATCGTGGAGGCCATTGCTGTTATTTATCGAATTTGTCGGATTGTGATTGTGCCGTATCAGTGCCTACTGAAATATTCCGCCGTGTCGCGACCGCGTCTGCCGACCGGCGCGGCGCCGCGCGGTGGCCACACCGGCCACGCCGCACAGTGGGCTGAAACGGGCCGGTAAAGGACTTGGCATTTAAAAAAAAAAAGTTTCTTTTTCTGAAATTTTAAATATTGTGTTGGATTTATCTATCGATTATAAGTAATTATTTCTACGAGGGTCGTTCAGATAACTTAGTATTTTCGGAGTTATAAATATCCAAAGTAATTTTTGTATGAAGCAAAAGAAAAAAATGTGAAAATCTCGAAATTCTCAAATTTTCTCAAAGAATTGACTCTACGTATGCATAGTACGTATATTTGTCCTATTTTAGCGCCTATTCTCGGGTTGCGATTTTCTGCGATTTGGTCGCAATTTCAATTTTTGTTCTCTATTCCACACCACCATAGAGGTTAAGAACTAGGCGCGTTTTTTTTTATGTAGTGGTCTCCCCTTTAGGCCTAATCCACTAAGGACTAATAAAATAAATAAATAAATAAGTAAAAATCACAATCACTACTGGCCACTGCACTGTTTTAATTTAATCACTGTCAAGGGTATCCACATTAACGAATGCAAAATTTTCGTATTCGTCATCATCAAATGTTTCCGCTTGTTCAATTACTAATAAACTTTGTGCTTCTACTGACAAAGTTTTATGTTTTCTGCGAAGTTTGTGACGTTTCGCTGAGATGAGTGGATCAGAGCTGGTCAATAAAATATTTAAAATGTCTTCATTTGTAGTTTTTCTACTGCATTTCCTGGAATGGTGTTGGCGGTACCTAC
Organism: Antitype chi; assembly: GCA_947359405.1. NCBI lineage: Eukaryota > Metazoa > Arthropoda > Insecta > Lepidoptera > Noctuidae > Antitype > Antitype chi. The sequence continues at coordinate 73,575 of OX375807.1, forward strand.
GAAAGTCTTTATTTCTAGCTTCAGCAGCTTCTTCAGATAGCTGTCCAATTGGTATTAGACCAAAACTTTCAATAATAGCTGCACCATGCATAAGAACTTTGTGAACACTTGAAGGCATATAAGACCAGCTATATAATTCCAAATACAGTTGCATGGTCACTTGAGCATATTCGTGAAATTTCGCTGTGTCAATGTGGTAACCTGATGAAATTGCCTCTAAAATGATTGCAAATCGCCTTATTAATTCTTCACTAACACCAGTTATCTCAGCAGTCATGTTTGGATTTGCAAAAAATCTTCTAGCAGTATTTCCGTCATTCGTGGAGCCGTGCCCTTGTTTAACAACATCAATCACAAGTCCCATTCTATTTTTAAAAGCGTCTTGTATGTCTTTCTTTCTTCTTTCCATGATGCACTTGTTGTCTCCCTTTACTGTCCATGTCTGTATCGTTAATCTGTAGGCTATATGCAGAATGCATTCCATCATTCGTATCCAGGTACCTATGCAATGATGACAATCCGTATTTACACTCTTATCCCTTGATTCCCGGAAATAAGTCTCAAAACAAATTACGTCATACCTACCTATGGTGGTGGAAAATGTCGAACATTGTTTTTTTTTTTTAAAGAACTAAGTAGGTATTGAGGTTTTCAGGCCGTTTAGTATACATTATTTTCAATTTCAATTTAATTGGAATAAATTGCTTAACTAAAATAACATGACTCTTCATACAAATTTGATATGGCTATATCTCCGAAAGTACTCGTTAAATTAAAAAAAGTCAAAGAATAAAAACGTTTTAAATTTATGCCTAGATACCAAAAAAATACATTTGATCTCTTAAGACCCAACCTTGTAATCCCAGCCCACTGTGCGCCGCCACCTGCCAGTATGTCGGGCAGCGTTACTACACGTCCCGGTTTTGGCGAGACGTCCCGAGTTTTAGTATACATTCACACGACGTAATAAAATTTCGGCGGGATTTTTGCGCGCACTGGTTTTTGAACTCTCGGTGCATTGAGAATCCCAGAGAGTGCAGCGCGAGTGAGTCTCAGCGCGGCGAAAAAACACAGTGTTTGATATTCAACTTTCAGCGCTCAGCAGTGAGTTGGAGATCTAGTGCGCGCAAATATCCCGCCGTGATATTATTACGTCCGTGTGAATGTCGACTTAGCCCCAAATGTGATGTCGCGTGCGGGACGGACACGGTCCCGCCATCCCGTTCTTCGCGGATTACTCGATGGTGCGGTTGTTTTGAGTATAATAGTAAAGTAACGTATTTTTATTAAAATACGTTTTCTATGATTACTTATCTATCATCATTGTAAACTTAATCTGAAACTCAAACAAAAAAGATAAGTACCTAGTCATAATGTCGGTTAGTAAAAAAACTGGCCAAGTGCGAGTTGTACTCGCACACAAAGGGTTCCGTACCACAAGGCAAAAAACACCGAATAAAACACGTTTCTTGTATGGAGATCCCTTCAATCGTTAACATTGTTTTTATTTTTATAATTTCTTGTTATAGCGGCAACAGAAATACACATTTTAACTGTCTACCTATTACGTAATCCTATCATGAGATACAGCCCGCTGACAGACAGACGGACGGTTGGACAGCGGAGGCTTAGTGATAGGGTTCATTAGGGTTATAGGAACCATAAAAACGACTCATGATTTAGGTTTTTTTATTTGTATTACGAGTATGTCCCGCTTTCGAAGAAACAATGCCGCTTTTTTACTCGAAATGTTTTGAAAAATCCCGCTTTTCCCGAAAATAAATCTGGCAACGCTGTGTCAGGGCACCTTGGACTTAGTTATTACACACTTAAAATAAATCTGGCAATGCTGTGTAAGGGCACCTTGGACTTAGTTATACACACTTAAAATAAATCTGGCAACGCTGTGTCAGGGCACCTTGGACTTAGTTATACACACTTAAAATAAATCTGGCAACGCTGTGTCAGGGCACCTTGGACTTAGTTATACACACTTAAAATAAATCTGGCAACGCTGTGTCAGGGCACCTTGGACTTAGTTATACACACTTAAAATAAATCTGGCAACGCTGTGTCAGGGCACCTTGGACTTAGTTATACACACTTAAAATAAATCTGGCAACGCTGTGTCAGGGCACCTTGAACTTAGTTATACACACTTAGTACTCATTGCGAATATATTTTCTTTGTGATTGCCTTTTAGCGACTTTAACTGCTGTCGCCAGTAATTAACGTGAACCAATGAAACATAACAGCACGCCTTGTAACCCCGAAGGGTTGTGCAGAGCTGTGCCTAACTACCTATAGTACTCCCACACTGCGCCAGCTATGCTTAAGTATGGGACTGATAACAGGGGGGAGCCTGTTCCCAACAACCGGGCACAAATACACACTCCGGACTGCTACTGAGAAATTCCAGATAGTAAAACCCAATAACACTTTGTCCGACTTGGGAATCGAACCTAGGACCTGAAGCTGAGCAGTAGCGCTGGCGAGCACCGGGGCAGGCAGTCAGTTGAACCAACTGAATGAGATAATAGGGTATTTTCCAATTTATTAAAAACTATTTTAATTTCACGTGTGGTCACGTGACAAAAAGTCATCGTATGGAACGTTTTAGCGGTAAATTCGAAACAACGAAAAGAAAATTTGATTAAAAAAGTGTTTAATTGAGAAAATGGATTTAAATCAATTTATTTTTATTTTTCTCTTACATATTTCGTCCCAATCTTCAAATTAAAATAGTTTTCAATCAATTGGAAAATACCCTATTATCTAGGTACTAGCGAGGTGCGTCCATCGGTTAGTTCTTCTGTTTGAGATGGTTTGGATACTATGTAGATCGCATGGAGGACAGTAAATATTCGTGTTGTGGTGGCACTGTGCTGGTGGCGCCCCAATTAGTAGCCGCGCGCCATTGACTCAATGAGCTCACGGGCGCGCGGCACAGGGCTGGTTCCGCCCGGGCGCGCGCGTCTGGCCGGCTCCGCTCGGGTGCGGCTGCTCGCGGGGTCATGCTGCACGCTGTTGCGCTGCCCCAGCGGCTGAGCGACACAGTCGTGTCCTCTTCGCTTGTTCTTGCGTCTAAGGTCTTGACTATTTCAATAAAAAATCAAAAGACATTTATTCAAACTAGGCTGAGAATCAGCAATTTTTTAAAGTCAAAATGACATAAGACAGCCCCCCGGCACGCCCGCCCTTGATCACTTCCTAGTGCTTTAGCTGGGAAGAAGTGGCGTGACAAATGCTTCAGCAGCACAGCTGTCTGTTCAGTTAGAAGAACTTAATTCTGTAATAATTCATGAGAATGCAAATGGAACCTGGGTACGTTGATTTGAGCACGACTGCCTCGTTGCTCTAGTAGTGGCAAGCGCTACTGCTGAGTACGACTGCCTCGTTGCTCTAGTAGTGGCAAACGCTACTGCTGAGTACGACTGCCTCGTTGCTCTAGTAGTGGCAAGCGCTACTGCTGAGTACGACTGCCTCGTTGCTCTAGTAGTGGCAAGCGCTATTACTGAGCACGACTGCCTCGTTGCTCTAGTAGTGGCAAGCGCTACTGCTGAGCACCACTGCCTCGTTGCTCTAGTAGTGGCAAGCGCTGCTACTGAGCACGACTGCCTCGTTGCTCTAGTAGTGGCAAGCGCTACTGCTGAGCACGACTGCCTCGTTGCTCTAGTAGTGGCAAGCGCTACTGCTGAGCACGACTGCCTCGTTGCTCTAGTAGTGGCAAGCGCTACTGCTGAGCATGACTGCCTCGTTGCTCTAGTAGTGGCAAGCGCTACTGCTGAGCACGACTGCCTCGTTGCTCTAGTAGTGGCAAGCGCTACTGCTGAGCACGACTGCCTCGTTGCTCTAGTAGTGGCAAGCGCTACTGCTGAGCACGACTGCCTCGTTGCTCTAGTAGTGGCAAGCGCTACTGCTGAGCACGACTGCCTCGTTGCTCTAGTAGTGGCAAGCGCTACTGCTGAGCACGACTGCCTCGTTGCTCTAGTAGTGGCAAGCGCTACTGCTGAGCACGACTGCCTCGTTGCTCTAGTAGTGGCAAGCGCTACTGCTGAGCACGACTGCCTCGTTGCTCTAGTAGTGGCAAGCGCTACTGCTGAGCACGACTGCCTCGTTGCTCTAGTAGTGGCAAGCGCTACTGCTGAGCACGACTGCCTCGTTGCTCTAGTAGTGGCAAGCGCTACTGCTGAGCACGACTGCCTCGTTGCTCTAGTAGTGGCAAGCGCTACTGCTGAGCACGACTGCCTCGTTGCTCTAGTAGTGGCAAGCGCTACTGCTGAGTACGACTGCCTCGTTGCTCTAGTAGTGGCAAGCGCTACTGCTGAGCATACGATCCTGTGTTCATTCCCAGGCCGGGCCAAGTGTTACTGGGTTTTTCTATCTGGAATTTCTCATTAGCAGTTGGTATCTGGATGTGCCCGGCTGATGGCATACCTACATAAACTCACGCCATATTCCCATAGCGGTAGGCAGAAAGTACAGAACGCCACCTGCTACGATGCTTACATACTCCTTTTGCCCCTTGCGGCAGTATGAACGCGACAGGCTCGCCTCCTATTACATCATAACTGGCGTAATGTGGCTGTACTATAGGAATACCTGTGCCTAACCATTCGGGTAAACAAGGCGTGATGTCCTTTGAGCTGTAATTTCCTCGTGCTTACATGACGCGGTTGCCGCCCTATTGCAGCAAAGTGCGCTCTATGTATTAAGGCGGTCATTGTTAGAAGATCTATCAGTTTTTCGACCATCAATTAAATAAAATTTCCCCTTACATAATAATAAGTATAGCTCCTCTAGGCCAATGATGACGAGTCAATGGGCTCTCGGCAATGGTGCAACGGCACGGGTGGGGGCTGGGGGCTGGGGGCTAGAGGGCCTGTATGTATATACTGCCACTTCCCAGAACAGGGCAGTTCCTAGATTTTCAACGCACGGCTCAGCGCCGAGTCCAAATCGAACGCTGTGTTATTGGACGCGCTGGGAGTTGGGAGTCACTTGCGCTGCACTCTGTTGACTTCTCAATGTTCGGTTTAATACCGACAGTTGAAAATCTAGTGGGGAGAACACACCCCGCCGCGATTTTATTACGACCGTGTGAATGTCGACTGAAACTTGATATCAGTAGTCGAAGATGACGGCCGATATTGATGTAGGTCAGTGGAAGAGCGTCCCATGCTATGGTCGCGAATCCGCAAGATACAGAAGTATTTAATGTCTTTGGCAAGAAGGATTGCGCAACTCGATTCTATTCAAAATCAGAAAAAGTATACCTACTACTTATATCACCAAAATAACATTTCTACGTATTCACTATCTTGAGAAGTTGGGATGTCACATACTCAGCTAGCCTGCATTTACTATATAAACCTCTACATCAACCCTTTTGCATAATTTAAAAGTAAACGGTCTAAAAATATTAAAAAATGTCCAAATTATATAAAAAGGGAAACGACAGTGTCACAGGGCATCAAAAAATTCGTCTGCATCGTTGTCAAAAGGTAAAGTGCCCAAACGGTTAGCAGCATTGCCACATTGTATGGCAATGATGATTCTTTGGTCAAGAGATAGGCCAGCTATCTGGTTACGTGAAGAGTCGACCAACCACTTGGCGATGTTTGAAAAAGTTAAGAGGCCGGCCAAGTGCGAGTTGCTGTGAGTTGCGCAACATCTTCCGTTTTTTGACGTTCACTTCAAAACTTAGTTGAAACTCAAAAAAGATCGAAAACTAAAACAACTATTAGAACATCAAATGTGCTACCGGTAGGATTGTACGGTCCTCTTGCCCGATACGAGGACATACCGTGCATCATTCGACGATTGTATGGTCCTCTTGCCCGATACGAGGACATACCGTGCATCATTCGACGATTGTATGGTCCTCTTGCCCGATACGAGGACATACCGTGCATCATTCGACGATTGTATGGTCCTCTTGCCCGATACGAGGACATACCGTGCATCATTCGACGATTGTATGGTCCTCTTGCCCGATACGAGGACATACCGTGCATCATTCGACGATTGTATGGTCCTCTTGCCCGATACGAGGACATACCGTGCATCATTCGACGATTGTATGGTCCTCTTGCCCGATACGAGGACATACCGTGCATCATTCGACGATTCGACGTCGTGTCGTGTGTATGTTTTTTGGCCTTTACTCATTACTATAATATTTTATGTCACTTTCATTTATGACTAATACTAGCTTTTGCGAGCGGTTTCGCCCGCGTGGAGGTCTGAATTGATACCACGACGAAACTTACTAGCGGGATAAAGAGTGTATAAACTATCTGTGTGCAAAATTCATTCAATCCTGTTCAGCTGTTTTTGCTTGTTTGAGTTACAAACATAAACAAATTATATTTATAATGTTAGTGGGAGGCACTTTACCCACCAAATAATAAAATTGTACTGTCCAGTACATAGGTTAAAAAATGGACTTTTATTTGCAACGATTTGTAAGTTTCGTATCTTGAATATGTAGCACAATATGTCATAGCCTACGTTCACATGGACATAATCATATCGCGATGGGATTATTTCGCGCATTGGATCTTCAACGCACAGCTTAGCGCCGAGAGTTGAAAAACGAACACTGTTTTACCGACGCGCGGAGATGCACTCTGTTGGATTCTCAATGCTCGGTTTAACAGCGAGAGTCGAAAACGCCTCCCGGACGTGGGACCCCGAATAGCGATCAACGCTTCGGGAGTGCGCTACCGAACCCGTATTTTAAATTAAATTCCCTCCCGATGCTGTCCCTTTAATATTTACTTGTGACCAAACAATACTTATTGATTTATTTTAACAAATTGAAACATTGGGAAAGTTATTTAAAATGTAAGCTCTAATAATAGTTAGTGCGATGTGCCAACTGCCAACACGAATCACGTAAATGTGCGAAAACAACGCGGACGCGACAGCGACGTGTAGCGATGCGCACGCGCCGGTCACGTGCTCGCCGCACTAGGAGGTTGGACCCGCAGGACTAACAGAACATAGGTACGTCGCGTCGTACGCGCCGACTATGCACACTATGTACTCACTTATTACTTAACAGTCATCTATACAGGAAAAGTTTTCATTCAGTGCGCAAACTGTAAAAATCAAAATCAAAATATTTTATTTCATATTATAAGCTTGCATGGGCACTTATGAAACGTCAGAAGCTAGGTGCACGGTTCCAATTTGTCGTTTCCTATGGAGTAGAGCCGGCAAGAAACTCCACGGTTACTCTTTTAAAAATAATTGGCTTTTACAATGTTTTCAAATTACAGTGATAATAGGTATGGGAGGACAGTGCAGGCCTGTCAATAAGTACCAGGTACTTAGAGGAATGAAAATACAGAATAGAAAGTGGTCTACAAATCTAGTCTCTAAGGCCCTCTCTAAGGTTCTCTCATTCACAATATGTAAAAGAATTTACCTATATAAAATGAACCTATTTGAACCAAGTGACATGATTTCCATGACAATCACTAATAATAAATAGTCAAAATTAAAATTGTTGTATAACGCCGTTGCCGTTGCCGTTGTATTGTTAACGAGAATAAGTCAGATATTGTAAAAAATAAAAAGAATAAAAATTAACATTGTTATTTGGGAGCAGTTAATAGACTTTCACTCAGTTTTGCTGTTAATGAGGTACCAGGGAAGCCACATGTGCAGAAGGAATTAATGCCAAACTTCCCTGCCTTCAACGTAGTCTTTTATCTTATAATATGCTTTTTTGATAAGGACACGTTTGATCTGAGTTATAAACTTTCCATCGCTAAGTTCTGTAACCGACTTTGGCAACTTGCTATAGAAGCGGATACTGTTTATTAGAAATGACTTGCTAGTTTTAGTTTATCTAAATTTTGGAATCACAATTCCATCTTTACTACGTGTATTTAGATTATGGAAATCGCATCTTTTTTTTAAAAGACCTAAGTTTTTGCGAACATTCAAGATATTTTCTAGGATATAAAGAGAAGGCAGAGTTAGTATATCAATTTCGTTGTATTTGTTTCTAAGAGACACGCGAGGCCCCATTTTATAAATTGCGCGGATTGCCCGCTTTTGTAAAATAAAAATTGAATCTACGTCCGCAGCCGATCCCCACAGCAGAACGCCATAAGACATAATACTGTGAAAATAAGCAAAGTATACTAACCTAGCTGTGGCTACATCAGTCAACTGCCTTATTTTTCTTACTGCGTAAGCAGCTGAGCTTAATCTGCTTGAAAGAGCTCTAATGTGGACACCCCATTGCAATTTTGAATCTAAAGTAATTTCCAAAAATACAGTTTCCGAAATAGCATCTAGTTTCTTGCCATCAAGTTTTAAATTTAGACCTGCTTGGGGTACATTTGGTAACGAGAACTTTAAGTCATTTAGTTTTGTTCGCATTGAGTAAAAGATTATTAGCAGCAAACCATTTCGATAGAACAGCTAGGCTTTCGTTGACATGTAAGACATCCGTATCTTTTCTATCTATTCTAAAAATAAGAGAATTGTCAACAGCGAATAAAATTATATCCGAGAAGTTAGCCATCAGATAGGGAAGATCATTAATATAAACTAGAAATAAAAAAGGGCCAAGAATTGAACCTTGAGGCACGCCCATCTTAACTAGAGACCCCGAAGATGTCGCCCCGTTAACGTTTACTTTTTGCTGTTTGTTAAATAGGAAAGTACAAGATCAGCAGCTTGTCCACGAATACCGTAGTGATAACAGATAACAGGTATTGTGGTCAACGCAGTCAAACGCTTTTGAGACGTCGCAGAAAATGCCGATCGCATCCTGAGAACTCTCCCAGGATTCCAAAATGTGACTGATGAGTTTTACTCCCGCGTCAGTCGTCGACCTACCTTTCGTGAAACCAAACTGTCGACTTTGTAAAATCCCATTTGAGTTAAAATGTGACAACATCTGGTCTAGCATGATTTTTTCATAAATTTTGTTCAATGCTGGAAGCACATAATTAGAGGGATTCTTACTACCCGATTTGAAAATTGGTACTACTTTACTATGTTTTATTAAGTCAGGAAACGTACCGCTGTATAAACATTGATTAAATATGCCTGTTAGTATGCCTGTAACCATGAATTGAGCATAATTATCAATCTAGACCCCCCAGTGCAGAAATTTTTGGTCGGTTATACAAATATGCTGTCGGATATGCTGAATTCATGGTTACAGTTTGCACACTGGATAAAAACTTTTCCTGTTAATGAATACGTGAAGCTAACACTATGTACCCCTTTTTGCGAAAATTACGCGGACGGAGGAGTATGTTTGGCACCGTTAGTGTTTAAGTATATGGAGAAGGGATGCAAAAAGCAAAAAAAAAATATTTAGATGAATTATGGTCGAATTTCGACCACGGGATGACCACAATTAAATGTAATTACGAGCTTAATAGCTATAAGTAGTTTCTGCCCGCGTGGAGGTCGGAAGTTATCCCACGGGAACGTAGGTACTTACTACCGAAATACAAGTACCGTATGTCCCTGTCCCAGGTCAAGGTCTATTTATGTGACAAATTACATCGAAACCCTTCAACCATTGAAAGTGTAAAAAGCACTTATAACATTAGTTTATGTACACACAACGTCAGTATTTGCTAACCCCTCAAGTTTTAAAATGTTACACTGCTACAACATTGAATTTGTTTCGAATAATCTACAGAATACTTCAAAAAGAGTTTATTGTTTCGACTTGGATTTGAACCAAACCTCATTACCGAACGTCGGCATACTCATACCGGCACGGCATGGCAGTTTGACTAACTAGCCGACGAGCACATATGAATTGCGATGAAATTGTTATCCACTATCGTCCGAGTCACTTCATTTTTAAGTCTCTGTCTAATCGATATTATTTGAGGGTATCCATTAATTTAACTTACTTACGTTTTCTTTATAAAATTAATCCCTACCCTCAAGTTATAAAACTACAACGTTTGATGTTTACGATCACTTAAAACGTCTGTATGCAGAGAGGACATGACAGATCACGTGACATTACGTTAATTTATGTATGTCAATCTAAAATATTTCGAACGCTTCCTATTTTATCGTTTGCGTTAAAAGGATGTCATTTGTCTGGGTCTTGACTTAACCGAAAAAGTAAACTCAGCGCTAACACCAAGCTTAGGTTATACACTACCCTAATAAGACCTAGCATCACTTATTCGTGTCCGGTATGGAGTAGCACTAGTCAATCCATTTATAACCTGTTACAAAAAATTCTAAATAAAGCTGTTAAAATTGCTGATAATACTCCGTTTAAAATTAACTTTATAGCACTACACATTAATATAAAATTACTTAGCATTACAAAATTAATCTTAAAATTGACTCGTAAATTCTACAATAAAAATAAATGTCATCAAAATAAATTGATTGCTAACATTGGTCAAATTAAGTTGAAAGACCTGCGTAATATCGTTAGATACGGTACATACAAGCTTCCCCATAACTACGTATTGTTTGCGCACAAAACTGATAACGCGTCGTAGCTGGGCCTGTACGACGCGCCAGCACATCCCTGCTTTCGCCGTATACAGGTGAGCGCGCGGGAGGCGCGGTAGCTCGTGCGCCACTGGTGCCGCGCGCGATCTCCCGAGCTACCGTTCGCACCGGGCGCAAATATTTTTTTGATCTAAACTAAACTTGTCTAGGGGAAATAATATGTATAACTTATGAGTAAATTATCAAATAAAATTGTTAAATCTTTTTAGTAAAATAAGATCAAAGTTTTGTTAAATAATAGCAATAATAAATATTATGAAATGATTATGAAAGATTTAATTTTTAAATTCTTTATAAATATTATTAAAACAAAATAGATACATATATTATATCTAAAAAATATTGCATGACAAAAAGCACATTTTGTGCCCAGGATTTGATCCTCCAATCTTATGCGCAGCAAGCGGTCTTGTAACCTCCGGTCTAAATAAACTGATCAGCATGCTGATCAGCTAGTTGCAACACTATTATTCCTAATAATAAACCTGTAACACAGTTCCAAAGTTACGAATTACTTATTCCACGCCCACCCTTCTGAGACCAGTAAAATCGGGGCCGATTCTACTAATTTGCTACGTTACACGTTAAATTGTGTTTACACAACTGTTCGATTTCGATCGCCGTTCGATAGTTACATAAAAACTCATTCAGCTGAGCGGGTAGAAAGTTTATCAGACGCTATAGCAGATGTAAACCGAGACTTGGATGCAATCAAGAAGTGGTCTGATAGTTTTGGGGTGTCAGTAAACCCCTCAAAGTGTCAGGCCATTGTAATTGTAAGCTTGCGCATGATGGACAGGGTGACGCTTAGCTCTCTTCCTCCTCTTATTTTCAATGGTACCGTCATACCCATTACTCCTACCGTGAAAGATCTCGGTTTGCATCTGGACTCGACACTGAGCTGGCAATGCCAGGTCTCTACAGTTAGTCAAAGAGTCAACGGTACTCTGCGATCACTGTATCATCTGAGGAACTTTTTGCTCGCTAAGACGAAGACCATGGTTGTGCAGACTTTGATTTTCCCTATCATCGACTATGGTGACGTGTGCTACTTCGATTTGAATGCGGTTTTGCTGGATAAGCTCGACAGACTGCTCAATAATTGTATCCGGTTCGTTTTCAACCTCAGGAAATATGAACATGTGTCGAGCTAAAGATCGGAGCTCAAATTGATGCCCATTCGCCAAAGAAGAGGTTTGCGTGCTTTGACTACGCTTTTCTCCCTTCTCAACTCTCCTACTCCTCCTTTTTACCTTGTGTCTCATTTCCAATATCTATGTTCTTCTCACACTAAGAATCTGCGTTCTTTTAACAATCTGCTTCTACTCTGTCCTTCTCATACTTCTGACTTTGTTCATTCTTCCTTTCATTTTCAGTCCTTTGGAATGCGCTTCCTCTCGATATCAGGACGGCTACCAGTCAGTATGCATTTAAGCGGAAATTGCAGAGGTATTTTCTTAACAAATAGCGTAGAGATGTCTCAACGCCTCTGTCCCTTGAATTTGTATATAAATTTGTAAACATACTTAATCCTACGCGTGATATGTCGCAGCCAACTAGCTTAATTAGCCGTTTCGTTAACAGCCTTTAGAAGTAACGCTCGCCGGCCGCTGCCGCGGCACCGCTCGCTGCGCTCGCTCGGGTCGCGCCCTTTTGGTCACAGTTCTAACCTAACCTAACCCATTTAATCGGGGTGCCCCGGCTTAATAAACCAGTTTGGCCTAGGACAAACTAGTTTGGCCTGAAATCGGGTTTGGCCGGTAACATATATATTTATTAAGTATATATTATAGTAGATATGTATGCATGTATGTGTATTATTAGTTAATAACCTATTTATGTAATATTATTTATAATTCATTATGATATATTTTTTAGGTTTTTTCATCATTCCTCTCATGCAAAGCACCTGCCATCTAATCTCTGCACCACCCTTGGTTGACTGGTAGATAATGCCTAAGGCATTAAGTCCGCCTTTGTACCTTTTTGTGTGCGAGAAGTTTAAATAAATAAATAGACGTTGAATGACTGGTCATAAATGTTAACTATTTTCACTAAAACAGTACAGTAATTATAATAAAATGTTTTTGCAATATACAAAAAGTAACTTGAGCCTTACATGGATTTGAACGCACATGTCTTTTGGAGGGGTAACCACTTAGTGGAGCTGTGTGTACCAGTGGCGAAACCACCATAAACATATAAAACGATTCCTACCGGCTTCCCTTCGAGGATTCGCATCGGCAACTCTATCACAAATAAAAAAGTGCCATTTTTTATTTGCAATAGTGGCAACATTTAAACAACAAAAATGGTTATTTTTAGCTTTGTATTACAATAAAAAAAAATGTTCAAAAATAACCCGGTGCCAAAACGTCATAATCGGGAACTAAAAATTTATACAACAGCAATCCCGTAATGATTGAATTTTAGGTCACGTGGCACCGCTTGATATGGACGAGAGCAAGTCGTTGTACATCTGGTTATGACAAAAATAGATATAGAAAAATGCGTCTGCGAGAACGAGATGGAGGAATATTGCATATTTTATTTGGTTTTCAGCTGTTCAATTTTATTATATTTAATTCTTTACATTCCTATATTAATTTTAGAATGATAGTAAGTATTTTTATTGATAAGTCAGTAAGTGTGCAGCCGACTTTGCGTCGGCTTCTCTCTTAGAAAAGTTGACACCTCGCCGCTGGTGTACCTACTTTTACAGGGTAGCGTAAAATCGACCGACGCCCAAACTGAAACCATCAATTCAGCATAGGATACTACCTCACTGTAGGGTAGAAACAAAACAAAGCTGTTGCACAGACAAATGCAATACCTACGCGGTCATAATGTATGGAACAGAAATTAAACAACAAAAAAACAACCGACTTCCGGAAAAACTCTAAAAAGTGAAAAATGACTTTAATTTCGGAAGTCGGTGACTTTGGATATTTATGTATTTGAATTTTTTTCACCGTTTTCCCTAATTATACTAGTAGTACCTACCCCACACCAATTCGAAATTTCATCATCCTTGGGGTCAAAACAATGCATATTTATGCGATCGCAGCAATCGCGGTTGATTTGCTGTAATTTTTTGAAGAGTTCAGTTGTCTGTCTCTGAAACGCATCATCAGATCTATATGGAGTTTAAATGGGACTACGCGGGAAGCATCAGCTTTCAAATAAAAAAGAATTATCAAAATCGGTTCACCCAGTCAAAAGTTCTGAGCTAACAAACATAAAAAAAAAATACAGACGAATTGAGAACCTCCTTCGATTTTTGAAATCGGTAAAAAAAAATACTGGTGGAAAATTCAACGCAGGGGTCTTCAGAATCATGTACTGAATCCATGGTTACTGTTTGCGCGTAAGAATGTATTATATTAATTTCTTGGAACTTTTAAAATGATTAGGTACCGTAATCGGCCGATAGATAAGATATAATATCAAGTAAGTATAGGTAACTGAATGCTGCACGCTTAGCACGAAAACCATGGAGAAGCGTTTTGTCGACGGAAGAGTAGACAAAAATGACATTTCCGTGTAGACAATTGACAGTTTTGTAAGGAGAAATGTAGACAAGCGATTTCTATTCTGCGGTAGAGTAGAAATAGAAAGCGTCATGCTAAGCCTGCAGTGTGATATTTTGTAAGCGCGCGTCCTCTGGGCTACGCCGGGTGCGTAGGCTCGTAGCGGGTCTAGGGGCTACGCGGCAGGCGCACGGGATACCGTAGCGAGACGTAGCGTGGCGTAGCGCTCCCGCTACGTGCGTCGGAGTGTAGCGGTTACACTCGAGTCCCTATAGTGCATACATTATAGGGACGCGAGCTTGCACACGATCTGCCCGGGCGCGCACGCTGCCTGCGCCTGCGCCGCGTTGTGAATGCGCTCGTTTAAACTAATGAATGGTCAATGCTGCGCAGCGCGACAGTTAACATGTCAATGAGAGCGTTCGCCGCGGAGTGCGGAGGCCAGGGCTACATTATTATTATTAGTGCGCGCATGCGCGACTCGCCTCTGCCTACTATAAGAAGTTGCCGAGCGCGTCTCTAAGGTCACTTTTTTCTATAATCATTAGTCGATTATGTTTTTTTGTAAGACATCCATAATCCGGTGAGGTTAGTTATTATCGGCGGTGCGGTGCGGGGCGGCGCGGGGTGGCGCGGGTCATGCGTTGCCACATCAAACTAGGTTGAGAGTCAGCACTTTGTGAACGTCAAAATTATATAAGACAGTCCCCCGGCACGTTCGCCCTTCCCCACTTCGTAGTACTTTCGCTGGGAAGTAGAAATAAGTGCCTACCTAATTATAATTTCGATAGCGCGCAGGATTAAATGAAATGTCATCAAAACTAACAACTTGAAAGCATATTTAATACTTACCACTAACAAGTAACAAGGGGAGTATTACTGGAATCAAGGGTTTGAGCTAAAAACGAGCGCTTAGCAACCAACTAGGGACATCTAGCATAATGCTGACGCTTTAGGTGGAAGTGCTAGCGTAGCCCGGGAAACTCAATACTCTAAGTTCATTTAAATGACTAAATATTTGAAAAAACTGTCATTAAATTAAATTAACTGAACTTAGAGAGTTGTGTGAATGATTTTAATTATGATAATTCTGTAAATACAGACTTGTTACTATCGCAAGTCATAACTTGAATCAACACACAACCTGACACTGACCTGCAAATCGATAAAAACATAAGAAAATGAGTATTTCGCGGACTATACTACCTGACGGCTATTGCTTCCCTACCTGACGGCTATTGCTTCCCTACCTGACGGCTCTTGCTTCCCTACCTGACGGCTCTTGCTTCCCTACCTGACGGCTCTTGCTTCTCTACCTGACGGCTCTTGTTTCCCTACCTGACGGCTCTTGCTTCCCTACCTGACGGCTCTTGCTTCCCTACCTGACGGCTCTTGCTTCTCTACCTGACGGCTCTTGTTTCCCTACCTGACGGCTCTTGCTTCCCTACCTGACGGCTCTTGCTTCCCTACCTGACGGCTCTTGCTTCCCTACCTGACGGCTCTTGCTTCCCTACCTGACGGCTCTTGCTTCCCTACCTGACGGCTCTTGCTTCCCTACCTGACGGCTCTTGCTGCCGGTATTATCGTTTGTGTATACTAGTGGTCGTCCACTAGTCGACATTCGACCATAATTCATTTAAAACTTAATGTATTTCAAATGCATTAAGTATTATTTGAAAATGTTAGCTTTCTGCACTCCGTGTCCAAACTTTAACTGCGCCAAATGTAATACTTCTTCTCCGTCCACGTAACTTTCGTAAATAGTAGTAGAAAGCTTGGTTCACACATTAATAAATAGAGACATATGTACCTACCAATACTAGCTGTAACACTGGAGACAATAAACGTTATTCTATTCCATTCTACAATATCGATATCCATATCGATATCTTAACGAACACCGTTACATAAGTGTGTCGCCCATTAATTTATTCTGCCGCAGGCATTTACATACAATCCCACTGATATACTTGAGCTGTTGAAATGATGAGTGGCATCTGATAATGGGTTGTTGTTGATTGTTAGTGGCGCACAAGCAGGCTGTGCTGGTACAGCAGGCGTAGCATGACCATCTCTATTCTGCCGAGAATAGACAAAGTTCTTTCTATAACTTGATTTCTCTTCTGCCCGAGCACAGGGCGACCCGTAGACTTGCGTTTCTGTGAAGACAAAGACATAAGTAGTTATTATTTCCATAGTAACGGGGAGGTAGCTGGTGATGTAGTTAAGGTGGATGCGCTAAAGTGTAAGATTTTTCATTCAATGGGATTAAATGAACTTAAAAGGTTGTATTCATGATTATAATTCTGTAAAAATGTTTCTGCCCCCAAGTGTCAAAAGTAGAGACAAATTGGTCGTCATGACTGTCGACTATTGTCAACTGAAGAATAGAAACATTTCTTCTCTTCAGTTTTAACATCGCCATGCTTAAGACGGTAAAAAAAATCTACAATCAGTCATTTTGTCAGTTCTTCCGTCGACAAAACCTGTTTCTGTGGTGGTCATGCTACATGTGGGGCGCTGTCTCTCCGCCACTACAGTGTCGGCAGACCGGCATCGGCAGTCGTCGTCGGCACCGCGCGCCGGGCAGCGCTCGCACGACGTGTGCTTGACACTGTCGTCAGTACTAACTACTGACTCTCCACCATGAGGTGGTCATGAGACGAGCCTACGTGCCTTTGAGAGGGACGCATGCATAGTTCGGGTTGGTACCATACCACATGCCTTCGAATTTTCGGTTCTAAGATATGCCGGTTTCCTCACGATATCTTCATTTGAGAGCAATGGTCATGAAATAATTAACACCAAGTAGATAAAGCGCCTGTCTGAGTTCGAACCTACGACCTGAACCTCATGCGTCGCAACTGTTACCACTGCGCCGCCACTCCTGTCTACCTGCTTGTAAGTAAATGTTGCCTGCGACCTCGTTCAGATCTACTCTTTCAATAATAAATAGTAATACAACTTAGTCCCTCGGCGCTCGTCACTCGTCACTCGGCTGTCAGTCAACCAGTCAGTCACGCAACTGTTTTGTGTGCATTGGGATTTACCTACTGAAAACGTGCGAAGTTTATTTTTCTTTAAAACAAAAATAAATAGATTAGATACGGCGCGCGGCGGCCGAGACTATAAACCTCCTTAGGTTCTGTAACACTTACAAGTCAACTAGCTGCAGGCTTAGCACGAGAACCGTAGAGAAGCGTTTTGTCGACGGAAGAGTAGACAAAAATTACGTTTCCGTGTAGACAGTTGACAGTTTTAAACCGAGAAATGTAGACGAGCAATTTCTATTCTACGGTAGAGTAGAAATAGAAAGCATCATGCTAAGCCTACTGGTGCATTTGACTGGTCACTAAGTAATGTGGGTAAACTGCGGAGCACCGGCGCGTGCCCGCCGCTGGCCATGCAGGCAAGCAACGAGGCCGCGCTGTACTTCCTTATCAGATTGTTGTTATCGAATAATAAAATAAAAGGTTTGCGCTTGATACTCAAATTCGGAAAAGTACCCAGTGTGTGATTGTGCCGGTGTGAGTGGTGTGACCATGTCGCCTGTGTCAAGCTCGCGATAACCGAGCGAGTAGTAGCGAGTAGCGAGTACTGGTGGTGCGGACTGCGGCCCACGGAAACGTGCCGACACACTTTCGTCAGGGACGCTCCGTATCATTTAAGCAGCCGTTATCGGCGCGACCAAGGTGGCGAGATTTTCTTAAGGCGTGATACAGACGGATAGCGATAGCGTTGTTTACGCGAAAATTATCGCCTCGCAATCGACAAGGATCAGATAGGCGAGGGACAAGCCACGCGCCTCGCGCCTGGCGACGTTATTTTGCTGCTTTCTCGCTCCTCACAGCTCACACATCATGTTGCACAAAACTCACGGTCATTAGTCGTGAGCAGTCGTAGCGTCCTGCCCAAAATGATAGACAGTCGATTTCAAATGTCGGCACGTTCCCAACCTATGCATTCACGTCACATTCCAATTCATCAATAATTCCTGTGGACACTTGGAATTTTGTAGTGATTACTCCAATTTTCCAATCATTCTAATGTATACCTTAATAACAATGACGTAAGATTAACTTAAGTAAGTCAAGAGTCACGTTTGCAAGGACTTTGGAATGAGCAGTCCAATTCATCAGACATACCATTAACATATAGTCAAATTGCAAAGGACTAGATATTCGGACGTCCATCCAATTGATTTCAGTCAAAACTGAATATGCCAACTTACCCGTGACGTATTAGCGATGACGATGTTACTCTTAGTTAGTGAAGCTGCCAACTGTCATTACTACAGCGGCTTTGAGAAGCTATATATGAACTGAAGCCCTTGGCGTAGCTAAGGATTTTGTCTAGGGGGACCAGCCGTTCAGCTGAATTAACCACAGTTATTTAATGAGAGATCTTAAATGCCGCTTAGTAATAAATAATCCCACCAAAAATATTTCATGTAAAGTAAGGTGCCAAGACTTGACGCTTTCCCTGTTAAAAAGTTATTAATCTAATGTAGAGCCAAACCCTTAACCCTACAAGACATAAAAACGTAACATCTTGGTCAAACTGTACTGTTAGACTGAAAATACGACTAAACGCTTCGGTAAAAGGTAATGCCCTTGCTTTTGGTTGCTGGCCCGCTTTGGCGGACCCAACACGTGCTCCATACATTCACGCCCTTTTTGGTTGCTGGCCCGCTTTGGCGGAGCCAACACGTACTCCATACATTCACGCCCCTTTTGGTTGCTGCCCCGCTTTGGCGGACCCAACAACGTGCTCCATACATTCACGCCCCTTTTGGTTGCTGGCCCGCTTTGGCGGAGCCAACACGTGCTCCATACATTCAGCCCCTTTTGGTTGCTGGCCCGCTTTGGCGGAGTCAACACGTGCTCCATACATTCACGCCCCTTTTTGTTGCTGGCCCGCTTTGGCGGAGCCAACACCGTGCTCCATACATTCACGCCCTTTTTGGTTGCTGCCCCGCTTTGGCGGACCCAACACCGTGCTCCATATATTCACGCCCTTTTTGGTTGCTGGCCCGCTTTGGCGGAGCCAACACGTGCTCCATTCATTCAAGCCCAAACTCAAACTCAAAGCATTTATTTCAAATAAACCTATTACAGGCACTTCTGAATTGTCAAGGTCGGTGAGATAGAAAGATGAAGCTAGTTGCCCATTCCAAAGCGTAGGTACATATGGAGAAGAATGGGCAAGAAACTCCATGGACACTCTTTTAAAATCATGATTTTGTTACAATCAGTTGGTTGCATCATTATGTTGAAATTATCAATGTGAGAACGATGTAAAAAGACGTGCACATTATAAGCGTCCGTAATTAAAACAAAACAAAAATAAAATAACAATGTAGAAATTAAAATAGGCCGTGGGAGCTAAGAGATGACCAGTCCCTACTGGCGGCGCCCGTTCACGAACATGACGTATGGATCAGCACCATTCAGCTCAACCATTTTGAAGGGAACTTAATGATCCAACACACACGCCACCACCAGCGAGACATTTGAGTGAGCATGACATACTCTCAGCTGCCAGGGCACATTCAAGTCAATGAAAGACGTACCCTGTAAATGTTAGCTATATAGTAAGGACATAGAGCTCACACATTTGCTATGCAATTATACAATACTAAAAGTTTGAATTTATACAATGCAAATGTATCTAGTTTTACAGTCTTCAGCAGCTCCAACAATGTTTACAAATGCTATTCAATTTAGTTTAAGGTACCTTGTGGAGCAGGACAAGCAACGTTTAGCCAAGCATTTTTGTCAGCGATATAATCCCCCAACTTATAATAAGCATGGCTGCATAATGTGCGTTTTATACAAGATTTAAATTTCGTTTCATTCAGTTGGAGTATGTGGGGAGGTATTTTATTGTAACATTTTAAACAGTACCCCATGAAGGATGAATCTACTTTAGCCAGTCTGAAGCCTGGTTGAACTAATTGGTCCCTATTTCTAGTCCTAATGGTGTGTCTTTCACCTCTTTTACTGAAAAGATTTAGATTTTTCCTGACATACATGATGTTCTCATAGATATATTGACAAGGTACCGTCATGATATTAATAACTTTGAACAGTTCTCTCAGAGAATCCCGCCTACGGAGGCCATATATTGCTCTAATGGCTCTTTTCTGCAGAATAAAAATAGACTCGATATCCGCAGCCCGTCCCCATAGTAAAATCCCGTAAGACATGATACTATGAAAGTAACTGATATAGACTAACCTCGCGGTTTTTACATTTGTGTATTGGCGGATATTTCTTACAGCATAAGCTGCTGAACTTAGCCGTCCTGCAAGAGCTGTTAAATGAGGACTCCACTGTAGCCTTGAGTCGAGCGTGATCCCTAGGAAAACAGTTTTATTGACGAATTCTAGTTTCTCTTTATTCAATACTATGTCACAGTCAGTACTTTTAACATTTGGTAAAGCAAATCTTATGCATTTAGTTTTTTGCCATTTAATACTAAATTATTAGCAGTGAACCAATTTTGTATCAGCAGTAGGGCGTTATTTACGTCGTCAAAATTTGATGCACATCTATTTATTTTAAAAATTTGGGATGTATCGTCAGCAAATAACACCATTTGTGGTTGTTTTTTTAATAAATGGAGTAGATCATTAATATATACTAAAAAGAGGAAAGGACCTAATATTGAGCCTTGTGGAACACCCATTTTTATTTTTAAACCAATTGAATTGACACCATTTATATGAACTTTTTGCTGTCTATCACTTAAATAAGATTTCACTAGACTGAGCGCAAGTTTACCTAGTCCGTAATGCTCAAGTTTTAAGAGCAAGGTTTCGTGATTAACGCAATCAAATGCCTTGGAGAGGTCACAAAATATTCCAATGGCATCCTGGGCCTCCTCCCAAGCTGTAAATATGTGTTTTAACAAGGTAACACCGGCGTCAGTCGTACAACGTCCTTTGGTGAGACCATATTGCTGACCGTGTAAGATTTTGTTGGTGTTAAAATGATTAAGCATTTGATTAAGCATTGTTCAAGTCCACATGAACATATAGATATTTAGTTATATTTTTTTATATAGTTTAATTTGGTAAGTTTAGTAAAATAATCGTTCTTTTATAATCTTTTGTACATCTCTAGTTTCGTAAGTTGGCAACATTGCCTCCTGTTCTTTCACTTAGAAAATTTGTCTTTGTCATGGCGCACGTTGTGCTGTTTTAAATATTTAAATAAAAGTTAAAAAACTTCTAAATCAACGCATTTCATTTTGAACATGCGAAGTGGTCCTTCGAGCCTCAGAGTGAGTTATTCTTCGAGTAACAGTGTTTTCGGTGATAGTCGTGGATGGTGTGAACGCGCTGGTTTGTACTGGGTGGGACCATGTCTCAAAGTCCCGGCGCAACCTCACCCTGAAAATATTTGGGTGATCCTATCGAATCACGAAGATTTTATTCCAGTTTCACGTCAATAATCGTGAAGCATCGCAAAATTGGTGCGATCTTGGAGTTGGAATTTTGATCATCAAATTCATCAGCATTTTTTTATGGATATGGATGTGGGTAGATTTCATATACCCACTCTGGTATGTACCACATACACTTAAAGCATAAAGATTAAGGTATGTATAACTATTGATGTCACGTGATCATCGTTCTTCATTCATTCATCGTGCAACTGACACTTGGTCGGCGCTTCCTGTCAAATTGTCAGTGCAAACCAGCAAGTGTCATTGTGTCATCAACGTCATTTGAGTTTGACACTCGTGACGTCTTGTCAAATGTCATTCGACTTTGACAGTTCATCGAAGTAAACAAATACAAAGTGAAAGTGATAGTAAATACATAACAATTTATCGGAAATTGTGTGAATTAAATAAATAAGCATAAACGAGTGATAAAAGTGTTTGTGCGGTATATTAATACTGATTGCGAGCGAATAATATAGTATTAAAATGTCTGATCTAAAGAAGCTGAAATTGTCGCGAGCGTCATGCAAAGCAACTTTGACCCGTATTCAAAACTTTGTAGAGGATCCGCTAAACCTCGCCTCGGCTACAATAGACCTTTTAGAGGCAAGGAAAGATAAGCTTATTACTTCATTAAAACAGTTTGAAGCTCTTCAGTTAGATATATTAAGTTTGGATGAAGAAGATTCTGAGGATGTAGGTATATTTGAGGAAAGATTTTTTAAAACCCTTGCTAAGATCAATGAAACTATACGTATGCTTACCCAATCGGAGTCTTCTCAATCCACATGTACTTCTACTTCTAAATTACCCACTGTAGAAATTCCTATTTTTGATGGCAACGATTTTACAAAATTCAAACCCTTTTATGAACTATTTATAGCGGTAATAGACAATAACCGTACATTGACTGATGTTCAAAAGCTATTTTACCTGAGAAAGTATCTAATTGATGATGCTTTGTCAATAATAGTCAACTTACCGCTAATTAGTCAATCTTATAAGGAAGCTTTAGAATTGTTGAGAAAGCGCTATGATAATAAGACACGGTTAATATGTAACCACATTAACTTAATTTTGGATATACCAACAATGCAGAAGGGAACGGCGGTTTCTATAAGAACCTTTGTTTCTCAAATTAAGCAACAATTATGTGCCTTAAAAAATCTTGATGAACCAGTGGATAGCTGGGATCGTCTTCTATTGTGTCTACTCTCTAAAAAGCTTGATTTATACACACACAGAGCATTTCATTTAGATAGAGATGCTAGAATTTTACCAACTATGGCAGAGTTTTTAGACTTTTTAGAACAGCGTGCTATGGCGCTGGAGGATACTATTCCCCTTAAAGGTCACACTACTGAAAATAAATCCAAGACTCCAGTGCGAGTCTCAAATATCGCTGCGCAATCCAATGTATTGTGTGCCTATTGTAATAAAACTGATCATGCAATTTTTGCTTGTCCCATGTTCAAGATGGTTCCTATAGAAACACGTCTTACCTTTGTAAAAGATCACAAATTGTGCTCAATATGTTTAAGATTACATGACAATGTCTGTAAGTTCAAATTTAAGTGTAAAGTTTGTAAAGAATCTCACAATACACTTTTACATGAAACTAAGAAAGAGGCTTCAGTCTCATTATGTTCACATAGTAACATTTCAAATTGTAATGTGTTATTACCTACAGTTAAGGTTAAAGTCACTGACAAATATGGTCGTGACATATTTGTACGGGCCTTGCTCGACAGTGGGAGCCAGGCCTCTTTTGTAACTAACTCTTTAGTGAAAAGGTTAGCAATTGCTCCTACTTTGAAATCTACCAATATTATTGGTATTGGAAATAAAACCACAAATATAAATCAGGTAGTCAAGCTACCTGTAAATTCAACTGTTTATGACAATATTACATATAATGTCAATTGCTATATAGTTGATACAATTACAGCACCACAGCCGCAGCAAATATTAGATATTTCTAAGTTGTCCATTCCACAAAATATTAAGTTATCAGATAAAGAATTTAACATCCCTACTGAAATTTCTATACTAATAGGGGCTGATATTTATTTTGATTCTTTGTTAAGTGGTTGTTTCAAAATATTGGATGGTCTTGTATTGCAAAATACTGTTTTTGGTTATGTGGTTGCTGGTAAATCCTGCACAAGCAGTAAAAATGTATGTTCAAATATAGTTTCAAATTTTGCAATCTTTGATGAAAGAAAATTGGAAAATGTTATGGAAAATTTTTGGTTGACAGAGAAAGTGTCTGAACTTCCATTGAAGAAAGTTACAGATGAATTTCAAAAAGCTGAAAATATTTTTAAAGAGTCCCTTCAGATTGTTAACAGCACATTCTATGTAGATATCCCGCTCATTTTTCCTAAAAATGAGTTACAGCTGGGAGACTCTTTCTCAGTCGCCCTGCAAAGATTTTTAAGTTTGGAAAAAAAACTTCAAAAAAATCCAATTTTATTGGATGAATACAAAAAATTCATAGAACAATATGTAGCATTAGGGCACGCCAAGGAAGTTGATATAAATTCTTATGATCTTAATAATGATTCTGTTTACTTTCTAGCACATCATGCTGTCTTTAACCAAGATAGTAAGACAACAAAACTGCGAGTGGTTTTTGATGGAAGTATGAAATCTAAAAATAAAACTTCGTTGAATGACGTCATGCTGAATGGGCCTGTGGTACAAAGTGAGCTCTTTGATATTCTTCTTTTATTTCGAACATATTTATTTGTTTTAATTTGTGATATACAAAAAATGTTCCGTGGTGTTTTTATTAATGAGCATCACACTAGCTTACAGAACATACTTTGGAGGGATAATCCTAATACACCCATAAGTTGTTTGCAGTTGCAGACTGTAACATATGGGTTAAAAGCCTCTACCTTTTTGGCCACTCGATGCTTAGTAGAACTCGCAAATAAGCATAAGAATGACTTACCTCTTGCTGCACAAGCTATGCTTTCAAACACATACGTCGATGACGTACTTGCAGGTTGCGAAGATATAGAGCAACTTAATTTATTAAAAAATCAGCTATTTGAATTACTAAAATTTGGTAATTTTAAATTACATAAATGGTGTTCAAATCATCCTATAGTTTTAGATGATATCCCTAGTGAAAATAAATACTTTGAGGAAATTGACTTAAATAAGGACAATATTATTAAAACTCTGGGATTAAAGTATGATGTTATAGCTGATAATTTCTATTTTCAGGCTCCTTTAACACAACCTAATGAACAAATGAACACTAAAAGAAAGATTCTCAGTTATATAGGGAATTTTTTTGACCCATTGGGTCTTATTAGCCCAATTATAATTGTTGCAAAAATGATCATGCAGGAACTGTGGAGTATTAAGATAGGTTGGGATGATATTCTTCCAACAAAATATTCCCAGCTGTGGGAAAAGTTTCTAAATAACTTAAATTTGATGAATAGGATTATTGTACCTCGGTACGTTCAATGTAACAATTTTTTATCGATGGAGTTAGTGGGGTTTGCTGACGCATCATCAAGAGCTTATGGTGCCTGCCTTTACATTAGGATTTTAAAGTGTAATGGGAGTGTTGAAGTAAATCTTCTCTGTTCAAAGTCACGTGTGGCACCTCTAGCTAAGGTACTTACTATACCTCAGTTAGAGTTGAATAGTGCGTTATTGCTTGCCCAACTCACAAAAAGAGTCAGTGATGTAATTGGCTCAAGTTTTCCGCATTACACACGCTTGTACAGTGATTCTCAAATAGTACTAGCGTGGATACAATCAGGTAGAGTCAGAGCTAATACCTATGTGAATAATAGAGTTCAACAAATTGTCTCTTATACCGATAGCTCATCTTGGTATTATGTTCGCTCTGCCCAAAACCCTGCTGATATTGTATCCCGCGGGGTAGAGCCACAAAAGTTAAAAGAAAATAAATTATGGTGGCATGGTCCACAATACTTATTAAACCCAGATCTAGCTCATAAACAAGAAAGTTTTACTGAACCAGAAACAGTACCAGACAAATCTTGTCTTATAATTAATGTAGAGCCTTCTCTACCAACCTATTTATTAGAAACTTTTTCAAATATAAATAAGCTATAAGGCGTTGTCGCTTATATGTATAGGTTTATAAACAATTCTCTGCGAAAAAACACAATAAAAGATAAAAATTTAACCCCTAAAGAGATACAAATCGCTCTGGAATTTATAATTCGTTCCATACAAAAAATATCATTTTCGGAAGAGATTAATTCAATAATTAATAATAAAAAAATCAAGTCCGGTTTGGCCAATCTTCATCCATTTATTGATGCACACGGTTTGCTCCGTGTGGGTGGCAGGCTGCAAAATGCAGGCATTCCCCAAGATAAAATGCACCCTATCATTTTGCCAAAACGTTCTAATATAACTTCCTTAATCATTGAAAGAGAGCATTTACGATTATTGCATGCAGGTCCTAGGTTGGTGCTCAGTTCATTATCACAGAAATTCTGGATAATCGATGGCATACGAGAGGTAAAAAAGGTAGTGCATAAATGCTTGAAATGTTTTCGTTTGAAAGCCGACACTGCTAAGCAGCTCATGGGTTCACTTCCAAAGGAACGAGTCACAGCAACTAGGCCCTTTCAGCATGTCGGTATCGACTTTTGTGGTCCTTTTAATTTAAAGGTATCAAGAATCAGGAAACCACTCGTAACAAAGGGGTATATTGCCCTTTTTGTCTGCTTTGCCACTAAGGCCATCCATGTGGAAGTGGTATCAGATCTCACTACTGAGAATTTTTTGGCATGTTTCAATCGTTTTATCTCCAGAAGAGGCATGCCTACAAAAGTTTTTTGCGACAACGCAAAGACATTTAAGGGTGCACAAAATCAACTTAAAGATTTATATGAGTTACAAAACTCAAAGTCTCATAGAGACTCTGTGCATAATTTTTGTAAAAATAGTTATATTCAGTTTGTATTTATTCCTAGTTACTCACCGGAGTTTGGTGGATTGTGGGAAGCGGGAGGAAAGAGTGTAAAACACCACCTTAAAAGAGTAGTAGGCACCTTAAGTTTAACCTATGAAGAATTTAACACAGTTGTGGTGCAAATAGAAGGTGTTTTGAATTCTCGACCTCTGCTCTCTCTGAACCCAAATGAAGGCAAGTATTTAACTCCTGGTCATTTTGTGATTGGCACGGCTTTGTGCAGCTACCCTGAAGTTGATTTAACAGAAGTCCCTATAAATCGTCTACGATTTTGGAAGGTGTTTACCAAGCTTAAGCAAGACTTCTGGAAAACCTGGTCAAATGATTACTTGACTCAGCTGCAAAGTCGTCCCAAGTGGAAACATGAATCACCAAATATGAAAGAAGGTGATATTGTTCTGGTAAAGCATTTGAATACATCACCATTAATGTGGCCTATTGCTAGAATAATAAAAGTTTATCCAGGAAATGATAAATGTGTTAGAGTGGCTGATGTAAAATTCAATGATAAGATCTATAGACGGAATGTCAAAAAGTTGTGTCCGCTACCTATTAATTAAAAATATGTCATTTTTATCACTGTTATATTTAATTAATTCTACTTATTGTGTTTACTGCGGTTCTGATTGTTGGCCTGGCCCAACTATGTTCAAGTCCACATGAACATATAGATATTTAGTTATATTTTTTTATATAGTTTAATTTGGTAAGTTTAGTAAAATAATCGTTCTTTTATAATCTTTTGTACATCTCTAGTTTCGTAAGTTGGCAACATTGCCTCCTGTTCTTTCACTTAGAAAATTTGTCTTTGTCATGGCGCACGTTGTGCTGTTTTAAATATTTAAATAAAAGTTAAAAAACTTCTAAATCAACGCATTTCATTTTGAACAAGCATTATCTTTTCGAACACCTTGCTGAATACCGGCAGCACGGATACTGGTCTATAATTGTTGGCGTCTTTGCTGTCCCCAGTTTTGAATAGTGGTATAACCTTACTATATTTCATTAAATCCGGGAAGACTCCTTGATCCACACACAAATTAAATATTAAAGCTAAGTACGGTGCTATGGTCTCGATTATGGATGTACAAACTTTTATAGACATTCCCCATAGATCTTCGGTCAATTTGATTTTGATTTGCCGAAAAGATTTTAAAACTGTCATAGGGTTTATGTGCTTAAATTGAAATTCAACCGGGCAGCCTGGAACGTTCGCTCTTAATAAATCAATTGAGACATCGGGGGACGAATTTAAAGCTTCCGTCGTTTTAGATGGTATATTAGTAAAGAATTTTACAAATTCTTCAGCTACTTCTATGTTAGAATTTATGACACCACGCGAAGTCTCCAATGTATAATGCGTATTACGTATTTTTTTCGTACTAGTTTCTTTATTTATAACTTTCCAAACTGTTTTTATTTTATTCTCTGCTGATTTGATCTTGTTGCTAATGTACAAGGCTTTAGCTAACTTGCAGGTATTTCTAAAAATTTTGGAATATTTTGCAACATACTTGTTGAATGTTTCGGTGTTAATGTAAGGCTTAAGGCCATACAGCTCGAACAGTCTTTCCCTACTTATCCTAATACCTCTAGTAGCCCAGTCACTAAATACAAAATGTGGGCAAATATTTTTTGTTTTCTTTTCTAAACTTTTACTAAATTCGGTGTGCACTACTGAGAAGAAATCCTCATACAATTTATTTGCATCGCCCATATTATTATCGCTCAGAACATTTAACTTATTGTATAGGGTATTTTTGAATTTATTTAATTTGCCCGTCGTTATTGGTCTAAATTGTATTTGCACTTTTTGCAAAGGTGTTCTAAACCTAAATTTTACCATTTGTCCACTATGATCAGACGGCAGATAATTTACGATAGCTTTCTCTACATATTCACAATCGCAGAAAATATTATCGATACAAGTAGCAGAAGTTGGAGTTACTCTAGTCGGTTCTGTAAAAACATTCGATAAATTGAAAGATTTAAAAAGGCTTAGTAATCTACTGCTATTTGAATCATGTTCCAAAATATTGATATTAAAATCACCACAGATAATTGCGGCTTTATTACTGGAAGCAAGTTTCGCTAGGGCATCTTCCATTATTGACTCAAATAAAGAAAAGTTCTGATAATTAGGGGGTCTGTACACGCACACTACAACGTGCTTATCTAGCTCAACACAGGACTGTTCGATACAATGTTCCACTGATATACCAACTATGTCATTACGTTGCTTAGATTTTAAACAATTTTTTATCAATATAATAGAACCTCCACGGTGCATAGATTTACGGTTAAAACAACTGCCCACACTATAGTTTTCATAATTAATTAGCATTTGGTAGTCCTTTAACCAATGTTCAGTAAAACAAACAATGTCAAACTTTGTTTTTACACGCTTTATTTCTAAAAAAAAATCTTTTTCTAATAATTTGGAAGAAATACCTTGAATATTTTGATGAAATAATTTCAAGGCTTTCTGCTGATCTCCTTTTTGATAATTAATTATTTTATAGCAAGAAGATACCTTGTTGTTGTTAGGCATAAGAATATTCTTACTGGTACCTTCTGTTGTCTTACATACTAGTTTAAAACATTATCCGGAGTTAACCCCAAGTTTTCAATGACATCACCAGGCATTGAGCACATTGTGAGTGAGGGACATCGAACCTCCTTCGTACAATCTGTATACAAACTTATAGCATTTGAGCTACATTCATTCTGGTTCACCACCGATGTGGTGTCAATAATACAAGACTTCGACATACTATTTATGTCTGAGTTTTTATAAAAAGCTAATAGCCTTGCTATTATGTGTCTATTACTAACAGGCAGATACACAGTACCCCTAGTCGAGTTTAAAGTTTCCACAAAACTGTTGGTGTCAAAAAATACAAGCTTTTCACTATAATGACTAACTAAGAAGTGCATATGCTTATTAAGCACATGAATATAATTGTTTTGTGTATTTGTCAATTTTTTAAAATATGGGAAAGCACACAATGTTATTTTATTACAATTTAACTTTAACAACTCAGTTACATAGTCTGTAATTTCTTCTTTTTTGACCTTAGAACTATTACCTACAAACACAGTAATGTTGGCTTTGGGATTATATTCATTTGCTGTTACTGATGCCATTATGCGTTTGTAAGTTGACCCTGGCATACAATAATTTTGAGTGGAGTAAGTCAGGTTATTACTAAGTAATTTACCTAAACCCCTTCCTATACTATCTGAGAACATAACTGAATAACAATCATTACTACTAAACAATGGACAACTACCAATCTCGAGCTGTACGACTTGAGATAGATCTTGTATTATATCTGATGCATCATGATTGAGAATACAGTCTTGGCATAAACTCTCAGTCTGGAACGGGTCCTCCGTTACCTCAGGCTGGACAGCATCAGAGTTTGACACGTTTTGACAAGTACACTGACACATTACTAACTCATTTGCAGCAAGAATACATTCACGCCCCTTTTGGTTGCTGCCCCGCTTTGGCGGACCCAACACCGTGCTCCATACATTCATGCCCTTTTTGGTTGCTGGCCCGCTTTGGCGGAGCCAACACGTGCTCCATACATACATGCCCCTTTTCACCATGTGACGTCTTTCTGAACTCATTAGTCAAGTTGAAAATTTCATAGCTAAGTGTATTATTTATTAATAAAAATGCAAGAAAAATCTAGGTCACTCTTAAACGGATTTCCATAAAGTTTCCCAAGAAGATATAATAGTATTCTGGGAAAGTACCTACTTTTTATCGCGGGCAATATCTACAATCAAAATATTGTGCAAATGTTAGAAACTCCTAGCTGTGCCCGACGCTGGCTTTATGTTGTATCATTCGCTCTTGAACCGTCAAATAGGAACACGCAACTGAGACGAATCCCGCGCAGGATTCGATACGCGGGTACGCCTCAATGTGTGTCGATCTGTAAGCTAACCCTAGAAGAGGTTCTTCGGCTCACCTCGACATATATATTATATCGATTAGATATCCGGAGGAATGTCAAAGTCAAGATGACTAGCAAAATATTTAGCAAACACATTAATTTGTAAAATTATTGAAAACGAGTCTGTTATTTTATATGCATTAAGTACGTACGTACGCAGTTCTAGACAAAAACGTAGCTTATCTGCTTAAGATTTGTTTTTCCAAGTGCCTCGATCCATCAATCAAATTCATCTCGTTTTAATAAAAACGTAGGTACCTGTCAGCCTATCGCTCGGTAGGCGTGCGGCGCGGGCGCAGGCGGCCGGCCATAATAAAACAATTCGACTGTTATTGTTACTATTAGGCACTATTGAGTTACAGAGCGTTTCCAATCGATGCTGTGCGATGCATGATCGTGAGTCAGGCGACTCACAGCTTGCTATCAGGAAACAAGCCTGCATAAGCGCTATGACTAACATCTGACCACACGACCACTTGCATTGCTCCGGCTGCACCTGTATGCGTGTTACATACTCACATATAGATCCTTTAATATACCTACAACTCATGCGATATAATTAAGCCATACAAACATAAAAATCTTTGAATAAAACAAACAAAAAACGCGGCTTTATATAATTATGATGAGTTCAAACAAAACGTAACCTGCTCATTGACATACAAAGTCCAAGTTCTTTGTGGTTAATCATCTGCGGAGAGCGTGGCTAGTGGCTAGTAGGTGGTGGGTGGTGGGTATCTAGTACCTATTGTTTCCGCCTGTCAAGTTGTGAATGAGAGCTCGTAGTTGTGTCGCTAGCGGAGATGAAGCTGGCGAAGATCAAGTGGCCAGTTGCTCACAGTGTGCACAGACAGCCTTTACAGTGCAAACAAGACAAACAATAAATAAATATGCCCATCATTACCAGTGTTGCCACTTGCCAGTCGTCCCGATTCTGGCGGGACGTCCTGATTTTTAGCCCAAAATTAAATGTCCCGCGCGGGACAGGTTCAGCCCCGCTTTTTGGAGATTGCTCGAGAGTGCGGTTATAGTGAGTATGGTAAAGTAACGTATTTTCATTTAAATACACTAGTGGTCGCCCAGAGGTTGCCCAGAGATCGAAGTTCGACCACAATTCATTCTAACTGTAATCAACAATAATCAAAAAGATACCAGCTTTCTGCACTCCTTCTCCGCATAAACTTTATTATTACGTATTTTTTGTAAAAAGGGGTACAAAGTTTTTGCTTGACATTTTAATATAAGTAGGTACACATGTATACATTTTGTATGACTGTGTATCATCATTGTGAACTTAATTTGAGACTCAAATAAAAACATAATTAATAATAAAGTCGTTAGTAACAAAACTGCTGATTGGTTACGTTTTTGTTACAATGTCCCGCTTCTGAAGAAAGAATTCCGATGTTTTACTCAAAAGGTAAAAAAATACGCTTTACTCGAAAATAAATCGGGCAACGCTGATCATTACAGTCGCCACCATAGAGTCGCCACCACGCTATGCCGTTATGAGTAGCACCAGCTACTACTGCCCGAGGTCTGCGTGTCTAAGTGAGGTGTGAGGTGTCGTGCCCCGTGCTGACCTGACACGGGCCGGTGGACCCACGGCATCTGGCCGCAGGTTCGGGCTACCGCGGTTGCATGCTGGATTGTTTTTGCGTAAAGTCGAGGAGAGATACACGCAAAGACCACGGCGGAAAGAGACAAAGAGCGTTTCTCTCGGCTCAGCCGACCACCTTCGAAGGGCAGCCAGACGTCTGCCGGGTGCACATGCGTAGTAATGCGTACATAATACAGTTAGGTACATGATTATATCACAGTGGACTAGTAGCTGCGAGGTGCAGAGAGGTTTTATTATAAAGGATAGGCACAGCTTGATTTATTTATCTTAGGCACTAGCGCGACACGTAGATATCTCGGGCATACGCGCCGACACGCCGCGTCACGTCGCCTGCTTGGTTTATTTATCTTAGGCACTAGCGCGACACGTAGATATCTCGGGCATACGCGCCGACACGCCGCGTCACGTCGCCTGCTTGATTTATTTATCTTAGGCACTAGCGCGACACGTAGATATCTCGGGCATACGCGCCGACACGCCGCGTCCGTCACTAGACAGACAGCTAGACACACAACACACATTCTTTAGCCCGTTTTCAAAAACAGACGAATTTGGGATCTTTATTCAATGATATTATTTTTATTAAATTTGTTGTATGATAAATCAGCTCATGATCGGGTTTGACTGGGACTGATGACGTCTGCTGACGAAAAGAGAAAAAAATTACAATCCGCCCGGGACGCGGGATCGGGATAGATAGATAAACCATTTCATAAGATGGAAGCCGTACCGCTGGCCACCACTGCTCCCTCCAAAGCTGCAACTAGTACATGAACCTACGAGCCACAACCGGTAAGTCCCGGCCGTTACCGCTGGCCACCACTGCTCCCTCCAAAGCT
The DNA here is from genome assembly GCA_947359405.1 of Antitype chi. Lineage (NCBI taxonomy): Eukaryota > Metazoa > Arthropoda > Insecta > Lepidoptera > Noctuidae > Antitype > Antitype chi. The sequence goes on from OX375807.1 coordinate 106,493, forward strand.
GCAACTAGTACATGAAAATAAAACACTCGAAACATAACCTCCTCCTATTTGATGTCAGTTAAAATGTTTCAACTTTGAAAGCTCTGTCGTTCTACCAGTGTCTCATGGTGTGTCTGTGTGTATGTTTCTGTGGCATCGTAGCTCCCAATCGGAAGGTCCGAGTTCAGTGCCATTTTTACGTACTGATAGTAAAAGAACCCTTATCGTCTGTCAGTCCGTCTATCTGTCACAGACTCACTTATTGTAACTACTAATTACTAAAGGCTTCTTCAGAAAGGCGCGAAGCGAAAGCGCGACGTGACTTTTGTGAAACAATTTCCATGAAGCGTTCACAGAACTTGTTCTACCAGAGTTGCGTCGCGCCTGCTTGCTGGTGCTGTGACCAGGGCAGGGGGCAGGGCAGGGGGGTTCATAGCTATGAAAAACTTTGCACATTATCAATCATATTTCATATTCAATTTACGACTTATCCCTTCTTAATTATTATAAATGCGAAAATAACTCTGTCTGTCTGTTACGCTTTCACACCTAAACCGCTCTACCGATCGTCATGAAATTTGCCAGCGATATAGTCTGGGATATGGAGAAGGACATAGACTATCTTATTACGCGATAAACGCCATCCACGCGGGTGAAGCCGTGGGCAAACGCTTGAGTGTAATAAAAAAAACGCCTATCTCCGAAGTTTGTAACAAAAATTATAAAAAAATTCAAGAGCTCTACATCATACAAGAAACGTGTTTTTTTTATATGTAGGTAGTGTTTAACATTATACATGATACGGAACACATCGCGTGCGTGTCGCGACTCGCTTTTGGCCGATATTTTTAGTAACGCCGATATTTTTTTCAACAAAAACCACAAACAAACAATACAATTTAAATTGAAAATGATTGGAAAGGATGACTTTTTTTTTCTTGTCATTTCCATAATAAGTATAAGTATGTCAATTCCATTGTGCGAGGTCAAAGTCAAAGTCAAATCATTTATTGAAACAAATGATTTGACTTTCAATAGGTACCTACGGTCAGCAAAACACACAAGTAACCAGGGCCGTCAGATATAGTTCAAGTTTGGGTAGAAACCGAGGCGATGGATGTTTACGAATTAAATTCAATTGAATTAATAGAAAACAAACAGCTCGTTTACTATGAAGTATTTATACTCGTATCAGTTTGGATAGTATGAACGGAAGCGCTTGTGGCTAAGTAATGACAGCCGGACATATCGATCGACCAGGTTAAGTTACGCTTGCCGCAGTCGGTGCGTGGATGGGTGACCATCTTTACATACCAAGACCCCTCCGTACCTCGGAAAGCACTTTAAACCGTTGGTCCCGGCTGTCATTCGTGGATCTTTAACAGTCATTACGGGTCGACAGAAGCCCGAAAGTGTGACAAGCCAGTCTTACCAAATGATACCGTATTATCCAGTACTTCAGTGGGTTGCGGAGGTCAGATAGGCAGTCGCTCTACTAAACTCCGTGTAAAATACTGGTATTCAGTTACATCCAGCTAGCCTGGGAGCCGAACCCAGTGAGTTCCCGCATTGTCGTTGCGGAGGGGCTCAGTAGCCGTGGTCCGCTCCCACGGTGAAGCGAAGAGGAACCCCAAGGTGGGGCCGCTCGTCAGGGCTTTTGTCTCCAAACCGACGACGTAGCGGCCAAAAAGCAGGTTGCGGTGAGGTGCACCGCAACTGAGGCAGGCCGCTATGTCGAATGGGAGGCATCGCGGCTGAGGGTTACAGGCTGCGGCGGAGGAGGAGTGCCGGTACTTCTGAGTAGCTCTCTTCCCTTTCGTGGCCTGGACGGAGCCGCCACCATTGATGGCGGACGCGGTGGGGCCGCAGGGGAAGAGGAGTGTCGGTATAGCGTTGGCCGCTCTCCCTATCCCCTGCGGCCGAGAAGTGGTAGGCGGCGGGGCAACTGTGCTGACCCGTCGCAGGGGGACCAAGGGTGCCAAGGGTGCCAGGGTGCCCTTGTGCTACTTGGTTCCTGGGGTGGTCATGGCGTGCCATGAGTCCTGGTGCGCCGGACTGGTGGGGTCCGCAAGGGCCGATGCCTGCCAGGGGTGCGGGTTGTTCAAAAGAGATACCGTCGCCCCTGGCACACAGGCAACTGAGGGAACACGGGTGGGTTTTAGTCAGTAAAAGTCACGCCCTCTTGCTCCACCCAGAGCGGGAGAAGTTATTGGATGATTTCCCACACTCAAAAAAAAAACATGTTAGGAAAGGGCTGGGTAGACTGATTGGATAGCAGAACGGATGTATGCATAGACCGACATAAGATTGGATAGCAGAACGGATGTATGCATAGACCGACATAAGATTGGATAGCAGAACGGATGTATGCATAGACCGACATAAGATTGGATAGCAGAACGGATGTATGCATAGACCGACATAAGATTGGATAGCAGAACGGATGTATGCATAGACCGACATAAGATTGGATAGCAGAACGGATGTATGCATAGACCGACATAAGATTGGATAGCAGAACGGATGTATGCATAGACCGACATAAGATTGGATAGCAGAACGGATGTATGCATAGACCGACATAAGATTGGATAGCAGAACGGATGTATGCATAGACCGACATAAGATTGGATAGCAGAACGGATGTATGCATAGACCGACATAAGATTGGATAGCAGAACGGATGTATGCATAGACCGACATAAGATTGGATAGCAGAACGGATGTATGCATAGACCGACATAAGATTGGATAGCAGAACGGATGTATGCATAGACCGACATAAGATTGGATAGCAGAACGGATGTATGCATAGACCGACATAAGATTGGATAGCAGAACGGATGTATGCATAGACCGACATAAGATTGGATAGCAGAACGGATGTATGCATAGACCGACATAAGATTGGATAGCAGAACGGATGTATGCATAGACCGACATAAGATTGGATAGCAGAACGGATGTATGCATAGACCGACATAAGATTGGATAGCAGAACGGATGTATGCATAGACCGACATAAGATTGGATAGCAGAACGGATGTATGCATAGACCGACATAAGATTGGATAGCAGAACGGATGTATGCATAGACCGACATAAGATTGGATAGCAGAACGGATGTATGCATAGACCGACATAAGATTGGATAGCAGAACGGATGTATGCATAGACCGACATAAGATTGGATAGCAGAACGGATGTATGCATAGACCGACATAAGATTGGATAGCAGAACGGATGTATGCATAGACCGACATAAGATTGGATAGCAGAACGGATGTATGCATAGACCGACATAAGATTGGATAGCAGAACGGATGTATGCATAGACCGACATAAGCATATTGAAGTACATCAAACGGAAGAAATGTAGGTAACTGAAATGTAGTACTGGCATATACCTCATGGGAATTATTTAATTGTTTCTCATGGGAATGATGTAATTAAATTTGCCTACATAGGTATTTGTCACGGTCGCGAATGAAATTTTGATCAACATACATTACAAGCTGTCATTGACCTGCAACTTCTACTTTCGTCTAAGGAAGGGCGCAGGCGCTAAAGTAGCCCTCAGCATCATCAGAACTTCCCTAGCGCTGCGCTTGCCCACGTGCCCACGTGCGCAGACAAGCAATATTACAAAGCTACTAACTTATCATGAAATATTTCCGTAACCACGCAAATTGTATACCTTCTTGTAGTGAAAAACAACGTTCAAATATAAATACTTCATGAAACATTAATTTTAAAAACCGGTCAAGTGCGAGTCGGACTCGCACACCGAGGGTTCCGTACAAACTACCAAAATAATTGAAGTACTGAACATTCCTCTAACGAAAAGATAAACTGTATTACCATCAGTACAGTTTATCTTTGCAAAGTTAACTTTGCCGTTGGAAAACTGGTGTCCCCATATTCCCCCAATTTCTATGAAAACTTCATGAAAATTGTTCTACAAGAGTCGCGTCGGGCTGTCACGTCGTGCCTGTTTGTTCTACAAGAGTCGCGTCGGGCTGTCACGTCGTGCCTGTTTGTTCTACAAGAGTCGCGTCGGGCTGTCACGTCGTGCCTGTTTGCGCCTTAAGGTGAACCTAGTCCACATTTTTTCCATACAAACTTCGGGAGTGTTTTACTCCACTGTCTGACATGGCACATCCAAAGTAAAATATGACATCGTTTTGTCTCATTATTAATATTGTCTGTATGGAAACAGAATACTAAAATAAAAACCCATTAAAAGTTAGGAGCCAAAAAGATTAGTTTTTCTTGCTAATTTTACTTAACTTTGGGCGTGTAAGTAATAAAAGAAGTGTAAAATGTCCAAAACAAAGTCGGTACCGACAAAGTTCAATCATCGAAAAGTTCAATAAACTTCATTGGTCATTGATTTATGCATTGGCTTTTTCATAAAACCCGATCTTCCAAATGGCTTTTCTAAATTTTTTTACTGTAAATGATCCTGCATCTCACTCAATAACGTTCTGCGTGTAGACTAGCGTCTAACTGCTCATCACTGATACTATCTCTGTCGGGCACGAAGCCTGGTGAGACAGCGTGATTTTTAGCCAGGCCCATCAGTGAGTTCGAGCCCGCGACTAGGTTCCCCTTAAAGAGTACTTTCTAATATTGGTTATCTAGGTATGTACAGTACCCGGCGATAAATATTGCACATCGACCTTTGGAAAGAGACAATCGGCTAATTTCGACTTCGTAGAGCGTTATCTCTGTCGCACACTACCTATGTGACATTTGGTCAGTCGTTGTTCAAGTGCGATAGAGTGCGGTCGCGTCCAGTTCAAAATATATATTTAGAGTTGTTAACACCCCCAAATTTAAATAATTTAAAGTTGTACTTTAAATTATTTTATACTTTAAATCTTTAGGAAAAGAGGGAAACCTTTACGAGGTCAGTCACGCGAAATTATGTACAATGTTTATGAATATTTTGTAACCGAAGCTGACCGATTAAAAAAAAATGAAGATGAAAATGTAAGTTGTTTGTATAAGAAGGTTCAAGAGCGAGTTGCAAATGCCACTAGAATTTCAAGAAGAACTTTGAACAATATATTAAACGAAGTCAGCACTGAAACACATTCTACTGAAATTAAGTTCAGCACTCCAATAAAAGGGATACCAAAAAATAATAGTTTAAAAAACTAAAAAACACGCTTTAAAAACACAAACTAAAAAAGGAGAAAATAATTTAATTCAATTAAAAAGCGTGGGGTGCTTTTTGAAGTATTTTTATAATCAATTAATGTCAAGCACCCCACGCTTTTTAATTTAATTAAATTATTTTCTCCTTTTTTAGTTTGGTTTTTAAAGCGTGTTTTTTAGTTTTTTAAACTATTAATTATTTTCAATTTTTTAGTTCTGCTAACTACAAAAACTTCTTTTTTTTCTCATTTTTTTTTATTATTGAATTGTCATCGGTCCTCGACAAGTTTACAAAGTTTTAATTAAATCTGACCGTTTAAAGTGGGTCAAAATCGCGCTCAAAGGAGTCGGTTATATACAAACATACAAACAAACAAACAAACATACAAGTGAAGCTAATATAAAGCGTGTAAAAAGCAATTTCGTTTGGATATGGATGATTTTGATTATGATGTTGTTCGAAGAATGGTGTATGATTTTCACTTAAGATTTAATGAACTGCCAACAATAAAATTATCAAAAGCTAAATTATCTGAAGCTATTAATTACAATGGGTCTGAAAAGACGTTAGGAAAAATACTTCACGAGATGGGATTTCGGTTCACTATAAAAACTTTTTCCAAAAAAAAACAACCGACTTCCAAAAAAACACTACAAAGTGAAAAATAACTTTAATTTCGGAAGTCGGTGTCTTTGGAGCTGTATTTGAATTTTTTGTCACCGCCTTCCGAAATTAAAGTTATTTTTCACTTTGTAGTGTTTTTTTGGAAGTCGGTTGTTTTTTTTTGGAAAAAGTTTTTATTTTTCACTTTTTAGTGGTTCACATGTGCTTACCCCTTCACAGCATACCGGCGTGATGTTATGTTATGAAGTGGTGTAAGCAATAGACAGACATGAGATTTCAGCAATCCCAGTCCATTTGCTATCATTTATTGAAGAGTTCCGTTGCCTATCTCCAAAGTTCTTCATCAGATCTTCACCAAATTTAAATGAGACCACTACGAGAAAGTACTCTTCCAAAAATACCTAAATCGCTTTGTGTGCCTATAAAATTTGAAGAGTTCTCTCTATTTCTCCAGGATCCCATCATCAGATCCTGACTTGATGATCATGGGACCACCTGGGAAGTATACCCTTTCAAACAAAAAAAACTAAATCCAAATCGGTCCAGCCATCTTCGAGTAATCGGGGAACATACATAAAAAAAAAAAAAAAAAAAAAAAAGGCTCCGACGAATTGATAACCTCCTCCTTTTTGAAGTCGGTTAAAAATGGAAGATAATCGAAACGTTCTAATGGAAAAGCACGATGTAAGTCTCAAACGAATGGAATACCTCGATAAAATATGCAAATTTCGCGAATCAGGAAAAATATCCAAGCCAATTTCAAAAGGTCAATGTTTGATAATAGTTCATGCGGGAAATGAAAAACGCTTTGTACCCGGTGTCTTTTTAACGTATACATCCACGGACACTACAGGTGACTATCACAATGAAATTAATAACGATAACTACGAAAAATGGCTGGTTAATCAATTAATCCCAAATATACCCAGTGATTCTGTTCTAGTTATCGACAACGCACTCTATCACATTAAATATGTTGAAAGACCCCTCAACTCAAACACCATTAAACAGGAAATGATCAACTGGTTAAACAGACATGAAATTCCAGTTGATCCAAAATTAACAAAAACCCAGATTTACGCTATTATATGTCAGCACAAGGAGAGGTATACAGAGTTTTCCGTGGACAAAGTACTTGCCGAACATGGGCACACTGTGTTGCGATTGCCACCATATCATCCGGATTTTAATCCAATTGAAAATATATTGTCTCAACTGAAAGGCTATGTAGCCTCTAGAAATGTGGGTATGAATTTAACTACAGTAAAAACATTATTGACTGAAAAAGTAAACATGATCGGGGCTGAAGAGTCGAAAAAGGTTTGCGATCATGCAATCAAATGTGAGAATGAATAAAGAAGAAGTCAACACGGTTTAGACAATTACACTGATAGACTAGTGATAAATACGCCTGACAGTGACAGTGATATTGACCTCTTTGAGAGCAGTGAAATGGAAGTTATTGAGAATTAGAATTATTATTATTTTTATTACAATGTCTCATTCTAACAATAGGTGTAATGGTGTTTATTATGTACACTACATCTGTAATTTTCCAAAATAATTAAATACGTAAACATAATGTGAACATGTTTTTTTTATTTTATTTTACCCCAACTTAAAGCCATCACTTATAGAAAAAATGGTGTATCATAGACAAAGAATAAAAATAATTATCAAAAGAAGCAAATCATAATTGTTTTAACAGCTCTTAATAGATACCGGACTGTTTGTATTTCGTGCGACAGAGATAACGCTCTACGAAGCCGAAATTAGCTGATTGTCTCTTACCAAAGGTCGATGTGCAATATTTATCGCCGGGTACTGTATATGATTCTCCATACAATATTATTCTCCATTCCGTATATTACCTTTACACGCCTAAACCGCTTAACGGATTTCGATAAAATTAGGCAAGGAGATAAGTAGATTCTATTCCGAGGGAGAGGAGGGGGCGGGGGGAGAACAACATTGGCTACTTTTTGTCTCAAAGTAATTTAAAGTATTGGAAATTAAGTCATCTTGAAGAAATATTGAATCACCATTTCATAAAAAAATAAAAAGGTTAAGTTAAACGGTTTTATTTTAATTTATCAGCTGTACCAAAACTACAAAATAATTAGGACACAGCCCACGTTCCCATGGACATAGGTAATCAAATATCGCGGGAGAATCATTTCGCGCACAGGATCTTCAACGCACTGCTTAGCACCGAGAGTTGAAAATCGAACAGTATGTTTTTTTAGACGCGCTGAGATGCACTCCATTGGATTCTCAATGCTCGGTTCAACACCGAGAGTTGGAAATCCAGTGCGCGATCATTTCCCTCTGCGATGTTTTTACGTATGTGTGAACGTCGACGAACACACTGATTTGAAATAATTAAGTTGTTTTCGTACTTGTGCTCGTAATAGTTGAGGTCGATCGCGACCCGCCGACGCCAAGGTAGGGATCTCAACCGGTCGGGCGCTGCTGGTGACGCGCCACCGTCGCCGCGTCGCCGCGTCGTCAAGTGCGCCTGCGCCTAGAATACGTTAACGCCGTCCGAGAGTACTTAACATCTATTCATATTCCAAGGGGAGCGGACACAACCTAGTTACGCAATTTTTACTTGGTTGCGGAAAAACTGCAAACGAAAACGATTTGTAGCAGCTGAGATTAGCAGCAGCCGAGGGCGGCGCGTGCGTGATCATGACAATGTCCCCGACTGGCCGAGGACTCGCGAAGGAAGGTCGGAGGCAGCGAGGCGCTTTGCTTGCGCACTGCCTGACGTAACGTACAGTAGGTCCCCTAAGAGGCAAACAGCTCTCGAACAGCCAGCTGGTGACCGGCGCCGCTGCGTCTGCCGGCGCGACAGGCGGCGCTTTGCTAGCTCGCACTCGCTCGCACTCGCCTCTCTACTCTGTTACCGTATCATATCATGTTGTGCCACACTCAAGTAACTGGCCCAACTGCATCCACCTAGCTGGCGTTCAAATTGAGAATTATTATTTTCTCTTAAAAAATTGAGAATCAGTTTCCCAAATCCATCATCATCATCCTCGATTCCCAGCAATCGAGGGATTGCTGTGGCGAATAAACCCCTTGCTAGCAGATCATGAATTCATGACTAGACATGTCGAAGCCCGGCGCGAAGTCGGCGCCCGGTGCCCAGGTCCGGGGGCTGCTAGCAGCTACGTACGTTGGTGTGATCCGTGCATGAAACTGAACAGGGACAAATTAAATTAGCCGGCAATACCCGTGTTGTGGGGTACACAACACGGGTATTGCCAGCTAATTTAATTGCCGTGTTACCCGTGTTGGGTATTGATATCGAAAACTAATTACATTAAAAAAAATAGTCCTTCCAACATGGTTCAAAATTTTAAATAAAACTAACCAAACGACTGTTCTAATAAGGTTTTTGGAAATTTGTAGAAACTATCTAAGTTCCACGGTAAATTACAAAGACAGCTGTCTGATAACGATCGGTCAGCTGTCTTTGTAATTTATTGTGGTAATTTTTGTCATTTGATGGGCTGAGGTAAGTGGCTAGGTGGCTGGCTGGCTGCCCGTAGAATAGATTGACCTTCCCATCGATTGTTTTTGGTTCTATTAGTTTTCCATTTCTATACCCAAGAAGTGAGTAAACTATTGCCAGCTAATTTCACTTGGCCCTGTATAACTAAGTTAGACGTTCACACGGACGTAATAAAATTGCAGCTGGATTTCTATATGTACGTGGGAACGTGGTGTGAAGCTCCCAAGCCGCGTGAGACTCGCAAGCATAGCATATTTGTGTTATCATCATCATCATCATCATTTCAGCCGAAAGACCGAAAGACGTCCACTGCTGGACATTGGCTTCCCCCAGGCTCCTCTGCTGCGACTGGTCTTGTGCTTCCTACATCCAGCGGATTCCAGCGGCCTTCACAAGGTCATCGGTCCACCTTGTGGCAGGCCTTCACGCGGTAGCCCCTCCAGAACCATTCGGCCTCATCGGCCATCTGTTCTGCAAGCAATGTGCCCTGTCCACTGCCACTTAAGTTTGGCAATTTTTCGGGAAATGTCGGTTGCCTTGGTTTTCCTGCGGATATCTTCATTCCTGATTCGATCACGTAGGGAAACTCCGAGCATAGCCATCTCCATTGTCCTTTGGGTGACTTTAAGCCTTCTGATAAGGCCCATTGTGAGCGACCACGTTTCTGTACCATAGGAATCAATTCTATTTTGGTGTAAATGTTGACGTTCAAAAGTGCCTTTTAAGTGCCTATTTGAAATAAATGCTTTGACTTTGACTTGACTTTGAATAGGTCATCACTGGCAACACACACACACTGTTCAAGGACTTTCGTCTTGAGACATTGCGGTATTTGGGACGCAATATAATATTGCGCGGGATATTGCGAAGCCTCCTGAACGCTGCCCAGTCGAGTCGGAATCGACGATTGACCTCTTTCCCAAAGTTGGACCTACCTAACTGGACAGTTTGTCCTAGGTAACCGTACTCATCCACAAATTCGAGTGTAGCGCCTCCGATCATCATAAGAGTGGGTGACATGACCTTTTTCATGTTCATGTTCATTTTAAGACCCACTCTTTCGGAAGCTCTACTGAGGTCATCGAGCATTGCACTGAGGTCCTCCATGGTCTCAGCCATGATAACTATATCATTGGCAAACTGAAGTTGAGTGATGTACTCGGCATTGATGTTGATGCCAGCCCCTTTCCAGTCCAAAACCTTGAAGACATCCTCCAGTGCAGTGGTGAACAGTTTCGGAGAGATAACGTCTCCCTGTCTCATACCTCGCTGCAGACTTCGAAACCTATCCTGGTTTCGAAGTCTGCTCCTGGAGTCGGACTGATATAGAGGCGTTTTCATACAGATACTTCAGCACCTCGATGTACCGATATTCAATCTGGCACCGTTGAAGAGACTGCAGTACAGCCCATGTCTCGATCGAATCGAAGGCTTTTTCGTAATACACAAACGCTAAGCAGAGAGGCAGGTTATACTCTTCGGTCTTCTGTATACCCTGCCGCAGCGTATGTATGTGGTCTACTGTGCTAAAGCCTTTACGGAATCCGGCTTGTTCGGGAGGCTGGAAGTCATCAAACTTACGCGCGTTTCGTTTCGCGACTCTCGAAAACAGCTTGTAGACATGGTTCAGAAGTGAGATGGGCCTATAATTCTTAAGAAAGGTATTGTCACCCTTCTTAAAGAAAAGTATTACCACACCTCTGTTCTATGCCTGTGTCGTTTTGTCCTCGAGTATGATGGAATCAAACAGCTTCTGGAGGGAAAATTAGTTTTCCGCCGGCCCTCAGGAGTTCGGCCGTAATTCCGTTATCACCCGGCGCCTTGTTGTTTAGCTGCTTCAAAGCCATCCTAATCTCGTACAAGATAACGTCCGTGATGTCTTAAGTGTAGTGTCGGGATCAGTCTGGCTCTTGGGTCGTTTTCCAGGTTCGTAACGGGGTTGCTTGTTGACGTGTATAACTGTCCATAGAACCTCTCGATCTCTCTCAACAGCTCAGGCTTGGCGGATACAATCCTGCCAGCATCGATCTTCAGTTTCGCAAGCTGACTTCGCCCAATAGACAGATCTCTTGCAAAGACCTTGGAGCCTTTGTTCCGCTCTATCGCGTCCTTGATGCGGTCCGTATTAAGACGATGAAGGTCGCTTTTCAAGGACTTAGAGATCCGTCTATTGAGCTGTCGGTACTATAGCGCGTCATCTGAAGATTGTAGGAGCATTTCACGCCTCTCCTCCATTAGCTGCAGAGTTGCATTATAAGGATATAAGGCGGCAGTATTCGCCGCGCGATATATTTTATCGCTGCATACAACCGTGACGAACGGCTCATAACATGTAACCGAAGCTGTAGTGAACGGTGTCGAGGTGTCGGTGTTGTTGCCTGGGCGTCGGCGTCGGTTTCAATGAAGCAGTCGGTTACTTCGGTTACCTGCACAAAGTGTACGCGACAACACGACAATACAATTGTAGGAACTATTGTTGCCAACTCTGGGAGGCTTTAACAAACAATTAATGGGTTCTTTGAATTTTTTTTATGTTATTGGTTCGCTGGAAAGCGAGTAGCCAGTAAAATGGCTATGTTTTTTAACCAACTTAAGAATGGAGGAGGCTCTCGATTCGTTTGCATGTTATTGTTTGTGTGTATGTTCCTCGATATCGCTTTGCTGGTTTGTGACTAAGAAATAACATCCGCACAAGTCGATTGATCAGGTAAAGCTACGCTTGCTGCGTTTGGCCCATGGATGGGTGACCATCCTACCAAGACTCCTCCGTGCCTCGGAGAGCACGTTAAGCCGTTAGTCCCGGCCGTCATTCGTGGATTTGTGACAGTCTTTACGGGTCGTCAGAAGGGGTATCGTGTTACCCAGAAACTAGTTTGTGGAGGTCAGATGGACAGTCGCTCCGTATAAAAAACTGGTATTCAGCCATTCGAGATTTCAACTGCATCCGGTTAGACTGGCAGCCGAACCCAACAAAGTTGGGAAAAGGCATGGCCGGCAGATGATGCTCCGCGATATTTCCTGCAATTGTTGAACAATTTCGCAAATTATTTTTAATGGATTATATTATCTTGGCTGGGGTAGTTTTTGCGTTAGCTTCGTTAATATGTTTTTAATCCAGTTTGTGTACCTTGATGATGTTTTAATACTTCCTGTCACTGTTGTCTACATAGCAAGCTGTGATACGAATTGTTGTGGTAGGTACTATAACTAAAAAGAGAAACACAAAAATAACCGACTTCCGACTAAAACACTACAAAGGGGAAAATAACTTTAATTTCGGAAGACGCTGACAAAAAACTAAATATGTACCATATCCGAAGATACCGACTTTCGAAATTAAAATAATTTCTCACTTTGTAGTGTTTTTTTCGGCAGTTGTATATTATTTTTGAACCATTTCTTTGCTTGTTGTCATAGTTAAATGTTGAACTAATGAGCCAATTTTGCCACTTAACTTTTTATCATTACTTTTAAGTATTTGATATCTTCAAACTTCTGAAGAAGATAAGATCTTCCCAAAAAGGTCCGCTTTTAATTGAAATACCTACCTAATGACCTGGTGAAATTCACAGGAATGCGTTGGATGCTAAGAGTACAGAACCGGTCCAAGTGGCCGTGCTTTAGGAATGCGCTGGATGGCTAGGAGCACAGAACCGGTCGAAGTGGCGCAGCTTAAGGAATGCGGGGGATGCTATGAGCACAGAACTGGTTGAAGTGGCGGAGCTTAAGGAATGAGCTGGATGCTAGGAGCACAAAACTGGTCGAAGTGGCGGAGTTTAAGGAAGGCCTATGGCCAGCAGTGGACGTGTTTCGGCAAAAATAATTATGATGACCTAGTAATAATGATGATGACCTAGTAATGTAGAGATGGGCCGACTAGTCGCTATTTTGATGCCGACTAGTCGCACTAATATTTGTGACTACGCTTTAGGCTCGTAGGTGACAGAGCGCGGCGCCCGGCGACCATGCGGAATAGTTGGGACATGTTTTTCTTTACTTTGCATTTATTCAATTCAATTTATTCAGGAACAATTTGCATTGTTTTTGAGAACATAGTAAATAAAATCAAGCTCATTAAAATTATAAACTAACACATTCATAACACAATAAATTCAATAACATTATAAATGAAAAAAATCAATACAAATAGAAAATTCAATATCATTACAGCTATCACATACTAATATTACCCAGTCTCACATTACTAATAACAATTTTTTCAACGTGGAAATGTCAACATCTCCAATAGGAACGGTTCGAGTCTTGACTTAAATGAGCTCTTGTAAATTTAAGTTTTTAAGTCCAATGGCAACCTGTTGAAAATCCGCACTGCTTGATATTGAGGACTATGTTAAACAATATTTAGTTGGGGTTTTATTTTGTTTTTAAAATTTTACGAAGGTTCTCTGGTTCAAAGGTTCAAAGGTTATATTAAAAACTATTTCCCCAAAACTGGACACTATATCTCAACTTTGATTCTACTAAAGCACAGTAGGTATGCCATTTTAAGGTGTCTTATGTCAATTTCATCCCTAAGACTACGTAACGCATTACACGCTGAGGATATATACGAATCAATAGTTTGCTATTCCCTTTTCTAATTTAAATATTTGTTAATGTATACCTCTAGAAACTTTACCTCATTAACTATGTAAATTTTAACTTCATTAAGTGCGATCGTCATTTATTGTCTTTATTACGAGCTATTAAATTGTACTAAATAACATTGTTTTGGTTTTTTCGGTGTTAATTATTAGCTTGTTAATTTCAAAACATGAATAAAAAATTGTTAACACTGCATTAACCTTAGCGGAAAGCTCCTGTATGTTATTAGCTTTAACTATTGCGTTGGTGTTATCTGCAAATACTGTTTAGGTCATAAAATATTGTATTAATGTAATTAATTAAATAATTTCTAAAGAATATAAACAAAATAAGCCCCACAATCGATCCTTGGAGTTCGCCCGCTAATAAATCTTGCATAGAAGATTTATTGCAATTGCCATTACCATTCGCTTGCATATTACTAATATCCACATACATTTTCCTATTACTCAAAAATGAAGAGAAACTTTTGCTATAATGCCCCAATTTTAGATAATAGATAGTTAGTTTTCGCAAAAAATATATTTAAACCGGCACTTGCCCCATCATTAAGTCTCATTGACACGGCCCCATTTACATGCTAGTTGATTGCCTATGGCATACCAGGGGCGTATTTTAAATGTTGTTTTTTTATCACTTTCCCTCTCAACCAAAGCCTAACCAAGATTTTATTACGTCCGTGTGAACGGCGACTAAAAGAGGTTCCTTGGAGTATTTTTTTGGTGTTTCTTCTCAAAGTAGTCGTATAGGAAACCTTAGCTTGTTTTGAATATATGATTGAACTGTTTGTACCGACCTACGTACAGAAATAAAATCATGTATCCGTATCACATTTATCTTTAAAACCATAGATAATCTGGACCTGCTTACGTTAGGCATAAACTTACTAAACGTAGCTTAACTTGACGTTAGTGTAAACGGGCATCTATGTTTTTAGGTGAGCAAGTACTACCTGTGCCCGCTCCTTAGACCTACTTGGCTGACCTGGCCGACATGGCCGACATGGCCGACATGGCCGGCCTGGCCTGGCAACGTCAGCTCCTAGGTAAACATTCACAATTCGCTAACAGGATAGAGAATAGATATTTAATTTAATTTAATACCTCACCAATGATTTCCCCTTGATCAAGGTAATATCTAATGCTAAGTGGTGTCTATTATGTAAATATGCACGTAGTTTATACCATTAGGGTCAAGTGAAGCAATTCTTCTTCATGTAAGTTGTTAGAGATTAGGGCACCAAATGTCGGGGCTATGTACATCATCATCATCATTCATCATCATTTCAGCCGAAGGACGTCCACTGCTGGACATAGGCCTCCCCCAAGCTCCGCCACTTCGACCGGTTCTGTGCTTCCCGCATCCAGCGGACTCCTGCGGCCCTCACAAGGTCATCGGTCCACCTTGTGGGAGGCCTTCCAACTTTACGTCTTCCGGTGCGCGGTCGCCACTCCAGAACTTTTCGACCCCATCGGCCATCTGTTCTGCGTGCAATGTGCCCGGCCCACTGCCACTTAAGTTTGGCAATTCTTCGGGCTATGTCGGTTACCTTGGTTCTCCTGCGAATCTCCTTATTCCTGATTCGATCACGCAGGGAAACTCCAAGCATAGCCCTCTCCATTGCCCTTTGGGTGACTTTAAGCCTTCTTATGAGGCCCATTGTGAGCGACCACGTTTCGGTTCCATATGTCATCACTGGCAACACACACTGGTCGAAGACTTTCGTCTTGAGACACTGCGGTATGTGGGACGAGAAGATATTGCGAAGCTTTCCATTTTTGACACTAGTCTGTGATTTTAGAGTTCTGTAGCCGAATGGCAAAAACTAAACCCTTATAATGTCGCCATGTCCATCTGTCCACCCCTAGTCTCTCGCTGAGCTCGTGAGCTCCATGAGCTCCGGGTCACACAGCCATTTTAACGAGAGACTATTTGTACTGCATGCCGGGGATTTAGAGTTCCACACGTCTGAATGCAAAAATGTTCCCCTTTTAGGAAGATACTCACAAGTATGTCTGTCTGTCCATCTGTTGCAGCCAATTTACTCCAGATTTACTGGACCGACTACATAAGTTGAAATTTGGTACGCATATAAATATCTGTAACCAAAACACGGTCGGTGGAGCCGGGTGGCGGAGCTGGGCCAATGGCATCTGCATGAGGGTCACTGCGACCGGAGCCCGAATGCTTGAGGTCCCCGGTGCGGTCAGTGGCCCGACCGCTGACGCTCTTGCCGAAAGGCTAAGGGCGTCCCTAAGTGCGGATGAGGCCCGAGTGTCCAGGCCCACCAAGTGCGCTGATATGCGCATCTTGGGCCTGGACGACCGTGACGGAGGGCGAGGTGGTGGCCGCCGTCGTCAGGACTGGGGGGTGCTCTGCCGAGCAGGTAAAGGCAGGCACCATTCGTCCTGACAACACGGGGATGCGAACCGTCACGGTGAGCTGCCCCGTGTCTGTGGCCAAAAAGATCACCGGCGAGGGCCGAAGGCTCCTGGTGGGTTGGGTTTCCGCGCAGGTGAAGCTGCTGGAACCCAAACCTCTGAGGGGCCTCCCCCTGCCAGGTGGGGCACCACATGGGTGTGTAATCAACTCGGAAGTGGACCGCAGTGGTCAGCCCGGTCACAAGGCCGGCTCGTGCAATGCCACGCCGCACTACTATCTGTGTGCGGCTGCTGGCAAGCCGGCCGAACACCAGGCTGGGAGCAAGGCCTACGCTCCACCCGCCGAAACCAGGAACTGGGGCAGGGGCAAGCCCTCCGCTACCGCCGTCACTGCCGCAGCCGCCACCACCGCCGCCGCCGCTACCGCCTCCACCGTCGTTGCCGCCACCGTTGCCACTGCGGCAGGGCTGATATTTATTACGCTTCCTCCAAGCGAACATCAACCACTGTGCCACCGCTCAGGATCTGTTGCTCCAGAGCATGGTGCAGTTGTCGATTAACATCGGGGCAGGATGGTGGAGGACTAGGCTCTAGAGACAGGCCTGGACGTTCTAAACCGGGATTCTGTCGCCACGTGTGTGCGGATGCGGGGTGAGTAGGTGGTGGACATTTCATTCGCTAGCTCCGCTCTGTCGGCGCGTGTCATCGACTGGCGCGTCATGCAGGGGGTGGCGACGTATTCCGACCACCGGTACATCCGGTTTGACGTCTCTGCCCAGACCTCGAGCGCGCCGGTCCAACAGGCCCCGTGTGGTCCGCGGTGGGCGCTAAAGCGTCTGGACCGGGAGCTCCTCCTGGAAGCTTCGATCGTGCAGGCCTGGGTGTCACCAACGGATGGATAGACCCGCCGACATCAACGACGAGGCGGAGTGGTTCCGGGAGGCCATATCCGAGGTTTGCGACGTGGCAATACCCCGAGTCCAACCAGGACACGTTTCACGCTAGATGTACTGGTGGTCGCTGGAGCTCACAGCTCTGCGCGAGGCGTGCGTTGCTTTGCTGCACCGGTACACCAGGCACTGCAGGCTCCGTATCCGCCTTCCAGATACGGAAGCCATTCAGGCGGAGCTGTACGAGGGGTACAGAGCAGGGAAGACCGCCCTCCGAGCGGAGATCCTGCGCGCCAGGGCATTGGCCCTCTGGAGACTCTGAACAGAGACCTGTAGGGACGCCCCTACAAAACGGTGCGGAACAAGATCCACCCGTGGGCTGATCCCCCGCTGATGCAGAGTATCCGGCCTCAGCTCGTGCAGGACGTGGTGAGCGCTCTGTTCCCTTCGCGAAGGAAGCATGCTCCCCCGCCCATGGCTCCGCCTGCTGAGCTGCCCGTTTCGGACCACACCGACGACGACGACGGTGCTCCAGAGGTGACCGACGTAGAGTTTAGAGTGGCGGGACGTAGGCTGAATGCCAAGAGTACCGTCCCAGGACCCGACGGCTTGCCTGAAAAGCCTGAGTCCTGGCCTTGGAGGCTCTCGGGCCTCGACTAAGCGGGCTCCTAAGCGCATGCTTGGACGAGGGCCGGTTCCCACTTCACTGGAAGACGGGAAAACTGGTCCTCATTAAAAATTCGGAGCGCCCCGCGGACTTCATCCTCTTACCGGCCCATCGTGCTGCTCGACGAGGTGGGCAAGCTCTTTGAAAGAGTAATTTCAGACCGCCTCGTCGGGCGGCTGGTGCGGGTGGGGCCTAATTTGGCGGAGAGCCAGTTTGGTTTTCGCAGGGGGCGCTCCACGGTGGATGCAATCATGCGCGTGCGAGCCCTCACGACGGGGGATGCTGTAGCCTGGGGTGGGGTCGTCTTGGCGGTGTCTCTAGACATCACCAATGCCTTCTACACTCTGCTGTGGAGTTGAATCAGGGAGGCACTCCGGTATCACCGGATGCCGACCTACCTCTACCTCTCGAGGCCTATTTGACAGACAGGGCCGTCATCTACCCCGGTCACCAAGATGAATGGAACCGGCGAGAGATGTCGTGAGGTGTCCCACAGGGATCAGTCCTGGGGCCGCATCTGTGGGACATCGGATACGACTGTCTGCTGCGCGCCGACCTCCCTAGCGGCGTCAGTGTAGTTTGCTACGCTGACGACTCGCTGGTCCTGGCACAAGGGAGGTCGTACCAGGCGGCGGCCGACTATGCGACACACGGGGTTGCGACAATCGTTGAAATGATCCGGCAACTGGGACTCGAGGAGGCCTTGCACAAGTCCAAGGCCATGTGTTTCCCAGATAACGGCAGGAAGGGTTCACATCGGCTTCGAGTCGACGATGAAGTACCTGGGATTCGCCCTTGACAACCGGTGGAACTTCGCGGAGAACTTCTGATGTTTGGCAACCAGACTGGAGCGGGCCGGGGCTGCCTTGAAGCGGTTCCTGCCCAATCTAGGGCGGTCAAACGCCTCCTGCCGGAGGCTCTACGCGGGGGTCGTGCGGTCCATGGCCCTATACGGGGCACCCGGTGTGGGCGCCTACATTGAGGCACCAACCAGCCCGCAAGCTGAAGGCGTCCCATAGGTTTATGTCCATCAGGATGATTCGGGGATACCGCACGATCTCCGGTGAGGCGGCGGGCCTCCTTGCCGGATTGCCGCCATGGGATCTGGAGGCAAAGGTCCTCGCATCTGGGAGTGCCGCGAGGAGGCCAAACGCCGTGGCGTTACTTCGCCGCCGCGAGAAATCGCGTCACAGCGAACAGAGATCCGGCGGGATCTCATGGCAACATGGACAGTGCGATTGTCGCAACGCAGTGCTGGGCACGCCACGATAGCGGCGGTAAGTCCCCTCTTTGAGGAGTGGCTTGAGAGGCGGCACGGCGTCCTCACCTTCCGCCTGACGCAGGTCCTCACCGGACACGGTTGTTTCGGGAGGTTCCTGTTTCGGGAGGAAACGCCCGGGTGTTTCCACTGCGAAGATCGCCCTGAGGATACGGTGGAGGTCTGCCCGGCTTGGGCGGAGCGCCGCCGTGTCCTCGTGAAGGCGATCGGCGTGGCGGCGGCGATCTCTCGCGTCCAGCCCTGGTCCAGACCATGGTACGGAGTGAGAGTGCATGGGTAGCCGTCACCTCCTTCTGCGAAGCAATAATGCTCGCGAAGATGGAGGTGGTACACGTGAGGGAGAGGCAGTATATGCGCCCTCACGGCCTTAGTCGCCGCGGGAGACGCCCTGGGCGTTGGGAATCCCAGGTTGATTCCCGGCCACCGTAGGCGCGGGCTTACGGACGGCGAGTAATGGGTAGCTCGCTGTCCGGTAAGGAACAAGCCCGGGTTGACATCGCGTTGTGTTCCACGCGCGCCTCAAAGAGATGTCACACCAACTGATGGGGTCGGCAAAGGCTGATGCCTGCCAGGGGTGCGGGTTGTTCAAAAGAGATACCGCGGCCCCTGACACACAGGCAACTGAAGGAACACGGGTGGGTTTTAGTCAGTAGAAGTCTGACACGCCCTCCTGCTCCACCCTGAGTGGGAGAAGTTATTTGACGATTTCCCACCTAAAAAATAACCAAAAAACGGTCGTGTAACGTAAATAAATGAATTTTTAATAATATATGAGTCACTTTTGGGAACTGACGGAATTAAAAAAGACGAAAATATATTTATATATTTTAAAATAGGTACTTAAATACTTTTAGAGTTATTTAAGAAAATATATGAATATTCACCATTCTGCCCTTTATCTCCGAAACCACACAACATCACGCCTTGTTTCCCCGAAGGGTTGTGCGAAGTGTACCTACCTAAAGTACTCTCAATAGGGACTGAGCCTATTGCCGTCAACCGGGCACAAATCCAGACTCCGGGCTGCTTTTGAGAAATTCCAGATAAAAAAAACCCATAACAAAATTTAAAAAAAAGTCAAAAGTCAAAGTATTTATTTCAAATAGGCACTTAAAAGGCACTTTTGAACGGCAACATTTACATTAAAATAGAATTGATTCTAGTCGCCCCTTCCAAAATGTAGTTTCGTATGGAGAAGAATGGGCAAGAAACTCCACCGTTACTCTTTTAAAATGTTTACAGTAAAATATTTAACATAGTACATTCATTATATGATTATGTGTGAAAACGATGCACCCAGAATAAAATTACCATACCAAAATAGGTAAACAGAATCAAATTGAAGCAATACAGATAAATTAATTCACACTTTGCTCGAACTGGAAATCGAACCCTCATGCTCAGTAATAGCGTTTGCGAGCACTACACCGGCGAGGTCATCGGTGTAGTAGCGCTTGCGAGCACTACACCGACGAGGTCATCGGTGTAGTAGCGCTTGCGAGCACTACACCGACGAGGTCATCGGTGTAGTAGCGCTTGCGAGCACTACACCGACGAGGTCATCGGTGTAGTAGCGCTTGCGAGCACTACACCGACGAGGTCATCGGTGTAGTAGCGCTTGCGAGCACTACACCGACGAGGTCATCGGTGTAGTAGCGCTTGCGAGCACTACACCGGCGAGGTCATCGGTGTAGTAGCGCTTACGAGCACTACATTGACGAGGCAGTCGTGCTCAGCAGTAGCGCTTGCGAGCACTACACCGACGAGGTCATCGGTGTAGTAGCACTTGCGAGCACTACACCGACGAGGTCATCGGTGTAGTAGCGCTTGCGAGCACTACACCGACGAGGTCATCGGTGCACTAGTGCTTGCGAGCACTACACCGACGAGGTCATCGGTGCACTAGCGCTTGCGAGCACTACACTGGCGAGGTCATCGGTGTAGTAGCGCTTGCGAGCACTACATCGACGAGGTCATCGGTGTAGTAGCGCTTGCGAGCACTACACCGACGAGGTCATCGGTGTAGTAGCGCTTGCGAGCACTACACCGACGAGGTCATCGGTGTAGTAGCGCTTGCGAGCACTACATCGACGAGGTCATCGGTGTAGTAGCGCTTGCGAGCACTACACCGACGAGGTCATCGGTGTAGTAGCGCTTGCGAGCACTACACCGACGAGGTCATCGGTGTAGTAGCGCTTGCGAGCACTACACCGACGAGGTCATCGGTGTAGTAGCGCTTGCGAGCACTACACCGACGAGGTCATCGGTGTAGTAGCGCTTGCGAGCACTACACCGACGAGGTCATCGGTGTAGTAGCGCTTGCGAGCACTACACCGACGAGGTCATCGGTGTAGTAGCGCTTGCGAGCACTACACCGACGAGGTCATCGGTGCACTAGCGCTTGCGAGCACTACACCGGCGAGGTCATCGGTGTAGTAGCGCTTGCGAGCACTACACCGACGAGGTCATCGGTGCACTAGCGCTTGCGAGCACTACACCGGCGAGGTCATCGGTGTAGTAGCGCTTGCGAGCACTACACCGGCGAGGTCATCGGTGTAGTAGCGCTTGCGAGCACTACACCGGCGAGGTCATCGGTGTAGTAGCGCTTGCGAGCACTACACTGGCGAGGTCATCGGTGTAGTAGCGCTTGCGAGCACTACACTGGCGAGGTCATCGGTGTAGTAGCGCTTGCGAGCACTACACCGACGAGGTCATCGGTACACTAGCGCTTGCGAGCACTACACCGACGAGGTCATCGGTACACTAGCGCTTGCGAGCACTACACCGACGAGGTTATCGATGTAGTAGCGCTTGCGAGCACTACACCGACGAGGTCATCGGTGCACTAGCGCTTGGGAGCATCACACCGACGAGGTGATCGGTGTAGTAGCGCTTGCGAGCACTACACCGACGAGGTGATCGGTGTAGTAGCGCTTGCGAGCACTACACCGACGAGGTCATCGGTGTAGTAGCGCTTACGAGCACTACATTGACGAGGCAGTCGTGCTCAGCAGTAGCGCTTGCGAGCACTACACCGACGAGGTCATCGGTGTAGTAGTGCTTGCGAGCACTACATTGACGAGGCAGTCGTGCTCAGCAGTAGCGCTTGCGAGCACTACACCGACGAGGTCATCGGTGTAGTAGTGCTTGCGAGCACTACATTGACGAGGCAGTCGTGCTCAGCAGTAGCGCTTGCGAGCACTACACCGACGAGGTCATCGGTGTAGTAGCGCTTGCGAGCACTACACTGGCGAGGTCATCGGTGTAGTAGCGCTTGCGAGCACTACACCGACGAGGTCATCGGTACACTAGCGCTTGCGAGCACTACACCGACGAGGTTATCGATGTAGTAGCGCTTGCGAGCACTACACCGGCGAGGTCATCGGTGCACTAGCGCTTGGGAGCATCACACCGACGAGGTGATCGGTGTAGTAGCGCTTGCGAGCACTACACCGACGAGGTCATCGGTGTAGTAGCGCTTACGAGCACTACATTGACGAGGCAGTCGTGCTCAGCAGTAGCGCTTGCGAGCACTACACCGACGAGGTCATCGGTGTAGTAGTGCTTGCGAGCACTACATTGACGAGGCAGTCGTGCTCAGCAGTAGCGCTTGCGAGCACTACACCGACGAGGTCATCGGTGTAGTAGTGCTTGCGAGCACTACATTGACGAGGCAGTCGTGCTCAGCAGTAGCGCTTGCGACCACTACACCGACAAGGTCATCGGTGTCAAATAACGTGGTAAATATCTCAATATTGTGCTTCCAAACTTACATTTGCAGTTGGAATGTACGGGAGAACGGGTTTTTCATCTACACTGTTAAGTTTTTTATTGGGATAGATCACATAGATTGTCTTCCGATGGGATTATTATGTTTCTGGTGAACAATAATGTTTTTGAAGCGTACATCCGCTGCACGCTAATGATCTCGCATCGCATTACGTCGACTAATGTCCTTGTTCCTCAGTTCGTAGACGTATTTGTCAGATGTGTAGGTAGTAAAATCACGCAGCGTCGGAGCTGTTCACTAAGCTTGCCGTGCCAGCTTTGCGACGCCCTCGTAACTCCAAAGACCTCTCAACTTTGTCACATCTGAGCGCAGGTTTTGGTCAATGTGCGCGGTGGCCCTTCCTCGCCAAGCCGCACTTGACGCAAAGTCAAGGTCGTATCAGCAAGCTGCTTATATGTACCTATACGTTAAATAATGACACTGCGCTTACTTCTCTAAGGTAGATGATTCACGTCTAAACATGATTGATAACATATTCATCGTACAGAACCTTCACCACGCGAGTTCAACCCGCACTTGTCCGGTTTTAAGGTCGGTGCCTGCCCCGTCGTTAGAAATCATCTGTTGCTAGGCTATCCAGACAAGTTGCCAATAACTGCTTCATACCTCCGCAGTGCATTCACATGTCGATTGCCGATGTCGCCTAGTGTCACAAGAAATGCGTTTTACACCAACAAAATATCGCAGAATTAACGCACACCACCAAATACTCCAATTAGAATCAAAATCAAAATCAAAATATTTTATTTCACATAAGCCTGCATGGGCACTTATGAAACGTCAGAAGCTAGGTGCACGGTTCCAATTTGTCGTTTCCTATGGAGAAGAGCCGGCAAGAAACTCCACGGTTACTCTTTTAAAAATAATTGGCTTTTACAATGTTTTCAAATTACAGTGATAATAGGTATGGGAGGACAGTGCAGGCCAGTCAATAAGTACCAGGTACTTAGAGGAATGAAAATACAGAATAGAATAACGTCTACGAATGTATTTTATAAGTATAACCCATAATGAATGCATTGAATTTTAACTATTATGTACCTATAACATAATTAGCCTGTAAGCCGGCTTCACCCGCCTGTAAGCCGGCTTCACCCGCGTGTAGCTCGGAGACTATACCAAGGGAACAATTTCATCGATCCAATCCGTTCGGCCATTTTTGCGTGATTCAGTTAACAAACATCCAAACATACTACCTATCTATCCTTCACATTTATAATATTAGTAGGATGACAAAAAACAATACAGTCAACGATTCTGAACAAAATACTTTCATAATATGCATTATTTCAGTTACATTACACATTGTTTAATAGACTGTCGAGGGTCTGATGATGGAAACGGAAAGCTATCGAGGAAATCGGATTGTGCAAGAGTATCAGGGGTAAAAGTGTTTTCTGTCTTGATACCCGCTCTTGAGATCGTATACAACGATTAGATTGTACTGCGTCGGTATCGAACCTGCAACCGACGGCTGCCGCGCAGAGCAGACGAGCGGCGGCCTCGGTCGAGGCCACGGTCGAGGACACGCGGGCGGCGCGGCGCACACTGTCAGTGGTGCCGGGCGAGAGCGGCCCGTGTGAGTGGGTCAGCAGAGCGGCGCGCGCTCCCGCCACTCTGTTTATTTATATACATCCCGTTGTCATTGTCAGGGCAACATCGCCGCGCCCCGCCGCCCCCTGCGCCCCGCCCTCGCCCGTGTTTATATTTACCACAATTTTACAAACGTACTCGCCGACCTGTTCAATTGATCAATTCGAGTTATTTATACGCGGCTGGTGTCGGACTGTGTGTACCTATTAGGTAAAACTACACAATTATTATTGTCAGTCCTATTGTTAGATAGGAGAATATTTTGACCCCAGTTCACCACGCAGTAGTCACTTTTACCCTTAAATATTGTGATGCTATTTTATCACCGCTCCTAGTGTTTGGCGGGGGACTTTTTTTAAAGAAATCGAACATAAAGAAAACTTTGCAAATTGAGAATCTTTAAACAAAGCACTACAGCACAAACTACAAGTGTCTCTCGCGTGGTTGTCGGCAAGTATCCCACGAGAACGTTCTGCTGGGATTAAAAGTACCCAATAATACCTATGTTAATAAACTATCTGCGTGCCAATTTTCATCCAAATTGGGTCAGTCGTTTTTGCGCCAATTCGGCAATGCGTGACACATTATCAATCCAATTCGGCAATGCGTGACACATTATCCATCCAATTCGGCAATGCGTGACACATTATCCATCCAATTCGGCAATGCGTGACACATTATCAATCCAATTCGGCAATGCGTGACACATTATCCATCCAATTCGGCAATGCGTGACTCATTATCAATCAGAATCTGACTCATTTTGGAGGATATTGCTAATCCATTGTTTCTTAATGTTCGAAAATGTCTGTTTAACATGATACTATCATCGAGAGTTTTTGAGTAAATTGGACAAAAATACTATTGAATGAAAAAAAAAAACAGCATTCTCTGTCTTAATATTAGGTACGTCACATCGTTGTCGTCAGATTTGGACCGTAACAAGCACGGTTACCGGGCGACTCTGAATAAATTGAACCACCACCCTAATTGCGTAGTTGAATAATTTTGAAATATATTACTAATCCATTGCTTCCTATGTTAGCAAAATGCAACGAAACGAACGTATTTAACGTCGTTGAACTGTCAAAATGAAAGCCATGTCTACTGGTAATGTGGTACGCAACTACCTATAGGTTGGTATGCGACAGGTCAGTCATTTTTTTTGACAAGTGAAAAAAGTAAATTCAAAAGCTACTGAAAAATCGCGCTCTAACGAAAATGCGCTCGAAACAAGAAAATACTTCAGACATAAATAAAGGGATACATACAAAAATGGTCCACAGTTATACCCTGATCATTTTGGTACCTATGTCTTGATTTCTGTCTTTTTTTAGTTCGTCACTTTATATCCTTTAAAGGGCGCCATATTTAATTTAATGTGACGTCACATAGCCTATTAGCAGCGGACTACCAAGACGCTTCCAACGGTACCTCATAAGTTTTATGATAAGTAGTTAACAAGGAACATACATAAATACAGATATTTATAACGGTCAAAATAATAGGCCTCGCCGTAGTCGGGTAAAAATCCACTCAGGCCAAGTGTGACGCGAAAAATGTGTGAAATCAAACTTTTTCGTAATAAAATGACGAATTCTGTGTACAATATTTTTATTATCAGACATACCGCGATAAAACTGTCTGCCTATATTTGACGTAGCAGAAGTGCTCAATAAAACTGCGACGTTCCTGACAAAGTGCCCACCGAGTCGGGTTGAATCATCATATATCTACGAATTTTACACGGAAAACGATGCGACATGGTGTCGGTCGTAAGCTCTCGTAGGTTGTACTACTTATTCGTGCAAAAAGTATTTAGATTTTAAGTGAATAATGTTGTTATGCTCATTTTCATTACGGGGACCATTGAAATTATTGTACTTTTATAAATATACCGGCTGACTTTTTTTAGCGTCTGGACAACAATATGGCATGTTGTGTAAGTATAATAGAACTCATATGCGCTAACCTTTGCCTGGTAGCATTGATATAGAAAAAGTTCCGAATATCCTTAAAATACATGAAAAAGAAGACACCCTACGGCACTCGCGTAAAACGAATAATAGCCAAAATAGGTAATAGTAAATGGGCGTAAGCTGCGATTGCCTATGAATGGAGCATGACGATAGTGTGAGCGAGACACTAGCATTAATTTCGCTCTACATCTTTGCAGCTGATGCCTACACACTCACGCACACATTTGCGCGTGTTTATAATAATTTGATACACAGTGACGCGTGTCTTGAAACCGTAAACCAAATAAATTACGTCTTGTAAGGTCAGTAAAGCTTTGATAGAAATGTAAACAAACCTGTTGATGTTAAATTCTTATAACAATCACTCACATTCATCTGTATTTCGAGGGTTTTAACGCTTTAACATCCGTCGTGCTAGAAGTACATGTCCCGCAGATAATGCAGAGGAACGTCTTCCAACATTGTGTCGATAACTAACTGTATTATTTCACGATACGTTTTCCCTGTCAATCGACCTTCGATCCAAACTGGACCAATAACCTATGCGATCGACTTGCACCATTTAAATTTTCACCAGACAAAAAATAATACCTCGTCATGGTAAGTTACTCGACGTTGGAGTATTCATACGTCATTATGAAAACAATCACTGGGCGGTTGAAGCACACGCGGAAAAAACAGCGATCGACGTCACGCTATGACTAATCGCAGTGGACTGGAGACTTGGAGCGAGATCAAAGACGCCGCGGGACACGGTACTCGGGTCGAAGGGCGCGCGGGTCGGGGGGGGGGGGGATGCGCATGCGGCGACACTTGAGCGGTACGCCTGCAAAAAAATATTAGTTACCTATCCCCGGCCGGCTTCAATCAAAGGATTGAATTTCGCTACGAATTCATTCATAATTTCTGCGCGTTGACTAGGGTGCCAATAAGTTGGATTTTGATATTATTTGCCGATTTTTTGATTTTTTTTTAATTTTTATTGTTTTTTAATTTTTATATGAAATGTTTACTACTATTGATAGGTTAATTTCATTTTAGGATTAAAAAAAAAAATGTTCTATTTCCGTGCCATAGGCTTCTACTCCGTTCACCTATTAACCCCTATTTTTTTCCAGACGGTAAAAAAAATCATCCGGTACATACAAAACAATATAAAAAAATGCAATATGTAATTAATGCTCTAAACACCGAATATGCAATAAAACGAAAACTGCAGCACCTACTATAGACAGTCCACATTACCATACTATTCAGTGGGTAATGCGAAATTTTCAGTCAAAAATTTTCAGTCAAAAACTTACCTACCTTATAATAGTCATGAACGCCTACCAGGCGGGCGCATAGTCAATATCTCGCACCTTTAAACACAAACCGTTACTAAACGATTTTTTCAAGAATTGAGTTAATAATGCCATCTTTCTTGAAATTACGTAAACTATACCATGAATTTAACACATTCTAAAAAAATCCACTTTTAGAGGTAGGGGCCATTCAAGTATTACATAAGCAGATTATTTACCCCCCCCTCCCCCTCGTCAGCAAAAGTAAGCAAAGCTCTTACTCCCCCTCCCATGCTCACATAAACATTGGTAGCAGACTTTAAAAGTACAATATAATTATAATGTAAAAGGACATCCTAGCAACCTTAAAGATTTTAGTGCCATAATGTCAAAGAAATGTATGGATCAATAAAACATTCATTAAAACGTGTTTTTTTTTTTGTCTGCCCAGCAGGCTTAGCACGAGCACCGATTTGTCCACGGAAGAATAGACATTACTATTAAGAAATGATGTACAATAGAAGAAGATAGCTATGTTTTTCTATTAATTATCACAGTTATGCGTTCTAATCGAATCATGATTTTGTAGATAATCGTATATACTTTATTTTGTAGATAATCGTATATACTTTATTTTGTAGATAATCGTATATACTTTATGGCTGTCGAGTAGAAATATTCTTCTGAAATAGTTAACATTTTTGTGGACCTAGACAAAATCAAATCAAAAAATCAAAAGTCATTTATTCAAAATACGCTGAGAGTCAGCTCTTTCTGAACGTCAAAATGACATAAGACAGTCCCTCCAAAACGTCCGTCCTTCACCACTTCCTAGTGCTTTAGATGGGAAGAAGAAGTAGCGCAACAAACTCCCCAGCAGCACAGCTGTCTGTTAACCCATTAGAACAACTTAGAACCCACCCCTTAGGACCCATTAGAAGAACTTGATTCTATACAATAGTAGGCAATTAAAATTACGAAACACAAAAAAAAAACCATTGAATTTGCCATATGTCAGCTAGCACACGCCAATAAACCATCAAAACATTGAAAACTAAAAATAATAAAAATAAAATTGAATTATAGCCAAGAGCCTCGACCAACACCTCAGGAGGCTCTCGTTAGGCAGCTGGATCAAGAACTTGATCCAGAAAGCAGTACTACTGGACACGGCGCGTATCGTGAGGAGGTTCCTCTCTCAGCAGCCCTGACCACCGGTAGCTTGGACCCTGTTCCCGATACCGGTGGGCTACTATTTTTTATATTTTTAAATGTTTTTATGTAAAAAAAATTATGTTCGAATATTTAAAAATATAATTTATATGTACGTTTAAATGAATTAAAGAAATAAAAATAAAACGTAAACAGAACTTACAATCTAAATAAAAGCCTCCAGGCATAAAGGGCATGCCCGCTTACATAATTATGCAATTCTGCATTATGTAAATATAGTTATAACTTGAAATAACAAAAGTTAAACTAGGACCTCTGGACTAAAATTAATAAAAAGATAGCTAATACAATTAACAATAACAAAATCATGGTCAGCAAGACGACCAGTCACCACGCAGTACCCGTTCACGAGCTTAACGCAAAGATCAGTTACTACCCCCTTCGCCATATTTGAGGGAAGGAGGCAACCCGACCCCCGACGCTACCGCAAGCAGTGACATCTAAGGGAGCATGACGAGCTTGCTGCCGGTTGCACTGGCTAGAATAATATGAATTGTCGAGGTCGCTAGCTAACTACATATTGCAATACTACTCATTAAAAAAAAAACATTGTAATGAGTAGATTAGATAAGTCAACAATAAATGAAAATAAACTAAATTATACAGTCAAATAAAATAAGCAATTATATGAACTAACATAATTATATAACCTGTCAGTAGGTAAGCTAATTCTGGTGAAAGAACACAAACATTGTCTTGTCACAGCGACCAACAATTCTTATCGTTTAAGTAGTCGTTGATAGAATAGTATGCCTTTGAACAAAGGGTGGATTTTAATTTAGCTTTAAACGCACTAAAATGCAAATCTAGCAAGCAAAGATCGTTAGAAACGAAAGACAAAATGACAGATTGTAGAAGGATATCAACGGTACGATGTCAAAAATGGAGAAACGAAATGTCACTTTGTATTGAAAAAGCACTGTCTATTCTTCGTAGAAATAGAAAACGTCATGCTAAGCCTGCAGTTACAGTTATTAGAAGAAATACTAAATATACTATGTTCAATTTGAAAGTATTGTAAAATCAATATGACAATGGATTTATTAATAATATTTTTTTTTTATTTAGTTACATTATTTATACGATGCTTTTACAGGACATAATCAGAAAGGAAAAATATATACTGGAAAAGTGTTACTATAAAAATTCAAAATAATAATTATCAATGTTCTATTTAAAAAAAAAAAACATACTTTTCTAATTTCATGTTATAGTGTAAATAAATATCTATCATTAAAACTTCAAAAGATGGCTCAAAGCACAATGATCTTAAATTTTATTGCGAAAAAGCTGTGCATTCTTTTTATTTAAGCTCCTGTGTAATATTTTGTATTTTCGTTTAGTAACGGTTTGTCTTTAAGGTTGCGAGTGCGACTGTGTAAAGGATTACAAGTTGGCACCGTTGGCTACTTAACAAAAGAAAACGATTTCCGACTTCAGACGATGATTAGTACTCTATGGTTAAGGAGATCGGAAGCTGTGCTGTGCTCAGGCTGTGGGAGGGACTCTGAGAGACAGTCGTTAGAATGCCTTGGAATCTTCGGAGCAATAGGAGTAGTCGGACGTGAGCGTGGTGACCGCGACACGCAGTCGGAAGCGCAGATGTCGATGTGAGAAGAAAGTGACTTTCTAACGACTGTCTTCGTCATCGTGTCGTACCCATTCGTATCGCATAGATTCGGATTCGAAGTTGTATTGTTAACGTGTTAACTTTCCTTCAGGTGGCGGGTGATGACGAGGTACGCTTGGACGAGGAGATGGACCGCGTGGTATGGGGCGACGCCGCGCCACGCTTGCCCGCCGCCGCCGAGCCGCGTCGCGACAGCGCCGCGCCGCCGCCATACTCGCACACGCACCTGCCTGGTACCAATTTTTATTAAAAATAGGTCTTTACCTATGCAATAAGACAGATTTTATAACCAGCATTTTCAGATTTAATTATTCTGGATTGGCGCGTAATTCGAAATTCAAATAAATTTTGTGTCGAAAGCCGTGTTATTTTAATTCCAAGTTCAGTCATTTGTTTTTAGATAGTGTTTTGTTTTTGTGAAATTGTGATGGTTTTTGGCGCCATGGATAAACTGAAAATTCGTACAATTTTCGAATATGAGTTCCCATATGGAAATATCGCTGCGCAAACAACAAGAAACATTAATTATGATGATGATGATGTAGAACGATACGACATAGGTAGAATCTTTTACTTATTGTGAATGAGAGAACGTTGTAGGCCTTAGAGACTAAATTTGTAGACGTTTCTCTATTCTGTATTTTCATTCCTCTAAGTACCTGGTACTTATTGACTGGCCTGCACTGTCCTCCCATACCTATTATCACTGTAATTTGAAAACATTGTAAAAGCCAATTATTTTTAAACGAGTAACCGTGGAGTTTCTTTCCGGCTCTTCTCCATAGGAAACGACAAATTGGAACCGTGCACCTAGCTTCTGACGTTTCATAAGTGCCCATGCAGGCTTATGTGAAATAAAATATTTTGATTTTGATTTTTGACCATGACCTGCTGTCAGAGATGTGGGCTAGCGTTCTAATACTAACTCTCAGCTATATCATCTGGCCGGACACCATCATGTTTGGGCGTGCTTAAATATGTCGCTGGAATTTACAGTTTGCATATAAAAAATAGGTGTAACTACGATCATCTACCTTGTGAAAGCTCAGGAATCCGGTGGATGCGGGAAGCACAGAACCGGTCGAAGTGGAGGAGTTTGGGGGAGGCCTATGTCCAGCAGTGGGCATCTTTCGGCTGGAATGATGATGATGATGACGATTAGCTATATCTTTGTCCCAAACATTGACATATATGTTACTAAACCAAGGGTCCCAAACTAGGTTGTGTTCTGTGGTTATGTGTGTTGTGACCGATATCCACTCGAGCCAGATGCAGTTGCACACCAAAAAGTTAAAAAATGCTTCACACAACTTAGCGGAACCATTCTAAACCTTTCCGTACAGAGTAGAACATTCAATGTTATTGTAGAAGTCCTATAGACGCTGTTCACAAATCCGAAACAGCAGAAAAGTTGTCAGTGTAAATATTATTGTAGAAGTCCTATAGACGCTGTTCACAAATCACAAGTCCTATAGACGCTGTTCACAAATCACAAGTCCTATAGACGCTGTTCACAAATCCGAAACAGCAGAAAAGTTGTCAGTGTAAATCAAATAGAAGTCCTATAGACGCTGTTCACAAATCCGAAACAGCAGAAAAGTTGTCAGTGTAAATCAAATAGAAGTCCTATAGACGCTGTTCACAAATCCGAAACAGCAGAAAAGTTGTCAGTGTAAATCAAATAGAAGTCCTATAGACGCTGTTCACAAATCCGAAACAGCAGAAAAGTTGTCAGTGTAAATCAAATAGAAGACCGCTATTCTTCCTACGGGTAAGGCAAATCAGGGTATCGAAATGTGTCATTTTCAATACGAGGGCCAGTCGAATGCTTGTGAATAGCAATGCTGGAGCCATCTCGTTTGGCTGCTATTTGGCAATACTAAGTATTCCCGCTACAGGAGCGTATGCCTACGGGCGTATCTTAGACGCTACATCGCGTCAGAGGTCGTACGAATGCCGCCACTAAGGCTACTCCCCGGGACGTGCTCTCTGAACAACAGAGGGTCACGAGCCAGTCGGGGCAGCCCAGTGGCGAGTGCAGCTAACAGTGTACTGTGTCTGCAGATGGCGCCAGCTCGCTGAGCAGCTCGGAGGTGTCTCCGTCGGCCGCCGGCGCCCGCTCCGACCAGCAGGTGAGTCCATGCGATCGATCGCGACGAGCTGAAGGTCACGCCGCGCCGCGCGTGACCGCGCCACGCCGCTCAGTGCTCCGCCGGCTTCACTCCACCACGCTATACACATATTAGTGTCTACCCGACCCTCATCACAAGTTATATCTCATAGGCTCATTTTTTATATTGAAAATTTTAAATGTAATTTTTTAATCACAAATGTAGCATAATTATTTTTAGTTTACTAAAGTTGTGTGGGTAGTTTCGCGGTAGACGCGTCCTGGAAAGTATCGGGCAGCATGTGGCAGACTCTATCCGCGGGTAACCTAGTGAGTGGAACGGAAGTAGGCTCGGGGCCGGCGCGGAGTAACGTGGGCTTGTGTGCTGTGCAGGTGTCGGGCACGTGGTCGGGCTCGGGCTCCGGCAGCCCACGCGATGCCGACGCGCGCCACGTGCAGTTCGATGCCGAGCGCGCCGAGCGCGCTGAGCACGCCGAGCAGGCCGAGCACGCCGACTCGCTGGACGACGCTAACGACGAGCGCCGCGCACAGCGCAACATGTGAGTAAGCCTTATCTCTACATATACACACACCGTACGATTTTACTCTGCGCAGTTCGATTTCGAGGTGGAACCTTCTACGAAATAAAAACTGAACAGCCGAACACTTGGAAACACATTATTTAATGACGCAACACAATTATCCTATTTATTGTAGATGAGTTTGCTTGATTTACCGAACATACATTATTGGCGAGCGGTGAGCCCCGCGAGGCTCCTATTTCTCTTTGAAGGAAAAAAACAACAAACAGAACAATAGGGTATACGGGGCTGAGTTCAGTCGTTTCGCTGGCTCACTACCTTCCGCCTCTGTCTCAGCTGAGCCAGGCTCTTGGGGTGTACAATCTCCGAGCTCGCTTCGCGGTGGTCGGTGCTGTTAAAAATCATCAATACAACCCTCTAAGACCTCAATCAAGTCAGCCTATCGCAGTCCACTGCTGGACATAGGCCTCTCCCAGGCTACGCCACCACACTATCCTCTGCCTTACGCATCGTCTGTCCCAGCCACCTTTTTAAGGAAGTCGGTTCATCTAGCTGGGGAGCGTCCCATACCACGCGCATAAGCACTAAGACTTAAGTTCATTTAATTCCATTGAATTACTTTTTTATAAAATCGTCATTCAATTTAATTAAATCAACTTGAAGAGTTGTATTGATCCAGGGGTGCGGCTGTTGTTTGAAAGAGATACCGTCGCCCCTAGTACACAGGCAACTGAGGGAACACGGGTGGGTTTTAGTCAGTAAAAGTCTGACACGCCCTACTGCTCCACCCAGAGCGGGAGAAGTTATTTGGTGACTTCCCCCCAAAAAAATAAAACAGAAAAAAAGGGTTGTATTGATAGTTTTAGCGATTATAATTCTGTAAATACATACGTGTCACTGTCACGAATCATATTTTAATCACCATACCACTTAACACTGACCTGCAAATTGCAAAACGCAACCTTTCATCTTAGACCTTTCATCCAAGGCCTTTCACCTTAGACCTTTCATCTTAGGCCTTTCACGTCAGACCTTTCATCTAGAAACCTTTTAATTACAAACCCACCTAATCGATATATCAAACCTTCACTATACGACTCACAGATATTTAGAATGAACTTACTTTTCGCACGTTATATTCTGCACACTTGGCGAATGAGAACTGCACAGAATCTCATTTTGTAAAAAAAACAACCGGCTACAAATACCTACAAAGTATTTTTTTTTCGGAAGTCGGTGTCTTTATTTATGTAAGTATTTAAGTTTTTTGACTTTCGAAATTTATGTTATTGTTCAGTTTGTAGTGTTTTCTAGTTTTCACTTTTTAGTTATGGCACGAACACCAATTCCTAAGCCACTAGTACATGTTACGTAAACAACAGCGACAGGCAGTATTAGAACATCATCAAGAGACACAAAGTGGATTAAAACGTATAAAACGTAGTATCGAGAACTTAGGTCTTTTCAAAATAAGATGCGACTTCCATAATCTAAATACACGTTGTATAGATGAAATTGTGATTCCAAAATTTAGATTAACTAAAACTAGCAAGTCATTTCTAATAAACATTATCCGCTTTTATAAAAAGTTGCCTAAGTCGGTTACAGAACTTAGCGATGGAAAGTTTAAAACTCACATCAAACGTGTCCGTAACAAAAAAGCATATTATAAGATAAAAGACTACGTTGAAGACAGGGAAGTTTAGCATTAATTCCTTCTACACATGTGGCTTCCCTGGTACCTCATTAACAGCATAACTATGTGAAAGTCTATTAACTGCTCCCAAATTACAATGTTAATTTTTATTATTTTCATTTTGTACATTGTCTGACATATTCTCGTCATTATTTGACATTATACATCAATTTTTATTTCGACTATTTATTATCGATTGTCATGGAAATCAAATCACTTGATTGAAATAGGTTCATATTATATAGGTAGATTCTTTTACATATAGCGAATGAGAGAACGTAGGCCGTACAGCCTAGATTTGTAGACGTTTTTCTATTCTGTATTTTCATTCCTCTAGTACCTGGTACTTATTGACTGGCCTGCACTGTCCTCCCACACCTATTATCACTGTACTTTGAAAACATTGTAAAAGCCAATTATTTTTAAAAGAGTAACCGTGGATTTTCTTGCCGGCTCTTCTCCATACCTAGTAAGCCACAAATTGGAACCGTGCACCTAGCTTCTGACGTTTCATAAGTGCCCATGCAGGTTTATGTGTAATAAAATACTTTGATTAATTGATTGATTGAAGCTAACGCAAAATCTATCCAAATAAAGTTAATAATATTTATATGTATATTATGGTACCGCCCCTGAGGCATAACTTATCCATAAAAAAACTGTTTTTTCGAAATCTATCCATAATTGCCGGAGATAGCGCAGAACATACACACAAAAAACAAAACACAAAGTAATTGAGAACTTCCTCCTTTTTCAAGCCGGTTAAAAAAGTATCACATTCAACGAAGTAAGCCGTCATTATATCGACACGTTCAAAATGCTGTACTTCAAGGATTGCACAGACAGGCACGACGCGGCAGCGCTACGCGACTCTAGTAGATCGATTTCCATGTTTTTTTTTTATAAATTGTTCTATTAGAGATCGCCAAGTGCGCAAAACCGAAACTAAACTCTGTTCCAACCAGCACCCTAATTGACACACTCTTTCAATCACAATCTGAATCATTTTGAAGGATATTGCTTATCCATTGCTTCAAATGTTCGAAAAATTGGTCTGCTCATCAACTTAGCGCAATTAATGCTGTTGAACTGTCAAAATTCTAAGCCATTCCTACTTTTAGTGTGTCATGCAATTACCCGTCCGCTGGTGTTGATAGGCTTGCGGTGGTCCACTATCCTATCCTAAAATATATTACATACATACACATTTCCTGTGGGGGTAGGCACAAACTACTGAATGGTCCCTGCTACGACCCAACATACTCCGAATGAAGGGCGGCTAATAAAAGGTACACATTTACGGCAATGTGAGTAGAAACGACACAAAACCGCCAAAAGTGGAGAGATTTGGAAGAGACCTACACTCAGAATTGGGTGGCCAAAGGTTGAAGAAGAGAGAGAGAGAGAGAGAGTAGAAACGACGCCCTATGAGGTCATCATAACCAGTCTGTAATGTTCCCAGGTCTGACGCAGGCCAGAGCGAGTCTGAGAGTCACTGGCCGCAAGCAACCACGCGGGCCCGGTGCGCGTTGGTGGATGTCGCATGTCTTCGAATGTTTGCTTCTAGGACATACCAGTTGCCTCAAAATGTTTTCCGTCACCGTAGTGAAAAAAAAGCGCGCGCGTTTTTTAAAGCGCCTGTCTAGATGGTTCGAACCTACGGCCTACAATTTGTAAGTCACGGCTATTACCACTGGGCCACCACTGCTCTAACTCTGAGTGGACATAGTGACATTATCAGTAATGCTCGCATGTCAGGTGCGCAGTACGCACAACCGGCGTGCGCGTGTGACCAGATGTGTGAACGGAAACGAGGCAAAGGAGCATCTCTTAAAAGTTATCTAATGTCATTTTAGTTGTTACGTGAAAGTAACGTTCAGTACATCTGCACCAGTAGTACACGACACGCGTCGCGACTAGCGTACCACGCCACGAGACACATGGCTTGCCGGGCCCTTTGTCGCACGCACACACTCGGTCTCCGTTTATACCGCAAGTACGACCACCGAGCACTTGGCCGTAGAGCTTACACAGAGCGTGGACGTGTTCGAATAGGGCCAAAAGGCTCCCAGAAACAGGCGCGACACGACTAGTAGAACAATTTCTACGAAAAATTGTTCTACAGGAGTCGTGTCGCGCCTGTCTGCAGGAGCCTTAACGCCACGTCAACAACACGTATACCTGACCATAGCGCAGCATATACGCGACTACAAACCACATGTGACATTGCACAAGCACCACTTATGGTGGCTGTATACAACAGAGAAATACAGTGGGTGTTGCATATATAAGCACGGGGTCGAACACACTGGAACATCTTTCGTGCAGGAAGAGTCTGAAATCCAGATGAATGAAAAGCAAGACGACTGACACGGCCTGTAGCTTACACTAAGAGGTTCAATAGTTCGCTAGTCGAATGAAAAGCAAGACGACTGATACGGCCTGTGGCTTACACTAAGAGGTTCAATGGTTCGCTAGTCGAATGAAAAGCAAGACGACTGATACGGCCTGTGGCTTACACTAAGAGGTTCAATGGTTCGCTAGTCGAATGAAAAGCAAGACGACTGATACGGCCTGTAGCTTACACTAAGAGGTTCAATGGTTCGCTAGTCGAATGAAAAGCAAGACGACTGATACGGCCTGTGGCTTACACTAAGAGGTTCAATGGTTCGCTAGTCGAATGAAAAGCAAGACGACTGATACGGCCTGTGGCTTACACTAAGAGGTTCAATAGTTCGCTAGTCGAATGAAAAGCAAGACGACTGATACGGCCTGTGGCTTACACTAAGAGGTTCAATGGTTCGCTAGTCGAATGAAAAGCAAGACGACTGATACGGCCTGTAGCTTACACTAAGAGGTTCAATGGTTCGCTAGTCGAATGAAAAGCAAGACGACTGATACGGCCTGTGGCTTACACTAAGAGGTTCAATGGTTCGCTAGTCGAGGCGGTTTGGGTTTAGAACCGAATACTTACATAGATAGAGGGGCTTGTGGCCAACTAATAACAGCTGCACGGGTCGATCGATCAGGTTAAGCAATGCTTACCGCGGTGGATGGGTGACCTCCTATGCATACCAAGACTCCTCCGTCTTGGAAAGCACGTTAAGCTGTCGGTTCCGGCTGTCATTTGTGGATCTTTGACAATTGTTACGGGTCTTCAGAAAGCCGAGAGTCTGACAACCAGTCTTACCAAGGGGTTTTACTCAGTAACTGGGTTGTGGAGGTCAGATAGGCAGTCACTCCATGTGTCCATCTCAATACTGGTATTCAACAGCATTCGGTTAGACTGGTAGCCGACACCAACTTAGTTGGGATAACGCAGGCAGATGATGACTAGACACACAGACAACAGCAGAATGTGTTTTGCTGCTAACAGATGTGTTGAACACTCAGTATAACGCAGGCAGATGATGACTAGACGCACAGACAACAGCAGAATGTGTTTTGCTGCTAACAGATGTGTTGAACACTCAGTATAACGCAGGCAGATGATGACTAGACACACAGACAACAGCAGAATGTGTTTTGCTGCTAACAGATGTGTTGAACACTCAGTATAACGAAGGCAGATGATGACTAGACACACAGACAACAGCAGAATGTGTTTTGCTGCTAACAGATGTGTTGAACACTCAGTATAACGCAGGCAGATGATGACTAGACACACAGACAACAGCAGAATGTGTTTTGCTGCTAACAGATGTGTTGAACACTCAGTATTATTATTAGCGAGGCGTGAGCGCTAAGCGCACGTACTACACTGTACACACATTGCCGGAACAGACGCGCACGTGATGAATATGCATGACGCCTGTACCTAAATAAATAACAATGT
The DNA here is from genome assembly GCA_947359405.1 of Antitype chi. Taxonomy (NCBI): domain Eukaryota; kingdom Metazoa; phylum Arthropoda; class Insecta; order Lepidoptera; family Noctuidae; genus Antitype; species Antitype chi. Next base: position 145,293 of record OX375807.1, read on the forward strand.
TCCTAGTATAGTAGCAAAGAAACATGCGCTCTTCGTACGAAGCTCACGAGCTCTGGCCCGCGGTAACGGCCGCGACTTACTACGAGTTATAGGTCGTATTTGCGAACTTCGAACCCAAGCAGGTACTTTATAACTACTGCTCCGAAAACGGTGAAGGAAAACATCGTGAGGAAACCGGTATGTCATAGAACCAACAATTTGAACATATGTGACATCTACCGAACCGCACTGGGCCCACGTGGTGGGTTTCAGGCCCCCCTCTCACACTCTCACAGAGAGTAGGCCTGTGTTCCAGCAGTGGAAACATGATAGGCTGATTACGCCGACATGCGTGCGGCACTGGGCAGAGACGCAGGCGAGGCACATCAGCAGCGGTGACGAGTGCAGCGTGCCGGCGCGCTGCGCTCGGGCCTGCGGAAGTGCCGCCTGAGTCTGTTGGTACGGTGACAAAAATAGTTTGACATTGGTATTGTCGGGCGGGCGCAGCGCACACGCCACTCGCGGCCGCGGCGCCGCTCACTCACCTCTGTCGCTGCCATCAGCTGTCACTGCCAGCCAGCACCGGCCTCCACCACCAGCGCCATGCCCGTGACGTACGCGCGCGCCTCGCAATTGGAGCACCAGCGGTGAGCCCGCATCCCCGGAGTGTGCCCACACGCAGCGGCGCGGACCCTCGCAGCTCACTGCGCATCCACACACTCCTAGTAGCCACATGTATCGTCACACTCATGACCATTACACGCTTGTTACCATGACTACGGTCCATGTACAGACGGAACTCAGCAATACCGATGTAAATTGGCGGAATCAAAATATTGTTTTATAAAGAATGTCCACCGTCCATTGTATTTTTCCGGAGGTCGACGAAATTGGGTCGCTCGCGTCAAGGCTCCCAGCGCGACGGGACGCGACTCTAATAAATCAATTTCATGAAGTTTTCAACTTTTATAGAACTCTCTGCTGCTGCTTTCATTTTAGTGATTACTGTTAAAAAAACTTCTGTCGAGGCAGTCCTCCCCACTACCAACAAGATAGATCATTTGCAAAAATGCAGACTATCGTGAGATATTCGTTGGTGAATGAACATTAATAGGTACTTAGGCCTTATCATTATAATCCAACGGTTGGAATATGATAATAATCCAACCGTTGGATTATAATAATAATAATGATAATAATCCAACTGAGTGATGTCATCACGCTCATTTTTTTAATTTTTACAATTGTACACTTGGGCATTTTCCCATTTTATACTATTGTACCCTCACTCTCACGATCAAAAAGTTGCGTTTTCGATTCTACTTGCCTCATATTGGTGTCAGGTATACACTGGACATCCTTTACTTACTATCTATGAGATATAGGTATGTTCTTTTGAGAGCGACACTTCTTTTGATGCCTGAAACATGGGACCCTCTCCCTAAGCAGAAACTCCAAAATTTCGCCCGAAGTTACGGACATTTCCTTTTCCGTATCACTTACGGACATAAGACTTAATTCATTAATCGGTAGTTGGACGTTAGACGGGACGTACTACGAACCTGTGGCTAAATCGAAGATAAGACAATGTAACTCAAACTATTATAATAGTTTACCCGGGTACCCATTTACGCACATCTTCGTGTATGTCAGCCTCTTACTGAGTAGGTACAACCACAGGGTTTTTTCAACTATACCTTTGGCCGGGACGCTGAAGTCCCGCTCCTCCAGCCAAGTATTGGCTCACTGCATGCGGGTCCCGTCACCACATGCAACAGTTCCCCTTGAGAGACGCACGCTCGCATGTGACCAGCACTTCCTCACAAACGAAGTCAACGGCGTCACACGCGCTTCCGCTTGGTGGTCGACCATAGACTGAACCACGACCAGAAGCAAGAGGTTATCCGCAGCAACGACCGCCGCTTCGACGCCGACGTCTCGGCTCAGACGTGTAAACTGTCCGCCTCGACATGGCGACCATCGATGTAGTGAAAAACTTAGCGTCAAGATCCCACCCAAGGCGGTGAAGATCCTGCCAAGGAGCTCGGTGCCTCGAAAGACACCGTACGATATCGAATATAAAAGAGCAGTACTAAAATAAAAATAAATATTGTAAATACTTCATATTGTGAATAGCAGTGGTGGCCCAGTGGTAACGCCCCGACTTGGAGTCGGGTCGGTCGGGTCGTGAGTTCATGCTCTCAGGCAGTAACACTTTATTTATGAAATTTATTACATCACCACTGCTCTCAAAACGGTGAGGAACATCACAAACATAGTGACTTAGTGATTAAACCGGCATGTCCTAGGACCAACAATTTGGAGATGTGTGCTGATGTGACATCCACCCGCACCGGGCGCACTCTCTCTCACAGAAAGTTGGCTTATGTCCCAGTCATAGAAACGTTCCAAGCTCATTATGAGTAACAGGCTAAATCTCCACATTAGTTAGAAGATAAATGATAGCAAGGACCCGGCAGCACGGCACGCGGCGCGGCGGCGGGTGCGGCTCCTGGCACGCGCGGCACCACAAGGTCACGAGGCGACCTTGAGCACGCCAACGTTGCATGCCAAGTTCCAAGCTCCAACCCCACACCGACACACCACGGAATAATTCTGCACAGAAGGTCGGCTCTAAACAGCGAGTGAAAATGATTTACGTACGTTGAGTTCGCCACACGCCGCCCGTGGCTCCGTGCCACGGAAAGAATAAAAAAAGTTCAAAGTCAAAGTCAAAGCATTTATTTTAAACTAGCAGTGCCCGCGACTTCGTTCGCGTGTATGTCGGAAAACAATATTGTGTCGCTCAGATGGTGTAGGTACCACTCCTCCATTAAAAAGAAAGAATCTTCCGACCTAGCCTGGTAGGAACCTACCACAGCTTTCGAATGCAGTCACTGCGTCTTCAGGTTCTATAATATTAATGCGACGAAGTCTCACTCAGATTTTTGAGGATAAATATAAATCAAAGCGTCTGGTCGAGGCTCATTTTATAATATATGTGCACCTACCGTAGACACTCAATAAATCGACTGCGCGTCTGGTTGAGTGTGCTGACGTGTTATTCCACGTTCCCACGGCCCGCTTTCTCACAGGGCAGACCGCGCCAAGCCAGGCCGATAGGCCGTGGGAACATACGATGCCGATGAGGTCTCCGGTGGCCAGTCGTCGCCGGTGCGGGGTGACGGAGCGCGGGGGCGGGCGCCTATCTCGGCCCGTACAGGCGCGTGTCTTTTAGCTTTGTTTATCAAATGTTGCCCACTGAATAAAACCACAGCAGTGGGAATGCTCGACACAGACTGCGATAGGCCTCGACAGGTAGCAGTGCAGTAACACCTGGCGCTACCTGTCAGTTAACGGCCCTTGGGACCGCGGCGTTATCACGATGAAGAAAGATCACGCTGTGATGGTGGATACTGACCGGTGTCACGGGGCAAAATGCACCTAACATGTTACCAAGCGAGCATTCGTGCAGTCAGTACGGCAAAACATGCGAGCGAGCAAAACTGATTTTAGCACTCGGTGTAACGACATGCTCGCTGCGAATGTTACATTACGCCCCGTAACGTCGGTCATTACCCAAATTAAGAGCGCTGTTGAAAAAAAATATTCAAAACCAGGCAAAAAACTATTAAATTGACAATTTAAAAGTTTTTTGCCTGGTTTTGAATATTTTATATATTTATATATTATATTATTGTGGTTTCTATTGTTTCTTTGTATCCTTTGTTGGAGATATTAAATAGATAAATAAATTAAGCGATGTTGCTCAAAAGAGCACCGACATACCTACAGTTGTCCGTGTGAAAACCAACCTATTTACTCAGATCCACCAGTAGTTATGGCCGTAATTTTGGATTTTCGCAAAATACCATATTGGTAAATCCATTCCATCTGCTTCGTCAAAATTATGTTCGAAGCAGTTTAAAAAAGCAGACTGAAACACTTCGGAAACACTGGTCGAACAATTAAAAAAAAAAACTGCGTAAAAGCGAACAATATCATCGATACCTTATGTCCAAATGGTAACATGCCTACCACAGGTTTCCAGTTTCTACCTAGTGTCACCCCGCGTTGCCAGACCTACGGATTTACGGGTTTATCCATGGATCTACGGATTTTGGACCTCGCCTCTCGGATATATTCGATAGAAAATCTATAAAACAGGCATAATCAAGTTGTTGTCTTCGTATGTTTGCTATTCAAACCTAGATGGCGTTACTGACGCTCAAGATTAACATTTCCTATGAAGATGTTCCTCATAGCCGCAATAATTTTGCTATATTACGCTAGATGGTGGCACTGAGACTTTTATTACAATTTTATTTTGTAATGAGATTTCTTCCCCTCTATTTGTATTGATTTTGTAAAGTTTTTATTTTTAAAACTAATAAATATTTATGTCACATTGCATTCTTATTGACTCGGTACACCACATCAATTATTATTATCACCACTTTTTATTTGAAATTCTTTTACCTGTTTTTGATTCGTGGGAATCAACCACCAACGGAAAGCGATTTTAGTAATCAGTATCATTACTTTTTGAAAAAACGCAGACACAGTAACCTTTATGAAACTGACGTGTTATTATTAACACAATTTTTACATATTGTATTCGTTAGTACCGTTTCGCGCCAATAGATGTCGTTACGTGTTTCAATATTACGTAATTAAATTCTTCTTGAACACTTTAAATTGATCATATCTTTTGATTGAGCGAGGCGATTGCGATGAAACAAAGACTAAAATATACTTCGAGTTATAAACAATATTCGAATATGAAAGTTAACCATATTAGTTTCGTTCTTTTGACGTGATACTTGACCAATTCACACATCTAAACAGATTTTCAGAAACACGACATAAGGAAATCCGACAAACAGACAAACATTTCGAAAAAGATTAAAATGGCATATGTTGATTATCCATTACCACCCCAACTATTTTTTTTTCGAAATATTTTGAATGTACAGAAACAGTTCGTCTACAGATTTATTATAATATGTTTATATATAGAATATATAGATATAGAAGATATAGATAGGCACTTAAAAGGCACTTTTGAACGTCAACATACGTACCTACAACCGGTACGTGAGCGGTTAAACAGAATTGATTCTAGTCGCCCCTTCCAAAATGTAGTTTCGTATGGAGAAGAATGGGCAAGAAACTCCACCGTTACACTTTTAAAATGTTTTAAATACAATATTAACATAGTACATTCATTATATAATTATGTGTGAAAAGGATGCACCCAGAATAAAATTACTATACCAAAATAGGTAAAAGGAATGAAAACCAATACAGATCAATTAATTTTATGATAGATACATGGTGCTCACATATTTACAAACATTGTAAAATTACTTTTACTACTAATACTAATACTTACGTATACGATTTTCCTAGAATATTAACAAGTAATAAGTCAGTGTGTGAGTTAAAGTAGTCACTGAGTGTAAATCAATGTCATAAATATAAATAATTATACAATTCAATTAGCAACCAGTTTGATTTTGTCTAGACTCTAGATTGTCCTATGGTGCAGAACCAGCATGTTTCCAAGCATTCTTATCTTGGATAATTATAATCCTCTAATTTGTAATACTCTTGTTTACTAAGTTTACTCTTATTATGAGTTATTAAATTTCCTTTCATTTCATTGCAATATATCAAAAGGTATTTTGTTATAACATTTAACACAGTACCCCATAAAAGATGTGTACTTTAGCTAATCTGAAAAATGGTTGATCTATTTTGTCTTTGTTTCTAGTATTAAAATTATGTCTATCACATATTTTATTTAAAAGATGTAGATTTTTTCTTACATACAAATGATATTTTCATAAATGAATTGGCAAGGTACCGTCATAATATTAATTCTTTTAAACAGTTCCCTGAGGGATTCGAAGCGACGTTGATTATAAATGGCTCTTACAGCTCTCTTTTGCAAAATAAAAATGGATTCAATGTCAGCAGCCGCCAGCCCGACCCCACAGTAAAATGCCATACGACATAATGCTGTGGAAGTAGCTAAAATAGACCAAACGCGCGGTTTCTACATCTGTTAACTGTCTGATCTTTTGGTAATTTAAATCTAATGCATTTGGTTTTTGTGCCATTTAGTACCAAATTATTTACCGTAAACCAATCTTGGATCTGAAGAATAGAGTTATTCAGGTCTTCAAGATTTTGTGACCGTCGGTCTATTTTAAATATCAATGATCTGTCATCTGCAAATAACCCCATCTTCGGTTGATTTAGAAGTAGATAGGGTAAATCATGAATTTAAACTAAAAAGAGGAATGGACCCAATATTGAACCTTGAGGAACGCCCATTGCCATTTCAGACCCCAATGAGTATATGCCGTTTACTTGAACGTTCCCAATATCGATACCCAACATGTGGGTAAACTATTGCCTGCTAATTAAATTTGACCCTATTTGGAAAGAAACATACTTTATTGATTGAGCATATGATAAAGCTTCACTAATTGCCAACAATTCAATAAATAAATACACGTCGAGTCAGTACTAAAACCCGTAGATCAGATATATTTTGTTGAGAATCATAAAAAGCCAGTTATAGGATTGCGATATCAGGTATCGAGTGATAATGCTGATAGTGTGCGTTTTTTCTCGTTGTTATGAGCTGGACTTCTGACATGCATGAGGATCGCGGCTCTGGGGGCCTACCCTATAAGTCCATCACCGAAGACATGGGCCCGTCCGAAAGTAGTGCGATACTTCGAATTGAACCCTACTCTCGATTTATTAACTTATTCCACCGGGTGAAAACACATCGGGAATCAGGACGACTGTCAACAGTAGGAATTACCCGTAGCTTTGGCTGGTATTTCGTGCTTAGAGAGTAGACCCATAGAAATACAAAAATATGATTTATGGTAGACCCCCCTGCTTCGCTGGCACATGGCACAGTATTGTTTAGTGACGCGGCCGCCCGGCCGGCACGCAGCGGCACGCTCCACAATGCTCCACGCTTACCTCCAGCCTCCGCACCGGAATCGGCACCGCGGAAGTTACAAGTAACAGGTTGCGAATTGCAATTACCACAAGCAACGACGACAATTTTATGGTTTGTGTAATAAACTTCAACATGATACATTTTATCTGTAGATTGGGATACAATATTTAAGTCATACCTACTAGAACCTATTATTAAAAAAAGGGTTTTTCAAAAACAAGAAATATAGTTCATTTATTTGTTAGAATATTGCTACAGGGATGTTACATAGTTTTGAAAGTTTCGGTGTACAAATACGCTTTCAGGGTTTTGGTTCGTTTCTTAGATATAATAGAGAGTATGATTTAATATAAAATAAAACTAAACTGAAACTAATACAAGTAAAAATAATAAAAACAGAAAGAAGATATTAAAATATCTTATTTCTGTTTTTATTATTTTTACTATTATTAATAAAATATAAATTATGAATGTAGGATTGTTACTTACCTAATTCTGCTATAATTTTAGGCGCAATACTTCGAAATTTGCCAGCAGAAACAGTAAAGTACTCGATATCTATCCCGGAAAATCTTATTGAACTGCGTGGTAAGAAGTCGTAGGGCCTGGCGTGCTCGCGAGCTTGCGTTTAATCAAAAAGAGTTTACAGCAAACAGCGATCGTGCGCGCACAACTCGACATAATTGTAGTTGTTCTGGATACTACATAACTTATTCTATTGCTTATATACAATCATATGAATTGTTACATAAATCAAACAGAAACGTCGATTCCCACAGTATACGTCTAGATTTAAGGTTTTTTAGTAAGTTGCTGTAAGATGCATACGTACGGCAACAACGGTAATGCATGACCTTTAAAAATTTGCGTTGTATTTTTTCTATCATATTAGAATATTTTTCATAGAAGGGATTCCACACCGGGACCGCGTACTCCGAGACCTGACCAACGTTTTATATAGGTATAAATAATATAATTCTCGATATCTTGTTTAGGTCCCGACTTGTGAACAGGCATGGGAAGGTAAGGTACGGGAATGTCTTATAGATTAAATTAATTCAAATAGATAACAAGAACATATTATGATGTTATTATTTCCTAATATTCAAGTCACTTTTCTATGATGAAATCATTATTTGACTAGTAGCATTAACGACATCATTGGATAATTTACGGAAAAATTACCTAAAGTGAAGAATTTTAAAACAATCTGGTAGTTTATTATAAACTTTGGTCGCCATACATTACATTAGTAGACAAGAGTTTATTATTTCGTCTTTCGTATACGAAGCATGTGAATTTTGCAGCTAGGTCTGCATACAACGTCAAAATAAGCAGATGAATTTTTTTCTTATTTTTGGTACACGAAAAGACAAATTACAACTGGGAATCATCAGAGTTGCGACTTATTTGAAATACTTTTATTTAAAATGCAAATACAAAATGCAAAATACGTATTTTATATTTAAATACCTTTAACAAAAAAAGCATTTTGCATTTTATTTGAAATACTTTTTGAGATGTATTTTGTATTTGTAAAATGCAAAATACTTTACTGCTAATTTTCGCCACTTTACCACTCAAATCATGTAAATGGGTAGCTAAGCGATTCGACAAATAGCCACTAGCGGCGCTGCAAGTGCTGCAACCTTGCGATTGCGGGTTCATGTGCAAAGTGAAGTGACAAAACATAAATATCGTTCGTTATCTGTGGAACATGACAATACGCGCTACGCCTTGTTGATTGGTTTTACTTCGATTACCGGTCTTTCTGTTTCGTCGCCGTTATAGTGTTTATTACAAAAAATTAAGTATATGATTTGGTTTTCTACTGTTGAAATATAGTAAACAGAGATTACTTGATCAATGGTGATGTGAATCAAAATGTAAGTAGGTACATAAACATAAACTCAAAAGTTCGTATGAAATAGGTGGCCCCAGTGTGAGATCAAACGCATCGAGCGCGTTTGGCGCTCCGATTGGTCCGTCCCCAATCCAGGGCAAATCGGAGCGCCAAAAGCGCTCGATGCGTTTGATCGAGATGATTTAATGAAGCTCACACTAAGGCCTCTGAAGCTAAGTAAGGGTTTCTACCGTTTTTGAATATTACTCAATCAGTAACATATACCTACCTATTGGTGTGCCAACAGTAACTAAAATTGAGTAACAATGTTGGTTGTTTTAATATCTAGGTACTACGCTCGCGCCTATTTGCGTACGCGTCTACAGTTTATTTATTTTGTTTTTTATAAGTTAATTAATGTTAGCTAGCCCCGAGACCTGTTATGGTGTTCAATTTTTATTTTATTCTCTATTTAAGGGATGGCCATAACCTCAATTATCCATTTATATTGAGGCAGTGTTTCAAAGACGCTATGTAGGATGCTGGACACGAAGTTAATATTTCTGCTGTTTGTAAAAATGTTCAAAAACATTAAAAGGAAGCGTGACTGCGACTACAAACTTCTTGAACCATATACTAAACACATACCCAACAATAAAATTAAAAGGGAATTCCTAAAATACAACACCTGTTTACCAAGTTCTGCACCAGTGGAAAGAGTATTTTTACATGGTGGTATGATCATGCGTTCACACAGACGCAACATGTCTGATGCTCTTTTAAAACGAGTAATGTTAAAATCTTTAATAAATAAATAACACTAATTTCATCTAAAACTATTTTATTTTAAAAAAGTATTTTGAAAATACGTTTTTTGCATTTAGTATTTCAAATACAAAAAGCAAAAGTATTTTGTATTTTGCATTTGAAATGGTAAATTATAAAACTATTTGCATTTTGTATTTAAATACTTTTTTTAAACTATTTTGTACATCTCTGGGAATCATAATATGAATTTTTTGAATAATGAAACTCAGGTGGCCAGGAGTGCACTCCACATAATTAGCGAAAGCATTTCTTTTGAGCTCGAAACACTGTTAAGCTCTACAGAATTACGCCATATTATAATGGCATAACACAAAATGTATGAGCCATAGCCATGGTATGCACTTAGTGTCTCATCAACACTAGCCACACGTGCTGTACAGAACGAATATGAATTGGTTCACCTTTGTGCAGAATTCGACAATATGAGTTTTCCAGTTCATTTATAATACCAATCTCTTGTAAAAACCGCGGTGGAAAGCTTCAACCCAAAGAAGGCTCCGGGGGCGGATGGTTTCACAGCTGACAGCTGTGACCAAGCCATATTCCAGGACCCGGGGATGTTCCTTGCACTGGCAAATAAGTGCCTTGAGCAGGGCCACTTCCCCGGAGCCTGGAAGGTGGCCACAGTAGTAATACTCCGGAAGCCGGGAAAGGAATGTTACACCACCCCGAAGTCCTACAGGCCGATTGGCCTCTTACCAGTTTTGGGCAAAACCCTGGAGAAAATGTTGGTGGCAAGGCTGAAGTGGCATCTGACCCCGCAGCTTAGTACTCGTCAGTTTGGCTTCAGGCCTCAGAAGAGCGCTGAAGACTCCCTCTACACCATGATACAACACAGCAAAACAAAGCTGAACAAAAAGAAGCTGATCACTGTTGTGTTGCTTGATATAGAGGAAGCCTTCGACAGCGCATGGTGGCCGGCCATCAGGACCAGAGTGGCTGAGGAAAGGTGCCCGGTGAATCTCAGACGGCTGCTGGACAGCTACCTGACTGGTAGGAGTGTCCGAGTCAGGTACGCTGGAGCTGAGTGCCAAAGAGTTACCAGCAAAGAGTGCGTCCAAGGGTCGATAGACGGTCCGATCCTATGGAATTTGATCCTGGACCCTCTTTTGAAGGGGCTGGAAGAACGAGGAGATCACTGCCAGGCTTTCGCCGACGACGTGGTCATGATCTTCGACGGTGACACAGCATAAGATGTTCAGAGATATGCCAATGCCGCCCTCGAGTATGTTCGGAGGTGGGGCATCCGAAATAAGCTAAAATTTGCACCACATAAGACCTGTGCGATGGTTGTAACCAGAGAGCTAAAGTATGATGTCCCGCTTCTGAGCATGGGCGGGGTTGATATTGGCATGTCTAAGGAAATAAAAATACTCGGGCTTACAATCGACCACCAGCTCACTTTCAACACCCACGCCCCAAACGTTTCCAGAAAAGTTGCCAACATAATATACATAAGTAGCTGTCTAGAGCAGCCAAAGTGAGCTGGGGTATACACCCGGAGGTCATACGGTGTATCTACACGGCGGCGGTTGAGCCGGTGATTATGTATACAGCAAGTGCCTGGGCGCTGGCAACCAAGAAGATCGGAGTGCAGAGGATGCTGAAACACGGTCCAACGAGGATTTGCCCAAAAGCTCTGCAAATCCTACCGCACCGTTTCGCTGAATGCGTCCTTGGTGCTGGCTGGGATACTCCGACTCGACCTCCGAATACAAGAAGCAGCAGCTCTGTATGAGGCAAAGAGAGGGATATCCCAACCAGCCCTAGCGGGTAGGAAGGTAGAGCGTGTGGTGGCATTTGCGGAGACTCCACATCCAGCGAAACATACGGCAGTGGGGTTCGTGAGTCTGGAGGACCAGTCCCTGGTGGACACCCACAATAACCAAACGGTCCGGTTCTTCACCGACGGCAGCAGGATCACGGCAGGGTCGGCGTAGCACTGTCACTGTAGGACTGAAGCCGAGATCAAGTCCGTGAAACTTAGCTTGCCGTCGTGTTGCACGGTCTACCACGCGGAACTCCTGGCCGTATGCGTAGCCACGAGGGAAATCCTCAAGCGGAAATAGAGAACCGTCGGCATCTATAGTGACTCAAAGGCGGCACTACAAACAGTCCTGAACCAAGGTCCCTCAATGCCCTAGCGGTACAGGTAAGAGTGAACGTGAGATTAGCTTTATCCCAAACCAAAGATGTTTCCTTGTTCTGGTTAAAGGCTCACGTTGGGCTGCAGGGCAACGAATGCGCAGACTATCTCGCGACGGAGGCCGCACTCAAATCCAAAAAGAAGCCAGACTATGATTGCTGCCCGGTCTCATTCGTCATACGACAAATCCGTATGAGGTCGCTCGACGAATGGAACCGGAGGTACAGAAACAGTGACACAGACTCCGTAACAAAAATGTTTTTCCCAGACGCGATCGATGCCTTCAAGGTCATGAAAAAAATGAAACCGGCTGGAGTGGAAACACAGATTTTGACTGGGCACGGTGGGTTTTCCGAATATCTGCATCGCTTTAAGTGTAAGGGGAGCCCGTCGTGCATCTGTGAGCCGGATGCGTTGGAATCGATCCCACACATCTTGATAGAGTGTCCTGTGTTCGGAGTAGACCGATTAAATGCAGAAATGAGGCTAGAGGCGGAGGTAAGTACAGAGAATATAGAAAAAACTATGAGTAACAGAAAACAAAGAGATTTTTTTATGGATTACTGCATAACAATAAGTAGAAGAGTTATCAATCTTAACAAGGAAACATAAAGCTATGCTTTTAATATACAGGGTGTTTGGCAGAACGTTGAACATATGAAAATGGTGGATAGGTGGGGTCATTTGCTACTTACTCAGCCCTAATTTATTTGGCCCTGGCCACCTGGATATAAAAAAAATTGTGTTTTCTTCTAGTTTCACCACTTTCATAACTTTAAAGTGTATTTGTTTTTAAATGCAAGGTGAAATTAAGATTTAAGTATTTTTTACATCTTTCTGTAAGTTTGAGGACTCATAACTTTTTTTAGCTAACATCTGAATAAAGCAATAATTTTATAAGAATCTGCCAACATTAAAGATAAAAAAAAAATATATATTGCCTGTTTTACCCATTAAAAAAATACACTTTAAAGTTAAGAAAGTGTAGAAATTAGAAGAAAGCAAAAAAAAATATTTTTTCATATCCAGGGGGCCAGAGCCAAATAAATTAAGGCTGAGTGAGTAGCAGATGACCCCACCTATCCACCATTTTCGTATGTTCAACGTTCTGCCAAACACCCTGTATATACATCTATATAGAGACAAAGGATACAACAATAAATCAGGAATTAAAATGTAAAAACAAACTTAAATTTAGGAAAAATAAATAAGACAGACTATAATTTAATATTATAAAAAACTTTATTCAAAAATCAGTTAAATCAAATCAAATGCAAAACAAATATATTAAATTCAAAACAAGGTCTCTGACTGTCAGGGGGACACTTAGAAAGGCAGGAGTGGGTTTTAGCCGATAAGAGTCCGGCACTGCCCAGACTGCGTCACTAGTGAGGCAGTCTGGGCGTCCATGAGGATGTCCCATTACTGCCAAAACAAACAAAAAAAATTGCAACCTCTTCAATTGTGTCATCGTCATGCTGTATTTTGAACTGTGGATGCTCACGCTCGCACTGCAGATATTTTTTTTGTATATTTGGAACTGTATTATTTTAGTAAAGCTAATATTAATGCGGAGATTATTTTGTTTGAGTCATGTGCAAGGGCGCATCCTGAATTTATTTCTAGGAGGGGTACATGGGCTAGACAGTTAGGAAGTGTCTACCAAATCTCACACAGAGAAAGTGTGAGACCTGGTTTTCAAAAGCGAGCGGAGTGAACTCAGTTAACTTAGCGCTCCACGCTCCACCTCGAATTGGTTTGGTTTGTTTTCTTTTGACAATTGATAGGTTCTTATTAGGTTATTTTTTCATGAGTTGAGTAAACCTGTATTAACTATGGACGCGCGAGGCCCCTCAGACTGTTATAACTCTTCAGCATTATATCTGGAATCCTCTTGCCGACTCTAGGCCGGTGTATTGTATTAGTAGACATCTGTGCCAGAGTGCAGACTGATTGCACACCTTTGAACCTTAATAGTTACTCCAGCGCTGCTGAAGATATAGTCTTCCTCCGCCAACCTTACTAACCTACGTCATAATTGTCGCTTAGAATGCTGAGGGTCGAACCGTTATCAAATTGTATGCAGTTGTGGGAGGTTACGCTACCTAAAGGCTCCTACACACATGCCAGCGGCACAGCCGGCGGGCTTTTGCCGGGTGGGTATGCTGTGCAGGCGTTTTCAGGCTGCCGGCACTTGCCGCAGATACCGAGAATGCCGCCGGGCTTGATGGCGGCATGCCCGCGCGGCCGGGCCGCCGGCATAGTGTGTAGGAGCCTTAAGAGATGCACACAAACACCAAAAGCAAAAGTGATCCCAGTATGGTTCCTTGGCGAACACCACAATTATTTTCCCGATAGGAAGATCAGCAGAGGATTTTTTGGTGCCCTGCTTATATCGAGATTTGGACACATTCTAAGGTACCTAATAATGTGTTACAATTTTTTAGTCTATGATATAAATTCGTCATCAAACGAGCTATTATACCTATCAGAAGAATTGCAAAAATCCTTTAGATCATTGGTAATTTGCAAACAGCTGAGTGGCTGTTGGCTAGCCATACGCGTTTGCGTACACGCATTGAATCTGGTCCACTCATCATTAGCACCGCCTGCCACGCACGACACTGGCAAATGCTCCCAATCTGTGACTGTCGATACGCAAACAATGAAGTCTGTATTAATGGGAGGCGCGGGCGCACGCAGCTCACAGCGTCACGAGTCCCGCGCGGCTGTGACGAATGCGAGCGGCACCGATGGATGAGCCCGCGAGCCGTGAGCCGTCATCACACGCATCCATTAGCAAACGGCCTACGTCTGCACGCTCTATTATTGTATTATACAAGTTATTGATGGAATTACTTCGTCTTTGTTGAGACTGCATACATAATTTTAACCATTGACGCCGTTAAAGATTTTGTGAAACCACCTACTAAAATTGACTTCAAATTAGATAGGGAGACGGGTATCAGGGTATATAAAAGTAGCCATAGTAGGTGTCTCACAATACTGAATGAATCAAAATCAAAATATTTTATTTCACATAAACCTGCATGGGCACTTGTGAAACGTCAGAAGCTAGGTGCACGGTTCCAATTTGTCGCTTCCTATGGAGAAGAGCCGGCAAGAAACTCCACGGTTACTCTTTTAAAAATAATTGGCTTTTACAATGTTTTCAAATTACAGTGATAATAGGTATGGGGAGGACAGTGCAGGCCTATCAATAAGTACCAGGTACTTAGAGAAATGAAAATACAGAATAGAAAATCGTCTACAAAACCAGTCTGTAAGGCCTACAGCGTTCTCTCATTCACAATATGTAAAAGAATCTACCTATATAAAATGAACATATTTGAACCAAGTGACATGATTTCCATGACAATCACTAATAATAAATAGTCGAAATTAAAATTGATGCATAATGTCAAATAATGACGAGAATATGTCAGACATTGTAAAAAATAGAAAGAATAATTTGGGAGCAGTTAATAGACTTTCACTTAATTATGCTGTTAATGAGGTGCTAGGGAAGCCACATGTGCAGAGGGAATTAATGCCAAACTTTCCTGTCTTCAGCGTAATCTTTTTAACCGACTTCAAAAAGGAGGAGGTTCTCAATTCGTCGGAACCTTTTATTATTTTATTTATTTTTTATGAATGTTCCCCGTTTACTCGAAGATGGCTGGACCGATTTGGTTTTTGTTTTATTTGAAAGGGTATAGTTCCCAGGTGGTCCCATGGTCATCAAGTCAGGATCTGATGATGGGATCCTGGAGAAATAGAGAGAACGTTTCAAATTTTATAGGCACACTTGATGCGGTTTGGGTATTTTTTGGATGAGTATTTTCTCGGAGTGGTCCCATTTCAATTTGGTGAAGATCTGATGAAGAACTTCGGAGATAGGCAACGGAACTCCTCAATAAATGATAGCAAATGGACTGGGATTGCTGAAATCTCATGTCTGTCTATTGTTTACACCAATTCGTAACATAACATCACGCCGGTACGCTGTGAAGGGGTAAGAACATGTGAACCATTAAAAAGTGAAAAATAAAAACTTTTTCCAATAAAAAAAACAACCGACTTCCAAAAAAACACTACTAAGTGAAAAATAACTTTAATTTCGGAAGGCGGCGACAAAAAATTTAAATACAGCTCCAAAGACACCGACTTCCGAAATTAAAGTTATTTTTCACTATGTAGTGTTTTTTTATCATATAATATGCTATATTGATAAGGACACGTTAGATGTCAGTTTTAAACTTTCCATCGCTAAGTTCTGTAACCGACTTTGGCAAATTGTTATAGAAGCGGATACTGTTTATTAGAAATGACTTGCTAGTTTTAGTTAATCTAAATTTTGTAATCACAATTTCATCTTTACTACGTGTATTTAGATTATGGAAATCGCATTTTTTTAAGACCTAAGTTTTTGCGAACATACAAGATATTTTCTAGGATATAAAGAGAAGGCAGAGTTAGTATATCAATTTCGTTGAATTTATTTCTAAGAGACTCGCAAGGCCCAATTTTATAAATTGTGCGGATTGCCCTCTTTTGTAAAATAAAAATTGAATCTACTTCCGCTGCCGATCCCCACAGCAGAACGCCATAAGACATAATACTGTGAAAATAAGTAAAGTGTATTAATAACCTTGCTGTGGCCACATCAGTCAACTGCCTTATTTTTCTTACTGCGTAAGCAGCTGAGCTTAATCTGCTTGAAAGAGCTCTAATGTCGGCACTCCATTGCAAATGACGCCTGCCCGGTTTTATTTGACGCAAATATATTGTAATTTATGGAATTGTTAAAGAACAGTAGTTTATGGAAATGGTTTTCATTTTGACAGTTCAAAAACATTTAATGGCCTCATTTACATTGTTGAGCAGACACATATTTAGAACATATCAAGCGATATCCACAAGGTCATCGGTCCAACTTGTGGCAGGCTTCCAACGCTACGTTACCGGTGCGCGGTCGCCACTCCATAGCCTTGTGAAGGCGCAGGAATCCGCTGGATGCGGGAAGCACAGAACCAGTTCAAGTGGAGGAGCTTGGGGGACGCCTATGCCCAGCAGTTGACGTCTTTCGGCTGAAATTATAATGATGAAGATGATGAAGCAATGTCCTTCTAAATTATTCAGCTTCTGATAGATTGATAGTACGCAATTAGGGTGCAGGTTATTCAAACACAAGGTGTAGGCTTATAATCCAAGTCGCGAATCAGACGAGTGTTTAAATTCCTAGTTGAGTGCAGTTCCATATACTACTTACAATTTCATCAAAAATACAACAAATCATATCGTAAACGTGGCACCCCGAACCAACATTCCACCGCTGGGGCACGCGCCACAGCTGCTGCGCAGCCTCCACCACAGATCATTGAAGCATTAGATATTATGGAAAAGTGTGCTTTAATAAAGTCTGTCATTATTTTTGATTTTAAGAGTGTATTTCTATACTTTTATAATTTATAATAATATATAAAGCTGAAGAGTTTGTATATTTGCTTGAACGCGCTAATCTCAGGAACTCCTGGTCCGATTAGAAAAAATCATTCATTGTTAGATAGCTCATTTATCGAGGAAGGCTATAGGTTATATATCATCCCGCTAAGGCCAAAAGGAGCGGAGCACCAATGAATATTTTTTCTAAATCGAGGGGTTTTTTTTCCTTTTGGGAGCTTGTTACGTGCGCTGCGTAAACGGTTAAAGTTTCGTAAAAATTATGTGTGACAGAATTGTTCCCCTTTAAAATTTCTAAGAAAAAGTCCGGGACAGCATAGGTCAGCCTATGTCTATCTTTTAAGGTTGGCTCACTATAACCTTTTTTATGCTAACCTGTTATAAAATAATGCATTATTTGCGAAGGTGTTTTTATAGACATGATATTAATCCTTATCCAAATAAATACGTTATTCATCACAAGTATTTCATTTAAAACAAAACTGTCCTTTACATCATTCGATTTCAATCAATATCTTAGGAGATATTGCAGTTTTAAAATAACATCGCAGCAAAAAAATGATCAAGTACTGCGCGCGCATTTATGATGTGCAAGTACGGCGGGCAGTCATGATGGGGAAGGGTGGTGGCCCCAGTTAGTTCTCCCAGATACTATGCCGCGGCTCAGATGCGTGCTCGGCTAGAGTATATATATGTTCTGTGGTGCTCGGCTCCTTACGGAACAGTTGTGCTCAGCGATAGTTCGCTAGTTCGCAAAAGTAGTCTTTTGAATTTGTTTTTCCAAAATATCATCGTAATTCATCTTTTTAGATGAATAAGTTAGTAATAAGTTTTGTTTTAGTTTAGTTATTTTTGCTAATTTCCTTATCTAAATAGATACATTATATGATTTTGTAGTATTTAATTTTCTGTCGGGTATTGTTTTTGATTTAGTAGTATTTTAGGGTAATTCTTTTAACGTGGATAGGCCCTATCCAGATCTGATACTGGCGAAAATGAATATTTACTTCTGCCGGAAGAAAACAAAACTAAAAATATAGTGCACGCAGAAGTACTTTAAAATAACATTCGTTTTGAGTTTTATTGAGAATAACCATAATCTACATGATATAAGAATATAAGACCCAGTACTTTTATCTAACATTTTAAAGTTGCACTCTTACTGGTAAAATTAAGCGTGATGTAGGGTATTATTTAAAAATATTTTCATAGGTAAACGAAGTCGCGGGTTAAAGTTAGCGTTAGCCTAAAGTAACTATTCCACGCCGACAGAAGTCGCGGGCAGAAGCTTGCGTGCTTCATTAATTTAGTCAGTCTCTGCACGTTCAGTTTTAAACGACATGTGTCGAGAGTCCATCAATGAATATAATTATGCAATGAGCGTGTTCGCCACGACTGACGATTGACGGTTGTGTTACAGCAAGCACCTGCATCCGCACAAGCCGCGCAAGTACTCGCTGCAAGAGGGCGCGCGCGGCGTGCTCGGGGGCGCGGTGGGCGCGGGCGAGCGCCGCGTGTCCATCGAGCCCGCCGAGGAGTCGCTGCCCGAGGCGGACGCTGACGAGCTGGCGGCGCACCGCAGCGACGACCCGCGCGCGCTGCGCCGTCACAAGATACAGCCCCGGGTCAGCACACCACCCCACCACCCAACCGCTCAGCCCAAGTTCCCACGGACGTAATAAAAACGCAGCGGGATTGTTTCCCGCACTGGATCTTCAACGCAACTCTTGCCGCCGACAGTTGAACATCGAACAATGGTTTTTCGACGCACTGAGAATTTCTTTGGACGCGCTGCGACTCACTCGCGCTGCACTCTGTCGGACTCTCAATGCTCGGTTCAACACAGAGAGTTGGGAAAGCAGTGCGCGATAAAATCCCGCCACGATTTTATTACGTCGGCTATGATCACATTGAACATTGTGCAGGGTCAAATTAAATTAACTAGCAAAATTCCGCAGACGTATTGAGTATCGTTTTCTAAACACGACCAAACCAAATAAAAGTAAAAATCTGTTATTTGTTTTGGGTGTCAACGACCGCTGCTATTGGTTGTTGGTACCCGAAGTACCTATTTGTTTTTTTTTGGTTATTACGTGTTTACATAACGATACTTACCCATCACGTCTAGATGAAAGGATGATGCCACGAAATGCATGGGAAGTTGATACCCGCTACAACAGACAGAAATAAATGATATTTTTATCATTAGAAGGTCGAAGGGTTTAAGATTTAGTACAACACTTCCAAAGACACTTATCTTTAATCCTTGTCCGATCTGAGTAACACAGGTTGGAAGTTGAGACGAGGCAGTTAGGGAAGCTACCATAACCGTTTTAGTTACAGAATACCGTTCTTAGGAGACTGTCATAACTTCTTGAGCAAATACGAACTTCATTCACAGATTTTGAAAAAAAAAAAATTATACAGTCAGCTAGAAAAACGTTAATTCCTACATTTTATTTTACACTATTTTACGTGTGGTGTCGACGCCTTCCTAATAATGCTCAAAAGGCCAGTGAGTTATGAAATATATTAAAATGGATGAATGGATTTGGAATTAAGCGCCACAGTTACTTCTATCCAGTTTAAAAAGAGCTATCCAACTGTGTTTAACACATGTCTTTCGAAGGAGTTACCAAAATAAGCATCATCCTTTACACTAAAAAAACAAATTTTCTAAACTGAATATTTCAAGTGACCTGCGGCTGATGAACCCGGATGTGGTGATGTGATGTCTACGGAGTTTTAATTTGACCCTGTATTCAATTTAATTATCTTATTCGTTTCTGCTTCCAGGGTTCTACGGTCCACGTGGGCCGCAAGGACGGTGGCGACAAAGTGCAGAGTATATTGACAGATGCTGCCTACAAGAAGATGTATGACCACAGCCCACACTCGGTAAGTCGGCGCCGCGTGAGTAGCGGAAGGTGGGGCGTGTGTGGAGCTGGTTCGTACAACACTGGTTATGTTGCAGGTGTTCGTGCAACTGGACGAGCTGCTGGCCACCGAGGATGGCGAGGCGGAGTGGAAGGAGACGGCGCGCTGGATCAAGTACGAGGAGGACGTTGAGGAGGGCTCAGCGCGCTGGGGCAAGCCACACGTGGCGTCGCTGTCCTTCCACTCGCTGCTTAACCTGCGCCGCTGCCTGGAGACGGGCGTGGTGCTGCTGGACCTGGACGAGAAGGACCTGCCCGGCGTCGCCTACCGCGTCGTGGAGCGCATGGTAGACGAGGGCCTCATCGAGGAGGACGACAAGCCCGTGGTGATGCGCTCGCTGCTGCTGCGCCACCGCCACGTGCACGACGACCGCTTCCGCTTCTCCATCAGCGGCCGCAAGCACTCCTCGTACACCAGCCTGCAGGTGAGCAACGCAGACTCATACACGCATGGACTTCTGTCATACCAATAATGTTAACTGCATCGTCGCACAGTAGGAGGCTATCCCGGAAAGCCGAAGCTAACCGAAGAGTGCCAGATGTAGCGCCGCGTGGCTGCGTGGCCTTGACTACCGTCGGCTCGTGCCTTGCCATAATAACTTATCAGCTGTCGAATGACACAATGAACCTTATCGGTTTCAAATACCTACATGAAAAGTACAAAAATGATAAATAGAAAAGATAATCTGTCGTGTCTGATACTGAGATAGCGAGTCACGTTTACCGTGCGGTACTTACGACGCTCTGACGTTTGGCATGTTGTGCCGGACGGAAGGTTTATTCAAGGCTAATCCGATACGAAGGACTCGGCTATCGACTACCGCAACAAACAACTGGTGACATAACCCTCTTATCAATACGTACGACGACGCATCGAGCGCGCGACCTCGATTTACTACGATGCGTCACGCGCTGGGACGCGCATGTGCATCTGTAGTTCACTACACCTGGCATCCTGTGCCACTCATGTGACTCCTGTTTCCAGTCTGAAGGCTCCCGCAAACTGGCGCGACGCGACTCTCGCAGAACAGTTTTTATGAAACCTTCCATGGAAATTGTTCTACAAAAGTCGCGCTGTCGCGTCGCGCCGTCTGAAGAAGTATTGAAGAGAGTTTCTTGAATTATACCCCTTTTATTATATCATTGGATAACTAGCAATACATGCTAAATAAATTGGCTGAGTATGTATTGCGGCATAGTTTTCGAAAGTTGTTATTTAATTACTCCCGCAGCGGAAGAAATTTACTAGGAGGCTTCTCCTTGGGTTTATCTTTCAGATTTTCTGACATGTCCGATTGACTTCGGATGTAATTTATATTGTCGTTGTTCTGCGAACGCGTCGCGCAACATGCATGTGGTTGCCGACGCGCCGCGCACCTGTGCGGTGGAGCGGCCGGTCGAGCGTGTGTGTTGTGTGCAGTCGCTGTGGATGGAGGAGGGAGCCGCGGCGCGCGCGCGCTGCTCCGTGTGCAGCGCCACGGCCGCCTGCCGCCGCCACAGCGCGCATCTCATCGTACGGCCCGCCGCACCCGGCGCGTCCGCCGCCCTCGCGCCTGTGTGCTCACCCCCGCTCCCACCATCACCAGCATGTCTCCTCGATAGTTAGCTCACGTCATCGTACGCCCGATAGACGTAGCGTCGTACATGACCATCATCTATCCTCGTGTGATTACATTTAGTTGTTTCTAGTTGTTGTTGTTATTGTTCTCAGTTTGGATTGTTGTTTGTTGCCAACTCCGTCACGACTGGGCTCGATGCGCCGGCTGTCGGAGTCTGTTCTCAACACACCACATTCCACACGGCTTCAATGAACTCATGTCATCACGTAGCTTCTTCTGGTCTCGAATCATTATCACCAACTCAACCCCGATCTAGAACGATACGCGATCCTTTAGGACGGGGACAATCATAATTCTTGGCTAGTTAAGTCTATTATAAATAAAAGTTAGTCCGTTGAAAAGTATGGAAGACAGTATGGAAGTCTGAAACAACTACAAGTAGAGAAAGGACATTGGGCAAAAATGTATAGGGCTTGGTCCAAATGTCCACTACTAACGAGACAATGTCACTGAATAAATAGACCATTCAGTGACATTGTCAAAGAAGCCCATAATAATAATTTGTCAGTGAATATTTACCTATAAGTACTTAGATAAATAAAATATATAGTTTTATTTAATTTTAACAAATGAGGTGTCATTTCACCTACGATTGAGTAAGTATAAAAAATTGTATAAAGAAAAATAGTAAAGTTAAGGATTCTAGTCACCATTGAATGAAGTCGTATTTTAATTCCAACTACCACTCAACCAAAGACTAGTATTTGGTAAATAAAATGACTTATAAATTAGTTTAAGCATCAGATATTTCTGTCTTCGCATAAAAAACGCGTCGTTAGTGAACTAAAATCAACACCGTTAAAAAACTAGATTGTGAAAGGAACTAGGGATGGGCCGAACATGGTTTGACTGAATACGAACTTCGGCGGATCGGCCGGACCATCTTTATTTTTTTATTACTTACTTATACACCAGAATATTCACAATATAACAACAACTTAACAATAGCTTTCTGCGATATCTTTCAGACAATCTTGGAATTGACAGTGATAGCGTCTCAGATCAATAGCGTAGACATAAAAAAATGAGGATATCATTTGTGCAAAATAATAAGTAGGTATATAATATGCTACAATGCATACATAGATACATAATTATGCTAAACAGGGTGGAAGAGACACCGACGCACGATGCCATCGATGCACAATGTTGCCCCGTGGCAAAAATGTGCATCGCGTGCGTGCACACCCGCTTTTAAATTATTGGTCAGTTATTTAAAAAAATACACGATTAATCATGATTGACAATGACGTGCGACGAAAAAAATTTAAAGTAGTTTAATGAGTGACATGCACAATATTTTTTACCAATAATGAATCCAATCAAAGGTCATTAAATTTTGTAGACTTTAGGTTTTTCAGTATGGCTATAATTATATCAATGTTTAGATGTCAAAATTCTGTTGAAGAAGTAGGTAAAATCTAACGACATATTATACTGCTTTTGATTTTATTTAAACAGATTTAGTTTTATCATTTTAGTCGAACTAAGTAGTTGAGTTATTTAAATATTTTCATGCATCGAATGTTCGGCATTCGGCCGAAAATCGGTTCGAAAGCCGAAAGTTCGAAAATTCGGTTAAACCAAATCTAAAACGAATTGCTGCCCATCCCTAATATAACAGTAAGTAATTGCAATTCAATAATATGCACATGAGCTAGATGTACTACTAGTAATTACATTGAACTGTGTACACACTACGCACACTACACTCACTGCACACACTACACAATGGGGCCTTGTACGTACATCGCATTACACTCCAAACCGTATTCTCACAAGCTGTTGCCAAATGTTTGGAATTAGCCAAGTATGCGGCAGCGTGATCTATGTTGATCGGTTATGTATACGTAGTACGAACAACGGTATATTAACCGATATACAGAGGGAATGTTCCGTGAGTAGTGGATGGCCAAATTAGAAACTATAACGGTCAGATCAGACAGAACGGAAAAATGCCCGAGCTATTTACTGGTTCCATTGAAAATAGGACCGTATTACCATAGTCTAAAATTTAAAATTGAATGAATATCGCCTCGAGCATGCTCGCGACTGGTTTGCTCTTTTTCAACTTTAGACTATATGGTAATACGGTCCTATGTTCAATGGAACCAGTAAATTGCTCGGGCATTTGTCCGTTCTCTCAGACCCTTAGAAATAGTAAAACATACTCAGAAAGGAGTTTCTGCCCCTTGAAGCCGGTTATGATAAAATCTGAATTATTCAGCACTAGCTCCTACCAGCGGCTTGGCCCGCATGGAGGTCGGAATGTATCCCTCGGGAACATACTACCGGGTTAGAAAGTATTCTATGTTTTGATCCAAGTTATAAACTATCTGTGTGCCAAATTTCATCCAAATCCGTGCGGCCATTTTTGCGTGATTAAATAACAAACATCCAAACTCACTTAATATTAGTTGGATAGGATAATGAGCCTGCAATGTTCCTACTGCTGGGACACATGACTACTGTCTGCTCTGTGTGAGATGGAGTGGGCTGTATGTGACCACCAGGCCGACCCCGTCCGGGTTGGTACTTAGAGGTCACATGTCTTCGAATTTTTGGTTCTAGGACACACCGGTTTCCTCAAGATGTTTCCTTTGCCGTTTTGAGAGGAGTGTTGATGAAATTTACACAAAGTAAAGCGCCTGTTTGGGTTCGAACTAAGGACCTACACTACGACTCGTAAGTTGCGGCGACTGGGCCACCACTGCTCAGTATACAAAATGATTGGTTTTCAAATATTTATGGGTTATCAAATAATATGAAGTACTAATGGTCGAGCGACGCGCAAAGACGCGATTAGTACGATAGTTCAAATTAATTATAACGTTAAAAAACCCGACTCGATTGATCGCGTTCGTTCGTACGTCATATTTATAAGTAAATGATAGCGACGATCGCATTCTATTAGAGCAAGGCATTCGTTTTGTTACCACCGTATGTAAGTTTTCTAATTAAAAATCAATGCTTACTACGATTCCAGTCTTGTAAATCTATCTTTTTGGGTATCCACGCACTCTCAGAAGTTCGAACCGAGGTACAGGTAGTACCTACATCACCGTATCTACAATGCTTACATTACTCTATCAACACGACCGACATATCTTCATACACTGTTCAGTCTGTAGTGGATGTAAGTACTGTCTGTACTCTCTGTACTGGCTGTACTGTCTGTACTCTCTGTACAGCCAGTACTGTCTGTACTCTCTGTACTGGCTGTACTGTCTGTACTCTCTGTACAGCCAGTACTGTCTGTACTCTCTGTACTGGCTGTACTGTCTGTACTCTCTGTACAGCCAGTACTGTCTGTACTCTCTGTACTGGCTGTACTGTCTGTACTCTCTGTACAGCCAGTACTGTCTGTACTCTCTGTACTGGCTGTACTGTCTGTACTCTCTGTACAGCCAGTACTGTCTGTACTCTCTGTATTGGCTGTACTGTCTGTACTCTCTGTACAGCCAGTACTGTCTGTACTCTCTGTACTGGCTGTACTGTCTGTACTCTCTGTATTGGCTGTACTGTCTGTACTCTCTGTACTGGCTGTACTGTCTGTAAATCTCTGTACTTACATGATCTACCTGTACACAGTAGGTATACAATACAACATACCATGCCAACACGATCCATACCTACCTATACAATTTCATTTGCACATATCTACTAATATGTTGAAATCAGAAACTTATAAGTAAAAATAGACATAGGAAATTATAAGTTTCATCATTGGATGCGAGTGTATTTGAGCTTATTTTGCTGTTGTCGAGCCATTGGTAGTGATTTCCCTATACTTAGTCTAGCCACACGTTCTGTTACTATCTAAAAATGTCTTTGGTTTTCAAACAAACGTTCAATCCACCTGGGCCAGAATCTACTTACATGTACGCAGTTTCGAGGGAACTGACTAGCCATGAAAGACTTGTTGCGGCACACACTGACGTCTGATACTGAACACCACTATGTTCAGCTCACTTGCATTCAATGCACGATGCTTAAATTCTCGTATAGTGGGTAATTTTTTGGATTTTTTGATAGTAGGTTTTTTTTTAAACATTAACTGCATTCTGTAATTAAATGCATATGTAATTTTGGGAAAACACTTGGGAACACTTTCATTAAGCGTAGGTATAGCTAAGGAGTAGAACTCCCTGCCGGGGTCTGTGTGTTCCCGATAGCTATAACCCGGGGGTCAGCTTGTACCTGTAGCCATGGCAAGCGTGCTCCAGTGTTGTAATAAGTGGTCAAACGCGATCCTATCAATAATAACATAGTATCTTACTGTAAATCAATGGGGAACAATGAAGGTTAAAACATAAAACTGTGTGGCTAGACTAGCTGAATTGCATTATTTTTCTTTTCATTATTTTTTTGAATAGTGAGCATAATCTCTCATCAGACAAGTATATGTGGGACACTCAGAAAGATTTGCGAAAATAAAAATAAATGATAAATAAATAAATATTTTTTAATTAAATCTTTTCAAACTACTCTCCGTTAGCCTCTATACAAAGTTACATGCGTCTGAACCAGTTTTCGAAACACTTTGTTCCAGTCCGCCGCAGACACCTCGTCTACAGCCTACTCGAACGCTGACAGCGTAGGTATCTTCCGGCGACGAAAATTGTATCCCTTTCAACTGATTTTTTTATTTTTGAGCATAAAAAGAAGTCATACTGTGCTAGGTCAGTGCTGTAAGGAGGGTGACCCAGGAGTTTAACCAGCGTGCTGTCCAGGAAGTCCCTCGTTTTGAGCGTGGTGTGCGAAGGCGCGTTGTCGTGGTGGAGCAGTAGCCCGCGGAGCCCTGTGTTTGGTCGCTTCTTGCTCACAACAGAGAAAACTTCTGCCAAGCATTTGGTAGTATACCGTTCAGCGTTGATGCTTCTTTGGTTCCGTAAAGGAATTCACACCAAGTAGCCAGACAAATTGAAAAAGCTCGCGATCAAAATTTTCACCCCGCTTCTAGATCGCTTCACTTTGGTAGGCGTTGATTCGTTTTGATACACCCAAACCGTCGTCGACTGGCGCTTCGTTTCTGGATTGTATTGAAAAATCCAAGACTCATCACCTGTAATGATGTCGTAAACATCAACAAGATGAGCCAGCTTCAAATTTGTTTACACGCCACCATTCACCCGGATCTGCTTCTAAGCATCGGTGAGGTTGTGCAGCACCCAGCGTGATACTATCCTCCTCACGCGAAGATGCACGTGTAGAATTTTGTGAAAGCTTCCCGATTCAACCTGCAGTATGTGCTGAATTTCTTGCTACGTAACTCGACTATTGTCACGTATTAAATGTTTTCACGGCTAGCACGTTTTCTTCCGTAAAAGCCGTCAAAGGGCGATCACTTCTTTCTTCATCCCCCAAAGTTAGTCGACCGCGCTTGAATTCGTTATACCAACGATTGCCTTAGAAGGGCCTTCATCCATGATTACCATTTGAAGTCTATCTTACGATTCGTTAGGGTTCAGGCGACACTTGAAATCGTAAAAAATCATAGCGCAAAATATTTCCGGCGCAGATCCATTTTTTTATGAGACACGATAATTTAAATTAGCTCTCAAACAATGTGGAGGGAAATTTTGAAATTGGAACGTACCTATTTATACTTACAAATAATCATATTTTCAAAATAGATTATAACTGGCCAGTCTCTCATACATAAAAACTTGTTTTCGCAATACTTTCTTAGTGGCATTGTACAATATGCCCGACAAGTTTGCTTCCTAGCCGAACATTCGAAGCCATGACGTCACCAGGGACAGTTTTCCATTTACATGTTGAAGGAAATAAGTGTGCGCCTGTGTACAGAACCTGGCGGACCCGCGGCGCCGGCGCAGCTCGTACGCGCTGCCGCTGGAACGCGCTGAGCTCCGCAAGAAGTCGTCGGCGGGCGGGCTGGACCTGCGCGAGGTGGAGTACCTGGCGGCGGTCGACGCGGCCGCCGGCTCGCAGGACGAGCTGCGCCGCCCGCACAACGACTCTATCCTCAAGCGCATCCCCGGTGACGCCGAGGCCACCACCGTGCTGGTGGGTGCCGTGGGCTTCCTGGAGCAGCCCACCATTGCCTTCGTGCGCCTGGCGCAGGGCATCCTCATGCCGTCCATCACAGAGGTGCCTGTGCCGGTGCGCTTCATGTTCATCCTGCTGGGTCCGAGCGGGGCTGACCTTGACTACCACGAGGTGGGTCGCTCCATCTCCACGCTCATGTCCAACCCGGCGTTCCACTCCATCGCGTACAAGGCCGACGACCGGCGCGAGCTGATGTCTGCCATCAACGAGTTCCTGGACGACTCCATCGTGCTGCCGCCGGGAGACTGGGAGCGCCAGGCGCTACTGCCGTTCGAGGAGCTGCGCGCCAAGAGCGAGATGATCCGGCGGCGCAAGCGCGATGCGCTCGAACGCAAGCGCGCGGCCGGCGAGACACCCGCGCCTCTCGACGAGAAGAAGGCGCTGCTGGCCGCAGAAGCCGGTGGCCTGCCCAGTAAGGAACCCGATGATCCGCTCCGCCGCACCGGCCGCCTTTTCGGAGGTCAGTTTTAGCTGTTGCTGCATGTTTTGATACTTACTTGTTCCAGTCCATGTCAGAATATATTAAATCACTACCTGTATTTCCAATTTACCAGGCAACTGTTATATTGCTAAAAACCTTATTCAGTTCGTTACGAATATTTTAAAATAGAAAATAGCCAAATAGGTCCAGCCATTCTCAAGTGATGCTCTTACTTTAAACGAACGACTTGAACGAATAGCATTTCATTTTTTTTTATATAGATATTCTATTCTGTCTCACTTACATCAAAACCCTTAGTGTTGGTCACGAGTAGCCCTTTTTGACCCTTCACATAAAAAAGAAAAAAAATATACAATAAATTCATAAAATACATCAGTTCTTTACTTGGTTACGAACTGAATGGCGGTGAATTAAAAAAGAAATTGAAAATTGGAATAATAATGGTGTGAATCTACAGATTCAGACAGCACCACGACAAGACGACCATACGTCATGTTCGTGATTGATGGTAATTTTCCAAATGAGTGGCGTCGTTTGTCATGTGAGCACAACTGTAGCGCACTGCGAGGGTTCAGTGACTCAGTGTGTCCGTGTTCCAGGCGTGCTGCGCGACATGAAGCGGCGCTACCCACACTACGCATCAGATTTTCGCGACGCGCTCAACGGCCAATGCCTGGCCGCCACCATCTTCATGTACTTCGCGGCGCTGTCCTCCGCCATCACGTTTGGCGGTCTGCTCGCCGAGAAGACCTACGGCAACATTGGCATCTCTGAAACTCTGGTGAGCCAGCATTCATTATATCAAGAATCTCTTTTGTAGGGTTGGGGCTTATAGGGTAACCTGAGGTACTCAATTCCGTACAATGTCGATCCTTGCTCGCTTTACATTGTGAGTGAAGTAATTATGACGATGAGCCGTGCCAGCCCATTGAATGCCTTCACCCCTCTTCCGTTAGTCAAACGGAGCTAAACTGAACTGACTTTGCCAGTGCCTACTATTCGCTTGTACTGTAATGTGCTAGCCGCTACAGCAAGCTAGATCAAGTGTTTAGGTGCGTCCGCTTGACTGCGATGATCTCAAGATGCAATAGGCATCGTTTGCGACCTATCCAACGCGTTTGATTGACTGAATCACGAAACACTGCTCTTGAATCTTGAGCATTACGGACTGGTTGAAGTTGCGTTAGCTTAGTAAAATCATGCTTGAATGGCAGACTGCAGCAAGCTCAAATATTCGGTGTGAATGCCTCGGGCTTAAAAGTCAAAATGGGTGTACCGCTGGGCTCAATATTAGTTCCGTTGCTCTTTTTAGTATTTTTAAATGATTTACCTCATTTACTGAAAAACTGACAACAAATGGTGTTGTGTTGTCACATTGTTCGTACATATAGAAGCTACAAGAATAATGTACAAGGATTTTGTAATATCCTGATTAAAAGAGTGTCCTTGGAGTTTCTTGCCCGTTCTTCTCCATGATCTACGTTTGGCAACAAAGTTCAACTTTTTGACTAATAATTCTTTAAGTTTGAGTTTTGCATGTAATGTACAGGTGTTCACGTGTGCGGGTGGCATCCTGTTTGCGCTGGTGTCGGGCCAGCCCATGATGATCACGGGCGCCACGGGCCCGCTGCTGCTGCTGGACGAGTCTCTGGCCAACTTCTGCCACTCCAACGGGTTTGACTTCCTGACGGCGCGCATGTACTGCGGCCTGTGGATGATCGTCATCGCGCTCGCAGTCGCCTCTGTCGAAGGCAGCGTCGCCGTTAAGAAGATCACAAGGTTTCACCATATACCCTAATTATTTAGACAGGATTTATTCCCTAGTACGAGTATCTGCGGTTCTTGTTTCAACTTGTACCAACTAAACAACTTGGAATTATTCATAATACTTAACACGAATCTCATAGAACTGACTGCCTCGTTGGTGTAGCGCTACTGCTCGGGATGGCGTTAGGGATTAAATTCCCAGGTCGGACTGAATGTTTTTCCATCTGGAATTTCTCAGTAGCAGTTTCCATTTGGAGTCTGAATTAGTGCCCGGTTGATGGCAATAGGCTCGCCCCTATTACATAATTGGACTTAAACATAACTGGCACAATGTGGGTGTACTATAGGTACAGTTCTGCACATTCCTTCAGGGAAACAAGGCGTGATTTTATGTGTGAATAAGAGATAGACAAGGGTGCTTACAAAACAAACGATTTTTTTTTACGTAGGTGTTAGCCTATGCGGAAAGCACATCCCCAGTCGAAGTGGCGTAGGTTGGGGGAGGCCTATGTCCAGCAGTGGACGTCTTTCAGCTGAAATGATGACAATGAAGGGCTCTGCAGAAAATCCTCAAACACTTGCAGGGCCGGTAACAATAGCTAATAACGAGTATGGTATTGTGCAGGTTCACAGAGGACATCTTCGCGTTCCTGATCTCGCTGATCTTCATCGGCGAGCCGGTGACGAGCCTCATCAACGTGTTCCGCGCGCACCCGCTGGGCGTGCACTACTACGCGCCCGACAACGCCACGGCCCTCCTCGCCTCTGCTGATGCTAACACGACGCTGCTGGACAACTCCACACTTCTCGACAACTCTACTCTGTCAGGTACACTTAGAAACCTACTCCCACTCTTCTATCCTCTGCATTGTTGTTGCAGGACTTGGAAAGGGTCCTGAAGACAGGCGCGACGCGACTTTGATAGAACAATTTCTGTAAAACTTCAGATAAATGGATCTACTGAAGTTGCGTCTTGTCGTTCTGCAGGGCCCGGAGGTAGAATGTCTTTAATGGGAACGTACGGTTGTACAGCATATCGTGTTTAGATATCATTAAGCATTACGTCGACAGAGTTTTACTAGCTAATTTAATTTGTATACATTTTATTTTGCTTACCCGCTTTTTGCATCGAGTACTAGCCGAAGAAATGCTGGTGAGCGAGCTCTATTACATCGACTAGTAATCATTTTTATTAACACTTTTATCATTTGGATATCTTCTTACTGTCTCTAAGCAAGACCAAGAAAAACATATTGATAGTTTGTGCGACGGTAACAACTAAAATAAAATTTGATTAGTACCTCACTTATTATGTAAGTGTAATTGTACTTACCCACCTAATTAATAATGTACACCAGTACAAGTGGACAAGTAGTGCATTGTGTCATACGATATTTTATTGTGACACACATTGTACAATTGTTTGTTTTTCCCAAATAAAAAAAATAACGCGATGGTCGAAATCGGTGCGTGTACTGTTACAGTTGTGGCAGGTAACGTGAGCGCGGCGCTGTTGCCGCTGCCGGCGCCCACGCACGCCGCCATGCCGCCACAGCCCAACACGGCGCTGTGGTGCACCATGCTGACGCTCTCCACCTTCATCATCGCCTACTACCTGCGCATCTTCCGCAACGGCAAGTTCCTCGGCCGCAGCGTGAGTGTATCCTCGCTCGTCACTTATGAGACATAAAAATATCGCGGCGGGATTTTTGACTCTCGGTGTCGAATTGAGCATTGAGAATCCAACAGAGTGCATCTCAGCGCGTCGAAAAAACACTCTGTTTGAAGCTAAGCAGTACTTTGAAGATCCAGTGCGCGAATAATCCCGCGGCGATATTATGACGTCCGTGTCAACGTCGACTTACAAATCCCGCCGCGATATTATAACGTCCGTGTCGACTTCGACCTATAATCCAAACTTTTGGCAATCATTGTCTCCTCTGAAATACGAACGTACGATGATGATATCTGAGGGCCTAAATAAACAGTGTTTTTTTTACGCGCGTTTATTTCGCGCCAAACCATAAAACACCATGTGTTTATACCCTTACTCCCTTGTTTATAAACGTAGAGTAAGTTTCACCTCGAAAAATTAAGTAAATTCTCAAATGTATACTCCCTCTCAGCGGGAGGAGGCCTGAGTCCCAGCAGTGGGAACATTATAGGATGATAATGATGGAGGTTTTAATTTAGTTTGCGTTTTTAATTTTGGCAGTTCCATGTTAGGGCCTACACAGGGTGAAGTTTTGAGACGGGAAATTAAGGTCAGAGTTAGGCCAGGTTAGAGTAGGTACCACAGAGTACATTTTATATATTATGTAGGTACTAGAAAACTTAAAAATCACAAAAAAAATATCCGGAGTATTATATATATAATGCTGACTGCATATCGTATGCATCATCCACGGTCATCGGTAATGAGACTGTATATCCCGCGGAAGTGTGGATGTCGAGGGTTCTTAAACGCTAAGACCCTCCACAATCGCGAGCTATGCAGTCTCAGGGAATATTTCCTACAAGCTGACGTGGAAATGCATCGAGATGTGGTCGCGGTGGATAAGGGCCTTACCCCGCTCTCCTTGGGTAAAGAGAACTGGCGCAAGCCTGTAGTACTTGACACTAAAGATCGCATGGAGGTATGGCAGAGTAAGGAGCTTCACGGACGCTTTTGCCGGGCCCTACATGGACCCGATGTAGACCTAATAGGGTCCGTAGCCTGGCTGCGTTTCGGTGACCTGTTTGGGGAAACCGAAGGTTTTGTCTGTGCAATTATGGACGAAGTTATGATGACGAACAACTACCAGAGATTTATTGTGAAAGACGGCACGGTTGACATCTGTCGGGCATGCCACCGTCCGGGGGAATCAATCAGATACATTATCTCCGGGTGTTCTCGTCTAGCTAACGAAGAGTATTTGCATAGACACAACCTTGTAGCCAGGATTATCCACCAGCAACTTGCTCTGAAATACAGCCTTGTGGAATCAGAAGTGCCGTACTACAGGTATGTGCCCGACCCAGTTCTCGAAAATGGACATGTCACGCTGTACTGGGATCGATCCATCATCACTGACAGGACTATTGTCGCCAATAAACCTGATATAGTGGTGGTGGATCGACTAGAGCAGCGTGCAATGATCGTTGATATAACGGTCCCGCATGACGGGAACCTCGTGAAAGCCGAGAAAGATAAACAAATCAAGTATCTTGACTTGGCTCACCCGAGGGATGTGGAGTCAGCGATCATTGTACCGATAGTCGTTACAGCCAATGGCTATTGATAGCCAAGAGCCTCGACCAACATCTGAGGAGGCTCTCGTTTGGTAGCTGGGTCAAGGGCTTGATCCAGAAAGCGGTACTCCTGGACACGGCTCGCATTGTCAGGAGGTTCCTCTCTCTGGAGCCCTGACCGCCGGTAGCTTGGACCTTGTTCCCGATACCGGTGGGCTACTATTTTTTATATTTTTAAATGTTTTTATATTTTATACTAATATTTAAAAATGTAATTTATATGTATATATTGAAATAAAGGAAGTTTAATATAATAATGTTATATATTTAATATTTATTATATTCTTATAAATAAAACATTAAAAACAACAAAAAGAAATAATTTTAATAATCAACTGGAAAAGTTACACGACAAATAAAATAATAAAATAATGAAATTAAATCAGACACAAAATGGGCAGAGGAACAATGTAAATAGGTCTAAGACCGCAGTCAAAATGGACGAGTCCACGCAGGCTTCCTCGTTTTATACACGTGGCCGCGCTGGAGGGGAGTGTCCAGTGTTGTCATCTAACACGGCCTCTCCTGACATGGCAGCGTCCTCGCAGCCTTCGTCAGTTCTCGATGATAGACCAGCACCATCGTCCTCATGGTTGAATGTGTGATCATCGGAACCTGTAATCATAGTGGACACACACGTTAAGATCACATACTCAAAGTTGTTACACAAGACAGCAAAACAGTTGCAATAAAATAAATAGTGACTTTATGTACCGAACAACACAAACACTTTGCACAAAAACCAAACAGTCGTTAGCAACGACTTTTCATAACACAAGTAGGATTTACTCAGGTCATATTCCCACACCAAATACCACGCGCATCAGGATTTACATCGGTTACAGCAGGTCAACCATGAGACCTACTTCAGGATTTACACTCGGTCTCTAGTCAGCATGGGCCCCACCGACATCAACCTCGATACCTTCACCATGAACTGCACTCACAATTGTACAGTCCATAGTCTGTGCCTCTCAAAACCATGTGCACTCAGGATTTACATGAGCCTCGGCACCCAACAACACAAAACAAATGCAACCAGTGATTGTTTGATACATAATGTCTATAAAGTGTAAGCAAAAGCTGGGTGCATACAACAAAATAAAACCAATGAAAGTTCTCAACTAACTTTCAAAGAAACCAGCGCATGTGTCAGGAGTCCACTCGCCGCGCCACAACACCATGAACCCAGCAGCTGCTTGACTGGTTTTGCCATATGAACCAGCTAGCAATTTTAATTCGTACCTATCGTTAGGTAGAACACTCACAACCCTATATGGGCCCCGCATGCCGCAATCTAATTTGCCAGTACTTTGTGATCTCTTAATAACAAAGACTCGGTCATTAACACTGAACTTCTTAGGAGGGCTTCTATTTTTATTGACATACGCGTCTTGTTTGGATTTATTTTTATGTAATAATTCATCTGCGCGTTGCCTACGTAGCTCACGGATCGCTTCGCGATTAGGATTTGAGCCGTCAAACGTAACATCCCTAATTAAAGAGTTAATTACGGGTGTAGTGGATTCCGTACCGACCAATAGATTTAATGCGGAATATTGTGTCGTCTTATGTTTGGTAATGTTTAATATTAGCTGTAATTTCCACAAAACGTTCGGCCATTCGTTTTCCTTATTATTAACTTCGATCCTGACCATATTCAGCACAGTACGGCAATATCGTTCAACTTGACCGTTCTCCCGATGCATCTCAGGCGTGATGAAGTGTACTTCCATACCAAAATCAGTTAACCATTGTACAAAATCATGGTTATCAAACATCCGACTACGATCGCACACCAATCGCTTAAAAGTACCAAACAAGGATATAGTTTGAGTTATCACTCGCTTTAACTCTTCACAATCTTGTCTGTACAGGCCATACAACAAACAATATTTTGTATATGAATCAACCATTATCAGAACGTACTTCAATCCATTACATTCTCTAAGCGGACCGAGTACATCAGCGTGTACTGTATCAAACGGTATTGGGTTCTTTTGCCAAGAAGATATCGGCTGTAAGGGGGCACGGGGTACTTGTTTATGCGATATACATACGACGCAGTGTGTTATGTACTTAGTTACGAATCTTCTCAAACCCGGGAACCAAAAGTGTTTGAGAATCAAATCAATAGTTTTGTCTATGCCCAAGTGTTCATGTTCGTCGTGGAATACACGTAACAAGCTTAAACGAAACGCTTTAGGGACATAACATAGGTAACGTTCTTGCTCGCCGTCAACACAGTACTTATAATACAAAAGATCTTTACGTTTAATATAGCGACTTGAGTCTAACTCGTTATTATTTAACTTATCTAATAGTGACAAGGTTTCTTCATCACCCGCCTGAGCTATCTGCGCCCAATTAAGAGGTTTCTGAACGGCATTTACGATATTAACCGGATTTCGACTCAAATAATCTACGTGAGACATTAAACAACCCTTGCGGTATTCTAAGGTAAAGTCAAAATCTTGCATATAGATCCACCAACGCGCTACTCTCGGCTGAAGATCTTTTTTTCGTTGGGTCATTTTTAACGCGTTACAGTCGGTTATTATCGTAAAATGTTTACCAACAAGGTATTGACGAAAGTGCTGCAATGATTTTACAACAGCTAGGGTCTCGAGCTCATAACTATGGTATTTCGATTCCGCACCTACCGTCAACCTACTAAAATACGCGACGACGCACTTGCGACCGTCTTTGTGTATTTGTATCAAAATACCGCCGTAACCTATCGCACTGGCGTCAGTATGTAACTGCGTAGGTAGATCGGGATCGAATATCGCTAATAGAGGCTCGCTAGTTAAATAAGAAATAATTTCCTGCCTAGCTTTTTCTTGTTCATCGCTCCAATTAAAAACAACACCCTTTCGAGTTAAAGCAGCCATGCAGGCAGTCTTAATTGCGTAACTAGGAATATACCGCCGAAAATAGCCAGCCAGACCCAGGAATTGACGAACTTGCTTAACGTTACTCGGACTTGGCGATCTAATCAAAGCTTCAACTTTATGTTTGCTCGGTCTAACCTGACCCTGACTGATTATTCTACCTAAGTACTCGATTTTATTTGTTAGAAAACTGCACTTCTTTAAATTTATAGAAAACCCGGCTTCTGTTAAAGTTTCTAGGACTGCATCTAGTAAGATAAGGTTTTCACTGATTGTATCAGATAGTAACAATACGTCATCGACGTACACGAGTACTTTACCCGATTCG
The DNA here is from genome assembly GCA_947359405.1 of Antitype chi. Classification (NCBI taxonomy): domain Eukaryota; kingdom Metazoa; phylum Arthropoda; class Insecta; order Lepidoptera; family Noctuidae; genus Antitype; species Antitype chi. Next base: position 181,889 of record OX375807.1, read on the forward strand.
ATAAAAGATTTCAATGTTTTACTAATAGTTTTCTGGTATATAACAGGAGCATTGGCCAGACCATAAGGCATTTTACAGTATTCATAATGTCCTTCAGGGGTGATAAAGGCAGTTTTGTGAATGGAATCCTCACTCACCCTCAATTGGTGAAAGCCTGAGACCATATCAAGGGCACTGAACCATTTAGTTTTACCAAGCATGTCTACATGATCATTAATCAACGGAAGCGGGTGTCTAACTTTAACTGTAATTTGATTTAAGGCTCTATAATCAACTACCATCCTATCTGAACCGTCTTTCTTTTTCACAAGCAGGATCGGGCTAGCATATTCCGACTCTGATTCGCGGATTATGCCTTTCTCTAATAAATCTTTGACTATAGTACGAACGCGTATTTTCTCGTCATATGACAACTTATACGGTCGGTAATAAATAGGGATATCACTAGTCAACTTAATCTGCATTTCGCTATCCTTAACTGTGGTGGTTGCTGTACCAGTTAAAAAGTGACCAGAATATTTGCTCAACACGTTTAACAACTTTTCCCTATCTTGGCCAGTAACATGTGTTGATATATTTTCAAAGACTAATGATGTATCTATCTGCGTAATATTATTCACGAAATCACTACTATGAACGATATATTGCGAATCACCGGTACGAATATACGCGACACCCTTCCTATTTAAGACATCGGTACCAATAATTACGGGGACGTTTAAATGGCTTTTATCCACAACATAAAAATCAACTTCTAACGTAATATTATTTAATTGTATCGGTAATGTAATCATGGATTTTGCTACAACCTCCATTCCACCTAATCCTCGTAATAATTGGTAAGCCGGTTTTACTTGACATGAAAAGTACTTAATTAAGTCGGAAATTATTAAAGAAACGCCTGAACCGCTGTCAATAAGTACATCAACGGGTATATTAGAAATAACAGCCGTAATAATATCAGAATTTTTGCGTTCACCCTCATTTTCGCGACAAAAATTAACGGAACTATTATTTCTCACGCGTTCCTTAGCAAAACACTGACTTTCCGAATGACCTATTTTTTTGCAAAAACTACACTTGTCTGGACGAGGTTTTGTTGAGGAACTATTCGTATTATTTTCAGAATTATGGTTATGTGAATCTGATTTAGGTCGTTTGGGACAATATTCGCGTTTATGACCTACTTCGCTACACTGAAAACAACGTACCTTAGACGTATCGAAAGGTTTACGTTTGAACTGGCTATTACCATTACGATTGGAAGCACCATGAGCACTGGGTTTCTTATTAGAATCAGGTACACTATATTTTACAAAGCTTGATAAGTAATCCACTATGCTTTCTGGAGTTAATTTAGCATTCCTCGCGGATGCACGAACCTGTGGGTCGGTAATACCCCGTACAATAATTGCTGTTAGTAATTCACTACTTAACCCTTTAACGATACGTAATTTCAATAAAGATTTACGCGCATATTCAGCATAGGTAGAATACTTGTCTGACTCGGTACACATAACATTGTACAGAATGTTCGCGATATCGACAGACCGTGGGCACAACGCTTTTAACTCTAATTTGAAATTAGACCATGTACGCGTGGTGCTGGTCCACTCGCTAACCCAGGTACGGGCTTCCCCCTTAAGGCAACGACCTACGCGAGCAAGACATTCACCATCCTCCCAACGATTAAGCGATCGAGCTATATCAACTTCATCGCACCACGTGTCGACATCATGAACACTCGGATCGAAATCGGACACAAAATATTGGTTTGATCTCACCGGGATTGTCATCATGGCGTCTAGAAGACGTTCAGCTATGCTTTTGGCGTCGTTCTCCGTTGGCAACGGTGTGGCGGCAAACTCTTGCGTTGGGGCGGTAGACGCTGCGGGTGCGCAGGCAGGTGTTGTGGCGGGCTCGACGTCTGGCAGCGGCGTGCTCGGCATGGCCAGAGCGTGGCAGGATCCTGGGCTCGCCACGAAAGTAGGATGCGTCTCGTTGCCACGCGTCCGTCCTTCCAGATCTTGGAGTCTCTTTAAAATCTCGTCTAACCTATTAGGAGGCGAGGGAGTACGTACGCGACGTCTCCCTTTCCTCTTGTTATCAGAAGGCATTGTGTCTCTGCCCAACTTAACCTCAAAACTACTGCTTTAGAACACGCAAAACAAATTACTTTAAATTTATAGAACCAGAGATGGTATTCCAGCGGATAAGGCCTTCATATCCCACTTCTGATCTTATAAATAAAACATTAAAAACAACAAAAAGAAATAATTTTAATAATCAACTGGAAAAGTTACACGACAAATAAAATAATAAAATAATGAAATTAAATCAGACACAAAATGGGCAGAGGAACAATGTAAATAGGTCTAAGACCGCAGTCAAAATGGACGAGTCCACGCAGGCTTCCTCGTTTTATACACGTGGCCGCGCTGGAGGGGAGTGTCCAGTGTTGTCATCTAACAATATTGTATATAAATATACGAAGAACACTTAAATATCAGTGGTTCAAAAAGTTGTTAGAATTGTCACTTTTGACAAATCGAACAGCTCTTAAAAACTCAAATGTTGCCCGGGAGCAAGAAGTTACCCACCAAAAACATTTTCATGTAAAATGTTGCCAAGACGAGACCATACGACTCGCACTGTCAAAAAGTTGTCAGATCTCAGGTAGAGTCTTGGCTCTTCTAACTCTTCATCCCCTAACTCTACAAGGCGTAACTTCACAAACTCTACACCTTAGTCAAAATATGAGGCTTGGCCGTTTCGCTACATTCTCAAGGGCGTAAGGTGAAAAATGTATCCACTGTCCATTACTTTTCTGTTATGCAATAGTTCTTGTAGTAACGAAACGGCCAAGCCACATATTTTGACTAAGGTGTAGAGTTTGTGAAGTTAGGGCGTGTTCAGTTAGAAGCTTGGCTCTGCATGAGATCTGATAACTTTTTGACAGTGCGAGTCACTCAAGTCTCATTTTAGCAACATTTTACAAGCAAATGTTTTTAGTGGGATTTCAGTTCTTTTTATGAGTTGCTTTTTACCACCAAGAACATTTTTAAATATTTTTTTGTTAAATATTTTGTTTTTTGTTGTTTGTAAAGGGTTATATTAATACATTATTTTTTATTATTACTTATAATAACAAGGAGTCCCTATATCAATTTTCAGACCTCTAGCATCAAAATTGCGGAAGTCTCATACAAATTTCCATCCCCTAGTTTAAGGGGTTGGGGGATAAAAGTTCCAAGTTTTAGATTTTGTTTTGTTTTTGTGTACTAATACTAGCTTACATACCAAATTTCAGCTTTCTAGGACATTAGGAAGTACCCTAGGAATTTTGATGATCATCAGTGAGTCAGTGACGAAATCAGGGTTTTTTAGAATATCAATAAAATCTAAAGTATAAGAGCTCTGCAGTTAAAACTTTATCCGTGTTATTACAAAACGCGGCCCAACTTTTGTAGAAGCCTTAAACTGTAAGTCAGTTATTGCATTAAAAACTTTACTTCTATTTGGGTAAAGTTCTTAATACAAAAATTACAACTTAGAATAGAACATAATTTTGCAAATATGGGTAATACATATACGTAGTTGTAGGTATCACAATACAGAGTTCTGCCATATTTCATCATTCGGCATGCAAACATTTTCATTATATATAATTGTTAACATTTCAGTTGTCAATCTTCTAAAACGAGCTGTATTTTGATTTCAGTTAGGTTCTTATTTCAAAAACAGGCTTGAAAGTTTACGCCATATCTAAAGAAAAACCTTGTTTAATACGTAATACGGGAGAATGCTATCCACTACGTATCCCGAGAATTTTGTTCATCTGCTATAATTCAAACCCAAGTTTTGAGGGTATTAGGGGTAAAAAAAAACGACGAAGCGCTTCGAGAAAAGATAGGTAGTGCCCTTGCGCTCCGCTTGGCTCGTCTTGGTGGGCGCCTAGCTACCGTAGTTACTGTCGATCATGTGGTGGTCCGTGTTCACCGACTGGTGTGTCACAGGCGCGGCGCGCACTCGGCGACTTCGGCGTGCCCATCGCGATCGTGCTGATGGTGGGGCTGTCATGCGCCGTACCCGTGTGGACGGAGACGCTGCGCGTGCCCGAGGGGCTCAGCCCTACGGCGCAGCGCTCGTGGTTCGTGCCGCTCAACGACGGGCTCAGCACCATCCCCGCCTGGGCCGCCTTCGCCATGGGGCTGCCTGCGCTCATGGTCTACATCATTGTTTTCATGGAGACGCATATCGCTGAGTAAGACCTTACTATGTTGTTCTAAGCGACTGCGCTCTTAATCCCCTTGTGTACTCATGCGAATATATTGTTATAACAAACATTTTGTAATGAACTTGTACTTGTTAGCTGAGCCAGTTAAACTATTGAATGTATAGCGAATGAAAGTAACTGCAAGTAGTTGGGAGTGCGTACTGACTCGTGTGTGGCGCAGGCTGATCATCGACAAGCCGGAGCGCAAGCTGAAGAAGGGCAGCGGCTTCCACATGGACATCGTGATCATGTCGTCGGTGAACGCCATGTGCGGGCTGTTCGGCGCGCCGTGGCAGTGCGTGGCCACCGTGCGCTCCGTGAGCCACGTGGCCGCGCTCACCATCATGTCCACCACACACGCGCCCGGTGATAAGCCGCACATCGTCGAGGTTAAAGGTCCGATCACATTTTCCATTCTCACTCAACATCTAGAAATGAAATTAACCACGAAACGCACAATTCCTCTTTTACTATTGATGTGTAACATGGTTCCCCTCGCCTCCGGCAATCTGTGGTAGTGATATCTTGAAATGAGACGGAAATGTTTAACAGGAAGCGCCCTATTTGATTAGGTCAATGAGCGCGCGCGGTGTTAGAGTTGGACTTCAGATGGTACCAGCCCATATGAGAGGATTGCTTATTGCAAAGATGTCGGGTTTTGTATTGTGTGTGTGTCAGATGTTACACATATTATTTTTTACATTTACATTTGAAACAGGACATGTAAATACCTAGTGGTGTTCAGCTGCATGCGGTTGTACTGGAAGCCGACCCCAACATAGTTGGACAAAGGCTAGGCGGAGGATGGTGATGAGTTGAGCCAAGACAATAATAATATAATATTTGAGCCAAGTCGACGTTCACACGGGATGTTATCGCGCACTGGAATATCAACTCTAAGTGTTTAACCGAGCATTGAGAATCTAACAGAACGCATCTCTGCGCGTCGGAAAAAAGCACAGTCCGCGCTGAGCATCGCGTTGAAATCCAATGCGCGAAAAAATCCCGCCGCGATTTTATTACGTCCGTGTGAAGTTCGACTAATTGGAAAATTCAAATGACTTTTCTTGACAATAACTTGAAACTGACTGTCCCTTGAAAACTTTGTCTTGATTTATTTACCCTGCGTCAATTTGTATGGGGCTTGCTCCGGCCACTCGGGGTTGACAGCTCGTAACTGCGCGGAGTCGGCGACAGTGTGGTCGCATCATCGCATGTAGTGATGTGCGCGTGCGCGCTCGTGTTACAGAGCAGCGGCTGACGGCGCTGCTGGTGGCGCTGCTGGTTGGCGTGTCGGTGCTGGCGGCGCGCTGGCTGCGCCTGGTGCCCATGGCCGTGCTGTTCGGTGTGTTCCTGTACATGGGCATTTCTGCGCTCGGCGGCATCCAGTTTTGGGACCGCTGCATCCTGCTGTTTAAGCCCGTCAAGCATCACCCGCAAGTTCCTTACGTCAGGCGGGTCCGTATTCACCACACTCCATCTTCTTATGTGTATCTGGACGTCGCTCATGGAGTGTTTCTGCACAGGTGCCGACGCTGAAGATGCACATGTTCACGCTGATCCAGGCGGCGGGGCTGGCGGTGCTGTACACCGTGAAGTCGTCGCGCTTCTCGCTCGCGATGCCCTTCTTCCTGGTCATGATGGTGCCGCTGCGTATGTCGCTGGGCTACGTGTTCACGCCGCTGCAGCTCAGAGCGGTAACCATCACAGTTCACAGTCATTCATGCAGTTGTGCTTTCGATTTCCGCAAGTGTGCAAGTAATTTTAAACTATTAATGTATAATTGGTAGTTGGATGGCGCCCAGAAAGATATCGACAAGGACGACGAGCCAGACTTCTACGAGGAGGCGCCGCTGCCCGGCTAGAGTGCGCGCCGCACCGCCACCGGCCCGACGCGACGTGCTGTGACGTCTCTCTCTGGGCAAAACGGCCTCGCGGTTGCTTGACTGGGGACCGCGTTGCTGTGACGTAGTCTAGATCATAACGTCTTTGGCTCTAAGCTCTAAAGAATCTGTTCGTTCTTTTTAAACGTTTTAACTGCAGATAAATAAGATTTAGTGAGTTGAGTTATAACTTGACTTATTTTGAATAATGTTGCACCGTTTCACACTACCTAGGTAGTTTACAGTGAGTAGGACATATTCTTTGAACCCAGTCGGTCACTAACTGACCACATACGGCTGATGTACTTTCTTAAAGTGTAGCTTTTTATAAGAGGCAACGGACAGGAACGACCTTCTCGCGCGTGAGTTCATTGTGATCAGAACTGTCAGCAAGCAGGCGATGGACATCAAATTAACGGTAGCTACCTAGTTGGTAACACTACAATTGGCGATACTGTTATGGACAAATCAAGCTCGCGCGTGTTGGTACGTTACCTATGTAAGTATAATTGCCTAGGATTCGTTGTTCCACGTTAAAGAAACTTCATTCAATGAAGTATCTGTACCACTGGCAACAGTCGTCGGTACCCGGCGCGCACGCAACAGCGCCGACAAGCAGTAGAAAAGCGGGAGATGTCCTGTCCGTCACTGCTGGGCGCGTTCGCGCAGTTTACTCGACGTACACACATCACATTTTCGCGCACTAGATCTTGTTGAGTTTGAGTTGAAAGTCGAACAGTGAGTTTCACTGTTCGACTTTCGACATTCTGCTGGATTCTCAACGCTCGGTTCAACACCGACAGTTGAAAATACGGTGCGCGAAAAAATCACGCCGCGATTTTATTACGCCCGTGTGTACCTACGTCGACTCAGAGGGCGACTGTTGATAAGTTTATTACGTTCGTGTGTACCTACGTCGACTCAGAGGGCGACTGTTGATAAGTTTATTACGTTCGTGTGTACCTACGTCGACTCAGAGGGCGACTGTTGATAAGTTTATTACGTCCATGTGTACCTACGTCGACTCAGAGGGCGACTGTTGATAAGTTTATTACGCCCGTGTGTACCTACGTCGACTCAGACGGCGACTGTTGATAAGTTTATTACGTCCGTGTGTACCTACGTCGCTCAGAGGGCGACTGTTGATAAGTTTATGCTGGTGTTAATTATAATCGTTTATGAACAATTTAGAATTTACTATGATAGTGTATGAAGATAATATGTAATAAGTTATTCATGCGTGTAAAGTGGCTGTGGATCGAATATAAAATAATGTACTTAGTACTTTGAATATCATGTATTTACAATGTATTGTTTCTATCACATTTTGTATTTTGCTCAATATTTGAACGAGGAGAAATGTGGCCGTGGCCTGTTGTCTTATCAATATTATATAGCTTTGAAACTGTGATAGAGGGACGCGGTCGTAGGGCTCCTGTCTGCAGGGCCGCGTCTGTCGCAAGTCACGGCCACTATCTAGTGCACCAGTAGTACGGTGGGAGAGTGTTGCTCGCCCTGAATACCGTTCTTCTCCACACTGTTTTTGCCTCAGAGCGGAGGCCAACATTACAGTGCCAAAGAACTACTTACCCATCTGTGAAGTGGTGGTTGCTGTGACGTGTGGCACGGAGTAGATGTAGAGCTTCACGACCTCCGGGTATGCTAAACATTGCCATCGATACGTAATTACTTTTAATAAATATGAATTATATTTGAAGGGTTATAGTTGTATAGGTACTCACTGGCGACCCGGCCATGCTTCGCACGGGTTCAATCTCCTGCTGTCTTTACAGTAGTCATTAAATCTTGTGATTTCTTTGCTATATCATCTAAGTTAAATTTACTGTGCTAGTATACATTAAAAACCTTCCGAAATCAATTATTAAAATTCTCTAAATAGTGAAAGCCGCACAAAAAGGCGTTAGCAAACAGGTGCCCATGTGAGTGGTGGCTATTTATTTTCGGTGGGTGCGCCACGACGATCACTCACAACAAGCACAACGCCGCGCCGCTTTCTTCACGACACCTCGGCGGTCCCCCCCCCCCAAGTTTTGTTTTACTTTTATACAGTATAAAGAATAGATTGTAGAAGACGATTTGGGTCCCACTCGCTAGTACATCAAGCGTCACAAGACGCGACTGTGTCTTGTTGTTGCCTGCAGGGATACTTTCTGAGTACCAGCAGCAGGTCGTAGTACCTATGCGTTGGTACCTGCATGTACCTAACGTTTATTATATCTGCGTAATTTCCCAAACGTTATTCAAGGGCTAATCGCTTATTAGTAAGACCGCAACATAATTTAAACATCGAAAATGTTATTTTTATATTTGTTTAAATAAATGTAAATAAGTTTTTATGACGACTTACTTAGGTCCTATACTCGTAGGTCATAGGCATGATATTGTGGAGGTTTGAGCTACCAGTAGGTAATAAAAATAATATTAAGTATCACCGTTTAAGTATATTTTGATAGATTTGGTTTACCATTGAACGAGGCACACAGTGTGTTAACACATATGAATTCATGAATTACCGACTCTAGAATATGATTTTACCGACCGACTCTCTTGAAGTATGACCCTCGGTTAACCTAACCTAAATAAGGTTGTTTTAAAGTAATGAGTATTTCGGAAAGCCCTTGGCTAAAGGCTTCTAACACAGCGGTTAGCACCACTGTTAGAGAGCCAGTCTGTTCAAACTCGGATACGATGTTAATAGTTTGAGCAGCACATCCAACCGAGCCCCACTGCCGCATGCTGTCCGGCGTCATGCCGGACCAACGGCAAACCCTACTACGAGCTCTTTCGCTTTCAAAATTCTCCGCGTACCTACAGGTACTATTAAAAATGTGAAGTATTAATAGCGTAACAGAGCTTTGAATTGTTACCGCTGTGCTGCACCCTGCCGGGCTGGCGGACTACTCGGGCTGCTCTACCGATGTGAGCATGGTACAATGTAACAATTAAGTGATACTACTTAATTTAGTTTGTTGTTTGTTAAGTTTAGTATGTAAAGTGCGTAAGTACAGACGCCAGCACATCAAGCTACCCCAAACTTTAAATTTTTTCCGATTGAAAATTAACCTTAAAACCTTATGTGATAAAGTTGAAAATGTATCAAAGAAATTTGACAGATTGGGGTAGCTTGATGTGCTGGCGCTTGCTCTATGATACGTAGCCGGCTCCTGGGAGGGACGAGCTAACGGCCGGGCGACAAAACACCGCGCCATGCGCCCGCGCTGGCCAAGGACCGTGGCCCCGCGCCCCCGCACCCGTCTTTATTCGTCACTGTCTCGTCACTTATAATTGATTACTTATATATTTTTGAGACTGTAGCTTTATGATATATACAGACGCAGCGCCTTTAAATGGCGACGACTCGATAGCGATGTCAATATCTCACTCAGATTTTGATTGCCGATTTGTTGACTTGTAGCCGGCGCGCGGCGCTCGAAAGTCACTGCGTGTGTCGTAGACTAGTGTGTTGTGTACCTAGCGTAAGATAAGAGTAGCTTTGGTTTGGTATTACTGTAAGTTAAATTATTTATTATTTCAATGTTATTATTTCTTTGTTGATGATGTTAAAAATAAACTGTTTATTATAAAAGAAGTACTATCAGTTGTTTTAGTTGTTCAGGTTTCATAAAATTGTAGCTGTCCCGGACAACTAGACCAAGGGGCCAAAAATTTCATAAACGTGAATTAAAACTGTTATGATTAAATAACTTGTGCCCTCAATCCAGACGCGTGCATAAAGTGGCATAGCCTAAATCTCAGAAAGTACTATTTCTGGGTTAATCCTTTTGGGATTTAGCTAGTTAAGATTTTTTTTAATACTTTAAGAAATTCCCATCTCTGTAGAATATGACAGTGTACCTACAGATTTATGGCTCTCAATTCATTCATGTCTTTACTGAAGTACGTGCAAAACATTAATTTAACTGACAAAATACATAATACCACTTTAATATATTTTACTAACAGACCTCTGTAAATTAGTTACAAAGACATAATGACAAAAAAGTAATTGTTAAAGAGTAAATGAAAGTCGAATTTTATTAAAACGTCTGAACTGAGACCCCAATTCTTTCGGCTTGATGATGATATGATTCAAGAAAATCAGTTCAGCCGTTTGAAGATTACTAGCTCTTTACTGGTTGAAGAAGGGATTAGAGCTTCTTCTACGGTTCTGATCGGTGTGCGTAGTCCCAGCGGAAAAGTGTCGAATTTCTTAATTTCAGTTTAGCAGATATTTAGTGTATGACGTCGTGTATTGTGTATGGTAAATACAAATTTGTGCATCCAACCATTGAGGAGCTATTCAACAAAAACTGTTTCCGCTGGGACTACGTCATCCTAGCGGCACTTTTTAGTTCAAATGGACGTACAAGAAAAAAAATATGATTCAATAATTAGTGTGTAACGAGAGGTAAATGTGTATGTTAAAATGAAATTTGTGTGTCAATACACTGTGGAGATAATCAAGTTTCCGCTGCGCTGACGTTTTGCTAATTGATGAAAACCATGTAAAACCGTTTAGAGCAGAGTTGTAATTATTTACGCACGTTTCTTTGAATTTGTGTATAAAGTGCGTGAAAACAGAATTTGGAAAAAATATACCGTTCAGAAGATATACACGTAAAAGTAAAATAAGGTTATTAGGTCCAAGTACTTAAGATAGGAAGTCTACACAATTACACGACGTCATACACTAAATATCTACTAAACGAAAATGGCGAAATTCGACACTTTTCCGCTGGGACTACGCACACTCTGATCGAGTCTAATAATGACAAAAAATTTAGTATATTTATAGTATATTTTTTCAAGAGCGTACAAGTGTGGTAGATATACTGGCTGCAGCATCAGACCAAGAATTCTAGGACCTTGCATAGTTATATAGCACTAGTTTTTGCCAGCGGCTTCGCCCGCGTGGAGGTCGAAAATTATTCCGCAGGAACGTACTACCGGGATAAAAAGTATCCTATATGTTAATCCAGGTTATAGTCTATCTGTGTGCCAATTTCATCCAAATCACTATTTTTAAGTTCCGAGCTTGTATACTGAACTATTTTTACACATTGATGACGCTCGCTGAGATAATCAGTAAATAGTCGAAGTTGTGCTCCTCTGATCCCTAGTGTTTCAAGCTTGTGCAAAAGTAAAGTACAAGAAATAGTGTCAAAGGCCTTGGCAAGGTCTAGAAAGATACCATTTTTTTTTTAAATTGTTTGCATACCATTATCTAGATTGGTAGCAATATAATTAGTTAATTTGTGTACTGCCTGGCCAGTTGATCTACTGGCCCTAAATCCAAATTGACTATCTGAAAGTAGTTTGTTATCTTCCAGATATTTTATTTGAAACTCCTGTTAACACTGAAATGGGTCTGTAACTATATTATGACGTGCGTATACGCTCACTGACAAGCTGCAAGGATCATTTGGCAACTGAATGACAGAAGCATGGTAGGCACGGCTACTCATAACCATGCTTCCCATCTGGTTCCCTTGGCCCCGACAACAACTAGATCGGAAGAATAGCGGTCATCTATTTGTTTTAAATTGACAACATTTTTGGGGTTTTTGTTATGTGAAGAGCGTTAAGAGGACTCCTTCGTTAACTTCTCTAATCTGTAAAATCTGTCAGGAGTCATAGGCATTGATCTACAAAAATCCCGTTATAAGATATTCAAGCCTGCCTACAACATAATGCTATAACTTTTTCGAAAGGTAAACTTCTCAATGCCCAACACATCGACAACACGACACGACAACGATGACGACATTATGAAGTTTTCGTAAAGCGCGCGGTTTGTGTGATCCACTTTACTGACCATATCATTTTTATCTCAGGGTTTTTTTTTTTGAGGCTGCGAAATCATCAAATAACTTCTCCTGCTCTGGGTGGAGCAGGAGGGCGTGTCAGACTTTTACTGACTAAAACCCACCCGTGTTCCCTCAGTTGCCTGTGTGCCATTTTTTACTTCGCCATAATGTTTTAATGATTTTTTACGAAATATTCCTCGATTTTTGTTATGATTGAAGAGAGGATCACTCAATCTACATGCACATGGATATGATTGACATGTAAGTGTTTATACAAACCTACTTACAGAAATATAATAATTTATCATTTATCATTCATGGCGTTTTTTATGTTGATAAGCTTACAAATCTCGAACATATGAAAGAATGGGTTTACAATAACCTTCAAAATGGTTCAGATTCTGATCCGCAATTAGGGTGCTGACACTGACCAGCATGTTGCAAAAAACGCTTTGGAGAAATTGCGTTCAATAAATATTAAAATTAGACTAGGTAGGTATTTAAATTATTTTGACTGTTGTCCGTTTGTCCCATCACAATTCCATTGGTAGATTCATGGGAACTGGGAAATAGAACCCGTGTAACCACTGAGTGATACACCGTTGTAGGTATGGATTTGAGGACCTGGGGCTGCCACAGGGCCGAATTCATGGTCCTGTGGCACCCACAAGGGTGTCCTCCTTGGGTCCGGAGATGATTTTTTTCCTCTAAATGCTGGCACGATCCAACTACAACAAAACATTTTAGCGCCGAGGGCTATCAGTGTCTCTTCGACGCGCTGAGATGGGGCACTCTATTGGATTCTAAATCCTCAGTTCCACACCGAGGTTTGAAAATCTAGTGCGCCATAAAATCCCGCCGCGACTTTATTACGCCCGTGCAGATGTCGACGTCGTATTTCCGCCTGTCTATAATCTGAGAGGGAAGGGTAAAAATAATAAACAGTATTCTTAAAGAAATGATTTTATTTCCATTACAATTGGACATCTGTTATGTATCTTTGGATTCTATTACCTATTATAGAAGGGACCAGTGGGAGCAGGGATACATTTCGCTCAAGCTGATGACGTAGTAGTTGCGGACTGAGTGCGAGCCGCGCGCCCGACTTTCCTCGCGCAGTGTACGACTGACATCAACGATGTCCATAACTGTATGTCAGACTCTCTGGATGCAGTTCATCGTATGCCTCGCCAGCGAGATGCCTACTGTGTGCGTCGTCAAGAGACCCAAGAGGAATGATCACAAATTAAGTACCATATTGGTTATTGACCCGAAATCAAATCCGAGGCGACAGCATTTTCTTTCGCTATCAGAGAACAATTCGTGATGTGGTGGAATTATAAGCAACCAAGTTACAATTACGATTTACACAACAGGATTACGGACAGGACTCTTCTCTCTGAAGGAGTGAGCTGTGACCCACCACGCAGGCCCAGCTCGGGTCAGTGGATGGCACTCATGGACAAATAGCCGTCAGGAGTTGCGACACTATGGAATTCAGGGTTGGTTTTGCTGTCAAAAGTATGCTTTACAAAATAAAAAAGTAGATTTAGAAATCTCTGGCTTTGGTTTAGTATATAGCCATCGATTTGAGAAACTAAAATTATTTTTCACACAAAATTATGTACTATGTATTACAACATAGACAAATTAGATTCAAAACCTATTATTGATGCTCACTCAATAACTACTGAAGCAAATTAAAATTTCGCCGATGACTTGTAATTATGCTGTCAGTTTTTTTAATTATAACTCCATAAGTATTTTATTATTACGTTGCAAGTTATAAAAATCTATCTTGGATTTGTGAAGTAACTCCTGTCCGGCATAACGATACACAATCAGCCTATAATGTACCCATTGCTGGGACACAGGCCTCCTCTCTGGGAGACTGAGTGGGCCGTAATCCAGTATCTTAGAATTTTTGGTTCTAGGACTTGCCGGTTTGTTCACGATGTTTTCCTTCACTGTTTTGATAGCAGTGGTGATGAAATTAAATACACAACTGTCTGCCTGGGTTCGAACTCGTAGGTCAGGGCCGATGACACTGGCGACCACGGCTCTCACTTGAGTAACAATAAGTAAGCCCATAACTGATGTTCGAACTCGTAGGTCAGGGCCGATGACACTGGCGACCACGGCTCTCACTTGAGTAACAATAAGTAAGCCCATAACTGATGTTCGAACTCGTAGGTCAGGGCCGATGACACTGGCGACCACGGCTCTCACTTGAGTAACAATAAGTAAGCCCATAACTGATGTTCGAACTCGTAGGTCAGGCCCGATGACACTGGCGACCACGGCTCTCACTTGAGTAACAATAAGAAAGCCCATAACTGATGTAGTCTGCAGTATATAGTGTGGCAGGCGAGGACATCAGGTGCGCTCTCAGTTCGCGGTGGCCCACTTGAAGCAGTAACATACGAGATGCGCTCGTACAGTTAGCGCCGACTCCTCGCAGTGATACCCTGACAGTTGCAAGCGGTCGTCTACGTTGAACAGTCGCGACACGCTGAACTGTACGCAGAGTGCAGGGGCGCGGGGGCGCGGGGTCGTGGGAGCGCGGATAGACCCGCTCTGTCCTCCGACAGCTAATACTTACAAAAATTCTTAATGATACATTGATTACTAAATAACTTGAAGTATTGTACAAGAACCTATTTTAGAGAACTTACGTACGTTTATTATAATAATAAAGACTAGCATACACATGAGCGGGCCGCGGGTGACGCATGCGCGCGGGCGCGGCCGGTACAGCGTCATGTTCATGTTCTGATACCGATAAAATTGTTACCGATCGTAATATATAATCATTTTATTAAAATACCTTACAATTTCGATTAATACAAATAATATTAAAGAAAATATTGAGCATAATTATTATTACATTACTTATAAGCCGTATCACAGTACGCTAACTTAAAATAGTTAATGTTTGAGAACTTTATTTGTTCGCACTATAATAAAATAAAATAATATATAGTATTCAATATGCGCAAAAACGATATACAGTAATGGCCGCCTCGTGACGCACAACTAAGTATACACTAACGTATATAATATAGGCCCAATACAAACCAACCGTACAGACAGTCTTACAAGTGTGCGCAAGGGCGCGCGCCCTGCCCACCTCTAAATCATAACAAGCGTCATCATTGGTCCGAGTCGAATGAGTCTTCTAACGTGTATAGTAACTACATATATGTTATAAGTATTTTTCAAATGCTAAACGAAGGAGTACATAGTACATAGGTGAGTGCGTGTGTCGGGGATGTAGGCGCATTGGCGTGACCGCCGAGCCACGAGCCACGCGGCGCAATATCTTACTAACAACATTTTGGCACTGATAAATAAACACATAATAAACTAGTGGAATTCAAAGGGCCGCGCTCGTCGCCGCACTGACACAACAGCATTCACTCGTCGGTACTCTTTGGTTAGTCAGTACACTGCGGGTACACAGCGGGTAGACTCGGCGCGCGTCAGTCACGCCACAGCGCCACGGGGATTATGTTAACTTATCAACTACTGTCGCTACAAAGGTCTACATGTTCGTTTTGAGATCGGTTACATTATACTGATGAAGAAAAAGCATGTCGTCCGTGTTCATTGCTGCGGCGCGCCTGTCGCACACCGCGGTCGCATGTCGCGGTCGCACGCCGCGGTCGCATGCTGCGGTTGCACGCCATGCTCGCTGCGGTTCGTAAGGCCTGTGTGTTCTGTAGTACATGTCAGCCGCGTCACGTTTATCTGTATAAAGAAAAAAAGGAAAAAGTTACAATCTATTCTAAACCAAAATTTTGCGAATGGGCCAGCGTTGGCATTAGAATAAGCAGAGATATTGTGAAGCAATCTGAAAATTGTGTAAGCAATTCCGTGTGAC
The DNA here is from genome assembly GCA_947359405.1 of Antitype chi. Classification (NCBI taxonomy): domain Eukaryota; kingdom Metazoa; phylum Arthropoda; class Insecta; order Lepidoptera; family Noctuidae; genus Antitype; species Antitype chi. The sequence goes on from OX375807.1 coordinate 197,759, forward strand.
CACACACCAGCACTGTACGGTTACGCTAAAATAAATAGATCGTCAACCTTTTTCACGATTCCATAAAGTCGCACTTATAAGTTTCTCCTAACAATTATTTTACTCACGATGAAGACGTGTGCAATTTGCAATGATCAGTTTAACGACGGGGGCAATGTGGAAGCTGCAAGAAATTCCTGGATTTCTCTTGTGCAAGTGTGTCTGAAGTGGGTTGGAGAAAGCTGGGACCCGACCGAAGAGCGCAATAGAAATGTCCTGCTTGTAAATCGTCGCCTGCTCTGCTTTCTCCGCAACCTTCTGCTTCATTGGATACGGTACTAGGTGAGATTCGCGAATTGAAGGAGCAGCTGCAGAGCTTACCAACCTTAGTCGCCGACATAAAATCGATTAAAGATGAGTTGATCGAGCTTAAGAAAAGTTGTAATTTCTCTAGTGTCGAATTCATTGAGTCTACCTCAATGAATTCGATACCCGACTTGCTGAACTAGAAATAAAAACCTCGGAGTTGGAGAAGCTTCAGGACACTGTGTCTTCATTGCAAACAGAATTAGCCTCAACTAAGCTTGAGCTTATCTCGTTTGGTCAGCGCTCCAGGTTAAACAATGTGGAGATTAAAGGTGTCCCTCTAAAGAAGGTTGAGAACTTATTCTCAATCGTTGACGCTATCAGCAGTCAAATCATTTACAAGTGTCCTAAGACCCAGGTTAACTACATTTCGAGGGTGCCTATGCATCAAAGGAAAAATTAGTGATAGTGAGCTTCCTCAACAGGTACATAAAGGAAGATATGATTGCGGCTGCACGTGCTGATAAGGATCTGTCCACCTCTGACAGAGCTTTTCAAGGAGCATCACAACGTATTTATGTCAATGACCATCTAAGTGTGGAATCCAAAAAACTTCTGAATGTAGTTAAAATCGCCGCTAGACTGAAACACTATGAATTCGTTGGGGTGAAGCATGGCAAAATTCATGTACACAAGGATTGTAATTGCAAAACCTTTATAATAAGAAAGGAATTTGATTTAAATAAAATTGTTTAAACCGCTTTTATTTACATCCAAGATTAATTTGTTGCTTTTCTACTTTAAAAATTTATCGTAGTTCGCACATCAATTAATCGCTTTGTTTTGTAAAAAGTTTAGCACCTCGGCACTGCTAATGAGCTTCCATTGTATTCCTTATCGCGCTGTTTGTCTTCGAGTTCCAACACTTAAGCATACATTTGTTTCGCTCGCGCTTATGCGTGTGATACGAGGGAGCGTTTTTATATTCGCGGAATAGGGGGTAAGGGGTGGAAATAAAAAAACCAAATTATTTTTCCTTTTCAATATATTCACCTGCAAGACGGATACATTTTTCAGATCTTTCAATTAATTTATTTATACCCTCGTAAAAAAATGTCTTCAAAATACGCCGAAACTGCCTCCTTGACTCTATCATCGGTGGTAAATTTTTTACCCCGCAGCTCTTTTTTCATTTTTGGAAACAGGTAATAATCACTCGGGGCCAGGTCTGGACTGTAGGGTGGGTAATTCAAAATATCAAAGCCCACCTTATGCAGGGCAGCCAACGCAACGCGGCTCTTGTGGACGGGCGCGTTGTCGTGCAAAAGCAACACATCTTTCTTCAATTTTCCCCGTCTTTTCTCTTTGATGGCTTCTTTAAGTCGTTCTAATATTGAAGCGTAGTATTCTCCGGTTATAGAAACACCTTTATCTTTATAATCGATTAATAATATTCCTTCTGAGTCCCAAAAGACCGTTGCCATGAGTTTCCCAGCTGACTGTGACACCTTAAACTTCTTGGGAGGTGCTGTGCCCTTTTTATGCCACTGCATGGAGTCTTGTTTCGACTCAGGTTCATAATGATGAACCCAAGTTTCGTCTCCAGTAACAATTCGACTCAATACAGCATCCTTGTCTTCATTACAGAGGTCCAAAAATGCACGTGAACAGTCTACGCGCTGTTGTTTTTGCGGCGGCGTGAGCATTCTCGGCAACCATCTTGCGCTGACCTTAGTCATGCCAAGATGATCGTGCAGGATTTTAAAATGGTCGTATCGGATACTCCAACCATTTCTGCGAGTTGTTTCTTCTTTAGTCGAGCATCGTCGAGTACAATTTTTTCAACTTTTTGGATAAGTTCTGGCGCGGTCACCTCGATGCTCCTACCCGGCCTCGGGTCGTCTTCAAGGGATTCCCTTCCTTGTTTAAATAAACTGTGCCACTTGTACACCATGGTTTTTCCCGGACAAAAGTCGCTGTAAACCAATGACATCTCATTAATTATGGTCGCAACTGATTTTCCCTGCTTGGTAAGGAACTTTATAACGGCACGATATTCGATTTTTTCCATATTTCACTTTTCACTCCCGATTATGTTGCTTGGTTGACGATAACTCAAAGACTAATAGTCTAATAACAATGAAACCTCGTATTTATACTAATTATGAGTCACTGAACACGTTACGACTCTAATGAGCCTAATCACCCCCCTACAACCCTCTCATTCCGCGAACTTAAAAACGCACCCTCGTATATTGCTGCTTGCTTGCTCGCACAGTAATTTTTGGCCTAACATCAGATGATTTACACATTCTTGCTAACTTTACTTATTTATACCCGCATTATAAATTCATAGGTACCTGTTTTATGCGTAACTAATAACTGTCTCGTAATTCATTTATTATATTATATTGTTGTTACGGCTTATTTAGTTATTGTTCGATTTATGTTCCATGGCTAACAACAGTGAACAGTGTCTTACTGGCCTTTATCAGAACGTACGGGGATTGCGAACTAAGACTGACTCGTTCTACCGTCAGGTTCTACAGAATTCCTACGATGTTATTGTTTTGACGGAGACGTAGTTAATGGATGGCATTGATGAACATTATTTGGTGTGCAGTGACTGGTCAAACGAGAGGTGGCGGTGTGCTTATAGCGACGCGTAGGGACTTACCTGTCAGACCGCAACCGCTCCTGCACTCCTCGGCGGAGGATTTTTGGATCAACTTACGGCTTAAAAATTCGAAGTCACGAAAATACGTAAACCTATATATTTGTACTGTTTACTTGTATGAACTAAACAAAGGGTTTTCGTTTTCGGAACAACTTAATAACTTCCTGTCAACATTGAACCATACAGGGGGTCTACTCTCTAAGCACGAAACCCGTAGTGTCGGCCTTAGTTACGGGCGTTTCCTACTCCGCATCACCTTCGGACGTAAGATTAGTTTGGAATCCGAACTAAGAAAAAATGACAACACGATTTGACAGTTGTCCTTACTCCCGATGTGTTTTTGCCCGTCCGAAAAGTTTATTTTGACACTTGTTTAGACGGATCGTTATGTCATTTGATGCGACAACAAAATATTTATCGTGCTGTTGACGAAAGTTAGAGTTCGGGAAAAAATATATATTATTAGCTACTTTTTTAATGCTCGAAGAACTTTTGCAAGAAGAGCGGAGGCGACGCCGATTATACTTGCGCCAAAACTTTTAACTTTCGCTTGGCGAGTATTGCCGACGTTGAGTTTATAGGGAACTATTGGCCCACGCGGGAATTATTCGAAGATTTGTGTGAGGATCTATTACCTCTTTTGCCTCAACAAATGCGACGAAATGGTGTTGATTCAAAAATGCTTTGTTTTACACAATATGTGTAATCGAGCGGGCTTAGAAGCTCCTACCCTCACCGAGGACGACCTGATATTAGAGCGCAATAGACAGGGAGAGCAGCGAGATGAGTCTATGTCCGCTCATCAAGCTCTTCAGCAAGGGCAAAGAGCGAGGGACAGATTAGTGCAATTGCTGGAGAGAAATAGGTACTTATGCAGTCTCAAAACTAATCTCCTAATAATACATGTCAATAAATACATAGGTTATTTATAATATTGATTAGGGTAAAATAAATATTTTACAAACTGTTTATTTTGTTTACAGGACATAATGGGTGTTGGGACTGGCGGAAAAGACTATAATTTAAAAAGATTTACATAATAAAAGCATTATATTTTATAAACATATTTTTTTTTTTATTAGCACCAATCAAATAAAGTAAATATACAATTAACAATACCTACACTATAACAATCAAAAAATATTTTCTTTATTTCTTCAATTATTGCTAGGAACGTAGTTTCTCTTAGTTGTCTAATAATGTCTCAAATACCTAATACATAATCTGAATAAAATTCAGTCAACAAAACACTTCTATTTATGTGTTGTAGTCCTAAATTATTGCTAGGCAATGTGAATTGTGCAACTTCCCATTGAATTAAGGGAGATGCATAGGCTTTCCCACAGCCGTTTTGAACGGAGTCTTCCGTCGGCACCCCTCAATAGTCCACGAGCTAACTCATTGTTCTCACTCATAAAATTGAGGAGTGCTTCTATTTGCACGTGAGTTGCTGCTGGAGCGGTTAGGGCCATTTTACACTAATTTAAGTACGGAAAATTCGTGCGTTGTAATAATGCGAATTGTTTACAGTGATACTGACATTTCACTTTAAATTTGCCGTCAAAAATAGGAAGGCGAAGGTATTAACGGGCTACAGGCTACAATCGGAACAAAAATGGTAAAAGTAGTTATATTATAGTTATAAAGACATAATAAACAGTATATCGTTTAAAATGTGGTCATTTTTATTTTAAGCAAAAATAATTTTTTGCCTAAAAGCTTGAAATCCACGAATTAAATAAACCGGTAATCGACCGGTAAAATAGCTCAACTCTATCGTCATGTGTCATTCTTTCACGAATATTGTCTATGAATCCGTTAGAAACTCATGAATCCGAAATCAATCGCGAGTAGGGTTTACACCTTAGTTTCGAACAACCTTCGGACGGGCCCGAGTTTTCGTTGACGGACTTAGAGAGTAGACCCCCTGCTCCGAATAAAACTTCGGATGTGTTTTTAGTTTTCGGTGATTTTAATATGAGTGAAATCACGTGGGCTCCATCTAATAACCTTTCGTTAGTCCCAGTCAACCCCGCCACTAGTGACGAATGTTTGTTCTCGGACGAGTTATGTATGCTGGACTTTGGACAGTATAATGGGGTAGCTAATGGATACGGAAAACTGTTGGACTTAGTCCTCTCAAATAAGTTAACCTGTGTTAGTGAGTGTGTTGACCCTCTAGTGCCTATTGATCCCTATCATCCTACGTTGTTAATCAATATTGACATCTTTGAAATACCTCCCCTTGAGCATGCGCCGCGGGTGCGATATATCTATAGCAAAGACGACTTTGATTCTATAAACAATGAGATTTCTGGCATTAATTGGGACCACGAGTTTTCAATACGATCCCTAGATGAGTCGGTTGAGTATAAAACTGTTTACAAACAAGTATATACCACAAAAGCTAGTATGTAATAATAAATACCCAATCTGGTTCAGCTCATCACTCATCAAAACTATTAACGAAAAATATAAATATCTTAAAAAAATAAAGATTTTACGGCAATAAAGCTGACGAGTTAACTTTTAAATATTTGCGTGACAGAATAAAGACTGGAAGCTTCTTGTTATAAATGTTATCTTAATCAAACTGAAAAATCCATTAAAGCTAACCCTAAACACTTTTGGACGTTTGTAAAAAATCACTACAGCTCTAATAATATACCTAATACATTAAAATATAACGATGAATCATTACTCACTGGAGATTCTATTTGTGAGGCTTTTCCTCTTATTTCATGTCAACTTTCCTCAACCCCACTTCATCTAATACTCCAAGTCAATCTCCTGTTTTACCTTTCGAAACTAGCAAAACTTCATCTGACATTTGTCACATAGAAGTGAATGTTGATGTTGTGACCGGTTTACTTCGTAACTTGGATCCAACTAAAGGGGCTGGCCCTGATAACATAATACCATCTAAATTTCTAATTAAATGCGCGCCCTCCATTGCCCTACCTATCACAATTTTGTTTTCCAAATCTAAAACAGAGATTACTAATTATAGGCCTATATCCAAGCTGTGCATTATAGCTAAAATATTTGAGAGGATTGTCTATAATCAGTTATATTCCGCCCTTGCTAGCTCGCTCAGCTCCTTTCAGCACGGATTTTTGAAAGGACGGTCTACCACTTCTAACTTGATTTTATTTAATTATTTTATTACGGATGCTATGGATAATGCTAAGCAGGTCGATGTGATTTGCACAGATTATAGCAAAGCATTTGATCAGATCGACCACGAAGAAGCTAAGCTACATGGGCATCCGTGGTGACCTCTTGAGGTAGTTCTCTTTTTACACGCTTTATACAGGGTGAAATTGAAAACATGCGACAAACCGAAATGGGAGATTGTACTCATCATTATGAACAACTTTTACTAAGGGACCAATGATGCAATAGCGAAAAAAAAAACATCTGTTTCGTACATTTATGTTCGCATAACTCGTCAAAATGTAGGGAACAGCTGTTTTTTTTTTACGATTGCATCTTTGGTCCCTTAGTAAAAGTTGTTCATAATGATGAGTACAATCTCCCATTACGGTTTGTCGCATGTTTTCAATTTCAACCTGTATAGCTTCACTTGTATGTTTGTTTATTTGTTTGTATGTAACCGACTCCTTTGAGCGCGATTTTGACCCACTTTAAACGGTCAGATTTCATTGAAACTTTGTAAACTTGTCGAGGACCGATGACAATTCAATAATTAAAAAAAAATTGGGGAAAAAAAGAAAAACACGTTTTTGTAGTTAGCAGAACTAAACAATAGAAAATAAATACTAGTTTAAAAAACTAAAAAACACGCTTTAAAAACAAAACTAAAAAAGGAGAAAATAATTTAATTCAATTAAAAAGCGTGGGGTGCTTGACATTAATTGATTATAAAAATACCTCAAAAAGCACCCCACGCTTTTTAATTGAATTAAATTATTTTCTCCTTTTTTAGTTTAGTTTTTAAAGCGTGTTTTTTAGTTTTTTAAACTATTACTTTTTAGTTTGGTTTTTAAAGCGTGTTTTTTAGTTTTTTAAACTATTTTTTTTTTTTTATTTGTAGTCTATGTAAACGACATCTATCAGTGCTTCCATTCATCAAAACTATTATGCTTTGCTGATGACATGAAAATCTTTGCCACTATTTCCACGCCCGAAGATAGATTAGCACTTCAGGCTGACTTGTATCGGCTTGAAGAGTATTGTCGGGCTAATAGACTTGATCTCAATCCATCCAAGTGGTCAGTGATCACGTACACTAGAAAACGTGCAGTCCTAGCCACAACTTATACTTTGGCGGGCCAGGTCTTGCCAGGGTGCATTCGTGACTTGGGCGTCCATCAAGACAGTAAGCTAGTTTTTAACATACACATTGACGCAATTGTCAAAAAAGCTTCTAAACTACTTGGGTTTATAATACGTCTCTCGAAGTGTTTTACTGATGCTAAAACACGAAAAATATTGTATTGCACTTTCGTAAGAAGTCAGCTAGAGTATGCTTCTCAGATATGGAATCCACGTTATCATAAATACATTGACCGCGTTGAAAATATCCAAAGACGGTTTATAAAATATCTTATCTTTCATCAAAGGAGTCCATATCAGTCAGCCGATTATCTTGGGCTCTGTAAGAAGTATCATCTGCTACCACTGGTAGATCGACGTAAAACTGCAGACTGTTTATTCTTGCTGAAAATCCTAAATAGTAAAATCAAAAATCATCAAAATCAAAATATTTTATTTCACATAAGCCTGCATGGGCACTTATGAAACGTCAGAAGCTAGGTGCACGGTTGCAATTTGTCGTTTCTATGGAGAAGAGCCGGCAAGAAACTCCATGGTTACTCCTTTAAAAATAATTGGCTTTTACAATGTTTTTAAATTACAGTGATAATAGCTATGGGAGGACAGTGCAGGCCTGTCAATAAGTACCAGGTACTAGAGGAATGAAAATACAGAATAGAAAAACGTCTACAAATCTAGTATCTAAGGCCTACAGCATTCTCTCATTCACAATATGTAAAATAATCTACCTATATAAAATGAACATATTTGAACCAAGTGACATGATTTCCATGACGATCACTAATAATAAATAGTCGAAATTAAAATTGTTGTATAATGTCAAATAATGACGAGAATATGTCAGACATTGTAAAAAATAGAAAGAATAAAAATTAACAACCTAGCTGTGGCTACATCAGTCAACTGCTTTATTTTTCTTACTGCGTAAGCAGCTGAGCTTAATCTGCTTGAAAGTGCTCTAATGTGGGCACCCTATTGCAATTTTGAATGTAAAGTAATTCCCAAAAATACAGTTTCCGAAATAGCATCTAGTTTCTTGCCATTAAGTTTTAAATTAAGACCTACTTGGGGTACATTTGGTAACGAGAACTTAAGACATTTAGTTTCGTTTGCACAGTAACATTGATAACCACGGAAGAGAAAAAAACAGGTGGAACTGCAATGCAACAAAATTACTATAGGAACCGTTGTCGCCAAACTCACACACATAATCCTATAATCATATAATGCACTACAAATAAACAATTCGTTTGATTTGTCGTTTTAGTTTTAGTCAAAACTAGCATAAGCCATAGATCCTACATCTGGAAATAAACGTTCAGGTTCTGTAGATAGGATTTATTTTACTTTAGCTCAGAAAGTATTTACAACGTTTTGTAATCTAAAGTCAAACTAGATTCGATTGCCGAGTAAATTCCGCTACTCGACCATAGATGGCAGTATTTTTAGTAGTCCCAATTTTAAACTTAATCTGCATAAAAATAAGGTCGACATTCGCGTCATAGGTCGATATCTATTGCTACTCGATCAATGCCGCACATGCATTGAATTTTAATTACATTATCGATATCGATAGATAATTGTTTTGAATTAAACAAAAAATTGGGTGTCCTGTTGAGAGTTACTAATAAGTTGGTAATAAAACTGTAGGAAGAATAACGTAGTGTTATTTGAAAATAAAATAAATAACTGAAATAAAAATAATACTATTGAAAACAATACCAATGAAACAATGAACAGGAGAAAAAATATTACTGTGTTTAATTTAATTTCAATTCAATCCATATTTTTAAGTGATAATAATAAAACATGATAACCGACTTGATTAAAAAACTTAATGATTTTCGAAAACGGTGAACTGTTCAGTGGCACTGGAGTTGCGTTGAAATATTTGTTGTACTGTCATTGAGGCGGTTTGATGACTTAATGATCTTACACACCGAAATGACCGATTAGTCAATGCAATGCAACGTCTCAGGCATCATTAAAATTATAATAATTACGTTATTATGTAAAAGTTTGATTACTTTTTGCTATAAAGCATCTATGCAACATAATACACTTCTTAAAATAAATTTCGTGTATGAATCTTAAGCGACCTATAGTGGTATTGTAATGTTATTTTGCAATAAATATTAAATGACTAATTTTCTTTTATCGATATCCATCGATAAAACCAACATCCGACCCGACTGCATCACTAATTGAGTAGCGAAGTACTTTCCAGAATGAAATAGAGAATACAATCAATCTAAAATAAACTTTATTTTAATCATGTAAGGTTGATTTTAACCAGACGTTATATTAAATTATTAGTAAATTGAAATTAACTAAGATTTTATTAGAAAACAAATAAAACCGTACATATCGATGGTACGAAACACCTCAATTTTTAAGATTTATTCTCCTACTATCATTTTTGCGCTCCAAAATGGAACAATACGGTATAGCTACGGAAAAATAAATTTGTCGCGAGACTAGCAACTCGACGCGATGTTAGAACACGACTGGGACCAAGTTAGCGTAACAACGCTTAATTGTGGCACGCGTGCCACGCCTACTTTGCAATTCCATGTTTTTTATCTTCCGTGTTGATAACCCTGAGCTATTGTCAAAATTGTATTTTAATGTGCCAAGTAAGATGCTTCGTTTTAATCCCCCCATACGTGTACCTCATACATCTTCAAATTATAGGCAGAACAGTTATATTGTGCGCGCAAGCAGGAAATTCAATGATATATGCAAGGAATTTAATTTTCATCCATTCACAATTAGCGTGAATTCGGCCAGAAGGTGCTTAAGCCATAAAAAACAATGCCAGATCCTGCCCCACCTTTTATCAATTTACAGGAAATGTAACTTTATTAAAATTATCGCATGAAATTATGACCCTTTTTTACTTAACTGTTATTCTGTTATATTTTACCAAAGTCAGATATCTTTTATGCGTAGAATAAAATTTACGTCTGACAATTCTGCTATGGAAAATCTGTCAAAAATTCAATTTTTTTTTTCAGGATAGTATAAGATATCTAGGTATAAAAGTTTGTTGAAATTCGCCCTTAGGGATAAAAAGCTAATGATAAAAAGTGATTTAAAAACCCAACGCCTATTTCCTGTGTTTATCGCAACCATCCGCATTACTTAGTAACGCGCATACACGCGGAACAAAACGAGTTATTTTATTTAAAAATGACATCTATTAATTTATTATATACCTACGGATTTATGTCTATTTTATATGTATTTGGTTTAAATACATACTTTTAAAGAAAATAATGTTTGTTAATACATAAGTAATATTATTATGAATGGTATGTTCTAATATATCTTTCACATTTAAATAAACGATTTTTTTATTATATATTATATTTGAGCATTAGTAGGTAGGTCATTAGGTGTAACGAAACGGTCATTGACGAGCTAATAGCAATGTCAAAAAAGCATTCATTGACATTCGCTCTGTTCTGTTTGCCTTTGAATTTTGTTTGTATTTTACGCTTCATAATCACATTACACACATACACACATAAACACACACATACACATACACACACACATACATACATAACCTAACACACACATACACACACACACACACATTACATACACACATTACACGTTACGTTTACATTTATAAACTAACACTAGTAATAAGTTATAATATTGTTTACTAACACGCTGGATCATTGTTGTCCGATAATAAAGAAATAATAATACAGATCCAGCCAAATATCGACCAATCACTTGCTTACAAACTCTTTATAAAATCTTGACAGCCTGTGTAAGTGAAATAGTATACGGACACTTAACCAAACATAACATACTCGCAGAACAACAAAAAGGTTGTCGTAAGAATAGCCAGGGATGTAAGGAACAACTTACTATTGACGCGGTTGCTATGAACAGCGCAGTAAAACGCAAAAAAGATATTCATACCATGTTCATCGATTACCAAAAGGCCTATGATTCAGTCCCGCACAGCTGGTTGCTACGCGTCCTAGATATCTATAACATCCACCCCACACTTAGAGTTTTCTTAGAATCTACCATGAAAAATTGGCAAACGGTACTTAAAATAAATCAAGCCTCCACGAGTCTGACCACTAAACCAATTTTCATAAAACGTGGCATTTTTCAAGGAGACTCTCTAAGCCCTTTATGGTTTTGCATGGCACTCAATCCACTCTCCCACCTACTAGATAAAACTAACACAGGATTCACATTGACAAACGATAACACACAATTCACATTGACACACCTAATGTATATGGATGATATAAAGTTGTACGCAGCAGATAAGAAATCACTTTTCCATTTAGCAGACACCACACAAGCATTTTCTAACGATATTATTATGCAATTCGGAGTAGACAAATGCAAAATTTTGTCAATTGTCAAAGGAAAAACACAAAACAACAGTTACACACTTGGATCAGGTAAATCTATTGAGCCAATGGATGAACACAGTACTTACAAATACCTAGGTTTCAAACAATCGAGACAGATAGAACAAAAGATGACAAAACAAGAACTGCTCAAAAAATTTACACATCGTCTTAACCTAATCTTTAAAACCAACCTTAACTCCAGAAACACAATAAAAGCTATCAACACGTTCGCAATACCCATTCTTACATACTCTTTCGGAATTATTCGATGGTCAAAAACCGATATCAGAAAACTACAGCGCACTATCAATACACTCCTTACCAAACACAGGAAACATCACCCTAAATCATGCATACAGCGACTTACACTACCACGCCAAGAAGGAGGAAGAGGATTAATAGGTATACACAACTTGCACAACAAACAGATACTTTCACTCAGATCTTACTTCCATAACAAATCAGAACATTCGTCATTACACAAACATGTAATCGAAACAGATAAGAAATTTACACCACTCAACTTACAAAATAGAAACACTCAAATTAATGAAAATCTCATAACCACTCAACAAAAAATTGCAGCATGGTCTGGGAAAGCCTTACATGGAAGACACCGAGCCTACTTGTGCCAACCACACGTCGATAGAATTAAGTCGAACGAATGGCTCAAACGAGGTGAATTGTTTCCTGAAACTGAAGGTTTCATGCTTGCGATCCAAGATCAAATAATAGTAACTCGTAACTACAGAAAGTACATTATGAAAGACTCCAATCAGCCGTCTGACACATGCCAACATTGCAACAGTGCCTCTGAGACCATTCAACACATAACAGGGGCCTGTAAATCCCTCGCCCAGACAGATTATAAACACCGACATGACCAGGTTGCCGCAATTATACACCAACACTTAGCGCACAAATACAAACTTGTAGGTGAGATGATTCCCTATTATAAATACAAACCTGAAACCATATTAGAAAACAGGAACCAGAAAATCTATTGGGACCGAACTATAATTACAGACAAAACTATACACTACAATAGACCTGATATCACCGTTCACGACAAAATAAATAAAACAGTTTACTTGATAGATATAGCTATACCTAACTCACACAACGTTCAAACTACAATATCCGAACAACTTAGTAAGTACCAAGACCTCGCCATAGAAATAAAAACCCAATGGAAAGCACAAACCGTCCATATAGTCCCTATCGTACTCTCTTCTACCGGTGTAGTACCGAAGGCTCTCACACAAAGTCTTGAGACTCTACACATGCCATCTCACACACTTTACATGCTCCAAAAAGCCACCATTCTCAACACCTGTCGTATCACACGAAAGTTCCTGACTTCTTCTACACTATCATCCACCTTTTCAATTTAATTTCCCTTTTCCCCTTACACACTTGGTTCCGGCCCGTGTGTAAGGTCGTAAACTCTCATAAAAGAGAAGAAAAATAAAGAACTCAAAATAATAATAATAATAATCTCTTCGCGATCATAATTATTACAGTTATATTTTCACAACGTTTGAGATGGCGCTGACCGTCATGTAAACATTGTGCTCCGTTGCTATTTTCTCTTAAAAATATAATAACCAGTAAATTATTCCTGATTTTCTTTTTAATGTACTTCTTAATGTGCGGACAACTAGTGTGAACGTTATCTGAACGTAACTGCTGCATATGACAAAGTTAAAAGTGTTTCAAACTGGACTGTTGATTGAAGCAAAACTACAGCTGTGTTGTGTTTTTAGTGCATCAGAACTATTACGAACTATAAACGAATGACTGTGATCAAACTGTGAGTAAATAATAATAAAAAGTAAATTCAAAACAACTGTTGGAAAAATTATACAATAATTGTGTCCAAAGGTCAAGCAAATTCAAATTCATAATGAACTTTCTTAACCCAACTCGATAAAGAATCTGCCAGGGGTGCGGGTTGTTCGAAAGAGATACCGCGGCCCCTGGCACACAGGCAACTGAGGGAACACGGGTGGGTTTTAGTCAGTAAAAGTCTGACACGCCCTCCCGCTCCACCCAGAGCGGGAGAAGTTATTAGATGATTTCCCACCAAAAAAAAAAAAAACCCAATAAAGAATAATAATTTCAACATAGTTTGCAATGCGGAGTGGCTGTGTAAATATGTCCGACTATGCACAAGTACTTTTTGTGTTTTGTTTTTGTTTGTTAATTTATGTATTTTTCCTGACTATATTATTTGGCTAATTTAGCTAATTTTTTTTTGTGGTTGAACTGTTGCTGTACTTCGGACCAAAAACGTTGAAAGTGTGCGGCAAAAGTCAGATACAAGAATATTAGCCCTATCTACAGCAATAATGATGGCATCAGAGTGTGCTGGTTGTAAACAAGTTTTAGAACATAGTCTATTCCTAGCTTGTAGTAATTGTAAGTATTCGTATGATTTGGAGTGCGCTAATGTTCTTCAAAATCAATTCATACATATGACTGCCAAGTAAAAGTTCAGCTGGGTATGTCACTGTAAAAGACCAAAAGCAATAAATTCAGCCACACCAGCAAGCCCAATGCTGTCCCAGCGCTCAGCTGCAGATGTTGATGATTTAGCTAATGTAACATAACATAACTACTTATATACCTGTACGTAATTATACATACACATAGATAAGAACTATACACCCAATTTTACATTTAATAATTTAAAATAATAATTAATTGAATTGCTTGAATTTGCACGTAGCCCTCTTCCTCTCTCCTAATTTTGCTGTGCCCGACAGGGTCCATATTGTTCCCACTGTTAATTCCATCTTTTAATCACATATGGAATGCAATAAAGAATTGAGTATTGAGTATTGAGTATTAACAGTAAGGCGGAATAAAACTACGTCACCTGCTACTCCGTCAAGCACTCATTGCCCAAATGCACCCGGCTCAGCGCTAAATGTATGTACTCTCGAAACTGTTCTGATGGAGCTGCGGGCGTTCCGCGAAGAAAGTGTGACAAGGTACCATAATCAGGAAGCCTCTATTAATAAGGTGGCTGAAGATATCAAAGAAATAAGATGTTCCATAAACAATCTTCATAGTAAATATGACACCCTTCGGACGGACGTTGACAAGCTGATGGAGAGCTCAGATGTCATTTCTAGCGCACAAACCACACTGCAACTGCAGTGTGATGGAAATACGAAGCGTATAGCTGACTTGGAGATGAAAGATTTTGGCTGTGAAATGATGATCCAGAGGCAACGTATTGATGTCATGCCATAGATACATAGACCGTATGCAGCCGGATAAACCCACCGAGTATTGAGGTCATGATGACTGAAGTCAAGTGGTCCAAAACTTCCAAATATCTGGGGGTCACACTTGTCAATCGGTTCACTATGGATCTGTGCGTATGCAATGCGATGGTGCGAGTCAAGGTAACCCGTCATTTTTGTTTACACGTCAGGACTCTCCACGCGAGTTAAGCTGGGGATTTACAAGACCTACGTGCGATCGCAGCTCACCTACGCCGCTCCAGCCTAGCTTGCTTCATGGCCTAGCAGCATAGGAAGATGCTCCGGATTCAACAAAAATACACGTTGCGTCACATCGTCAAATTTCTTTGGTACGTGAGGAACTCAGCATAAGGTTGGTGAAGGGGATGTTCGCGCAGAATACTGTGAATACCATCATATCAGGGATATTGTATCCTGGTACGCGCGTTTTGTCGACTACAAGTCGTTGAGTTGCGCTTCTGAACCTGACGTCCGGTTACGTTACCCACCCTATACACGCGACTTTCCCGAACAATAGACTCCACACTCTTTACTCGACATCCGCCGCGCACGGGGCGCCTAGGTGGATACAGGCGCCACGAGTGCGGCCCACACACAACTCCACACTCGCGTATAACTCAACTTTGTATTGTGTAATAAGTTAATGGTAGTGTCGCATACCTGTGCACGATGTCGGCGAGGTCCTTGAGCGCACGCTCGACGCCGTCGGCCAGGTGGTGCGTGGGCGGCGCGGGCGAGGCCAGGGCACGCGCCTCCGCCTCCAAGCGCGCCGCGGCCGCGCGCAGCGACACGCGCAGCGCCGCCGAGCAGCGCCGCGCGTCCGCCGCCGCCGCACACGCCGCGCCCAGTCGCGCCAGCCGCTCCGACGACTGCAGCCGCCACAGCGACCCGCGCCCGCCGCCCGCGCCGCCCGCGCCGCACCCGCGCCGCACCTGCATGCACACATACAACCCACTAGTATCACTAACAACAACTAATATAAAGTCATTCTGAGTAAGGCCCTAAACAACGTGACGAATCTAAGTGACATTAAACATCACATTAGCTTTACATCTGAAAGCGCGCCTATCTGAAACTTTCCAAATATAGTCTTACGTTCTTCTATCACGCCCCACTTGCTCAGCTCTGGGCTTCTCTACCACCATGTTGATTGTAATTTGATTTTTTTTTTATATTTTCCTATCAGTCATTGTGCGAATACGCATTACGGCAAATCTAATAACAGTCAGTTCAGTTACAATGCACTTTCTCTACTGAAACTAATACTTGCCCCGAATTAATAATACTACACCCGAACTAATATAAACCCGATTATGATAAGTTATTCCAATATTATAAAGTCATAAATGTATTTGATAAAATGAAATTTGCTGTTGTCTCTAATTACTGTAAACACAATGCGAGTAAATTAAATAGACCTAATTTAATTCGTAACCTATCGGACTTCCCTCTGTACAAACTACCGACAATAAACAAAGAATACGGTAAAAGGATCTGAACGTATGCTCTTCCAAGCATTCTCAATAAATTACCTAAGAAAATACTTAATCAAAAAAATTGGAAAACAAAAAGCCTCGACAAATGAAAAACATCTTGAAAACCTACTTTACCATTGAAAAGTTTAGAATGCGGGAGGAGGTGCCTACGTGTGGGTCCACCATGGGTCCACCAAACAAAGACCTGTGAACGAGTTAACCTAAATTTAATCGATAACACTCATAATCTTACCTCTAAAAGATTGAGCGTAATTTTTTTATGTAAAACCTTTGAATGCATGTGAAAATAAATAGTTTAATTATTTTTTTTACTTTCGAATCGCGCTACTCTCCAAATAATTGAATAGGTTATTGTTGACGTTTCAGATTCTCATAACCGGACTGCTGAGGGCATGACGCGATAGCTCAATTGTGTATTTCAATGATTTTAATTCTGTAAGTATATATTTCACTTTTACACGTCAATCATATTTTAAGAACTACTTAGATGAGAGTTCAGCAATTCCAATCTGACGCTATCTGACCGGAACAAACTCAGAGATCATAGTTTTTTTAAAAATCCAAACATAATCTTCATTGAATCATGTAGGTAAGTGTCTGAGTAAAGAAACACACAGTGGACCTGTCCAGTCCGTGCATGCATTTGTTAGTAATCATGCAGCTCAACTCAAAACCTAAGCATGATTCATAGATTGATTTGATTTCATATAACGTCAATACACGAATTCGAAAGCTAAATCAGATCATAGGCCATAATATCAATATGAGTAGCATTCGTTAGCGTCAAGTTTATTTTGTACTAGTGACACACTTCAGTTCCTCACGGGTGTACCGTGGACGTCAAATAATATCAATATGAGTAGCATTCGTTAGCGTCAAGTTTATTTTGTACTAGTGACACACTTCAGCTCCTCACGGGTGTACCGTGGACGTCAAATAATATCAATATGAGTAGCATTCGTTAGCGTCAAGTTTATTTTGTACTAGTGACACACTTCAGCTCCTCACGGGTGTACCGTGGACGTCAAATAATATCAATATGAGTAGCATTCGTTAGCGTCAAGTTTATTTTGTACTAGTGACACACTTCAGCTCCTCACGGGTGTACCGTGGACGTCAAATAATATCAATATGAGTAGCATTCGTTAGCGTCAAGTTTATTTTGTACTAGTGACACACTTCAGCTCCTCACGGGTGTACCGTGGACGTCAAATCTTGTGGTTGTGTCTACTATAATATGCATGTATTATACATATATCTCTCCCGGAATAAACTTTTATAATGAAAATAAAAATCCTATCAAAATCCGTTGTGGGGTTTAAAAGAAAGTAAGCAGAGAAACAGACAGCGAGGCAGCAACTTTACTTTATACTATTTAGAGAAGAGATATTTACAGCACCTACAACGTTCCTCTACCAACCGACGCGGCGACGAACAGATATTGTATCAGTGGCGCATTGGGCTCATTGCTGTGAGTGCGTCATAGTGGCGACTGGTTTCTTATTTTGGCACCTGTTCAGGGGCTGAATTCACTATGACCACTTAACGATTCCTTACTCGTAAACACGTCAATCACATACGAAATCTGCTAATATCGACAAATTGTCTTGGGACATCCTGAATATGACATTTCGATTCCTTACTTAATCATAGGCTAGGTTCAGATCAGTAATCGCCGAAGACGGGTCGATAACAGTCGACAATAAGCACAGAACGACGTCTGGGTTGAATAAGTGGCGTACACTGACAGGAGTTTTTTGCGATACAAAAATGCCGATATGAATCACAGGCACGGTCTATAAAGCAGTTGTGAGGCCTGTTTTATTTTATTATAGCGAAACGTAGCTTCGAAGAAAACCCCATAGCAAAAAATAATCATATCATTGAAATGCGCGTGTTACATTGGGATGGTGGAGTCACTCTTAAAGACAGTGTGCGTAACGAACACGTAAGGGGGAGTTTTAAAGTAATGCCTATTGCTGAGAGAATTGCAGAAAATTTGGTTTTATAGATGACGATGTTTACCAACGAAGTGAATTGCGCCTAAAGTCCCGCGTGACGGGAAGAGGCGTGGGCAAAAAGACGGCTATTCTAAGACAATCGAGTAGGAGTGGAGTACGTACCTCGTTAGTGCACCAGTCGAGCGAGGTGCGCAGCGCAGCCAGTAGGTCGGCGTCGTCGGCGTCGTCGGCGCCTGCTTGCAGCGGCGTGGCGTAGATGCCCTGCTTGGTGGGCTTGCCCTTGACGGGCGGCTTGCACGGCACGGCCGGCTTGTCGTCGCGGCGCCGCGCGCGCGCGCCCTCGGATGACTCGTCGTCGGGGCGCGCGCGCGCCGCCGGGCTCAGCCGCTCGTCCGACTCCTTGCTCTCCCACAGCTTCTTGAGGCTGCTGATGCTGCCGGTGCTGCGGCGCTTGTCATCGTCGTCGCCGGCGCCGCTGTCCAGCGCGCCGGTGTCGTCGCGCGTGTCGTCGGGCGAGCGCTCCGCCTTCTTGCCCGTGCCGTTGGTGGCGGGTGCGCCGCTCTCCACTTTCCGCAGCCGAGATTTAAAGTCTATGATGGCGCGGCCCGGCTCCTCCGCGTCCTTGGGCGCGGGTAGCATTTTCTTATTGGTTTCCACCTTCTTGAGTTGCGATTTAAAGTCAGTGTTCTTGATCTCCGTGCTCTTTTGGTCGACGTTGTTGGTGTAGGGCGTCTTGCGCAGACTGGCTTTGAGGTCGATAGGTGACACGCTGTCCTTGGAGTCGTCATGGCGCGGCTCGGGCCGGCGCATGTTAAGGCTTTCGGACAGTTCGCTGACGAGGCGCGTCACAGGGTCGCGGTCGCCGAAGGGTGCGGCCGGCTCGGCTAGGTCGGCCAGTAGCTCATTGGGCGGCGACTCGTTGAGGCGGTGCTTCTTCTTGTCAGCGCGCTCCTTGATCTCGGCCACCAGCTTCAGCTCCAGCATCTCCTTCATGTTCTTCTTGGTGGGGCGCTCGTCGTCGTGCTCGGGCGGCGGCGGCGGTGGCAGCTCGGCCAGGCGCTCGGACGTGTCGGTGCCGGCATCGCGACAGCAGTCGGGCGGCGGCGGTGGGGGCTGCGCGTCCTCGGGCGGCGGCGGCAGCTCGGGCGGCGGCGGCGGGAACTCCAGCTCGGCCAGGCGCGGGCGTGGCTTGGCGGGGCTGTCCACGAAGGAGCGCAGCGGGGGCGCGGCGCGGGGTGCGCGTGGCGAGGCGGGCGCGGGCGCGGTCACGCCGCCCGACGAGTTGGAGCGGATCATGTGCGGCATGGCGCGCGCCGTGCGCGGCGACAGCGAGCGCGCCTCGTCGCGCGGCTCTCGACCCGCGCCCACCGACTGGCGCATGGACTCCAGGTAGGCGCCGATGCGCGCGCCCTTGGGCAGCGTGCCATAGCGGTTGATGGCGCGCTTCACGTTCTGCACCTCCAGCGCGGCCACCTGCACGCCCTGCTGCAACAGTGCGCGCACGCGTTAGGTACCGACATGCGACTGGACGGCGCGGCTGGCGCGACACTCACCTTGGGCGCGACGTCGTGCTGGTGCGGGTGAGCGTGGTGGCGCCGCTTGTTGCGGTGGCGCGGCTCGCCCCCCGACTCGTCGGTGTCAGGCGTGCCCTCGGCCAGCGAGCCCTCGGAGGAGGCCTCGCGCGCACGCCCCCCGCCCACGCCCCCGCCCCCACCACCTGCACACAACACGCTCGTCAGCACGGCGCGCCGGCTAGCAACCCGCGTGCCCGCACGCACGTCTCTAGCGGCGCGCTCCCCTGATGTTGGGATTTCCCTTGGTGTAGCATATTTGCGATACCGCTCAGTAAACACCCTACACCAAGTGAAGTGCCAGCATGAGGCCCAACCAAGTCGCGGTTAACACAAACGTCCACCAAAACAACCGCGGTCTAGTTGCACTCCTAGAATGCCCACCCACACACACACATCACAATTCGCTCACCACTCGTAATCATCCGCAGCTGTCAGATGAGATGCCATAACAATCATTTATGTTGTCGATACTATTATTATATTACATAACAAGATACAGTAAGATAAATAAAACACGAGCAGGAATCGAATATGAGTGACGTAACAGCTACGGAGTACTACACAAACAGTATTGTACTAGCGGCGCCGTTGCTGAGGGCGGGGCCACGCCTGCGCACGCGCACAACTGTGCCGGTTATCGACATATTATTAACATTTAGTATTTAGCATGAAATTGTGACATCTACTTACCTATTGATTTTCTTTTTTATTAATTGCCATTCGATTACCTACGCTACGCTATTTCGTATGCCTGGACATAATATGGACGGTAATTTTTATGTAACATCTGTGTAACTTCACCCGATGTTCACAAAATGAATTTGGATTTGTTTGACGCCTGTTTCGCGTGTAACTTGTTACATTCGCCAAGGCGTCCATACTAAATCTGTTCATAAAGCACAAACATTCATACATATCAATGCTACGCGCACAGAGTGTGACGCGTCGTGTGCACAGTTCGTGCGCAGGAGTGGATGCGCCTTGACAGTACGCGCCGCGTTCGGCGACACCCCGTCATATCCCAATTTATAATATAATATATCAGCTACATAATTACAGTGCGTCATAAAAGAGTAGAAATTAAATAGGAACTATCACGTTTCCTTTCCTAGCAACACCTTAAAATGAGTCTTGACCTGTTAATTCTTCTCGATCGGTTTCGATTTGCGTTAGAATTTTGGTTTTTGTGTGTTAATTCTGAGTGTGGACAAGAAAACAGTGATATATAATATCATGAATAAGGTAATTCGTAGTGGTGCCCGTGAAATAATTTATAAATTTTTCAATCGGTGTATGACAGAATTTCAAGCTGGAAAGCTGCTATCCAACTTCGAAGATGTTTACAAACGTACAGCAGATTTTACTGGTAAGTAACTATTGAAAGTTGTAGTTGCAGTTGTACCAAATATCCATTACAAACGGTTACTATACTCAGGGAGCAAAATTTTCGAATGAAATATTTTACAGATTATTTGTGTACCATCTTTGAGGTTACGTTTAGTTAAACAAATACTATTGTAGTTATAGCGCGACTAAACAATGTCGAAAGTAACACAAAATAATGTAATGTTATTTATTTATTATAAACTAGCTGTGCCCGCGACTTCATCCGCGTGGAATAGTGTCTTTGTCTCTTGTCGAAAACTTGTAAAAAATTCACATAAACCTTACATATTTCCATACAAACTTTCATCCCCTATTCCCTATTGTTATTTTACACCCTTGAGGGTAAAACTTTTACAAACTATGAATGTCATATTTATTTACATCGAATCAACAGCCTAGAAAATAAGTTTCAAGCTCCTAGCTCAAAAAATGACGATAATTCCATACAACTTTTCATCCCCCCCTTTAAACCCCTTACAACCCTTTTTCGCATAAAAAAGTAGCCTATGTCCTTTCTCAGGCTCTAGATATCTGTGTACCAAATTTCATTTAAATCGGTTCAGTAGTTTTGGCGTGAAAACGCGACAGACCGACAGAG
Organism: Antitype chi; assembly: GCA_947359405.1. NCBI lineage: Eukaryota > Metazoa > Arthropoda > Insecta > Lepidoptera > Noctuidae > Antitype > Antitype chi. The sequence goes on from OX375807.1 coordinate 219,701, forward strand.
TTACTTTCGCATTTATTAACCGACTTCAAAAAGGAGGAGGTTATCAATTCGTCGGAACCTTTTTTTTTTCTTTTTTTTTTATGTATTTTCCCCGATTACTCGAAGATGGCTGGACCGATTTAGATTTTGTTTTTTTTGTTTGAAAGGGTATACTTCCCAGGTGGTCCCATGATCATCAAGTCAGGATCTGATGATGGGAACATGGAGAAATAGAGAGAACTCTTCAAATTTTATAGGCACACGAAGCGATTTAGCTATTTTTCGGAAGAGTACTTTCTCGGAGTGGTCTCATTTCAATTTGGTGAAGATCTGATGAAGAACTTTGGAGATAGGCATCGGAACTCCTCAATAAATGATAGCAAATGCACTGGGATTGCTGAAATCTCATGTCTGTCTATTGCTTACACCAGTTCATAACATAACATCACGCCGGTATGCTGTGAAGGGGTAAGCACATGTGAACCACTAAAAAGTGAAAAATAAAAACTTTTTCCAAAAAAAACACAACCGACTTCCTTACTTAATATTAAAAACAACCGACTTCCAAAAAAACACTACAAAGTGAAAAATAACTTTAATTTCGGAAGGCGGTGACAAAAAATTCAAATACAGCTCCAAAGACACCGACTTCCGAAATTAAAGTTATTTTTCACTTGGAGTGTTTTTTTGGAAGTCGGTTATTTTTAATATTAAGTAAGGATTTTTTTGCTATAGCACATTCGTTGAAGCAACATACTAAATGTAAAGAAACATAATTTTAAAATATTTTCACATTATTAACACATTTTCCGCGGGACTTCTTTCTTCAAACTGATAATATATTTTATGTATGTTAACACCATGCTTTGTTTGTTTTAGGTGTTTATGTAAGCACAAGTGAAAAATAAAAACTTTTTCCAAAAAAACCCAACCGACTTCCTTACTTAATATTAAAAACAACCGACTTCCAAAAAAACACTCCAAGTGAAAAATAACTTTAATTTCGGAAGTCGGTGTCTTTGGAGCTGTATTTGAATTTTTTGTCACCGCCTTCCGAAATTAAAGTTATTTTTCACTTGGAGTGTTTTTTTGGAAGTCGGTTATTTTTAATATTAAGTAAGGATTTTTTTGCTATAGCACATTCGTTGAAGCAACATACTAAATGTAAAGAAACATAATTTTAAAATATTTTCACATTATTAACACATTTTCCGCGGGACTTCTTTCTTCAAACTGATAATATATTTTATGTATGTTAACACCATGCTTTGTTTGTTTTAGGTGTTTATGTAAGCACAAGTGAAAAATAAAAACTTTTTCCAAAAAAACACAACCGACTTCCTTACTTAATATTAAAAACAACCGACTTCCAAAAAAACACTACAAAGTGAAAAATAACTTTAATTTCGGAAGGCGGTGACAAAAAATTCAAATACAGCTCCAAAGACACCGACTTCCGAAATTAAAGTTATTTTTCACTTGGAGTGTTTTTTTGGAAGTCGGTTATTTTTAATATTAAGTAAGGATTTTTTTGCTATAGCACATTCGTTGAAGCAACATACTAAATGTAAAGAAACATAATTTTAAAATATTTTCACATTATTAACACATTTTCCGCGGGACTTCTTTCTTCAAACTGACAATATATTTTATGTATGTTAACACCATGCTTTGTTTGTTTTAGGTGTTTATGTAAGCACAGTGTGCAGAATCGTGCAACACGGCATGGAACATGGGGCGCAGAATCATGCACACGGCATGGAATATGGCGGGAACTTCTCGACGCCAGCTAAACATTGAGAGGGTCGTCCTGCAAAGGTATTGGACTACTTGACATATATGCAATTCGGCAGAAAATACATTTTTTTTATACTGTAAAGAAAGAAGTACCAAACAATTGCTAAATTATTCGTTCAATTAAGGGGAACCTAGTCGCGGGCTCGAACTCACTGGTGGGCTTGGCTAAAACTCACGCTATCTCACCAGGCTTCGTGTCCGACAGAAATAGTATCAGTGATGAGCAGTTAGATGCTAGTCTACACGCACAACATTATTGAGTGAGATGCGAATCATTTATGGTAAAAAAATCGCGGAAAATTAAGAAAAATCCTTTGGAAGATCGGGTTTTATGAATAAGCCAATGCATAAATCAATGACTAATAAAGTTTATTGAACTTTTCGGTAAATTAACTTTGTCGGTACCGACTTTGTTTTGGAGATTTTACACTTCTTTTATTACTTAAACACGCCCAAAGTAAAGTTATTAAACACGCCCAAAGTAAAGTTAAATTAGCAAGAAAAACGAGACTTTGTTGGCTCCTAACTTTTTAATGGGTTTTTATTTTAGTATTCTGTTTCCGTACCGACAATATTAATAATGAGACAAAACGATATCATATTTTACTTTGGATGTGCCATGTCAGACAGTGGCGTAAAACACTCCCGAAGTTTGTACGCAAAAAATGTGGACAAGGTTCACCTTAAGGGAAGATATCGGCTATGACGGAAGTCGAGAGCATTTGCGGAAACTTCTAAAAAATATTGGATTTCGATATAAAAAATTTAAAACGAACGTTTGATGGAAAAACCTATTATTGCACACAAAGGGAACAATATTTAAAAATGATCATGGAAAACAGAAACTTACCCGAAGAGCTTCAAAGGGATATAATATGTTTGGATGAAAGCTACATCCACTCTAGCTACAAGCTTAAAAAATGCTGGCAATCGATTGAAACTAAGGATTCACTTCGGGCATCTCGAAAGGCAAGCGATGCATAATAGTTCATGCCGGAAATGAAAAACTACTACTCTTTAGTAGTGTTAACAAACAAGAAGATTATCATTCCGTAATGAACCAATATAATTTCACTAAATGGGCTACAAAAAATGTAATCCCAAATATCACAGAGCCCTCAATCATCGTGATGGACAATGCAGGGTGCATCACTCTGTTATAAAGAATAAAGCTCCAACTTCAGCTAACAAGGTTAATGAAATAAGAACATGGTTACAATAAAACAACGTGCTTTTTGACCCAGATTAGGGAAAACCCTCGCTACTGGCGCTGGTAAAGAAACATAAGCCTGAACCAGAATACGAATTTGATGACATTATAAGGCATTACGGTCACATAGTGGTAAGACTGCCACCGTACCATTGTGATATTAACCTTATAGAATACGGTGGAGCATACGGTGGAGGTCTGCCCGGCTTGGGCGGAGCACCGCCGTGTCCTCGTGGAGGCGATGGGCGGAGCACCGCCGTGTCCTCGTGGAGGCGATCGGCGGCGGCGATCTCTCGCGTCCGGCCCTGGTCCAGGCCATAGTGCGGACCGAGAGTGCTTGGGTAGCCGTCACCTCCTTCTGCGAAGCAGTAATGCTCGCGAAGGGGGAGGTGGCGCACGTGAGGGAGAGGCAATATATGCGCCCTCACGGCCGTAGCCGCCGCGGGAGACGCCCTGGGCGTCGGGAATCCCAGGCTGATTCCCGGCCACCGTAGGCGCGGGCTTGCGGACGGCAATGGGTAGCTCGCTGTCCGGTAAGGACCAAGCCCGGGTCGACGGCGCGTTGTTTTCCACACGCGCCTCAAAGAGATGTCAGCACAAACTGGTGGAGTCCGCAAGGGCCGATGCCTGCCAGGGGTACGGGTTGTTCGAAAAAGATACCGCGGCCCCTGGCACAAAGGCAACTGAGGGAACACGGGTGGGTTTTAGTCAGTGTCTGACACGCCCTCTTGCTCCACCCAGAGCGGGAGCAATTATTTGATGATTTCCCACCCAAAAAAAAAAACCTCTATAGAATTAAGGCGAGGTTGTAATGACTTGTAACTTTTTTAAACTTCTGTAAATCAAGCAAAAAGTTAACATTGGAAAAAAAATATTATTATGATATTATGTAGGTACTGTAAAGGTTTGTTGCTTACGAATGCAACCTTTATGTTAATACAGGCCGGTAATGGAATGACTGTCACATTTGAACTATCAAGATGATGAAACTAGGATTCTATCCGTCAATGAGTATAGGATTAGTTTTATCCTAAGAGAATATATTTAATAATTATAATCAGGCGCGGCCTTGTAAAAGTCTAACTTATCTAAATATACAATATCGAACGTTACTCAATATTTTATTGGTACCTAGACCCCTTAGGTACCACATTGTGGTGGAGGCGCCGCCGCGATCGACACCGGAGCACCCCTGTGAAATTAGTGCGTGCAAAAAGCGCATATTGTAAGTTATATACGATAAGGCGAGGCCTATCGCACCCAGAAGAAGAAGACGAACAGAGCTAAGTGGTTTTTTATTATTTATATATTGAAAGAAAGTAAGGAAGATGGCATATCAATATTTTTGGCCAGAAATTAATAAATTCTTTTCGGGCACGCATAGACATGAATGTGTCGAACAATTTATTAGTGAGTTTATTGAAGAAGCTAACCATTATGGATGGCGTAAGAGCGATTGGGCGCTCATAATAAGCGCATATATGGATAGCGCTGCCCTAATGTTTCATAGATATATATACCGTGAAGGTATGACCTTTGAAACCATTTGCAACAAGTTGAGGGAAGAGTTTGAGTGCAGATGCCACCCATGGCACAAGTATATAGTGCAAGAGCAAGCCATTGCACTAGCAACGTCTGAGGAAGCCGAAAAGGAAAGCATTGTTGATAAAAATAATGTTGCTGAATTATTTTCTAGAATAAAACAAAACGATGACAATCAGGATGACATCCACGATGACAGCCATGATGTCAAGGAGGAAGTCGAATGCAGTCCTGTGAATGCTGAAGAAGATTTAAGCGAAGTGTTCGAGACCGAACACGAGGAAGAGATGGACGAATCGGGTCAGAGCATTCCAATTATTAATCCTAATAGCTATGTTTCAGAACCTCAGAATGAATCCTTGTCCAAGGAAAACAATGTTCACGATGACGAAACACATAAAAACAACGTCATCGTCGATCATAATATTGAGCATGAACGAAAGTCCATGATGGTAGAAACTAATCAACTTTCATTGCCGACCGAAACGAAGGAGGATGAGCAGTCATCCGTGACTCCAAAGGGTGATGATTTTAAGTTTGCTTTAGAGTCAAAGGAGAGTAAAGCTGAGCAGGAGATAGTTAAGGTCGTCACAGCTTCACCTGAGCAGTCGTCCAGTTCATTAAATGGAATTGAGATCATTCCAATGCCTTATACACAAACAGGCAAAGGAAATGATATGAAAGTTATGGTTGAAAAGTTCAAAAATATAAAGTTTCATAAAACTCTCAAATCTGTAGGTCATCGCCATTGTCCAATAAAAATTAAAAATGACAAAAGAAAACTCATTAATGTTTCGTTACGACGAAAGCGCACCATTTATAATATAAAAATAGCGCCTATTAACAAAAATGTCGCATACAAATATGCTGGACAAACTGAAATAAAAAACTTAACTTCAGAATTAAATAAACTCAAAAGAAGTTCTAGAAAGTTTAATAAACATTTTATAAAGATATTTTCTCTATGGCAATTTATAGAAACATTTTTCATTTTAAAGTATAAATTTAGAAGATTAAATAATAGAAAGATCAGAGAGATTTTTCATGTTAGATTAAAACCATTTCTCATTAATTTAGATTTTTTTTTTATATCCCTTTTTGTCAAATTGATTAATTCTTTTATTGTCATAATTGTATTGTAATTTCAATGTCAACTAGATGTAAATATGTAAACATTAATCCATTATTTTAGTTTGGTTATCTGTACATTTTATTAATGCTTGTTATTTTGTATTCATTACATATGAACGTGAGACAACATTGGACACGAGGATACACCGGGTCAACGGGTGTCACTCCTCACAACCACGCAGAGTCTGAGGGAAGTACACCACGACTATATATTCATTACCTAGGATTCACAGCGGTGAATTAGCATGGGCATACTCCAGAAATTAGTAACATGTGTCAAGTAACTACGCGAATTAATTAAACTTAAAAACTGTGGTTCCACCTAGAGGGGGGAAGACACTCACTCTAAGCCGACCAACTTTGCTAAAGAAGCATAGTCTTCGCAAAGGGTGTTGAGTTGACACCATTGGTTCAGCCTATAGATGAGCATTCTTTACCTACACTCACACAAGCCATGGCCAACTTTGCTAAAGGAGCATGGTCTCCGCAAAGAGTGTTGGATTGACACTACTGGTTCAGCTTTTAAATAAGGACCCACAGATTTTCATCAGCTGAGGCTGATATTAAAGGGAAAGGCGTAGGTATATTTTTAGAATCAGCTGTAGCTGATATTAAATGGAAAGGAACGAGAGAGGAGTAATTATATCTTTTTTAAATTTTAGCTCTGGAGTATGAACATCATTTAGATTGTTTTTGATGAATTCAAAGTGTGGTCTAGCCTCTTAACCTTTTCCTTCCCTCTGACTCAATGCCGTCCGATGGAGCAAAAGCTTTTGATGTTGAGAACTTCTCTGATTAACCCTTCTGGACCAATGTGAACTTTCACATTAATTTATTTTTTGTAGGAGGCCACGTCGCGTCTTTTCCTCTGGTTTTGACGTGACGAGGTTCAAGCATGACAGACTTAGTTTGTATAGGTGCACGTTGGCACGCTTTAATGTTTAACTTTGCTGACACTGTTCATAGTGCATTAGAAATGTTTGTCCTGTCCTTGAGCCTTCTCATGTAAGAGTTGGACCTCATATTATTAATTTATATTCCCAGAGTTAGGTCAAAGTCATGATAGGTATATAGGTAGGTATCTCGTGACTGTTCAAATGTTGTGAATAAAAGTCTTGTTTAGATATACGACTACGTTAATCCTTTTATTCAAGGGTGGGCGTAGCTCATGTAAAGGTTTGTTGCTTACGAATGCAACCTTTATGTTAATACAGGCCGGTAATGGAATGACTGTCACATTTGAACTATCAAGATGATGAAACTAGGATTCTATCCGTCAATGAGTATAGGATTAGTTTTATCCTAAGAGAATATATTTAATAATTATAATCAGGCGCGGCCTTGTAAAAGTCTAACTTATCTAAATATACAATATCGAACGTTACTCAATATTTTATTGGTACCTAGACCCCTTAGGTACCACAGTACTTATCATTTTTCGAGTACCTACCTAATAAAAAGTTGGTACTCGAAAATGATAAGTACCTACATAATATCTAATTATTTTCTGTAAAATAAATAATGTTACGCGCTAAAGCTAAAGTAATTCGTTAGCACTAGCGCCATCTAGTATCGAGTAGCAGAATTAATTGAGTCAAGATCTATCTAGCAAGTTCGATAAAAGAATCTTCTAGAATTATCAACATCTGCTCAATCGGGGCCGGTATGTACTCGAAGATTCTAGATGATTCTATTCCCGAATGTTCTGTGGCTCTATAAAAAGGCGGGAACGGATCGGGACCGAGTAGTATTGGTCAAGCGATACATGCGAAAACATCTGAGCGATCTTCAAGTGCAATTTAAAGTGATCAATAGTGAAATTGTGTCTTGTAATTTGTGTGTTTAATTAAAGTGTCGATTTTGGTAATTTTTATTGGCAGTTTTTAATTGTCACGAACCCGAAGCTCGTAACAATTGGTGTCAGAAGCGAGGATTAAAATCATGCCGATTTTACCTAAAGACGACATGGAGGGTATCCGTACCCGGAGTCAACGCCAGCAGGAGACGGATCAGAGGCGATTCGGTGGAGCACTGCCACAGACGTCGGAGGGTCAGCTACCGACCACGGAGGCCGGCCCGTCTACAGCTGCTCCAGCATCATCAGCGCCAGATTTTGCTGCTCTGATGATGATGCTGCAGGAGCAGGCCCGCCGACAGGAGGAACAGGCCCGCCGACAGGAGGAACAGGCCCGCCGACAGGAGGAACAGGCTCGTCGGCTGGAAGAACAGCTCCAGCGCGATAAGGAGGAACAGGCTCTCCGACAGGAGAAACAGGCTCGTCGGCTGGAAGAACAGCTCCAGCGCGATAAGGAGGAACAGACCCGCCGACAGGAGGAACAGGCTCGTCGGTTGGAAGAACAGCTCCAACGGGATAAGGAGGAGCAAGCGCGCCGCCAGGACGAGCAGATGCTCCTCATGAAGGATCTTCACGCAACATTCGGAAAAGACATGAAGGAAGTGAAGGAGAAGGTTGCCCAGCATGACAACCGCCTGTCAAAAGCTGAAACTCAGATCAGCAAGTTTAGTGACGTCATTGCTGATGTGAAGCAGGAATTGGGTAACCTGAAACTTGGGGATGGAATCGCAGCTCCCGTAGCTACAACACCTTCGCTACGTGGATTCAAAGTGCCGCCGTACGACGGGACTTCTTCCTGGTCGGCCTACAAAATTCAGTTCGCGGCTGTCATGAAGGCGAACGGGTGGAATAACAGTCAGGCCATGACTGCCCTCACCCTAGGACTGCGCGACCAGGCTCTAAATGTTCTGGAAGCTCTCGGTAAGGAAGTTACTTACGAGCAGCTTCTTGAGGCATTGGAGGCTAGATATGGAGACGCTCACCTGGAACACGTGTTTCGTGCGCAGCTTAAGGATCGTGTGCAACGCAGTAACGATAACCTGCAGCAGTGGGCCCTAGAAGTGGAGAAGCTGGTTCGTAAAGCATACCAGTCCGTACCTGCGCTTATTGATGGGAACCTGGTGCAGGCATTCATCGACGGCATCCGCGACCTTGAAGTTCGAGCTGCTGTGAGGCTCGGTCACCACGGGACGCTAAAGGACGCCTTGGCCCATGCACTGGAGGTGGAAGCTGTGCGGCAGGATCATCGTTCCCATCGCGTCAGGGAGGTTGTAGCGGCTACAGTTCGCGACCGTAATAAAGGATACAGCCCTAGGTGCTACGGCTGTGGGGAAAGGGGCCACCTCCGATCCAGTTGCCCTAAGCGAACTGCAGAAAGGGAAGATGGCCGGTCTCAAGAGGGTAGTGCGGCTAACAGCACTGCCCAGCAGCAGCAGCAGGGAAACGAGTAGTAGCCAGGACTGCGGGGCGGGTGCTGGCTGATGTTCAAAGAGCCCCAAGGATTTCGATCACACAAACCCATGACGGGAACAGCTTAATCATCAAGGGCGAGGTCAACGGAACGCCTTGTAAGCTAACCATTGATACTGGAGCTTCTCGTACGGTCGTCAGTTCCCAAGTTATAAGTCGGTTCCTTGGGGACTCCGCATACAACCGAGAACGCATTAATTTGGTGACAGCCACCGGTCAGCGCATACCCGTCCATGGAGAAAAGGAGATGGAGTTGAAGCTAGGCAACAGGATCTACCTGCATAATGTCATCGTGGCTGATATAACGGACGATTGCATCCTGGGCCTTGACTTTATGAGGAAGAATTGTTGCGAGATTGATGTCAAGCAAGGAGTTATGAAATGTGGGCAAGAGGAACTTTTTATGGAAGGGGCTTTACCAGGGAATGTGTATAGCCTTAAGAAGATTGTTCTTCCCCCTAGATCAGAAACGATTGTGCCGGTTAGTCTTCCTCGGAATTCTGGGCAAAGTCATCGTTGTGTACTCGTGGAAAGGGTAGAGAATGACCTTCCATGGAAAGTGGCACGAACTTTGGTCAGAGCCACCGACATCTCAGGACTACGTGTGCTGAATCTTTGTGATCAGGAACAGATTATTGAAAAAGGCACACTGATTGGTACTTGCGAGGAAGTGGATGGGTTGCGTCGATGCCAATATCTATCGACTGGGACTCCGAGCAAGGATGCACAAACAAGAGTGACCACACTTTTAGAAGACTCTCGCAGCGCTCTGTCGCAAAATGAAATGGCTAAGGCAAAGAAGATGTTACTCAAGTACGCCGAAGTTTTCTCTTCAAACGATGCTGACATTGGGAAAACTGGTTTAGTTCAACACAAAATAAACACAGGAGAGGAGTTGCCTATCCGTCAGCGGCCAAGGAGATTACCGGTAGCGCGTGAAAAGGAAGTGGAAACCATGATTGAGGGAATGGTGAAGGATGGTGTTATTGAACCTTCATCTAGTCCATGGTGTTCACCTGTAGTGCTGGTAAGGAAGAAAGACGGCAGCATGCGGTTTTGTGTTGACTATCGTCGTCTGAATGACGTTACGAAGAAAGACAGCTACCCTTTGCCAAGAATTGATGACACGCTGGACATGCTTACTGGAGTAAAGTGGTTTAGCACGCTGGACCTGAAAAGTGGCTACTGGCAAGTTGAAATTGACCCTAAGGACAAGGAGAAAACAGCATTCTCGACAGGAAAGGGTCTGTGGCAATTTAAAGTAATGCCGTTTGGATTATGCAACGCTCCGGCAACGTTTGAAAGGCTGATGGAACTTGGCTAACCAAGTTACTTGGCGATGCCTGTTTGGTCTACTTGGATGACATCATCATTGTAGGCCGTACGTTTGAAGAACACCTTCAAAACCTGGAACGCGTGCTCATTAAGATCCAGAGTGCCAACCTCAAGTTAAGTCCGAAGAAATGTTCACTATTCAAACGGCAAGTTAGCTTTTTGGGGTATGTAGTGTCGGAAGAAGGTATCCGCACGGATCCAGAAAAGATCGCCGCTGTCAAGGATTGGCCAGTTCCAAAAGACAAGACGCAGGTCAGAGCATTTTTGGGGTTGTGCTCTTATTATCGGCGATTTGTTAAGAACTTTGCAGATATAGCCAAACCCCTGCATAAGCTAACCGAGGAGAAGCGACATTTCTGCTGGGATGAAAGTTGCGACATCGCATTCCAGGAGTTAAAGGACCGACTGTGCAAAACACCTATTTTGGGGTACCCTGATGCAGGCAAGGAATTTATAGCTGACACAGACGCAAGTGACATAGGACTTGGTGGTGTGTTGTCTCAACGGAATGGTGATCAAGAGGTTGTGATAGCGTACTTCAGCAAGTCGTTGTCAAAGCCGGAAAGGAACTATTGTGTCACGAGACGGGAATTGCTTGCTGTGGTAAAGTCATTGCAGCATTTTAGCAAATATCTTCTGGGTCGGAAATTCCACTTACGAACCGACCATGCTGCACTGAAATGGCTATTGCAGTTCAAAAATCCAGAGGGACAAGTTGCGAGATGGATTGAGCTACTGCAGGAATACGACTTTGTGGTCGAACATCGCAGCGGGAAATCTCATGGCAACGCAGATGCATTGTCAAGAAGACCTTGTCCTGAAGACTGCAAGCATTGTACTAGGCAGGAGGGTAAGGAAGGAGTACCTGTGAGGATGCTCAGGACAGACCTCAGCAACGAGTGGAAGGAAAGCCTACAACGTGCACAGCAGGAAGATTCGGACATCAAGCCGATTGTGGAGTGGATGAAGGCCAGAGCTCCTAAGCCCAGGTGGAACGACGTCTCAGCAATGAGTTCGATCACAAAGAGCTATTGGGCCCAATGGGACAGCTTGGTGATACAAGATGGAGTCCTGTGCCGTAAATGGGAAAATGCTCGGGGAAACAGCTGTCATTTGCAAATGGTTGTCCCAAAAGCTCAAGTACCGGATGTTCTACAGCAGTACCATAATGGTTGTTCAGGAGGTTACCTGGGAGTAAAACGAACTCTACTGAAGATACGAGAACGGTTTTACTGGATCCACTGCCGGGACGATGTCGAGGACTGGTGTCGCAAATGTACAAGTTGTGCAGCTGTAAAGGGACCTCAGACTCGTAGTAGAGGTGCATTGAAATTGTACAATGTTGGTACACCATGGGAGAGGATAGCCCTTGACGTTGCGGGGCCGTTTCCGGAAAGTGAAAGTGGTAACAAGTATTTCATGGTTGTGATGGATTACTTCACTAAGTGGCCGTAAGTCTTCGCCATTCCAAATCAAGAAGCTTCGACAGTTGCAGATAAATTAGTTCATGAAGTCTTCTGTCGTTTTGGAGTACCTTTAGAGATTCACAGTGATCAAGGAAGGAATTTTGAGTCCCAAATATTCCAGGAAACTTGTCGAGTTATGGGTACACATAAAACAAGAACAACATCTTACCACCCACAATCGAATGGAATGGTGGAACGATTTAATCAGACATTGGAGAGGTACCTAGCAAAAGTTGAGGAAAATCGGCAACGGGATTGGGACAAACACATACAATCATTTTTGCTGTCCTATCGAAGCGCAGTTCACGAAAGTACATCGGTGACACCAGCTTTCGCAAACTTTGGAAGAGAATTACGGCTGCCTGCAGACCTGATCACCGGAATACCACCTGATGCCCCACGCAGTATAACCGATTATGCAAACGACTTGCGGAACAAGATGAACGACATTTATGAGCACGTCAGACAATCAGGTCAGCAAATGTCTGAAAAGATGAAAACCCGTTATGACCGCAAAATGAACAATAAAGGGTTTGACGAAGGTTCACTAGTGTGGTTGCACAATCCAGTCCGCAGCAAAGGGAAATCTCCTAAGCTTCAAGCTAAATGGGACGGACCGTACCGGATTGTGACAAAGATCAATGACGTAACGTACCGGATACAGAAAGGTGCAAGAGGTACTCCTAAGATCGTCCATGTGGATCGACTGGCGCGTTACTATGGGGCCGAAAATGCTCGGGACGAGCATGTCTTAGGAGGGGGCAGTGTTACGCGCTAAAGCTAAAGTAATTCGTTACCACTAGCGCCATCTAGTATCGAGTTGCTACTCGCTGCTAGATAGATCTTGACTCAATTAATTCTGCTGAATTAATTGAGTCAAGATCTATCTAGCAAGTTCGATAAAAGAATCTTCTAGAATTATCAACATCTGCTCAGTCGGGGCCGGTATGTACTCGAAGATTCTAGATGATTCTATTCCCGAATGTTCTGTGGCTCTATAAAAAGGCGGGAACGGATCGGGACCGAGTAGTATTGCTCAAGCGATACATGCGAAAACATCTGAGCGATCTTCAAGTGCAATTTAAAGTGATCAATAGTGAAATTGTGTCTTGTAATTTGTGTGTTTAATTAAAGTGTCGATTTTGGTAATTTTTATTGGCAGTTTTTAATTGTCACGAACCCGAAGCTCGTAACAATAAGTAAGTAGATAACCTACTTATTTATTTTTTTATTATTTTTTAAACCGGATTCAGCTGAATACCAGTATTTTACATGGAGCGACTGCCTATCTGACTTCCACAACCCAGTTACTGGATAATACGATACCCCTTGGTAAGACTGATTGTCACACTTTCTGGCTTCTGGCGACCCGTAACGACTGTCAAAGATCCACGAATGACAGCCGAGACCAACGGCTTAACGTGCTATCCGAGGCACGGAGGGGTCTTGATATGTAAATATGGTTATCCATTCACGAACAAACCGTGGCAAGCGTAGCTTAACTTGATCGATCGACCCAAGCAGCTGTTATGACTTAGCCACAAGCCCCTCTACTGATAATATATATTATTTATATTTATTTATGTATTTATTTGAGATCTCCAACAAAGGATACACATATTCAATATCAATCACAACAAGAAAGAAGGTTATTTTACGTGTGCTCTTTCTATTACATGAGACCTTATCATGGGCATATAACTAAGTGTAAACAAGGTAAAAATTTAAATAGGGAAAACATAAATTATGAACGATGAAAACAGAAATTTGCGAAAAAAAAAACATCTCAAGAATGAGCATTCATATTTTAATCTACAATAGTGTTTAAAATTTTTAAATAAAAAGTGGGAAAATAAATGATTAAAGAAGAATGCCCATTTTTCACCTGACTATGTATAGAAATGAAATAAATCTTAAAATTCAGCTAATTGAATTGTAGGTAGGTATATTAAATGTGCCTCATCACAATGTTAAAATAAATGCAGGAAAAAAATATTTTTGTATATTTCTATAAGCTTATTCTGCGTAACGGGTAAAAGTATTACCATGTTTTGAAAGCATCTCAACTATACTTTTTTTACGTCGTTCCATTTTACACACTGCTACTTGACTTTAGTCAACTCTGTTTCGGATTTGTTTACATTATGTTACCTACGTTTTATTTAATATTTACTTGTATTTCTTCAATTCTTAGTATTTCTTCTTTGTAAAATAAAGATTGATTAAAATTAACATAATAATTAAATAAATTAATCATGTATTATCTAATTGAGTTCGCACGACTGAAACGGATTTTTTTGACATTTGACAGTTTTGCTATTGGCAGTTTTGGCATCGGCGCACAGCTTCGTTGTTGTGTTTGCGTCTCGTTGTGTACTGTGCCATTTTGTGTGTTACTTCTGTTTACGGCACTATTTACCACCCCTGGATCTCGAAACTAATTTTTGAGCGTTAATAATTAGTTCTAACACATTTATTTCTTTATATTTGGTACAAACGCTAGGTCATCAAGCTACCCCAAACGGTCAAATTTTCCGAATTGAACATGAACCCCAAGGTGGGGCCGCTCGTCAGGGCTTTTGTCTCCAAGCCGACGACGTAGCGGCCAAAATGTAGGTTGCGGTGAGGTGCACCGCAACTGAGGCGGGCCGCGATGTCGAATGGGAGGCATCGCGGCTGAGGATTACAGGCTGCGGAAGAGGAGGAGTGCCGGTACTTCTGAGTAGCGCTCTTCCCTTCCGTGGCCTGGACGGGGCCGCCACCGTTTGATGGCGGACGCGGTGGGGCCGCAGGGGAAGAGGAGTGTCGGTATAGCGTTGGCCGCTCTCCCTATCCCCTGCGGCCGAAAAGTGGTAGGCGGCGGGGCCACTGCGCTGACCCGTCGCAAGGGGACCAAGGGTGCCAGACACGGGTTCGTCTGGGGCCCTTTTGTTACTTGGTTCCTGGGGTGGTCACGGCGTGCCACGTGTCCTGGTGCGCCGAACTGGTGGGGTCCGCAAGGGCCGATGCCTGCCAGGGGTGCGGGTTGTTCGAAAGAGATACCGCGGCCCCTGGCACACAGGCAACTGAGGGAACACGGGTGGGTTTTAGTCAGTAAAAGTCTGACACGCCCTCCTGCTCCACCCAGAGCAGGAGAAGTTATTTGATGATTTCCCACCCTCAAAAAAAAAAAAAAAAAAAAAAAAAAAAAAAAAAAAAAAAAAAAAAAAAAAAAAAAAAAAAAAAAAAAAAAAAAAAAAAAAAAAAACATGAACCTTATGCTTATGTAATAAAGTTGAACGAAATTTGACAGATTAGGGTAGTTTGACGTGCTGGCGTCTATACGTAACGGCAAATCCTAACCAAAAAGTAACATTAATATTTTTTGGACTTCGTACCGTTTAAATCGTAAAAATGACTATATGACATTATTTTCTATACTTACAGGTAGTCTTTCTTCTATACCTTATAACTATACATACACATTAATTATCAGCTTTTTAAATGTATGGGAAGTGGCCATTGTTCTTTGACGAAAAAAGTTACATGATTGTCAAGATTGAGCATTCATATTACAATTATGTAGTTAATAAAATACATATAATAATTATTTCACATTTGTTGACTATTGGAGAGAAGTGTATTAAGTTGTTTTTAGGTGGTTAAATTCTTAATGTATTTTGAAAAGGGGAGGGTTATGTTTAGGTTACATATATGGATGTTTATTTGATATTTGTTAACATAACAATAATACAAACCAAGCAGAAAAGCAATTTAATTTTCTCTTCCGTCAATGACCCGAACCCGATATACCTTCCTTACCTACTGCATTAATGCTGCATTGTGGCATGTCCAAACGCTAGCATCGGCTAGCTCGGCGCCCGGCGCGCGCTCGCTGCGTCTATACGCTCGATAATACATAGGTATTATCGAGCGTATAGACAGTACAGTACAGTAATAGTACTGCGGGGAGTGAGGAAGCGTTTTCATAACTACACACCGAATTGCAACGGGGCCTTAATTTGGGCACTGGCAAAGCGAAAGGTCGCTTCAAAGAATGTGGGTGCAAAAAACATTGAGGAGCTTACGGAAGAGGCATTCGATTTGATAACAGCTCAGGATTGGAAAAATTGCTGTGAGCATGTTAAGAAAATTGACTTCAAATATTACGAGCGTGGAAGAACATTGTACCAGGACATAGACCATTTAGTTATTCAGGTTGGTGCAGACAGCAGTAACGATGAGATTGGTTCAGAAACCAATGACGAATCAATGCCAGAGCCGAAAATTGACAACACGAACTTAAGTGATCCAATGGAAGATGTAGAATATTTAGATTTTAATTTATTAGTACTTTCCTTAATTATAACTATAATTAGTACAGTCACGGACTTTAATTGATAAGCCACTTGCCACAGTTCCTATTTTAGCCGTGTAATGCAAATCGGGTTTAGTCGGTTATACTCGTACATAGTCCAGAGTGACGACCCAAAGTCAACCAATTGCAGGGCTAGCAACCTTAACCTAGCGACAATTGTTTTAGCGTAGCGATAGTAACGCTTTGATTAGTCATTTCGACATCGGAAAAATTCGTACCCACGATTTTATCCGAACGCGTAGCGTCCAAGATACCGTTCATGACAATTATGATAACTGTTGCTTAGAAACATAAATAGCTACGGCTACGATTCACCAAAAATCGAAATTATCGTCTCTGACATTTCAACTGTCACTGTCTTCGGATAGGTTTTCAGAAAT
Organism: Antitype chi; assembly: GCA_947359405.1. Lineage (NCBI taxonomy): Eukaryota > Metazoa > Arthropoda > Insecta > Lepidoptera > Noctuidae > Antitype > Antitype chi. The sequence goes on from OX375807.1 coordinate 236,223, forward strand.
AACGAGTATTTAATGAGCTCTAATTCAAAGGAGGTCGTATCAAATAGATTGGATAAACTTATTTATCATTGACAATTTATTAGTCCACCTTCAACCTCTATGGATAAGACTATTTCCGATTATAAGTAATTTGTCATCTTGTTTACGAGCATGCGGTTTAAGTTCGTGTTTAATCGTTTAATCTCGTGAATGTATAAAACTGCAAAATAGGAAAGTTTAAAAGTGGCTTATCAATTTAAGTCCGGGACTGTACTTTCCTAATTACAGTTTACATTTGAGTGGAGTTGTTGTTTTATTACTACCACATACATACCTCCTTACTAAAAACGTATTATATCAGATGAATAGTTACACAACGCTTTGTCTTTCCCTTCCAAAGTCAAATTGCTGACGACTAAAAAACAGAAATCGGTGTGTAACTATTCATCTGATATAATACGTTTATGAGTAAGGAGGCTAATCGTTTATCTATCTATCTATGCGGAACTTATTGAAAGTAATCTATACAAATAAATACAATTTAAGTGTCTGTTTGTAGTGTCAAAATAATAATTATTGTATTGTCTTACGACTTCCACGCGAACGAAGTCGCGGTCAGAAGCTAGTTTAAAATATTGACTCATTATTTAAAGCTAATAAATAAATAATAATATTCAAGTATCAAAATCAGCTGGGTCGTACTAACTGACCTGAACAATTGTGGCGCCCTCATTTATTTTTTACTCTTTTATGTCGCACTGTATATGTAATAAAATAGAGTGCATGGAAAACTAATTATATCTTAAAATTAAAAATATATATTCCAAGCGTCCACCAAGCCAACGCCCCCCGGACCACCGGACCACTGCCCACTACACTACAGATGACTGCTATATGTTGATGATTCTTGATTTACACTCCGATTACATAAACTCACACACTGACTTATTACTTTTTAATATTCTTGAAAAGTAGTATACTTACTTTTACAATATTTGTAAATATGTGAGCACCATGTACCTATCATATAATTAATTTATCTGACATTGTTGGAGCGCCTGCGCAATTATGTTAGCAATAAGTCATTTATCCGTGCTAAACTACCACCTTTTGTTAAGTATCATACAAATTTTTAATTGTCATTTATGAAATCAAAACTCATACACGTAACTTGTGCCCGCTGCATTTTTATTCTAAAGCCCGCTAATTTCGGTACATATTGGTCCATCGAACCGGATTGAATAAAATAGCGTGGATCTGCTACTTCATAAACTTATATTTGGAAGAACAAGGAATAAACAGTGGATTTACCGAAAAACCAAACCTCGTCCTTAACTTTGAGGTTAATAACCGGCAGTGTGGTATGTGGATATTAAACGGTGTTAAGTCCAATAATTTTATAATATCGTAACCCAAAACTCAATCAGGTACTTAGTATATAACGCCAATTAAGGAGTTATAAGGTTAGTCCTATTTATTACCGATTTTTATGTGTACCTAATTAGTTGTTCGAAAATATGTACCAGCCTGTTTGCATTGTGATTTAAGGCAGTCCAGTAGCAATAATATTGTATTGTTAAGTTAGCATCAATTAAGTTGAAAAAACATATTATTAAAGTATAGTAATGATGATTTGTTATAATACATTATTTCAATTAAATTGTCTTTGCCAGAGGTCACTTTAAGGATTCGTATGTATATGCATAGGTAGGTACGTATTTCTATTTAGTAACGACATAATATTAAGAGTGTTAGATATTGATAATTGTTTACTGTTATTACAGTTAATTACCGCATTATTAAGTTTGAAAGTCATTTGAGTTTGTATAAGAATTAAACGAGTTATTACATTTTAGATAGGTACTGAATCATTCAAATCAGTATAGTTATCATCTGTACATCAGTAAAGATTAATATACAGTACGTAGATACTTACTTATTATTGTTTGTTTACACATATATTGTATAAATTCCAGATTTACACCCGCCTTCAGGAATGACCGAGGAAAAGGAGTTAAAAAGGAAGCGAGGTATCTTCAAAGGCCGATTATCCGCCCTTGTTAATTATTTAGACGCACTGGATGTAAAAACATTGTCTAGCTCCGATATAAAGGAACTACAGCTGCGCATAGGCAAGATGGAATTGTTATACCAACAATATGATGAGGTACAGTTGCGTATGGAATATATTGTGGATGATATCAAGGCACAGTTTTCAGAGCGTTCCGATTTTGAGTCGCTGTATTTTGAAGCACTTTCTAGAGCTCAGGATTATTTAAACAGCTATAGTAATAAAGATAATGCATCTGTTTGGTGTGCGTAGTCCCAGCGGAAAAGTGTCGAATTTCGTAATGTTAGTTTAGCAGATATTTAGTGTATGACGTCGTGTAATTGTGTATGGTAAATAAAAATTTGTGCATCCAGCCATTGAGGAGCTATTCAACAAAAACTGATTCCGCTGGGACTACGTCATCCCAGCGGCACTTTTTTTTAAAAATGGACGTAGAAGAAAAGAAAAACATTCAATAATTAGTGTGTAACGAGAGGTAAATGTATATGTTTCAATGAAATTTGTGTGTCAATAGACTGCGGAGATAATCAAGTTGCCGCTGCGCTGACGTTTTGCTATTTGATGAAAACCATATAAAGCAGTTTAGTGTACAGTTGTAATTTTTTACACACGTTGCTTTGAATTTGTGTATAAAGTGTGTGAAAACAGAATTTGGAAAAAATATACCGTTCAGAAGATATACACGTAAAAGTAAAATAAGGTTTTTAGGTCCAAGTACTTAAAATAGGAAGTCTAGAGCCTAACTTATAACGTTTATTTGTTTCTTGTAAGGGTCTACAATGTCTTGCCAAGTTTCATTTATGTGCTCTTTGTAATTAATGAGCAATGGCATAATTTATACGACTGGACCACTATATTGTATGACATCCGATTGTAGGATTTTTTATGGAAAAGAAGAATAAAAAATATGCAGATATTTAGTGTATTAATACAACTATTCGCACGTAAAATTTCAGCTCATTACACTAAATAATTAAAGAGATATAATAAAAATACCAGAACGACCGCAATACGTGGATAAACCGACTAAGTTTGAGATGCTACGAAAAAGCGGCCGTGCAGTATATAGAGGTAACGTTCTAAATTTTCCAGTGTTGTACCATTATTGAATTGGTACAGGTGGGCACACAATTCTTGTACAAGTAACTAATAGCTTTCGTGATTAAACAGTTAGTCACTTGTTTTTTCTCTTAACTTACGAAATGATTACAATAATAATTACATCTGTATTAACAAATGCATTTATTTGTCAGAATATTACAAAAAATTGTAACAGTAGATAATTATGATGTCCTTAATATTCTGCCGCTTCCAGCGTACAAATATTTTGATGTTACACGGTACAATTCCATTAAATAGAAATACTAATAATAATTAGTAAAAAAAAAACATTATTTTTTATTACTAAATGGGCCTGCTCTTGATCTCGATCACGCCTGATCGAAAGCGATTGACGAGGTCTATGACGAATCAAAAACAACATTAACTCCAGTAGTCATTTCAAACGTCGAACGGTATAAATCTACTTTCACACTTGAGTCAATTATTACTGATCTGCGATTGTATGATATATTTGTTGCTGTAAAAGCTCGACCGAGAAGACCAACTCCCGAAAATTTACTAGTAAAACCTAAGATTTACTTACCTACTAAGGCACCTATGGCTTTTACAGTAGACAATATATTTGTTTTTATATTTAATAAAAGAACTGATTCTTCTATCAATGTTATTACTTTCTCTAATGTTGTTTTATTTTAATTTTAATTAGTCATTAACTTGTAAATACTTTTGATAGTGCAAAGTTAATGTAGTTTGTTTTATTTTCTGCTAAACTATTGTGTACACACCTGTACGAAACTATCAAACACAATACCGATAATATACTGGAAATTTTAGAACGTTAGCTCTATATACTGCACGGCCGCTTTTTCGTAGCATCTCAAACTTGGTCGGTTTCTCCACGAATTGCGGTCGTTCTGGTATTTTTATTATATCTCTTTAATTATTTAGTGTAATGAGCTGAAATTTTAGGTGCGAATAGTTGCATTAATACACTAAATATCTGCATATTTTTTATTCTTCTTTTCCATAAAAAAATCCTACAATCGGGTGTCATACAATATAGTGGTCCAGTCGTATAAATTATGCCATTGCTCATTAATTACAAAGAGCACATAAATGAAACTTGGCAAGACATTGTAGACCCTTACAAGAAACAAATAAACGTTATAAGTTAGGCTCTAGACTTCCTATTTTAAGTACTTGGACCTAAAAACCTTATTTTACTTTTACGTGTATATCTTCTGAACGGTATATTTTTTCCAAATTCTGTTTTCACACACTATATACACAAATTCAAAGCAACGTGTGTAAAAAATTACAACTGTACACTAAACTGCTTTATATGGTTTTCATCAAATAGCAAAACGTCAGCGCAGCGGCAACTTGATTATCTCCGCAGTCTATTGACACACAAATTTCATTTAAACATACACATTTACCTCTCGTTACACACTAATTATTGAATGATTTTTTTTTCTTCTACGTCCATTTTAAAAAAAAAGTGCCGCTGGGATGACGTAGTCCCAGCGGAATCAGTTTTTGTTGAATAGCTCCTCAATGGCTGGATGCACAAATTTTTATTTACCATACACAATTACACGACGTCATACACTAAATATCTGCTAAACTAAAATTACGAAATTCGACACTTTTCCGCTGGGACTACGCACACATCTGTTTGTAGCAATAAAAGTAATTGTGGTAGTAGTTATAAGCCAGTTAAGTTACCCACAATTCAATTACCAAAGTTTAGTGGATCTTACAATAACTGGTACGAGTTTCACGACACTTTTACGAGTCTTATTCATTGCAATGACGCTATAGACGAAATCAACAAATTCCACTACCTACGAACGTCTTTGGAGGGTGCCGCTGCCGTGGTGATTCAGTCGATCGAGTTTTCTGCTAAAAATTACTCTGTGGCATGGAACGTACTATGCGAACGATTTGATAATAAGAGATTCACACTCGATCCACAATCATGTTTCAGCCATTTTCAACATGGAGACCATTACAAAAGAATGCTCTGTCACTTTAAAGAATTTAGTTGACCAAATAAACAAACACCTCCGAGCATTAGACACATTAGGGGAACCCGTTAAGAATTGGGATACTCTTTTAATTTACATTTTTTTACTCGCAAGTTAGACAGCAGAACGTTCCGTGAGAGGGAGGAGTGCAAAGGTCGCGTAGACAAAGACATCAAGATTACCTTCGATGCATTCCTTAAATTCATACGTGAGCGCGCCGAGCTACTTGAAACTATAGAGTTGTCTCGTAATAATCAGTCACAATCTATTAATAAATCAGGGGCTAAGCTGAAGTGTATGGTTACCGTTCAAAGTGGTATTAATTCTAATTTAGAGTCAGGTACAAAAGTCTGTCCCAGATGCAAGGGTGACCATAATTTAGGTGAGTGTGCGCAGTTTCTCGAAGTAACGAAGCACGTATTAAAATGCTGCCAAGTTTCAAGGTTTGTTAAAACTGCTTTCATTCGGGTCATTTCGCGAACCATTGTAAAAGGCCAGGTTGTAAGCTTTGTAAACGTAGACATAATACTTTAATTCATATCGCTGATTTTAAACCTAGTGTACATAGTAACAATAATGTAAAAAATAACTAGTCTGATAACTTGTCGCCACAGTCGGCTTCGACGTCTTCGATGACTGAGACAAATAACGTTGTGTTGCCGGCTAACGTCACATCTGGACACAGAAGTGTGAGTCATGATGTGTTATTGTCGACCGCTTTAATTAAATTACATGACCGTAATGGTCGAGAGCATGTTGTTCGTGCAGTTCTTGACAGCGGTAGTACATCGTGCTTCGTGACGGAAAGACTATGTCGACACTTAAATTTAGAGACTAGGCAGGTAGATAGGTCGGTATTTGGCATCAATAACGTGACTTCTCACGTAGGTAAAACGTGTCGCATTAACGTGACGTCATTGAACAATAGTTTTAGTACTGAACTGTTTTTGTTTCGTTTTACCATCAATAACTAGTGATGTCCCATGCCGTGAGGTAAATATTTCTTCACTGAACCTCTGATATCTGTTTAGCAGACCCTACTTTTTACAAGCCCGCTGATCGATATTTTAATCGGTGCTGATGTTTTCTGGGACTTGTTAGGTTCACAAAGAATAAAGTTAGGCAATGATAAGCCAATTTTGTGTGAAACCAAGTTAGGCTGGATTGTCTCCGGTCGATAAAGTCGATAAAGACAAAATAACATGGGCAATCAACACCTTCTTACCTTTCAAGGCAGCGGGACTGGACGGTATATTCCCAGCTCTGCTCAGTTGGAGCCGAGACTTACTGGCTGAATACCTCGTCAAGGTGTTTCGAGCCTGCCTGGCCCAGCGCTACATCCCCTTGAAATGGCGAGAGGTAAAAATAATCTTTATACCGAAACCAGGTAGGGGCGACTACACCCAGCCCAAATCTTTCAGACCCATAAGCCTCTCCTCATTCTTCTTAAAGACACTGGAGAGGCAGGGAGATAGGAAGATCAGATCCCAAATTTCGGTACAAAGACCTTTACATCCCAATCAACATGCCTACTGTGCAGGCAAATCAACTGAATCAGCACTCCATAGCGTAGTTTCACGCATAGAAAATGGTATCAAAGCCAAAAACCCAACCCTAGGCGCCTTCATTGATATTGAGGGCGCTTTCGACAAAACTAAATTCGCCAGCATCGAACAGGCACTTGCCACGCACGGTGTTGCGCGAACACTCATAGAATGGATTAATAACATGTTAAAATACCGTGCTATACAATTTACCACACGAGGTATCGTGAGTAGAGGCTGCCCACAGGGTGGGGTGCTGTCACCACTACTGTGGAATTTAGTCACAAATGAGCTCATCGCAGACCTCAACGGTACATATGGTACGGTCTATACTCGGTGATCCCACCGAGTACAGACTGCTAGCGTTGAGGTCTGAAATTTCCCCGATATTAGAATTGCTATGTCATCCGCGTATCCACGCGGATGACATAGCAATTCTAATATCGGGGAAATTTAAGGGCACCTTGTGCGATCTCATGAGAAGGGCTTTCAAAATAATCGAGAGTTGGTGCACGAAACACGAACTATCGGTTAACCCCGCGAAAACAGAACTAATAATTTTCACTAACAAGAGAACCTTGGGACCCCACAGGCTTCCAAAACTCTTCAACACAGAATTAACACTTAAAGACGAAGTCAAGTACTTGGGGGTGATCCTTGACAGCAAACTGCTCTGGAACAAGCATCTTGACTACAAACTGAATAAAAGCACAATTGCACTTTACCAATGTAAAAGAATGTTAGGGAAAACATGGGGGCTCTCTCCGAAGATAACTCTGTGGCTATATAAAGCGGTGATCAGGCCAATGTTGGCTTATGGCGCTCTGGTTTGGTGGACAAGGACCGAGCTCTCGACCACCATTACTACACTACAGCGCTTCCAACGAATGGCCTGTTCAGCTACCACTGGCTGCATGAGAACCACCCCAACAGCAGCCATGGAGATAGCTCTTCAATTAACTCCCCTTGACCTGTACATACAGCAGGAGGCGGCACTAGCTGCCATCAGGCTAATGCATCTGGGCATATGGGGCAAGAATTTAACCAGTCCACACGCTAAAATCCTGGACCGGGCGATTGAGTACCAGCCGCTCATCGCTGCCCCGTGTGATAGAATACCAAAGCAACCTATGTTCAACAAAAACTATGTCATACAAACAGTAGAGGAAGAAAGGGATCAGTCAGGAGCCAATGAAGTGCGCATCTACACAGACGGCTCAAAAACACAAAACGGTTCAGGTGCTGGCGCACCCTTGACCTCAACTTTCACATACCGCTAGGCAAACACAGTTCAATCTTTCAATGTGAATGTGTTGCCTTAACACAAGCCGCAACAGCAGTAAAGGGCTTAGGCATCCAGAATTACGGAATTAAATTCGTATCCAACAGCCTATCTGTGCTCAAAGCCCTAGCAAACAAACAAACCAACAACAAACTAATTTTTGAGTGCCATCTAGCTCTGGAGAGTATATCGACGTCCAATCGTATTACCCTCCAGTGGATCAAAGGGCACAGTGGGTCCTTAGGTAATGACGCCGCAGATGAACTTGCGAAGAGAGGCTCAGATACGAACGTGCTAAGCCCGTACCCACTTCTCCCCCTGCCTTTCTCACAATTTCGTGCGTGGATTCGCCAAAGATCAACCGAACTTCATAATAACCGATGGTCACGGGCTACAGACTGTAGACAGTCAAAATTGGCTTTGCCGACTGTACACCCGCGATTAACCAAAAAGCTTCTCAGCCTGAGTAGAAATAACCTTAGAATAATCATAGGAACAATTACGGGCCATAACCCCCTTAACAAACATCTTCATAATATAGGCACCACAGACAGCCCGCTTTGCAGAGGCTGCCTTGACGCCGAGGAATCAACCGCCCACGGCATCCTGGAATGCGAGGCCGTGGCTTCTCAACGTGAAGAAATCCTCGGAACAGTGAGGTCGCTCCGCGAAGCCTGTGAAGCTGCCAGGAAGCTTCTGTGCTTTTGGGCGGAGCTAGGCTGGCTTTGTTAGCCAGAATCGCCACGCACAACGGACCGAATGGGAGTCTACGTGCGGAAAAGAGAATCCCATCATCATCATCATCATCATTTGTCTCCGGTCCGATTAGTCGTAATTACTTTGCACTGGTATCTAGTAACATTCGTGTGCGTAGTCCCAGCGGAAAAGTGTCGAATTTCGTAATTTCAGTTTAGCAGATATTTAGTGTATGACGTCGTGTAATTGTGTATGGTAAATAAAAATTTATGCATCCAGCCATTGAGGAGCTATTCAACAAAAACTGATTCCGCTGGGACTACGTCATCCCAGCGGCACTTTTTTTAAAAAATGGACGTAGAAGAAAAAAAAACATTCAATAATTAGTGTGTAACGAGAGGTAAATGTGTATGTTTAAATGAAATTTGTGTGTCAATAGACTGCGGAGATAATCAAGTTACCGCTGCGCTGACGTTTGGCTATTTGATGAAAACCGTATAAAGCAGTTTAGTGTACAGTTGTAATTTTTTACACACGTTGCTTTGAATTTGTGTATAAAGTGTGTGAAAACAGAATTTGGAAAAAATATACCGTTCAGAAGATATACACATAAAAGTAACATAAGGTTATTAGGTCCAAGTACTTAAAATAGGAAGTCTAGAGCCTAACTTATAACGTTTATTTGTTTCTTGTAAGGGTCTACAATGTCTTGCCAAGTTTCATTTATGTGCTCTTTGTAATTAATGAGCAATGGCATAATTTATACGACTGGACCACTATATTGTATGACATCCGATTGTAGGATTTTTTTTATGGAAAAGAAGAATAAAAAATATGCAGATATTTAGTGTATTAATGCAACTATTCGCACGTAAAATTTCAGCTCATTACATTAAATAATTAAAGAGATATAATAAAAATACCAGAACGACCGCAATACGTGGATAAACCGACCAAGTTTGAGATGCTACGAAAAAGCGGCCGTGCAGTATATAGAGCTAACGTTCTAAATTTTCCAGTGTTGTACCATAATTATTATTATTATTAGAATAGAATAGAATAGAATAGAATATATTTTATTGTAAAACATGAGTATACATCAAATAAATGTGCAAGGTTTTAAAATATCAGGTAGATCTGCATGTTTTGCCATTTATGGCGTACAAAGTAACATATTTTTGGTATGTTATACCTTAAAAGATTTGAGTCTACATAACAAACTATGAAATTAATAATTTAATCCTAATGCTAATTATAGAGGGCAAAAAGGTATTATTTTTACAGATTTGAGGGTCAAATTATGAAAATGTCGTAATTAATAGGAATCCATAATTAATTGCGGTCATTTAAAAATTCCGATATGGTATAATAGCATTTTGATATAAGATATTTTTTTAAATGTATTTTAAACAGAGCAGGAGGCAATTCTCTGATAGGTTTTGGGATTTTATTATAGATTATTGGCGCTAAACAAAAAATACTTTTACGCATCAATGCCGTGGTTGATCTTGGTACGCATAATTTATTATTATCCCGTCGATTACGAATAGAAACGTCTGATAGTTTCTTAAATAGGTTAGGATTTGTTTGTATAAAATTAGCTGTTTCATAAATAAATAAGGAAGGTAGACTTAAAATGTTATATTTAATAAAATACTGTTTGCAACTATCCGTTATTTTCAATCCAAACATAGCCCTAATACACCTTTTTTGTGACCTAAAAACGATTTCCTTATTAGTAGAGTTTCCCCAAAATATAATTCCAAACCTCAATATGGAGCCGACAATACCATGGTAGGCAGTTATAAGCGCATTGGTACTTATAATAGGTTTTAGTTTGTAAAGGGCATAGGCAGAAGAACATACTTTTTTATTTAATTCTTCTGTGTGTGCTTTCCAGTTCAGACGTTTGTCAATGGTTACACCTAAGAATTTCGCTGTATCTACCTTTTTTATAACAGTTGATTTATGTTGAGCATTAATATTTGGTGTTTCTAAACGTTGACTGAAGAACATAATTTTTGTTTTTTCGAGATTGATTTTTAAATTATTATTATCTAACCAGTTAATTATTGAATTGATTGTATTATTAATTTCATGTTCATACCTGTCTTTATTTATAGAATTAATAGTGACTGTGCTGTCATCAGCAAAAAGTGATACTGGATAATTAGTTACCAATGGCAAGTCATTTATATAGATTATGAATAACAAAGGACCCAATACGCTCCCCTGCGGGACTCCATATTCAACTATACGTTTTTTAGATGCATATGTTTCTTCTTTTCTGGTATTAATATTTATTTTAGAAATTTCTGTGTATTGATCACGATTTTTCAGATAAGATTCTATGAGATTAAGTACATTGCCTCTAATGCCATACGCTTCCAGTTTACGGAGGAGAATGTCATGATTAACATAATCGAAAGCCTGGGTCATATCGCAGTAAATGGAACATACCGGCGCCCTTTTATCCACATTACCCATGACGTTTTGTATAAAATCAAAAATAGCCATGTTTATTGTTCTATTCTTGCGGAAACCTTTCTGGTCTTCTGTAAGAATGTTGAATTTTTCTAGATAGTTATAAATTTGATTATATATATATTTTTCAAAAACTTTCGAAATTATAGGAATAAGAGCAATAGGTCTGTAACAGTTCATACTCTGCTTGTTGTCTTTTTTGAAGATGGGTTTAATGATAGAAGTTTTTAGACTTTCCGGGTATGATCCAGTTGTTATACACATATTTATGATATGGCTTAGGTGGTCACATATGTGATAAGCGATATACTTTAGGATTCTAGTAGAGATCCCATCGTATCCAACACTTGTAGTATTTTTAAGCGATCTTATAATTTTAAGTATGTCATATGGAGTACTTGGTGCCATGAACATAGATTGACTTGACTTAGAAATATTTACAGTTACGTCCCTACCAGCATCTGGTATTGGTTCTATCTTTTCTATAAAGAAATTGTTAAAAGCATTCGCAATCTCTCGTGGCCTGGTTATAGTTTTATGGTTTATTTCGATGGTAGTGATATTACCCTTTGGTAAATTCAATTTAGACCTATTTATAATCGCCCATGTGGCTTTGGATTTGTTAGAGGATGAATTAATTGTATAATTGTTTTGTGCTCGTTGCGTTAAATTAATTATATTTTTATATATTTTTGAGTATTTTTTAAATTTAGTTTTATTTACTTCATTACGATTTAGCCTATAGTTCCACATAAGTTCTCTCTTTTTTTTGCTACAGATTTTTATGCCCCGTGATAACCACTGAGGTTTTACTTTGGTTCTTATTGTAATTTTTTTTAAAGGAAAGCATAGATTGTACAGCATCATGAAAGCTTCCAAAAATACATTATATGCTGTGCTAGGATTATTTGTATTATAGATTTCAGAAAAAGAAAAACTTTTTATATAATTTTTGAATTTTTGCATATTTTCTTTATTATAATCTCGTCTATATGTTTGCCAATAGTTTATTAAGATTTTTTTACGTACCGGTAGTTTTAGTACTTGCGCTGTGTGGTCTGACAGGCCGAAGTCAATCACATCAGATTTACATTTCTTCCCCACATTATGTGCAAAATTGTCTATACAAGTGCCGCTCGCGAGTCGAGTTGGTTGATTTATTTCTAGCTTTAAGTTATAACTTAAGAGTAAACATTCTAGATCTATCAAAGTATTATTACGCTTAAGACAGTCAATATTATAGTCACCTGCAATTACGACATTTCTTTTTAAATTTTTGCAACTGATGGAACATAACACTTTCTCTAATTGCTCAAAAAATACAGGTAAGTTATTGGACTTTGGTACTCTATACACACAAACAATAATTGTATTATACATTGACAGATCAATAGCGCAACATTCGAATACTCCATTTATGGAGAGTTTCGCTATATCCTGTAACTCTTTAAACTGGTGACTTTTCTTTGTAAGGATACATGTACCACCTCTCTTACTGTCCTTTCTATAGTAGCTTGCCGCCAAAGTGTAATTAGGAATATACAATGATTGTTCATGGCCAGCTATCATGAAGTGTTCAGATAAGCAGATTATGTCGATTTCAGTTTTTTTCTCTGACATCTCTTCAAGACATACAATGAGCTCATTACTCTTATTCAGTAAACCTGCAATGTTTTGATGTATCACGTTAAGGTGCTTATAATCGAAAAAACTGCTCTGTCGTTTGTTGTTCATCCATATTATTGTTAATTTTCTCGCCTTCTGAATTCTCGAACGTATTTTCACGTATATAGTTCATAAGTGCGGCGATATCTTGGAAAATTATTTGCATGCCGTAATTATTTACTGATCCTGTATTTTTTCTGTACATTTTGTGGTCCCACGTGAGATTCTTGTTCGAGTCCATAAAGTAGGCGTGTTCGTGTGCTAAAATGTCTTGGTATAGCAGATTATTAAAATGTTCTACTCTCATGTTATACAAAGTAACATTACTGATACAATGCCTATAGGTCGGCATGCAGATAACAACATTTGTGTGTTGGATTTTTTCGAGTACTTTTCTTATGTGGAGAATGATGTTAGAATATTCCTTAGTAGCTTTGAAGTCTGTTTCACCAATTAAAATAATACAGAAGTCATTCATAGTGAAATTCTCAAGCTTTGGTTCCAAGTCGTGGAACATATTATTTATTCCTGAGTTTGGTGTTAGGTAATGACATAATTCACAATTTCCAAACTTATTTTCTGCAATTATACTTATTTTATTATATTTATTTTCGCTTATAATACATATTTTACTAACTTTTGCCACCGGGTCTTCAGTATGGCTTTTTGTATGAAGGATTGCTGGTGATACCGCAGATTCTTCCTTAGATGACCCCTTAGTATCCATTGTAATTGTTTGAGTGCTCTTACTATTTTTCTTTTGGTCTGACGTATTTACTTGCTCCGTTTGAGTGTTTTTGGTAGGTAATGGTCCCCTTTTATTTAGAGTAGAAGATTTTTGTCTGGTTTTCTTAGTAGGAGTGCCGGTGTTTTTTTCGTAAAATTCATTTTTCTTTTCCAACTCCTGGTTTGACTGTTTAAGGTTGCTATTGTCATATGTAAGTAACTCAATTTTTTCTTTTGCACTACTTAATTGAAGAGTTAGTTTCTCAATTTGTTCCTTTAGTTTAGATATTAATTCGTGATCGAATGTGTCGTCATTGCACCTCTCGGGGACACTGGTAGTGGTGTCATCCAGTGTTTCGCTTTCAATTTGACTGATATTACATTGTGAGTCAGACATTGAGCGAGTACGAGTACGTCGAACACGAAACGTAATGTTCTCCAGAAAGTTCATGATACAAATTCAAATTATTTATTTTTGAGCTTAATAACTGTTATTAATTTAAAGTTGTCTTCATAATTTGTGTTCAACAGTAGTGTGCTACCAATATGAAAACACAAAAAGTGATCTCTGTTTGCGGGATTCGAACTCGAGACACGTCGCACCTAAGTCGGTACCCAGACTAGTTGCCTACTCGAGCGGTTATTTGCTGTTGCGAAATAAGGATATGTATTCTTCCTTCAAGAGTTCGTTATTTTTACTGTGGGTGGATGTAATTTTTGAATTTTTTGAACTATGTTGTTATTTTGTTTTATTTGATTATATTAAGTTTCTTTTTACTATATTGTTTTAAAGAATGTGATTATATGAAGTTTTCACATGTATGTTAGTATTAATTAACACAGTAAACACATTATTAATGCACTATTTGAAACTGAGTTGTTGTTGTGAGTCCAGATTCTATTTCACTTTAGAACTTCGTTGGATATTGTTTTAGGCTTGGATAACACTTTTCCCGGTATTACACAATGCACACTATGTTATTATCACTAGTTTAAATGGTTTCACTGCGTTTTTTTATTTTTAAATTATAGATATTACGGAGCTCAATGTTACCGTGCGACAGTGACAGTGATTATGTCATTTGTTTTGTATTCTCGGCTTATTATTAGCCGGAAAAAGCTGATAACACGGGCCTAAGCCAAGTGCTTACCAGTTGGATTAACTGCGATCGCGTGCAGAAGATTGCACAGAAGATGGTAAAGTATTTGTGTTTTGATGTGGGTTTTCTGAGTCACATTGCAGAAACTTTCTCACGAGTCTGCATGTGTTTAGTATCGCTGCCTTCTGCAGCAGATGGTAAGTATTTGGAGGTAAGTTAAGGGAATTAAGGGATTGGTGAAGTTGTTTCGGTATTACTCCTGTTGTAGACAATACTATTGGTACTATTATGACTTTTTGCAAATGCCAAAGTCGGGCTACTTCATCTTTTAATTCAATGTATTTGCTCAGTTTTTCTGCTATTGTTGTTTGCAAGTTATGTGTATTTGGTACAGCAATATCTATTAGGTATCCAGTTTTGTTTAACTTGTTAATCAGTGTAATATCTGGTCTATTAAAATGAATAGTTCGATCGGTAAGGATGGCGCGATCAAAGTATAGTTTTGTTGAGGGGTTCTCTAATACAGTTTCTGGATTGTATTTGTAGTATGGTGTAACGGAATCTATAAGTTTGAACTGGTGTGCTAATTTTTGGTGTATAATGTTGGCTACTTGATCGTGTCTGTGTTTATAGTCCGTTTGGGCTATCGACTTGCACGCGCCTGTGATATGCTGTATCGTTTCTGAAGAACTGTTGCATTTCCTACATGTGTCATTATTTAAATTTTTTATGATAAACTTTCTATAATTTTTAGTTTCAATTACCTGGTCCTGTATAGCCAGCATAAACCCTTCAGTCTCCGGGAAGAGTTCGCCTCGATTTAGCCACGCGTTCGACGCTTCTTTGTCGACATTTATGTGGTTTAAGTCTTGGCGGTGTCTTCCGTGTAGAGATTTCTGGGCCCATTCTAAAAGCTTCATTTTGTCGTCAATTACTATCTCATTTCTCTGTTCAGATGTATCTTTTAAATTTAGGGGTGTTAAGTTTTGGTCGTTATGTGTTATAATTTTGTGCAGTATAGAGGTTTCGATTTTTGAAAAAAAGAATTGTCGAAGTGCTTTTATCTGTCTATTGTGTAGGTTTAGAATGTCAACTAGTCCTCTACCTCCTTCTTTACGTGGCAGTGTTAATCTCTGCAGACAAGACCGTGGGTGGTGTTTGCGGAATTTGGTCATTGTGGTATTAATTTTACGTTGAAGGTTTTTCAGGTCGGTTTTGGTCCAGTTGATTATCCCAAAAGAATATGTGAGAACCGGTATGGCGAAGGTGTTAATCGCTTTGATAGTATTTCGAGAATATAGTTGCGTTTTCAGAATTGTGTTTAATCTGTGTTGAAATTGAAGTGTTAATTTTTGTTTAGTTTCTTTGTAGTGTATTTGTCGTGATTGCGTATAGCCTAGGTATTTATAACTGTCTTGTTCATCTAATGGTTCTATCTGTTCTCCTGTACCTAAAGTGTGTTGGTAATTTTGTCCTGCTCTAATTGAATTTATTTTACATTTATCTATGCCGAATTCCATTTTAATGTCGTTTGAGAATTGTTCTGTCAAGTTTGCTAATTCATAGAGTTGAGTCTCACTTTTGGCGTATATTATGGGTATAAGGTTGCGAGTAGGCTAGTTTTGTTATACTTATTGTATTCGATAATCGGGGTGACAAATACATATTCTTTATAGAAAAAAAGAACCCTGTAAATAAATAAAGATTAAAAAAAGGGAATATGATTTTGATTCATCCACAACTAGCGTGAATTCAACCATAAGGTGCTTAAGCCTAAAATTTTTCAAGTAGCGGTAGGTTATATTTTTTTTAGTATTCTATCAATAGTTTAGTTTATTCCCGTTGTCCCCGTACACCGTGTCCCCGTCCTACGGGGACAGCGGTACTTCAATTAAATATTTAAAAATACTTCCCGTTGTCCCCGTCCTACGGGGACAGCGGTACTTCAATTAAATATTTAAAAATACTTCCCGTTGTCCCCGTACACTGTCCCCGTTAATATAGTTTCATTTTATCTAATTTCTTATGATATAATAAACATTTCCTATAATGCACATTTGACATAATATTCATGTAGTATATTATTCATTTACTATAATATTCATAATCTCTAATAACTTTTTACTGTTTTTTTTTTCTTCGCTTTATACCCTATACACCTACCACCCTCAACTATTGTAACCAGTAGAAATTGGATGCCATCTGGACTTTAGGGCACCCCGACTCGGACAGGTTAGGTTAGAAGGGGATGGCGGGGTCGTGTGAGCGAGCGAATAGACCCCGCCATCCCCTTCGTGGTTATTTTTTTATAAACCATCCAGAAGTAGGAGCCCCGCGAAGCGGGGCTCCGTCGACCAAGCCCACCCTCGACCATGCATTGAATATTTTAAGATTTGGTTAGGTGCCATTTGAGTTAGGTTAGAACTGTGACCATTAAACATGAAAATTAGGTCAAAAGAACATTAGGTCAAATATGCAGATTTAAGAGCACAACGACTCGTGAAAAGTTTACTTCCCGTTGTCCCCGTTAGCCGAATGTACGTTACGGGTACAACTGGAAAAAAATTTAATCACGTCCCGCTGTCCCCGTGACGGGGATATGGGATACGGGGACAACGGGAATAAACGAATAGTTTTAGTCAATTCATTGAAAATCAAGTATTCTTCTTACTGTAATTTAGCCGATGTGTTTTTTTTTTTTGTTTTTGCTCTCACACCATAATTATTACTATAAGTCTATACGTGAGGATTTGTAATTGGCTTTCTGGTAACTATGTTTCTTTTTTGTCTGTGTGTATTAGCTGTATGTTCTCCATGTACTAAAATAAATAAATAATTATATACATATGCGCCCTTAACTCATGTTATCAAAATATACATTGGTTTGATTACAGTTGTTGCGATTTGCGATTCGATGCCACTCGATGAACGTACTAACACTAAACTAGTTTTATTTCCGGATTTCTGATCGCGGCGGGATTTTATCGCGCACTGGATTTTCAACTCTCGCTGTTGAACCGAGCATTGAGCATCCAACAGAGTGCATCTCCGCGCGTCGGTAAAACATACTGTTCGATTTGAACCGAGCATTGAGCATCCAACAGAGTGCATCTCCGCGCGTCGGTAAAACATACTGTTCGATTTGAACCGAGCATTGAGCATCCAACAGAGTGCATCTCCGCGTGTCGGTAAAACATACTGTTCGATTTGAACCGAGCATTGAGCATCCAACAGAGTGCATCTCCGCGCGTCGGTAAAACATACTGTTCGATTTGAACCGAGCATTGAGCATCCAACAGAGTGCATCTCCGCGCGTCGGTAAAACATACTGTTCGATTTGAACCGAGCATTGAGCATCCAACAGAGTGCATCTCCGCGCGTCGGTAAAACATACTGTTCGATTTGAACCGAGCATTGAGCATCCAACAGAGTGCATCTCCGCGTGTCGGTAAAACATACTGTTCGATTTGAACCGAGCATTGAGCATCCAACAGAGTGCATCTCCGCGCGTCGGTAAAACATACTGTTCGATTTTCAACTATCGGCGCTAAGCTGTGCGTTGAAGATCCAGTGCGGGAAAAAAACCCGCCGGAATATTTAAAATCCGTGCGAGCATGGACTAAGAGTCACAAGTAATTCGTCAAGCTGGGTGACAACGTCAATATCATGCATTATTAAGTTAGATAGTAAGCAGTAGTTACAGACTGGACCTATGTCCGGGGCCCGCGGCGTACGTTAGCCGTTGTAGCTCAGTTAATAAAAAATCAAAAAATGGAAGCTTGCAGGAGTCGCAAGCGCAGACGCCAGTCGGCGCGTGCGCACACGACACCGCGCCCTCTGCCCAGTGGCTTTACTTGTAGATACACTACTTACTTTACTTTACTTGTAGATAACTAGATAGTTAGAAGCGTATAATATATTATGTAAGTACGTACACATTCACTTTATTATGTTATTACAGTTAATCTAGTAATTCAGGAATTTAACGACACAACAATAAATACATACATATACATACATACATATATAGGACAGTATGGTGGATACGGTGGCGATCCGAATCGCGTCGCATACTTACAACGGAGCAGAACCTATCGCTATACATCTGAGCGAGCGGACAACAAACAGAAAACGCTAGTTTAAAGTGATGCACACCAATTAAATACATAATATCATTATGTGATTGTTATTTAAGAGGCCGTATGCGATTTCGCTGATTTACGTGATTTTACAATAAAAATACTGTATGTCTTTTAGTTTTAATGCACAACATGAAATATAATTTGAATTATGATCAAATGAATGGGCTACCATCCCGCACTGGGCTCGCGTGGTGGATTTATAGCCCACTCCCTCTCACAGAGGATGCTGTCCCAGCGGTAGACATATTATGGGCTTCTTATATATGTATGTGAATGGGCTACTTTTTTATTGTGATATTGTGATTAATCGACCTCAAACCGGCGACTGTTTTGTGAATTTTGTTGTAAGAGGTTTAGAATATCACATATGTACGAATCGTTTAGACGTCTACACGGTATGATAAAATTACAATGCATTATGTGAAAGTCATCTATACAATGTATAAATCACTTTTAACCAATTTCTCATTTTAAAGATATAGTAAAAAATATTAAACTAAGTCTAATTTTAGAGATGTGCAAAGCATTGCTTTTCATTTCGGACACTCCGAATTCTCGTTGATAAAATTAAAACAACAGACATGAACTTTAGCTCAAAATCCACACATTTCCTAAAAAAATTAAAAAGAATTGGCAGTAAATAATCTTTTAAAACAACCTAAATTTCCCACTATAACAATTGAAACGATCTTTCAGACTTTCATATTGTACATTAAAACTTATGGAAATACAGTATTTTACCTGTAAAAATCAAGCAAATCAGCGAAATCGAAAAAAAATCGTATACGGCCTCTTATTACAAATAGAGCCCCGTGTGAGTGGCGTGGCGCTCCAGAGGTACCACACTCAACGGTGGCTGCGCGGGAGTGCTACGCAGACACAAAGAAAAAAAAAACAAGTCGGTTCTTGGACGGTGGGGGTGTGTATGTGGGTGTGTGGGGTCGCGGGTGGGGTGTGTGGGGTCGCGGGTGGGGTGTGTGGGGTCGCGTGTGGGGTGTGTGGTTGTTTGTGTGGGGGGTGTGGTTGTTTGTGTGGGAGGTGTGTGTGTAGGGGTGTGTGCTGGTGTGTGCGACTGACCGTTGAGCGACGCCAACTGGTCGTCGGCGCCGTGCTCGTCGGCCGCGTACTGGGACTCGCGAAACGAGCTGCACGACGACAGCAAGCTGCAACATCACACTCACTTATACCATTCGCGAAGTGGATTCGGAATCTTACATATTTTTGAATAACACGCTCAATGTCATACATGACAATGAACCGATTCATCTCTCATTGCTTAATTTTCAATTATTTTGCCTGTTGTGGTATGATAATATTATTCTAAGTGAAGTGTGTATGTGTCTTCACATATATAAATAAGATGGAGTTTCTTGCCCATTCTTCTCCGTACGTATCTACATTTTAGAAGGGACGACTACAATCAATTCTATTTTAATGTAAATGTTGACGTTCAAAACTGCTTTCTATGTGCCTATTTGAAATAAATGCTTTGACTTTGACAAAGGCCATGCAAATACTGATCAAAACGAATCCAAACACGACATATCTGCTATGTTTTCAAGAGTCTACTAGTGTAGTCAAGTGGCGAACAGTGAGCCAGCAGTATACAGTTAACCAGTATTAGTATATCCTTAAATAGTTGTATCCGGTTTATTCAACGGACACGTAAAAACGTGTCGCGTAACGTGTCCCCCACTCCCCAGATGGAGGCGAGCGCCCTCTATTAGCAGACGTGTGGTGGGACGTTTTGTGTTTTTCAGCACAAAAAGTAAAAAAAAGGTAATTTTGTTTTTGGTCCTCAAACTTGTGGTTTATTATATTTTCCTACCGTATTTACTATACATGTAAAGTAGATATTTGGCAATCTTATGGTACTTATGTTTTTAGCATAACATATTTGTTTTTATTTTTATCTTAACTGTCAAATGCCGTCAATATAGGTGGTACACAGTGAACCGTGTTTGATTGTTACAAAGTTCATAACAACTTTAGTTTTAATTAATGAGCTTTCGATTGATGACTTATTTACACAGTGGACACAGTTGAAATATAACTTAACTTTGTTTTATTATGACACGATTCACTGTGTTTCACTGGGAACTTCATCTTGGATCAGTGTTCCCCATAGTGTGCACAGTGAACCATTTCCCATATTTTTTTAAACACTTTATAATTGTAAATCTATCAATTTTTAAGTTAAAATTTATTACTAGCAAGTCATTTCTAATAAACAGTATACGCTTCTATAACAAGTTGCCAAAGTCAGTTACAGAACTTAGCGATGCAAAGTTTAAAACTCACATCAAACGTGTCCTTATCAAAAAAGCATATTATAAGATAAAAGACTACGTTGAAGACAGGGAAGTTTGGCATTAATTCCTTTTGCACATGTGGCTACCCTGGTACCACAATAACAGCATAACTATGTGAAAGTCTATTAACTGCTCCCAAATTACAATGTTATTTTTTATTTTTTACAATGTCTGACATATTCTCGTCATTATTTGACATTATACAACAATTTTAATTTCGACTATTTATTATTAGTGATTGTCATGGAAATCATGTCACTGGATTCAAATAGGTTCATTTTATATAGGTAGATTCTTTTACATATTGTGAATGAGAGAACGTTGTAGCCCTTACAGACTAGATTTGTAGACGATTTTCTATTCTGTATTTTCATTCCTCTAAGTACCTGGTACTTTTTGATAGGCCTGCACTGTCCTCCTATAGCTATTATCACTGTAATTTGAAAACATTGTAAAAGCCAATTATTTTTAAAAGTGTAACCGGAGTTTCTTGCCGGCTCTTTTCCATAGGAAGCGACAAATTGGAACCGTGCACCTAGCTTCTGACGTTTCATAAGTGCCAATGCATGTTTATGTAAAATAAAATATTTTGATTTTGATAAAGAAACTCAAAGTCTAATAGACACTGAATCGTATAAATAAAAAAATAAACGTTTAATTTGAATATGACTGCATGAGAGAAGTTTAACTTTTTCGTGGTACACTGTTGGCCACCTGACCCTGCTGGATATCCTGGCTGCAGCATCAGACAAAGAATTCCACAATCTTACATAGGTAAATAATGTGTATTTATTACTTCAAACATACGTGTTACCTAAACTTTAGGTAACACGTATGTTTGTACCGCAGCTAACAAAACATGTGATGACTTTGAAACGGCTGAACCGATTTTGATTAAAACATATCTAAGAACCACCGCTAGAAAAACTACTTTAAAAAAAACCGCACCCAAATCAGTTCACCCGTTTAAGATTTACGGTGCCACAAACAGACACACATAGAGGTCAAACTTATAACAACCCTCTTTTTGCATCTGGGGTTAAAAAGGGTCGGTTAATAAGTACAAGAAATTTGATGCGGACGCAGTCGCGGGCAGAAGCTGCTTCTGTCTATAATATTAGTTTAGGTACAGTCAGAGCAGTGGTGGCGCAGTGGTGGCGCAGTGGTGACGGCCCCGACTTGGTAGGGCGTGGGTCGCACCCAGCCAGGCGCTGCACTTAGTGTAAATAATTTTATGATATCATCGATATGACTTGTTGACATCACCATTATGCAAACGAGATCACATCGTGATGGCATCGGTCCTATGATCGAATCACAGGTGACGTGATTATATGTATTGTGTGCAGGTAACATTACACTACAATAAATATTATCAAATAAGCAATGCGCCACATGAGATCACCCGTCGGCTTAAATACCAAAATCAAATTGATGTTTTAATATTCATGTGTTATTATATATGTTCCGAAATAAACTTTTTATTATTATTATTTTTTTATCAAATCAAAAGTCATTTATTCAAACTAGGCTGAGAGTCAGGTCTTTTTGAACGTCAAAATAAAACTACATAAGACAGTCCCCCCAAAACGCCCGCCCTTGCTTTAGCTGGGAAGAAGAAGTAGCGGAACAAACTTCTATCCCCTTCGTGGCGGGATTTTATCGCGCACTGCTTTCCCAACTCTCTGTGTTGAACCGAGCACTGAGAGTCCGACAGAGTGCAGCGCGTCAGTCTCAGCGCGTCCAAAAACACAATGTTTCATTTCAACTTTCGGCGCTGAGCAGTGCGCGAAAAAATCTCGCCGCGATTTTATTACGTCCGTGGGAATGTCGACTAAGCACTAAGCATAATCAGTCAATAATTTTGTCACAGCTGGGACCCAGGCTTCCTCTCTGTGAGATAAGAGGGTGTGGGCCGTAATCCACCACGCAAGCCCAGTGTGGGTTAATAAATGTCACATGTCTTTGAATGTTTTGTTCTAGGACATGCCGGGTTCCTCCCGATGTTTACCTTCGCCGTTTTGAGAGCAGAGGTGATGAAATAATGAACACAAAGTAAAGCGCCTGCCTGGGTGAGACCTTACGATCTACTGCTCGTCAGTCGGGCGCGGTCCAGCGGGCTACCACTGCTCCCTAAGTAAGTGTACGTCAATGTAAGCTTTGGCAAAAGTTTTTTGCAAAAGTCCAGCTACTGACTAAAGGTCGCAATTGGCAAAACTGAACAACGGACAAGCTGGATCAGAGTGAATGAATGGGACGTGGGGGTGGTTGTAAGATATAGTGCGTGGTGGTGACCTGGTGCGCTTGGGCGGCGTGGGCGCCTGCTTGCCGCGCCTGTTGGTGGGGCGGCGCATCTGCACGGCGCGCGCCTCGCCCGCGCCCCCGCACGCGCCCCCGAGGCCCGCCTTCTTGAGCGACATCTGCGGGGTGCCGCCCGGGCACGCCCCGCCGCCCTCCTGCAGCTGCTTCTCAACCTCTGTGGAATTAACATAAAAGATAGTTATGGTATTGGAAATTAGTCGGAACCCGTATCTTGATATATCATTATAAAAATATTTTATTTCTTTAAAGTATGTTTTGTACAAACACTTTAACACGGCAATCATATTTTAAAAAGTAGGTCAGGTCAGCGTTTCCTTTCTGACTACTCTAAGAAGAGAGGCCGAAACAAACTCAGAGGTCACAGTCTCATTTAAAGTCCAGACAATCTTAGTCGGATCTTGTGAGGACCATGTGGATTGGTCTCTGAGTAAAGTACCACAAAAAGTAAGTGGGCCTATCCAGTCAGGGTATGCATTTATCAGTAATCGTGCAACTCAACTTAGAACTTAAGGATCTCAATGGATTATAAACCAATCACACAATATTTCAGTTATATTAGAACATATTGTAGGAGCATTAAGGACTACCTCAGTGATATAAAAGTTTCAAGCGCTTATGTTGACCATGAGAGCCTGACCCTGGATTTGATACCCCGGTTAGTCAAAACATTTGTTGGAATTTTCCAAATGGATTTATGCCCCAATAACGGCGAAAGGTTCGGCACCTATAACATAACCATTGATCGGATAATCGGACGCTAATATACCTAAACTTCACTTTTATTCGCACGAAAGAATAATACGGACATGCCTTTCAGAATACCGGATCCCAGAATCGTATGAAATTCCTAAGATTGCTAAAAATGTTACCTGCATACAAAATATAGTTAGAACTCGTTGTGAGAATGATACATTTTCATTGAATAATGCTTACATACTTCGTACTATCAAGACGGCTTGTTCCTTGTTAAACTGTCAATGTTAGATTTAAAAAGCGGATTATAATGGAGCTTTTAATTTTTGCCCGAATTGCGTTAGTTCAGCTGGTCGTCTAATTACGTTGGCCAGGTAATGTTATTTGCTGTCTCACTCACTTACTTGCACTTTGCACGAATAGATTTTGGATAAAAACATCTACTCTTATGTAGCCTCTAATGTTTTTGTGTTGCTTGCTTGGAAATATCGATAATTTAAAAATACATCTGTGAACTTTTTTATCAGTCAAAAGTATAAATATTTTAAAAATATTATTTTTAGTGTTCTGGGGCGTTTACAAACATTTGAAACTCTCATACACAAACACAGCCAGACCCGGAACAACTACTTGACAGAAAGGAATGTCCATATTATTCTATAGTGGGAAGAAGTTTAGGTATATAAGCGCCCGATTATCCGATCACTGAACATAACATTTGCCATGTTCGTGAACGGGCACCATTTTTTTTTGAGCTTGGTAATTGCAGGCATCGAACACAACGCGCCGTCGACCCGGGCTTGGTCCTTACCGCACAAAGAGCTACCCATTACTCGCCGTCCGCAAGCCTGCGCTTACGCTAACCGGGAATCAGCCTGGGATTCCCGACGCCCAGGGCGTCTCCCGCGGCGACTACGGCCGTGAGGGCGCATATACTGCCTCTCCCTCACGCCGCCTCCCTCTTCGCGAGCATTACTGCTTCGCAGAAGGAGGTGACGGCTACCCCACTAGTTATGTCCTAACTTCCAGGGTTAATTTTCTAAAAAAAATATTATTTTGTTCTCACATATTTAGAATAGAAGCAACAACAATAATGTACCCAGCATTTTGTAATAAATATCTTGATTTAAAAGAGTGTCCTTGGAGTTTCTTGCCCGTTCTTCTCCGTAGAGATCCATGTTCTGGAATAGGCAACTAGCTTCTACTTTGTGACCACGCCCACGTTCACACAGAAGTAATAAAATCGCGGCGGGTTTCCATCGCGCACTGGATTTTCAACGCTTAAGTGTTGAACCGAGCATTGAGAATCTAACAGAGTGCAGCGCGAGTCAGTCTCAGTGCGACAAAAAAAACACAGTGTTCGATTTTCAACTCTCGGCGCTAAGCAGTGCGCTGAAGACCGCGTGCACCCAAAGCTTACACGGACGTGCGCAACCGACCAGGATATATAGTCAGCTTCTGAAGGGACGGCCGCCATGGCCCACTTTAAGGACTAAATGCGGAAACCACACCCACTAACATAAAACATACAGTATACGTCCGCAGAGACGTGGGCTACCTGACCGAGTTTTTGAGAATGCAAATGTGGCTGTAAATAGTTTGATTGAAAAAAAAAAATGCTCTGGCGATGTTTTGCTAAAATATAGGTAGAAGGCCGTTTTAAGAAGGCGTGGTGATATTTACCCTCGGTGATGGAGTTGTCCTGGAACATGTGCTCGAGAGCGTGGTGGATGTCCCGGAAGGAGGGCCGCTCGGCCGCGCTCCACTGCCAACAGCCGCGCATCAGTTCGTACACGGCGCCCGGGCAGCCCGGCGGGCACTCCATGCGGTAGCCCTGCAACCATACGCATCATCTCACGTCTACTAGCTGATAATGATTGTATTTCTGTAAGTAGGTTTGTACAAACACTTCACGTCAATCATATTTTTAAAATAAAACTAGATGAGGTCGACGTTTCCTATCTGACTACTCTGAGAAGAAAGGTCGAAACAAACTCAGAGGTCACAGTCTCTTTTAAAGTCTGGACTTTAAAAGAGACTGACCTCTGAGTTTGTTTCGACCTTTCTTCGAGCCTCACATGCTCTTCGCGAAGACCATGTGAGGCTTTTGAGGAAAGAACCACACAGATTGAGTGGACCTGTCTCCAATCATTGCACGTATATCAGTAATAATGCAGCTCAACTGAGAACTTGAGGAGCAACCCAGAAAAATACTTCGCTACTAGCTCAACGATTTGACGAACAATATCAAACAAAAGACATTTGGGTAGGCCGCAGAAATTACTCAAACTGCCAGACAATGATTAAAAAACTAAATGAGAAAAAAAGAAACCAAACAAAAAAGCACCCACACAGTCATCACATTCGCAATAACTAAAGCAATATACGTAATACTTTACTAAGTAAGTATTCAGCCGGTCGTACATCTCACATCAAACACACGCTATACATGATCTCATTCCAACAAAAGGCTCACCAATTTCGTATAATTATTTTTTTAGAAGCGAAATATTCGTAAATATTATAATAAACACAATTATGTACAAACAATGGAGATCACTCATCCACATAAATCCATTGTATTCAATGACTACATTCCTATTGAGAATTCCTACATGGCACGTTAATATAAAGAAAACTGTATTAGTAAACAATATCGCAATATGCGGACCAGTTACATGACATACTCTCGCTGACGTCACAGCTGGTCTCCACAATCTTCAATTACCATGCATATTTACCTAAATTTATTTTTTACCTATGAATGTATGGAAGCGGCTTATTAAAATATCGCACACCTAGATCTATACTGAGACAACTAAAAAAAGGTCATTTTTCAGGAGACGAAAAAAACGTATATCACCTATATATTATAATTATACGTTTTTTTCGTCTCCTGAAAAATGACCTTTTTTGAGTTGTCTCAGTATAGATCTAGGTGAGCGATATATTTTTTGTAAAAAATATTCCGGGATACCAGGAACACCGGGAATGCATAAGCCCCGATGCAAATATGTGTATGTAGGGTGTAAGTCTGTAAGAGAAGGGGTGGTGTGTTTTAGTTATAACTTTTTTTTTACATTCAATTAAGATTAACATAAAAAAGCGCATTCCATATTAGCCAACATCTCAACTTTAGGTGAATATGCATCCGAATATCCGATCTCTGCTCATGACATAGGTACTACTCCACAAGTATTTTCGATTCCGTTCCCGAAAGGGTTTAATTTTGTCTGAATAAAGAAGGAAGCTAGTAGCCCGCGAATCTCACAATAACACAACACTAGTGATCGCCCGGGGGTCGACATTAGACTATGTTTTTTTAATTCATTTAATGTATATGTAATGCATTATTATATAAAAGCATTATCATTCTGCACTCCTTCTCCATACAAACTTTAACTGTGCCAAATTTCATACTCCTACGTCCGCGTAATTTTCGTAAAAAGGAGTACAAAGTTTTTGTATCAAGTATTAATACACTATAGATAGATAATACTACTACTACTATTTCATGAAAAAGTAATACAATGGGATTGAATCTCAACACAAAACTTAGAGGGATGTATTGATGATTATACTTCTTTTATTTATATTTTTTACTAGCCACTGCTGGGCGAAGGCCTCGCTACTCACTCTCCACCTCCCTCTGCCCAGAGCTGCTAAGGACCAACCTTTATTAAACATTGGTCTAGCTCATCCCACCATTGTAATTCTGTACAGACAAATTTGTTTCGGTCGCGAATCATATTTTAATCAACATACAACCTAACACTGACCTGCTAATTGCAGAAAACTTGAATTTTGTGGACTACCTTAGCGCATCCATCTTAAAACTAACCCGCGGCTCCACTCAGGAGAAACAACTAAAACTAGCCCGTGGTTCCACTCAAGGAGAAACAACTAAAACTAGCCCGCGGCTCCACTCAAGGAGAAACAACTAAAACTAGCCCGCGGCTCCACTCAAGGAGAAACAACTAAAACTAGCCCGCGGCTCCACTCAAGGAGAAACAACTAAAACTAGCCCGCGGCTCCACTCAAGGAGAAACAACTAAAACTAGCCCGCGGCTCCACTCAAGGAGAAACAACTAAAACTAGCCCGCGGCTCCACTCAAGGAGAAACAACTAAAACTAGCCCGCGGCTCCACTCAAGGAGAAACAACTAAAACTAGCCCGCGGCTCCACTCAAGGAGAAACAACTAAAACTAGCCCGCGGCTCCACTCAAGGAGAAACAACTAAAACCGGTCAAGTGCGACTCGCACTCGCATACAAAGGGTACCGTTCCAGAAGGGAAAGCACGCCGAAAAAGACACGTTTCTTGTATGGACTCCTCTAATTTTTATCTTGTTTTGAATTTTATTATTTGTCGTTATAGCGACAAAAGAAACTTTTTAAAACCGTCTACTTATTACGGATCATGAGATACAGCCTGCTGACAGTAAACGGAACGGACGGACAGACAGCAGAGGCTTAGTAATAGGGTCTCATTGGTTACCCTTCTGGTTCGGAACCCTAAAAATGACATCATTTAGCAAACATATCCCGCGCGGAAGTTCTGCATTCAGGATGGAGGATCGTATCCTATGCCGAAGTCTACCCGGGAGCCACTTTTCATAACTGATTGATTAGCAAACATGCAAGCCCAAGTAACGAGCAGTGGGAGCCCAGTGGTAGCGGCCGCGACTTACGAGTTGCAAGTCGTAGGTTCGAACCCAAAGAGGCGCCGTACTTTGTGTACATTTCTCGTAATTCATCACCACGGCTCTCAAAACGGCGAAAAAAAATCGTGAGGATGTTCTAAAATAAAAATATCGAAACCATCTACCAGTCCCTCTCACAGAGAGGAAGCCTGTGGCCCAGCAGTGGAAACATTATTGGCTGATTATGTAAACCCATATCACGATAACCTTCTCAATATAATATCAAGTAAGTAGGATATGACTAGGAAGTAGGATACATTATACTATAGTTTGTAATAACTGCACTGTAATATAGTTTGTTACGCAATTAGAATGCTCCTAATTGCGTAACAAATTATCAATCAGAATGTGAATAAATTTGAAGGATACTGCTAATCCATTGCTTCATACGTTGGAAAGATTTGTCTGTTCAACAACTTAAATATGGAAATGAATGATAAAGGTTTTATTTATGTAGGCAGGTTTGTACAAACACTTTAACACGTCATCATAATTATATTAAAAACTAGATGAGGTCGGCGTTTCCTATCTGACTACTCCGAGAAGAAACGCCGAAACAAATCCAGATGTGTTGTTGGCTTGTCAAAAAGAAAGACAAACCATCCCAGAATGTTGTTGAACCGTTTAAATGAAAGCCATTGCTACTCTTAGTAAGTGACGCAATGACCCCGCGGATTACATTATTCAGGGTAACTTTTACTTTTCAAGCTGTTGGTAGACTCAAGTAGAGTCCTAGAGAAAAACGCTCAGTTACTGGGTAATACGATACCCTTCAGTAAGACTGGTAGTCAGATTTTCGGGCTTATGACCCTTTATCCTCATCATTTGCCTAGCGTTTTCCCAACTATGTTAGAGACGGCTGCAAGTCTTACCGGATGCAGCTGTGTACAAGTATTTTACATAGAGAGACTACCTATCTGACCTCCACAACCCAATTATGGATAAATACAATACCCCAATACCAATACCAGTAAGACTGGACAGTCGGCCTTGTGCCTTGTACGACCCGTACCGACTGTCAAAGATCTACAAGTGCCAGCCATGCCAGCCGGGACCAACGCCTTGGTATGTAAACATGGTGGCTTATTCCACAGATCCTCCCTGAAAGTCCCCCTTAGCAGGAAATGTGGAATCTATAAAAAAGTGTGGAATTCCCCCCTATAATCCCCCTGCGGGGAAAAACAGGAATCTTTAAAATAAGTTTGGAATTTCCCTCTGATGAACCCCCTCAGGGCGGAAAACTGGAATCTGAAAAAAAAAAACGTCCAGAACTCACTGAGGTCCTTAAAATTTAAGGAGTGCTTCTGCTACCGTCGCTGGGCACCGATTTGTCCGCCGGTGCTGGTTGCTAAAGTATTTACCGCGGACGCCGAGACATTTTACTTAGATAACCTAGACTGCAGGCGCGAGCGAAGCGAGCTTGGGAATAATTTTTAACAATTCAAACACTAATAGGAGCAACGCCAAGCGGACCTTCGTCGACATAGTCAAAAAAGTAAAATGTGTACCAAATTATTCTGTTATTCGAGTTTAAATACTTTAAACAGGCAGACATGTTGTGTTTTTTATTTATTAATAACTAGCTACGCCACGTGGTTGCACCCGCAGTCAAGCTCGATCCCGTAGGAATATCGGGTTAAATAATCCTATGTCCTCCAGGTCATGTTTTACCCATGTGCCAAAGAACAATGGCAGCTTCCCATACATTGTTTTATTTGAAATTAAATGTCTACGTCTTTAAATGAAAAATACCTTATTTTAATCAGCGTCATTTTCTGAGCTAGCTTGTGCAAGATTTTTGTTAGAGAAGGCGGAGATTAATAGATATTCAGTGTTGAACTTTTGTAGGCTATATTTTTATGTCACTTCTAACGTTAGGTAAAATAGTACATATTATTCAATTTCAAGGAAGTTAAAGGGTTAGGGCTAAAGAGTAAGGGTACGCATTAGTATTACCCTCTCTTAGTTATTTCAGCATGCCTTGACCTTGACTTGTGAATATTGTAAAAGATAGGAAATATGTAAATAATAATCTGGGGACACGCCAGTGCCACCGCCAAATATGTAAATAATAATCTGGGGACACGCCAGTGCCACCGCCAAATATGTAAATCATAATCTGGGGACACGCCAGTGCCACCGCCAAATATGTAAATAATAATCTGGGGACACGCCAGTGCCACCGCCAAATATGTAAATAATAATCTGGGGACACGCCAGTGCCACCGCCAAATATGTAAATAATAATCTGGGGACACGCCAGTGCCACCGCCAAATATGTAAATAATAATCTGGGGACACGCCAGTGCCACCGCCAAATATGTAAATAATAATCTGGGGACACGCTAGTGCCACCGCCAAATCGAGCAAAAACAAACGAACAAAGGCACAGCCTAACATTTATCTTTACAAGTCTGCATTGTTATTATTAATATCTAATAACAATGCATAGACTTGTACAGATTCCTTTTAGTAAGATAAATCTAACTAATAGGATTAATAAACTGCCTACCTAGTTGTTAAGGTAAAGGAAAGGTCAACCAATCAAACAAGTTTTATTTATTTTGTATTAATTTATTCTTCGTCATCCTTACGTGATTACTCCCTTATCGACTTGACTTGATCCAGCATGTTGGTCATCACTGGCCAAAGCTTCTTGTTGGAAAGCATAATCAACTTTCCACATCGCAAGCTCTCTGCATGCTTCACAAACATAATCATCTTCAGTAATCTAAAACATATTGAAAATCTTGTAATATGGAATTGGGAGACTTCAAATCGCACTGAAACAAGTATTGTATCAATATTATATTGATTGGAATCTTCTCCAGGATATTTACTCACATCAAATTGTTAAATTCTTAGAAAAATGGTGTCAAAATTCCAAAATGTAAACTATTGAATAATACTATGGCTAATTAATATTTTTAACTACTTACGATTCGGGCATGTATCCAGCTACACAGTAATGTGATAACTCTAGTGTCAAGTTCTAAGGCAGGATATCGGCGCAGTGTATTTACGCATAATACAGTTATTTTAATACACATTACAGTTGACACAGAGGATTCGTTTCAGTCTACCCCGACCACTCATCTTTACCAGTAGCAAACAACCAGTTCACAACGAAATCCAAACAATGAGGCAGGATCGGTGTCCAAAAGAGAAACAGCAGAATGTCCCACAAGGAAAATCACAAAGTCTTTTGGCACGCACGGATCACACACGGGAAATATCAGAGTCCATTAAAGCAGTCTAGGTCAAGTGACAATTCAAAGAAAACGGAAAAATAATCGAGAGAAAAACAACACAGGACTGAGCGCAAGCATCTGGTCAAGAGTTGTAAACTGTCAGTGTCAACGGTCAACGGTTGTCAATGAATCTTTGAATTTTTTGTCGAGTTGCCACTACATGTGATATTTTCCTAATTTACCTACTTCAATATTATTATATAAGGAAGAAAACAGAATAAACTTGAATACAGCAAACATTCATATAATACATGAAAATAAAATTACAAACTAAAACTGACAAGACCACGATAATTATGCTGTATCGTCTATAATAGGAAAATAAAATAAAGTGGCAATACTAACAACAACGTCATAATCTTTTAGAACGAAATAGTCAAATTACTTTTCATTAAATATATTTTTTTCCGTCGGCCTTAACTAAAAACTATTATAGTTTTAAAAAACGTAGATTATTATTTGTATTTCTTTCGTATATGTGTCACTTTTAGAAGCTCAAATTTATCTCAAATAAGATTTCGCCATTGTTCTTTAATCCAAGTCTGTTCAGCCGTTTTAGCGTGAAAGCGTAACAAAAAACTCACTTTCGCATTTATATTATTAGCAAGGATTCTAACTATAATATTAGGGGTTAAAGTATGAAATTGCCGATTTGCGCTGAAAAATTGAAACTGGTTTTTTTTGTAAGATATAACATATTTATTTAATCAAAATATTTACCCTCATTATCTATACATTGCTGCCATCTAAACGGAAGTTCATTTATGCCTTTACGATATAACTCTGAGGATCTAGATTCGACAAACTGTGTTAAAGCATTTTGTACTGCTTCCTGGGTAGATTTTTTTTATCACGTAGGAAATTGTCCAAATCACGAAACAAATGGTATGGGTTGGAGCCTTGGAGCAAGGTCTGGCGAGTACGGAGGATGACGTATAGTTTCTAACTGCAGCTCCTGTAGAGTTACAACGGTTTGTCGTGCACTGTGAGGTCTTGCGTTATCATGGAGCAATAATGGTGAAGATCGATTCACGAGTCGGGGCTGTTTCACTACCAGGGGCCCAAGTCTGCTATTTTTATAAATTCGTCATTCCAACACGATCCCATTATCATTTTGCTAAAAGTTCGTAATCTGCTAAATTCATAATGGTCGATCATTGGTCGGTCAATGGTGTCGTAATAGAATTGTGTCATAATGGCATTTTCGTATTGCCATTATTGTAGAACTCGTTAGTAGAAATGTTTTTCGAACTACTACTAAATTTGAACATTTATTCATGCCAGATTTTATTTATATATGTTTTTACATATTATTTATTAGTGTTATTAGCAATCTATAAGTTCGTAAATTAAGTCAGTCATTCATTTGTCATTCTCATTATGTACGAGATTACCAATAAATGCCATTTCTTTCAATGGATTTTCAGTGACTGATCATTGGAAAGTCATAATGACGCCTTTTGATTAGTAGATTACCAAACTTGTCAAAATCAACAATTATGAACTCAATGATATACCATTCTGACACTATTGTAATAGCAGACTTGAGGCCCAGTTTCACCATCATTGTTCGAAGTTCGGCACAGTAAAATCTGCTGTTACTGCCTGACCAGACCTGAGAAAGCTATAGTGAACAACACCATGAAGAGACCACCAAACAGTCACCATTACCTTTTTATTGGTAAGCTTTGCTTTAGGGCACTGTTGCGGCCTTTGACTTGGGGTCAGCCATTGCAATTTCGCTTATGGTTGTCGTAAACAATCCACTTTTCGTCACATGTCACAATTCGATCCAATATTCCTTCATTTCTGTACCGACTCAACAAGGCAACACAAGTTTCAACGCGCATTTCTTTCTGCAGATCAGTCAAATCATGAGACACCTATTTTTCATACTTTTTTTATCTTATTGATTTGATGCAAATGAGTCGATATTGTAGGAAGGGTAACGTTAAACCATGCCGCTAATTCCTGGGTAGTTTGACTCGGATCGGCTTCTACCATCTCCTTCAATTCAGCGTTATTCACGACAAAAGAGAAGCATAATAAGAGTATTTTACAGTATCACCAAAATATAAATCGCTTCTCTGGCAAAATCCTAGACGTGGAAATGTTAATAGATAAATATCATATGGATATCTTATGTTTTAGTGAAACTTGGTTAAACCGGATAGAATGTTGTTTAATGTTAATAATTTTTCAGTTGCCAGCGCGTACAATAGGTCTTCGATAGGGAGTGGTACTTTGATATTATGTAATAGTTGTTTTAGATATAAGGAAAGATATGATATCACTGCTTGCTCTGTTGATCGCTTATGTGAGGTAGCATGTGCAGAGGTTGAGGTCCATACTTTCTTATCTGTTTATAGACCACCAGCCTCGAACTTGTCATCATTTTTGATAATTATGGAAGAAATATTAGGTAAACTTTTTAAAGATAATAAATTATATTTTGTGTGTGGTGACCGAAATATTGATCTATTAGTTAATTCACCAGAAAAAAAGTAAGCTTGTCTCATTGTTTAAATCATTCAATTTAAAATGTATATTTAATGAAGCAACTAGGATAACAGCAATCACAGCTTCATGCATAGACAATGTATTTACTAATTGCAAAATAAAGGACTAATCCTTAATTAGTGGCGTCAGGTCACACCATACTGGTTAGCTTGTATCGTTTGACTTAGATAAAAAGTTACACCTGGATAAAACCATTGAATTGAGACCCCTGACAAAAAATAAATTGAAAACGTTTAATAATAATGTTCTTAGAAATCTCTCAACAGCAAGTTTTGATTCATAAGACACCAATGTAAACCAACGCACACTTTTTTCTACAGTATGCCAAGAATTCAATAAAGCATGTCCTGTAAAAAAAGTTACAATCACTACCAAACATCACTACTAAATCAAAATTTTGTGAATGGGCCACTGCTGGCATTAGAAAAAGCAGAGATATCTTATATAATTTTTATAATGAAAAATCATTGACATCAGGCCTTTCATAATTATGTAAGAAACTATTCTAAGATATTGAAAAGAGTCTGCACTCAAGCTAAATCTAAATTAATAAGTAACAAAATTAGTATTTCTAAAAATAAAATGAAAGCTGTGTGGCAGGTAATTAACAAAGAAACTGGAAACACAAAACAACGAGATCAGAATGAGTTAGCTCTAAACATTCATAATGAAACCATTTCAGATAAGTTAAAAGTTGCTGAGACTCTTGAAAATTTATTTACCAACATCCCAATAGAGGTTACGAAATCTCTCCCCTCATCATCTGTATTAGCTGAATCTCTTCTTAAAGAAAACTTCAGTAAGGACATTCCAAGTTTTGAATTCAAACCCATTTCTACTGCCACAGTTAAAATAGCATTTAAAAGGCTTAATATAAAAAAAAAACACTGAATACTTATGGGGGATTTCCGTTAAGGTTCTTGAAAATATTATTGACACAATTGCTCGTGTCCTAACAGGCATATTTAATCAATGTTTAGGCAGCGGTACGTTTCCTGACATAATGAAACATAGTAAAGTAGTACCAATTTTCAAATCGGATAGTAAGAGTGATCCCTCTAATTACAGACCTATATCTGTGCTTCCAGCATTGAGCAAAATTTATAAAAAAATCATGCTAAACCAGATGTTGTCACATTTTAACTCAAATGGGATTTTAAATAGTCGATAGTTTGGTTTCACGAAAGGTAGGTTGACGAATGACGCGGGCGGGAGTAAAACTCATCAGTCACATTTTGGAATCCTGGGAGAGTTCCCAGGATGCGATTGGCATGTGACCTCTCAAAAGTGTTTGACTGCGTTGATCACAATACACTAATCTGTAAATTACACCACTACGGAATTCGTGGACAAGCTGCTGATCTTGTACTTTCCTATTTATCAAACAGGCAGCAAAAAGTAAACGTTAACGGGGCGATATCCTCGGGGTCTCTAGTTAAGATGGGTGTGCCTCAAGGTTCAATTATTGGCCCTTTTTTATTTCTAGTATACGTTAATGACCTTCCCTATCTGATGGCTAACTTCTCGGATATAATTTTATTCACTTTTGGACTTCTGACCAAAAGTGACACTTGAAAGTGAAACTTTTTAACAAAATAATTAAACCGCCGAAAACTACTGAAAAACAAAAATAATAAACCTTTTTTGTTTTACGAGGGCTATTACAAATTGAAGTATTTAGTTTTAGGTAAATTTAACGGCGCGTGGTAGCTGATCGTGCGTGCGTGTATAGTGAAGTATGCTACTCAGATATGCTAACCATTATGATTCGGACGCCCAGGAACAAACCGGCGCGGACTTATAGCTAAAGCCCGCGCGTCCCGAGATATAATTACTGATTCATAGCGTTGCATTCAAAAATTGTTTAAAAATATTATTTTACTTTTAAATAGACTGTTTCTTTTTCAAGCAAGTTGACTTATGCCCGGTTTCTGAAGTTCCCAGTTAAACTCCCAATAACTATTGATTCAATAAAGTTATGTATAAGATAAACGTTGGTTAACTGACACTGGGTTTCTGAATCCGCAACAAGCCATTAAATAACTATGAAACCCATAACTAGTTCCTCAGTTGCCGCCAGATGGTTATTTTCAGGATTTCGCGTTTAAAATTCGTTTTTGTACGCAGATGTTGTCACAATGCCATGTCGACATCATTGTATTCTTTTTTTTTCAAAGAAGCGTTGCCTTTTTTATTATTTTAAGTTAAAAGTGTTTGTCTTTCCAATCGTTTGTGCTTTATCCATTCTTTTGTAAAATATAATGACAATGGACATTTGCGATTCATAAGGGGAGCTAGAGCAAGCAGATCCGATCATAGTGTTCTTATCAAATCTATATTATATGAATTTAAATTCTTCATCCGTAAACATTTCGAAAGGATTTCTCCTAAGTATCTAGTTTCTTGATGCCTACTGATGTATTAGAAATAAATATAATAATAGTCTGATTTGGAGCTCCTTTTATTCATTATACTAAAACTCATTGTTTTAGATTTTAATAATTAGCTTTTACTTGCCATTTAATACACGTTATAAGTATAACCCAAAAATTTGATATAGATTGACGATGAAATGAAACGTCAAATAGCTATGGAACCGATAAACGGCCAAAATTGGTCAGTTAACTTAACCTGAGTTTAAACGGAGTTTATATTAAATTGCGGTGTTCGGAAACGCACTTTCCCAAGTTATCGAACCAATAGCGCTAATGAATAGATAAACTGCCGATACGAGTACCTCAGAAACCGGGCATTAGTAACCTTAGTTATTAAATACTTTTTGTTTGAATTTCGATTAAACACATAGATAAAAAATATGATTTCAGACGAAAAATTATCATTAATTCTCTGTTTTACGGAATTATTGGGTTATTATTGTATGAAACATAAAAAAATGATTTGAGCATTCCAAATAACAAGCTAAATTCCTACCACAGACATTTTTATAAATTACTAAACTATTATATGTTCCATGTTACAGGGTATCAAAAGATGCCCGAAAGTAACATTTTACGATACATCTTTTGCCGAGACAAAGTTTTTACTGACTTATGTAAACAAATAGGAAAATTTGTTTAGAGCGCTCCATAGACAAATAATGAAATTTTCCCGGACTAATTTTTATTTTTATTTTTTGCCTATATCTAACCCATAATCACTCATCAAATCTTGAGTCAAACGCTCAAATTCAAGAAAAAATGTGAAAGCGCCCTTAACCTAAATAACTAAGTTCGGAAGTCGGTGACTTTGGATATGTATTTCAATTTTATGTCACCGCTTTCCGAGCTTAGTTATTGAGGTTAAACAAAAAAGGTGTATCATTTTTTGCTTTTCAGTTTTTTTCGGCGGGTTAATTTTTTTGTTAATTACATTGTATCTGATCACTATTTTTTTTTTACTTTACGAGCGTATAAATCAAAAGAAAATTCTGTGAAAAAAAAGACTGATACAGGAAAAGTTTTTATTCAGTGCGCAAACTGTAACTATGAATTCAGCATATCATTTTAAACTAGCAAGTCATTTCTAATAAACAGTATCCGCTTCTATAACAAGTTGCCAAAGTCGGTTACAGAAGTTAGCGATGGAAAGTTTAAAACTCACATCAAACGTGTCCTTATCAAAAAAGTATATTATAAATTTATAAGATAAAAGACTATGTTGAAGACAGGGAAGTTTGGCATTAATTCCTTCTGCACATGTGGCTTCCCTGGTATCTCATTAACAGCAAAACTGTGTGAAACTCTATTAACTGCTCCCAAATTGCAATGTTCATTTTTATTCTTTTTATTTTTTACAATGTCTGACATATTCTCGTCATTATTTGACATTATACATCAATTTTACTACTATTTATTATTGGTGATTGTCATCGAAATCATGTCACTTGGTTCAAATAGATTCATTTTATATAGGTAGATTCTTTTACATATTGTGAATGAGAGAACGTTGTAGGCCTTAGAGACTAGATTTGTAGACGTTTTTCTATTCTGTATTTTCATTCCTCTAAGTACCTGGTACTTATTGACTGGCCTGCACTGTCCTCCCATACCTATTATCACTGTAATTTGAAAACATTGTAAAAGCCAATTATTTTTAAAAGAGTAACCGTGTAGTTTCTTGCCGGCTCTTCTCCAAAGGAAACGAAAAATTGGAACCGTGCACCTAGCTTCTGACGTTTCATAAATGCCCATGCAGGCTTATGTGAAATAAAATATATTTTTTTTGTTTTGAACGCCCCAGTGCGGAAATTTATCGTCGGTTATACAAAAAAAAAACTGCTGTTCCATACATTTGACCGCGTAGGTATTAAACTTTTCTATGAAAGAACAGTTTTTTTTTTGTAAAACCGACGAAAAATTTCTTCGCTGGGGGTCTATGTAGAATATTATACTGAATGCATGGTTAAAGTTTGCGCACTGAATAAAAACTTTTCCTGTATTTTATATTGTCGTTTTTTTGATAAGTATATTGTTTCTAATCACAATTTTTTATTTTTTTCTTTAAGAGCGTAGACATCAAAACAAAATTATGTGAAAAAAGAAGACTGATTAATGATTATATATTATATTGTCGTATTTTTGTTTATCACATCGTATCTAATCACGATTTTTTTTAATTACTTAAAAAAATTAAAACTAAAAATGAGGGGGAAAAGTGGAATAATCTAAAATTAAAAGGGGAATTTCTGGATATTTTTTTACATTAGGATTCAGTTTTCCCCCTTGAGGGAGATTCTCTCAGGGGGGAATAGTTGAATAATTCCAAATGAAAAGGGGACATTCTAGATTTTTCTACATTTTATATTAGGCTCCAGTTTTCCCCCCTGAGGGGGATCCTCTCAGGGGGAATGGTGGAATATGCCAGGATGGTCATCCATGCACGGAAAAACCGTGGCAAACATACCTTCCTGATCGATCGACCAGTGCGGCTGTTATGGCTTAGCTACAAGACCCTATAACACATAATTGAAAATTTCAGGCAGTTTGTGTATTTAATTTATAACCACTGCTCTCAAAACGGTGAAGAAAAACATCGTGAGGAAACTGGCATATATAGGCGGATTTCAGAAAGCTAGACGAAGCGCTGAGAACTAGGTAAGCGACGAATATAACTCGAAGCACTCACCAGTCTACGACAGTTCTGCCACTGACACCATTCTATTGTTACTAGTGGTCGCCGAGTGGTCTAAATTAGACCATGTTAGTTTATTAATTTAACGTGTATGTAATGCATTATTATATAAAAGCATTATCTTTCTGCCCTCCTTCTCCGTACAAACTTTAACTGCGCCAAGTTTCATAATCCTCCGTCCGCGGAGTTTTCGTAAAAAGGGGTACAAAATGTTTGCTTCACGTATTAATATATGTATAGATAGATTAGAGTATAACGGTAGGCGCGCTAATGGTACCTATAAAACTACTCAATGGTAATGAATCGTACGAAGGGTTAATTGCGTAAGAAGTGCGGCGCGGGGCAGGGGGCGGTCTGCAGGTGCGTGTGCGCATAACTGAGCTGTTAGTGTAGTCACATATAAACAATAAGCTAACAAATATACACAAACAAATAGGTCTCGCTCTTGTCACCGCTCATATCTACAGCGGGATGCTATATTCTACTCACGATTTAAAACATTTTAAACGGTTATTTAATTAGATTTGAGGAAAAACTGATCGACACCGGAGTAGCGTCGAACTGGATCTATTGTCAGTAAGGGCGTGGATTAACAATATAGTTTGTAGAACATTGGACGACAGTCCGTCGCGGAAATACTAGCATCCGTTAACGTGAATGTGTGGAGTTTACACAAAGTACATTGTGGACGCGCGTGTTTAGTAAACAGGGCCGAGGAAGCAGCCTGCCGGCGGTGACCTTCACGTGCTGTGTCGTGCGACACTAGTCGGGGCTCGTCCGGGCCGGGCGCGAAACGGCTGCGCGCCTGCCGACGCCTGCGGCAGCACCCTGTGCGCGTGCGCGGCGGGTATAAACGCGACGCGCGCCACTTCCTCGGCACAGTCGCTAGCGCACGCCAAAGCAAACATGATCGCACTCAAGAACACTATCGTATATTTCCTGCTGTTCTCCGTCGCCGTGCTAGGTAAGATGCCTCGCCTAAAAACTATTGCCATGACTAATGTTTTTCTTTGTGTAATTTAATAGTTTTTTATTTTTATTTTTCGATAAAATGGGGACTTTTCAAAATGACAAATAACCTGACTTCAGGAATTCTTGTACATGGAGTAGAATTTAAAGTGAGTGACATTATTTCCAGGCAAGCACAAAAAGATGAAGCCCAAGAAGTTCGTGTCGCCGACCACGAAGGGCATCCAGTGCTACAACTGCTTGTCGTTCGACCACCCCGGTTGCTGGGACCCCGACCACCCGGACTACGCCAACATCACGGTGAGTGCCTGATCCCTTGGCCCCTGCGCCCGCGTGCGCTGCTCGCTACTAATCCGCCCGTCTGCACAGGTCCCTAACATCGACTGCTACATTCCCGGGATGGCGTTCCTGTGCATCGTCATCACCTCCGAGTCAGCCAAGCTAGGTGAGTGTCTGACTGTGCCCTGTGAGCGGAATGTATGTGTGTATGTAACGCGCGCGTGTGTTGCAGTGGAGACGGGGCAGGAGATCGGGCCAGTGCGCGCTCGTACGTGCGTGCCCGCCAAGGACTTCTCCAAGAAGACTGTGTCGTACTCCATGTGCAGCAAGCTCAGCAAGGAGCTGTCGGCCTCCGAGATCTTCTCACGCATCGCAGTGAGCCGGCCGCAGTGTACGCTCTGCAAGAAGCACCTGTGCACGGACGCCACGCACTGCTAGCCGGTGGGCCCCGGGGCCGCCGGGGCCCCCGGGCTCCACCTCGCCGCCACAATGGGAGCATGTTACGCAACATGTTTGTTAAACTACCGAAGCAGTTTCCATTCTATGAAATGCAAAAACGTATAGTACTTTGTTGTTTTGAAGCTAACACTTTGTTAAACGAATGGGAGTTGTTGGGCACGGGACGCGGTTTCGTTTGTTTTTTTTTTTATTTTTCAAATATTATTATAATAAACTATTGAAATGATTTAATTATTTGATTTGTTTGTTTACGTGAGAAGAATGTGTCAACAGCGTGCCAGCGTGCGGCGACAGACAATGTGGTGACGTGTTGTTTATGACAGTGAGTATATCGGGTGGCGGTACCTTCTCGAGCATGTGGTAGACGTCGGCCAAGTCGACGCCGGGGTAGGGCGACAGGCCGTAGGTGGCGATCTCCCACAGCAGGATGCCGAAGGCCCACACGTCGGACTTGGTGCTGAAGGTGTTGTAGGCGAGCCCCTCGGGCGCCGTCCACTTGATGGGGAACTTGGCGCCCGCGTGCGCCGTGTACGTGTCGTCGCGCATCAGCCGCGCCAGCCCGAAGTCCGCCACCTTCACCAGGTGGTTCTCGCCCACCAGGCAGTTGCGCGCCGCCAGGTCCCTGCGGAACACAACCACACATCATACACATCCCTCCACTGTATTGTACAACTCATTCACCAATATCACAATTCGATACAGATCTTTGTTTTCATTCCATTCTGTGTTTAGGTACACATTCACAAATTTATTATAATCGAATATACAAACAACAGTTCAATGTTTATTTGAAAATGGATCAAAAAATCCAAGACAAGAATGATTAGCCATAATATAGTTGGGTACAGTCTACTAAGAAATAAGAACTATTTAAAAAACTATACCCGACTGCGTATTGTTTTTACGAAGTTGCGTCTGACTGTATGAGATTGTTTATAGTATTAAGTTTAATAGTCAACCTTTTAAAATAACATTTTCTTGTTTTCATATTTTTCAAAGTTCACTTTTTACGCAGTCAGGTATTTTGTTTGCTTTTATTAACTTTTTTAGTTATTAGTTATTATTTTTCACGTTAATAAGACCTATTTATTATACGATTATATAAGAACTTTATTATAAGTTTAGAAAATTTAAGTTAGAATGGTTGCTAACTAACTTTAAATCGTTATAGATCCTAAATGGTCATTAAAAATAAAAAAGTGATTACATAAACCTAAATATAATTTTCAAAGACCTATTCAATAATACCCCACTTGACATAGTTTACAGACTTTAGTTTTTTCTGTTTTGCATTATGGCGTCTGGTCGTCGCCATATTGAATTTTCATTAGATACTGTCATATCTTTCGTGACACTCGATAGGTAAGACAAATGGATTCACGTAAGCATCATCAAAGTCGATCCGCGCGATTGGTCTCTAGTGTCAAAAAGGAACAAACATACATACATAGGCTGATAACACTTTACCCTCCTTTGCTTCGCGCAATCGGATAAATAGCATGGGTTTTAAAATATGATATTCGTAACAACATACAATTACAATCAAACAGCACGACAAAATCACTCATAAAAGTTGCTAAGCGGAGCTGTGGTGGCCTAGTGGCAACAGCCGCACGCAACTTACCGAATCTTAGGTCGTGGGTTCAACTTCAGAAGGGCGCATTACTTTGTGTATATTTTTTTAACGCTTTGACTTTTTATATTTTTTCATCACCACTGCTCTCAAAACCGAGGAAACGGGTAAGTCCCAAAACAAATAAATCGAAGACATATGGCATCT
Source organism: Antitype chi (assembly GCA_947359405.1). Lineage (NCBI taxonomy): Eukaryota > Metazoa > Arthropoda > Insecta > Lepidoptera > Noctuidae > Antitype > Antitype chi. The sequence goes on from OX375807.1 coordinate 279,420, forward strand.
AACAACCCGCACTGGGCCCACGTGGTGGATTATGGCCCACTCCCTCTCACGGAGAGGAGGCATGTGTCTTAGCAGAGGGAACGTTATAGATTGATCATGCTAAGTGTATACATAGTGCTCCTGACGTCACAACTCAGTAAAACTGACACCATACTTCAAACTACTATATTCTTCGTTATAGTTTGTTTTCGTACAGTTACACACATTGTGTTGAACTTTCCATTTCCAAACAACTCTCGTTCGCACTCGATAAGAAAATAAAAACAGTGCAGTGGCTTATTGAGCGAGTTACGTTATGTTTACAAGCGGCGCGGGCGCAGCCGGGCGGTTGGGCGGCTACGTCGTGTTAGGGTCGTTCGTATTACCATTGCCTAAAGTAGTTTTTTTTGGTTTCTATTCTAGGCTATGGTAATACGGTCCTATTTTCAATGGAATCAATTGCTCGGACACACACACCAACTGAACTCGGCCTATTCATCAGTACCGACAAACGCTGTTATCCTATTGACAAACATACAAATGTGAATTGCCATCGACGCGCAAACTGTAACAAGAATTCATGACCCCCGAAAGTAGAAATGTTATGAAACCCCTCTGTGCCTCGGAAAGCACGCTAAGCCGTTGGTCCCGGCTATTATTCGTAGATCTTTGACAGTAGTTACACGGTAGTCAAGCCCGAACCAAGAAGTCTTAAGTCTTAAGTAACTGGATTGTGGAAGACAGCTAGGCAGTCGCTCCTTGTAAAATAGTGGTATTAATTCGGCTACAGTGGAAGCCTACCCCAACATGGTCGGGACAAGGCTAGGCAGATGATCATGTTGTTTTAATAGCCCACAAAATATTTCAACGCAGGATGGTTCAGAATCATGTACTTAAACTGCATCTATCTAATTCTCTTAAATATCATCAATAAACAATCATCGCCATACATAATTATCTCCGGGAATATTGTGTTGAACAGTGACACTCACACTCACGGGAGGGGTTGTTCCCAGAGGTCCAAGAGTCTATTGTTCTCTAAAAATTAAAATTTATACTATAACGCCACAACATTTTAAAATATAAAATTAAATATTTTATTTCCCTTTGGGTCCATGATAATGTTTGGTACAGTCAGCAATAAAAGCTTAGCCAAGGGATATATGTTTATTATTTATATGAAATAAAAGACAGTGAATATAAACAGGTAACTAAGAACTTTTTAGTGTATTACGCTTTACGCCGTCGAAGTACCAGGTCATAAATCGGAAGGAACACACCTAACATAATTGTACAAAAGAATTTGGCAACCAAAAAGACATTATCTGTAATGTTTCGGCTCATAATTTGGATTTAAAATTACCGACACAGCGATATACCTCTTCAAGAGATATAACCCATCTTGTAGAGTCTAAGTTAGCGGAAGGTGACATTAGCGGAGCAGCCAGGATTCTTTTCATTAGTGATTTGATAGCACCGTGTTCTCCAGAAACGTTCGCAGCTTTGGAGAGCAAACACCCTGCCCCAGCGGATAACCTTTCTTTTCCCGACCCCCCTGACCCAAATAATCACTCGTTCACCATTTCAGGTCGCGAGTTGGTCACAGCCGTCTGTTCCTACCGGAGCGGCTCCGCCTAAACGATCTTATCTGTTCAGGCACTGGGGAAGCTGGTGAGTTGCTCTTGAAGGAGCTCACGGCTCTGATTAACTTAATGCTCTCCGGCAAGGTGAACGAGGCCGTCATCGACGTTCTGTGCGGGGCCAATCTATGCGCCCTATAACGATGGCGGCATTCATCATGTTGCCGTGGGAACTACGTACCGGTTTTTTGACAAATTCAAATCAAGGTTTTACAAAAAACTTCAGATCTCTGCGATACTTTTTCAGCGAGATATCGGCGATAATGTGTCTTTCACCGTTTCGATGGCGCGGCCATGGGGGTTTTAGTCTTACAGCTCCTAAATATAAACATAGAGACACTTTGCTGGCAGAAACTAAAAAAGAAATACCCCAAACTATAGTTTCCTTTGGCAATGTTACAGACACCCATCTAAATGACTATGTCGGGACAACCTTTTGGAATCTGCTGTCGACTGCCAACAAGGTGACGCCCTCGGACCAGTGATTTTCAGCTTAGCCATTCATCCAATTATTCGACAGCTAAATTCCAAATTCAATGTTTGGTATCTTGACGATGTAACTTTGGGAGGCGATGTAGAAACGGTCTTAAATGACTTAAAATCCATAAAAAATTAACTTCATTCGATCGGCCTTGATCCTTTCGAAATGTGACCTTTACATAACGGACAGTACTGACAGAAATCTGACACTTTCAAAGAGATGTTTCAAAATGGGCTAGGTCTATGTACAGTAACTCAAAAAAAAGAGAAAAATCCGTAGAATTCGGGAAAAATGATGCACGTAGGGATGCACACGATGCAGAGAAAAAATATACCAGCTACGAGGTAGAGGCTTTAGCTGTGATATAAGGTGTGAAAAAGTTTAGAAAATATCTATGTGGAATCCCATTCAAGATTGTTACGGATTGTTCAGCATTTGAGATGACCTTAAAAAAGAAAGATTTAACAACCAGGGTGGCTAGGTGGGTTCTCTTATTACAGGATTATGATTATACAGTTGAACATCGATCTGGAATCAAAATGCGACATGTAGATGCTCTGAGTCTTAGCGCCCATGTGAATATTGTTACAAGAGGAATCCATAGCCAATTAAGAAACGCTCAAGAATGTGATGAAGGAATAAAGGCTATCTTAGAGATTATCAAACACAAGCCATATATTGATTATTATGAACATAACAGACTATTGTATAAAGGTGAAGAAGGCAAAATAGTAGTGCCAAAAGGAATGGAAATGCAAATAATTAAAAAAGTGCATGAAAATTGTCATTTTGGTAAAAAGAAAATGATGGAGCTCATTGAAAACGATTATTATATTAAGGATGTCACAAGGAAGATAGAAGAAGTAATTGTCAGCTGCATACCATGTTTACTAGCACTGAAAAAAGACGGAAAGCAGGAAGGATTTTTGAACAGTATTGAGAAGGAAAGTATACCTCTTAGTACTCTGCATTGTGATCATATTGGTCCTCTATCAGAAACTAAGAAACAATATAATTAAATTTTGACTATCGTAGATGCCTTCACTAAGTTTGTGTGGTTGTTCCCGACAAAAACTACAAATTCTGCAGAGCTAATTAATAAACTAAGGATTCATCAACAAGCATTTGGGAACCCAAGCAGAATGATAACAGATAAAGGAGCTGCATTAACTAGCAATGATTTTTCAGAATATTGTCAGGCTGAAGGCATACAATACGTTACAGTTACTACCGGTGTTCCCCGTGGTAATGGACAGGTGGAGAGAGTACACAGAGTTTTAATCTCCATACTTACCAAGCTATGTCTAGGAGATGAGAAGCAATGGTACCGTCATGTAAGCCAGGTGCAGAGATCACTAAATAGTACCTTCCAGCGTAGTATAGGTACCTACAACTCCTTTTGAGTTATTGATTGGTACTAAAATGAAACTCAAAGAAAATATGGAGATAGTTAATAGGTTACAGGAAGATGAACGAGAAGAGTATGTACAGGAAAGATAAAAGCTGAGAGAACATGCTAAACTACAGATTCTGAAAATACAAGAAGAGAATAGAAAGAATTTTAACAAAAAAAGGAAGGAAAGTATAAAGTATGCTATTGGAGATTTTGTAGCTATTAGACGAACACAATTCGGAAAGACTTTGAAGATAAAAGCAAAGTATTTGGGACCTTACAAGGTGGTGAAGGTACTTGGAAAAGACCGGTATGAGGTGGAAAAAGCTGAAATTACTGCTGAAGGCCCTATAAGAATTAAAATAACATTTGTTATAGAGTATTATGATAAGGCATTGGATCTCTGGTATTCCATGATATTTAATTTTAAGAAGTTAGGTGGTAACATGTTTTGTATGTAGTTAAACTGGTTTATTTCTAAAGTTGTTATGTTGCTAGCTAATATTTAAGTTGTGGTTTTAAAAATAAGTAAGCAGTGAAGTAAGTTCATAGTCTGAGGTCAGACTATGGCAGGAAGGCCGAGTTGTGGGCTATTTAGTATTTTTAGTCGATTCCATGATATTTCTTTTTTCTAATTTACCTACTTTAAGTTTTCGACCAGTCCGGGAATAGACGAGGGGAAGCGGCGAAAACAAAAGTAGAGACGAAATAAAAGGTGTAAAGGTGACAGGTGTGCAAAAAGAAAAGGCTAAATAAAATTATCTGAAAAAATATTTAAAGGTGTTTATTTCTGCAAAACATTTTTACTTCTTCCATCCTACATTTATTTATTTAAACTTCCCCTAAGAATTTTAAATATTACAGTCATCTGATCGCGCGACCGTCTAACTTCTAGAGAATTGAAACCTATGCAACCCAAGAGGAATTTAGTGGGATACAAGAAAGGATAGAACCCATACAAGTGCTTGTAGAGGTATCTAAGGAATGCTTTTTGAACTTTTTCTAAAGCTAACGCATACTGCTTCTCAAAAGGATTCCATACGCATGCACTAGACTCAAGCTTACTACGGACCAATGCCCCAAAAACAAGCTTGATAACGTGGGGGTTGTGGAAATCGCAACAGTTTCTTAAAATAAAGCCAAGGCGCCTGAAGGATTCCTTAGCAGTGGATGTGACATGGTCGTGAAAAGTGAGCTTAGGGTCGAAAATGACACCCAGGTCTTTCATGGAATCAGTTCTTGTAATTGCATCTCCATTCAGTTTGTATTGGAAGTTAACTAGGCGCCGCATTCGACCAAAAGACATCACGTAGCATTTTGATTTATTAAATTCCATTTTATTCTCTAAACTCCACTTATACACTGCATCAATGTCTGTTTGCAGAGCTTGGCAATCGAGCTCAGATTTAATTTCATAAAATAGTTTTAAGTCGTCAGCATATAAGAGGGATCTGGCCCTCACAACTACATCAGGGAGGTCATTAATCATCAAAATGAAAAGGAGAGGGCCGACTACCGAACCTTGAATCACACCCGAGCGAGTGTGGTATGGGTGTGACTCATACACACCTAATCTGACAACTTGTTGTCAGTCCCGCAAATAATCTGCAAGAAGCCGTAAAAGCCCCGGAGCAACACCTATCGCACTGAGTTTAGACAGCAAGACGTCATTGTTGACTCTGTCGAACGCTTTTTGAAAATCAAAGTATAGAACGTCTACCTGGCGTCTACGATCAAGACTATTAGAGATATAATTAACTAGTGTAAGTAAGTTAGTATTGACGGATCTTTTTTTGCGAAAGCCATGCTGCTCATTGCACAGGTACTGTTTCACTTGCTTGTAAATTCCTTGATGTAGGACATTCTCGAAAACTTTCGCGGGTGAAGATAGTATCGCTATTGGACGATATTCGTCAACCGAAGATTTATTTGAAGATTTCGGTATGGGAGTCACACGTGATGTCTTCCATGGTGGTGGATAGACTCCAGATTTTAGTGCTAAATTAAAAATGTGGTTTAGGGGCCGAATGAGAAATTCCTTTCCCTCTTTTGAGAACCACGGAGGAATATTATCAGGACCAATAGAACTGTTGAGTTTTATGACAGAGTCCAGAATTTCCGTGAGTTTCTGCGACAGTGCAGACGACTAAATACAGAAGTAGACGCTAGAACTATGTATCGGCGTCTTTTCATTGAAATAATGGACAATGCTAAGACATAAATAAAACACAGGTACCAATCGCTTTCTCAAATGAGTTTTCTTAATTTACTTAATTAATCTAAGCATAGTGTTTATAGTAGATTATTTTTAGAGCAATTAATATCTTATTTGCTACTACAATTTCCGAAAATATTTGAGTTCACTGCTTTAAAGAACGAGTTGGAAGTATTATACACAACTCCATCTTTGAATAAATTAGACCCCTTATTCATAAACGATGATTAAAGTTAAATTATGATTAGCGTCTGTTAAACCATAGATTTTTGACCTTTATTGTTTATGAATAAGGGGGTAGATGTTTACGAGCTTTATCTCAATTTTCAATATTCATTATTAGGTACAACAACGTATTACTTGCAAAAAAACATTTGATTTGATTTGTTACAATAATATTCGCGGAGAGGTAGTTTTCGGCTTTAAAGTGAATTCATACGTACATGCAAAATTCTCAATAACAATAAAGATTATCTGATCTAGCCACTCTTTCTATAGAAAAAACGTTTATTGCTCAAAATTAGGAATCATCCCAACTTTTAGGATAAGGTCTTAGCGCACTTTGCAAGAAAGAATAGACGAATAGCTTTAGAGTATAAGTAGAATACACATGCCACAATTAAAACAGCATTTAAAAGTCTTAACATAAAAAACACTGAAGACTTATGGGGGATTTCCGTTAAGGTTCTTGAAAATATCATTGACACAATTGCCCCTGTCCTAACAGGCATATTTAATCAATGTTTAGACAGCGGTACGTTTCCTGACTTAATGAAACATAGTAAAGTAGTACCAATTTTCAAATCGGGTAGTAAGAGTGATCCCTCTAATTATAGACCTATATCTGTGCTTCCAGCATTGAGCAAAATTAATGAAAAAATCATGCTAGACCAGATGTTGTCACATATTAACTCAAATGGGATTTTACATACTCGACAGTTTGGCTTCACGAAAGGTAGGTCGACGACTGACGCGGGAGTAAAACTCATCAGTCACATTTTGGAATCCTGGGAGAGTTTCCAAGATGCGATTGGCATTTTCTGTGACCTCTCAAAAGCGTTTGACTGCGTTGACCACAATACACTGATCTGTAAATTACACCACTACGGAATTCGTGGACAAGCTGCTGATCTTGTACTTTCCTATTTATCAAACAGGCAGCAAAAAGTAAACGTTAACGGGGCGATATCCTCGGGGTCTCTAGTTAAGATGGGTGTGCCTCAAGGTTCAATTCTTGGCCCTTTTTTATTTCTAGTTTATATTAACGACCTTCCCTATGTGATGGCTAACTTCTCGGATATAATTTTATTCGCTGATGACACTTCTCTTATTTTTAGAATAGATAGAGAAGATACGGATGTCTTACATGTCAACGAAAGCCTAGCTGTTCTTTCGAAATGGTTTGCTGCTAATCTTTTACTCAATGCGAACAAAACTAAATGTCTTTAGTTCTCGTTACCGAATGTACCCCAAGTAGGTCTAAGTTTAAAATTTGATGGCAAGAAACTAGATGCTACTTCGGAAACTGTTTTTTGGGAATTACTTTAGATTATAAATTGCAATGGGGTGCCCACATTAGAGCTCTTTCAAGCAGATTAAGCTCAGCTGCTTACGCAGTAAGAAAAATAAGGCAGTTGACTGATGTACCCACAGCTAGGTTAGTATACTTTGCTTATTTTCACAGTATTATGTCTTATAAAAAAATCTCCAAAATGTGGTCAACATCTTATCGGGAGAAATCCACTCCTCAAATGGATATTCCTGTATTTACAGGGCATTACCAGCAATGGATGCCTTTTAAGGATCTATTCAGCGAAGCGATCCACAAGAACAGCGCATTATCAAACGCTCAGAAAATGCAATACCTTAAAGGCAAGTTAAAAGGCGAAGCCGAGCAAGTTTTCGAGAATGTCCTACATTCAGCACCTTCCAATCAGCACCGATAACTATAACGTTTGCTGGGAGATTCTAAATCATCGATTTGATAACAAGAGGATTATATTTACAGCGCACGCCAATATGTTCCTGAATATTCCCAACATACAGCAGCAATCGTTTTCAGCCTTTAAAAAGATGCATGACGCCACGTTAGAGAGCCTTCACGCCATCAAAAAATCTAGGTGCGGATATTAGCACGTGGGGCCCTCTAATGGCACATATTATGTCGCAAAAGCTGGATAGTGAATCTTTTCCGAGTATATAGACTCGTTACAGAACCCTAGAGAGCTACCAGTCCTACAGGAGTACTTAGACTTTTTAGAAAATAAATTCACTAGTGTAGAAACATCTCGACGACGACAAGACACCATGCAAAAGTTGCAGCAATCGCAGCAGCCAGTGGGTTCTTCAAAACAATTTCCAAACAATCGAAAATTCAGCACTAATCATAAATCGAACGAAAATAATTCGAAGAACGCAAAAGCAATGCACGTGCAGGAAATCAAATGCCCTCATTGTTTTGCAGAGCATAAATTATACAATTGCGCAAAGTTTCTTCAAATGCCGAAGGAAATGAAACTTAAAACCCTCAAACAGCTCAAACGTTGTTTTAATTGCATTTTTTGTCACAATGGCAAAAAATGCCATTCCACGAAACGGTGCCTCACGTGTTCCGGCAGGCATCATACCTTATTGCATGATTGTTTTGCTGATGGCCAGCAAAATAATACGAATGATGAAAACCTTAAGCAAGAAGAGCATTCAAAGCAAAGCAGCAGCAATGGTGTTCACGCATCTCAGCAAAATCTCACAGAGATTCTTTTAGCTACAGCGTTAGTGAGGGTGACAGCAGCAGATAGCACGCAGCTTGTCCTGAGGGCTCTCATTGATCAGGGCTCACAGGTATCGTTGATTACAGAGAAGGCTGCTCAACAGTTAGGTTTAAAACGACAGCATTTTAATGGAGCAGTTTCCGGAATAGCAGAAAAGGAATCTAACTGTACTGGCAAGCTAAGCATTATATGCCAGTCTATGTATACTAACTTTAATTTCCATATGGATGTTTTGATTATGAAAAGTCTAATCAAAAACTTACCAAATCGATCATTTGAAAAGCCTTCGTGGTCGCATTTGGTACATATCAATTTAGCGGATCCAGAGTTCAATACAAGTCGTCCAGTAGACCTGTTACTCGGGGCAGACGCCTATGCTCTTATCATGCTAGATGGTTTGATAAAAAGTGCTGATTCAGCTGCGCCTTTAGCTCAGCAAACACAGCTAGGATGGTTACTGTGTGGAACCGTAAAGCCACAGTTCTATTGTAACGTCATCGTAAATAATGTAGCGGATATTCATACATTTTGGCAAATTAAGAATCGACTGTTAGGTGGTACCAAGTTCGCCGGGTCAGCTAGTAATAAATATATTCTAATACATACTTACGATTTATAGAAAGTATAATTATGAATTGTTATGTTAAACTACTGATCCGATTTAGAAAATTATTCTAATCATAGAAAGGTAGGTACACCCTGTGGCGTTTCTTACTATCTTATGCGATAGATATTAAACTACGCGATTAGTTACTACGGGTACACTAAAGCCGCACACAAGGTTAATTTTTTCCCGATCTAGCATAGAACACAGAGAACATTGTAAGATTAAAATATCGATAACGGTAATCTCTAATTGAGTAGTTGACTGAGACATGTGCACAGTTGGAATCTTCGCGAACAATATGTTTAAGTTTAAAAGAAAGTAGACTATAAAATAATTAGCATAAAGTCAACTTTTACTTAAAATAGAAAGAAGAAAAGAAAGAAAAATTGTTTATTCTGCACAAACAAAACGCACATTATAAAAATAAAATAAAAAATTAAACATAAAATGCACCCAATACAAAAGCCAAAAGCCCCGTATTCACGTATAAAAAGTTTACAATTTTGTCCATTACTTGTGTTGATGTCAGGGCTAGTGACCAAAGACAATAAATAGACGTTACGAAACTGGCAAATTACGTAATCAATCAAAACAAAATAACAAATGCCGATTTCAGAATTTGCAGAGTGCATTATTGAATACTGTTGCAAACAAACATACCACAATAATAAGAACAATAAGCCGTGCGTCGTATCTGTGCAAGAACAGGTCTTTGCTCAGCAAAATGCTGTGACTTCGGAAAACCTATCGTCAACAGCGCTGGTTTTCAGCAAATACCATAAAAGTGACGCATGACGTCCCCCCTGTGAGCTAATATCTCGGGTAAGTCTAATTTTCCACGCAAATAATTTGTGATTCCAGTTGAAGATAGTATGTATATATAAATATATCTGTATATAAATGAAGTTCAATAAAAAAAACAATAAATACTTAAACTAAAACCTTATTACATTGATAATAAAAATGGTATGTAATTACTATTATAAAGACAGTGTGTACCATGGGAATTGCGATAGTATGGCGGCCATTTGTATTGCGGCAAATTAGCCAATTGGTACAGCTTGATAAGTGTTAATAATTATGGTTGATTTTTATTTTAGTGGGCCTAATGGATCATAGATCTTTCGATGTACAAAGGAGCAAGATCCACCGAAATATCTAAGGAGTGCAAAACCAAACCAGGGACTACCATTCCTTCAGTGATATTTGACACAGACCGGACTTAGCCAGGGAAAAACAGACAGATGCCACTCGCACTGTTGGAAACCATATCCATTGCCCGTAGGCCATGACCCTCAAGGTAAGTACAAACAGCAGGTATTGTTACTAGATCTAGTTTCATTATCCTGTGGATTGTTGTACCTGCATGAAATATAACTTTAAAATACTCAAAAAATGCTGTTTTGTTCTCTCTCAAAAAATGTTTGATAAAATATTGTTTTTCAAATTTTAAACGAAATAAAATCAATTAAGACTTACCGATGTTATGGTATACCTCCATTTAATAAGTTTTTGGTTCTGCTATCTAATTTACATTCTAAAACAGCACAATATGGCATTTTTGTTTTTTTTTTTCAAGTTATTTTCACCGTGGCGTTTGTAACAAGACTGATGTGCGTGGTGTGTGCGCGGAGCAGGCTTATGTGGAACTCCACAAAACTAGGGGTACGCGGGCCCCGCCTACTTGCAACTTTTATACACTAGTTCTTAGGAATATTACTGTATTAGGCTATATTTCATTGAGTTCAAATAAATATTATTATTATTGCATTTACAGTTGCGTCATGCTCGTGAACGGGCGCCGACAGTAGAGAGACAGGTCATCTCTTAGCTACGGATAATTTTAATTCCTGAATTGTTTTATATTTTTATTACGAACGCTTTTAATGTTGACGTGTTTTTACATCATCCTCACTTATACAACATGATGATATAACCAATGTTTTGCATTAAAAGAGTGTCCTACCTACTAAGCTTTGGACTAGAAAGATGAAGCTAGTTGCCTATGAAACTAGCTTCTACTTCTACTAAGCTTTGGACTAGAAAGATGAAGCTAGTTGCCTATGAAACTAGCTTCTACTTCTACTAAGCTTTGGACTAGAAAGATGAAGCTAGTTGCCTATGAAACTAGCTTCTACTTCTACTAAGCTTTGGACTAGAAAGATGAAGCTAGTTGCCTATGAAACTAGCTTCTACTTCTACTAAGCTTTGGACTAGAAAGATGAAGCTAGTTGCCTATGAAACTAGCTTCTACTTCTACTCAAACCCAATAGTTGGGTCAGCTTTTATGAGAATGGCATCTCTGACTACACGCTAATGGCACCTTCTGTGGACTACGGACCTGGCAGCAAAGGGGGACGCTCGAGATCGAAATTATTATTTAGGGATGAATTTAAGGCTACGCGCTCTGCGGCGCGGGTTGGCTCGAGCAAGGGTCGGGGCCGGAAGGACGGCGGTATGTGTGTGTGTACCTGTGTATAAAGGAGCGGCTCTCCAGGTAGCTCATGCCGGACGCGATCTGCGTGGCCATGTACATGAGCACGACGGCGCCGGGCACGGCGTCGCGGCTGCCGGCACGCAGGTAGTCCAGCAGGTTGCCGCGCGACATGAACTCCGTGAGGATGTAGAAGGGCGGCTCGCGCGTGCACACGCCCAGCAGCTGCACCAGGTTGGGGTGGCGCATTTCCTTCATGATGGCCGCCTCTTCCAGGAAGTCCTTCAGCGCCATAGTGTCGTCCTTCAGCGTCTTCACCGCCACCTAAACCATTAAAATAACAAGTTTACATCAGAGGAGCAGTTCTCAGTCTCAATCTGTCAAAAATACCGCGAGTTTCCAAACATTTTTGACATTTGACTGTTGCCGAGATGAGACTGCGACTATAGACTTTATTTTAAACGTTTAATTACGAGCTTTGGCCTTTAGTTATCCTTTTACAATAGCATAGTTACGTTCATTATTGCTGGGCCTCATCTATATTGAGTTTTCAATAGCCGTCCCCCGACGCGGAAGCGACGATGCTTTGATCAACATATTACCTACAACTTATATTAAACTTAAATGGTTGGTCTGGGAGCGATGGTGCCACAGACAGACACATATATACACACCTTAAACTTATATTACACTGTTTCCGTCGGGGGTTAAAAAGACGATCAATGAGTACCTTATTTTTGAAAACCATATTTGCGATCATATGCGACTGAGACATACCCACAAACATTCAGAGCTGTGCAGACATCATATGCGACTGAGACATACCCACAAACATTCAGAGCTGTGCAGACATCATATGCGACTGAGACATACCCACAAACATTCAGAGCTGTGCAGACATCATATGCGACTGAGACATACCCACAAACATTCAGAGCTGTGCAGACATCATATGCGACTGAGACATACCCACAAACATTCAGAGCTGTGCAGACATCATATGCGACTGAGACATACCCACAAACATTCAGAGCTGTGCAGACATCATATGCGACTGAGACATACCCACAAACATTCAGAGCTGTGCAGACATCATTTAATACGTTACTGTTTACTATACCGGGCCAATCAGAAAGTTTTGAGAAAAAACGTGAAAAAATGTGATTATTTACGTTCCAATTATTTTCAATTTCCTTCCACATTGGTCAATTAGCTTGCCGGCGCGCGGCGCCACAATTGGCGCTGTCTAGTTCAGTTACGAGTTACTACTAATCTCCGAAGAGGTCGGTTAAGAATGACAATAGGTGGTCACTAGGGCTTCCAAAATTACGGAAATGTCAGTTACGTAACTAATTGCGCATTTTTTTTCACCAATTCCGTAAGTACGTAATTTAATTATACCTTTTTTTTATCGATTATGATTTGTTGTGAAAATTGCAGATATGTACTCTATAGCCCAGGCTAATAAGGCGAACATAGGGGTCAATCCTTATTTTAATAGAAGGAATTATTAAAATAAACACAATATTTCTAAAAAAAATATTTATTCAAGAACATCAGTTACGTCAAACCATTTCTTTTCGTCCCGAATATGACCTTTTGTCTCGAAAATATGATCTCATAAATGACAAGGTTTTTTCACCCAGGGAAATGAGTTTATTACAAAAATATCCGGCGGATGAAAAGGCTCGCTCGGCTTCAACAGTTGTAAGCGTTATCGAAAGCAAAATGTATACGCTGCCGTTAGAAAAACTTCGCGACCGCCGCCAGCGCTATCGTAAATGCACATTTCCACCCTAATAATGGAATCGAAATCTGTGTTTACTCTTAAAATCGGTTTAATTACCTTCGCTTTGTTATTTCTTTGTCTAACTGTTGTACGACTGTCTACTCCTCTTCATCATCGTCACAGGTGGTAACTGCGTCCGATGTACTCTGTTGTGGTTGTGAACTTACGACTTTTTTGTGGAATAATATTTCAACCGTTGCAACAGTTCCGCTATGTACATTCGTATATCATCTGATTATGGTTTTGTGAAATATTCTGTGGCAGCAATTTTTAAAGAATTCCTCATTGTTATGCAAATATTGTAAAACACCGAATACATTTGTTCGCCTTTCCTTTATTCTCTTTCTTAGAGATCTGGCTAGTTTTCCACTGAGATGAATGCAACGTTATGTACAGTCACGGACTTTAATTGATAAGCCACTTGGCACAGTTCCTATTTTAGCCGTGTAATGCAAATCGGGTTAAGTTGATTATACTCGTACATGGCCAGAGTGACGCCCCAAAATCAACCAATTGCAGGGCTAGCAACCGAAACCTAGCAACAATTATTTTAGCGTAGCGATAGTAACGTTATAATTAGTCATTTCGACATCGGAAAAACTCGTGCCCACGATTTTATCCGAACGCGTAGCGTCCAAGAGACTTTCATGACAAATATGATAACTGTTGCATATAAACATTTACGGCTACGATTCACCAAAATTCGAAATTACCGTCTCTGACATTTCAACTGTCACTGTCTTTGGATAGGTTTTCAGAAATAACGAGTATTTAATGAGCTCTTATTCAAAGGAGGTCAGTATCAAATAGATTGAATAAACTTATGCAACACTGTATTGATTTATAATTGACAATTTATTAGTCAACCTCTATGGATAAGACTATTTCCGATTATAAGTAATTTCTCATCTTGTTTACGAGCATGCGGTTTAAGTTCGTGTTTAATCGTGTAATCTCGTGAATGTATAAAACTGCAAAATTGGAACGTTTAATAGTGGCTTATCAATTAAAGTCCGGGACTGTACATACTGGCAGCCAACGAAAGGGCTTAATTTTTATAATTATGCGAACAAATATTAACTTTACGTTTATTTCAAGGGTTAGGACGTTACAGCTCCGCGCCTGTCAATCTATTAAATTCTCCCGAAACAAAACCTATATAAAATTACTTGACGGATTCCTTCTAGAACTTCCTGACAGTTCGAACAAGCCCAAACACGACTATTCTTCGTAGTGCCGTCAATGAGATCCTATACCCACCTTCGGAGTCCACCATCAGGTAGGTGATATCATCAGTCACCTGGTCTCCATCCTCCATCAAACGAAATTCTCAAGATAGTTAAAAACGATAAAAAACAAAAATCATAGAAATAATAATGTATCTACTAAGCCCTCCAAAACTATTGGTAAGTACCTAGGTACTTATCAACAGTTCGGCCACGCTTCACTTTACATTTATTCTTTTATTTAGACAAATTCAAGCTTATTCTATGATGAGTTCAAAACACAAAACGAAACTAAAAATTACATCCTATATATATTTACAAACTTAATTTCTATTCTTATTTTACGAAATATGTATATGTACTTGTATTATTTACAATATGATCATTCAGAAAATATTCAAAACGTGAAGTTTAGGATTCAATTTGCAAAAAATTACGCACGTACTCGTATAGTCCACCCGTCGCAAGAGTCATCGAGACACTGCATATTTTGCATATTAAATCCTAAACTTCACGTTTTGAATGTTTTCGAATGAAATCATATTGTAAATAATACAAGTATACATATTTCGTAAAATAAGAATAGAAATTAAGTTTGTAAACATATATGTCGCCGCGAACGCGCCCTCTTGTAAAGATTATAATATAATCTTATGCGTAACTATTTATTATAATTGTAATAACACCATTAAGCCCGGTGCTCCTACCCTTTGGAATACTATTATAACCATTTGCATGCAACAGTCTGTGTCTATTGGTTTTCTTAAGATCAACGCCATCTATTGGCCAAGTAGTAATATAAAACTCGCAGATTACTGCTGGTTTGATTACTAGATGAATAACTATAAAACTAATTATGATGTTAGTTAAAACTATAGTCACAATTAAAAAGGAATAATTGTTTTATTGTCTTTGGGCTTTTAGTCATTTGACACAGTACATTTGTTTATGATACATTGCTACCTACTGTGCCGAAAATGGCGCGGATTGCGAGTTATATGATCAATAATTGACTGTTATAATTTAATATAAGAACTAAATCAATTTCAATCAAAATTTACAATTGTTAAAGTAACAAGATTATTTTACACACACATTTATTTGTGAATTCCTGTTGTTTGATTAAATTCCTTGAAAAACCGGATATGTTATATGATATATTTACGTTATAAAAGTAATGACATTACTAATTAAACTTTCATCTTAAAACGCCATTGCATTTGTGATAACTAGCATTGTTTAATTATTAAAGAATTAACTCATAGCATTTGACTATTGTTAGTAAATTTTATAACACTTATTATGTAATAAGATTTACTGCTTAAATACTGCTTTCTGTGCGATACGCAGTACTTCCACCCACTTGGAGAGATGGAAAATAATGGCGGCCGGACGGTATCGCGATGAAAGTGGTGCCGATTCTGTTGTACACCGAACTAAACTAACTAAACTATCACTAAAATTCCTTACTTTTGGCTATGAGAATCTTAAAGCTATTCTGCAAATAAAAATCTCTAAACTTAAAAAATATTTTGACACAACTAAAATCGAATTTGACAATCTTGACTCCTGCAGGCTTAGCATGACGCTTTCTATTTCTACTCTACTGTAGAATAGAAATCGCTTGTCTACATTTCTCGGTGAAAAACTGACAAGTGTCTACACGGAAACGTAACTTTTGTCTAGTCTTCCATCGACAAAACGCTTCTCTACGGTTGTCGTGCTAAGCCTGCAGGTGGTATTTTTTTTTCTTTTGGCTTCGCAACGTGGTACTTGTGTGCCCTACGCAATGATTTTTTTAAGAAGAGCTGAATGAAGCGTGCGCAGGGGCCAGCCTCGACGTTTTTATATGGAATTTCTCACTTTTTGTATGAAAAAAAAAAATATTACCTACATGTTGAGATTATGGGGCTTATGAGTTTATTAAAGGGGGTCCAAATTATCATCATTTTTGCGACAGGACACACCATTTTCGAGATATAAGCAAACGATAAGAAAAAAAAAGATTCAATACTGTTTTTGCACCTGAAGTCGAAGTGTTGGTGTGAATTTTAGTTCATGACCACTAGTTTTATTCCACACGTTTTTAATCGCGATTAAAAATAGTCAGATTTAGTTAGAAAAATTAATACAGTCAAAATTTTTAGTGAAAAACGGCAAACTCAGAATAGCAAAATTACCATCTTCACTAAACTATTAATTCAGTGCAATCTTAGTGCTGTCAAACTAAATTATAGTTAAGTTGTGTCACTTTAGTCAATTTCAGAATGGGAAATCGTCGTTTGACAGGAATAAACTAAATTTTGGTGATTTTTAGTTTAGTTTAGAGAATTTTGTGCCAACAGAATCGGCACCATTGTGTAAAAAGGACTAAGATTATAAATGTGCAATATGAAACCTCTGTAACTTAATGTTTTGATTTAAAAGTCCGTGGAGTTTCTTGCCCGTTCTTCTCCATATGAGACCTACTTTAGTTTCGGAATGGGCGTCTAGATTCCCTTCGTAACTCAAACTATCTGATTCACTGATAAATGAAATATCCTAAGTGTCTGTAAAAGATTTAAGTGAAAATAAATGGTTTGAGTTAAGTGTTGTGTGTGATTGAAAACCAACTACCTATATACCAACGAAGAATTACACCAGAGACGTCAGAGACGGCGTGCATTGGGTTTCCCGCCGTCTTATATATAATGTAATTTTTAGTTTCGTTTTGTGTTTTGAACTCATCAATTCATCATAGAATAAGCTTGAATTTGTCTAAATAAAAGAATAAACGTAAAGTGAAGCGTGGCCGAACTATTGATAAGTACCTATACCTCATTTATTATAGCTTTAGAAAAAAGAGGCTCGTAGAAGCAGGAGTGCAAAACATTTTATTTCAAAGTTAAGTTCTAACTTTTTTAGGTAGATTTAAGACAGTACTAAATACTGAGAAAAACGAAGTGAAAGTAATTTTTATTTTAAATAATTTTCTATTTAGAATAACATCTTCATCAAACATTACAAACCTACAACACAACGAATGAATGAAACAAACAATCACATGATGATTCAAATCTAATTAAGATTATAAGGATTTTTTTTTACAATACTTTATTTAAATAACAACTTACGACCCACATTGGTAAAACTTCGTCGTCATCAGCTAATTTAGTTACCTACTCGGTGTTGTTCACTCCTGCTTCTTTTAGGTTTTTAGGATTGACACTTTAATTTTTTTGGCATTAATCGTAACTGCAAGACGTTTAATGTCATTTTGTTACGAAGTGTACATTAAAAATAACCTTTTTTAACTTCTGTCTAATGCTATTGTAAATGGAGTATAGGTACTTGCGAATAGTTTTGGAGAGCTTAGTAGATACATTATTATTGATTTTAGTTTTTTATCGTTTTTAACTATCTTGAGAATTTCGTTTGCATTAATTCCTTCTGCACATGTGGCTCCCCTGGTACCTCATTAACAGCAAAACTGTGTGAAAGTCTATTAACTGCTCCCAAATTGCAATGTTAATTTTTATTCTTTTTATTTTTTACAATGACTGACATATTCTCGTCATTATTTGACATTATACGTTTCTGTCTATTATTAGTGACTATCATCGAAATCATGTCACTTCGTTCAAATAGATTCATTTTATATACATAGATTCTTTTACATATTGTGAATGAGAGAACGTTGTAGGCCTTAGAGACTAGATTTGTAGACGTTTTTCTATTCTGTATTTTAATTCCTCAAAGTACCTGGTATTTATTGACTGGCCTGCACTGTCCTCCCATACCTATTATCACTGTAATTTGAAAACATTGTAAAAGCCAATTATTTTTAAAAGAGTAACCGTGGAGTTTCTTGCCGGCTCTTCTCCATAGGAAACGACAAATTGGAACCGTGCACCTAGCTTCTGACGTTTCATAAGTGCCCATGCAGGCTTATGTGAAATAAAATATTTTGATTTTGATTTTTGATTTTGATGGAGGATGGAGACCTAGGTGACTGATGATATCACCTACCTGATCGTGGACTCCGAAGGTGGGTATAGGATCTCATTGACGGCACTACGAAGAATAGTCGTGTTTGGACTCATTTGAAACAGCTCATGGAGACCTTGGTGACTGATATGTCACCTACCTGGTGGTGGACTCCGAAGGTGGGTATGGGATCTCATTGACGGCGTTACGTAGATCCGTCGTGTTTGGACTCATTTGAAAGAGCTCATGGAGACTCTGATGACTGATGATGTCACCTACCTGGTGGCGCAAATAAGCTTGCGCGAATCCACATGCGCGAACGGACAGTTGCGCGAAAAAGTTACGGAAATTAAATTCTTCACATCATCACGCCTGTATTCTATCAAAGGGTTGGGCAGGGATGTAGCAGACTAGAAATAAACAGTCCAATAAGACATCAGTAGTGATCGTCTTAGTTTTTTTACAGCACATTTTTTTTCTTTCGTTATTAGGTAGTTACCTACCTATATTTTCGAAATTTTCATCATGGGTGTCATTTTCAGGGTTTTTGGGGGATCTACAGCCGATGGTGGGGTCAAAACTGAAATCCAAGACGGCGGCTAAGAAAATATTCAAATTTCCCATCATGGGTGTCGTTTTCAGGATTTTTGGGAGATCTAAAGCCGGTGGTGGGGTCAAAACTGAAATCCAAGTCAGCGGCCAAGAAAATTTTAAAATTTTCCAACATGAATGTCGTTTTTCATGATGGAACATTCGAAAATTTACTTGGCAGTCATCTTGGAGTTTCATTTTGACTAGGGATGGGCCGAATTTTCGTATTAAATTCGGTATTCGGCAGGTTTATCGAATATTCGGCTAAATCATCGAATGTTCGGCATAGTGGTACTCAAAGTTTTTGAAGTGAAAACTTCTTTAGGCGCGTTGAGCACTTTTTGGGTGAGCAAAAATCATGGAACTCGCGTCATCGTCACCGAACGTTTGAGCACACGGATGAGTCGCGCGTTGATGTATATTGGAAAAGTCCCTTTCTCTCATTAGAAAATTCTAATTATTTTATCCCTTTCTTTCCCTTTGTATTTTTATCGTAAAAATCTGTGCTGTTTTACATTTAGTAGCTGAAGTCGATCCCTCGTTTATAATTTTATCGAGAGCAATCAGGACCCAAGGACCCAATGTGAAATCCTGTATTAGCGATTAAAAAATACACATACAATACAATACAATAATTGTTCAAGTTTTTACTTCTGTCGGCACTCCCGGAGTGCCACTGTTTTTTACTGTATTGAGCCGTGTATGATTAATCATGAGTCGAGCGTTAAAAGTGTTATTTTTATGAGGTTAAGTAATTTACAGTGCAGGTTTAGGTTTTTGTTGACACTAAAGCTTTCTTTCCAATAACAGTTAAACAAGATGGATATTAAAAACCAAATACTTATAAGTATGCACAGCTATTTTGGGATTAAGCTACAGTGAACTCTTTATAATAAAATAATATATCAAAACCAGGTCTTTATTGTATGAAATTAAGCAAGTTTTTTGTTTTTTTCAATATTTACTGTAAGAAAGAGTTGCATGAATTATCAACATTTCAGCAGGTTATGAATCATAGTTCTAGTTTCTTTTCTCTTCGTGTAGCCAAAATTATTTATTGAAAATAAACAGAAAAAACATTTCATTTCAGAGATCCATCAATTACCCATAAACAGACAAAACTACTCAATTATATTAGTGACAGTAATACAAATATGAGATCTTTATGAGGCCAAATCAAATATTATACGAGTATTATAGGAACATAACCTTATGAAATCACATTTTTATTAACTTTTAATTTAAGTTACATGAAGGTGAATTTTGTATAAACTAAAAGGAATCTAATAATTTAAGTCTTGAACAAATCACTTTAAGTTGTATGAAAGAAGAATATAATAAAAAAGAAAACGCACAGTATTATTTAGTTGCATAATTATTGTCAGAAAAGTGTAATTCAATATTTAAAATTCACAAGAGGCAAGTTGTGGTGCAAAAAAAAAGGTGCGTGGAGTCCCTCCGCGCGGAAGAAGTGAAACCGACTCACTCTCTTTCTCTCTCCTACTTTCTACTTTTTTGTATCTTTCTTTCTCTCTCCCTCGGTTGCGTTAAACGTTTAACGCAACCTTGTTGGAAGTCGAATAAGAAGCTTCACTTCAAAAGTGCGTGGAGTCCCTCCGCGCGGAAGAAGTGAAACCGACTCACTCTGTTGCGTCGATTGCGTTAAACGTTTAACGCAACCTTTAGCGTTAAACGTTTAAGGCAACCTTGTTGGAAGTCGCATAAGAAGTTTCACTTCAAGAAGTGCGTGGAGTCCCTCCGCGCAGAAGAAGTGAAACAAACTGACTCACTCTGTTGCGTCGGTTGCGTTAAACGTTTAACGCAACCTTGTTGCAAATCGCATAAGAAGTTTCACTTCAAAACAATCTGCTCAGCTTTGTTTGGCACCAGTTTGTTCCGTTTTGGCTCATAAACGTTGCCCACTTCAGAAAACAAACGTTCACTGTAAACCGAGCTTCCTGGAGCTGAAAGAAATATTTTTGGCAACCTGCTCATCAGAGGAAATCTGAATCTACTTTTGGACCACCACCTGTAAGGGCACATATCCCGGGACAGCAAGCTATCTGCAATGTATCTTTCTAATTCGATAGCTATTGGACTTTTTGGTTCTTCAATTACAGGCTGCTTTGCTGATGCTAATTCTTAATAGCACGTCAAGGGGACTTTATGAGTAGCTTCTTGTGACTGCAGGTCATTCGAAGTTGACGGAGCTGGAATTTCACCCTCGTTCTCACTAATAGTTGTGCTGTCCATATCTGCACTTCTTCTAACGTGTTCCAGAAGGAATTGGCGTCTCACCCATGGAACTTTTTGTGGAGCGAAGAAATCCATCTTGTACCTTGGGTCGAGCAGTGTGGCGAAAGTGTAATACTTTTCATCTTCATACTTACTGGCCCACCTGTCTAACCCTTCTTTTAGTGCCACTCGTAATGAATCCAATTAGCTGCACGTTCTCTGAACTTCTTCTTTAATTAAAAACTTTTGCAAAATTTTGTGTGTGGGATCACCTCTGAAATGCATGAATATGTAGAGCTAACTTTTTTTGTGATCTCTTCAAAATGACACACACTGCTGCATTAACATCCACTGTCTTTCTGACAGATTTTGAATATGGAGCCACTGCTGTCTGAAATGTGCAAGCTGATAGCTCGTTTTTGCTCTTCAAGACGTTCGTACATGTAATATTTACTATTCCATCTTGAAATTACATCTTGCACAAGTTTGTGTTGCAGCAAACTTAGTTTTTCTTGAATTTTGCAGAACTTTTCTTGTGCTTGAGTTGAATGATGAAAATGTGTGACTATTATTCGTCCTTGGGCAATAGTTTCCTCAACATCCTGTTGGACTTGTAAGGCATCGAAAATGACGCGTTGTAAAATATGTAGAAAACACTGACCGGTAAAAGGGCGGTCTTTAACGGCTTTCACAATATTACTTCTACTATCTGTCATTATAATACTGATTTTTGACATTATTTGCCACACGTCTGCAATTTCCTCAAAATATGTGCGTATGTTATCGGCGTTGTGTTGGCCGGAAAATGACTTCATTTGAAGCACTCTGTGCTGTAGTATGAAGTCGTCACCCAACCAGTGGATAGTTGGGCATGCCATGATAGCGGCGGTAAGTCCCCTCTTTGAGGAGTGGCTTGAGAGGCGGCATGGCACCCTCACCTCCCGCCTGAGGCAGGTCCTCACCGGACACGGTTGTTTCAGGAGGTTCCTGTTTCGCATAAGGCGGGAGGGAACGCCCGGGTGATTCCATTGCGAAGATCGCCCTGAGGATATGGTGGAGCATACAGTGAAGGTCTGCCCGGCTTGGGCGGAGCACCGCCGTGTCCTCGTGAAGGCAATCGGCGGCGGCGATCTCTCGCGTCCGGCCCTGGTCCAGGCCATGGTACGGAGCGAAAGTGCATGGTTAGCCGTCACCTCTTTCTGCGAAGCAGTAATGTTCGCGAAGAGGGAGGCGGCGCACGTGAGGGAGAGGCAGTATTTGCGCCCTCACGGCCGTAGCCACCGCGGGAGACGCCCTGGGCGTCGGGAATCCCAGGCTGATCCCCAGCCACCGTAGGCGCGGGCTTGCGGACGGCGAGTAATGGGTAGCTCGCTGTCCGGTAAGGACCAAGCCCGGGTCAACGGCGCGTTGTGTTCCACGCGCGTCTCAAAGAGATGTCACACCCACTGGTGGGGTACACAAGGGCCGATGCCTGCCAGGGGTGCGGGTTGTTCGAAAGAGATACCGCGGCCCCTGGCACACAGGCAACTGAGGGAACACGGGTGGGTTTTAGTCAGTAAAAGTCTGACACGCCCTCCTGCTCCATCCAGAGCGGGAGAAGTTATTTAATGATTTGCTACCCAAAAAAAAAACCAGTGGATAGTGAAGCTCAAGAATGATAACAAATTATTTATGTTTGTCCACATGTCAGATGTGACCGTTAAAGCCTTGGTTAGACAATCCACCTTGAATAGTCTTTTTAAATTTTTCATAAATTTGTGGAATAACAGTTTCACCTACGTGTTTTCGGCTCGGTATTTGGTATTTGGGCTTTACCAACTGCATAAGGCGATTAAAACCTTAATCTTCGACAACAGAAATTGGTTGATTGTCTACTGCTATCATTACAGAAATTAAATTCGTAATCGGAACTGATCTGGGGTCGTCTATTTTCCATTTGTAAATAAATGAATCTTCGAGTGTGGTTTGAGTTGTTGCAAAAGTTTTAGGATTTGAAGGTTGAACACCACTGGTAGACGGTTGGATGTCCTGTGCAGCCGCAGGCTCCTGCTGCATCGTATCGTCATTTGGAGAATTTTGGCTCACCTGACGCACAGGTCTTTCAAGACTAGTAAATTCCGTAGGGTGCTTCAATTTTATGTGGTTGCTCAAAGCTGAGGATGAAGCCTTTCGGCCGCTGCCTCCCCGCGAAAGTATTGTTCCGCAAATCGTATATTTCACTTTGCTACGGTCTTCTTCACATTCCCGAAAATAAGTCCATATACTCGATCTCCTTCTTCCGCTCATATTTAGGTACACAACAATTAAACCAAGCAGAAAAACCTTAATGAAGTAAGTAGACTTTTCAAATAAAAAATAACCTTAACAAATGCACGTGGCGAAGTTTTACTCCTTACTAGATGACGCAATAACAACATCGGATACAGCAGGGGTAGCGGGCGGGAGGGTCCGACGCCATTCCACGCGCTTTGCGTACACAAGTTCAGACCTGTATTGTTTACTCAATCCGATAAATGTTGAAAGCTAGGTCATCCTAACTATTTTTGTTACTGAGAACCGATAAACACTTACCTGGTCATCATCAGACCTTCAGAATGTATTATGTAGTAGCACCCGTGCTCAATCAGATAAATGTTGAAAGCTAGGTCATGCTAACTATTTCCGTTACTTAGAACCGATTAGCACTTACCTGCTCATCATCATACCTTCAGAATGTATCATGTAATAGTAACCGTGCTCAATAAAATCACTGATGAAATCTAGCATCATTTATAAATTTCAAAATAAATTTAAATTATGTTGAAAGTACTCGTACAAGTATTATAGCTCTCAGAGAGCGAATCAAAATGGGAAAAAACAATGACAACTCTGCGACACATCTGTGTTCTTGCTTAATCTTTAGTTCGTTTTATTGCAGTATGTTCATATCCCGGTAGCAGGCGCAGGCATCAAATCGTCGAGGTCATTGAGCAATGTAATAGCCTTAACACGTTGAATTACGTAGTAAACATTGTGATTCATATTTGTGGGAGTGCTACGAATTATAGATTATTCAAAGTATCGTGCGATGAAGTTGGCGCCAAATTTAATTCTCTTTTGTACCATACAGAGGTTCGTTGGTTGTCAAGAGGGAAAGTTTTAAACAGAGTTTATGAGCTTCGTGAAGAGATAGGATTGTTTTTGGAAAACCAGAGAACACAAAAAGAAACGGAATTATACTCAAAAGACATTTATTCAGATGCTGGCGTATCTTGCTGATTTTTTCCATGAAATTAATAGTTTGAATATCTCACTGCAAGGGAACATGACGAATATCTTATCAGCGCAGGATAAAGTTGCAAGTTTTGAGCGTAAATTGGAACTTTTCCAACGCAGAGTTCAAGTTGGCGATATGTCGATGTTTACACAACTTTGTGAGCAACTGAAATATGATAAAACTGTCAAAACCACGTTTGAAAATTCCGTGGTTCATCATTTATCGTCAGTAATAAACTCACCAACTCTTGGATAGTAAGACCATTTTCTACTGATGATAACATTTTTAAAGATGAAAATGTGTCAGCCAAAGTAGAATTTCTTGGACTACGCGAGGATAGTACTTTAAAAGTGGAATCCCAAAATTATGATCTTTGTACATTTTGGCGAAAAGTAAATACTAAATATCCTATTATAGCCCAAAGAGCTCTAAAAATGTTAATACCTTTTGCTACTACTTACAGATGTGAGAGTGGTTTTTAAACTTTAGTGACACTAAAAACAAAGGCCAGAAATCGTCTCAATGTGGAACATGACTTGAGATGCGCTTTAAATGAAACAAAACCTAACATTTAAAAAAACTTGCGATATTGATATATATATTATGTATAATGTGATTGTAAGAACTTACTCAATATTTTTGTGCAATTTTTATGTCTAATAAAGTCAATTTGTAATTATGTGTTTTTTTTTTTTGTGTTCATTGGTAACATGACGGAGAGCGGGAGGGGTAAATCAGATTCTCTAGCTAAGTCATAGGGGTGACAAGGTCGAAAAGGTTAGGAACCACTTGTCTAACTGCTTATCGCTGACACTACCAATGTCGGACACGATACATGGTGAGACAGCGTGGTTTTTAGCCAGGCCCACCAGTGAGTTCGAGCCCGCGACTAGATTCCCCTTAATAGCACACCGGTTACATTTTTGGATCACCCTTCTTTTAGCCCTGATTTGGCGTAGTGTGACCTCTTTTTATTTATTTGAAGAAGCCGAAGAAAAGGTGTGTGAGACGGACTAGAAAAGTTTTAAAAAGCGGTTCAGACGTGTATACATGCACATTCTTTGAGAATCTCCTTCCTGCTGCTTGTGGCCACGTGTACTGACCATGGTTGTGTTATTGTTATTAGTATTTATTTATTTACTCCGAAGGTCCTAGTTTAACATTTGTGACTTCAAGTTACAGCCATAATATAGGCAGCATTGCATTATGTAAGCGTGCACGCCCATTATGCCTGGAGGCTTACATTTCGGTGTTGGGTTCAGATTACGTTTTTATTATTTATTTCTGCTTTAGGATAGTTTTCAATGTTTTGTAGGTATATTGGCGTGTGCTAGCTGACATATAGCACATAATTGAATTTAATGTTTTGTTTCGTACAGAATCATGTTTATCTAACTGAACAGACAGCTGTGCTGCTGGACAGTTTGTTGCGCCACTTAAAATGGTGAAGGGCGGGCGTGCTGGAGGACTATTTAATGTAATTTTGATGTTGCAAAAGTGCTGAAGTTCAGCCTAGGTCGAATATATGACTTTAATGTTTATTTTCATTAACCATGCAACCTTTTTTTTACAATACTTCTAAGTGCCGTGCCGTGCCGTGATTTCTAAGTGTTCGTATGTGAAGAACACCATTCAAAGCTTAAATGTAATTTAAATTATCTTTGTTATTCCTATGCGTCATAGGACAAACCTAAATCTGAATATAAAAATGGTATTTGGCATGCTGTGTGAGTATATGTGGTGGTATACTGACGGTAATGTTGCCGCGCTTCCAGGCGGCCTCGTAGACGTCGCCGTACTGGCCGCCGCCCAGCTTGTGCTTCATGACGATGTCGGTGCGGTCGATCTCCCAGTGGTCGGGCGGTGCCAGCGGGAACACGGTGGGCTTGTTGCGCTTGGGCGCGGGGTACAGCAGCTGCGTGATGAGCCCGTCGCCCACCAGCGAGTGGTGGTGCACCAGCTCTGCCAGCGTGCCGAACTTGGACTCGGACGTCACGTACACCTTGCCGTCCGCGTCCTCGTTGATGCGGTAGTGGTACACGCGGCCCTCGTAGCGCAGCGAGATGCTGCGCTGCCCCGGGCTGGACTCCGACTCGCGCACCTGCAACATACGCCGCCGAGTTACTGACGCTAGTCGCAGCCCCTCTCGTTCTACGCACATAGAGCGGGGTGGGCGCAGTGGGACTACCATTTAACAAAACACCAACCAGCGCTTTTGTTTTGCGCAATTTTGCTTGCAAAAGGCGAAGTATTTCGACTTGGCGATGACGGTGGATTTTTTTTATAAAATGACATGAGCAGCTAATGTTTTATGAAATAAGGGCTCTTCTGAAAGTAATCGTTACAGGTGGCTTGTTTACACTAGAAAGTAGACCTTATTGTGCAATACAATTTGCAGGTCAGTGTCCGGTTATATGTACGTTGATTCAAATATGATTCGCGACAGTAACAAATAAGTAAGAATTTACAGAATTATAATAATAAAAATTTAATCGCTATTTCTTGAATGACTATTTGATAACTAAAATATTCAATGGGATTAAATGTACTTAGTTATATTGACGATTTTAGTAACCTGAATTCTGTAAAAACATACGTAGGTACTAAGGTCGCGAATCATATTTTTAACCAACTTCAAAAAGGAGCAGGTTATTTATTCGGTATGTTTATACAGGGTTATTGGAAAAACACCAACAACCTCTTAAGAGGTAATTGTACTCATCATTATGAACAACTTTTACTATGGGACCAAACCAGAAACCGAGATGTATTATGTATTTTCGGGCATAACTCCGTCACATATAGGCGGATTTGCAAAATTATATTTTGTTCGAAAGGGATTTATTCCGAAATGGTCCCATTTAATTTTCATATAGATCTGATTATGAGTTTCGGAGACAGTCAACGAGACTCTACAAATCAACCACGACTGCTGCTATCGCATAAATATGCATTGTTTTGATTTGATTGACTTTGAGAATACACCAAGGATGATGAACTTTCTAATTGGTGTGGGGTAGATACAGTAAGGAGTCATAAATGCTGTAGCATACGAAGGGTTATATTGCTATACACGAGTGGTCCAGGCTGTACCTACATCTGTGTGTATAAGTGATGTATCAAAACAGAACGCACACCTCAGAACTTACACACTAGCGTCGTATAAAACAAAATAAAATATTGTCGCACAGAGTACGTAATTGCGCATGACCTTGGTCGGTTTATACCATTTCTAAAATTCACTTTCTCATATCAAGTTACGATAGCTCGCAGCATATCGTCGTGGATTAAGAAATTTATAGGTCTGGGTTCAGATATCGCGATGAGACTTTTATTTTTCTTTTCAACAATAATCTTCATCTGTTCTTTTATTATTTGATTAATAAACGAGAATAATAATATAGTTATCATTTTTTATTACATATAGGTATAGGTATTTAAATAAAGGATTAAGAACAAAAATGTTTAATAGGTGATTACAAAATGTTTATTCGTTTAAATTTTGTTCGTTTAACTTCTTGTTAAAACAGTTTATTTTCTCATAAATAACAATTTAAGGGCTGATTTTTCAATCCTCAGATAAAAGTACCAATAGCTAACTAGAGAGTTATTAGACTCTTTATTCGTCGGTTAAGTGGTTGTCAATTTTTCAAATGATATTTAACCAAGGAATAATTAACCGACCAAATATCTCATCTGTGACAACGCTAACTTCAGAGAGGTGAAACAAATATACAGAATAAGCGAATGTTAGAACGGGACGGACTAAACGTGATTCAAACAGATGGCAGCGTCGTCATTTCACTTTTCAAAACGTTACGAGGTTGTAAGTTTGACTGTGTGGTGTTTTTATTTGTGATTTCTGAATTGATAATAATGGAAAACAAAAAGAGGGAGCGTTCAGCAAACTTTAGTAATGCTGAGGTTCAATTATTTATGAGTTTAGTAGAGAGGTTTAAGAAAATAATATAAAATTAAAAGAACACAAATACACTGGTTTCTGAAACAAAATGTATTTTTTTAGTAGGTAAGGTACTGTGCTTAATTAATTACGTTGTGCAAGTCAATACCAATAAACATATGTGTTCAAGCTTATAAAAACTGATCTTTGTGTCTTGCTCTTAATTTTATCTTTTACCAACAACAGCAAATATTGCACTGATACTTTGGTAAGTCTGAATCGACGATGGAATTCTGTTAAATCCCACGCGTTAAACTGTTCGACCCTCGGTCTTACAATTCTTTCTTTTCGTTCACTTGGATTAACATATTCATTTATTATGGCTTCTTCCTCAATTGCCATGTCGTTAAAACTATCTAAAATATCCATTTCTTAATATTTATTATAAACCACGAAGACTAACCTCAAATTTAGTAACGTCAAAGTCATTTAACAATGGAATAAGCGGTTAACTGGCCGTCAAAGGGGCAAATAGATTTATTCCTCAGTTAAGTGAATTATTCGACCAATAAAGCCTATCTGACGATTGAACAACAGACTTTTTTGCTATCTATCGAATAAACCCTATCTATCTGTTTAACTGAGGATTGAAAAATCGGCCCTAAGTAAAGTAGCTATTTTAAATGGTGAACCATGATAATCAGGCTTATAATATTGTATCTCAGTAATATAATATATTGTTGGCAACGAGAAACGTGCTGACACCTTAAAGAAATCATTCGGTCAGCTGTCAACTGACGGAAGGCTATAAAAGGAGGCGCACGGTGCGGCAACGGCCCCCCGACCGACCCTTGCTCGTTGAAGCGCCAGCCCGCGCCGCAGCTGAGCCAGTAGCTTTAAATTCCCCCTATAATAATAATGATGCCAATTCGATCCAGCCTGTCCCCAATAGCGATAGCTGTCCCCCTATCAGTGACGCCCTGAGCCGAGGTCCGTACCCCACAGGGGGTGCCCTCAGCGTGCAGTCGCTTAGTTTATAAATTTAGTTTGTAAGCCCTGGCTGGAGGCGTTAAGAGTAACTTCTTAATGGCAGCCCCAGGAAAGCCCGGTTGAGCAGTCACGGCCTCTCAAGGCCAACTGCGAGATGCCCAACAAAAAAAAAAAAAAGCCCAACGGCCCTTTTTTTTTACTTGGACGGCGATCGGAACGGACCTGCTACTTGACCATGATCGTTTGCTTGGTTATTCTTGGGTTAATTAGTTTTAATTATTATTTAGTTTTTGTTCATGTACTGATTATTTCTTTTAGCTTGCATAATTACTATGAAATTTATATTTACAGTGTTTTCTTTTGATATTTTTACTATTTGAGTTAGTGTAATTTAAATGAATTAAAGATTGCTTATTTTTTAACGTGTTTCACTTCTGATTCCTAATAATATATAATTACTACTGTGCGTGGGTACTCTAAAGAAACCACAATAATTTATGCAAATCTACCCACGTAAATATAACACATGCAGACGCGTTGTCACAATACAATTAAATGACTCAGTAATACTACTTTTAATCTACTGCGAATGAGTTCGTTCTATCTCAAACCTGAAAGTTAACAAACCGTATTTAATAGGACTTAGGGCCGATTTTTCAATCCTCAGATAAAATTACCAATAGCTAACTAGGGAATAAAGTTATTAGACTCTTTATTCGTCGGTTAAGTGGTTGTCAATTTTTCAAATTATATTTAACTTAGGAATAAAGTTATTAGACTCTTTATTCGTCGGTTAAGTGGTTGTCAATTTTTGAAATTATATTTAACTTAGGAATAACTATCCGACCGAATATCTCATCTGTGAAAGCGCTAACTTCAGGGTGGTGAAACAAATATACAGAATAAGCGAATGTTAGAACGAGACGGACTAAACGTGATTCAAACAGATGGCAGCGTCGTCATGTCACTTTTAAATACGTTACGAGGTTGTAAGTTTGACTGTGTGGTGTTTTTATTTGTGATTTCTGAATTGATAATAATGGAAAACAAAAAGAGGGAGCGTTCAGCAATCTTTAATAATGAGGTTCAATTACTTGTGAGTTTAGTAGAAAGGTTTAAGAAAAAAATATAAAATAAAAAGACAACACAAATACACTGGTTTCTGAAACCAAATGTAGTTTTTTAGTAGGTAAGGTACCGTGCTTAATTAATTACGTTGTGCAAATCAATACCAATAAACATAATATGTGTTAAAGCTTATAAAAACTCATCTTTGTGTCTTGCTCTTGAATTTATCTTTTACCAACAACAGCAAATATTGCACTGATTCTTTGGTAAGTCTGAATCGACGATGGAATCCTGTTGAATCCCACGCGTTAAACTGTTCGACCCTCGGTCTTAAAATTCTTTCTTTTCTTTCACTTGGATTAACATATTCATTTATTATGGCTTCTTCCTCAATTGTCATGTCGTCAATACTATCGAAAATATCCATTTCTAATTATTTATTATAAACCACGAAGACTAACCTCAAATTTAGTAACGTCAAAGGCATTTAACAATGGAATAAGCGGTTAACTGGCCGTCAAAGAGGCAAATAGATTTATTCCTCAGTTAAGTGAATTATTCGACCAATAAAGCCTATCTGACGATTGAACAACAGACTTTTTTGCTATGATCTATCGAATAAACCCTATCTGTCTGTTTAACTGAGGATTGAAAAATCGGCCCTTATTGAGGTTATAGCTTAAGTATTCATTTTCATTACGAAAAGAAGACTGAAACTAAACCTCAAAATAATCCATATTACGGATATGACACAATATCATTTGAATATTACTAAAATCAATAAATATTTGTAATTTATAACTTAATGTTAATGTTTTTCCATTAAATATGATTTTTGAGCTGGTTTTCGATGATGAAAACCTCCTGCGTGGAGTGCACGGCACACAGTTTGTTAAGACGTGTCGAATAATTTGGCAAAATGTCTTTTCGTTATGAAACCTCCTGTTTCATATTCGCTGAACATATGCTGTCGCTGCTTTTCTGAGCCGGGTTCTTCCATTTTGCTTTAGCCGGGCAAGGCTACCCTATCCCCTATAGGCTATCTTTTCACCCACCGACTCACAGTATTTCACTAAAACAAAAAAGGGGTACTGTTAGGCTACTAAGCTAAATACATACTAATGTGTATTATTATTTAGAAACAAAATTATTGAAAATAGAAATTTCACATAAGTATTAAGTAAGTATACTTAATGTTATTTTCATCGTTCAATAATCTAGGAAATAAATTTACTTGGAAATTTTATATTTTTCTTCTATTTAGACCTTATGATATGTATTTATAAAACGTTTCAAAAAATAAGTACAAGGATCAGCAGTTACACTTTAATTAGATATATGTTTAATAAAATAATGAAATCATAATACTCACTCAGTCCCGGTTTCATCAGATATTTGTGATATATTATTAAGTCCGATGTCATGCAGCGCAATAATATTTGCTTTCATTTCTATATTTAAATTTGCTTACATTTTAAAATGAACTAGAACACCGCTAATAGATTAAACAATTGCAATTAAATGAAAGGAAATTTAAAGCTCACATTAAAAGTAAACTTTGTAAACTAGCGTATTACAAATTAGAGGATTATATCCAAGATAAGAATGCTTGGAAACATGCTGGTCCTGCTCCATAGGACAATCTAGAGTCTAGACAAAATCAAACTGGTTGCTAATTGAATTGTATAATTAATTATATTTATGACATTGATTTACACTCAGTGATTACTTTAACTCACACACTGACTCATTACTTGTTAATATTGTAGGAAAATCATACCTATACTTACTTTTACAATGTTTGTAAATGTGTGAACACCATGTATCTATCACAGAATTAATTTATCTGTATTGCTTCAATTTGATTCTTTTTACCCATTTTGGTATGGTAATTTTATTTTGGGTGCATCGTTTTCACACATAATCATATAATGAATGTAAATATTGTACTTGAAACATTTTAAAAGAGTAACGGTGGAGTTTCTTGCCCATTCTTCTCCATACGAAACTACATTTTGGAAGGGGCGACTAGAATCAATTCTATTTTAATGTAAATGTTGACGTTCAAAAGTGCCTTTTAAGTGCCTATTTGAAATAAATGCTTTGACTTTGACTTTGAATCACACAATAACAACCAACAACGTTCTATTTAGTCGCGGTGAATGAGTCGTATGTTAACTGCACCCCAAGACGAACAGAACAAGAAACTATCGTCAATAGCGGTTTTTAAAACAATAAAGTCTTCATAAATATTCAACATTTTATTGAAATAACTGAAACTTGCATTGGATCACGATTCTAATAATTATGAACATCTTTTAATATGGGACCAAACCTGAGCCCGTGAAACATAAATACTATTAGCTCCTCGTGTTTGTATAACTCGACACTAAGTGGGTAGGGAAAAGCAAAAACTCATCTATCACCGCGCGTGGAATTCGAACCCGCTACTCGCTACGCACAAACGCACTAACCCAAGTACGGTAACCGCTAAGCTATCATGCCATGTACAGTAAGATTCACGAAAGATGACCACGGCGCAGAAGGCATATTTTAGGTCCCTTTGGAGGTGCGAGGTGAAGCGCGGGCGGAATGCGTCAAGACCGGAGCGACGCCATTGGTGCGCGCGCCTCTCGTGATAGGCTGCTCAGTCGCTATTCGTCTACGTACGTGTACGTGCGCAGACGGCCGCCAATTATGGTCATCTTTCGTGAATCGTACTGTACTTTAACGGTTGAATTTATGAAATGCAATCATGTGTAAACGTAAGAGTGTGTGTGTCTATAGTATAGAACTTACTTATTATAAGAAGGTCATAAGTTAAACCGAAGTGTCAATCTATTGCTTTTTGAGATTGCTAGTCTACTTATGACTGCTACTGTATACACGGCTACAAATCAACGTATAAATTTCCAGTATAAGCTGATCTCGCATTGTATAGGATTTCCATGCAGTGCGAGATCAGCGTAAACTGGAAATGTATAACTTGATGAGTAGCCGTGTCAGCGTTGCCAGACGTCCCGATTTTCGCGGGGCGTCCCGATTTTTAGCCTGAAATTTAATGTTCCGCGCAGGACAGGGTCAGTCCCGCTTTTTGAGATTACTCGACGATGCGGTTATGAGTATGGTAAAGTAACGTATTTTCGTTAAAATATTTATTCATCAATCAGGGTAAACTTAATTTGAAACTCAAAAACATAAGTAATAAGTTAAGTCGGTTTATAAAAACACGACTGATTATTTACGTTATTTTCTATTGTACAGTTTTCGAAGAAAGAATCCCGCTTTTTCTCTCGAAAAGTTTGAAAATCCCGGTTTACCTAAAAAAAATCTGGCAACGCTGAACCGTGCTTACATACTTACTATAACTAAAAAGTCAAGAATTAAAACTTTTTCCAGGCGGTGGCAAAAAATTCAAATACATATCCAAAGACACCGACTTCCGAAATTAAAGTTACGTATATTCCACTTTGTAGTGTTTTTCTGAAGTGGCTTAATTTTTTTTACAGTTTTTTTATACCTGCAAAAATCGTACGAATTTCGCGAGCTACCTTAGCGCTTGTAAAGTATCATAGACTTAGACATAAGTACCAAAACTATCTTGTCTAACTTGTACTGTAGAAGCATCCAGAGTATGCGAGTATGCACGTTCAATACGCACCTACGAGCTGAATGGACAGGCATTATCCGCCACTACGAGCAAGTTTACAACTGCGTGCTACAATGTTCACGATATCCGGCAAGCTGCGGGAGTGTCCACCGGACATAGAAGTAGATCTCGTCAAGTTGGAGCAGCTGTAGTACTCAGCGTATCTCCGTTACTAGCTTTAGCCAGCGGCTTCGCCCGCGTGGAGATCGTCATTTATCCCGCAGGAACGTACTACCGGGATAAAAGTATCCTGTGTTAATTATAAAATATCTGTGTGCCAAATTTTATCCAAAACCGTTCAGAGGTTTTTGCGTGATTGAGTAACAAACATCCAAACATCTAAACATCCAAACGTATAAACTTTTACAGAACGAAATTTCTTGTTTTAACATGTATAAAATATGCTATAGCATCGTATCGTTTCCTCTTAGCGTTATTTCTGCCTGTTGTTCTTATTACGCGGCTCCTTAGCGTCGTAGCGTAATGTTTAATCGCCTATAACCTTCTTCGAGAATTGAGCTATCAAATGCAAAAACACAAAACCGACTGGTAGTTCAAGAGATTACCCGCTACATAGTAAATCAGCCTATAATATTGCCACTGCTGGGACACAGGCCTCCTCTCTGTGAGAGATAGTGGGCCGTAATCCACCACGTGGGTCCAGTGTGGGTTGATGATGTCACATATCTTTGAATTGTTGGTTCTAGGACATGCTCGTTTCGTCACGATGTTGTCCTTGACCGTTTTGAGAGCAGTTGTGATGAAAATAAAACGTAAAGTGCCTGCCTGGCATAGAAGTCACGACCTAAACTCATAAGTCAGAGGCGATACCACTGGGCCACTACTGCTCTCCATACGAACTAATAAATTTTACCTCTTTATAATATTAGTAAATTATTTTAAAAACTAGATGATATCGACGTTTCCTATCTGACTACTCTGAGAAGAAAGGCCGAAACAAAGTCAGAGGTCACAGTTTCTTTGAAAGTCCAGACATCTTGGTCAGATGATTGCTGTGAGTGTAATGGATGATGTGTACATTGTTGGAGCCTTCGAGAATAATCGTCACCTCAGCTAATAACATAATAATACATTCACTGTTACATTATCCAAGGCTGCCCAACGAAATTTGAATGAGAGGCATTATTTTGAGTCCGTGTCAGTCAGCCAGCCATCTAGTAAATGAAACGTACGCATATCTACCTATTAAAATGAAACAAAACTTTAAAGTGACTCATAGTTGCATGAATCTAAAAAAAATCACTTAGGGACCTTTGCAGACGTTTTCATACTAACAACTTATCAATATTAACGAAAAAACTGCGGCCTATAATAAAATCAAGCCAGAAAACACCAGGCCACTCGGAAAAATTGCGAAACAAAATTTTTATGTATGAGAGACTGGCCAGTTATAATCTATTTTGAAAATGTGATTATTTGTAAGTCAAAATAGGTACGTTCCAATTTCAAAATTTCCCTCCACATTGCTTGTGAACTAATTTAAATTATCATGTCTCATAAAAAAATGGATCTGCGCCGGGAACATTTTCGCGCTATGATTTTTTACGATTTCAAGTGTCGCGTGAAACCGGACGAATCGTACGATAGACTTCAAATGGCATTCAAGGATGAAGGCCCTTCTAAGGCAACCGTGTATCGTTGGTATAACGAATTCAAGCGCGGTCGACTAACTTTGGGGGATGAAGAAAGAAGTGATCGCCCTTTGACGGCTGTTACGGAAGAAAACGTGCTAGCCGTGCAAAATTTAATACATGACAACAGGCGAGTTACATATCAAGAGATTCAGCACATCTGCAGGTTGGATCGGGAAGCATTCACGAAATTATACACGTGCATCTTCGCGTGAGGAGAATAGTTTCACGCTGGGTGCCGCACATCCTCACCGATGCGATGCTCATAAGTAGGCCCGGGTGGAATGGTGCCGTCATATGATAAACAAATTTGAAGCAGGCTCGTCTCGGTGGGTTTACGACTTCATTACAGGTTATGAGTCCTGGATTTATCAATACGATCAAGAAACGAAGCGCCAGTCGACGGTTTGGGTGTTTCAAAACGAATCAACTACCAAAGTGAAGCGATCTAGAAGCGGGGGGAAGATTTTGATCGCGAGCTTTTTCAATTTGACTGGCTACTTGGTGTCAATTCGTTTACGGAACCACAGAAGCATTAACGCTGAATGGTATACTACCAAATGCTTGGCAGAAATTTTCTCTGTTGTGAGCAACAAGCGACCAAACACAGGGCTATGCGCGCTACTGCTCCACCACAACGCGCCTACGCACACCGCGCTCAAAACGAGGGACTTCCTGGACAGCACGCCGGTCAAACTCCTGGGTCACCCTCCTTACAGCCCAGACCTAGCACCGTGTGACTTCTTTTTATTCCAGAAAATAAAAAATCAGCTCAAAGTGATATACTTTCGTCGCACGAAGATACGCTGTAAGCGTTCGAGCAGGCTGTAAACGAGGTGTCTGCAGCGGACTGGAACGTGTTTCGAAAACTGGTTCAGACGCATGTAACTTTGTATAGAGGCTAGTGGAGAGTACTTTGAAAAGATTTAATTTAAAAAAAAACAACCACTAAACTTTCTGAGAGTCCCACGTACCTATGTTATATTGCTGACTTACTGAGATTGAGTTCATAAGAAGAAACATTTTGTAGATGGTTTAAAGCCCTCTATTGAGTAGCAAAAGACTAAGACGAAACTTGGCGGGCCAATTGAAAAATGCGTTGGCGGGCTAATTGAAATGAGATTTTTCCGTTCTGTGGGAACTGGCCCAAAGCGTTGGGCAGCGACTCACCAGGAAGCTGCCGTTGATGCCGGAGGACAGCAGGTACTCGGCGGCGTTGCGCGAGATGGGCCCGTGGTACCACGAGTGCTTCTCCAGCGAGTTGACGGGCGTGACGTAGTTGCTGGGCACCCAGCCCACGCCGCCGCCCAGCGTGTGCGCCTCGCACCACTCGCCGCTCTTGTTGTAGCTCTTGATGCGCACCTGCTCGCCTGCGCGCACAACCACTTTTTAGTTAATAATGATTATTTTTCACGTTATTAAGACCTATTCGATTATACAAGGTGTAACGGAATGAACGCAAGTCCTGAATATGGTTTGTTCATAATTGTCTACTGAATCGATTTCAGTAACTTTTAACATGTTTTTTTTTTTCTAAATTTATATGTTTTGCCATACCTACCGCCGATCGAGCGAAAGAAAATTAGATCTTATTTCAAGGCAATTAGATTAAATTTTAAATGCATAAAGAAATACAATGTTAACACATTGGGGTATTTTACTCTATACTTATGACAAAAAATCTAAAAATATATGATTGTGTCCGTAACTCCAGTGGATTGCAGTAGTGATCGGTTAGCAGCGTGTAAAGTAGTGGTGAATAGCGATTGTACGGTATTAATTGTTTGTGTATATATATGCCTGTTGAGTCCAGAGATAATCTAATCGAGTTCACAGAATGCTTGAGCGAAATATGTGCAATAATAGAGAGTTGTAGTGTAGAATCTGTGCTCGTTCTCGGTGATTTTAATGCTCACCCAGGCGGCCTCTTCTATAATGAGCTCATGAATTTTTGTGGGGAGCAAAGATGGGTATGTGCAGACGTGGAACGCCTAAGCCTTACCGCAGGTGACTATACCTTTATTAGTGATGTGCATGGTTCTTGTCGGTGGTTGGACCATTGTTAGTACTGAAATGAGTTATAAAATTATATCTAACGTAAAAATTGATTATAATGTATTCTGGTCTGATCATTTTCCTGTTGAAATAGAGTGCAATTATAATAATATTGTAAGACATGAGAAAGTGCCTTCAAATTGTGTAATAGCTTGGAGAAATAGGACCCCTGAACAGATTCGGCTTTATCATGAAATTTGCAATAATAATCTTAAATGTATCGATTTTCCGCAAGGTTTCAGTTATGTGCTGATAAATATTGTAACAATTTAGAGCATCATAGAAGTATAGATTTAATGTATAATAGAACTGTTTTGCATTAGAACAAAACAGTTATTATGTGATGAAAAGCACATAGCATTTGATTTGAAGAATGCATCTAAGATTTTGCCTTATTTAAGTTAAATAAGCAAAGAAAACCATACCTTTCTATCTCCTTTACCTGTGGCTTCACACCATAGCAGCACTTGCGGTGATCTATGGTACAGCAAGCTGACACTTGTCAACTGTCAGTTCATAGAAGTCTTCAGAACTAATCAGCAAGCACATTGCTCAAATGCTATGTGCTTTTCATCACATAATAACTGTTTTGTTCTAATGCAAGACAGTTCTATTATATTTATTCAAAGCACATAGCATTTGATTTGAAGACCTGTTTGTAATCTGCTGGTGAAGAATAACCGAAGGATGTAGACGCTATGTGAATTATACTTAGACTATATGGAATGAACAAATATTTTGGTCTGAAGTCATTAACTTTCAAAAAGTCATTAACTTTAAACCGCTGACAGAGTAATATCCAGCTAATCTGCTAACTTCGTAATTTTGCAAGTTAGTTTTAAGGGCACTAGGGAAACGAATCCCTCACTCATCCTAAATGTGCGACAAATGTTGCTGTCAGATTGAACTAGAATATGTACTCTCAAGACTGGCTTCTTGGCTGCTTATTACTGCGTATATGGCAAACATCTCTCCGAGTTCGAGTGCCATTTTTTATGATTTGGTCAAGTTTGGTACAAGAGTAGGATCAAATATAATATTCTTTATAATGTACACCTTATGAATAATAAATGTGAAGTGTACCAACAATATTTCACAAAGGGTGGCACAATGAGTGATTTTATCACTAAAAGCGATCTTTCAAAGACGTCCTTTGAATGTATATGGGAGCCCGTTCATTTGGACTCTTTACTCTTCCTGCATTGCATGTGTGGACAAGAAGTGGGTTTCCTTACTCATGTGTAGAGGAACTGAGCTGTGGTTTATCAATAGCCTCTAGCTACCACATGAATTATGGCCAACCAGTAGGGTAACCTTTTTCTATTCGTCTTGGTCTACCCTTCTCAAATACTTTTGAGACTATAAGCATTCCTTTACAAGGATTGCAAAAATTCTATATGGAACACCTAAATTTAATACGCTTTGAACTTTATTCAGGGAATAGTCTTTTTTTTTCATTTTTTTTTTAAATTGTCATCTTCCTTTCCACCTTGCCTGCACACAGGGTCTTATTACTTATAAGTATCAGTGTTCCAAAGAAGGCTGACATGTTCTAACTCCTGATGGAGATTTAGAATTAACTTAGGAAATGAATTTGTCAACTAAGCTTTGTCAGGACTTACCGTTTCCGAGACAGAAATCATAAACTGAGTTTTCCTGGTGGGCTAACTCAAAACAACCTGAACTACATAACGAGAATGCGGATACCACAGGCTCGCAAATTCTCTGCCACTCAGTTGGCTGACTGTCCAGAGATCCCAAGAAAAGCCAAAAGGGGTGTGCTGGTCGCTTACCATATTTTTCTTGCTTCTAAAAGACTCTTTGGAGTCGTTGGTGTAGACTATTTCATGAAAAGCTACCCTTCATTAACATATCATTACTTTCGTTTTACTTTTTAGTAATATTGGTGTGTAAAGTATTAAAAACAAAAAACATCCACATTTTTTTATTTATATTGTGGGTTTAATAGAAATTAGCATTAATTATTTTAACTAAACATACTTATTCTCATACTTATTCAACATTAAATTGTTGTGAATATAAACATCTTTAGTGTTGGACTTCCTGTTCTTATCTTCAGTATAAAAACAGAAACGGAACAGAACAGCCTTTAATTCTGAAGTTTTTACATGGTTCTCTAGGTAGTCTGACTTTTATCAAAAGTATCTTTGCAATGATCCCCATTTATCATTTCTTTATTTATTTATTTTATATATAAAAAAGTATTACTTCTAATAATAGCTTTAAAAAATATATTGTCAGTTTTAAATTGTGTGGTGGATGTATTTATTCCCTTTCTTATTTTGATAGATCAATGGTCCTGATCATAACTATAAGATTTCCTTAATTATTACAAAATACAGCAGTATAGCATAGTAAATTAAATGTTGTTCAAATATTTAGCATTTCTTATAACTTAGTTTTGAAACGTAACATTTTTAACTAGAAATTTTTATGTTCTAAATGCTATTTATGTCTGCTAGATTTCAGAGTTCAAAAGAGTTCAGCACTTTGCTGAACCACTGTAATTTAACAGCTGCTTGCCACAGAAAGCAATAAACAATTTAAATTTAAATACACTTCCAGAAGAACGTTCCAACTACTTCCAAAGGTAACAGTAGGGTACCAGCCCATTGGGTAGGTTGCTGTTTAATTAACAAGTCCTTGTAGACTTGCTCTAGCAGCTAGCTCCTTCAGCTACCCACACCCACCCACATTAAGCATCCAACCAAACTCCCTCCGCGGGAACTAAATACTCTTTAGATTGGTTTAGTGGCTTAAGTCTATACTCTAGTCTTTAACTTCTAATTCAGTGTGTGAAACACCTGGCGTAGATGAGCATAAATTTGAAGTTTACTTTAATTGGTATTTCTTTTATTTTTATTTTTATATCGCTTGAAACAGGAATATCGGTCAATGGGTTGTCTTAGGGGCGAAGTTTATCTACCTAATTATCATATTTTACACTGAAATCCTTCAGTTGTTCTTCTGTCTCTTAAAACAAAACCGGATTGTGTATTATACCACAATGTACTTCCGAAGTGGATTCTAAGCAGAACCAGGTTAGAAGTTTGATTAGTGTTTTTGTAAAGTTAATGATATAATTTAGGAATTGTGTCATGTTCACAGAAATTTTACACTTACTTGCCTACATATTCCATTGTAAATGCGTAGGTCCACCTACAGTAAATCGTGCCAATCTGTTCGGTTTGTTGCTCAGCAGTGGGAAAACGCTACTTTCTTCCTCCGAGGATGAAGAGCGTTTTTCGCCACTTTCGCACTTAGGAGAATTCATCGCTCAAGTTCGCTACGAACGGTTACTTTACAAAGGGACTGGTGAATGCGTGTTTAATGAGTGAGCTTTCAATCTCTGCTTTCGGCATTTCGCTGACTAACGATCAGCGTAATACTATTTATCACTTACCAAAAGCACTATTATTAACTTTCTATAAAGTTTTACCAGAAACTTTACTAATTTTCTAAGAAAATGAACGAGAGAAAAAATTTGACGTTCAATGGCGGCAAAATTTTTAGACGCTATGAACTGACAGTTGACAAGTGTCAGCTTGCTGTACCATAGATCACCGCAAGTGCTGCTATGGTGTGAAGCCACAGGTAAAGGAGATAGAAAGGTATGGTTTTCTTTGATTATTTAACTTAAATAAGGCAAAATCTTAGATGCATTCTTCAAATCAAATGCTATGTGCTTTGAATAAACATAATAGTGTAATAGAAACAAAGCGTGAGGCGAGCATAAAGTTATGATATCGTTTTTAATCGTTGTTATCAAAATAAAAGAGCGGTACCTGGCTGGAATAAGCACGTCAAGAAGGCTCATTAGGAGGCTAAAAATAATTTCAACAATTGGGTCTGGCATGGGAAACCCTCATCTGGATGCATTTATGACGGCATGTGTAAAAGTAGGAAAATTTTCAAATCACGACTGAAGTGGTGTCAAGACCACACAGAACAAATTAAAATGGACACTTTGGCATCACATTGTCCTAAAAATTACTTTAATAAACTCTGGCAATGTACTAATATAGAATCGGGCTGATTGTATTAACTCTGAAAGAGATCCTCGTAACATTGCAAATATATTTAAATCGAATTTTAAGGTAAGTCCACTTGTGTCTTCAGTAGCGACGCGATGAAGTCTCCAGCCAGATACTTCTTTTTGTATATAAATAAGACTTAAAGATGTTAAGAGTGTTATTGACAATATGACTCGAGGTAGATCGCCTGGACATGACAGCTTGAGCGTTGAACATTTACGGCATGCGGGCTGTCATTTGCCCAGAGTGTTGGCCACGCTTTTCTCTCTGTGTATGAGTCATAGGTATCTCCCTCAGGACCTCATGAGAACAATAGTCATACCGATCGTGAAATGTGAAACAGCTGATATTTGTGACAAAAGTAACTATCGTCCTATCTCCCTTGCAACAATTCTGGCTAAAGTGTTGGATAGTCTGCTTAACAGGAAATTAAAAAAGAACCTGAACCTGCGTCACGCTCAATTTGGCTTCCAACCTGGCCTTTCCATTGAGAGTGCTATTCTCTGTATGAACCACACGGTTAGGTATTATTTGGATCGTAGGACACCTGTTTGTGTTTGTTATTTAGATTTATCCAAAGCCTTTGATCTAGTTTGTTATGAGGTCCTGTGGGATAAACTGCGTAAACAAAATGTATCCCCGGAAATAGTGGAAATTCTGAAATTTTGGTATAACAATCAATTAAATGTCGTTAAGTGGGCTGATTATTTGTCTGAGGAGTACAAGCTAGAGTGTGGCGTGAGGCAAGGCGGAATTTCCTCACCCACTCTTTTTAATGGATGAAATTTTGGATTGCCTGATTGGTGAGCTCAGTAGCATGCATGTAGGTTGTCATATTGATGGAGTCGCTGTCAATAATATAAATTACGCTGACGACATGGTGCTGCTGGGCCCGTCAATTAGGGCTCTTCGTCATCTACTTAAGAGTCTGTGAGCGGTATTCCAAGAGTCATGGTCTCAGGTATAATGTTGCCAAGAGCGAGTGTATGTTTTTTGGTCTTGGTGATGAAACCCTTTATGAACCTCCTCCTATTTTTCTGAACGGTTCTCCTCTCAATAGAGTGAAAAAGTTTAAATATCTAGGGCACATTATCACCGATGATCTAAAGGACAACGAGGACATTGAACATGAACGCAGAGCGCTGGCGGTCCGGGGTAATATGTTGTCTCGCAGGTTTGCTCGTTGCTTACCTGAAGTCAAGTTAGCGCTATTCAAAGCATATTGCCAATCCTTCTATACGAACAGCCTGTGGGTTAATTATACTAAAAAGGCTTACAGCGCTCTGCGGGTACAATACAATAACATCTTCAGGATGTTGTTGCGATTGCCGCGGTTCTGCAGTGCGTCCGCTATGTTTGCCGAAGCGCGTACGGATGACTTTTACGCAATAAGACGCAAGCGTGTGTCGTCACTGTTCCTACGTGGCAGCAGCAACAACATTCTGAAGATAGTTTCCACTAAATATATCAGTGTCCGATACACTCGCTCTGGGTAAGCATCGTGGTTGGGACGGTAAAATTTTAAAATGTTTAGATTATTATTTAATGCTTTGATTATTACTGTACTTATTATGATTATTGTTAAATGTTTTTAATTCCTATTTGTATTTAAATTCGTTGCCTACTAAGATAGTTCATAAGCTCTTATTGTTACTAACCATATTGGATCATGTTATCTGACTATCTGACAAATAAATAAATAATAATAATAAAAATTATTGAGATAGCTTATGCAAAATGGAGTCGAAAAATGTGTTTTAGTTCATGAAATAACAAAATAAATGTTAAAATTCAATTCAAAGATTTCAGTTTTTTTAATCTGTTTTTGAACACCATGAAATAGTAGCCGCCATGTTATTACGTCATACGGCATGTCAATTGAACAACTTTGTACTTTTATCATTTTCGTAATTAAAGTAATTTTTACTTAAACTCAAACTCAAAGCATTTATTTCAAATAAGCCAATTACAGGCACTTTTGAATTGTCAAGGTCGGTGAGGTAGAAAGATAAAGCTAGTTGCCCATTCCAAAACGTAGGTACCTATGGAGAAGAACGGACAAGAAACTCCATGGACACTCTTTTAAAATCATGATATTGTTACAAAAAGTTGGTTACATCAGACACAGTTAAACTATCAGTGGAACATAGCATTGAACTGTCCTGTGTTGAGCTAGATAAGCATTGTATAGTGTGCGTTTACAGACCTCCTAATTATCAAAACTACTCTATATTTGAGTCAGTAATGGAAGATGTTTTGGCGAAACTTGCAACTGGTAATAAATCAGTAATTATTTGTGGGGACTTTAATATTAATATTTTGGAAAATAATTCAAATAGTAGCAGATTGTTAAGCCTCTTTAAATCATTCAATCTTTCAAATGTG
The DNA here is from genome assembly GCA_947359405.1 of Antitype chi. NCBI lineage: Eukaryota > Metazoa > Arthropoda > Insecta > Lepidoptera > Noctuidae > Antitype > Antitype chi. Next base: position 323,758 of record OX375807.1, read on the forward strand.
TTTTTGGAACCAACGCGAGTAACTACGGCTACTGCTACATGTATTGATAATGTTTTTTGTGACTGCGACTATTTAGATAAAGCCATTGTAAATTATCTCCCTTCTGATCACAGCGGTCAAACCGTTACTTTTGAGTCCAACACACCAATTCAAAAAGTACTGATACAAACTAGACCAATAACATCGGGTAATTTAAATAAGTTTAATAGCACTTTAATTAGCAAGTTAAGTGTTCAGGGCCTAAATGTGAATAATGGTAATATTTTGTATAAAGAATTCTTTTTATTAGTACAAACAGAGTTCAATCACTTTTTTAAGCAGAAATCTAAAACTATTTGCCCTAAATTTTTATTTAGTGACTGGGCCACTAAAGGCATCAGGAAAAGTAGAGAAAGATTATTTGAATTGTATGGCCTTAAGCCGTATATTAACACAGAAACTTTTACTAAGTATGTTGCTACTTACTCTAAAACTTTTAAAAATATCTGCAAAGTAGCTAAAGCTTCATTCATTAGCCACAAGGTTAAATCAGCAGATAATAAAATTAAGGCAGTTTGGAAAATTATAAACAATGAAACGAACCGAAGTAAAAGCCTTAATAATGATTACGCACTGAACACTTCCCGCGGTCTCATTAGCGCTAACATCGATGTTGCTCAGGAATTTGCAACTTTCTTTACCAACATTCCTATTAAAACTACAGAAACTTTAAATTCTTCGCCCGCACTTGCTATAGATTTATTAAGAGAGAATGTTTCAGCCTGTCCTGTGGAATTCAAATTTAAACATATTAACCCTGTGGTCGTTGTAAAGACATTTAAGCAACTTAAGATCAAAATTACCGAAGATCTGTGGGGCATGTCTACTAAAGTATGTCAATCCATTATTGAGACAATTGCACCCTATTTGGCTTTAATATTTAATTTGTGTGTAGATCAAGGGGTGTTCCCGGATTTAATGAAGTACAGTAAAGTTATTCCACTCTTCAAATCTGGTGACAGCAAAGATACTAATAATTATAGACCCGTATCGATTTTGCCAGTTTTCAGCAAGGTGTTTGAAAAAGTTATGTTAAATCAAATGCTCAATCATTTTAATCGTAATAACATCCTACACGATCAACAGTATGGTTTCACCAGAGGACGTTGCACAACCGACGCCGGTGTCACCTTATTAAAACACATCTTTACCGCATGGGAAGAGGCGCAAGATGCAATAGGTATCTTTTGCGACCTATCCAAGGCGTTTGATTGCGTGAATCACGAAACACTTCTCTTGAAACTCGGGCATTACGGACTGGGTGAACTTGCGCTTAGCTTGGTAAAATCGTACTTGAATGATAGACTGCAGCAAGTTCAAATAAACGGTGTGAATTCCTTGGGCTTAAAAGTCAAAATGGGTGTACCGCAGGGCTCAATATTGGGTCCGTTCCTCTTTTTAGTATATATAAATGATCTACCTCATTTACTTAAAAACCGACTACAAATGGTGTTATTTGCTGATGACACATCACTGATTTTTAAAGTTAAGAGACATGCACAGGAGCTTGACGACGTAAATAACGCTATAGTTAAGGTCCATAATTGGTTTACTGTAAATAATTTGGTATTAAATGGAAAGAAAACTAAATGCATAAGATTCACGTTACCGAATGTTAGAAGTAGTGAATGTCACGTTGTATTGAATAAGGAGATACTAGAATTCGTCGATCAGACGGTTTTCCTGGGGATCACGCTTGACTCAAGGCTACAGTGGGGTCCTCACTTAACATCACTTGCAGGGCGGCTAAGTTCTGCCGCTTACGCTGTTTGGAAGATCCGTCAATTAACAGACGTGGATACCGCAAGACTGGTCTATTTTAGTTACTTTCATAGCATCATGTCTTACGGTATTTTGCTATGGGGACGTGCTGCGGATATTGAGTCGATCTTCATTCTGCAAAAGAGGGCTGTCAGAGCCATCTACAACCTACGCAGACGCGAATCTCTCAGGGAACTGTTCAAAACAATTAACATCATGACGGCACCTTGTCAATATATCTTTGAAAACATTATGTACGTTCGTAGAAATCTACATCTTTTTAGTAAGATAAGTGACAGGCACAATTTTAACACTAGAAATAGGAACAAATTAGATCAACCACGTTTCAGGTTGTCTAAAGTACACACTTCTTTTATGGGGTACTGTGTAAAATGTTATAATAAAATACCAGCCGATATTCTTGAACTAAATGAAAAGAAATTTAAATTATGCATTAAACGCACACTATGTAGACAAGCATATTATAAGTTAGATGATTATATTGTTGATAAAAATGCTTGGCTTAATGCTGGTCCAACTCCACAGGCACCTGGGCTTGCTATTTAAAATTTTCATATTTGGAAGAGATGCTTCCCTTTTTTATGTTTTCTGACATTATGAACATTTCTGTTACTATTATTTTTATTTTCTGACATTACGAATAAGTTTTTATTTTTACTGAATCAAGTATTATTTATTAAAATTTCAAAAGATATTAAATATTTTTCTTTCTTTAGGAAATCAAATATTATTAATTTTTCAAATACATTGGAAACTATAATTTTGTATAATTTAGAAGCATTTTGTTTAAAATTTGTAAATGTGAGTACAATGCATCCGTATAATAATTATGTTGTTATGATGTACGTTGACTTGAAAAAGCGTGGCAGTTGAGAGTATGTCATGCTCACTTAAATGTCTTGCTGATGGTGGCGTGTGTGTTGGATCATTCGGTTCCCTACAAAATGGTTGAGCTGGATGGTGCTGATCCACGCGTCAAGTTCGTGAACGGGCGCCGTCGGTTGAGACTGGTCATCTCCTAACTTCCATGGGAACTTAATGATCCAACACACACGCCACCACCAGCGAGACATTTGAGTGAGCATGACATACTCCCAGCTGCCAGGGCACATTCAAGTCAATGAAAGACGTACCCTGTAAATGTTAGCCATATAGTAGGAACATAGTGCTCACTTACTCACTTAAATAATATTTTGTATTCAGGAACAGAAAACCAACGATAAGTAGAATAATAACTATTTTTTTCAATTACAAACAATTATCGTACAAAATATCAGCGCATTTGTTTACTTAGCAAACTGACGTCATACCCACAGACCAATATGGCGTCCACTGCATCCAGCGTGTTCGTCAAATAACGCGCGAAATTTGTAAATGTAAAATTTGAATGCATTTTTACGGCACTAATCGATCTGCTTTTTTCCATAAGAACATTTCACCCTACACGCGACTTAGTCAAGTACAATGCAGAGAGGTACGAGACTCAGACAAATAACCTCTCCTTTAGCTATGCCTGTTCGAAGGGCGCCTCAGCCTCAACTGGTCAAACCCACAATCTCAGCAGTTCAGCCAGCAGATACGTGTGATGGTAATAATAGTATGAATAATTTGATTAACACAACATGTTTTTTCTGACAATATTGGTCAAGGTTTACGTAGAATATTTAATTAGTGTTCTCAACAATATATAATTAATAATTGTTCACCCGGTGCCAGTAATAGCCAATTAATAAGTAATAATAAATTGCCAAAAATAAACCCCAGTTCAACTGCTATATTATTATGCGGGGATAGCTTAGATGTAAAGAAAAAGGTACATAATTAAATATATCCATTTGATGTTACACCTCAATGAGACAAATAATTGTAAATTTATTTTCTGCGCGTTGCCTTAATCACATTACTTGTCTGATGAGCAAAATAGGCAAATTTATAATTTAAATATGTTAATTTTTAATAGGAGAGTCGTCACAATGACGCCATTTTATTTTTTAGCTGTTACTTTTAATAAATGTGTTGTCTTAGGAACTTTTCCTGACCTCATGAAGAGTAGGAAAGTTATACGATTATTTAGGCAATAAAAATAACGTTGGCAATTTTAGGCCTATTTCTATCTTACCTGCATTCAGTAAAATATTTGAAGTCGTTCGACTACAGACGCGGGTATTGCTCTGCTGAAACACATATTTAGCGCATAGGAGAACTCACAAAATGCTATTGGAGTTTTCTGTGATCTTTCCAAAGCATTTGATTGCGTGCACCATGACACACTTTTGCGTAAACTACGTCATTACGGTGTTCAAAATGAAGCTCTCAACGTAATAACATCTTATTTAAATAATAGGCACCAATGTGTGTGTGTATATTAATGGTGTGAAATCTTCCGGGCTACCAGTTCAGTTAGGTGTACCTCAACGCTCAATACTGGGTCCATTCTTATTCTTAGTGCACATTATGATTTACCATTCTATTTACAGGGTATCTGTCACGTTATACTGTTTGCTGAAGATACCTCTCTTATCTTTAAAGTAAACAGGAATAGACAAGATTTTGACGACGTAAACAGTGCACTCTGAAGAGTTACAGATTGGTTTACCACAAATAATCTAGTTCTCAATGCCAAGAAAACTAAATGTATAAAGTTCGCTTTACCGAATGTCAGAAATCTGGGACCCAACATCGTCTTAGATAATGAGGTGGTTGAAACTGTAGATTCGGCAGTTTTTCTGGGTAAAACAGTAGATGCCAAACTTCAGTAGGGGATCACATATTATCAAGCCAAGCGGGAAGGCTCAGTTCGACCGCCTACGCCGCCAGGAAAGTAATAGGTACAGATGTTTATTTAGTTCGGTAAGTCTAGTTTAGTTATTTTCATAGCGTTATGTCCTACGGCATTCTGCTGTGGGGCAAAGCCGCTGACATCAAAAATATTTTTGTTCTTAAAAACGAGATGTTCGTGAAATTTACCAACTAGGTGCTAGAGTTGCTCTGAGAGATTTTTTTAAAGATATTGGTATTCTCACGGTGGCATCGCAATTCATCTTCGCTAACATCTTATATATTAGGCAAAATATACACTTGTACACTAAAAACAGTGACATTCATAATATTAATACTAGAAATAAGGACAAACTACGTGCTCCCTTTCACCGGCTTCATAAAGTTCATAACTCATTTGTTGGGCTTGGTATAACCTTTTATAACAAGCTTCCCTCTTCTTTGCTAATTTTACATTTTAATGCGTTTAAAGCTAAAGTAAAATCCAACCTTTGTACTTAGGCATACTATTCTATCAACGACTATAAACGATAAGAATTGTTAGTCGCTGTGATTAACTCAAGACAACGTGTGTTCTTTCATTAGAATTAGCTTACCTACTGACCGGTCATATGAGTTACCTACTGCATATAATTTTTATTTTATTTTGACTGTAAAACCATTTTTTTTTAAATTAATGATTTTTTCATCTATTGGTGAATGTTAATTACGAGTACTTACCTATTATTGTATAGAATCAAGTCAATCAAGTTCATCCAACTTAACAGACAGCGGTGCTGCTGGGGAGTTTGTGGCGCCACTTCTTATTCCCAGCTAAAGCATTAGGAAGTGGTGACGGACGGGCGTTTTTGGGGGACTGTCTTATGTAATTTTAACGTTCAAAAAGTGCTGACTCTCAGCCTAGTTTGAATAAATGACTTTTAATTTTGATGTTTTTGCTGACATCTCTTTGAGGCGCGCGTGGAACACAACTCGCCGTCAAACCGGGCTTGGTCCTTGCCAGAAAGCGAGCTACCCATTACTCACCGTCCGCAAGCCCGCGCCTACGGTGGCCGGGACTCAGCCTGGGATTCCCAACGCCTAGAGCGTCTTCTACGACGACTAAGGCCGTGAGGGCGCATATATTGCCTCTCCCTCAAGTGCGCCGCCTCCATCTTCGCGAACATTACTGCTTCGCAGGAGGTGACGGCTACCCATGCACTCTCGCTCCGTACCATGGCCTGGACCAGGGCCGGACGCGACAGATCGCCGCCGCCAATCACCTCCACGAGGATACGGCGGTACTGCGCCCAAGCCGGGCAGACCTCCACCGTATGCACCACCGTGTCCTCATGGCGATCTTCGTAGTGGAAACACCTGGGCGTATCCTCCCGCTTTATCCGAAACAGGAACCTCCCGAAACAACCGTGTCCGGTGAGGACCTGCGTCAGGCGGAAGGAGAGGACGACGTGCCGCCTCTCAAGCCATTTCTCAAAGAGGGGACTTACCGCCGCAATCGTGGCGTGCCCAGCCGCCGCTCGGGTGCAAGTATAAACATGTAGCTCAAGTTTATTGGTTACTCTGTAACTCGAATAAAAGCTTTTCGTGAAGGTAACTCCTTGAAAGGCTTAAGACATTGATCGGGTTAATCCCTTCACGTAACAAAGGTGTTAACCATTTCGCTGGGTTTCTAGGATGTAACTCGAAGAAAAGGTAACACTGCTATATGAGTTACCCCATGTACGGGTTAAAATACCCTATCAAAAGGTCCCGGTCCAGTCCCTGGTTTTTCCGGAAGTCGATGGTTAATTTTGTTAAAGTTTTTTTTTTCACTTTTTAGTTATAGAACCCCACACCAATTCAAAATTTCATCATCCTTGGTGTCAAAACAATGCATATTTATACGATGGCAGCAAACGCGGTGATTTGCTGTAAATTTTTGAAGAGTTCCGTTGTCTGTCTCCGAAACTCATCACTATATGAAATTTAAATGGGACCGTTCGGAATAAACCCTTTTCGAACAAAAAAAGAATTTTGCAAATCCGTCTATACATATATGACGGAGTTATGCCCGAATTTACATTAAAAAAAAAAACAAATATTTAAACAATACAGGAAAAGTTTTTACCCAGTGCGCAAACTGTAACCATAAATTCAGCATATCATTCTAAACCCCCCAGCGCAGAAATTTTTCGTCTGTTTTACAATATTAAATCAGCTGATTCATAGAAAAATGCAATGTGCAATACCTACGCGGTCAAAATGTATGCACAGCTGTTTTTTTTTTTTTGTACCGGGCGCAGCGATTGAACTGTCCGTCTCTATCTAACTGTTTTAAAATTCGAACTACTGAATCGAACGCCGCCAAAGTTCAAATGTTGGTCTTTGACATGTTCTCTATCATCATTTGAAGTGATTCTGTTATGAGAGAAACACAATCGAATATTTAGAACAATGGATTTAAAACGAAATTCAGTGATTGCTCTTCATTTGGAGGGAAAATCGAATATCGAAATACGTCGAGCGCTGCCAAATCTTCAATTGAACGAGAAATTTGTGCATCGCACTATTCAACGTTATAATGAGACTGGTAGCGTTAAGAAACGCTACGGTGGCGGACGACGCAGTACTGCAACGGCGCCAGCAGTTGTCGAAAAGGTGCGTCATCGATTAGACAGAAATCCAGCTCGTTCAGCAAACCAGTTCGCGCAGGATCTCTAGGTGAGCGATCGCAGAGCGTTCGTCGCATATTGAAAGAAAAGCTTAAAGTCAAACCATAAAAAAACCGTTCTCAGGAACTCACTGCTTTACAGCGTAGCAAACGGTTGGATCGATCGAAAGAGCTGATTCGCTTGCTCGACTCTGGCGAGCTACCCAATTTGGTGTTTTCAGATGAGAAAACTTTTTGCGTTGAACAGTTTTTAAACAAACAAAATGACCGTGTTTGGTTGAAAGGACGTGTCAGCGACTATTCAGACGAATTGCAAGTCACTCGACGCCAAGGAGCCGACCAAATCATGATATGGGCGGCGGTGTCTGAAAAAGGCCGTTTTTCGCTCGTTTTTCTTCCAATGGATCGCAACCAAGTCAAAATAAACCAACAAATCTATCGAGACAAAGTCTTCCGACCAGGGTTGGTACTGTAAAGGTTTGTTGCTTACGAATGCAACCTTTATGTTAATACAGGCCGGTGATAGAATGACTGTCACATTTGAACTATCAAGATGATAAGATTAGGATTCGATCCGTCAATGAGTATAGGATTAGTTTTATCCTAAGAATATATTTAATAATTATAATCAGGCGCGGCCCTTGTAAAAGTCTAACTTATCTAAATATACAATATTGAACGTTACTCAATATTTTATTGGTACCTAGACCCCTTTAGGTATCACATTGTGGTGGAGGCGCCGCCGCGATCGACACCGGAGCACCCCTGTGAAATTAGTGCGTGCAAAAAGCGCATATTGTAAGTTATATACGATAAGGCGAGGCCTATCGCACCCAGAAGAAGACGAACAGAGCTAAGTGGTTTTTTATTATTTATATATTGAAAGAAAGTAAGGAAGATGGCATATCAATATTTTTGGCCAGAAATTAATAAATTCTTTTCGGGCACGCATAGACATGAATGTGTCGAACAATTTATTAGTGAGTTTGTTGAAGAAGCTAACCATTATGGATGGCGTAAGAGCGATTGGGCGCTCATAATAAGCGCATATATGGATAGCGCTGCCCTAATGTTTCATAGATATATATACCGTGAAGGTATGTCCTTTGAGACTATGTGCAACAAATTGAGGGAAGAGTTCGAGTGCAGATGCCACCCATGGCACAAGTATTTAGTGCAAGAGCAAGCCATTGCACTAACAACGTCCAAGGAAGTCGGAAAGGAAAGCATTGTTGATAAAAATAATGATGCTGAATTATTTTCTAGAACAAAACAAAATGATGACAATCAGGATGACATCCACGATGACAGCCATGATGTCAAGGAGGAAGTCGAATGCAGCCCTGTGAATGCTGAAGAAGATTTAAGCGAAGTGTTCGAGACCGAACACGAGGAAGAGATGGACGAATCGGGTCAGAGCATTCCAATTATTTATCCTTTTAGCTTTGTTTCAGAGCCTCAGAATGAATCCTTGTCCAAGGAAAACAATGTTCGCGATGACGAAACACATAAAAACAACGTCATCGTCGATCATAATATTGAGCATGAACAAATATCCATGATGGTTGAAACCAATCAACTCTCATTGCTGACCGTAACGAGGGAGGACGAGCAGTCATCTGTGACTCCAAAGGGTGATGATTTTAAGTTTGCTTTAGAGTCAAAGGAAAGTAAAGCTGAGCAGGAGATAGTTAAGGTCGTCACAGCTTCACCGGAGCAGTCATCCAGTTCATTAAATGGAATTGAGATTATTCCAATGCCTTATACACAAACAAGCAAAGGAAATGATATGAAAGTTATGGTTGAAAAATTCAAAAATATAAAGTTTCATAAAACTCTCAAATCTGTAGGTCATCGCAATTGTCCAATAAAAATTAAAAATGACAAAAGAAAACGCAATAATGTTTCGTTACGACGAAAGCGCACCATTTATAATATAAAAATAGCGCCTATTAAGAAAAATGTCACATACAAATATGCTGGACAAACTAAAGTAAAAAACTTAACTTCAGAACTAAATAAACTCAAAAGAAGTTCTAGAAAGTTTAATAAACATTTTATAAAGACATTTTCTCTATGGCAATTTATAGAAACATTTTTCATTTTAAAGTATAAATTTAGAAGATTAAATAATAGAAAGATCAGAGAGATTTTTCATGTTAGATTAAAACCATTTCTCATTAATTTAGATTTTTTTTTTAATATCCCTTTTTGTCAAATTGATTAATTCTTTTAGTGTCATTATCATATTATAATTTCAATGTCAACTAGATGTAAACATGTAAATATTATTCCATTATTTTAGTTTGGTTAACTGTGCATTTTATTAATGATTGTTATTTTGTATTCATTACATATGAACGTGAGACAACATCGGACACGAGGATACACCGGGTCACCGGGTGTCACTCCTTACAACCACGCAGAGTCTGAGGGAAGTACACCACGACTATATATTCATTACTTAGGATTCACAGCGGTGAATTAGCATGGGCATACTCCAGAAAATATTAACGTATGTCAAGTAACTACGCGAATTAATTAAACTTAAAAACTGTGGTTCCACCTAGAGGGGGGAAGACACTCACTCTAAGCCGACCAACTTTGCTAAAGAAGCATAGTCTTCGCAAAGGGTGTTGAGTTGACACCATTGGTTCAGCCTATAGATGAGCATTCTTTACCTTCACTCACACAAGCCATGGCCAACTTTGCTAAAGGAGCATGGTATCCGCAAAGAGTGTTGGATTGACACTACTGGTTCAGCTTTTAAATAAGGACCCACAGATTTTCATCAGCTGAGGCTGATATTAAAGGGAAAGGCGTAGGTATATTTTTAGAATCAGCTGTAGCTGATATTAAATGGAAAGGAACGAGAGAGGAGTAATTATATCTTTTTTAAATTTTAGCTCTGGAGTATGAACATCATTTAGATTGTTTTTTGATGAATTCAAAGTGTGGTCTAGCCTCTTAACCTTTTCCTTCCCTCTGACTCAATGCCGTCCGATGGAGCAAAAGCTTTTGATGTTAAGAACTTCTCTGATTAACCCTTCTGGACCAATGTGAACTTTCACATTGATTATTTTTTGTAGGAGGCCACGTCGCGTCTTTTCCTCTGGTTTTGACGTGACGAGGTTCAAGCATGACAGACTTAGTTTGTATAGGTGCACGTTGGCACGCTTTAATGTTTAACTTTGCTGACACTGTTCATAGTGCATTAGAAATGTTTGTCCTGTCCTTGAGCCTTCTCATGTAAGAGTTGGACCTCATATTATTAATTTATATTCCCAGAGTTAGGTCAAAGTCATAATAGGTATATAGGTAGGTGTCTCGTGACTGTTCAAATGTTGTGAATAAAAGTCTTGTTTAGATATACGACTACGTTAATCCTTTTATTCAAGGGTGGGCGTAGCTCATGTAAAGGTTTGTTGCTTACGAATGCAACCTTTATGTTAATACAGGCCGGTGATAGAATGACTGTCACATTTGAACTATCAAGATGATAAGATTAGGATTCGATCCGTCAATGAGTATAGGATTAGTTTTATCCTAAGAATATATTTAATAATTATAATCAGGCGCGGCCCTTGTAAAAGTCTAACTTATCTAAATATACAATATTGAACGTTACTCAATATTTTATTGGTACCTAGACCCCCTAGGTATCACAGTACCGTGGGCACACAACACATTCGATTTTGAGCGTTAAGACTTTTCAGCAAAACTCGGCACCATCGCACAGAGCAATTGGAACTCAAAATTGGTTGAAAGCAAACGTTCCAGTGCTGATCGACCGAGATATGTGGCCGTCGTCATCGCCTGACTTGAATCCGCTGGACTTTTGTATTTGGGGTGTTTTACAGGCCAGGGCCTATGCTAAAAAACACACTTCGGTTGGAGCGCTCAAAGTTACTCTTATGCGAGAATGGAATTGTTTGAGTGACGATGTCGTTCGAGCAGCCTGCGCTTCTTTCAGAAAGAGACTTCAGCTTGTAGTAAAGGCTAAAGGCGGTTTTATTCCTTCGGAATAAGTTATAATAAAACTTTAAACTTTCTATTTTCACATGGCAAAAGTGTATAAGAAAATATTGAAAATTTACAAAAATATTTAATTTTCACATACGGACACTTCAATCGCCGCACCCGGTATAACCGACGAAAAATTTCTGCGCTATGGGTCTAGAATGATATGCTGAATTTATGGTTACAGTTTGCGCACTGGATAAAAACTTTTCCGGTATAAACGTGTCGAATTGACAACCTCCTCCTTTTTGAAGTCAGTTAAAAATACCAAATTTACATAGTAATTTGGTAGCAGTTAATAGACATTTACATAGTTTTGCTTTTAATTAGGTAGGTACCAGGGAAGCCACAGACACTTCACATGTGTGCAGAAGAAATTATTGCCAAACTTCAGTGAGACAATCCCTATCCGGATCTGATATACGCTCAAAAGTTGCACTTGTGCGCCCTAAACCGAGGCAGGTGGCGCGAGTGCGATCACGCGTATTCTACAGGGTAATATTAACGCCTCATTATTCGAATAAGTGAACGCGACGCTCGGTCTATCTGCAATTAAGAAGTGAATCCGATGCTCGAATGTGTGGAGTTCAAGAGTTCTGAACCTAATTAGGCACAATGTAGTCCAGAGTCCACGTATGGTAGATAGATACTTAGGTACCGCAGGCGCTCAATTGATGTCAGTCCTAGACATGTATGCGAGAGAGTACAAATCTATTGTCTCGGAAGTGTGTGTCGTCGACAGTAGGATACGAGCTTAGACATTTATATTTGTATGGATACGAGCGACGTGCTACTAATGAACGCGTGTTGACGCGCTGGCGTGGAAGCCAGCTCCGTCCGGCGTGAGCTGGGGGCCTACTCTCTAACTCCGTCAACGAAGAAACGGGCCCATCCGAAAGTAGTTCGAAACTTATTGGTAAATCCTACAGCCAATTAAGTAACCTTTTTGGACGGGAAACATATCGGGAGTAGGGACAGCTGTCAAATCGTGTTGTTATTCATTCTTATTTCGGGCTCACACTAATCTTCTGTCCGTCGGAGTAGGAAACACCCGTAACTTCTACCGAGATTACGGATTTCGTGCTTAGAGAGTAGGCCCCCTGAGCTGGGGCTCGCACAATAGGCGGCGCAGAGGGACTCGCTGACCGAGTTAGTCGTGTCGCATTGCACTCATTTAATCAAGATTATGCAAGTTGCAGGTGCTACCACTGAGCACTACGCACTAAGCTGTTGGTGGATACTATCTAAAGATAGTTTATCCATGAACCCAGTAAACTTCATTATGAAGTAATCAGAGTTTCAGTCACAAGTTCGTACGCACGCCCCTATTGACACAATGAACAGATTTAACACCTTTTAAAGTAAGCGTGTTTTTTTTCTTAATTATTGAACTAAATATTCATTGTAAATTGGAACAAAAGTAAAATTAAAATAATGTTAATTAACTCTTACCGTATTACCTAGGTATATGAAATGATGAATTACAATTGAGGTGAACGCGCAAAAATACTTCGCGAAATTCGAATCTTCTACCGTTTTTTTGCAATTCGCAGGTCAGTGTCAGGTTGTATGTTGGTTAAAATATGATTCGCGACCAAAACAAATATGGCTTTACAATCTATTCAAATTCAAATCAATCATCAAATTTCCAGGATCTGCAATTTCGCGGCCTACTTTGGCGCTTCCCCTTAATCAAATTATTTTGTGTCAAATTGGATAGTGTCAAAATGGCTGTGGTAATCGACTTGCTATGCTGACCGTATCGATTTACATGATACTAGTGCTAATTCCGCCGATGTAGGTTACCTTTCTTGAGGCTGAGCTGGTTCTCGCCGCCCGCCTGGAAGTCGTACAGCGCCACGAACAGCTGCGGGTCATCTTCCTCGTGGTGCGCCAGCAGGTTCTCCTTCGACGTCCATCTGACGACACACGAGCTACTCATAATTATACGGGCACCGTCCTTCGGTCTTTCATTGTGTATGTAAAGTGTGGGCGACCCAAGTATTCATTTCTTCTTCTAGTTCGGATATTATAAAATATTTGAAAACATTAAGATATTTCTTTCTTTATCATGGGTAAACGAAATGAATTTATCAGGGCAGCTTTAGAGGAGATTTTAAAAAGATCTATTTAAGTTAGACGACGTAAAAATATCACGGCGGGATTTCACCGCGCACTTGATTTTCAGCTCTCGTTGTTGAACCGAGCATTGAGAATTCAAACAGTGGATCCCAGCGCGTTGAAAAATCTGTATGTCCGGTTTTCAACTCGCGGCGCTAAGCAGTGCATTGAAGATCCAGTGCTAGAAAAAATCTCGTCGCGATATATTAACGTCCGTCTGTGCGAAGATGGTGCATGTGGAATGTGGTGACTTGGTACCTGTTAGCGGAGTCGAGCGGCTGCGGCGTGCCGGGCGCCGGCTCGCCATCCGGCAGGTCGGGGATGTGCGGCAGCGGCCGGCTCTGCAGCAGCGCTTCTGCAACAACACCACGCAACGTTATTGCCGCGAGAACTGACTGCTCCACAACGTGCTATTCAAAACCAAATAACGGATTGGGAATCCATATCCAAAACTAATAAAATGAAAAGGAAAAATACAAAAACACCATCATTCGATGGGCGTAGGCCCGTAATCGGTCAGCTGATCGGGCGCGCGTGGATCGCTCAGCTGTTGTTGTATTTTTTCGTGGAAATTTTACGATATTTTATACGGATTTCCTAAAACCATAACACGTGTTATCGTTCGGAGTAAAGTCTGTTATCGTTTGGTTGGATTAATGGACACATCGCTTTGACATTTAAATTTTTGAACAGTTTTTTTTTTCCTTCGTTATCGATATCGATACCCAAAACGTGGGTAAAGTATGGCTAGCTAATTTCATTTGACCCTGTTTATTTGTCTTATTATAATGCGCCCCGTCCCTGCTTCGCACAGGTACACAAATTCAGTAAGTGTTGATGAAAACCGCATCAAAATCCATTGTGCACTTTAGAAGAACTAAGAACACACACACAGACACGAAAAGCGTCTTTATTTATTTAAACTTCTCGCACACAAAGAACAGGTACAAAGGCGGACTTTAATGCCTTAGGCATTGGACACGTCACGATAGCGGCGGTAAGTCCCCTATTTGAAGAGTGTCTTGAGAGGCGGCACGGTGTCCTCACCTTCCGCCTGACGCAGGTCCGCACCAGACACGGTTGTTTCGGAAGGTTCCTGTTTCGGATAAGGCGGGAGGATACGCCCGGGTGTTTCCACTGCGAAGATCGCCCTGAGGACACGGTGAAGCATACGGTGGAGGTCTGCCCGGCTTGAGCGGAGTACCGCTGTGTCCTCGTGGAGGCGATCGGCAGCGGCGATCTCTCACGTACGGCCCTGGTCCAGCCCATGGTACGAAGCGAGAGTGCTGCAGTGATGCTCGCGAAGAGGGAGGCAGCACACGTGAGGGAGAGGCAGTATTTGCGCCCTCACGGCCATAGTCGCCGCAGGAGACGCCCTGGGCGTCGGGAATACCAGGCTAATTCCCGGCCACCGTAGGCACGGGCTTGCGGACGGCGAGTAATGGCTAGCTCGCTGTCCGGTAAGAACCAAGCCCGGGTCGATGGCGCGTCGTGTTCCACTCGCGCCTCAAAGAGATGTTAACACGGGTGGGTTTTAGTCAGTAAAAGTCTGATCCGCCCTCCTGCTCCACCCAGAGCGGGAGAAGTTATTTGACGATTTTCCACCCAAAAAAAATGCTTAGGCATTCTATACCAGTCAAACAAGGGTGGTGAAGAGATTAAATGGCAGGTGCTTTATATGCAAAATAACTACAACATTTTTAAATACAATTTATGCCCAACACCTTAAAGGCAGGTTCCGATAATAACCTGTAAAGGACTTCGAATTGTCAAGAATGTCAAATCGGCGGTGATTTCTAACAGTCAATCTGTCTAGAGCCTGTTCTCAACTATGTTGGGATTAAGGTTAGGGCCACAGAGCAGATAAAAGAGAAATCCTACTATCCCACTTCCTTCCCTACTAATATTATAAATGTGAATGTTTGGATGTTTGTTACTCAATCACGCAAAAACAGCTGAACAGGTTTGGATGAAATTTGACACACATATATAGTTTATAACCTGGATTAACATATAATAATAGTTAGTCGACAGAGAATAGGAGACCAACGTAGAGCTATAATCCGTAACAGCATCCTGAATACTATAGCGGATAGGTGGGATAGCCCCATACTGGGACATTGGATACGCCTACACTCAACTGTGGCGTATTAATAAATATAGTTTTTATTTTGTTTTTTCTCCAGTAGATGTAAGTACTAACACTAGTTTCTAAGTCGTTTGTATACTAACCAAATGGACGTTATGGGTCTGAAATAAAAGATTTTATTTTTTATAATAAATAATAAATTACTACCACAAAAAACAATAGATGAAATACAAAACGAAGTAAAAGACGAGTTAGATCAACTACAGTTAAACCATTTTACCCTGAAGTCACAAAGCTCGAGCGAGCTTAGACAATTCGTACTTACACCAACACAGCCTACAACACTAGAGACACAAAACACACAAAATAGAACACAGACCCGAATGAGATGGACGAGTGAACAATGAAGCTATAATGCGTTCATATTATAGAGTTACAGCTTTAGGCACAAATGAAACTACATACCGAAAACCTATGTACGAAGACTTAATTAATCAATTCCCTTCGCTTGCTCACCTAAGTGAACAACGCATAGCCGATCAAAAGAGAGCAATAATAAACAATCAATAATTAAGTGACGAGAAATTAAATTCATTAAAGTCAGAGATATTGGAAGAACTAGGTACAGATAACACACGCAATTACAATAATGAATCGATAGCAGTTGTTGTTGATATTAGAAATATCAACAACACCAATACCCAGTTAACAAATAACATTGACATAAACTCTATAGAAGAACTAACATCTGATATACAAACACCGGGTAACACAGAAATAACTAACCAACAAATTAATTTAGAAAGGGACCCAGTAATAGAAGATTCATTCCAACTCGCATTCCAATTTTATAAAGACACTAGCCCTACGAATAGAAGTTATATTCGAAAACAAAAACCAACTAAAAATCTTGCAAGAATAATTAGCTACCTAAACAAAATCATTCTCCCTGAAAAAATTAACAACGATACAGACTTTCACTCATTCCAGACCATTTTATATTGTGCGGCATGGACCGTTGCTAAGGGCAACGGAGCCAAGATAACACTCGAACCAAGAGAAATAACCCGAGGTACAAAAACAGAATTCAAACCAAAATGGCGAAGACGACTCGAACAAAAAGTAAGCGATTTACGTTCAAAAATAGGTAGAATGACACAGTTCATTAACGGCAGTAGAAGTAGAAAATTAAATAAACATGTAAACAAAATCATAAAACAAGTTAGAATTCATACCGTACACGAAGAACCAAACACAAGCAGCTCACACACTAGATACACTTAAACAAAAACTCTCAGTTGTAACAGGCCGTCTCCAAAGATATAAAGCTTGCACTTTAAGAAAACAACGAAATAATCAATTCATTCAAAACGAAAAAATCTTTTATCGCAATATCAGAGAATCAGCAGTTAACGTCCAAAATAGCAACCCAAATGATGATGAGCTTAACACTCCTAACTCAGAGGCCTTACAAAACTTCTGGGCAAGCATATGGGAACAACCTATTCATCATAACGCCCAAACCGAGTGGATACAAGCAGAATTATCAAATAACACAAACACTCAGACAATGGCATTTGAGCATATCTCCCCACAAATATTTCATAAAGTTTTAACTCGCCTACATAATTGGAAAATACCTAGGTTCTGACCCAGGTGCTTTCCAATTATGTACCAGTAACTATGGATGTGGTCTGCCACATCCATAGTTACTGGTACAAAAAATTCACAGCAGCTCATTGTTACTTATGTAATTTTATAAACACCTTCATCCAAGATCCTAAAATAATACCTCCTTATGTACCCCCGTCTGGCACAACTTACATGATACCGAAAGATCGCAATGACCTCTCTAACCCAGCTAAATATAGACCTATTACATGCTTACAGACTTTGTATAAAATCATCACATCCTGCATATCCGAAATTATATACAAACACATTGGACGCCAACAACACCTTAGCCGAACAGCAAAAAGGATGCCGAAAATATAGTCAAGGCTGCAAAGAACAATTAATCATTGATTCCGTTATATTAAAAAGAGTTCAGAAATCTAAAACTGATTTATTCACCATGTATATTAATTACAAGAAAGCGTATGATTCTGTCCCCTATTCATGGCTATTGCAAGTGTTAGAAATTTACAAAATAAACCCAACAATAGTTACGTTTCTGAAGACTATAATGTCAACTTGGTGTACAGTATTAAGACTCACTACCCCAACCGAAACCACAGATTCTAGCCCAATTAAAATACAGAGAGGAATCTTCCAAGGAGATGCACTCAGCCCACTGTGGCTCTGCCTCGCTCTAAATCCCCTATCTAAGATACTAAACGCTACCTCATTAGGAATCCCTTTAAATTCTACTGCTACCGACCGGCAAACTAACCCACAGAAAGGCATTTTAAATCATTTACTGTATATGGATGATATACAGGTTTATGCAAAAACATGCAGGTTTGATACCAGTACACAATTTACCTGTTTTCTTTAAGGACAGATTATAAACCGTCGAAAAATAATGCGTTAATAATAGCGTCTTTTTTTAAAATCAACGATGTTTATAATCATACAGTGACATAATATACGTTTTCTTTCATCTAGGTATATAGTGCTAATAGTCTCTGAGTAAAATGGCTGTGATATACGGACGAACAAAAGGATTGGAAGAAATTATAAGGGTTCCGACTTTTTTATTTGGCTACGGAACCGTTAAACAAGTTCAAATAAACGGTGTGAATTCCTTGGGCTTAAAAGTCAAAATGGGTGTACCGCAGGGATCAATATTGGGTCCGTTCCTCTTTTTAGTATATATAAATGATTTACCTCATTTACTTAAAAACCGATTGCAAATGGTGTTATTTGCTGATGACACATCACTGATTTTTAAAGTTAAGAAACATGCACAGGAGCTTGACGACGTAAATAACGCTATAGTTAAGGTCCATAATTGGTTTACTGTAAATAATTTGGTATTAAATGGAAAGAAAACTAAATGCATAAGATTCACGTTACCGAATGTTAGAAGTAGTGAATGTTACGTTGGATTGAATAAGGAGACACTAGAATTCGTCGAACAGACGGTTTTCCTGGGGATCACGCTTGACTCAAGGCTACAGTGGGGTCCTCACTTAACATCACTTGCAGGGCGGCTAAGTTCTGCCGCTTACGCTGTTTGGAAGATCCGTCAATTAACAGA
The DNA here is from genome assembly GCA_947359405.1 of Antitype chi. Taxonomy (NCBI): domain Eukaryota; kingdom Metazoa; phylum Arthropoda; class Insecta; order Lepidoptera; family Noctuidae; genus Antitype; species Antitype chi. Next base: position 342,439 of record OX375807.1, read on the forward strand.
CGTGGCTACCGCGAGACTGGTCTATTTTAGTTACTTTCATAGCATCATGTCTTACGGTATTTTACTATGGGGACGTGCTGCGGATATTGAGTCGATCTTCATTCTGCAAAAGAGGGCTGTCAGAGCCATCTACAACCTACGCAGACGCGAATCACTTAGGGAACTGTTCAAAACAATTAACATCATGACGGTACCTTGTCAATATATCTTTGAAAACATTATGTACGTTCGTAAAAATCTACATCTTTTTAGTAAGATAAGTGACAGGCACAATTTTAACACTAGAAATAGGAACAAATTAGATCAACCACGTTTCAGGTTGCCTAAAGTACACACTTCTTTTATGGGGTACTGTGTAAAATGTTATAATAAAATACCAGCCGATATTCTTGAACTAAATGAAAAGAAATTTAAATTATGCATTAAACGCACACTATGTAGACAAGCATATTATAAGTTAGATGATTAAATATTGTTGATAAAAATGCTTGGCTTAATGCTGGTCCGACTCCACAGGCACCTGGGCTTACTATTTAAAATTTTCATATTTGGAAGAGATGCTTCCCTTTTTAATATTTTCTGACATTATGAACATTTCTGTTCCTATTATTTTTATTTTCTGACATTACGAATAAGTTTTTATTTTTACTGAATCAAGTATTATTTATTAAAATTTCAAAAGATATTAAATATTTTTCTTTCTTTTTGGAAATCAAATCTTATTAATTTCTCAATTAAATTGCAAACTATAATTTTGTATAATTTAGAAGCATTTTGTTTAAACTTCGTAAATGTGAGTACCATGCATCCGTATAATAATTATGTTGTTTTGATGTACGTTGACTTGAAAAATGTCTTGCTGATGGTGGCGCGTGTGTTGGATCATTCGGTTCCCTACAAAATGTTTGAGCTGGATGGTGCTGATCCACGCGTCAAGTTCGTGAACGGGCGCCGTCGGTTGAGACTGGTCATCTCCTAACTTCCATGGCTAATTTTAAATCTTATATTTAGAATTGTTTTTTTTTACATTGTTCTCACATAATATAGAAGCAACAAGAATAATGTTCCCAAGTTTTTGTAATAGGTACTTAACATGATTAAAAAGAGTGTCCATGGAGTTTCTTGCCCGTTCTTCTCCATAGAGATCTACGTTTTGGAATGGGCAACTAGCTTCAACTTTCCAACTGGTCGACTTTTTGACAATTCAAAAATGCCTGTAAATGGTTTAATTGAAATAAATGCTTTGAGTTTGAGTTTTGAGTTTGAGTTAAAAGTTATCAAAGCGCTGGCTCAGCGGGTTTACAGAGCAGTGATGAAGAAACAATGAAACTATACTCCATTTAAAATAGCATTATACAGAAGTTAAAAATGTTTCTTTTTAATGTACACAACGTTATATAATTATTTCATTTCAATTTAAAATTAAAGTGTCAATGCTAAAAACCTAAAAGAAGCAGGAGTGAACATTACCGAGTGACTAAATTAGCTGATAACGACGAAGTTTTACCAACGTATTGTGGGTCATACTCATAAGTTGTTATTTAAAATAAAGTAAGTATTGTAAAAAAATGTGTATTTTATTTCCTTTAATCTTAATTAGATTTAAATCATCATTTGTGATTTTTTGATTCATTCATTCGTTTTGTTGTAGGTTTGTAATGTGTGATGAAGATATTATTATAAATAGAACATTATTTAAAATATAATTACTTTTACTTCGTTTATCTCAGTATTTATCCTAGTACTGTCTTAAATCTACTTAAAAAAGTTAGAACTTAACTTATAAATAAAATGTTTTGCACTCCTGTTTCTACGAGCCTGTTTTTTCTAAAGCTAAAATAAATGTAGTATAGCGTCCGACCAAAAGTGGTTTTTCAGCCGAAAACGAAAAAGAAGCTTCGGCTTTAGTCTAATTTCAGGCCGAAAACGAAAATGATTTATACATTAAGAATATTAATACTTCCACTATATGTGTGTGTGTTTGCGCACATAACCTCGCTTTACAACTTCAAAAGAACAACGACGACTAATTGTGATTTTTGTAATACCTAATTCCGTTGATGATGTTTATCACATATTAATCGACTGTGGCCGCAATGAGGAATTTAGAAATAAATTATATTGTAGGATTAGAGACCTAGGTTACTGTAATAGTGTTTTAGCTGTGCCAGCAGTTTCTGATGCAGCTAGAGTACCTACTTTATAAACTAGCTCTGCTAAGGTTTTGTTAAATAGAGATAAGTATGATATTGTTAAACCAACCAGGGAGCTTACTCTTGAAACTAATTTTAATTCCAATCTAAAGCCAATACAATTCCAATGTCAATTTTGCAGTCACGTGATTCGGTACTCTTGAAATAATAGTGTCAACATTGGATTGAAATTGGGATTGCGCCGCAATTATTTTGTTACACATTTTAAAAGATTAACGGTGGATTTTCTTGCCCATTTTTCTCCATACGTAACTACATTTTGGAAGGGGCAACTAGAATCAATTCTATTTTAATGTAAATGTTGACGTTAAAAATGCCTTTAGCCTTTTAAGTGCCTATTTGAATTAAATGTTTTGACTTTGACTTTGCCACGTGAAGTTAGCTACGTCACGGGCCGCAACAGTGTTGTTTGACTCTGCGAAAAACCGGTAATAGGGAATTAAAATGATTTATCCTTTAAATAACGCGGCTAATAAATAAATATCATGTAAATACACTCAGCGGCAGAAAAAGTGGCCCAAGTGCATAAAGGAAGCTTGTAAAACTAAGTGTTATTTATGGGATGTTTTGATGACGGTAGGTTTCAAGTGACCCGTTTAGTTAATTTAAGTGGGTAATTTGAAATTAACTTGTGTTTAGATTGACGCTGTCTAAAAACTTATGCCAGAACTGTTTTAAACGTTAATCCGAGAAGTAAGTTAAAATTCTTTATTTTTTTATGGGTCAGTAAAATAGTTTTTTATTGATTACGGGTTAATTTCGATTCCAGAAAAAATTAGAAGATGCCACTTACTGCTGCTCAAGTTGCTCAGGCAGTCTTGTTAACCGACCAAGGACGAACTCAACGTGAGGTGGCTGCAACTCTCAATGTGCCGCGTACCACCCTACGATTTGCACTTAAGAGGTATCGTGAGACTGGACTCTATACACGGCGATCAGGTAGCGGCAGAGTAAGATGTATTTCTGCCCGCGATGACCGATTTTTGATACTAGAAGTGTTGAGAAATCGCTTCCTTACCGCTGTTGAAATCAGGCGGCGGCTTCAAGCGGCACGTGGTATCATTGTTAGTGAACGGACCATAAGGCGAAGGATGGAGGAACGTGATTTACGTGCCAGGAAACCAGCACGAGGGCCAGAACTTGAGAGACACCACCGAGTTGCACACTAAAGGTTTGCCCGTGAACACGTGAATTGTACTTTGGACCAATGGAGCAAGGTCTTGTTTACTGATGAGTGCAGAGTAGCTTTGAGAGCACCAGATGGCCGTGAGAGAGTGAAAAGACGCCGTGGAGAACGTTTCCTTCCCATCACGACACGCCAGACAGTAAGTTACCAAGGTAGGTCTGTTATGGTGTGGGGAGGTGTATGTTCCGAAGCGCGTACGGAGCTTGTGATTGTAGATCAGCGCCTAACAGCAGTCAGGTACATTGAAGAAATCCTCCAAGATCACGTAGTGCCTTTTGTGGACTTTATTGGTCTAGAAGATTTTTTGCTCATACAGGATAATGCACGAGCTCATACTGCTGGCATCGTTGAGTCTTACTTAGCTGATGTCGGTATTCAGAAACTGTCTTGGCCGGCTCGCAACCCAAACATGAATCCTATAGAACATGTCTGGGATATGCTTAAAAGACGGGTCCGAGCACTGCCAAACCCGCCAGAGGCACTCCGTGAGCTAAAGGTGGCTCTAGTCAGAGCGTGGGCGGAAATTCCTGAAGTAGACATGAAAAACATACTGCAAAGCATGCCAGAACGCATGCAAGCCGTCATCGAAGCAAGAGGGGGTAATACAAGGTATTCATTTAAGTAATTTTTTGTTGTAATCCCAAGAAATGTTGAGAAAATTTAAAATAAAAATTCTTTCAACACCTTTGTTTTACTGTTTTCCCAAATTGTTTGTAAAACTTTAACTTTAAAGTCTTAATTTTAACTAAAGTTTTGTTATAAACCGTTAACGCATTACTTGTAATAAAAAATACAACCATATTTTATTATAAATAAAAATAGATCATCTTTTCATTTTGGGTCACTTTTTCTGCCGCTAAGTGTAGTTGTAATTGAGTAATTGTAACGTAATAAATTCATTCGGGCGTAAGAAAATGATTAAAATCATATAATTAACCATGACTGGCTGCATGCGGTAGGATCGCTGCCTTGCCCTAAACTATCTACTGATAAAAAAAGACGGCGTCGAAGTTCTCCAATTTCTAAAAGTCAAGTGGTTTTAGGAAGTGAATTCCAAAATACGCTTAATCATTACAATTTTTGTAACACATATTCCTTATAATGTTCTTTATTTATATAAAATAACAATATTGAGTGTGTCTATTAATAATTTAAAAAAATCTAGAACAAAAACAATGACAAAGTAGTGTGGTACATTTTCTATTAGATAAAATCTTGAATATCTTGATAGTGGTCATTACCGTCGTTGCGCTCGGATGTGTTACCCAGTGCGCTCGCGCTTACTAATTCCCGACTGTTATATAGTTAGGTATAATCCATAAATATGACTAATCAGTGCGACCGCCTGATTATTAACGAACTGTTGTGCTTTTTACAATGTAAAGTGAACGTGTTGGATGAAGAGGCACTAGTGCATATCTGCGAATCGTACTATTCTACCCGAGACATTGATGCAGCCAAGGACATCCTCCTTGAAGTTACTAACCAAAGGTCTGCTAGAAGAGGAGACGGGAAAGAGAAACGCGTGCTGAAAGACATAATCAAAACGCTGAAAGAAACTGAGCCTAACATTCTTCCAACTTTTGTGGCAAAGAAACTTAACCGTCTCCCTCCGGTAACATATGACTACGTGGATGTAAGCAGCCTGCTACAAAACATTCTTATTCTGAAGGAAGACGTCCATCGCATACAATTTGACTACGTAAAAACGGCAGCAATTACTGAAATTAACGAAAAATTAGCAAACCTTAAAGTGGCTTCAAATGAACCCAACGGTGATCGTGAAGAACATTCTAGTGACATTGTGAACAAAGAAAATATAAGCGAAAAGCAACAACCTAAATCTGGGGGTAGGCGCAAAAACAAGAATAAAAATCGGGCAGTGCAGGTAGGCAACGAAAGTAAGTTCCAACGACAACAACCGCCTACGCTTGCTCACTCGACGCCGTCTGACGTAATCTCAACTGATAAGAGGTCCTCGGCGCCATTTAAACTAACAGCTGATTTGAATAAACATAAGTCAGCAGCGCACGCGACAACGACTGCACACGAGACTAATTATTGTTTGACCAGCAGTCCCATTCATATCGCTGAGACAAATACGAATATCTCTCTAAACACAATTGTTACTGATGAAAACTTTACGACTGTAATCGGACGAAAGAAATTTTGTGAAAAAAGAAAGAAGAATAACCTGGGAAAGGCGACATTGACATCTGATAAAATAAAGATAGCTCCAAAACTCTCATACATCTATGCATCTCGTTTTGAAACTGATACTACGGAAGAAAATATCAGAGACTTTATAGGAGAAAGCGGACACACAGTCGTAAAGGTTGAAAAACTTAAACCGTACAAAGAGACTACCTTTTCTTCATTTAAGATTACGATCCAGCAGGCCTTTGAAAACCATTTCTTGAGTGAAGATTTCTGGCCGATCGGTGTGGAATACAGGCGTTACGTGCTCAAGCAAAGATATTCGCAATATCACTATACCCCTGCTGAAACCAAAAATGGGGGTTAGCATTGCCTCATTCAATTGTAGGTCGGTTAAGCGCTCCTGTGACCACATCAGAGATCTTTGTAAAGATAACGAAGTGATTGCCTTGCAAGAACACTGGCTAATACCGGACGATATGGATTACCTCAATAACATCCATCCGGAGTTTGCGTACCATGGCTTGTCAGCGGTGGACATGTCTGCGGGCATCCTTAAAGGTCGTCCGTATGGTGGAGTGGCTATATTGTGGAGAAAAACAACCTTTGCTAATGTGGTACCAATCTACACGGGTTCGACGCGCGTGGCGGCCGTATGTATCCAACTCGAAGGGGATCGCAGTTTTATTGTGATGTCGGTGTACATGCCTACGGAAGATCCGGATAACCTAGCGCTTTTTACGGAATGCCTGGGTGTTGTTAGTGCTGTGATTGAGAATAGTGATGTGGAGAATGTATTGATAGTTGGTGATTTCAACGCAAATAGTTCACGTCATAATAGTTTATTTGGTAATGAGTTATCTGCTTATTGCCGCGATCAAAAGTGGATATGTGCGGATGTTGAAGCACTCGGTATGTACCCAAATACATATACTTATATAAGTGATGCGCATGGAACGTGCGGCTGGTTGGATCACTGTCTTGTCACACATTCTGCGATTAATATCATAAAGGATATTAAAATATTAAATGATGTTTCTTGGTCAGATCACTTTCCTATGATAATAAATTGCGATATTGATGGTATTGTACCGAAGTCTGTGCAAGAAAAATGTAGCAAAATAAATAAGGTTATATGGGGCAATCGCAGTTATGAACAAAAATGTAAATATGCAGAACTGTGTGATAGGTATATTGATAGATATGACTGGCAGCACTTTCCATGCAAGGGCCGTACATGTGATGATTCTAATCATCTGTCATACATAGATATCTACTATGAGCAAATTGTTGACTGTATCTCTCAAGCTGCTCTAAAAACGTTCGTGGGTAAAAGTTGTCATAAAAAGAAAAAGGTGATTGGTTGGAACTATCATGTGAAAGGGCTCCATGAAGTAGCCAGGGCGTGTTTTCAGATATGGAACTTTTATGGGTGCCCCAGGCAGGGTAAATTGTATGACGATATGCTATTGACCCGTAAAGAATTTAAAAATAAGTTGAAATGGTGCCAATTAAACGAAAACAAAATAAAAATGGACATTTTAGCCACACACCGGCATAACAAGGACTTTGTTAAATTCTGGAAAGAAACTAATAAATTAAAACTTAAACCTAGCATGCCGGTGTCTGTAGAAGGTAGCCAGGATCATAATGAAATTGCTGACTTGTTTATGAATAAGTTTAACCCGCCCACACCTTGTAATAGGCCGAGTGGGGCCCGCGGTGGCTCGAGTGTCGGGTCGCGCTCGAACTGTCAGCCGCGCGACACTAGTCGACTGCATGTCTCAGCAGACGATGTTTTCACTTGTGTTAAAGGCATGAAGCGTGGCAAGTCACCGGGCCACGACGGGCTCAGCGTTGAGCATATTTTGTTTGCGGGACCATTGTTATTTGATAAGGTTGCAACATTTTTTAACGCTTGTATTGATCACAATTATTTACCGCAAAATTTTATGAATACCACAGTGATACCAATTAGAACTGGAAACTAAGGAAGAAAAATAGAACTGGAAACTCATCTAGTCTGTCTAATTATCGGCCAATCTCATTAGCAACAGTGCTTTCTAAAATTTTTGAACGACTCATTTCTCAACATTTGAATGAAAATATCATTCCGGTAAGTGATGCGCAGTTCGGTTTTCGACAACGCATGTCAACCGACTTAGCTATATTTGCTCTTAAGAATACTGTTCATAAATATATATCACAGAAAACCTCAGTGTTTGCGTGTTTTTTGGATATAAGTCGAGCCTTTGATTCTATTAATTATGATATATTATGGGACAAAATGCGCCATACTAAAGTCCCCCCGGATATTGTAAATATACTGGAATACTGGTACGACAACCAAATAAACCAAGTTAGATGGGGCAGTGCCTATTCTAAACCCTACAGACTTACTTGTGGCGTTAGACAAGGGGGGGTTACGTCTTCAGTTTTGTTTAATCTATATGTCAACGAGTTGATCGAGGAGCTGAGCCGCTCTAGGGTCGGATGCCATGTTGGCGGCATAAGCGTAAACAACTTGAGCTATGCAGACGATATGGTGCTGCTCAGCCCCTCGGCCAACGGTCTCAGATTACTCGTGGAGATTTGTGAGCGATATGCAGCTGCTCATCAATTGATGTATAATGTTCAGAAAACTGAAGTTATGATTTTTAAATATGGAAAGGGTCCTGAGACTGTATTACCCATCACTTTAAATAATTGTACATTAAGAATTGTTAGCACCTTTAAATATCTTGGACATGTATTGAATGAAAAATTAACGGACGACAATGATTTGGAGCGGCAAAGAAGGAGCATTGCTTGTAGAAGCAACATGCTTGCAAGACGTTTTGCTCATTGTTCCAAGCAAGTGAAGGCAACACTATTCGAGGCCTACTGCCGGGCGTTCTACACCAGCCAACTTTGGTACCAGTACACGAGGAGAGCTTACAACTCACTTCGTGTACAGTACAACAACGCGTTTCGGGCCATGTTTTAACCTGCGCTGGCGGTGTAGCGCGTCTGGTATGTTCTTTGAAAATAGAGTGGGTGACTTTTTTTCCGTTCTGAGAAGGGCAAGAGCTTCATTTCGAACGCGATTGCTTAACTGTAAAAATAATATTATAACCACTGTATTCCGTACAATTTTCGTGACTAGAACCGAATTGTTCAATCTCAGCATTGACTATGACGTAATCAAGTAATAATAATGACGAATTAATTTATCTAATTTAATCTATCAAATATAATTATCTAATAATAATTTCTAATAATGTATTAACTTATCTAATTTAATCTATAATTTGTAATACCTACCTAAAATACCTACTTAATATAACTTAGTAATAACCATATAATAACAATATATCTGCTTATCTATGACATGTAGTCACTATGGGTGAAATGTATTTGTGTGTACGTACTTATGCAGTGCCTGAAATAAAAATGATTTGATTTTTTTTGATTTTGATATCTTTGGAATCTGTGGTGCGTTTTACATAATTCCAACTATAAAAATGGTTTTATACATAAATCTATCGTCTAAAATAAAAATTATTAAAGACTGTACATAAATATGAATCTCATTTTCAACTTACGTAATTATACGACAATCTTACATTATTTGCAAATAGTTAAGTACCTATTCCTTATTTTACTCAAATCAGTCTAATTGGATACTAATATGAAAACTTGTAATGAGATCAAGTTAAATTAAATATTTAGAAACTTAAATCTCTTAACATTTTATCTATTTCTTAAAGAATTTCTTCGACTCACGCAAAAATCAAAATCAAAAGTCATTTATCCAAACTAGGCTGAGAGTCAGCTCTTTTTGAACGTCAAAATAAAATTACATAAGACAGTCCCCCCAAAAACGCCCGCCCTTCACCACTTCCTAGTGCTTTAGCTGGGACGCCTTAGCATTCATGGTTCATGGCGCACCTGGCGCTAGGTGCAAAGATAGGGTCTCGTCGCCGACAGTTATAATGCCTCCTATAATACTTTAGAAACAATATAATATATAACAATTGATAATTTATAAACAAACTGTAGAATAGAAATACAATGACACAAATAGCATGAAATATATTATCAAGGAATGAATGTAGTAAAATGTTTTAACTAATAACACAATTTAAACCTAAACGACCTTATATTTTGGTGATACATCACTTCGAGTTGGCATAAAGGGCTTTATGTTTTCCTAAATTTCATCAAACAAATCCTAGCTCACTCTATAATTTGCTTTAAATTCGTCTTCATTCATAGAAAACGGTTTGTCCGTATAACGCATCATCAGACGTTCATCTCGTCTTTGTTTCCATTGTTTTTCATAGGAATTACGTAAAACACTGTATATTACTGCTAATCGTGCCATATTATGCTCCTATAACTCACTGAAAATCACTTAAAACGCAGAACAATTTCTAAAAAGTTACGCTTATGTTAATGGAAAAATCACCATCTACAAACAATCCCACCGTAATATTGACGCAATACACAACTGTCAAATAAACTCAAGAGTAGCGTTTATCGCCCGCCAAGCTCGATCCCGATTCCACTTAGTTCTTTAAAAGGACACGCTGTGTAAACACAATTTGGCGCTAGCATCGAACTCAAGAGTACGAAAAGTCAAAATTCCAATGCCGATCGATCGGAATTAAAATCAAGAGTAAGCGCGCAGGGCGGCATAACCGCATGTGCGTCAAAGCTCTTTTCTATTGAATAAAATAAAAAACTTCAAAACAAAATCACGTAATTTTTCACAAACTTCTGATTTTCGGCTTGGTCGAGGCTACGGCTAGTTTATGGTCGAAAACGAAAATAAGGGTAATGGCTGATCTTTGTGTTATGCTCGTGAACGGGTGCTTGTGGTGACTGGTCGTTTTGCTGACCATGATTTTATTATTGTTATTAATTACTAGCTGACCCGACAGACGTTGTCTTGTCTTAACTATGAATATATTATGTTACGCGCGACTTTTTTATTTTTTCTTTTCCTAAGAACCTTCTCCTGACATTAACAAACACAACAAAAAAAGAATTTGCAAAATTGGTCCAACCGTTCAACGTGTGATGCCGTGACCAAGGGAAATAGGGATTAATTTTTATATGTAATAATAGATTACCTATAGACCAGTGCAGAAACCTTCGAAAATGGTAAAAAGTAAAAATATATTATAGTAGGATGAAACCCATTGGAAAAATTCAAATAAAAAAGTTTTTGGTTTTTTATCTCTTCCAATTTTTTTTTCATGAAATTTGGTGAAAACTTTTCTTTTTATGTCCCAAACACACTATAATTTTTTTGATTTAAATATATTTATTTTTTCACCTTATTTTGACTTAATATCGAAAAAGCAACCTAATTTTCAATTGAAAATTCATGCGTCAAATATCTGCTTTTATAAAAAAGTCGGTGGGCTTTTTGTTCGTTGAAATCTGGTGGTGTAAAAAAAATAATACATTGCTATGAGAATCCTTAGTTAAGCCTAATAGTGGGAATTCATTTATTGATTCTATTTTATGATTACCATAAGAAAAATTTACATAAAGAGGTTTTTTTTGGTGGGGGTATGAAGTTATTAAGTTAGTTTTAGCAAAATTGATTTTCAGATTATGTTCGTTCATCCAGGTGATTGTTTGATTGAATATGTTATTAAGGTTATTATTTAAATGAACGGTATCATGACAGGGAGTAAGAATTGAAATATCGTCAGCAAACAAAACGCATGGTCCGGATTCCTTTATGAGTTTTGGCAGATCGTTGATATAAATGAGAAAAAGAAGACATCCAACAACGCTCCCTTGAGGTATTGAGGCGTTTAATGCCTTATTGATGGATCGAAAGTTTTGAAGTACTTTCTAGGTAAGATTTGAACCATTCATATGATTTGCCGCGGATTTCCACTCCGTAGAGCTTATTTAATAATATTCCATATTACACCTTATCGTAGGCTTTGGTCATGTCAAGAAGTATACCGATTGCGTATAGTTTAGAATTTATTATATTTAGGGCTTCCTGTATAAATTCGTAAACTGCTAGCGATGTAGATGTTTCTTCGAAAGCCATTTCGGCATTCATCAAAAATTTTAAATTTCTCACACGATTACACATTGCTTTTTCAAAAATCTTTGAAGCAGTAGGCAGAAGAGCTATTGGAAGATAATTATTAGGGTCTGTTTTGCTATTTTTCTTGTGTGAGGGTTTCCTAGCGCGATTTTTAGCTGATCGGGGAATACGCCCTCTTCAAAAGATTGGTTTATTAATTTGAAGAATGGCAAAGTGAGTTCGTCTGGACATTGCCTGAGTAAACTAGGTGGGAATTAGTCTATTCCGTAACTGTTTTTTAGGCTTTTTATCAAAGTGTTTATTTTGTAAGGGTTTAAAGGGGAAAGGACCATTGTGTTTTGGGTAGATGAGAGTACGGGAGTACCTTTCGACTCGTTTATTCGTAAAGGGCTTTCTTCGCTGATGGATGCAAAAAAGTTATTGAAGATGTTAGCAACTTCCTTTGGTTCCAACCTTGTTTTTATGTTGTTAGTTTGAAGTGTTATGTTGTTTTTTCCTTTTTTGTTTCTTTTATTGGTACGTTCGTTTATTATGTTCCACATTGTTTTGACTTTGTTATTGGATTTTTTTTATTTTGTTAATGTATTGTAATTTTCTTGCTGTATTTACTATTTTTTTTTAATATTTTCTCATATTTTTATAATAGCATACTATTATAAAAAAATATGAAGAAATAAAAGATTGTTAAAAACACTTACCTTAAAAACAAATAACCCAGTAATAACATATTATTACTGGGTAATTTGTTTTTAAGGTAAGTGTTTTTAACAATCTTTTATGGAGATTTTGATGCTTTTGGTTAACAAATATTTCTTGTAATTAGCTTTTATTTAATTTTTTGTTTAGGTATGCATTCGTTCAGGATTTTAGATAATGTATCGTGAAATGCTTTATAGTTGTCGTTCATATTACTATTTGTTGATATAATAACGTTCCAATCTATGGTATTTAGAGCACATTTAAATTTTAATTTTAATATGTTTGTGTTGTTAAATCATCTCTTGTATGCGTACCAAGTAGGTTGTGTGGCTGTCACATTAGGTATGGTGATGTGTAACACTGTTCCGCAATGATCTGAGAAATCTAGTTGTTCAACGGAAGTGACTACTTTGTTTGTATTCAAGTTTGTGAAAATTAAGTCTAAACATGTAGATGTTGTTTGGGTTATACGTGTGGGTTTTTTATGTGTTGTGTTAGTTTGTATTCTAACATTAGATCTAGGAATTGACTAGTCTTCCTGTTTTTCTCCAAAATATTTAACGTTTATATAATTCAAAATTAGTTTTAATTGACTATTAAAAATATCTTCTTCTCTTTTGTTCCAATAAATTGTTATCTATTAATAATATATTTTCTTTTGGTATTTCAATTGCACATAATTCTAATGTATATTCTATTGACATGACTGAAATATCAGTTCTCTCTACATAATCAATGTGATTTTATACATAAACCTACATGGGCACTTATGAAACCACAGAAGCTAGGTGCACGGTTCCAATTACTCGCTTCCTATGGAGAAGAGCCGGCAAGAAACTCCACGGTTACTCTTTTAAAAATAATAATTGGCCTTTACAATGTTTCATTATGCACTTAGTACTAAAACAGCACAACATGCTTACCTACACTGCTGACAATACTTACAAAAGACGGAATGATATAGTATGCACATCCAATGCAACCTTAAAACATGTTTTTGTAGAAAGATTTTTTACATTCTTGGGCCCATTTCTGTACAATAGGTTAAATAGGAAACTAAGTATCTATAAATTAAATTACTTTAGCTGTAAGAAAATTATACTTAAATATTTACTAACCATCGCTTATGCACAGACAGAAGATCTACTTGTTGTCTGCAAATAGAACGACTAACATGGTATTTTATTACTTTTATTCCCTAGTTTTAATTTACTTTTACCTTATATAGATTGTTAATTTATTACATTAAGTATTCATGCACTTCATAGCCTGAAACACAGGTTCAACCTAGTTCAGGCAATAAGCAACTGTGTTCTATTTTAATTTTTAAGATACTTTGTAAATGTGCTCCTTTTTATAAATAAACGATTATTATTATTAAACAAAAAAAAAAATTAAAAAAAAAAGTGACATGATTTCCATGAAAATAAAATCACTAATAAAAAGTCGAAATTAGAATTGATGTATAATGTCAATTATTGATGAGAATATGTCAGACATTGCAATAAATAAAAAGAATAAAAATTAACATTGTAATTTGGGAGCAGGTTAATGAGGTACCAACTAGGGAAGCCACATGTGCAGAAGGAATTAATGCCAAACTTACGTCTTCAACGTAGTCTTTTATCTTATAATATGCTTTTCTGATAAGGGCACGTTTGATGTGAGTTTTAAACTTTCTATCGCTAAGTTCTGTAACCGACTTTGGCAACTTGTTATAGAAGCGGATACTGTTTATAAGAAATGACTAGCTCTAAATTTTGGAATCACAATTTCATCTTTACTACGTGTATTTAGATTATGGATATCACATCTTTTTTTGAAAAGACCTAAATTTTTGTGAACATACAAGATATTTTCTAGGATATACAGAGAAGGCAGAGTTACTATATCAATTTGGTTGAATTTAAGAGACGCGCGAGGCCCCATTTTATAGATTGCACGGCTTGCCTTCTTTTGTAAAATGAAAATTGAATCTACGTCCGCTGCCGATCCCCACAGCAGAACGCCATAAGACATAATACTGTGAAAATAAGCAAAGTATTCTAACCTAGTACCCCAATAAGTAGGTTTGCCATTTTGAACTTAGCCGAAGTCACCCGAACTCAACCGATATCAATGATCGGCTTGGCCGACTAGTCGGCCATTTTGCAGCCGACTAGTCGGTTAGTCGGCCAAAGTCATGGTCGGCCCATCTCTAATAATGATTTTAAAAAAAACTCCAATCCGATTTTTTTTATTGCAAATCGAAATATAGGTACTACTATAATTAACAACAAAATAAGTTAATATTTAATAAGTCATCTACAATATTTTGAGAAACTTGTAGAATCTAATTTAAATTATATGCGTAGATGCCTATATTGCTATTTTAAGATAACTTGAGTGACCTGAGGAAAACTTTAGGCCATCAAAAAAACCACAATGTTTTGCATTTTCTGAGAAAAATTACCATGGTAATGTTATATTTTTTTACACAATCAGAAAGTAGATTTTAACGAACAAAAAGCCCACCGGCTTTTTTTAAAAAGCAGATATTTTGACGCGAGAATTTTTTATTGAAAATTAAGGTGCTTTTTCGATATTAAGTCAAAATAAGGTGAAAAAATAAATATTTTGAATAAAAAAAATTACAGTGTGTTTGGGACATAAAAGGTAAGTTTTCACCAAAATCGTGGATTTTTTTTTTGTAAAAGATAAAAATTAAAAACTTAAAACTTGGTTAAGTATTTGAATCTTTCACATAAATTTTGAGGTAATGTAAAAAAGTGTAAAAATACAAAAGTTGTAGATCTTTTCACTACCTATAATTTTGCCATTTAACTATTTCCCATAGAACTTGTAGTTCTATGGGAAATAGTTAAATGGCAAAGTTTTGCCGGAAATCGAGATAACCCGTTTTTTACCCTTAAAAACGCACTCCCATCCACTTCCCTACCTCAGATCGCCCATAAATTATTATTTTTCTTTCATTTTTGTTATATTCTGTTCCTTTTCCAATGGGTTTCATCCTACTATATTTTTTTTTTGTTTCAAAAATGATCTACCCTGATCTGACTACCTAACCTACGTGTTTATAAACTTTTCATCGATAGTCTTAGTTCATCACATTGGCCTGGAATTGTAACTCGGTAACTCGTAAATTACGAGTGTTACTACAGTTAGGTGAACATAATCGAGCATTTCATATTGCATATTAAGCTGTGACGCCCTTTATGCCTGGAGGCTTTTATTTTGGTATTATGCTTTGTTCACATTGTTTTTTTGCTTGAGTATAGTTTTCATTTTATTTGTTGGTATATTGGCACGGCTAGATGACATTATTATATGGCAAATTATTTAATTGATTGTTCTGTGTCTCGTAATGTTAATTACTTTGCCTGAAAAGCTTGTAGCCAAATTCTAGGCTGACTATATTTAGATAGCTATCGACACGCTAAGAATAAAATAATTAATTTGTCCACCTACTATTGTATAGAACCAAATCAATCTAACTGAACAGACAACTGCTGAGGAGTTTGTTGCGCCACTTCTTCTTTCCAGCTAAAGGTCTAGGAAGTCATGAAGGGTGGGCGTGCCGGGGGACTTTCTTATGAAATTTTGACTTTCGAAAAGTGCTGATTTGAATAAATGACTTTTGATTTGATTTAATATGGTCGGATCATATTATTTTTTTTTGGACGAAAATGGCCGAAAGCGAAAACTAAGTATGGTTCGGTCACTAATTGAAACAAAGTTTAAGCTCCGCGGTCCCCCGGCGCCGCCGGCGCGCGTGACTCACTCCGCACATGCGTCTCGATGACGTATCAGTGCGAGGGAGTGACGCGCGGGCAGGCTCGCGTGTGATACGACTTCATTATCAGGGGGCCAATTCTACTAATTTGCAACGTTACACGTTAAACTGTGTTTCCACAACAGTTCGATTTCGATCGCCGTTCGATAGTTATATAAAAAGTCATTCTACTATTTTATAAGCAAAATGGAAACTAAACTTAAAACGAATTGCAACTGAACTGTAGCGGGAACACAGCGGGTAACCCGCGTTACCAACATGCCAAAATAATATGTTTTATTAATACCAAAAAGAAAAAAGTTGAATCTAAAAATGTTACTAAACACGAATATGTGGCACTAAAAGTATTTTCTATAATTAAAAGACATAATGATCATAATTTTATCATTAACTTTGTCCTATAGTAAACGTCACGCTCATGTTCGATTTTGTTAGTAGAATAGGTTTTGACATTGTTTCAATCGATCGTTGGCGTAACTAAAACGTAACCGCAGCTGTGTCGCAGCTGGACCGTTGTTCATTTTAGTAGAATGCGAAAACGCTTAAAAGTGGTGATTCGGTTGCGGTTCTATTGCGTTTTTTTAAGGGTATCATTTAAGCTATCACCAATTTAATTAGTTTTGTGTTTCTTAAATAATAGGGTTTGTCCTCAAAATAGTAGATCTGTCACCAAAATGTAGTCACCAAACAATGCAAAATCAGTTCCACAATAAATCACCTAAAATCCTGAGATATAAGGTCTAGTACCAAATAAATGTTTTTGTATGTATTATAATAGGTGTGTATTTAATGCGGCAACTAAGTAAAATGAATATAGGTTTAAAAAAAAATAGAGTGGGTACCATATATAATGGGTTGGCAGCTAATAAGGAGTATCGTAATAAGTAATAGGTAGCATATTAATATATCAGTAATAAGCTCCGTTTTAATTTAAACTAGCATCAAGTTTTTCTTTTGGGAACAGAATTAATATCTAAGCGGAAACTTAATGGCGAAAATAAAATAGAAAATGGGCATTCATAAATAATATATTATTATTGTATTATTAGGGCAGGTTTAGATTTTCTATATAATCTAGTCGTTTCTGGCACTCGCCGGCCGCTGCCGCGGCACCGCTCGCTTCGCTCGCTCGGCTCGTGCGTAGGAAGTCACAGTTTTAACCTAACCTAACCTAACCATTAAAAAAAAAAATAACGTACTCTAACTAGACTGGTAATATATTATCTTTGCCACCCTACTAACATTATTAGTCGCCAAGTCATTATTTATAGCTCCTTGCCTAATATTTTATTTGACTGGTATAAATAAATTTTTTAGCAGAGTAGTAAATAAAACAATTAAAGTCAAAATAATCAATATTTGATCATTTTTTCATTAAAATTATAAATTGATGTATTAAATTGGTAACGAATACTATTAATTTAATATCTGAACGAAATAAAATGTTACTACTGTATTGGTGACAAAATATCAAATAAAAAGGAGTCGCAGTCAGGGATCGATAATCGATTTATTTGGTGACAGATCTACCATTCTGAGCACAGAGCTATTATTTAAGTAACAAAACTGTTATTATAAGAACGAAGTTTATATTCATGTAATGCAATATAATTTTATTGGTTATCGATCTCTTATTTTACACATATATTAACATTAATTTGATAATTCATACCTGGGAACAATTTTTGTTTATCTGAGAACGAAAATATTTCGTGGCGATAGATCTATTTATTAGGTGATACAACTTGATGACAAATATAAATTTTGGTGATAGAAAATATAGTTCCCTTTTTTTAACAAATTTGTTAGTAGAATCGGCCCCCAGCTAATAATACATGGATCGCAATCGCAACACTGCGTTGGTGCCGCCAACATCCTTTTAATACATTACTGATTGAAAGATGCGAGAACACTTATGATTCGGCACCTACATACATCATGTAACAATAAAGGTACATATAACTTATATGTAACATTTATGAGTAACATAATTAAGGCCGAATCCCGTTTGGTAGCGTAACACGGTCACTTTATGAACCGTACTGCTTATTAACAGCTTGTCTTGTTTGAAAAATATATGATTTTGCTATATAGATTCATATAGATCATTTTGCCGAGGGTACTTTTTTTGTATGGTTAATACCTTTGCTGTAAAAAATATTTTGCAACACTCAATATTAGGTCTTTACCTATGAAATTGCCGTTTTGCAGTACTGGCCATTTCAAATCAAAATAATTTTTGTTTGGGTAAGAATTCTAATTTCAAATTAATTTTATTTTAAAAACATGGATTTTTTTTTCCAAAAGTAGTCATTTGTTTATTGATTAGTGTTACATTTTCATCGCATTTCAATCTTTTTCGTCATCATGGATACGTTAAAAATTTGAGTAATTATGGAATATGAGTACCGTCGTGGCAGCAACGCGGCACAAGCGGCACGCAACATCAACGACGTTTACGGAGCTAACACTACAAACCAACGCACCACCTGTTATTGGTTTGCTCGCTTCCGTTCTGGAAATTTCGACCTGAAAAATGAACCTCGCGGTCGTCCGAAGACTTTGGTCGACAATGACGAATTAAAGGCGATTGTGGAAGCTGATGATACACAATCTACGGCTGAATTAGCAGCAGCTTTCGACGTTAGCGTCAAAACAATATTGGTCCATTTGCGTCAAATTGGCAAGGTAAAAAAGCTTGACAAATGGGTGCCCCACGAACTCAATGATCGTCAGCGCGAAGTACGCGTCGAGACGTGCCTTGCACTGCTCAACAGACACACAAATGAAGGAATTTTGAACCGCATTGTTACCTGCGATGAAAAATGGATTCTGTTTGATAACCGCAAGCGCTCAGCAAGTTGGTTGGATCCTGGTTCAGCACCTAAACAATGCCCTAAACGAAAACTTACCCCTAGAAAAGTGATGGTCACTGTTTGGTGGTCTAGCGCCGGTGTGATTCATCACAGCTTCTTACCAAACGGGGTGAGCATTACTGCAGATGTGTACTGTGAAGAACTGAACACAATGATGGAGAAGCTGGCACATCTCCAACCAGCATTGGTCAATCGCTCGTCTCCGCTGCTCCTGCACGACAACGCGCGACCTCATACTGCACAGCAGACGGTCTCCAAGTTGCAAGAACTGGGGTTGGAAGCTCTCCGTCATCCGCCCTACTCACCAGACCTTGCGCCTACAGACTACTACTTTTTCCAGAATTTGGATAACTTCTTGGCGGGAAAAAAATTCAATACCCGAGAGGCAGTACAAAATGCCTTTGAAGAATTTGTTGCCTCCCGTCCAGCTGATTTCTTTAAGAAGGGCATCAATAAACTGCCACTGCGATGGCAAAGATGCATTGATTGCATGGGTGATTACTTCGATTAATACAAATAAAAAATACATGAAAAAAATTCGTTTAAATTTTTTCATACAAAACGGCAATTTCATAGGTAAAGACCTATTATTTTGGCTTCTATTCCATACTCCTACTAAACGGCTTCGTTATTTGAAAAAAAATACACTGAAAAATAGATAGTTAGAGGTACCACAGAATCGCTAGAGCACAATTGTAAATTAATCAACATTTGCCAAGGAATATCCCCATTTTGAGATAAAGGCTCAGAGGTGCCCTGCGCGGGCGCGGGCGGCAGTCGTGCTTTAGCATTCAGACGGGAGATGAGGATACTATGGGCCTTAACGCAATAACTCTTTCACCTCAATCAAAGTATCCATATATTAATACCGCTATCACAAAAAAAAATAACACAGGTTCATTTCATATATTTGCATACCATAATGTGAATTAAGTTGTTACAAATAGGCTTAAAGCTAGGATACAGTTATGGACCCTGTAAGGGCACAGCAACATAAGTATGGATAATTAAAATTAAGTAAAATAAATAATAGCATTTAGAACATGAATACATCTTAATTAAATTAAATGTATTTATATTATAATAATTATACAATATTTATTGTTTATTTTATATGTGTGAATGTAATTGGCAAATGTAGGAGTAATCTCAATTAATTAAGTATTTACATTTTATTGCAATTCCAGTCACAGTTTATCATTCATGTATTCATTTATATTTTAATAGCTTTTTTTTATTAGAAATAGCTTTAATTTATTACTAAACGTATTATATTTATTTATATTCTTGAGATGTTCCGGTAGTTTATTATATATTTTTATTGACATTACATTTGTACTTGATGAATGCATTTTAAGTCGTGATGTTGGAATGTTTAGTCTGTTTTTTATGTCTTAGAGTAAATCTATTTTTAACCGACTTCAAAAAGGAGGAGGTTATCAATTCGTCGGAACCTTTTTTTTTTTTTTTTTTTTTTTTTTTATTTTTTTTTATGTATGTTCCCCGATTACTCGAAGATGGCTGGACCGATTTGGATTTTGTTTTTTTTGTTTGAAAGGGTATACTTCCCAGGTGGTCCCATGATCATCAAGTCAGGATCTGATGATGGGATCCTGGAGAAATAGAGAGAACTCTTCAAATTTTATAGGCACACGAAGCGATTTAGCTATTTTTTGGAAGAATACTTTCTCGTAGTGGTCTCATTTCAATTTGGTGAAGATCTGATGAAGAACTTCGGAGATAGGCAACGGAACTCCTCAATAAATGATAGCAAATGGACTGGGATTGCTGAAATCTCATGTCTGTCTATTGCTTACACCAGTTCATAACATAACATCACGCCGGTATGCTGTGAAGGGGTAAGCACATGTGAACCACTAAAAAGTGAAAAATAAAAACTTTTTCCAAAAAAAAAACAACCGACTTCCAAAAAAACACTACAAAGTGAAAAATAACTTTAATTTCGGAAGGCGGTGACAAAAAATTCAAATACAGCTCCAAAGACACCGACTTCCGAAATTAAAGTTATTTTTCACTTTGTAGTGTTTTTTTGGAAGTCGGTTGTTTTTTTTTTGGAAAAAGTTTTTATGTATGTCTTCTCTTTTAGTGTATAATTCGGGATATTTACGTACAAATTTACAAATTTCAAACATATAAAGGCAAGGCAAGGTCAAGATCTTACGACGCCATATATGAGCCATGCATAAGCGTAAGTGTAAAACATGACTAGTGCAGTTTTAAGGTCTGTAGTCTTTTTGCTCTTAATTTTTGGATATGGGACTTCCAATCAATATGTGAGTCTATGTCTATGCCTAATAAACTGAACTTATCAACAGCTTCTAGTTTCGAGTCATGTCTAACGATGTTTTTTTGGCGGAGGAAGAACGTCATTATTTTGGATTTATTAAAGTTTATTTCCAGGTTAAGTTCTGTCATCCAATTTGTAGTATCGTTGAGTATGGTGTTTAATTTATTATTAAGGTTGATGGTGGAGTCACATGAGGCTATTATCGATATATCATCCGCAAACAAAACGCAGGGTTCTTTAATATGGTTAGTGAGGTCATTTACATACACAATAAATAAAAAACTGCCAATAACGCTTCCTTGCGGGATTGAGGCTGTGATTGGTATGTTATTCGACCGGAATAACTCTACTTCGTTTGTTTTTACACGCTTTATATTAGCTCGGGTTGTATGTATGTATGTAACGGAATCTTTGAGCGCGATTTTGACCCACTTTAAACGGTCAGATTTCATTGAAACTTTGTAAACTTGTCGAGGACCGATGACAATTTAATAATTTAAAAAAAAAAATTGAGAAAAAAAAACGTTTTGTAGTTAGCAGAACTAAAAAATAGAAAATAATAATAGTTTAAAAAACTAAAAAACACGCTTTAAAAACCAAACTAAAAAAGGAGAAAATAATTTAATTCAATTTAAAAGCGTGGGGTGCTTTTTGAGGTATTTTTATAATCAATTAATGTCAAGCACCCCACGCTTTTTAATTGAATTAAATTATTTTCTCCTTTTCTAGTTTGGTTTTTAAAGCGTGTTTTTAGTTTTTTAAACTATTATTTATTTGGTTGTAATATTGTACGGTTATGTGTATGTCAAAGAGGAATGTAAAGGAGCCTGATAAATCTGAGACTGCTAGTCAAATGGAAAGCCACGAAAATTAGGAGCATCACCAAAGTGGTAGACATTAAATTAAAATTAAAAAAAAAAATACGAACTAAAAACCTTCTAATTTTTTGAGTTTGGTTTATAAAGCGAGTTTTTTAGTTTTTGAAACTATTATTTATTTTATATTTTTTAGTTCTGCTAACTACAAAAGCGTGACATTTTTAGGTTTTTTTTTCTATTTTTCTCTATTTTTTTTATTATTGAATTGTCATCGGTCCTCAATAAGTTTACAAAGTTTAAATGAAATCTGACCGTTTAAAGTGGGTCAAAGTCGCGCCCTAAGAAGTCGGTTACAAACATACAAACAAACATAAAAGTGAAGCTAATTTAAAGCGTGTAATTAGAACTCTTAAATGGAAATGGACAAAGCCTTTGATGAGAACTAAGAAGGAAAAATGGACCAAAAAGCTCACATAATAGTACCCAAGGGGTTGGAAAAAGACGTAGAGGAAGACATGAATTGGTGGGAGGATGATCTGCCAGAAGGTTGGCGGAGAACAGCTCTAGACAGGAGTAAACGGAGGGAAATAGAGGAGGCCTATGTCGCAAGACAGCCAGACCTGGAAGCTGATAAGATTAGCTATTAAGAAGATGGCTACGTTTCTTTTTTTATGTAGTATTAATAGGTACGTGAAGCAAAAACTATGTACCCCGTTTTACGAAAATACCGCTTATGGAGCATTATGAAATTGGGCATTTAAACAAGCATAATACAATGACCAAAACTACTTTTTTCTTAAGCTTACTGTTATTATTTAGAAAATCGTGTTAACCCTAGCATCACTTTATGCATTTACAAAATAAGTCTCGTATTGTCTTGAAATAAGATATTTATCTTTGGCTCAATCAGAGTTAGCTATGGCAAAATAAATAAGTAATTTTAAAAGTTATTAAAATTGATTCATTAGTCAATTACGAACGAACTACATACTTTCAGGACTTGCGTTCATTCTGTTACACCTTCTACCTATATGTAATACTAAAGTACTAAGTAATGCGATACATACGCACGAAACGACAGTGATCTTTAATCCGGCCGCATTGGTACTTGTAAGGTTTCCGTAACAAATGCAAAGCTGTGTATCATCCGACATTAGGGATGCAACGGAGGTGGGTTTTACCGGAACCAAAATCGGAGTTATTAAGGCCCATAGTATCCTCATCTCCCGTTAACTATGTTATAGCACGACCGCCGCCCGCGCCCGCGCAGGGCACCTCTGAGCGTTTATCTCAAAATGGGGATATTCCTTTGATTAATTTACAATTGTGCTTCGGCGATTCTGTGGTACCTCTAACTACCTATCTATTTTTCAGTGTATTTTTTTTTCCAATTAACGAAGCCGTTTAGTAGGAGTATGGAATAGAAGCCAAAATATTGCGTGTTGGAAAATATTTTTTTACAGAAAAAGTATTAACCATACAAAAAAAGTACTTCCGGCAAAATGATCTATATGAATCTGTAGATAGCAAAATCATATATTTTTCAAAGCTTCAAGACAAGCCGTTAAAGAGCAGTACGGTTCATAAAGTGACCGTGTTACGCTACCAAACGGGACGTAGGCCCTTTCCACTGAAGCGGTGCTGGACGGAGCGGACCAAAGACGTGCAGGAATCATCTAATCACAGACGAGACGAGTGGATGCGATGATAATTTCAACAATTGTGATTGGTCGATTCCTGCAGGTCTTCGCTCCGCTCCGCTTCAGTGGAAACGCGCCCTCAAAGAAGATGGTAAAAAATGTATGGGGAAAATCATTATCATTGAATACTACTGATCTAATAGTATTTTAGTTTAGAAATAACTAGGAGAGCAATTCTTTTATTTTAATCTGAGAAAATCTATAGTTTGCAACTATTTTATATAGCATAAAAGTAGCGCATGGGGCTACGGTACTATAAAAAATAAACGTATAATGAGCGATTGCGTATTACTCAGTTTACAATAAGTGGAGCACTCGCATGGGGCTACGACATCATAAAATATAAACGAATAAGCGAAGACATAAACACAATTCTAAACACTACCGAATTACCGAAAGCAAACTAGCGCAAACGTATGAGAGGGTATGTTAACCCTTAACTACCTACCCACGGTCTCACAGACACCAATTAGGTATATTATTATTTTAGTGAATAACTTAGTGTGCGCATCTTTACATTTGGAGCGTTTAGGTACCTTTTACCCGCTACCCACTAGAGGTGGGCAAAGTGTATCATTTTTGCGATTGGAACATTTGCATCTCGATCACTGAAATGATCCGAATCACTGATATGTTTCATTTGGCTCATTTGGATCATCGGCTCAAAGGATATAAAATACAGAATGTTACGTATTACATTACGTTACGGCCGCGGGCGCGAGTTCACTAAAATGGTTCCACAATGGACTTCTCTTGCTTATTGGAGGCATTTTAATAATAGAATAAGAAAATAAATGTCTTAAGGTAAGTATGTTAGTACCTAGGTATACCTTAGAAAGTCATTTACTACGAAGTACGAACACGTAGAATTATTATTTACACCCACATTAGTCACAGAAAGAAAGTCTCACAAATACTTAGAATTAGCTATACTATCACTAAGATAATACTAGCACTGAGAGTCTGAGACAAGTTACTAATCTAGTAAACTAAACCATTTACGTGATTCAATGTCTATTTACACAAAATTCCCACGTAAAGTCTCATAACTCTAACTTTATGAATAAAAAGGAAGAAAGTAAGTCACGATAATCACTACGCAAAGAAATCGAAAACAGAACTATAATATTTTCGAAAATTGGTGCGAACGAACATAAACAAGCAATCTGCCGCGTTTAGTGCAAACATTATATGCAAAAAACGACCGTATAGTAATTGATACGTAAGCGCCTTAGTGGTCATTTTTACGCAGCTACGTATGGTATTCCGAAATACCGCTCACCGAAATGACGGTTTTCCGATAACACTCTACTCCGACGGTTAGTTGAACGAAAAAATAATTGGCCGATGAAACGTTTCGCCGAAAATATTATTTATTTACGGTTGGTAGTCCGAATAAATCCTTCGCCGATGTAACGGTTCACCGAAAACACTCTGCAACGACGATTGGTTAAACGAATGAATCTTTCGTTAGGTTAGGTTAAAACTGTGACCACCTACGCACGAGCCGAGCGAGCGAAGCGAGCGGTGCCGCGGCAGCGGCCGGCGAGTGCCAGAAACACCCTTGTAATAAAACGTCTTCAAAGTTAGATCTTATGCTTGAAATGGATTTAATTTTGCGTAAAATATGTTATACCAACTGAAATATTTGACTAGATAAAAAATGGTAAAAGTACTAGTGTGTGAACAAGATATTGTTCAAACGTTCACTTGCCAAACATAGGTTTTGTTGTTTCAAGATGTTGTTGTTCAAGAAGATTCATTCGTTTAACCAATCGTCGATGAAGAGTGTTTTCGGTGAACCGTTACATCGGCGAAGGATTCATTCGGACTACCAACCGTCGATAAATAATATTTTCGGCGAAACGTTTCATCGGCCAATTATTTTTTCGTTCAACTAACCGTCGGAGTAGAGTGTTATCGGAAAACCGTCCTTTCGGTGAGCGGTATTTCGGAATACCATACGTAGCTCATTTTTACGTGCATAAATAACGACATCGAAAATCTGTGAGAGTTGAGTGAGACACATCTCATTTGGTATCTCTTTCTGACTTGTATAAATTGTAATTGTGTCGCCCGCTCACTCGCGACTCGTGTCTCAGTGTCTCAGTAACTCAGTGTATCAGTCTCCCTCTCTCGCTCGCTCACTGCTCCGTCGCCTCGCGAGCGACGCGTCAAAGAAATGATTCAGATCCAAATGATGCGTTTGAAACGTTGTTACTGAACCAATCTTTTGAATCACTTCAATGATCCGGATCAGTGAGTCGGTTCCGTAAAGAGTTACACACCTCTACTACCCACAGTGTCATGCCTGCGCTTGTCGAAGTTGAACGTGCGCACGTTTACGTTTGGTGAGTGTGTAACTTTTTCATCGGTCGGATGGTAGGTAGTTACGTAACTTTTAATATTGAATGTGTTTTATTGCTTTAGTGAAAAACGGCGTCTAATGATAGAATTATTCCGTGCTGTTTGGTGGTAAAACCATCCGATGAAGAGGACCTACCAACTATAGACTGACTGACAGAGACAGACTGTATTGCTGTGGAGGTTGATATAGGAGATGATTTTTGTGTTGAAGAAAGTTCGAGGATTAGATTCTGAAATTTTTGGCGAAGAAAAGTCGGTTTTAGTGGAAGGCAATCTGCCACAAATTACGCCTCGGGTTTCGTCATCGTCAGACGGAGAAGCCCCATTGTAACAATTGCGAACTAACAGGTCCAGGCAAAAGAGTGTTGCTTTCTAGAGTGTTGTGGCGCAATGCAACCAGGAATATAAACCATTGCGGTAAGCATCGTTTATTCCCGTTGTCCCCGTATGCCATATCCCCGTCACGGGGACAGCGGGACGTGATTAAATTTATTTCCAGTTGTCCCCGTAATGTACATTCGGCTAACGGGGACAACGGGAAGTAAACATTTCACGAGTCGTTGTCCTCTTAAATCTGCATATTTGACCTAATGTTCTTTTGACCTAATTTTCATGTTTAATGGTCACAGTTCTAACCTAACTCAAATGGCACCTAACCAAATCTTAAAATATTCAATGCATGGTCGAGGGTGGGCTTGGTCGACGGAGCCCCGCTTCGCGGGGCTCCTACTTCTGGATGGTCTATAAAAAAAATTACCACGAAGGGGATGGCGGGGTCTATTAGCTCGCTTCGCTCGCCCTGTCCGAGTCGGGGTGCCCTAAAGTCCAGATGGCATCCAATTTCTACTGGTCACAATAGTTGAGGGTGGTAGGTGTATAGGGTATAAAGCGAAGAAAAAAAAAACAGTAAAAAGTTATTAGAGATTATGAATATTATAGTAAATGAATAATATACTACATGAATATTATGTCAAATGTGCATTATAGGAAATGTTTATTATATCATAAGAAATTAGATAAAATGAAACTATATTAACGGGGACAGTGTACGGGGACAACGGGAAGTATTTTTAAATATTTAATTGAAGTACCGCTGTCCCCGTAGGACGGGGACACGGTGTACGGGGACAACGGAAATAAACTGTAAACATCGCTTTCGCTGGTCATAATTACCACCGTCTTATCGTACAAGAACATAGCATCATAAAATACTGCAAAAAAGAGAGGGACACCTTATAGAGACATACTCAATCCCTCGTCTTCTCCACATAACATCTGGAGCCAGTATTTCACAGATGAAATCTTATAATAAAAATGAATCCCTATTTCCCTTGGTCACGGCATCACAGGTGAACGGCTGGACCAATTTTGCTAATTCTTTTTTGTTGTGTTTGTTATTGTCATGAGAAGGTTCTTATGAAAGAAAAAATTAAGAAAGTTGCGCGGAACATATATTAATTGCGAATTCATATTGTAGTTAAGACAGGACAACGCCTGTCGGGTCAGCTAGTGCTAGATAAATTATTACTGTCGGCTATTGCAACTCGACGAGGAACAGCTTCTTGCAACCGCAGGAGGTAGAACTAATGGAGCAGGGGGCCGATTCTACTAATTTGCAACGTTACACGTTCTATTGTGTTTCCACAACGGTACGATTTCGATTGCCGTTCGAAAGTTACATATAAAGTCATTCTACTATTTCATAAGCAAAATGGAAACTAAACTTAAAACGAATTGCAACTGAATTGCCACTGAATCGTAACGGGAACACAGCGGGTTACCTGTGTTACCAACATGCCAAATAGTATGTTTTATTAATACCACAAAGAAAAAAGTTAAATCATTACTAAACACGAATATGTGGCACTAAAAATATTTTATAAAATTAAAAGATATCATGACCATAATTTTATTATAAACTTTGTCCGGTATATTTTATTGTTACAATTATGTACAACATTTCAACAAAAACTCAGAAGAACGTTTCGTTTTACGTCCCTAGCTGGCGGAAGCTGTGAAACCAAACGTCTCGGTATGTCAAAGACTCGAAGGAGACTGTTTTTTTTGGGCCCCCTCATCTATTAATATACGTATAACGTTATAAGTTAGGCTCTAGACTTCCTATTTTAAGTACTTGGACCTAATAACCTTATTTTACTTTTACGTGTATATCTTCTGAACGGTATATTTTTTCCAAATTCTGTTTTCACACACTTTATACACAAATTCAAAGCAACGTGCGTAAAAAATTACAACTCTGCACTAAACTGTTTTATATGGTTTTCATTAAATAGCCAAACGTCAGCGCAGCGGAATCTTGATTATGTCCGCAGTGTATTGACACACAAATTTCATTTAAACATATACATTTACCTCTCGTTACACGTTAAAAAATCTTTCAATAATTAGTGAATTATTGAATGATTTTTTTTCTTGTACGTCCATTTTTTTTTAAAATGCCGCTGGGATGACGTAGTCCCAGCGGAAACAGTTTTTGTTGAATAGCTCCTCAATGGTTGGATGCACAAATTTTAATTTACCATACACAATTACACGATGTCATATATCTGCTAAACTGAAATTACGAAATTCGACACTATTCCGCTGGGACTACGCACACATATTGGGGCTACATTCTGCTCGACTGTACTGGGAGCGTTTTATCTATCTCACATTCTACTGTCAATCTGATAATCAATGCCAATGATACCTTAACAAATTGCATGTTATAAACTGACTAATACTAACACACAGAACATGTATTTTCACTCTTATTAAAAAATTCTCTGACTCAGACAGACGCCAGCACATCAAGCCACCCCAAACTGTCCAATTTTCCAACTGTCCAAAGCTCATGAAATAAAGATGAAAATTTATCAAAGAAATTTGGCAGATTGGAGTAGCTTGATGTGCTGGCGTCTGTACATCACACTATTTTGGCGCTTTATCACACGATATATATGAATATTTCCAAAATTATTACCTACCTACGTATTGAATTATAGAATTGGTGGAATTGGGAGCCTCGGTGATACTTATCTAAACGGGACTACATCGAGTGACACCGCGAGAGAAAATGAACTCGAGTCTTTATTTGCTCGAGTAACAAGTTAAATAAAATCGAATCGCATCCCTATCTGACAGAGTCAGAAATCAAGTGCCAACAACACTTGATACTTATTCACTATGAATCCCAAATAATCCCAATATTATTGCTCGTGATGAAAATTATTGCTTGCTCTGTGATGAACACGTTTCTTACATAGGTATTGCATGAAAATATTTCAGTTTTCATGTGTGTACTTATACCGGATGATTTTTTTTACCGTCTGGAAAAAAATAGGGGTTAATAGGTGAACGGAGTAGAAGCCTATGGCACGGAAATTTAACATTTTTATTTTTTAATTCTAAAATGAAATTAACCTATCAATAAATACTATTACTTATTTGTAGTAAACTTTTCATATAAAAATTAAAAAACAATAAAAAATTATAAAAATACAAAAAATCGACAAATAATATCAAAATCCAACTTATGGGCACCCTAATCAACGCGCAGAAATTATGAATGAATTCGTAGCGAAATTCAATCCTTTGATTGAAGCCGGCCGGGGATAGGTAACTAACATTTTTTTGCAGGCGTACCGCTCAAGTGTCGCCGCATGCGCTCCCCCTCCCACCCGCGCGCCCATCGACCCGAGTACCGCGTCCCGCGGTCTCTCTCCAAGTCTCCAGTCCAGTGCGATTAGTCATAGTGTGACGTCGATCGCTGTTTTTTTCCGCGTGTGCTTCAACGTCCAGTATCTTGCCATGATGAGGTATTATTTTTTGTCTGGTGAAAATGTAAATGGTGCAAGGCGAATGTACGCCGACGAAGAACACCTACAATCCCTTAGACGTAACGGTATCCCTGCCCCCCGAATCCCTAGCACAGACTTGATACTCCGCACTTATCAGCGGTTACTTGACCATGGCCAGTTTCACCTTCCTGGTCATGCCAGAGGAGAGGCCGGCCACCCTTATCCATACTCGTCGAAGACGCCATCCTGGAATATTTCCATCGACACCCGAGGAGGAGGCGCTCATCAAGTTCGATTCAGTGTGAATGTTTGGGCCGCGATAATACACGATCGCATAATTGGTCCAGTTTGGATCGAAGGTCGATTGACAGGGATAACGTATCGAGAAATTATACAGTCCGTTATCGACACAATGTTGGAAGACGTTCCTCTGCACTGTCTGCGGGACATGTACTTCCAGCACGACGGATGTCCAGCTCACTACGAGCGATCTGTGCGCGCGTATTTAGACAGTGAATTCCGTGATAAGTGGATAGGTCGCTGGTGGACCTGTGAACTGGCCGGCGAGATCACCAGACGTAACGCCGTTAGACTTTTATTTGTGGGCTGAACTAAAACGCTTAGTGAGTGATTGTTATAAGAATTTAACATCAACAGGTTTGTTTACATTTTTATCAAAGCTGATCTTACAAGACGTCATTTATTTGGTTTACGGTTTCAAGACACGCGTCACTCAGTGTATCAAATTATTTGCCTACTATAACTACATACAGCAAGGTGACGTATGTAGATACACTTGCAAATGTGTGCGTGAGAGTGTAGAGATCAGCCGCGAAATTAATGCTAGCATCTCGCTCACACTCTCGGCATGCTCCATTCATGGGCCGTCGCAGCTTACGCCCATTTACTATTACCTATTTTGCGTATTATTCGTTTTACGCGAGTGCCGTAGGATGTTTCTTTTTCATGTATTTTAAGGATATTCGGAACTTTTTCTATATCAATGGTACCAGGCAAAGGTTAGCGTATATGAGTTCTATTCTACTTACACAACATGTCATATTGTTCTCCAGACGCTAAAAAAAATCAGCCGGTATATATAAAAGTACTGCTCTGTGGTGTACTTGAAGGATTATAATGTTACGCGCTAAAGCTAAAGTAATTCGTTACCACTAGCGCCATCTAGTATCGAGTAGCAGAATTAATTGAGTCAAGATCTATCTAGCAAGTTCGATACCAGAATCTTCTAGAATTATCAACATCTGTTCAGTCGGGGCCGGTATGTACTCGAAGATTCTAGAAGCTTCGTATCTCGAATGTTCTATGGCCCTATAAAAGGCGGGAGCGGATCGGGTGCGGGCAGTATTGGTCAAGCGATACATGCGAAAACATCGTAAGCGAACTTCCAGTGCGATTTAGAGAGATCAATAGTGAAATTGTGTTTTGTAATTTGTGTGTTTAATTATAGTGTCAATTTTGGTAATTTATACTGGCAGTTTTTAATTGTCACGAACCCGAAGCTCGTAACAATGATGAATATGGAATCTTCAAGATGGTAACAGCATTTACTCCAAAAGAATGTTGTGGTAACTGTTCAGTATTATTACAACACAATGTGCGAAAATGTTGTTCAAGACTGCTGCAGTTTTGCGCCTGCCGTAACTTGTGAAACGCATGGATTTTTCGCTTGTTTCAGAAGATTGTGCATATTGATGATGCAAGAAAGAATTGAAAATGTTGATTCATTTTGGAGATCTGGATACAGGAATATTTACATTCCACGTAGATCTGCACTACAAACGGGTACCTACCTAGGACATCCGTTTCTGATTCAAGAGCTGCTCTTGCTGGATACTGTTGCAATTGTTTGGTGGTAGACATTCCTACTGTTGGCTGTTGTGCACATGTAGTCTTATTTATAAAAAAAAACTCGCTAATCACTGATTAGCCACTGTTTAGCTCGTTTATTCCCGTTGTCCCCGTACACCGTGTCCCCGTCCTACGGAGACAGCGGTACTTTAATTAAATATTTAAAAATACTTCCCGTTGTCCCCGTACACTGTCCCCGTCCTACGGGGACAGCGGTACTTCAATTAAATATTTAAAAATACTTCCCGTTGTCCCCGTAATGCAATCTGGACTTTAGGGCACCCCGACTCGGACAGGTTAGGTTAGAAGGGGATGGCGGGGTCGTGTGGGCTAGCGAAGCGAGCGAATAGACCCCGCCATCCCCTTCGTGGTTACTTTTTTTATAAACCATCCAGAAGTAGGAGCCCCGCAAAGCGGGGCTCCGTCGACCAAGCCAGCCCTCGACCATGCATTGAATATTTTAAGATTTGGTTAGGTGCCATTTGAGTTAGGTGAGAACTGTGACCATTAAACATGAAAATTAGGTCAAAAGAACATTAGGTCAAATGAATGTTATATAAAAAGAATATTATACATATTGAAAATTATATGAAATGAACGTTATACTAAATGTTTTATATTAAATGAAAATTATATCATATGAAACATTAGGTCATATGAAATTCGGTTGTTTGATGTTTTTTTTTTATTTTTTTTATTTTTTTAGGCATATGATTGTGATATTTTTTGTAATTACATATGTAGCTATTTACTATGATTTTTATTTTTAGGCAAGTAATTGTGATATTTTTGTTGATTTTATACTACTACTATATTTATAATGCTCAAGTTGTGTTATTTGTGTAAAGGATATTGGGCAAGACACACCCAGCTCCGCCAGAAATATATTAAATATGATTCGAAACACCTTACAATAGTAATAAATTTTTAATACAACGCAATAAAAAGTATCCCCGAGGTCATTACATAAAACTGTGTACGTACCTAAACTGAGTAAAATATTTTTACTAGTGGGTACCGTTATTGAATATTATTATTAACTATAATAACGTGATTCTTAGCAAGATATATAGGCCAAAGACACGACAAAGGCTAGCCGACCATTGAATCTTCTGCGCTCGTACTTACCCCTACAATAGACCGTTTTCATAACGGTTAGCTGGGTCGGCCGCGCGGTTGTTTAACCTCAGTCCGATCTAGCCTGTCGTACCAGCGATGCCCTTTTTTTACGGGGGGAAATCCTCATGGATGTCCTCCGCCCTGTAGAGGGCGGAGGGGTCTGTCAGACTCTTACTGACTAAAACCACCCCGGTGTTCCGTCTCACACTTGCACCGGAGATCACGGGAACAAGAGTGACTTCTGCGATCCCCGGCTAGTGCCGGCCCGCCTCTGCGGGCCACCCGCGTTGGGGGGGGAGTGAGGTGTTAAACTCCCCCCTTACATCATAGAGAGGCGCGCGTGGAACACTACGCGCCACCATCTCGGGTCCTAAGAAGTAGTGGGCGACGGATTTCCCCAGATCCGTCGCCCCTGGTAGAGAGAGATAGAGATGAGAGTAGGTTGAATGCTCTGAAGCATTATTATTGTTCATGCAAAACAGGGAACTGTACCTTGGGTTGCTGCGCCCACGTAATGGTTGTAATATGGTTTTTGAGCCTGGCAAGATATGAAGAGAATGTCCACAGACCGGCTCTCTTCTTGGACTCAATAATAATACATCACGAGGATAATTAACCTCTGTTTAATTTATTAATGCTCAGTAAGTTATACCTATTCGACTCAAAATATATAAAGAACCCCCGGACAGAATTTGATGCACATTGGCACAGTGAGACATGACTGTGATACCTTCCAAACAAAAGTAGTCGGTGCTGTGGCGGACGTGGGTGTGCCGTCCAAACATTTTTGCCCACTATCATTTAATAATTGTTTTTTTTTTACCTCAAATTAAAATTCGAATACAAATAAATAAATTTTGTTTTATTCCCCTTTTCTTTTTCCCATGCTAAAAACTAAGCTTAAACAATGCAGATTTAAGAGGACAACGACTCGTGAAAAGTTTACTTCCCGTTGTCCCTGTTAGCCGAATGTACGTTACGGGGACAACTGGAAATAAATTTAATCACGTCCCGCTGTCCCCGTGACGGGGATATGGCATACGGGGACAACGGGAATAAACGGTTTAGCTTATCAATTGGTTACCTCCTAATCAATGATTATCTTTTCTTTATTTATAAATAAACGCTAGTTTGCAGCTGATTAGTAGCGAAACGAAATAGAGGTGAGATTACGCGATCAGCAAAGATTATAATCAAAATAGCCGCCTAATAAACAGGATTTTAAGAATAACGTTGTCAAATGCACGATTTTTGTATCTGTCGCGACTTTGACACTTGACAGACATAACTTAAAAAAATTATAAATTTATTTGTATTTGAATAAAATAATTTATTGTTTATTTCATTGTGTTTGCAATGGTAGCAATGAAAATAATACGCTCCCATGATTGGACTATTGGAGTGAACAGGATAAGGTAATGTATCTCTGAATTTTTATCTACTTTCTGTTGTAGTGACCAAATTAATGGTAACGCAGTGGTTGTTTTTGCCATGTATTTACGTGTTCTTTAAACTTGTTTACATAGATATTCTCTTTGAGAAACATACACACATCAAAAAAAGTTTGGGATCACTAGCATAACCTGATAGGTATAATGTTTTAAATTGATCTATAACAAGAAAAAATCTGTGTTGTGTGTTTTCTTTAAATAGAAATACCCTGTTTGAAATTAGAAAATAAAACTTTTTTTTATTTTATTTTCTAAAGTTTAGGCTTCTCTTCTGTTCTTTATGTAGGTAACTCATCTATGGTTATAATAAAATAAAAACTATTATAAAATAAAAAAGTCGGTTTCTTTGTTTATGTATTTTAGTGTTTAGTCACTGACTTCCGCAATTATAAGTATTTTTTCACTTTGTAGTGTTTTTTTGGAAGTCGGTGGTTTTCTTTGGAAATAGTTGTTTATTGTTAAGTTTTTAATAACGGTACCTACCCCACACCAATTGTTATACCACTACTTGCTATGTAAACAACAGGGACCCGAAGCAGCAGAATGTCCTCGACATACCCTGTCTATTACAAAAGAATCTT
This sequence comes from Antitype chi, assembly GCA_947359405.1. Classification (NCBI taxonomy): domain Eukaryota; kingdom Metazoa; phylum Arthropoda; class Insecta; order Lepidoptera; family Noctuidae; genus Antitype; species Antitype chi. The sequence goes on from OX375807.1 coordinate 377,437, forward strand.
TGAAATCCATCCACAATTACCAGAGATATCGAGGAACAAACATACAAAAAAAACAACATAGGAACTGACTAATTGAGAACCTCCTCCTTTTTGAAGTTCGTTAAAAATAAATATCTATGGTTAGATGACTGTTAATGAGAAATCCCGTGTGTGTACAATGCACTGTTATATTATTTTAGTGATAGCTGTTCGTCAGGACAGGAATAATTAGAAAGACAATACATTTTATTCTTCAGAATGTATAGTACCTATATGCAGGAAACGGCGTTCATGTAAAAACGAAACACTTCGCAAGCAATGGGAAATTGCTACTGAAGGCGGCTATCATCTTACTGGAGTACTTCCTTTCTCCGAGCACGTTTGCTCGGGCGATACTCCGCAATGCACTTTACGCTTCTTTTTACTTGTACTATAATAATAATATGTTGTGTTGTGTCTTTTAGTCTGTGCTACCTTTCACTGAAGCCCTCCGTGGTCCGTCTCCTCGTCTTTGTTCAGTCCAGTCGGTATTAAGTGTCTACCATAATTTGTGAATGCACTAAGGTAGCACGCGAAATTCAAATTTTCTTACGTTTTTGCGATTTGAAGGTCAGTGTCAGGTTGTATGTTGATTGAAATATGTTTCGCGACAAATTCGTAATAAATATGGCTTTACAGAATTTTCATTGAAATCATCAATCAATACAACGCTCTAAGTGCGTTTGCGTTTAATCCCATTGAATTACTATTCCATGAAAAATCATTCAATGGGAAACTTTTTTTTTTTTTTAAGAACATTTTCATTTGGCGTTGTAACCATTCAAACATTGCCAAGTGTTTCGTTCCGCAAGTTTACAATTCCGTTGGCGAGGTGTGCACATGAACGTACGCAACATAATTATAGGTTGCTAGATGCGAGATACGGGGTGGCAGGCTGGTAGGGTCTTAGGGAGGCAGGCCAGCACGTTGTGCGCGCCCGCCACCTCCCCCCAACCCCATGCAGCGGATGTAAGCAGTGCTCCGTCGCACACTACAAAGCAATTACCAACACCACAAGAGCTAATATTCCTGTTATTGATTTCTGTCTGGATCCACCCCCCCCCCCCCCCACTCGGCCTTTCAGATACCTAGTTACTCAAACTCAAAGCATTTATTTCAATTAAACCATTTACAGGCACTTTTGAATTGTCAAAAAGTCGACCAGCTGGAAAGTTGAAGCTAGTTGCCCATTCCAAAACGTAGATCTCTATGGAGAAGAACGGGCAAGAAACTCCATGGACATTCTTTTTAATCATGTTAGGTATTACAAAATCTTGGGAACATTATTCTTGTTGCTTCTATATGTGAGAACAATGTAAAAAAAAAAACAATTCTAAATATAAGATTTAAAATAAGCCATGGAAGTTAGGAGATGACCAGTCTCAACCGACGGCGCCCGTTCACTAACTGGACGCGTGGATCAGCACCATCCAGCTCAACCATTTTGTAGGGAACCGAATGATCCAACACACGCGCCACCATCAGCAAGACATTTTTCAAGTCAACGTACATCAAAACAACATAATTATTATACGGATGCGGGTACGTAAGTCACACATAGGTTACGCCATGATAGCTCTGTGCACCGCCATCTTGAACTGCCTGTTATTAAATTATGCGACCACAGTGCCAGCAGCGTGGCTACTACGTTTGGCTACTACAACGACTAACGTAGGTACATACCTACGTTAGTCGTTGGTTTCCGCTCATTGTGATTAAAGATATTATCATCAAACAGAAGGATTACTCGTTCACATTACAGCTACTGGTTAGATTAACACTATTTATCATGGACGGAGTGGCAAAAAGGGAGAAATGCGAACCTTGTCGTCAGTCAGTCAGTCTGCCCAAAAACTGATCGTGAATCATTAAGTAAAAACAGACTATGAAAGTCAAATAAAATCAAAAATAATTACTTAATCACATTGAATGACTATTTCGTGAAAAAGTCGTTAAACGGGATTAAATGAAATTAAAGGGTTGTATTGATGTTTTCAGATTCTAATCACTGTAATTCTATGAAGCCATATTGGTACGGAAGCGAATTATATTTTGTTCAACTAGAGCTCTGACCTGCAAATTGCAAAACTTTTAAGAAATTTTGAACATCGCGGGGTGTTGGCGCTTCCTCCTAAAACACTTTAATTCAAAAGGAATTATGAATTAATCTGTTAAGGCAGGCTAATGAGACACAATTGATTTTCTATTGTAACGTGCCACGGATGGCACGCGCCGGGAATTAAAAAGAATGTTTTATGAGACATCACTCTATCGAAGCAAAAGGAGTTAGTTGGTAGAGATTATAATTAAAAAGAATGTTTTATGAGACATCACTCTATCGAAGCAAAAGGAGTTAGTTGGTAGAGATTATAATTAGCAGGTGGCGTTCTGTAGTTTCTGCCCACCCCCATGGGGCGGGAGAAGGCGTGACTTTATGTATGTCAAACGCTTTCTTTTGCTGCACGAATAGTGAGATGTGCTAAACCAAATCAATTAGGATGGTTGCACCAAGGGCGACGCAATTGGTACTGTAGAAGTTAATTTTAACATTAAGTGGTCAACATTTTTGACGATTTTGCTTTAATACTTGATTTTAAAGACGTACTTTTACAGTTAAAATACAACATTTCCATAAGTTTTAATGCACAGAACGGAAGATTGTTTCAATTTAATGGTGCCCATTCCGCTGTCTCAAAATTCTCTAAACTATACTAAAAATCACCAAAATTTTATTAATTCCTGTCAAACGACCATTTCCCATTCTGAAATTGACTAAAGTGACACAACATAACTATATTTTAGTTTGACAGCAATATAGACCAGGGTAGAAGCCTTTAAAAATAATAAAAAGTGAAAAAAAATAATAGTAGGATGAAACCCATTAGAAAAGGAGGAGAATGGTATAAAAATGAAAGGAAAAATAATTTACGGGCGATCCGAGGTCGGGTAGGGGAAGGGGGGCAGTTTTTAAGGGTAAAAATCGGTTTATCTCGATTTCCGGCGAAACAAAAAGTCCTATGGAAAAAAGTTAAATGGCAAAGTTGTAGGTAATAAAAAGATCTAAAACTTTTGTATTTACACTTTTTTCACATACCCTAAACATTGATGTGAAAAATTCAAAAAACCAAATTTTTGGTTTTTTATTTCTATCTTTTACAAAAAATCATTTTTTTTTTCACGAAATTTCGTGAAAACTTACCTTTTTATGTCCCAAAATACGCTGTAATTTATTTGATTTGAAATATTTATTTTTTTACCTTATTTTGAATTAATTTCGAAAAAGCACCCTAATTTTCAATCGAAAATTCACCCGTCAAAATATCAGCTTTTTTCAAAAAGTTGGTATGCTTTCTGTTCGTTGAAATCTCTACTTTCCGGTGGTGAAAAAAATATATATTACTATAGTAAATCGTCTCAGAAAATGCAAAAAATTGAAAAATACTTGAATTCGATTTTTTTTAAATCATTATAAATAATTTCATCTAAAAAATGTGATTGCTGCAATTTGTTTCAATTAAAAAGTTGATTTATTTAATTCTAATTACATTTATGTCATAGAAAATCTCATAATATATAAATATAAATGTAAATCGGACTATTAAATTTTGATACTTTATTCTGATTACGTTATTCATTACAATATTTTTAAACACATTAATCTTATTATTCAAAAATACCTATCTTCAATTCTAATCACTTATCCATTAGTTTTTGTCTTTTTGATGGCACTTCTTCATCGTTAGATTCGACAAACCTCTCCGATTCTAGTAGATCTTCAAAATCTTCATGACTATCACCTTCTTCGTCTCCAATATTATTTCCAGACTGTGTTGGTTCTTCATCCACAATTTCTTCTGAATTATTAACTTCTTCGTAGGTTTTTTCTTCAATATTGGAGCAATTTTCAGAACCATGATAATTTGAACTTAAAGAACAATGGCAGGTTCCCATACATTGTTTTATTTGAAATTAAATGTCTACGTCTTTATGTGAAAAATACCTTATTTTAATCAGCGTCATTTTCTGAGCTAGCTTGTACAAGATTTTTGTTAGAGAAGGCGGAGATTAATAGATATTCAGTGTTGAACTTTTGTAGGTTATATTTTTATGTCACTTCTAACGTTAAGTAAAATAGTACATATTATTCAATTTCAAGGAAGTTAAAGGGCTAGGGCTAGGGCTAAAGAGTAAGGGTTCGCATTAGTATTACCCTCTCTTAGTTATTTCAGCATGCCTTGACCTTGACTTGTGAATATTATAAAAGGTAGGAATATGTAAATAATAATCTGGGGGCACCCCCGTGCCCCCGCCAAACTGAGCAAAAACAAACGAACTAAGGCACAGCCTAATATTTATCTCTACAAGTCTGCATTGTTATTATTAATATCTAATAACAATGCATAGACTTTGCACAGATTCCTTTTAGTAAGATAAATCTAACTAATACGATTAATAAACTGCCTACCTAGTTGTTAAGGTAAAGGAAAGGTCAACCAATCAAACAAGTTTTATTTATTTTGTATCAATTTATTCTTCGTCATCCTTACGTGATTACTCCCTTATCGACATGACTTGATCCAGCATGTTGGTCATCACTGGCCAAAGCTTCTTGTTGGAAAGCATAATTAACTTTCCACATCGCAAGCTCTCTGCATGCTTCACAAACATAATCATCTTCAGTAATCTAAAACATATTGAAAATCTTGTAATATGGAATTGGGAGACTTCAAATTGCACTGAAACAATTATTGTATCAATATTATATTGACTGGAATCTTCTCCAGGATATTTAATTAGATCAAAGTGATCAGTTCAGCGCTTTGACAACATTTTTAGCAATATACATTCTTAGAAAAATGTTGTCAAAAATCCAAAATTTTAACTATTCAATAAAACTAGATAAATGTCTGATTAAGATTTTTAACAACTTACGATTCGGGCATGTATCCAGCTACACAGTAATGTGATAACTCTAGTGTCAAGTTCTAAGGTAGGATATCGGCGCAGTGTATTTATTGACGCATAATACAGTTATTTTAATACACATTACAGTTGACACAGAGGATTCGTTTCAGTCTACCCCGACCACTCATCTTTACCAGTAGCAAACAACCAGTTCACAACGAAATCCAAACAATGAGGCAAGATCGGTTTCCAAAAGAGAAACAGCACAATGTCCCACAAGGAAAATCACAAAGTCTTTTGGTACGCACGGGTCACACACGGGAAATATCAGAGTCCATTAAAGCAGTCTAGGTCAGGTGAAAATTCAAAGCAAACGGAAAAATAATCGAGAGAAAAACAACACAGGGCTGAGCGCAAGCATCTGGTCAAGAGTTGTAAACTGTCAGTGTCAACGGTCAACGGTTGTCAATGAATCTTTGAATTTATCGTTTTTTTTGTCGAGTTGCCACTATGTATTAGATATTTCCCAATTTACCTACTTCAATATTATTATATAAGGAAGAAAACAGAATAAACTTGAATACAACAAACAAATATGTTAATTATTCATCTAATCTGTGTAAATAAAATTACAAACTAAAAATGACAAGACCACGATAATTATGCTGTATCGTCTATAATAGGAAAATAAAATAAAGTGGCAATGCTACCACAACGTCATAATCTTTTAGAACGAAAATATAGTTTTTTCCGTCGGCCTTAACTACACTCGAGAGCAATGAATCCGGGTCACTTAAAGAATGTTAAAAATCTCGGAAACTAAAAATGATAGGTTAATGCAATAAATTGTATTTAATAGACAATGTAATACTCCTTAAATGAAAGTAAAAAAAATATGAGTCACCATACATTTTATTAACACAAAATTACATAAAGAAAAAAACTGCTGATCTCTCCTTAAAACAAAAATAGGAAACATGAAATTTTTGAACTTTATTACGATTTTCTTGAATTTTAATACTTCGTATTGCCTCCTCGTGCTTCCATTACTGCGTTTACGCGGTTTGGCATGCTGTACACCAAGTTCCTTATACGATTTTGGGGAATATTCTCCCATTCCTCTGTGAGAGCAATTTTGAGCTCACGAAGCGTGATTGGGGGAGGGTTTCGTTGTTTTACGCATCTGCCTAGCTCGTCCCAAGCATGCTCGATCGGGTTGATATCCGGGCTGCGCGCTGGCCACTCCATACGAGTAATGTTCATCTCTTGAAGGTAGTCATTCACAATCCTACCTGTATGAGGTCGGGCATTGTCATGCATAAATATAGCATCCTCACCTAAATTGACCATAAATGGACCAACGTGATCATTGAGGATTTCTTCCACATATCTTACGCTAGTTAAAGAGCCGTTTTCTATGATCACCAGCTCTGTGCGACTTTCAGAAGAAATTCCGGCCCACACAAGTACAGACCCACCACCGTAGGCTACTTTTTCTTCGATGCATGCTTGCTTGAATCTTTCCCCTGGTCTTCGATACACTCTGTGTCTTCCATCGTGCTTGTAGAGCATAAATTTTGATTCGTCGGAGAACATAACTTTTGACCAATCTTCAATACTCCAATTTACGTGGCTCTGGGCATATCTTAGTCTTGAAATACGATGCCCACGCTCCAGTTTAGGGCCGTTTGCAGGTCTAAGGGGTTTTAAGTTAGATTCAGCAAGCCGACGTCTTACTGTCCATGCACTTGGGTTACTTCCTCCGAGGCGTCGAAACTGATTTGTGAGTTCAGTTCCTGTGAGAAAGCGATTTCGAAGCATGGTGTTCACCAAGTATCGGTCTTCTCGTGCTGTGGTACACCTGGTTCTGCCCGTTCCTGGTCTGCGTAGGTTAGAACCAGTTTCTTCGTAACGTCGGAGAACTCTTTGTACTGTTGACAGCGACACACCGACAGTCCTGGCTGTATCGCGCTGACTCCGGCCGGTTTCCAGCATTGTAAGTATTCTGGTGCATTCTTCAGGCGTAAGCGACATAATTTCAGCTTGAATAATGAATATAGAGCACTATCAACATGGTTTATGTACCCACATAAATGACAGATTACAAACAAAAGCAAAACCAAATGCTGTAATTTCGTAGTTCCATCTTCGAAAGTGGCCCTTTTTCAAATTAGATTTTTTTATGATATAACTTTACAATAACTATGAAGTTTTAATACCTTCATTTAAGGAGTATTACATTGTCTATTAAATACAATTTATTGCATTAACCTAGCATTTTTAGTTTCCGAGATTTTTAGGATTCTTTAAGTGACCCGGATTCATTGCTCTCGAGTGTAGATACTATTATAGTTTTAAAAAACGTAGATTATTATTTGTATTTCTTTCGTATATGTGTCACTTTTAGACGCTCTAATTTGTCTCAAATAAGATTTCGCCATTGTTCTTTGTGCATTTTAAACCATGTTTTCGGCAGCCACATTTTAAACTTACATCCAGTTTCACAGCTGCAGCAAATAGTTTTGAGCAATATTTCCGGAATTCATTCCTTTTGTGTAAATTTGGGCATCATTCCACGTTGATGTTGCTTCCAGCCCCAATCTGTTGCTGTTAGGTCGTTACCCAACCAAGATTGAAGCTGATAATATGCCCTGTAACAATGCTATGCAGATTCCAAAACCTAGCCATGCTAGCTATGCAGATTTCAAAAGTTAAAAAAAAAGGAAATTTGTCACAATTCTTTTAAAGAAACTCAGCCTGCACGTTTATTTTTATAAACGATGTTGTACACTGCTCTGTATCTTGAATACTGTCTAGGCTAACGGTTTTAACAGCTGCTACGAAATAGCAGGTATGTAGTAAAGCCCAGATCCGCCTAGCCCCTTCCCCATTTCTCTATGAAATAACTTTTGATGGGCTAAAATTTTTCGTAGGAAACTCAGGTATATAAGTTATCTTAAAATAGTAATAAATAGGCATAGGCATATAATTTAAAGAAGATTCTACAACTTTCTCAAAATATTATAGATGTCTTATTAAATATTAATTTTATTAACTTGTATGTTTAATTATAGTAGTATATTTCGATTTGCAATTTTTTTGTTTATCAATGTAACATGTAATCTTACGTTTTTCGAGTAATTAAAGTGTAAATTTTAATAAATAGCTCAAAATTCTATATAATAATAAAAATAAAAAATTTAATTCAAGTTTTTTCGATTTTTTCATTTTCTGAGAAAATTTACTATAGTCATATATATTTTTTTTCACCATCGGAAAGTAGAGATTTCAACGAACAGAAAGCATACCAACTTTTTGAAAAAAGCTGATTTTTTGACGGGTGAATTTTCGATTGAAAATTAGGGTGCTTTTTCGATATTAATTCAAAATAAGGTGAAAAAATAAATATTTCAAATCAAATAAATTACAGCGTATTTGGGACATAAAAAGGTAAGTTTTCACCAAATTTCGTGAAAAAAAAATGTTTTTTTGTAAAAGATAGAAATAAAAAACCAAAAATTTGGTTTTTTGAATTTTTCACATAAATTTTTAGGGTATGTGAAAAAAGTGTAAATACAAAAGTTTTAGATCTTTTTATTACCTACAACTTCGCCATTTAACTTTTTTCCATAGGACTTTTAGTTTCGCCGGAAATCGAGATAAACCGATTTTTACCCTTAAAAACTGCCCCCCTTCCCCTACCCGACCTCGGATCGCCCGTAAATTATTTTTCCTTTCATTTTTATAATATTCTCCTCCTTTTCTAATGGGTTTCATCCTACTATATTTTTTTTTAGTTTCTAAAATTATCGACCCTAGTCTACTAAGATTGCACTGAATTATTGATTTAGTGAAAATGGTAATTTTGTTATTCTGAGTCTGCCGTTTTTCGCCAAAAATCTTGACTATATTATTTTTTCTAACTAAATCTGACTATTAAATAAAACTAGTATGAACTAAAATTCACACCAACACTTCGACTTCAGGTGCAAAAACAGTACTGTATCTTTTTTTTCTTTTCGTTTGCTTACATCTCGAAAATAGTGTGTCCTATCGCAAAAATGATGATAATTTCGACCCCCTCTACGGACCCATAAGTCCCATAATCTCAACATCTAGGTAATATGTTTTTTTTATTCTCCATACAAAAAGTGAAAAATTTCATATAAAAACGTCGCGGCTGCTCCTTGCGCACGCTTAGGCTTTTAAAAAATTCATTGCGTAGGGCACACAAGTTGGTAAATTATAACAATTTTGGGTTCGCAACGTGGTCGTTGCGAAGCCAAAATTGTTATCATTTTCTGCAGCATAGAAACAATATTGTATACACGCCGAAGGTAGTCATTCATGGTTTCAGTTTTCGTGTTGACGTCCCTGCCACCCTGTTTATTATAATTTTATGCAGCACAGAAACAATATTGTATACACGCTGAAAAACAATATTGTGTACACGGTGAAGATCATTCATGGTTTTAGTTTTCGCGTTGATGTCCCTGCCACCCTGTTTATTATAAATTGTCTGGCAGAGAAACAATATTGTATTCACGCTGAACACAGACTTATTCTATGACGCTGAAGGTAGTCCATTCATAGTTTCAGTTTTCGCTTTGATGGCCGTGCCGCCGTTTTTTTGTAATTTCCACGTTGATGGCACTGCCACCTTGTTTACTATAATTTTCTGCAGCACAGAAACAATATTGTACAGTCACGGACTTTAATTGATAAGCCAAGTTTCAGTTTTCGCTTTGATGGCCGTGCCGCCCTGTTTTTTACACGCTTTATATTAGCTTCACTTGTATGTCAGTATGTCAGTATGTAACTCTCCGTGGGTAATTTGTGCGCCTGCGGCCTTCCTTGATTCTGGTAGCCGTTTTTTTATAAACTTTGCTTTAAGTTACGCTTTATATTAGCTTCACTTGTATGTTTGTTGGTTTGTTTGTTTGTATGTAACCGACTCCTTTGAGCGCGATTTTGACCCACTTTAAATGGTCAGATTTCATTGAAACTTTGTAAACTTGTCGAGGACCGATGACAATTCAATAATTTAAAAAAAAATAGATAAAAAAACACGTTTTTGTAGTTAGCAGAACTAAAAAATAGAAAATAAATAATAGTTTAAAAAACTAAAAAACACGCTTTAAAAACCTAACTAAAAAAGGAGAAAATAATCTAATTCAATTAAAAAGCGTGGGGTGCTTGACATTAATTGATTATAAAAATACCTCAAAAAGCACCCCACGCTTTTTAATTGAATTAAATTATTTTCTCCTTTTTTAGTTAGGTTTTTAAAGCGTGTTTTTTAGTTTTTTAAACTATTATTTATTGTAATTTTCACGTTGATGGCACTGCCACCTTGTTTACTATAATTTTCTGCAGCACAGAAACAATATTGTACAGTCACGGACTTTAATTGATAAGCCTTACCACAGTTCCTATTTTAGCCGTATAATGCAAATCGGGTTTAGTCGGTTATACTCGTACATAGTCCAGTGACGACCCAAAGTCAACCAATTGCAGGGCTAGAACCCGTAACCTCGCTAGGTTACGGTTGCTAGTCCTGCAATTGGTTGACGACAATTGTTTTAGCGTAGCGATAGTAACGTTATGATTAGTCATTTCGACATCGGAAAAACCCGTACCCACGATTTTATCCGAACGCGTAGCGTCCAAGATACCGTTCATGAAAGTTATAATAACTGTTGCTTATAAACATAAATAGCTACGTCTACAATTCACCAAAATTCGAAATTATCGTCTCTGACATTTCAACTGTCACTGTCTTCGGATAGGTTTTCAGAAATAACGAGAATTTAATGAGCTCTAATTCAAAGGAGGTCAGTATCAAATAGATTGGATAAACTTATTCAACAGTGTATTGATTTATCATTGACAATTTATTAGTGAACCTTCAACCTCTATGGATAAGACTATTTCCGATTATAAGTAATTTATCATCTTGTTTACGAGCATGCGGTTTAAGTTCGTGTTTTTTCGTGTAATCTCGTGAATGTATAAAACTGCAAAATTGGAAAGTTTAAAACTGGCTTATCAATTTAAGTCCGGGACTGTACACACGGCTACATAGCAAGCTATACTTTTCCAGTATAAGCTGATCTCGCATTGTATTGGATTTCCGTACAGTGCGAGATCAGCGTAAACTGGAAATGTATAGCTTGATGTCTAGCCGTGTGCACACACGCCGAAGGTAGTCGCACGTTCGGCGTGTATGTAATATTGGTTCTATTGGATGCTAATCTCCCCACCGTCATAGTTAGAAAGAGATAGACGTGGTGTGCTGGAAGAGATTTCTGTAGAAATAAGCATTACCTATGTACGTATTTTTCTGTTCCTTTCTTCTTGTCTGTTTATATGTGTTTGTGTGTGCATAAATGGTTAAATAAATAAATAAATTACCGGTATAAGAATTGTTACTTTTACCGATACTAATACTGGTAATTAGATAACGTTAACTGACTTTGGATATCGGTATTCTTAACGTTACTTTTTATCGTTAACATAACGGTAATTGGTAACGTTACATAAAAATACCGGTAATTCGGTCCCAGATCAGTGGGCTATAAATTTTCACGCTATTTGCTATTGGTGGTGAGAGAGTTTAATTGCAAAATAATTACGAACATAAATATTGCAGATAGTTACATATTTACAGTTTTAAATGGTTATCATTACGCTGTGCCTGTATGGTGCTAAGCAGGCAATCATGACCATATACATGAAGGATTTTTAAGATGTAGCAATAAGGAGCATTAATTAAATAAAACACTTAATATTAAAATCTCAAAATCAAAAGGTATTTATTCAAACTAGGCTAAGAGTCGGGACTTTTTGAACGTCAAATGCTCCTATAAACAAAAAAAAACCGAGCCACTGAAAAGCACAATATAATTTTTATATCCTTATCCAGTCCCTATCCCGTCTCTATTCCTACCCCGTAAAGCAAATTTCTGCCAAAAACTAATTAATACCTAATAATAAGATAAGGAAATTCATAATTATCTGGGTAGGTATTTACTTAGTTATTGAAGTGGGTACCAAACCAAATTTTTAGGACAACGAAAAACGCTGCGCTTACTTGCATAAAAAATACATAGTTTATTCATTAATTTAATTATTATTTTTTCGAGGCATTATTGGTTTGTTACATTCGTTGTATTATTTTCTGTTTGGCAGCATTCTTTTTTGTTTTTGGTGGTAGAAAAACGAAGGATGCTTTAAGGAAGAGTCGCGCAAGGGGGGATGAAACACCCGACGAAAAAAAGCGACGACTTGATGCTGCAAGAGATCGTCAGCATGCTGCTGGTGCTGCAGACACTGAAGAGCAAAAAAAAAGGTGCGCTTACCAAAACTTCGTGCGAACACTCAATCTATTAGAATCTCCGAATCTGAAGAAACTAAGGATCAAACTAGTCAGCGCTTGTTGTCCATTCCGTTATAATACCAAAACCTTCTCCTAAACTTAACAAATACTTTTCTGATTTCCGCGACAAAATCATGGACAAACATACATACATACGGGTCAAACTGAGAACCTCTTTTTTTTAAGTTGGTTAAAATACCAAAACCTTCTCTTAAATGTGACAAATATTTTTTGAAAACCGCATCAAAATCGGTTCAGCCAAACGCGAGATAATCGCGGACAAACATACCTTCAAACATACAGGTCATACTGAGAACCTCCTTTTTTTTTAGTCTTTTAAAAACGGTTCGTTTTGCTTACCATTGGTACCTCGTATTTTTGAGGCATTTCACTCAGGGCACTGATTTCAACGGCACTGGCCCGAACGGCAGCTAAGCACTTCCACTAACGGCACTGAAACAAAATTTCGTAACGTGCCTTTAAGTGGAACAGTATATTCTTATTGATTTTAGTGTCCGAACGGCACATCTATAGGTAAAGCTTGTAGTGATGGGACATATGTATTCTTTGTTCAGGATATTATCAACATACCTGTCGATACGATAAGTGCAGGTCAAAACACTGGAAATGTATAGCTTGATGAGTAGCCGTGTGTACACACGCCGAAGGTAGTCGCACGTTCAGCGTGTATATAATATAGGTTCTGTGCACACACCGAAAGCTGCTAGTCTCCCCGCCGTCATATTTAGAAAGAGATAGACGTATAAATTACCAGTATAAGAATTGTTACTTTTACCGATACTAATACTGGTAATAAGATAACGTTAATTGACTTTGGGTATCAGTATTATTAACGTTACCTTTTTATCGTTAACAAAACGGTAATTGGTAACGTTACATGAAAAATACCGGTAATTCAGTCCCTGCTGGTGACATCTGTAATGTACGTGACTACGCTTTCAGTTTGTAGATGTAGGCCGGTGCGCGGAGCCCGGCGATCAGGCGTAATTATCTATTTGATATCTCCAACAAAGGATACATAGAAACAATAGAAATCACAATAATATAATATTGACAATTTAATAGTTTTTTGCCTGGTTTTGAATATTTTTTTTCAACAGCGCTCTTAAGTTGGGTAATGACCGACGTTACGGGGCGTTATGTAATATTCGCAGCGAGCATGTCGTTACGCCGTGTGCTAACTAAAATCAGTGTTGCTCGCTCGCATGTTTTGCCGTACTGACTGCACGAATGCTCGCTTGGTAACATGTTAGGTGCATTTTGCCCCGTGACGCCGGTCAGTATCCACCTTCACAGCGTGAACTTTCTTCATCGTGATGACGCCGCGGTCCCACGGGCCGTTAACTGACAGGTGGCGCCAGGTTTTACTGTACTGCTACCTGTCGAGGCCTATCGCAGTCTGTGTCGAGCATTCCCACTGTTGTGGTTTTATTCAATGGTCAAAATTTGATAAAGAAAGCTAAGACACGCGCCTGTACGGGCCGCGACAGGCGCCCGCCCCCGCGTTGCGTCACTCCGACCTCATCGGCATCGTATGTTCCCACGGCCAATCGGCTTGGCTTGGCGCGGTCTGGCCTGTGAGAAAGCGGGCCGTGGGAACGTGGAATAACGCTTCAGCACACTCAACCAGACACGCATTCGATTTATTGAGTATCTACGGCAGGTGCACATATATTATAAAATGAGCCTCAACCAGGCGCTTTGATTTATATTCATCCTCAAAAATCTGAGTGAGATTTCGTCGCATTAACATTATAGACCCTGAAGACGCAGTGACTGCATTCGAAAGCTGTGGTAGGTTCCTACCAGGCTAGATCGGAAGATTCTTTTTTTTTAATGGAGGAGTGGTACCTACACCATCTGAGCGACACAATATTGTTTTCCGACATGCACGCGAACGAAGTCGCGGGCACAGCTAGTTAGAAATAAATGCTTTGACTTTTGCCTTCCTGATATTTATATAAGGAACAAAAAACTCTATCAGACCAACCCCGACCGACCCTTACTCGTTGAAGCGCCAGCCCGCGCCGCAGCTGAGCCAGTAGAGTTAAATTCCCCTATTAATAATAATAATGCCAATATTTTGATCCAGCCTGTCCCCACTTGCTGTCCCCCTAACAGTGACGCCTTGAGCCGAGGCCCGTACCCCACAGGGGGTGCCCTCAGCGTGCAGTCGCCTAGTATGTAATTTAGTTTTTAAGCCCTGGCTGGAGGCGTTAAGTTAATTCTTAATGGCAGCCCCAGGAAAGCCCGGTTAAGTAGTCACGGCCTCTCAAGGTCAACTACGAGATACCCAACAAAACAAAAAACAAAAATTCGGACCAACTGAGGTTTGAGTAGGGGAGAGGTGTGTCAATTGTTACAGGGAGGCAATTGTAACATATGTTATTTTACGGCATCTATCGTCGTGTAGCGGAATCTTTTGGTGGCAATCGAAGCTTTATTTGGTGTAGTTATACCGACCGAACTTATAGGAAAAACAGTTCGCGAGTGTGCTGTCAGTAGAAGATAGTTTCTGATACAGCAAGTTGAGTAAAATTATTGTTCGGCACAGTTTTTGTTATTCAAATGAAATGAAACCGTTTTACAATAGTTCAGTGGTGATTTTCGGATACTTTACTATCCAATCTACACGTGCAGGTATGTGAGTTGTTCAAATTTACCATAGATTTTTGTTAAATAAATCTTCAATGCAAAATGGCGGTAGTGGTGCAAAAGTAACAAAACAAGGAGGCGCAATTGTAACATGGTACAATTGACACTCTGTATTTTTCACACTAGTTTATTATTTAATAGTAACATTTTATTTTCAGAATCCATATAAAATGGTTTATAAACGACCTCGGAAGACATTGCGTGGCACCGTACCACCAGAAAAATATACTAAAGCTTGTGATTGTAATTAAGCAAATTCGTTGTTGCTACTAAAGGGTTAGGTTATGCGCGGAAATATGGCCATATAACGAAGACATTTTTCCTGACATTGATTTTGCTCCAGCCAGCGTTACCGACCAACCGAATGAAGAAATCACCCTTGATGAATCGGATCATCAAGATATGTCTTTTCCTGCAGAACTTTTATTATTATTCATCGCCATGTAGGAGTTCACTAGTAGATTTGGTCCCGCTTCCAAAAGCTCCTCGAGTCAAATCTAAGACTGGAAGAGGGAAAAGTGCAATATACACTGATACGCCAGGAAAGGAAGAGTTAGAGGCAAAACAAAGAAAGATTAATGGAAAAAGATACCAAAATTAAGAAATTGAAAACCTAAGCTGACGCAGAAGAAATAGACTAAACAAAATACTGAAAGAACTGAAAATAATGAAACAGGTAAAGATATAAATGAAGACACAGATGGTGCAGACAAAGATGATAATATTGTATAGGCTGTTTTGAACATTATAAAACCAGTAGAGAAGATTGGTTGTAATGCAGAGACTGCCATAAATGGGCACGCTCCAGCTATGAAAAAAATTATCAATTTTTTGTGTGCTTAATTAACTGTTTGTCGGAATGACTGTTATTGATTTAATAATTTTTTAAGTGTTTTAAGTTGATTTTTTATGTTTAGCGTGAACTGCTGACAAGGATTGATAGATTAATTGGTTTGATTTTTTTTTATTATTGACGAATTCTGTTTGTTACAATTGACTCTCATTGCTGTTACAATTGACCCTCTTACTGCAGCAATTGTAACACTATTAGTTGATCTCATTAAGTGCCATTTCTTCGAATGTTATCGACGTTTTTGTTATTTTATGTATTTTATTTTGTAATTAAATAACTTAACTATATTGTGACCAAAAATTATTGCGCTGTGATGGTTAATTAAAATATTATGAAGATTTGCTTTTTTTTTGTTACTATTGACACACCTCTCCCCTACTAGAAATGTCAGAAATCGCAAACAAACTTCCCATAAGTGCCGTAGGAAAAGACACGGAGATATTAGGGAACACAATATACCAGCGTATGACAACAGTCATTCGATTGTATTCCATCACTTCACTAGGCTGAATAGGGGCACAATAGAGGTTTAACTTTTTAGATGATTAGTATCCCGCTACACGTTTAAGGAGTTTGAAGTCAATCATGGCCCAATATAAGAATGCTATTTGAATGCAGCCATGGCCCAGTGACACACACATTTTGTATGGCCCGTCGCACGGTACAAGCGAGCTGTACCGCGGTAAAATGTATTGAAATAAAATGTACTTTTGTTTCGAATATGTTTTTTTTTTGGTTTTTCTGACGATTTTTGAAAGCAGCGGTGGCCCAGTGGTAACGGCTGAGACTTACAAGTTGTAGGTCGTAGATTCGAACCCAGGCGCTTTACTTTGTCTGAATCATTTTATCACTACTGCTCTCAAAACGATGAAGGAAAACATCGTGAGGAAACCGGCATGTCTGAGATCCAAACATTCGAAGACGCGTGACATCTACCGATCCGAATGGGCCCGCGATCGACCCGCGCCGCCACAATTTTACTAATAATTATTTTATTTCTAAACGTTGTTAAATCTAGATAAATGAATAATTGGGCACGCTACGACAGCGGCGGTAAGTCCCCTCTTTGAGGAGTGGCTTGAGCGGCCGGCACGGTGTCCTCACCTTCCGCCTGACGCAGGTCCGCACCGGACACGGTTGTTTCGGGAGGTTCCTATTTCGAATAAGGCGGGAAGAAACGCCCGGGTGTTTCCACTGCGAAGATCGCCCTGAGGAAACGATGGAGGTCTGCCCGGTTTGGATGGAGCACCGCAGTGTCCCTGTGGAGGCGATCGGCGACAGCGATCTCTCGCGACCGGCCCTGGTCCAGTACGGAGCGAGAGTGCATGGTTAGCCGTTACCTCCTTCTGCGAAGCAATAATGCTCGCAAAGAAGGAGGCGGCGCACGTGAGGGTGAGGCAGTATATGCACCCTCACGGCCCTAGTCGCCGCAGGAGACGCCCTGGGCGTCTGGAACACCACTGATTCTCGGCCACCGTAGGCGCGGGCTTGTGGACGGCGAGTAATGGGTAGCTCGCTGTCCAATCCCGGGTCGATGGCGCGTTGTGTTCCACGCGCGCCTCAAAGAGATGTCAGCATCAACTGATGGGGCCCGCAAGGGCCGATGCCTGCCAGGGGTGCGGGTTGTTCGAAAGAGATACCGCGGCGCCTGGCACACAGGCAACTGAGGGAACACGAGTGGCTTTTAGTCGGTAAAAGTCTGACACGCCCTCCGGCTCTACCCTGAGCGGTAGAAGTTATTAGATGATTTCCCACCAGCAAAAAATAATAATAATCAGTATAGGCGTGGTATTTAAATAAAAAATATCATGCTTGGGAGCCCTACCCTCAGCAGTGGAAGAAGGCACCGATGATGATGGTGATGATGATGATGCTTCTTCCGAACGAGTGCAAAACACGTACTTAGATGCATGTTCTGAACTCAAACAACGCTAGTGATGTCAAAGGAGGACGTATATCCTCATAACTGAACAGGCACGTGTTGATGAGGGTGCTCCCCCTTTCTGCATATCATAACGATTCCAATGCCATTCATACTGACCATGCAAATATATTAATTGCGTTATTTACGTTGTCAGGCAAAAAGATTTCTCTATTTTTTTTAAAGTTGTGGTGAAATCGGTTGTCATGGTATGGACATGTGATACGGAGGAATGAGGAAAATTTCGTGAGGAAAGTTTAGAGTATGAATGTCGTTGGCTAAAAGAGAAGGGGGAGACCAAAGAAACAATGGATGGTCTGTGTGAATGATGATATGGTTAGAAAGGGTGTGACTACCGAGATGACGACTAATAGAGAAGTGTGGAAGACAAAGACTTGTTGCGCCGACGTAAAATAAATTGGTACAAGGGCAGGAGAATTATGATGACGGAGCAATGGATTAGGATTTATTTTTTAAACGCTTCGGTTTGTGATGGCGGGTAACGCAACTGCTTCAATTTGATTCTTTTTACCTATTTTGGTATGGTAATTTTATTCTGGGTGCATTGTTTTCACACATAATCATATAATGAATTTACTTTGTTAAATATTGTACTTAAAACATTTTAAAAGAGTAACGGTGGAGTTTCTTGCCCATTCTTCTCCATACGAAACTACATTTTGGAAGGGGCGACTACAATCAATTCTATTTTAATGTAAATGTTGACGTTCAAAAGTGGCATTTAAGTGCCTATTTGAAATAAATGCTTTGCACTTTGCAATTAAAATGTTTTGCACAAAACACAAATTTGTAAAGGAACCATTACATGGACAGTATCTACGTGGTCTCTCTAGATTCCAATACTTTTCGATAAGATACCGCGCCCCACCCGACCATCGAGACGATGAAGGCCACCGCGATTTGCTAGATAGCACTCTCGCCGCCTTGCCTTGTGCTTTGCAGACAATCCGACGTATCCCCTATAAATAGTGAAACACGATAACGATTAAATTATGACTTAAGCGATTAATCCTAATCGTCGACTAATTGTTTCGATTATTCAAGACTGACTTTTCTAAATAGCAAACTAGCTTTTGCAAGTGGCATCGCCCGCGTGCTGGTCGAAAATTATGCTACGGGAACTTACTACCAGAATAAAAAGTTCCTACGTGTTGTTAATCCAGTGTTTTCTATCTGTGTGCCTAATTTCATCCAAATCCGTTCAGCCATCGTTGCGTGATTGAGTAACAAACATACAAACTTTCAGGATAGTAGGATTAATCACGTACGTATCTGAACTATTTTTGAAAGATTCACACGTGTCCTAAAATGAAATCTCCCACTACAAAAAAAAAAATATTATTAGACACATTTTTTCTGCTGTCTCGACTTACACATCATCACCCGGCCTAAACCGCTCAGGGTTTGAAATTTAGACAGCAGGTTCCGTGACGTAGGCATTTTTGAGCCACTTACTAAGAGAGCTTTTTTGGAAATGCTTAAAAATAAAAATTATTGTTTAGTTCGGTTTATTTTTACCTACCTGTAGTCCAACCACACAGTACCCCTTGTTTTAACCATTTCGATCTAAAGCATCGACCGCGTTCGGCGCTCCGATTGGTCCTTCACCAATCCAGGGCCAATCGGAGCGCCGAACGCCTTCGATCGAGACGGTTAAAAGAAACTCGCACTCAATCTTGACCCCGTTTGCAACCGACCCTCGATTGCAAACGGGTCAAGATTGTATGCTTATGCATAATAATCAATGATGACATAAGGCTTTTCCCAAAAACCTGGGGTCAGACAGAGAACTTTTTTATGTTTATTTCTTTATTTAAAAGGTACACCAACGACTTATTCACCAGACACATTAACAAAGGAAAATCACATTTCGATAGAGTTATGGTGAATTTATCACTTATAGGCGTACATAGCACTTACTTAAAAAATAGCTTTTTAAATATACATTTAACCAGAGTTTTTATTCGTAATGAGGATAGATAAATTAAATAAAACAAAGGACATAACCTTTTGTAAAAAAACAAAATCATAATCGAAATAAGAATTAAAAAATAAATTTAAGTTATTACTAGAATTAAAATGAAACATCAAAAAATAAAATCATAATCGCAATGAGAATATTACTAGAAGCAAAATTAAACGTTAAAATAAAAAAATAGCAGTCAAATAGAAATTCAAAATTCAAAACGTAGAACACGATAACGAGTGCAGAGAGAACATTCCAAATTTTTAAAGTGGCAATATGTGGCAAAAAACGAAAAAAATATAGTAGTAAAAAGTAGGTTATAAAATTATGATGCGTCGCTAATAGTTTTAAGTTTTCTGCGAAATTGGGTAAATGTGTCTGTATCAATATTGTTACAGATATCTATTTTATTATAATTTGCCATTAATCGATTCAAGGGGGCTTTAAGACCAAGGTTGGTTCTTGATGAGGACGATGTAAAGGTATTAATTTTGCGTAAGGATCTAATTACGGTACGCCTAGGTACAGGTAATTTCTGATAATAACTCAGGTACATCGGCCAGGTTATGGTCGATTTTGTAAAAACAAGAACTGATCAGAAGTGCTTCTACGTTGCTCAAGTGGTAACTTTTCAAGCATCTTTGTTGAACCCGGGACCTTACCCCACAAGGAGATATCGATTACCTTTTATTATTTATGATTAGATTATTAATGTTTATTTGAGAGTGTTTCATTTCATTTGATTTCTTCACCAAAAACAAAACGATTTTTTTTTTTGTAATCTGTACATTGTTAACTTTTTTGATTTCTATTATATAACCCTTTTTTTTCAAGGTGTTTACCCGACTGCGCCAGAAGGAGGGTTATGTTTTTCGAGTGTATGTATGTATTTTTCTTTGGCACACTCTGTAGCCGAAACGGCTTCATCGATTTCAGCTTGAGAGGTGCCGTTAGATTTGTCTTAATTGTGAGAGTGACACTGGTAATATAAAAAAAAACAAATTGTCGATATTAGGCGCCATATTGCTTTTAAAAAAAATCTCGAAAGCTGTTGAGCGGGGTATCAAAATAAAGGGTTTCATAAATAAGTCTTATTAACGTCAAAAATAATTATATTAAATAAGTCTTATTAACGTCAAAAATAATTATATTAACTATTAACTGTGAAATAATAAAGTAATTTACAAAATCAGAAAACCCGACTGCCTAAAAAGTGAACTTTAATTAAAAAATATACTTGTTTTAAAAGGATGACTATTATGAGGCATCTTCTTAAATTTAACAATAAATACCTTTATTGCCTCCGACTGTATGAAATTGTATGCAATAACTGAATACTATAATTATGTAGTATTCAGTCTAAAACTCATCCTTTTAAAACAAGTTTCTCGCTTCCATCTTTTTAAATTAAAGTTCACTTTTTAGGCAGTCGGGTTTTTTGATTTTGTATTTTTTTTATATACCTACTTAGGTGATTAGTATGTTATAAGGTTTTCTAAGTATTTTTTAATACACGAATACTTAACTAAAATATCCCTAACTTGATGACACAAATTAGGGACATTTTAGTTAATAGTGAGTGTGTATTTTCGGCATTAGAATCATTCTCATTCGTCGTCTGAATTTGTTGTACCCGATGGGCAAAAGTTTCGCCCCCAATTACACGGCACTTGGTGAAATGTGGGTGTACCTAAGGTACCTCAACGTAACCCTACGGGGATTATAGACGTGATATTATGTTAGAATCGTTGCGAGACCTCGCAAAATTTATTTAAAAAAAAAACATTGGAAATTTTGACGTCGTCGCTTCGATTTTATAAATTTCTAAAAAAACTTATTGCAATTGGACAAATGTTTATTTGTGTTATATATTCCTTTGACAGCTGTAGGTAAACGATTTTCGTTTTGAAGTTTTTAATGTCATCATCATCATCACCTGCTGCGGCTAGACTCTAATCTTTTCCAACCATGTTGGGGTAGGCTTCCAGTTAAATAAAATAATAAAAAAAATTGGTAAAATATACATTAGGTGTAAATTGTAAATTTGTTTCAGCATATCCTGCCATGCTGTTTCGTGTGGTGCCGGACGTAAAACAATAGGAATATCCCATTTCTTCCTGTGGGTGTCGTAGAAGGTGACTAAGGGACTTACTAAAGAATGGGCAGCAGCGTTCTCTATGCATTTGACCGCCATATTGCGATCGCCAACCCGCCTGCCAAGCGTGGCGATTATGGCAAATCCCCCTTTTGGGGGAGGCTTATGTCCAGCAGTGGACGTCTTTCGGCTGATATGATAATGATGATATAATGCCATAACATGGCGTGCAAATGTATTCACAATTAAGCGACTTCCATTGATACAAAAAACCCAAGATACACAATCAGCGTCTCAAAACCGTCCGCATAAATAGGGCGCAATGTGCGCAGGTGTCAAATAGTATCAGTCAGTCGTCTTTCAGTCTTTTTGGACATTGCTTTGTAAGAATCACTTTAAGTCATCCATGTAAGGCTGAATTTGCAAAAAAAATGAGTTTTATCAAATCTATAACCACTGACGTATAATTGGGGACAGTTTTGAATGTTACTTTTGTTCGAGACTGCATTTTGGGTATATCAATGGCGATATCAATTAATCTAATATAATATCTTTTAAATAGTAATAGTTTGTGTAAGGTTTTAATAAAATTATTATAAAACGGAAGTAAAAGGTTGGCAGCACTGACCGTGCTAATGACGTAAGCGGTGGGTTTTTGAAGGGCTTGGCTTGGCGGCACGAGGCGAGGGACTGGCACTAGATCGGACGGTGGAAGCGAACGGTCGTAAGATCAAATAAGTTTTGGTTCGCAATAAGTTTAGTTTTAAATACTTACCACAATAAGTTTTGTAATTGTGTGATTAATTTTAGGAGATAAGTTTTGATTAAAATAAGTTAAGAGAATAATAAATAAGTTTTGGAGGTTAGCTGTGGTTATATCTGAGATATCCTATATCTCAGAAGTGGGATCAAGATCCGTAAGTACACGCCTACTCACTGTATTTTTATACGTGCCAACCTTAAATTATAATTTTACTCTGTTAACGTAATAATCCGTTATTCGTGCTTTTCTAATTTTAACCAATTGCAAGTGGTTTTGTTTACCTTTGTAATTTCAAGCAAATTATATAGTTGTTCTACAAGGTTCGCCAAGGTTGCCTGGAAAAGATCGCGGAAATTATATAGTTGTTCTACAAGGTTCGCCAAGGTTGCCTGGAAAAGATCGCGGAAATTATATAGTTGTTCTACAAGGTTCGCCAAGGTTGCCTGGAAAAGATCGCGGAAATTATATAGTTGTTCTACAAGGTTCGCCAAGGTTGCCTGGAAAAGATCGCGGAAATTATATAGTTGTTCTACAAGGTTCGCCAAGGTTGCCTGGAAAAGATCGCGGAAATTATATAGTTGTTCTACAAGGTTCGCCAAGGTTGCCTGGAAAAGATCGCGGAAATTATATAGTTGTTCTACAAGGTTCGCCAAGGTTGCCTGGAAAAGATCGCGGAAATTATATAGTTGTTCTACAAGGTTCGCCAAGGTTGCCTGGAAAAGATCGCGCAAATTATATAGTTGTTCTACAAGGTTCGCCAAGGTTGCCTGGAAAAGATCGCGCAAATTATATAGTTGTTCTACAAGGTTCGCCAAGGTTGCCTGGAAAAGATCGCGCAAATTATATAGTTGTTCTACAAGGTTCGCCAAGGTTGCCTGGAAAAGATCGCGGAAATTATATAGTTGTTCTACAAGGTTCGCCAAGGTTGCCTGGAAAAGATCGCGCAAATTATATAGTTGTTCTACAAGGTTCGCCAAGGTTGCCTGGAAAAGATCGCGGAAAGCGATAAGGGCTCCCATTGTATATTTTGTAGTGTAGTTTTTTTTTTTTGTTATGTATTTTTGTGGCGTATAATAAAGTATATATAAATACTACTTATTAAAAGCATAATTTTAGTCTCCTACTTGTAGTCTTCCATCATAATTTTAAATTGCACGGGATTGCGGACCGTTGTCATTTATTCGAAGTATCATTGACTGGTTTAATTTTCTATTTTACCACGTTGGGAATGGTAATATGCATGATGGTGTTAAATCTTAACTCGAAGTTTCATTAACTGGGTTAATTTTCTACTGTACCACGTTGGGAAAGGCAACATAATATGATTGTGTTCAACGTTAATTAATGTTAAATATAATGAGATGAAAATATTTGGACTCATTATAGTTATCTTTAACTCTATTTATCTTGGTAACGGGACTCTTTAAGATATCGTGTTCTGTGACATTTTTTGATCCTCTATATGTCCATAGGTATTACCGCGTTTGGGTATTATCATCTACATACATGGGTACCTATTATCGTGCGACGCCAATTTGGAAAAAAAACAATGGCGGACGAAGGCGAGGCCAATAGGTTAAAAGCCCTTTGAAGCTTTAAGATTCAAATTTTCAGAATTTTTGGCAAAAACATTTTGACGTATTTGGTCCAGCGAAACCAGTAAAATTTTGAAATGAAAGCGATCTACGAGAAAAACACGTTTGGGACCCTCTGTTCTACACAATGGAATAAACTAAAAATCAGGGACCGAATTATCGGTATTTTATATGTAACGTTACCTATTACCATTATGTTAACAATAAAAAGTAACGTTAATAATAACGATACCCAAACTCAGTTAACTTTATCTAATTACCAGTATTAGTATCGGTAAAAGTAATAATTCTTGTACCGGTAATTTATACGTCTATCTCTTTCTAACTATGACGATCTTTCGGTGTGTGCACAGAACCAATATTAGGCGGAGGCGCGCAGGTCCACCAGCTTCGACGTGTTTTATATGGTTTTTTTAATGGTTTATTATGGAAAATATAAAAAAAATATTACCTACGTTGAGTTTTAGAAGTTTGTGGCGGTTATAGAGGGGGTGGAAATTTTCATTATTTTTGCTAACTAATTTTATTCCACACCTTTTTAATCGTGACTAAAAAAGTCAGATTTAGTTAGACAATCAAAATTTTAGCTGAAAAACGTCAAATTCAGAATAGCAAATTTGCCATTTTCACTAAATTAATCTCAGTGCCATCTTAGTGCTGTCAAACTAAAATATAGTTATGTCACTTTAGTCAATTTCAGAATGGGAAATCATTGGTTGACAGGAATAAACAAAATTATGGTGATTTTTAGTCTAGTTTAGAGGCATTTGTGACAAAATAATCGGCACCATTGTTTCTATGCTGCAGAAAATTATAATAAACGGTGGCTCAAATAAAAATTTAAAAAATTAAAAATTTCAGTGACCGAATCCTTACTAATATTATAAATGCGAAAGTAACTCTGTCTGTCTATCTGTCTATCGCGCTTTCATACCAAAACTACTGAACCGATTTAAATGAAATTTGGTACACAGATGAGAAAGGAAGGTCCTGAGACCTGTCTCACAACAACACCGTCTGCCTTACAACCCTTTTTTCGCATTAAAAAGTAGCCTATGTCCTGACATAGGCTACTTTTTAATGCGAAAAAAGGGTTGTAAGGGGTTGAAAAGTTGCATGGAAGTATCGTCATTTTGAGAGCTAGAGGCTTGAAACTTATTTTCTAGGCTGTTGATTCGATATAAATAAATATGACATTCAACGTTTTAAAAAGTTTTACCCTCAAGGGTGTAAAATAACAATAGGGGATGAAAGTTTGTTTGGAAATATGTACCTAAGGTTTATGTGAATGTTTTATAAGTTTGCGACAAGAGACAAAGAACCAAAGACACTAAGCCACGAGGACAAAGTCGCGAGCACAGTTAGTATTTCTATAAAACGAGATATTTTTGTCTCCAAAAAGGTATAGTTGCCCACATGCTTTTGGATACAATAAAATTGACTTTGATAGCGCCTTTATGAGGCACGTAAGATATGATAAAGCTTTTAATATTGTACCCAGAGATGTGTGGTCGACTGTACTTACATACAGACATAAGATTAATTAAAAAGTAACAATATAGTTATAACAATACGGTTTAAGTTGAAAAGTTGAAACTTCTTTCGGCCCACAATAATATTTTTTACACAAACAACTAGTTTTAAGGTAGGATATGGTCATAGGAACTTTTATTATTGTATGTATCACCTCATGTAACTACCCATATTTCAAGCAAATAAATGATTTGATTTGATTTGGTTTATAAATCAAAGGCAGTAGACGTAGGTAAGAAAGAGAGTAGAGAGGCCTTTGCCCAGCAGTGGGACGTTAGAAGAAAAAAAAAATGTAGACGTAGGTACGTTCGGCGTACGCAACGCGATGTTTGTGTGCCGTATGATTATGAAATGAAACACGCGCGAGCGCGAGTCTTATCGTATTCGTATCTTTCCGACCGTCGTAACATGCGTTGTTGCCGCTCTGCTTAAAAGAGCCGAACGCAAGGCCGCGAAGCGCTTGGTTCGGTTTGGCAACGTCGCAAAAAATGTTGCTTATTGTTAGATTTTAGCAAAGTAACGATATTGGTAACGCTTTTTAAATACCGATAAATCCATAGGATTTACCGGTATTTAAAAATTTAACGGTAGTTTTACAGGTATTTTATTGGTAACGGTAACCGTCCCTGCTAAAAAGTTAATAATCCCTGCTTTAAAGAGAGGCGGACTTGGCAATACTATAACAGTCTTGACACAAAACGCGATATATCTTACTTTAGCTCTAGCTTAAAGCTCTGAAACCTATCCTCTTGCAGCGAGGGGTGAGACAGGGAGACGTAATCTCTCCAAAACTGTTCACCGCTGCACTGGAGGATGTCTTCTAGGTTCTGGACTGGAGAGGTGCTGGCATCAACATCAATGGCGAGTACATCACTCACCTTCGGTTTGCCCAAGATATAGTTGTCATGGCTGAGACTATGGAGGACCTCAGTACAATGCTCGATGACCTCAGTGAAGCTTCCGAAAGAGTGGGTCTTAAAATGAACATGGACAAGACAAAGGTCATGTCCAATGCCCATGTAACACCCACTCTCATAACGGTCGGAGGCGGTGCACTCGAAGTTGTAGACGAGTACGTTTACCTAGGACAAACTGTCCAGTTAGGTAGGTCCAACTTCGAGAAAGAGGCCAATCGTCGAATCCGACTCGGTTGGGCAGCGTCCTACATACCGCAGTGTCTCAAGGCGAAAGTCTTTGACCAGTGCGTGTTGTCAGTGATGACATATGGAACCGAAACATGGTCGCTCACAATGGGCCTCATAAGAAGGCTTAAAGTCACCCAAAGGGCAATGGAAAGGGCTATGCTTGGAGTATCCTTACGTGATCGAATTAGGAATAAAGAGATCCGTAGGAGAACCAAGGTAACCGACGTAGCCCGAAGAATTGCCAAATTTACGTGGCAGTGGGTATGGCATGTTGCTCGCAGAACAGATGGCCGATGGGGCCGGAAGGTTCTGGAGTGGCGACCGCGTACCGGAAGACGTAAAGTTGGAAGGCCTACAAGGTGGACCGATGACCTTGTGAGGGCTGCAGGAGTCCGCTGGATGCGGAAGCACAGAACCGGTCGAGGTGGCGGAGTTTGGGGGAGGCGCATGTCCAGCAGTGGACGTTTTTTGGCTGAAATGATGATGATGATGAAGAATCTTATTCTGGAAATTGAATTGATTCACTTATTTAGACCGGGTCCGGTACCGGTTCACCTTAGCTATTCCTTTGGCACCGGCACTCATTCGCTCATTTTGGTTCCGCGGTTCCCCTAGAACATTATATTCATTTCGTTCACTGGATCATTTGGCACATTTTGTGCCGGTAAGGATTGTGAGGAATAAATAAGGTTCACGTGTCCGCGTTCGGAACTGGCACCTTTGTATTAGTACCTCCGTAGTTATCAACCGCTAACTCAATGCCCCAGCCAGGGCGAACTTATTATATTACCAAGGGGCTGCACGCTAAGGGCACCCCCTGTGTGGTATACTAACGAACCTCGGCTTAGGGTGTCGCTGGGACTAGGACTGCAAAATGGGACAGGCTGGATCTGAACTGGATAATTATTATTATCAGGGTATTTAAAGCTATAGGCTCAGCTAAGGCGCGGGCTGGTACTTTGTCGTGGCAGGGTCGGGGGAAATGATATTTGGTTACGATGTCTTGTTTATAGGTGGACAACTGTCCTTGTAATAGGTAATTTGAAAGAACGTCATCAACAGCATTTGTGCAACGTTTCAATTTCCCGCTGGCGTAACTCATGAGTAAAGAAGAAATGTTTGGCATACCATACATCACCAAGGACAACAATGTTTACTGGGCTATGAGAATGTGAAAGGCCATGGGCGTAGCCACGGTGGGGCAGGGTGGGGCGCTTGCCCCACCCTGGCTCTGACCTGTAAGGTACATAACCAAACCTAAAAAAATCTAGGTACTAACTACAATACATAATATCCGTAAGAAAGTTCACACTCGACAGTGGACACAAAAAATAATGCGATCAAAACAAGCGCGCGCGATTGCTCGCACGCGCGCAGCGGTCGGTCATGCGTTAGGCGTGAATTATACAGAAACGGCGTAAGGTGAAGGCGCGGCACAGGCGTAGCGTACGCAGTACATTTTGTATGCAGGCATGATGCCGCTTTTAAATGTTTTAATACAAAATGTACTGCGTACGATACGTAGCGTACGCAGTACATTTTGTATGCAGGCATGATGCCGCTTTTAAATGTTTTAATACAAAATGTACTGCGTACGATACGCCTGTGCTGCGCCTTCACCTTACGCCGTTTCTGTGTAATTAACGCCTTAGGGTGTGTCTAGACCTGGCGAATACGCCGCTCGCGAGCCGCTTGCGAACTGCGCGCGAGTGGCGCGCGCCCGGCGCAGGGGCTGCGTACGAACATGAAATGCACGCGCGCAGTACGCTAGCGGACAAGAAAGAGACTTGCGAAGGCGTTATGTGAAATATTTATTTAGAGAAGATTTTACAGACAGTGACTGTTGCGCCTAGCTAGTGTGCCAGTGTTGTGTTTCAAGCTATCTATCTATACATATACTTTAGTAGGCATCTACCGCATCTAAATCTAGTGAAAATTTTGAAATTGGGTTGGTTGAACTACTTCTTATAGTGCTCAATAGCAGGAACCAAGTGTCGACTACTTTAATTAATACCTACTTATCTGTCTGGTCTCTGATCTGAGACCTACAATCGGCAATGGATATTCGATCTTTTTTTAGCGCTGCTAGAGGTACGTATTTATCTATCTATTACTATTCCCATCTGTTATGCCAATCATTAAAATGAGCTTGAACGTGTCAACTTAAGTGGTAGTTTCCACAGCGAGGCTAAACTGTGGTACCACTTTTGGCAGAAAAAAATATGGCATTGAATGTTAGTGGCAGAACTGATAAAGGATTCAGATATGTTTTATCCGAGCATAAAAATTGCGCTTGCTATTTTACTGGCCCAACCGTGTACGACCTGTACTATAGAGAGGTCTTCCAATACGTTACGGCGTGTCAAGACGTGGCATCGCTCCACCATGAGTGAAAATTGTCTGAGCAGTCTGTGTAAGCTGAGTGTTCACAGGATGAGGATCGCCGAAGCGAAAAATAAATTGGAAGCCGAAGTGCTAAGGAGGTTCTGCCAGAACCCACACCGGCTTCTCTTAAAGTAATATTATGAAGTTAGTTTATACCTCAATAAATAAACAACCTATATTAAGTATGTGTAATTGTTTACTTATTGTACCTGAAAGTACTATCTATAGATAGATATAAACCTCTAAATTGACTGATTAACAAATTGGCATACGCCCAGAGCCCAAATACAGGGTGCTATAGGGTGTAAACTTTTTGTATGAAAAAATTAACCGGGGTAAGACCGCGGGTATAGTTTGCTAGTTACATAATATTTTAGACTGCTGCCCCACCCTGAGCCCATGGCTGGCTACGCCCATGTGAAAGGCATAGGGATGATGGAAACGTTCAAGCGACCTAGAAAGTTGAGACTAACCCTACCAAACTAGCAACCAGAGACGTCTTTTGCTCCAGAGCCCGGTATCTAGGCGCTGCTAGCACGCTCAAACAAATTGAGAGCTTATGTTTATGCGCTTTGTTTGCAAGGAAGTGGTGCACTCTATGAGAAAAACAGGCATACGATTCTCCGAAAATTAAGCAAACCCAAATTACCGAATTGATTTCTATGGCAGTATGGCGAGAGAAAAAGATAAACAAATGGCATTCTACCAGTTTACAATGTATAAATGTAATATTATATTACCTTCGCTCATTTCCTTCTTTTTAAAAGGCGAACCAAATAAACGTACACAGCAGCACGACGATTCACCTGTAATGTAGTATTTTCTAATGCAACAAATCGTCGGCAGTGCGATATTCCGTCTCTTTCTCGTAATCAAGGACATTTTTCGGTAACCGGTATAAAAACGGTAACCTAAATAGAGGTAACATATTTATTTTTCTTGGTTACCCAGATAGCGGTAACCGTAAGTCGTAGAGGTAACCGAAATTCTTCAATACCGGTACCGTAATTTATAAAGGTTTTCGGTCCCTGGAATACATGCAAACCTCACCAAGAATAAGTTAGTAGCGTTGGGTCTAGCGGGGCAATGATAGTAAGATATATGTGATTTGGAACATCAACAAAAAATACGTCAGAAAACCTTACAAAAAATAACAATATTTTATTTCAATACAAAAAACCGCGGTACGGCTCGCTTGTACAACTTGATGTTTCACAACAAAATGTGTTAATGTGGTGTAGCAGATATAGCAACGCGGTGCTGGTCCGACCGCCTCATTCTGCACCAGCTTTAAGCCCACGTTCCCACGGACGTAATAATATCGCGGCGGGATTTTGCCGCGCAGTGCTTTGCACCGAGAGTGGATTGTCAATGCTCGTTTCAACACCGACAGTTGAAAATCCAGTGCGCAAAAAAATCCCGCTGCGATTTTATTACGTCCATGTGGACATCGACTAAGGGAGGTCGAGAAATCGTCAAACACATTCTGATAAAATGTATTGAGCCAGTCTCCTGTCAGTTTTGGTCAGTGGGGTTAGGAAACGTCTCAACAGTTATTTTCGCACAGCAATTAAAACAATAAAGACTTCTTCAGACAGGCACGAAGCGACAGCACGACGCGATACTTGTAAGAAATTTCCATGACGTTTTCATAGAATATGTTCTACATGGGTCGCGTCGCCCCTGTTTGCAGGAGCCTTAAACTGTTACACAGTTTGTTACCTGATGTTATGATTTTAGTTTGAAATTATTACAAATTAACAAACTAATTTATACAACCTATAAAACTTTACAGTATACTGGGTGGCTGGTACATCGACGAGCAACCTGTTACTACGGATTCAGTACTTGACTATGTTATGAACTTATGAACCACCGTGCGTAATTTTTTTTGTCGATTATTAAAACACAATTTACTGTAGGTACCTACATTGCATACATTTTGACCAACAAAAAAATATACGCTAGAATCATGTGCAGAATTAATGGTTACAGTTTGCATGCACGTCTCTGTCCCTTTTTTTTTTTTTTTTTTGAGTGGGAAATCATCAAATAACTTCTCCCGCTCTGGGTGGAGCGGGAGGGCGTGTCAGACTTTTACTGACTAAAACCCACCCGTGTTCCCTCAGTTGCCTGTGTGCCAGGGGCCGCGGTATCTCTTTCGAACAACCCGCACCCCTGGCAGGCATCGGTCCTTGCGGACCCCACCTATTGGTGCTGACATCTCTTTGAGGCGCGCGTGGAACACGAAGCGCCGTCGACCCGGGCTTGGTCCTTACCGGACAGCGAGCTACCCATTACTCGCCGTCCGCAAGCCCGCGCCTACGGTGGCCGGGAATCAGCCTGGGATTCCCGACGCCCAGGGCTTCTCCCGCGGCGACTACAGCCGTGAGGGCGCATATACTGCCTCTCCCTCACGTGCGCCGCCTCCCTCTTTGCGAGCATTACTGCTTCGCAGAAGGAGGTGACGGCTAACCATTCACTCTCGCTCCGTACCATGGCCTGCACCAGGGCCGGACGCGAGAGAGCGCCGCCGCCGATCGCCTCCACGAGGACACAGCGGTGCTCCGCCCAAGCCGGGCAGACCGCCACCGTATGCTCCACCGTGTCCTCAGGGCGATCTTCGCAATGGAAGCACCCGGGCGTTTCCTCCCGCCTTATACGAAACAGGAACCTCCCGAAACAACCGTGTCCGGTGAGGACCTGCGTCAGGCGGAAGGTGAGGACGCCATGCCGCCTCTCAAGCCACTCCTCAAAGAGGGGACTTACCGCCGCAATCGTGGCGTGCCCAGCACTGGGTTGCGACAATCGCGCTCTCCATGTCGCCATGAGATCCCGCCGGAGCTCTGTCCGCTGCACCTCGATTTCTCGCGGCAGCGGAGTAACGCCCCGGCGTTTGGCCTCCTCGCGCCACTCCCAGATATGCGCGAGGACCTTTGCCTCCAGATCCCATGGCGGTAATCCGGCAAGGAGGCCCGCCGCCTCACCTGAGATCGTGCGGTATCCCCGGATCATCCTGATCGCCATGACCCTATGGGACGCCTTCAGCTTTCGCGCTGGTTGGCGCCCCAATGTAGGCGCCCACACCGGCGCCCCGTATAGGGCCATGGACCGCACACGTCTCTGTCTGTGGAAGACTGTACATTATGTGAGATACATAGTTACAATAACAGGCAACACAACACACAGACACAACATCACATATTATGTTTGATCTAAAGTTGTGGACCAACACCCAACAAGTGATTGCTCTTATCTATTATCAAAATATCAAAGGAAATAGCCAACTACTATCATTTATTCTAACATGTAGGTCTTGCAGCGTGAACGATGCCTTAACCAATGTTTGATAGATTGTATTGCAACATTAATAAAGTTATTGTTCACTATAAAATTGAACTATCCTACCAATTTTATAAATGTGAAAGTTTGTGGGGATGGATGTTTGCAATTTGGCACACAGGTAGTTCAAAATCTGTATTACCACATAGGATACTTTTATCCGGCAGTACGTTCCCGTGGGATAATTTTCGACCTACACGCGGGCGAAGCCGCTGGCAAAAGCCAGTCAGAAATAATCCCAAGTGATTAACAGTAGTTAATGTGTGCTAGTCTAAGTAAAACACAAAACGTTTTATATGGTGACTTCCTCATCATACTATCAAGTTACAGACAGATTAGTAATCAGAAAAAAATCACTAAGCACCTGTTCACATGCAGCTGTCCTGTGCAATATGTTTTAAATATGATAAAGTTGAATTCAGCCTCGGTGATCTGGTGGCTGCAAGTGCTACAGGTGAGCAGGAGGTTCTGGGTTCCATTCCCAGGTTGGGCAAAGCTTTATGGGTTTTATACCTGGAATGTCTCAGTAGTAGCCAGGAATCTGTATTTGTACCCGGTTGATGGCCATAGGGTTGCCCTATCACATAGGACTGTGTAAAATGCAAGTGTACTACCAGTACACCCGTGCCCAACCCTTTCCGAGAAACAAGGCGTGATGTTATAGTTGCGCATACGCAGTTAACAAAATAGGTATCATCACGTGATTTGGGGCCTAAATGTTATTGCATTCGCTTTAGTTACCTATTCCTAACAAGAAATCACATACAGTGTTCATTTAATTATAGGATATAAAAATTCGCAGTGGCTGTAGTTTGTATTTAGAACAATGACAATGCATGGAGCATTAGGAAAAAAATCAGTTTTAACAGTAATCTGCTTGCATTAAACAATTATCTGCTTGTTTAATAACACAAATTTCAGAGCTCAGCATTCACTGGGGTGTTCTCAGGGCGAGCTGACAGTTCACCACTGCACAGAAGCATGTTACACTGGGGATTTTTGTGGTTGTCCACCCCGTCCAGACTTTTTCCTGTGTTGTAATTTGTCTAGACTATTGGTCTAAACCTGATTTTTTTATTATGATTTCTATGATGAGTACATTGTCTGGCCTTTTTCGTACATGTATGGCTTTTTGTCAATACTGCTGAAATTTCGAAATTGAGATGGCGACACTATATTAGGCAGGCCACACATAATTATTTGAGATCATATTAAATGAAGGTGAACTAGGAACAGTAATAGTTGCACTGAACTAGCTTCAATATTCCACTGTTCTTTCTGTCAAAAGTTGATTACATAGTTACCTCAATTTACTGTGTGATACCAAGTATATTAAAAGTTATTGTTTTCATTTTTAATGATATGTGTACAAAATATTGCAATATATTTTAAAAGACTAACGGTGTAGTTTATTGCCCATTCTTTTCATACAAAACTACCTTTTGGAAGGTCCAACTAGAACCAATTCTAATTTTAAGACATCCTAAAGTGCCTTTTATGTTACAATTTGGAATATATTATTTGACTTTATGTTATGTGTGTACAAATATAAATCCCTACTCCTTACTAAAATTATAAATGTGAAAGTAACTCCGCCTGTCTGTCTGTCTGTTACAGCTCCGACCGATCGTCATGAAATTTGCAAGAGATATAGCCTGGGATATGGAGAAGGATTTAAGCTAGTTTTTTACGCGATAACCGACAACCACGCGGGCGGAGCCGCTGGCAAAAGCTAATAATAAATATTGTTATTTCTCTGGATAATGTTCGAAGCACGGCACTGGTGGTTACCCAAACACTGATACTGATCTGAGTAATGCAATGTTTTGTCATGCACCAATGTCATAATGTTCACCAAGTTATCGGGAAAGTTACCTCAAGCTAACTGTTAGTGGCTGGTTACTGGCTCACTGCAATGTACTAAACTATCAGATTATGATTGTATTGGTGCAATAACTACCTGGTCATCACAGATGTAGACAAGGCTGATTTTTCAATAGTCAGATAACTTTTATCTGAGGAATAAATATTGCAGCTTGACAACGATTGTATAGAAAATATGTCCTGTCAGATTTTTTTCTTCAGATAAAAGATATCTGACTATTGAAAAATTAGGCCTTAAAGATTTAAGAAGAACAGTATGAACTGGATTGCTTATTGTTTAATCGATGGGTGTGAAGTAAAAAGAGTTTTCTATAAAATGGTAACTTTAATAGAGAGCTTTAAAGGAAAAATGCTACATATTTCTTGACAGATTGTGATGATCGCCAACAGAGTGCCCTTATATCCAGAAATGCTGCAGCACACATATTGTTACCTTGTGAGTTTTGTTTTGTCTGCGCTTGTTACCCTGTCTGTATCATTTTATGTATACGTATGTTTGTATATGAGTCTTGTTACTTGAATTAAACTAATTTTATCTTATTTATTTATTACATAAGTTATACTCAAAACAGAATTTTAATATTTTTTTTTTAAATATTGCAGTTGTTGCCTGCATTTACTTTGTACCTAACAAAATAAAGTAGTAAATCAAATGAGTCACTACAACTGGTCCAGCTGAGTTTAACTTTTAGCGTCAGAACCTTTTACAAATTTCGTTTTTGGTGGAATCATAATAGAGGCATAAGTGTACTGACACGGGTTTAGTAAAAGTAAGACAGAATATAGTCAACTTTACACTAAATAATGGCAATCAATAGTTGACATGCATAATAAAAAATCGAACGTCAAACATTGTGAGAAATCTGTCTCATGTAAATATAATAGAAATGGACTGACTTAAACAGATATCAGATCTTTCAATTTTTGTTCATATGCTGCACAGCATCATCTTGTGGGGTATTTAGTTTAAACCTATCCTAGTAATTTAACAGTAGGTAAACTGGTTAATTCATCTAGAATTCTAGATCATGCTAGTGCCTTCTTCAAGAAGAGGACTTTGTTCTGCAGTATGACAGTAACAGACTGGTATCATTATTTACTCTGATGAATTACCAGCTCAATGATAGAATCATACTGATGCATGTACTCCTCCTGGAAAATATTTTGTACCCATGTGAGCTATGCTTTTTGTTGACCCTGTCTAATTAGCTTCTTACATACTTAAACCATTTAAAAGGCTGAAAAGTAGGGTGTTATTGCTCCAGCATTATGTGTAGGAACAACTAAAAACACAAATCAAGTGAATAAGAATAAATAAAGAGAACTTTCACGGAAACCTAAGTGGAAGAGTTTGCGTTTACGCCTGGCCATCTGGGCTGGCCGGCTGCGCGCCCGGGGCGAGGCAGCGCAGCGCCTTGCTGGCAGGCGCGGCACTCAGCACGTGGCGGAGCACTCACCGCTGTGTTCCGTGAATATGTTGGAGCCCAGCATGCGGGGGTCCTTCGGCACGCGCGGCTTGCTGCGCGCCGAGCGCATGGACGCGCCGCTGGCCGTGCCGCGCTCCTTCGCCTGCTGCGCCCCCATGCTGCAGCCCGCCGGTGCCCGCCCTCCGCCGCTCTGCTACTGGACGCACTAATACAATAACACCGCCGACGCGACGTACTCAACCTCCATACTTGTCGCCACTCCACTACGATTTGATAGCACTTTGTGTCCTTTGTCTAGAAATAAATTTCTTATAAACTACCCCAAGGGCATTCTGTTGATCAAACAGTTTCTCGAACACACATTACCAGAATTAGCCACTCACAAAAAATAACACAACCACCGCCATTAAGTGTGTGACTGACATGTTTGTTTGACGTCGATTTTTTAGTTTAACATTCGACCGTCGAGGGCAGCACTGCTGAATTGTCGACCGGCTTTTGATTCTAGGGCCACATTCCGTATTAGAAAAAAACTTTTTCCAAAAAAAAAACAACCGACTTCCAAAAAAACACTACAAAGTGAAAAATAACTTTAATTTCGGAAGTCGGTGTCTTTGGAGCTGTATTTGAATTTTTTGTCACCGCCTTCCGAAATTAAAGTTATTTTTCACTTTGTAGTGTTTTTTTGGAAGTCGGTTGTTTTTTTTTTGGAAAAAGTTTTTATTTTTCACTTTTTAGTGGTTCACATGTGCTTACACCTTCACAGCATACTGGCGTGATGTTATGTTATGAACTGGTGTAAGCAATAGACAGAGATGAGATTTCAGCAATCCCAATCCATTTGCTATCATTTATTGAGGAGTTCCGTTGCATATCTCCGAAGTTCTTCATCAGATCTTCACCAAATTGAAATGGAACCACTCTGAGAAAGTACTCTTCCAAAAAATACCTAAATCGCTTTGTGTGCCTATAAAATTTGAAGAGTTCTCTCCATTTCTCCAGGATCCCATCATCAGATCCTGACTTGATGATCATGGGACCACCTGGGAAGTATACCCTTTCAAACAAAAAAAACAAAATTCAAATCGGTCCAGCCATCTTCGAGTAATCGGGGAACATACATAAAAAAAAATAAAAAAAAAAAAAAAAAAAAAAAAAAAAAAGGTTCCGACGAATTGATAACCTCCTCCTTTTTGAAGTCGGTTAAAAATAGCGCTGTGAGCGCTCACATCAATAATTTGCGTTCCGATATAGATATCACGATTATGGCAGCAAAGAACTGTCATTTTTGTCAACAATACGGAACGCTCGTGAACGCGCTAACAGTGCTGACTTAACGTTAAAACCTATTTAAACCATATAAAACTTGTATTCACCACAAATTTCGTCTTATTTGGTTAGGCGGCGACTCTAGCCAAACGCACTATATCCAAGTTAGCTAAAGTTAGGAAACGATTCAAAAAACAAAACAGCACAACTGTCATTTTTGACAGCGCTCACAGTGATATTAGTATTACGCATGGTCGGCGTTATTGCAAGATGGCGCATGTCATGACGTCATCTATGACGACTCACGGGATATTGTTATCGCGCTCACGCCAATTCGGAACGGGTGTGAGCACGCTCAAATCGATATTATCGTATCTCGGAACGTAACCTAGGTTAACGTGTGTCATAGACTTCGAGCGAGTAGTTAGCTGTTAGCTTGCTACATATGAGTAATCTGTGCTGTCAGTTCACAATAAATGTCTGCTACAAGCCCGCCTCTTATTAGAACATTGGCGACGAGGAAAATTGGTAATGTGAAATGTGTGTGTCAGCATGCATCGAACAACTCGAGTGGAACAGTTAATATGGAAAATCTTGTTTAGTGCAGTTATTTCTTGATAATAAATATGTCTATCGGTAAAATAGGCGAATATAATGTGCAAGCCGGCAACTGCACCCTAATTGCGTAACACGCGATTAATCATAATCGGTTTCATTTTGACAGTTCAACAATATTCATTGCGTTATTTACGTTGCTGAGCAGACACATTTTTCGAACAAATGAAGCAATGGTTTAGCCATTTGTTTCAATACGAAACAAATTATGATGAATCGTGAGTTACGCAATTAGGGTGCTGGTTGGCATATATTGAACGGGTAGAAACACAGACTTATATTGGCTAGACGACGCAAGCATAATTATGTACTTCGCTTGTAAAAAGGGAGTAAAATTTACTTCCTTCAGCCTTCCTTCATTCAGTCCGCGCTCTGACGTTCTTGATCACAGAACATAATATACTCTAGGGACTCTTGATGCCAGACGTCAAACAAAAACTAAAAAATGCCAAATTGTGCGGTATTGAGCTGTAAAAATTACACCAAAAAAGTGGGACGAGATACTTAATGGAAACGTTTCCTTTCATCGGTGAGTCATTTTGTTATTAAAATATGTGTTTTTTATTGCAAAATTAATTATTATATGTTCATTGTGGTTTTACAATGACCATTATGTAACTGAGTGTGTATCGAACAATTCATAATACATTGACGTTTTTATTTACAAGGCAGTATCTAGGACTTGTTCGTTAAAACACGCAATGAAAATTAAAATTATCGATATTTTCACTTGTCGCTCAGCTTCGTGGTACAGTCGCTATTCTCATTTTTCTGTCAAATAAAACAAATAGTGTTGTACACACAGTTTGTACAGTTGTTCTCGGTTGTAATCGATTTTGGAAACAGAGGAATGATAATGTTTGTGTTGGGTATTTTGTGACATGTATTTTTTTTACTCGCTATGTTTCAATTTAGTGATTTTGTTCATAATATTATTAATTTTATTTACAGATTTCCAAGTGATCCCAAATTTAAAGAGAAATGGATTGAAGCGACGTGGCATGAAAATTGGTTCCCAAAACAATGTAGTCGAATTTGCTGTGTTCATTTTATTGAAGGCAGCTTTACGGAAACAAAAACATTTCGACGCCTAACTACAAACAATTAACTGCTTACGGCCACTTAACAAAATTTCATATTTCTTACTAGTCTACTCTGCTAGAACCAAACTTAATGATATTCCAATAACAATTTGACATACCTGTAACTTAAAGAGCGGTGAACTTAAACAATAACATGCAAACGGACGTGTGCGCGAGCGACCTCTCGCACCAAAGACTAATGGCGGCGGGGTCTTTGAATCGTTTTGAATCGTTTACTCGCGGACGAGGAGGTCCCATCACTAAATCGCTCTTGTGACGTCACAGTAGGTAGAAAAATAATGGCACGCTTGGGCTACGTTGCGAGATACAATAATATCGATTTGAGCGTGCTCACACCCGTTCCGAATTGGCGTGAGCGCGATAACGATATCCCGTGAATCGTCATAGATGACGTCATGACATGCGCCATCTTGCGATAACGCCGACCATGCGTACTATTAGGCCACATTCCGAATAAGAAAAATAGCGCTGTAAGCGCTCACATCAATAATTTGCGTTCCGATATAGATATCACGATTATGGCAGCAAAGAACTGTCATTTTTGTCTACAATACGGAACGCTCGTGAACGCGCTAACAGTGGTCACTTAATGTTAAAACCTATTTAAACCATATAAAACTTGTATACATCACAAATTTCGTCTTATTTGGTTAGGTGGCGACTCTAGCAAGACGCACTATATCCAAATTAGCTAAAGTCAGGAAACGATTCAAAAAACAAAACAGCACAACTGTCATTTTTGACAGCGCTCACAGTGATATTAATAATACGCATGGTCGGCGTTATCGCAAGATGGCGCATGTCATGACGTCATCTATGACGATTCACGGGATATCGTTATCGCGCTCACGCCAATTAGGAACGGGTGTGAGCACGCTCAAATCGATATTATCATATCTCGGAACGTAGCCTTAATAACACTGTGAGCGCTGTCAAAAATGACAGTTGTGCTGTTTTGTTTTTTTGAATCGTTTCCTAACTTTAGCTAACTTGGATATAGTGCGTCTGGCTAGAGTCGCCACCTTACCAAATAAGACGAAATTTGTGATGTATACAGTTTTATAGGGTTTAAATAGGTTTTAACATTAAGTGAGCACTGTTAGCGCGTTCACGAGCGTTCCGTATTGTTGACAAAAATGACAGTTCTTTGCTGCCATAATCGTGATATCTTTATCGGAACGTAAATTATTGATGTGAGCGCTCACAGCGCTATTTTTCTTATTCGGAATGTGGTTGTGGCCTTGGTTTTCATACAGACGATGACACTTGCGTAATCTAGCCAATTTATGTCTGTGGGTGTAAAAAAAGCGCGGGAATTATCGAATTTGGCGGGCGTGATTTTTCTTTCGTTTTCATAAAAATAATAAAAAACGTTTACGATTGGAGATAAGTTGTGTAGATTTAAGTAAATATTCATTAGATTAGTTATTGTAATTGTTTGTAGATATAATTCTTCATATTTAGGGTAAGTTTTTTATATTTTATTTTTTCTGTCCACAATGGACAATGAACCACCCGATTCGGGGGGCACAGTCCCCTCGGTCGGTTATAATGTTACAATTTTTGAATCCAGTATGGATACAGACTCGTCCATAACCAGATCGGAGCGGAAAAGGACTAGAGCTCCACGAAAAATATGTAAAAATTGTAATAAAAGAAGGCGAAATGGTCACTCAACTGTAACAAATAATAATTCAGAAACAAATTGCTATTGTGATAATGACTCGGTAATAACAATGAGTCCAAAAATAACATCAGACGTACCGGTACATCCAATTTTAGTTCACCAAGAAGCCACTCCACGTTCTGTGGATGGTCCCCAGATTGAAAACCTCATAAAATCAGATCTTCCCCAGAAGGCGCCACAGGTTGCTAGGGCTTTGTACGAAGCCACAGACCTGTCGCCATACGTTGTACACATCCAAAAAATTTTTGATACACAAAACTCGGCTCAAACATTACACCCAATAACTTTAGGACATTTTCTTAAAAAACGCAGGTTCAACAACATTATTAACGGTTCACTAAAACGCATTGGTCGAAATAGAATATCACTAAGCTTCTCCCGTTACGTAGATACAAACTCTTTTTTAAATGACCCAAATTTGGCAAAAGAGAAAAATTAAAGGCATTTGTTCCATCTTTTAATGTGTGTCGTATTGGACTTATTAAAGGCGTACCTACCGAATGGTCTCCGGAGGAAATAATGGAAAATATATCTGTCCCCGCTGGATGCGGGAAAGTCATCAAAGCAAGGCGTCTCAATTATAAAATACACGAACCGACCCCTGTGTGGAAACCATCCCAAACAGTCGTGCTCACCTTTGACGGACCAATTTTACCAAAACGTGTGTTTTGTTGTTACAATTCCATGCCAGTGGAATTGTATACATTCCCAACAATTCAATGTTTTAATTGTTGTCGTTTTGGCCATACAAAGGTACAATGCAGGTCGAACCCTCAGTGCTTCAAGTGTGGGGAGAAACATTCTGCTGACACTTGCAGTATTGAAGACGAGAGTAATAGTAAATGCTGTCATTGCGGTGGCATTCATTACGCCATCAATAAAAAATGCCCAGAATTTGAGAGACAAAAATCAATTAAGCATTATATGGCCCATAGCTGCGTGTCGTATGCTGAAGCGTCGCAACTACATCCACCAATCTCAAAATTGTAGGCAGATGTGGTAACATCTGCCCCATTACATACCACTAACAATTCTTTCTTTTCACAAACTGCACCCCAATCACGTAACACACCAATTGTCTCCTCACAAAAAAAAACGGTATTCCTGAAACCTCGGGATCCCCCAAAAACAGCTAAGGGGTATGACCGGGCAGCTCATCAAGCATTAATCAGTAATGAAGTTTCTGTGTCAGGGAATGGTGTTGCATTCCAAAATAAAACAACAAATAATAATGAGAATCAAATTTTAAATTTAATAATCATGCTAATTAATACCTTATCTAAAAATAATAATATTGAACCGTCCAACGTTGCCACTGTAATTGATACTCTGTCTAACTTATTTAACCATCATAATGGATCCAAATCTATCCAAGATTGTCCAGTGGAACAGTCGCAGCATTGTGAATAAAAAATCTGATCTGTCCTACATATTGTACAAATATGATCCCTTTGCAGTCGCTCTCTGTGAGACATGGCTTAAACCAGGGTTCTCTTTTAGAATTCCTGGCTATGCGTGTCTAAGAACAGACAGAAGCGATGGGTATGGCGGGGTCGCCATACTTATTAAAAATAACTTGTCTTTTCAATCTTTTCCTCTTCCAAGTCTCAGTGACGAAATATCTGCTGTCGCTGCTATTGTAAATAAAATCTGTTTAGTAAGTATATATTATTCTCGTCCCACTGTAAATATTCTTTCTGAAATAAGTAATCTTCTTTCAGTTTTACCTAAACCATTTTTGGTAATGGGCGACTTTAATACACAACATCAGTCCTGGGGTAGTTCTAGTTCAAATTACTATGGGGAAAAGTTATTAGAAATTCTAGACTCTAATAATTTGTGTATTTTAAATACGTGTCTCCCAACACGCCAATCAAATCCAGATGAGGGAATAAGTGCCCCTGACCTCTCAATCTGCACACCTGAGTTAGCATCGACATTATCCTGGTCTCCTTTACCGTCTTCTTATGGTAGTGATCATTACCCTTTAATCATTTCTTTTCCACATAAAAAACCAACTGCTTGCAATCCAACACCACGATTAAAGTATAGACTTCAAAATGCAGATTGGGATACATACAAAAATTGTGTAGAAGAAAGAATTCTTGCTCTAACTAACTCCTTACAACTACATGATCCCCAGCTATTATCTAATCAAATAACAAGAATTTTAATAGAGGTGGCAGATAATACTTTCCCTATTAAGAATGGTGCTATAGGCAAAATTCCTTCACCACCTTGGTGGGATGCTGAGTGCACTCAGGCCATTAAAAAAAGAAAAGAAGCAGAAAAAAATTATGGTCATACTATGACTCGTCACAATTTTGAAATATACCTAGATGCTGCTCGTACAACTCGTAAGCTCCTTAGGAAAAAGAAATTTGAAGGTTGGCAAAGATTCTGTGCATCTATCTCGCCAGAAGTTAATGCATCTCTAGTATGGCAAAATATTAGGAGATTTAGGTCAGCATTCAGTGACACAACAGCCTCAAAACTCCCATTAAAATTAGCCAATGAATTTATGGATCATTTAGCTCCTCCTTCGGTCCCAGAACAGAGATCTTTAATGCACTTTCCCTATGTTCCTATTCCTAATTCTGAGTTGAATTCCCTGTTCACACTAAGTGAGTTGAAAGGAGTCCTTTCACATGTTAAGGATTCAGCTCCTGGTGAAGATGGTATACCATATTCATTTATAGTTGAATCTGTCTGACGCTGTTCTCTTAATATATTTGAATCTCATCAATACAGCTATGATACCTGGCAACATTCCATCAAGTTGGAAGTCTCAAACAATTATTCTAACTTAACAGACAGCTGTGCTGCTGGGGAGTTTGTTCCGCTACTTCTTCTTCCCAGCTAAAGCACTAGGAAGTGGTGAAGGGCGGGCGTTTTTGGGGGGACTGTCTTATGTAATTTTATTTTGACGTTCAAAAAGAGCTGACTCTCAGCCTAGTTTGAATAAATGACTTTTGATTTTGATTTTGATTCCTATTCTGAAACCAAACAAACCTTCTTCTAATGTTACTTCTTATCGACCGATTGCACTTTCTACAGTTCTTGCTAAAATTGCTGAACATCTCATTAAGAATCGTTTGGAGTGGTTTTTGGAAAGCAAAAACTTACTAGCTACATCACAGTTTGGTTTTAGGAAGGGTAAAAGTACGATAGACAGCCTTAGTGTGTTCACAACTGATATTCGTTAAGCCTTCTCTTCTAATAACTCTGTAATTGCTGCTTTCCTTGATATTAGCTCAGCTTACGATAATGTCCTGATATCAATCCTAGAACAAAAGCTGAACTCATTACAAGTTCCAACAATGTTGTCTAAGTTAATAATTAACATGCTTTCAGAGAGATCTTTAAATCTTCATATTGAAGGGTATACATTTACCCGTTTAGTTTGGAAAGGTCTCCCTCAAGGTTCTGTAATTAGTCCAATTCTCTACAATATTTACACTTATGATTTGGAATCCTCTCTAAATGAGTCAGTACAAGTCCTTCAATATGCAGATGATTTACTTCTTTATTTATCTGGTCATTCTGTTGCAAATATTTGTACTTCCTTAACCTCTTCTTTATGCTTACTGAAGACTTGGCTAGAAACCAATGGTCTACACCTGTCAATTGATAAAAGTAACATTGTCTTGTTTACTAGAATGCGTATGCCTCCTATAGTTACAGTAAAGTATAATAATATCCCTATGCCTGTTAAAAACCAGGTAAAAATTTTAGGCCTTATTTTGGATACACATCTTACTGGTTTACCACACTGTGATTATATAGCTACTAAATGCGAACGAAATATCAACATAATTAGGAGTCTTGCTGGTGTTTGGTGGGGAGCACATCCCTTTTCATTAAAATTACTGACAACACCTTGATTAGAAGCTTATTAGATTATGGGACTTTTTTGCTGGAACCTGCTAATGTTGCTGGTCTTAAGAAACTGGGGGCCGATTCTACTAATTTGCAACGTT
The DNA here is from genome assembly GCA_947359405.1 of Antitype chi. NCBI lineage: Eukaryota > Metazoa > Arthropoda > Insecta > Lepidoptera > Noctuidae > Antitype > Antitype chi. Next base: position 421,998 of record OX375807.1, read on the forward strand.
ACACGTTAAATTGTGTTTCCACAACAGTTCGATTTCGATCGCCGTTCGATAGTTACATAAAAAGTCTTTCTACTACTTTATAAGCAAAATGGAAACTAAACTTAAAACGAATTGCAACTGAACTGTAGCGGGAACACAGCGGGTTACCCGCGTTACCAACATGCCAAAATAATATGTTTTATTAATACCCCAAAGAAAAAAGTTGAATCTAAAAATGTTACTAAACACGAATATGTGGCATTAAAAGTATTTTCTATAATTAAAAGACATAATGATCATAATTTTATCATTAACTTTGTCCTATAGATTTTATTGTTACAAAAATACATTTCAACAAAAACTCAGAAGAACGTTTCGTTTTAATTCCCTAGCTGGCCGAAGCTGTGAAACCAAACGTCTCGGTATGTCAAAGACTCGAAGGAGACTGTTTTTTTTGGGCCCCCCTGTATTATAACGTCGTATTATACCAAAAAAAAAAACATGTATTGAAGCGTTTTTATCGGTGTTATGACAAGAAAATATATAAAATACTCAATTACAGTTCGAGATAGTAACCAAATCTGTTTTTATTACGTAAAAAAATGTACCAATTACAGTGCAGGTCCTCCCGTATTTAATCCTATTTTAAGTTTGCTTACTCTCGCTAAAGTAGTTAAAAAAAAAAAAAACATCGTCAAACGGATTGGAGTTTTTGGTTGCTTGACAGTAGGTAATGATGTTAGTGATGTTACTCACTTATTAACGGCCAGGCACTCGATTTACTCGATTGTCTCGAAGCAATTCCAGTTGAATAAAAGTTCGCTTCACTACCTACTAGAGGAAGGTTTCAAGCAGCTGGGTACATTTGAAACGTCTCGGAAAAAGTTTTTTTCGAAAAAAAGAAAAACTCTCTCGACTCAGTCAGTAGGCATCCCACTATTTTGGCGCTTCATTACACGATATTAGATGAATATTTCCATAATTATTACCTACCTACGTATTTAATTATAGAATTGGTATAGAATTGGTGGAATTGGGAGCCTCGGTGATACTTATCGAAACGGGACTACATCGAGTGACACTGCTAGAGAAAATGAACTCGAGTCTTTATTTGCTCGAGTAACGACTTTAATAAAATCGAATCGCATCCCTATCTGACACTGTCAGATAGACATGCGCAAAACAGTGCTTTTTAAAGTGATGTCCTATGACATTACATTTCGTACCGAGTAATGTTTCATTACACCATGACTCCAAACATGACGCGAAATGACGCGTCACGCGTGATGGCTATTGTAATGAAATGCTCGCGCATTTCGTACCGAGGGATGTTGCATTTACATTACACTATGACTTATGACTCCAAACATGACGCGAAATGAAGCATCACGCGCGATGGCTATTGTAATGAAATGCTCGCGTTGTAGAAGATATTAATAGTTTATTATTGACCATCACTGTGAATATTGGCGTATTTAAAAATCGATTTTATGTACAATGATTGTTTCGTGATGAATCTTGATTTAATTCGCAATCATTCTTTTCGTCGCCATAAGATATTTTCACTTAAAACTTAACACATAAGTAATAAAAATCTATGTATTTACAGTTTTAAATTATTTCTTTAAATATCTCTCAATACCTCATGAATTCCACAATCATAAACACAACACTCAGTTTTATATTTGTTTCGTGTTACTGTTTGGTTTTGTATCATGAAGCGTGCGGCAAAGCGTAGGTAATGTCATAGGATCTGATACAGAGTCATGATTGCGTTGCCAGTAAAACGTAAACCTTATTTCTTCAAGAATACGGTTCTAAATAATAGTTCACTTATTTCGCTCCCAAACACAGAGTGAAAATGACCGAGATAGAAGTTTACGAACGTCGAACAGCGCGTCATGGCCCACGCGTCATGTTTGAGAGCCATGTATCATGATTAATTTGGTCAAGTCATGTGTAATGCGACAGTACGCGGTCGAGTTATATGACGCGCAATGCAACATCGCATTACTTACACAAGTCTACTGTCAGAAACCAAGTGCCAACTACACTAAACACATGATTCATTATGAATACCAATATTATTAACTTTACTTCTGGCTGATCCCTCCTTTATTAAAGGGATTCAGTTTTAGACGCAAGTGCCCCCTGCCAACTTAGCCGTTTCGCAGTCCCAAAATTCCATCATGTTAAGCTCTGTGATGAATCCGTTTCTTACATACTGCATGAAAATATTTCAGTTTAAAAGTACTGCTCTGTGGTGTACTTAAAGGATTATAATGAATACGGAATCTTCAACATGATACAGCATTAAATTTACTCCAAAAGATTGTTGTGTAAACTGTTCAGTAATATTTCAACACAATGTGCGGAAATGTTCAAGACTGCTGCAGATTTGCAGTAACTTGAGAAACACATGGATTTTTCACTTGTTTCAGTCAAACCATCTAGATGCAGTTTGAGGATTGTGCGTATTGATTATGCAAGAAAGAATTGAAACTGTTGATTCATTATGAAGATCTGGATAAAGGAACATTTACATTCCTTAAAGATCTGCACTACAAACGGGTACCTACCTAGGACATCAATTTTTGACTCAAGAGCTGCTTTTTATGCAAGAAAGAATTGAAACTGTTGATTCATTATGGAGATCTGGATAAAGGAATATTTACATTCCTTATAGATCTACACTACAAATAGGTACCTACCTAGGACAGCAATTTCTGACTTAAGGGCTCTTGCTGGATACTGTTGCAATTTTTTGGTGGCAGACATTCCTACTGTTGGCTGTTATGCGCATGTAATGTTGAGCGTGCGGTATTTGAGTATTACTTATACTGTAGGTATATTTATCTTGGACATGCATTAAGATGAGTGGTGGAGCAACCTGCATCTTTTTAAGATGATAATTAATATACTCAAGTATCTACTTATCTGACATTGAAATTGTTATACTTATAGTACCAAATAAAAATCTTTGTTACATGTGTGGTTTTTAATTTCTGGAACCGTTACATACCTTATTTAATGAATAAGAATAATAGTAAATAAGCTACCACATAAAAAGGTAAAATATTATGTGACCACGTGTTGTATGGTGCAGATTGCTGCATTTGCTCTTCATGGATTGTTGGAGGAACTATAGCAACAGGGTGCTATCAATATAGGTACCCCAGAACTCCAGACTTGCCAAACTTTCTATAGAATCTGCAAAATGCAATGCATTATTTATATAAGTTAGGTTATCTGAGTCTAGGTCTGTATACAAATAGAAATGGAAATACCTATGTATTGTAATAATTACCTTCTTTTGATTTCATCACAATCTTCCATATAGCTTGGAAATTTGACACAGGTACTTCTTATAAACATGTGGCTCATTATGTACCTTCAACACTTCCGCTCGAGAAAATGAGGGTTGTGACATGGCATCAGATTGCGATTGGCCTACCAGTGTTTGGTACTAACTAGTTTCATAAAAGCCAGTGCAACCAAGATCTAAAACAAGAATAGAGTCACTAGTTAATAACTTTATCACAAAGTAATACACCTACTGGCGCATATTAAAACGATACCTAGTCACTATGTAGGACTTACCTTTGTTTCCGTATCAATACCGTCAGAACGAAGATTGACGGGTATGTGAGGACTGATCTCAATCAAAGCTTTTACAAGGTCTTTGGAGAATCAATACGTCGATTTTGTTAATAGAATAGGTTTTGACATTGTTTCAATCGATCGTTGGCGTAACTAAAACGTAACCGCAGCTGTGTCGCAGCTGGACTGTTGTTCATTTTAGTAGAATGAGAAAACGCTTAAAAGTGGTGATTCGGTTGCGGTTCTATTGCGTTTTTTAAACTATTTTGTTAGTAGAATCGGCCCCCTGATCACTGTAGAAAAGTGAATAAACATGATTCATATTGGAATGAGGTGCATGATTTGATTTAAATATATTCGTCTTAATACTTTTCACTTTAATATTTTACGTTAGCAACTTTACCTTGGCTTGTATTCGTGGTCGCTCTGTGATTGGTTGACGCAAAATAGCGGGAACCAATCAGAGAACTCGCTTTTCCCGCTAAAAAAGATTGGAGGGATTCACGGGGGTGGACGGAACGCCTGGCTGGTGGCGGGCGGGAAAATTGGGCTCTCGAAGCGATAGTTGGTGTTAGATTTGATAAGTAGCTGATGTCAAGGTATTAATTGTATTGATTCTCGTATATGCCTGAGAAATATAATATATGACCATTACGAATAACTGTTGTATATTATTATTCAACTACGGCCTGTTCCTGTTGAGGTTTCCTTACACAACTTATTCTAATTGGTATTAATCTATATGGTAGATCCTAAACGAAAATATTCGGCTCTCAGTTCAGACGTTTTAGTTAAATTTTACTTTCATTTACCTACTCTTACCAATTATTTATCTTTGTTGTCATTATTTCTTTTTAACTAATTCACAGAGGTCTCTTATGTATTTCGGCAGATCTGGAAGAAATTTCTCAGTAAAGACATGAATGAACTGAGGGCTCTAGATAAACCGCCATAAATCTGTAATGTCATATTCTACAGATATGGGAATTTCTTAAAATATTCAAGAAAATCTTAACTAAATTCTTAAATTAAAATGATTAACCCAGAGACAGTACTTTCTGAGATTTAGGCTATACCATTTTATGCACGCGCCTGGATTGAGGGCCCAAGTTATTTAATCATAACAGTTTTAATTCACGTTTAAGAAATTCATGGCCCCTTGCTTTAATTTTTAATAATTTTTTACCTATTTTCTCCCCTATAAGTATTATTTCGTTTCGCAAGGATTAAAAAAATGGGCCCTCAATCCAAGATTCACATGAATATTGTAGCTTCCGAAACTTTATGATCCGATAGAGTTTATTGATCCTTATAAGAAACAACAGAATCGATAGCCAACAAAACAAGTTGGTTGTATAAAAATTGTCCATTACTTGCTGACTGTACCTAGCAGTGCTGGCCAGGGGTATCGGCGCGACTTACGAGTCGCAGGGCGCAGATTCGAACCCATACAGGCGCTTTACTTTGTGTAAATTATTTCATCACCACTGCTCTTAGAACGGTGAAGGAAAACATCGTGAGGAAACGAGCATGTCCTAGAACTAAAAAAATCGAAGACATGTAACATCTACCAACTCGCACTGGGCCCGCGTGGTGGATTACGGCCCAATCCCTCTCCCACCGAGAGGTCTGTGTCCCAGCAGTGGGAACATTAAAGGCTGATTATGTTATGTATGTACCTACCTACTATGTAATGTAATGTAATGCACCGATCCCAGCGTGGCTTGGACCAGACTCGATTAATCGAATGAACCCCAAATTCGCACTAGCCCTTGTAGCCTCATGCTTCATGGCGTTACAGAGGCCATTGCATATCAAGAAGTAGACCGGGGGGCGCGGTAGTGGTCAGGTAGACGTGCCCTTAGGATAGGAAAGGATTGCGAGCCTACCGGATATGCATCCTTGAGTAAGCATTGGACTAGTGGAGAGACGGGTGGTATTTATTTATAGGAGGGCATCTTTTCACGATGTCGCCGGCATGTTGATTCAGGTCGAGCTTCTTGAGCAGGTTTAACTGTTTTCTTAGCTTTTTTCTATGCAGTTGCTTCACTATGTTCTGTGTTGTTGTTTTCATATTCGTCTTCTGAATTCTCGCTGCTATCAGCTTCTGGTTTTTTGTAGATATCGCTAGCCGCTTTCTTGATCTTGTTTCTGTCTCCAGCCATGTCCTTCCAATACGTGATTCCCATGTTGAAGTATTTCATGTCCTGTTTTAGGTTGTCGTTCCATGTGTAAATAGGTAGTCCGACCTACTTAGATTTAGCCTTATACTGCATTGCTGCATGCAATAGGTGTGGTTTATCCCGTCTGAATACGTAAGTCAAGTAGCACACCTGTGGTTCTTGATGCGTTTTGTTACGGTTTTTCCGTCTAAGATTTGGTGCATCTTCTTAGTTCTATCTTAGGTTTATTCCTGGCGTGGTTAATCAAGTCTCTCATGATAACTCGTTCATATTTTCGGAGTCTTTATCTGTTCGCTTTGGTGAGGGTCGATACTTTAAGCCATATATCATACAAGGTACGATAACCATTTGGTACATAAGTCTAGCTAACTTCCAGTCCATCTTTGAGTTTAGTATGAATGGTAGTAATGATTTGGCGTTTCTCGTGGCCTGTTGGCCTCGTTTTCTAATTGTGCTTTTCCTGCTTAATGCGAATGTTATGTATGTGCCTAGGTATTTGATTACGTCCACTGTTGGTATACTTATTCCGTTGAGGGTCACGTTGGTCGTTTGCTGTGATGTTATGAGGTCCCTAATTAGAATTTTTGTTTTTGTTTCGTTTATTTGGAGGCCTAAGCTATTTAGTAAGGGTTTAATGTGGTATAAGATACGGTCTAGACCTTCTAGATCATCTGTATTATGGATAAGGTCGTCCGCAAATGATAATACCATGGAAAGTGAAATTTCGCGGTCCTGATCTAGTTTGATTAAATCATAGTGTCTTCTAGTGTTCTAGGGACTTCGTCAATGACCAATGTAAAAAGGCGAGGGGACAGGGGGCACCCTTGCTTAACTCCTTTTCCTTTGACAATCCAACTGCTTTGCTGACCACACCATTTGATGCATGTTCTTTCATTCTAGCATGCCCTGATTATCCTGTTGGTCATCGATTTGTTGGTTCGTTCCAGTAATATATCTCTTAATGCGTTAAAGTCAACGTTGTCAAGGCTTTTTCTATGTCGAAGGCGAGTACGTAAATTCGTTTACCTGCGCGCCATTCTTCGTCTAGAACCCTTTTGAGCGTAAAAATGTGGTCATCTGTTGATCTACTCGTATTGTTTAAGAACGCTGGTTGGTAATTTTGTATCGTTTTTTTAGTAAGTATGAGGCGTAAATTCTGTAGCCCGTGTTACAAATGATTTATCTGCGGCGGAAATCGTCCACGTCTTTAGGTTTTTTTTTTGGGATTGGGACTTGTACGGTCTCAAGCCACGTGTCGGATAGTGTTCTGTGTCCAGGCTTTATTCATGTGTTTAGTAACAGCTTTCTGTAGTATTTGGGGCATCGCTTTGTATAGCTCGATTACCACTTGGTCCGTTCCAGGGGCTGTCCCGTTTCGCATTTTATTGATGATTCTCGTTATTTCGTCCATCGTTAGTCCTTCGCAGTGTGGTTCGATTATCGGTTTTGTTATATTAACCGTTGGTATCAGAAAGCCCTCGGATTTTTTTAGTTTTCTTCCCATTTCGCCGATCGCGTGCCATTTGTAGTGTGTGGAGCTGTATGCCCCTGAATTCATCCATTTCCTGTAGGCTGGCTATATGAATGCCTCTGCGTGAAAGTTCAGAGTCTATTCGATTTTTTTTCGGGTTTTGAGGCGTCGCGGATGTTCCAGGTTGCAATGCACAAGTCTAGGCAGGTGTACTTAATTGCGATAGAGGTCGGGTGTCTTAGTATTGTGTATCCAGTGTCGTCCGCAATTACGTCTGATAACGTGTAAATAGTGTTGCCTGTCAATGTTCGCCCGGCGTTAACGAGTTTACCTGTTGGGGGCTGTTTGTTTGAGGCTGGGGTTTCGTGGGTTTTCCATGTTCTTGTATGATGTGGTGTTTTAATGTTGGTTGGAATTTGCATTAGGAGTTTCGGGTTGTTGCTGTATTGTTTTTCATTATTCCGGACCCAGCTATCATAGTGGTGATTCTGATAGAGGATGTGTATGTTGTCGGGTATTGGATCGCCCGTGGGTGAATACACCTGTGTATTTCCGTTGTTTATGTGCACATGCACGTTTACGAGGTAGAATTCAGACGCGGCGATAATCTTCGCCACTCCAGAATGTTTCGTAAATTGCGCGGTTATATAATTTGTTATCCTTTGTTCCTGGGAGAGAATGCTGTTGGGAAGAAATTCCTGTATATTATTTAGAAATGCTAGGTGAATTCTAGCATCATGTTGATGTTCCAAAACATAGGTGGCTAGGTCTTGACGGACATTTCTGTGATCAAATGTTAAGCCCATTCAAATGTTTATTTGGTGGGCTAATGCCCTAAACAAACAATTTCCATCTTTTGAAATGGGCACAATTGTATCCATTGTAAGCGCTTTTGTTTGTAGGGTAGTCACAGACACATGTATGAAGGGGCTGAAACTTGCTAACCTTAAAGTGTGTTTTATGGGCTGACCTTTTTTTTTTGTTAGTTTAATTCTTTGTTTATCTGTAAAGCAAAAACGTGTAAAGCCAACGTAATAGTTCGGGGTACCTATTTAGGCCATCTGTTTCCGATTGAATATTTTTTTTACCGTGGCCCCTTGCAATCCACTTTGTGGAATTTGTTACACTGTTACAATAGTAAGATCCTTAAGTACGGTGTCATGGACGGTACCGTATTTTGTGCTAGAATAATGGCGTGTATCAAGTTCTTTCCCCTATTACAGTGGGTGTAAACACGCTGGTCCACTAAGGAAGTGATTTGATTTTCAGAGGTCACGCGCGGCGAATAAAGGCCCGCCGCATGCTGTACCTATAGCAAACGAATCCCTGTAATAATAGGAGCGATCTCACCAAGTCTGCCTCTGGGGTCCGTTGTCCTCCAGCAGCTCGTCTCCACTGCAGGCTGAAGCGCACTTCAATATCACTTTTGCTTACTTGTTTTATGGTCATATAAGGTGTAATCGAAACTATACAAGGCCTCTGATCGAGCCAAAGAGAATTAGATCTTATTACAAGTGGATGAGACTCAATTTTAAATGCATAAGTTAATGCAAGTGTCCACACAATTTTCTATAACACTGTTAGCTTTAACATATTTTTTTTTATTCATTGTATTATGCTTATAGCTTAATGCTCTAATCGGGGTATTTGAGGTATTGCGTTAGTTATGTTACACGTTCACCAATTTCACGAAAAGCTCGACAGTGGCACAACACAAAAACCACGGTTTGATTTCGAATTCGAAGCCCCAGTCAACATCTGGTGCGAGCTCAGAAAAGGCGACCGCTCTCTTCGACGGCTCAACTCCGAATCAAATGTAATGTAATGTAATGTTATGTATGTACCTACCTACTGTAGGAACCGATAGGTTCTAACTATAAATAAAATAGTTAATAGAGTTTAACTTTACTGTATTTGACTAAGATAAGACTTTAACATGGCCGCGCCTAATATAATAATTAAATATATTCTTAGGATAAAACTAATCCTATTCGCATTGACGGATAGAATCCTAGTCTCATCATCTTGATAGTTCAAATGTGACAGTCATTCCATTACCGGCCTGTATTAACATAAAGGTTGCATTCTATAAGCAACAAACCTTTACACTACTATGTTCTAAAATCTGAGAATGCAGATTACATTTGTAAAAAGATGGAGATAGTCTCCCGAGACCGTTTTCCTGTAGTTACAGCGATTATGTTAGGCACCTGTGCCTTTACTGGCCGATCCCAAACATCCACCCTGTACTTACCTTTCTATATATTTCATGTCTTTATTGTTGACCGTTGAGAAGGTGCCTCGTCTGGAGCCAATTCTGGGTGCAGCAGGTCACGGTGGACTTGAGAACGGACGTATACTTATACAATGTTGTCTCTCGTGCTGTCGACGACTCAGAAGTTCCCTCTTCTGGAACCAACCCTCGGTGCAGCAGCCAAATTATGAAGAACTTTAGAAAGAGCTAACATAATTGAATGCGTGTATAAAATTTCGTGTCTGTACTGGTGCTAGTTGAGGAAATCCCACGACTGGGGCCAACCCTGAGTACAGCAGCCAGGTCATGGTAGACTTTAGAACGGGCTATCAAGGCGTACATAAAATTTCGTGCCTTTACTGTAGATCGTTAAGGAGTCGCCTGGGGCTAATCCTGGGTGTAGAATTAACTAGCTCATGCATCATAAAACTGAATTGTCTTCGAAACAGTGTGATATTTCAATCATTCCATAGGATACGAAGAAGTGGTTTTCATTCAGCTTGCAAAATTTATTCTAGACATAACATAAGGCGAGCAGTGGTGGCCCAGTGTAATAACGTGTGCGTAGTCGCAGCGGAAAAGTGTCGAATTTCGTAATTTCAGTTTAGCAGATATTTAGTGTATGACGTCGTGTAATTGTGTATGGTAAATAAAAATTTGTGCATCCCACCATTGAGGAGCTATTCAACAAAAACGGTTTCCGCTGGGACTACGTCATCCCAGCGGAACTTTTTTTTAAATGGACGTACAAGAAAAAAAAAATAATCAATAATTAGTGTGTAACGAGAGGTAAATGTGTATGTTTAAATGAAATTTGTGTGTCAATACACTGTGGAGATAATCAAGATAGCAGTGGGAACATTACAGGCCGACTACGCATACCATAACATCACGGCCTGTTCCCCGCAGGATAGCAGTGGGAACATTATAGACCGACTACGCATAACATAACTTCACGGCCTGTTCCCCGCAGGATAGCAGTGGGAACATTACAGGCCGACTACGCATACCATAACATCACGGCCTGTTCCCCGCAGGATAGCAGTGGGAACATTATAGACCGACTACGCATAACATAACTTCACGGCCTGTTCCCCGCAGGATAGCAGTGGGAACATTACAGGCCGACTACGCATACCATAATATCACGGCCTATTCCCCGCAGGATAGCAGTGGGAACATTACAGGCCGACTATGCATAACATAACATCACGGCCTGTTCCCGCAGGATAGCAGTGGGAACATTACAGGCCGACTACGCATAACATAACATCACGGCCTGTTCCCGCAGGATAGCAGTGGGAACATTACAGGCCGACTACGCATAACATAACATCACGGCCTGTTCCCGCAGGATAGCAGTGGGAACATTACAGGCCGACTACGCATAACATAACATCACGGCCTGTTCCCGCAGGATTGGGCAGAGGTTTACGTATAGTACACACACATTCTGTTAGTTTTGTTTAAGTTCCATGTAACAGGGGGGCTGCTGCTGAGAAATTCCAGATAGAAAAACCGACCGACTTGGGAATCGAACCCAGGACCTCATGCTCAGCAGTAGCGCTTGCGACCACTAGACAGACGAGGTAGTCGCCTACACATACTAACAAGGTAAGCTAGCAATAATTTACAGATGAATAATAAAAACTGTCTGAGTAAAGACTCATTCATTCTTTCCTTCTCTTTGTCATCTTTTTAACTCTGTCTGACATGTAAAGATGGCTGAATGGCTTTCTGTGGTATTGAGATGGTATTATTTTGGGAAAAAAAATAATTATTGTTATTTTCTTCTTTATTTAAAAAATCTAAACATGAAATACATTAGATAGATAGATGATAGTTACCTACATAAATATAATACAAATGCCAAAGACGATGTTGATTTTTTTCCAAACATTATTATAATAGTATTGGAACGAACACTACACACATGTTTTCGTACGTAGTCGGGTCATAGTTATCATAGGTTCCGAATTTTTAATTTGGAATGCAGACGAATAAATCACATTCGAATTTTGAATAATAACACGATTTTAAAAACATAGCTCACTTTTCTTCAGTTTTCAACATGGAGTGGACCAATCTACACACACCGGCAAAATTAGAGGAACACAAAAAAAATACAATAGTTTTTGAGATTTTATGACTTTTATTTATTGTTTTCGCGTCATTTGACTTCATTTGTTTATTATATGTAAGAGAAAAACAAAATTAAGGGTTTATTAGGATTTACTTTAAAGAGAAACAATAAAACTGGTTAATGTGGAACTTTTTGATGTTTTCTAATGCGTAAGGACAGAGCAAAATTAAAAGAAAAAAGTAAAATTAATAGAATTAATAGCGCGTGTTGGCTCCTCGTGCCCTTATAAGGGCTTGGATACGTCTACCCATGCTCCTTATGACACCTTCAATCATTTCCTGAGGCAAAGTATCCCATTCTTCAACCAGCGCCAATTTCAGCTCTTCAACATTTCTAGGGCCTGGATTTCTTGCCCGGACCCTTCGTCCAATCATGTCCCAGACATGTTCTATTGGATTCATGTCTGGCGATCGTGCTGGCCAGTCCATCTGGGTTATACCAATCTCATTAAGGTAATCACACACTATGTGCGCAGTGTGGGGCCGTGCATTATCGTGCATAAACACAAAATCTGATCCTATGAATGGGGCAAAAGGGACAACATGGGGCTCTAGGATCTCAGTTATGTACCTGTGTGCAGTCAGGGAACCGCCATCGATGATGACCAGAGCGGTGCGTGCTGTCAAACTTATACCACCCCACACCATAACAGACCCTCCACCGTAAGACGTCGTTTCGGAAAAATTTGCTTGATGGTAACGTTCTCTTCGATACCTCCACATCTTCTCCCTTCCATCGATGAAATTTACACAAAAACGGCTTTCATCAGAGAATAAAACTCTACTCCACTCATTCGACCAATTTTGATGTTGGCGAGCGAACGCTAATCTTGCTACTCGATGGCTCACCTCAAGTTTAGGCGCTTTTGCTGGCACGTATGACTTCAAACCAACTTCATTTAACCTTCTCCTCACTGTTCGTTCACTAACACGTACATTACGCACTTCTTCCAAAAGATTTCGGGTCTGAACAGCCGTTTGACGACGATTTCTCAAAGTTTGCACCCTTATAAAACGGTCGTCTACGGCACTGGTTGCACGATTTCTGCCTTGGCCTCGCCTGCGGACATAAGATCCTGTCTGTCTGTATCGTTGCACATTACGGTAGATCACGGATACTGATACACCCAACGTTCGACTGACTGACCGGTAGCTGTGACCTTCCTCAATCATTGTTACAGCCCTGGCGACTTCAGTTGCTGGCAAATCACTCATTCTGTATGCAATACAATGTTAACTCTCCAAACAAAACAAACAAAATGAGCTAGGGCCACCATTGACTGCTTTAACCAACATTCTTATCAAAAACACTCAGAAGCGTAAATTGTAAACAAACGCTTTAGAGACTATAATTTATGTTAGAGGGTTGAAAACTGTCAAAAATTTTGTATGAAAAAAGGGTAATCATTCAAATAACAGAATCACTTGTCGAAATACCCACAAGTGTTGGAAAAAAGGCACCTTTTTTGTGTTCCTCTAATTTTGCCGGTGTGAGGTATACCTATTCTATGCAGTGGACACAAAAATAAGACGTCAGAGTTACTGTAATTACGTTGCATCGCTGTGGATATGCTATCGATGACTAGCCTCGCAGATTACGTGCTTGTATCGAACATATAGGAGGGAAATTTCAAATGTACTTATAATATTATGTGACCGTTACAAAGGCACGGTCACGGAGTAATAAAAAAAAAGTTAAGTACCATGATTTTGTAAAAAATTGTAAAAGTTGATTCCCAAAATCATAAATTTGTATAAGTTATGGTTAAAAGTTATAAGGGTTTAAACATGGCCGCGCCTTTGAAACGCGGAGAACTGCGCGGCCAAGATGTTAAAAAAGAACTGACTTCCGGAAAAACACTAAAAAGTGAAAAATTACTTTAATTTCGGAAGTCGGTGACTTTGGATAATATGTATTTTAATTTTTTGTCACCGACTTCCGAAATTAAAGTTATTTTTCCGTAAAATTACTAGTATCAGCTTACCGGCTTTCCTGTCCTCTGTCCATAGCACCGAAAAGTTGGCTGGGAAAATTCTAGCCCCTTGCCTGGTTGACTTCGAAGTGCCGTGCTTGACCGATGCGGTGAATGCCTGGAAAATGGCTTGCCCGGATACAGATCTGCCCGTGAACCCATCTTCCCAGAGACAGTGGGATGAGCCGCTCTGCAGGTTGGTACGGAATAAACTAATTAATACGTCCACCAATACTGCTGAGCTTGCTCGCCTTCTGGCTGTGGGTGAGTGGGAGTCGGGCCTCTGGCTGCAGGCACTACCGTCACCCAACATAGGCACCATGCTGGGTGACTCAACCTTCCGGCTCGCTACTTGCCTGCGTCTTGGCGCTCCTTGCGTGGCTCTGCATTGCTACCAATGCGATGAAGATGTTGACCGCCTCGGACACCATGGCTTATCCTGCAGTAGGAGCGCAGGCCGAATAGCACGATACGCCAGCATCAATGACATCATCCGTCGTGCTCTTGTCACCGCTGGGGTGCCAGCTGTTTTAGAACCCTATGGCTTGGCACGCGACGATGGGAAGAGACCAGACGGAATGACCATAATGCCTTGGAAGTTAGGTCGACCTTTGGTGTGGGATGCAACATGTGCCGACATCCTTGCGCCATCCCATCTTCCTAGTACGGCGAATTGTGCTGGGGCGGCTGCTGCAGGTGCGGAAAACCTCAAACGGCGCAAATATTCCAATCTTATTGGAACCTATATATTCGAGCCATTTGGGGTTGAAACTCTAGGGCCATGAGGTCCGAGTGCCCACTTAGTTTTCCGAGATATTTCCAAGCGGTTGGTTGACTCTTCACGTGACCAAAGAGGTGGCCTATATTTCGGCCAAAGAATCAGCATTGCCATACAACGTGGCAATGCTGCCAGCCTTTTGAGCACTCTTCCCGTTGACAACGATGCGGACTTATTTTTTGATGCTTTTCGATTATTTTCTTTTATATATACCTGTACATATTATTAGCTTTGTTTTGAGTTTATCAAATAATTTTATGTTTAAAATAATAAATATATTTTTTCACTTTGTAGGTAGTGTTTTTGCGGAAGTCGGTAATTTTTTCGAAACGTTTTTATTTTTCACTTTTTCGTTATAGTACCTACCCCACACTTTTTTTTAAAGAGTTCAGTTGTCTGTGCGAAACGCATCATCAGATCTATATGAAATTTAAATGGGACCATTTCGGGATAAACCCCTTGCGAACAAAAATATTTTTGCAAATCCATCTATATATGACGGAGTTACACATAATAAAAGAAGGCTTTCTTCATCAGCTTAGCATCATGAGATGATGATGGCCATACGCAAATTTCTCAATAGCTTTAGAATTTTCTAAAGCTATTGAGACATTTGCGTATGAAAAACATTGGTAATAGGTACCTATAACATTTGAGGGTTGCCCTCGATTTCCCTGAGATTCTATAATCAGATTCTGACTTGGTGCCAATGGGACCACCTCAGGAGTATACTCTTTTAAATAAAAAAAAGCAGAAATCGGTGACAATACCTACATAAAAAGACACATACAGTTGAACATAGAACATCCTCCTTTTTTGAAGTCGGCGTTGCAGAGACCTAATGTATGGACACCGTTCCCACCCTTGTAGCACTTTAAAACCTACGTTAATCGAAGGGCCATAGTCATCTTATAATTTTATGTTATGACAGCGAAACTGAAACGTGCATCCGAAAAAAGTTATAATGGCATGAAGAAACCAGAATCAGTCACAATAATAATTATGATACCGATCACGATGCTTTTCTTTTTTTAATTATTACTGTGGGCTCAATTCGTTCGCAGTTTTCAAACAACTCTTTGGAATTAAATGGTGCCTCCTGCACGGGAACAACTCACGGAGCAGGAAAAAGTTCAATGAAGAATTCTGCTGAATATATCGCTTTTGTGAAGACACATTGACGTTTTTTAGGAGTTTTCAAATAAAAAAACACCTTCTTAATTACGTTTACTTTTTATTACAACAAATAAATTATTCGGTGCTTTCAGTATCTATTACAATATTGTCCCAGGCACTGGCTGGCCCAACAAAATCTTCTAAACGCCTTTCAATCTCATAGTACCACACGATACTGACGACATGCGCGCAGCCAGCAACTGTCCTCATACCCGTCAAACATGAGCAGTAATATGTCTGAATAGCGTTTATGCCCAGTGCGTTATTCAGTAGTAAAAACGTGTAATAGGTCGCATTTGACCTATGTCTTGATAAAATTCGGCCCCTTAGAAGAGTGCAATCTTCCGTGTCTATATCGTACCTATTTACTATTGGGCTTGGAGTTGCATAAACCTTTTTGTTATAGGTACACGCCGCCACGTAAATGTTCGCTGACATAGGAAGCTGCCAGTTTAAGATGATATGTCCCCAAGCTAAACAAAATAATATCTTCGTTTGAAAATTCAGGTGAGGGGCATATCTAAGGACTCGTCAGTCAATGTCCACTGCCTGTTAACATTTTCTGCAACAACGTAGTTGCCCAAGTCATTGTTGGTATAAATTCTGTGACTAATTCGTTCTACGAAGTCTGTGGCGTAGACACTATCATGAATAGGTTCCCTGAAGGTGTTGAGAAGCGCTCCAGCAATTCGGAAGTCAGTGAAGAGGCGAGAAAGTGATTTATTGAATACCACGTTCCTGAACATTTTAAAGTCTCGTTTGAATCTCCCGTTTATCCCCTCAATGACTCGGCGGGCAATTGTTATTAGACGCGATTTACTCGCTTGTTCATTCGTGAGCTGAGTTGCGTCTCTGTCTTTTGTAGGTGTCATGTGAGGCTCATAGCCACATTCTTCGATTGCAGGAATTGAGTCTCTGAAGCCTCTGTCTAATATAAAAGTATCATTTTCTTGGAGCAAGTAATGAATCGGAGAATACAGTCAGAATTCAGTCATTCATTATATCCTTCATAATCCGAGCGTCTGATGTCCTGGCAGAGTAGGGTTTTTTTTTTGTTTTTGTTGGGCATCTCGCAGTTGGCCTTGAGAGGCCGTGACTGCTCAACCGGGCTTTCCTGGGGCTGCCATTAAGAATTTACTCTTAACGCCTCCAGCCAGGGCTTACAAACTAAAATTTACAAGCTAAGCGACTGCACGCTGAGGGCACCCCCTGTGGGGTACGGACCTCGGCTCAGGGCGTCACTGATAGGGGGACAGCTATCATTGGGGACAGGCTGGATCAAAATATTGCCATTATTATTGATCGGGGAATTTAAAGCTACTGGCTCAGCTGCGGCGCGGGCTGGCGTTTCAAACGAGCAAGGGTTGGTCGGGGCAGAGTAGGGTCGTAGAATGTCTATTATATAGGTACCTGTTTGGGCACACTAAAAGGAATGGCTTCAATAAGTTTTTGAATTTGTGCATGCTGTATGTTATTTCCTGGAACAGGAAATTCTTACTTACTACTGTATACCGGCTGATTTTTTTTAGCGTCTGGAGAACAATATGACATGTTGTGTAAGTAGAATAGAACTCATATACGCTAACCTTTGCCTGGTACCATTGATATAGAAAAGTTCCGAATATCCTTAAAATACATGAAAAAGAATACATCCTACGGCACTCGCGTAAAACGAATAATACGCAAAATAGGTAATAGTAAATGGGCGTAAGCTGCGACGGCCCATGAATGGAGCATGCCGACAGTGTGAGCGAGACGCTAGCATTAATTTCGCGGCTGATCTCTACACTCTTCTTACGCACACATTTGCGCGTGTATCTACATACGTCACCTTGCTGTATGTAGTTTTAGTAGGCAAATAATTTGATACACTGAGTGACGCGTGTCTTGAAACCGTAAACCAAATAAATGACGTCTTGTAAGATCAGCTTTGATAGAAATGTAAACAAACCTGTTGATGTTAAATTCTTATAACAATCACTCACTAAGCGTTTTAGTTCAGCCCACAAATAACAGTCTAACGGCGTTACGTCTGGTGATCTCGCCGGCCAGTTCACAGGTCCACCAGCGACCTATCCACTTATCACGGAATTCACTGTCTAAATACGCGCGCACAGATCGCTCGTAGTGAGCTGGACATCCGTCGTGCTGGAAGTACATGTCCCGCAGACAGTGCAGAGGAACGTCTTCCAACATTGTGTCGATAACGGACTGTATAATTTCTCGATACGTTATCCCTGTCAATCGACCTTCGATCCAAACTGGACCAATTATGCGATCGTGTATTATCGCGGCCCAAACATTCACACTGAATTGAACTTGATGAGCGCCAAATCGACGAGCTGCTTGCCGGGTGCTCCTCCTCGGGTGTCGATGGAAATATTCCAGGATGGCGTCTTCGACGAGTATGGATAAGGGTGGCCGGCCTCTGCCTCTGGCATGACCAGGAAGGTGAAACTGGCCATGGTCAAGTAACCGCGCTGATAAGTGCGGAGTATCAAGTCTGTGCTGATTCGGGGGGCAGGGATACCGTTACGTCTAAGGGATTGTAGGTGTTCTTCGTCGGCGTACATTCGCCTTGCACCATTTACATTTTCACCAGACAAAAAATAATACCTCATCATGGCAAGATACTGGACGTTGAAGCACACGCGGAAAAAAACAGCGATCGACATCACACTATGACTAATCGCACAGGACTGGAGACTTGGAGAGAGACCGCGGGACGCGGGTCGAAGGGCGCGCGGGTGGGAGGGGGAGCGCATGCGGCGACACTTGAGCGGTACGCCTGCAAAAAAATGTTAGTTACCTATCCCCGGCCGGCTTCAATCAAAGGATTGAATTTCGCTACGAATTCATTCATAATTTCTGCGCGTTGATTAGGGTGCCCATAAGTTGGATTTTGATATTATTTGTCGATTTTTTGTATTTTTATAATTTTTTATTGTTTTTTAATTTTTATATGAAAAGTTTACTACAAATAAGTAATAGTATTTATTGATAGGTTAATTTCATTTTAGAATTTAAAAAAAAAAGTTAAATTTCCGTGCCATAGGCTTCTACTCCGTTCACCTATTAACCCCTATTTTTTTCCAGACGGTAAAAAAAAATCATCCGGTACCTACCTATAAATGTATGCCCCGTCGAATAATACGTTTTTTTTGTTATTGTAGGAAATCATCAAATAACTTCTCCAGCTCTGGGTGGAGCAGGAGAGCGTGTCAGACTTTTACTGACTAAAACCCACCCGTGTTCCCTCAGTTGCCTGTGTGCCAGGGGCCGCGGTATCTCTTTCGAACAACCCGCACTCCTGGCAGGCAACGGCCCTTGCGGGCCTCATCAGTTGTCGAATAATATGATGGCTTTTGAATCTTCATAAAATGCCCTCGCAATAGCCGTGCTGTGTCTTATTATTTCATCTCGGCCGATGTGGTCGTATCCTAGATGAAGTGCCACAAAGTCTCTCGTTAAGCACTCTGGGGTTGTATTCAGGTAACGTCCCACTGTTGTCCTGCTGACGTTTAGTTTAAGTGGCATACTATTCTGACATTTGGTTCTGACCTTATTTTCATAAGATAATATGCCAGCAAAGTTTTTGGCTGTTTTGTGTGCTGGTTTAAAGATGGTGTGTCATTTAAAACAATAGCAAACTGCTCGTGGGTTAGCCATGTTCTAAAATATAGTTTTTCAGGAGAAATGCTGTCTATATTTACAAAATCCAAGCCATTTTTGTTATTATACGCATTTCTAAAACGTCCATCATGTCTTTTATGGTCTGGTGAAATGTCGTATCTGCAGAATCATATAATAGGTTCCATTAATTTGAACAAACCCTTGCACTGGTAGGGACATATAAGCTGTTCTCGATCAATGAATATATTTTTAAGAATAGTGGTATTCTATGCAGACCTTGATTTGCACATCCGTGAAACGCCAATGACGAGAAGTACCTAACCTAGCTAACCTTTTGTACATTGGGACTGTAATTGACTGCTCGGCAATTCTAATTGACTGCTTCTTTGGACTGTGAACGTGTTTTGAATTAAAAAACTTACCAAAATGTACCTATTTATAATTGTAGTAGGTATGGTTACCTACATCATGTCGAAAAAGTATAATATAGGTACGGCAACATAATTGTGACTGATTCCGGTTTATTCATGTCGATATAACTTTTTTCCGATGCACATTTCAGTTTCGCCGTCGCACAATAAAATGATAAGATGGTTATGGCCCTTCGATTAACATAGGTTTGGGGCCATTCATTATTACGTAAGTACTACGGGGGGGGGGGGGGGCGGGGGGATCTTTGCTTTGCTTATTTTTGATGACATGGGGGATGGGGATATGGATGGTGATTACGTCAGCAGAATTTATTTATTAACTTTTGGATTTTCTACAAAATTTTGTCGATGTTGGTTTGAACACATATGGCACCCTAATTGTCTATGAATGGCTCCAAGAAAACGATGACAATATACCAAAATCACAAGAAAGTGAGCAGACACGTTAGGTGTCTGCTACCAATGTTTACGTGAGCATGGGAGGGGGGAGTAACAGCTTTGCTTACTTTTGCTGACGAGGGGGAGGGGGGGGGTCAATAATTGCTAAAAACTGCTTACGTAATACTTAAATGGCCCCTTTTAAAGTACTACAAGGGTGGGGACGTTTTGAACATTGTTTGTAACGTTTTGACATATATATATTATATTAAAACATTGAACAGCACCCTAATTGCGTAAGTCACGATTAATCATAATCTGTTTCGTTTTGAAACAGAGTGCTAAACCATTGCTTCATATATGTTCGAAAAATGTGTCTACTCAACAACGTTAATAACGCAATGTATAATGTTAAACTGTCAAAATGAAACAGATTATGATTAATCGTGTGTTACGCAATTAGGGTGCAGCTAGGTACAGACGCCAGCACTTCAAGCTACCCCAATCTGTAATTTTTTTTGATAGATTTTCAACTTTATCACAAAAACATAAGGTTCATATTCAATAGGGTATTTTACTCCATACGAGAAAAAAACTAAAAATATATTATTGTGATAGCTTAGCCAAAATACAGTCGGAAAATGTAAGTTTTAGTTCATGAAACAACAAAATACAATTTAAAGATTTCAGTTTTTTAAATTTGTTTTTTGAACACCATGAAAAATACTAGCCGCTAGCCTGTCAACTGAGCAACTTTGTACTTTTATTATTTTCGTAACCTTATGTAATTTTTGTTTAAATACCTAATATTTTGCATTAAGGAACAGCAAACCAACGATAAGTAGTTAGTAGGTAGTTATGGTGGTGGGGTTATGGTGGGTGGGTAGTTTATGTGTATTTAAGTATGTTTATTTTCGGTTATATTTAATTAAGTATGTATATCATATGTATGAGTATTAGTATCTATATTTGAATAAATATTCAAAACACGAGTAATTGCACCTGCCACTGTTTGTCTCTGCATCACCCAAAGGTCGACTGGTAGAAAATGCCTTTGGCATTAAGTCCGCCTCTGTACATTTCTGTGCGTGAAGTATTAAATAAATAAATAAATAAGTAGAAAAATATATTTTTTTTAATTGTAAAAATTGTCGTACAAAATATCAGCGCATTTGTTTTTTGCAAACTGACGTCATATCCACAGACCAATATGGCGTCTACTGCGTCCAGCGTTTTCGTCAGATTACGCGCGAAATTTGAAAATGAAAAATTTAAATGCATTTTTATGGCACTAATCGATTAAATAAAAATGTTGTGATTTTTTAGTGGTTTATTAAAACTCTAGAATCTAATTAAGACACTTTTCAAAAATGAGTGTAATACCCTATTGGAAAAATGAGTGTAATACCCTATTGGAAAAATGAGTGTAATACCCTATTGGAAAAATTTGACAGTTTGGGATAGCTTGATGTGCTGGCACCTAAACAATAGATTGAATTTGTAAAAAAATTGAAAAAATAAAGAAAAAAATCCTAGGTTTATATTTTAGGAGCTGTAAGACTCTAACCCCATGGCCGCGCCATTGAAACGGTGAAAAACACATTATCGCCGATTTCTCGCTGAAAAAACATCGCAGAGGTCTGAAGTTCTTTGTATAACCTAGATTAGAATTTGTCGAAACTGAATACACAAAAACATCCTAGGTTTATATTTCAGGAGCTGTAAGACTAAAACCACATGACCGCGCCATTGAAACGGTGAAAAACACATCATCGCCGATATCTCGCTGAAAAAGCATCGCAGAGGTTTTGAAGTTTTTTGTAAAACCTAGATTTGAATTTGTCACAACTTTTAAAAATACACACTTTTACTGAAATATAAATTTCAGGAACTGTGGTACGGTATCGCAATAGTTTCGATAGGGTAACCATGGCTTATTGTTTAGGGAAAACTTTCCGCCTATTATTGTATTAGAAATTCTTGCTTATTTATTTAAAATCACATAAGTAATCCATTGAAACGGACACAACTAATATACCTACATGTAAAACTGTTGATGTTTCCTATCTTCCCATGATTATTTTTTATCTTAATGAAAATGTGTATTTATTTCACAAAGGTGTTACGTGACAGAACATGACCCGACTACGTATAGTCTGATTCCCCATCCTTTTCATTTCTAGGCCAATTTGACCTTTCATCGTTCCTTACCCAGTGCCATTCTCACTTATATATTTTTTTCTTCCTCTTATTTCCGACTATACGCGAGCTTAGGTAATAGATGAACCTAGCTGAAAAAAGTGTGTGATGTGAAACCCGATTTTTTTTATTGAGTAGACATAGATACTAATAGACTGACACTGCTCACGACAATACTTTTCAGCATTGCATGATGTCTTATGAAATATTGAAAAGAGGAGTATGTTCGTCAATGGAACATGTTGAATTCAGATTTAAACAAAGTCTAACTAAAGTAATAGCAACATACAAAAACGCGCAATAAGCAGCCAAGCATATTATAAGATGGATTATTACATAGCTGATCAAAATGCTTGGCTCAACGTTTGTCCTGCTCCACAAGGGCGCATAAACTAATTGATTTACATTCGATAGTATTTCTGGAGCTGCTGAAGATTGTAGAAACTATCTGTGCATTGCAGAGCACATGCGTGAGCACTATGTACCGTGTGCGTAGTCCCAGCGGAAAATTGTCGAATTTCGTAATTTCAGTTTAGCAGATATTTAGTGTATGACGTCGTGTAATTGTGTATGGTAAATACAAATTTGTACATCCAACCATTGAGGAGCTATTCATCAAAAACTGTTTCCGCTGGGACTACGTCATCTCAGCGGCACTTTTTAGTTCAAATGGACGTAAGAGAAAAAACCACTTTAAACGGTCAGGTTTCATTGAAACTTTGGAAACTTATCGAGGACCGATGACAATTCAATAATTAAAAAAAAATGAGAAAAAAAACACGTTTTTGTAGTGAGCAGAACTAAAAAATAGAAAATAAATAATAGTTTAAAAAACTAAAAAACACGCTTTAAAAACAAAACTAAAAAAGGAGAAAATAATTTAATTCAATTAAAAAGCGTGGGGTGCTTAACATTAATGGATTATAAAAATACCTCAAAAAGCACCCCAAGCATATCTCTTCAATTATTTAGTGTAATGAGCTGAAATTTCACAAGTGAATAGTTGCATTAATACACTAAATATCTGCATATTTTTATTCTTCTTTTCCAATAAAAAATCCTACAATCTGATGTCATACAATATATTGGTCCAGTCGTAGTAAATTATGCCATTGCTCATTAATTACAAAGAGCACATGAATTAAACTTGGCAAGACATTGTAGACCCTTACAAGATACAAATAAACGTTATACGTTAGGCTCTAGACTTCCTATTTTAAGTACCTACTTGGACCTAATAACCTTATTTTACTTTTTCGTGTATATCTTCTGAACGGTATATTTTTTCCAAATTCTGTTTCCACACACTTTATACACAAATTCAAAGCAACGTGCGTAAAAAATTACAACTATGCACTAAACTGTTTTATATGGTTTTCATCAAATAGCAAAACGTCAGCGCAGCGGAATCTTGATTATCTCCACAGTGTATTGACACACAAATTTCATTTAAACATACTCATTTTCCTCTCGTTACACACTAATTATTGAATGATTTTTTTTTCTTGTACGTCCATTTTTTTTAAAAAGTGCCGCTGGGATGACGTAGTCCCAGCGGAAGCAGTTTTTGTTGAATAGGTCCTCAATGGTTGGATGCACAAATTTGTATTTACCATACCTACACAATTACACGACGTCATACACTAAATATCTGCTAAACTAAAATGACGAAATTCGACACTTTTCCGCTGGGACTACGCACACCTCGCAGGTGGGGGCGTGTGTTGTTTTAAGTTGCCTTCAAAATGATATGGATAGTCTGATTAACTGGAGAAGGGCATATGCTACTGTTTATGCGCGGTCGGAAGCTTGCTTAAAATAAATGCATAGCAATGTTTGTTTCATCTGAATTTGGCGTCTGTTCCATTTTGAACATACTGCTTAGAAATACGGGCCGCGCGTAGACTGCATGTCATGACGGCGCTCGTCGTCCGGCTGGTCCGCGTCGAACTCGTAGAACTCGTACGTAGCATCGTCGGGCTCCGGGCCGGAGTCCTCCTCGTCCTCCAGCATCAAAATATGCGGGGGCGTGAAGCCTATGTAGACCGTGCCCCCGGGCGAGACCTCGGGGCGCGCCACTTCGGGCCCGTATTGGCGCGCGACTGGGCGGATGACGGGCCGCCAGGCGGGCAAGTTGGTCAGGTCATCCGGCTCGGCAGGGGCGGCGGCGGCCGCGGGCACCGGAGAACTGTGGCGTAGGTACATCAGAACTTTATCAACTTCTGTTGCTTACCGTGCACTTTTGTTTAATATAATACCTGAAGGGCCTACACGTATCCTGCCTACCATTCATACAATCCCGCTATTACGGTAATTGCCTAACACACTCATCACAATCCGAGGGTTTGAAGGAAGTTCTATAACCATTGCTTCATAGGTTGTCGAGGAGACGAATTTTTCAAACCTAACCTTACCTACGTACCGCAATGAAAGAATACATTGCCATGGTGTGTCAAGCAATTGCCCCGCATGACTCCTAAATCAAGCCACCGTGTACTCCAAGGTCTTGAAACTTTTAAGTTTTCGTGAATTCAAATTCGTACCAAAATGATGGCCAGTACCTGCCAGCTTTAGAACTCATTATTTCGATATTTTAGTCGTCATGTAGCCCAGTGGCTCGCCTTTGGAGTCCGTAGCGTAATTGCGTAACACTCCAACTGTAGTAATGGCTCACATTTTGACAGTTCAACAAGATTCATTTAAGTACGTTGTTGAGCAGACTAATTTTTCGAAATATAGCAATAAATATTCTTTAAAATGATTCAGATTGTGATTGATAGTTTGTTACGCAATTAGGGTGCTGGCATAGGGATCTCTGTTGATCCTAGCTGCGTTGCGTGAATAGATCGTAAAGAAGGCATTAATAAAACAACAGAAGGGGATTAATTATCGTTTATTAACTTATTACAACTTTTTTTATAAACTAAAATGACGCGGAAGCGCACGCACTCTTAGGATAAAGAAAGATCCTTTTAAATGCATTTATATCGAGCAAAGCTCGCCTTGAAGAGTTATACGTCTAATTCAAGGTTAGGGGATTCATGTTGAACTAAATACACAGAGATATTTCAAAACTATCGGTAACTAGTACTGGGTGACTTGTAATTTGACGTATTCAAAACTATCGGTAACTAGTACTGGGTGACTTGTAATTTGACGTATTCAAAACTATCGGTAACTAGTACTGGGTGACTTGTAATTTGACGTATTCAAAACTATCGGTAACTAGTACTGGGTGACTTGTAATTTGACGTATTCAAAACTATCGGTAACTAGTACTGGGTGACTTGTAATTTGACGTATTCAAAACTATCGGTAACTAGTACTGGGTGACTTGTAATTTGACGTATTCAAAACTATCGGTAACTAGTACTGGGTGACTTGTAATTTGACGTATTCAAAACTATCGGTAACTAGTACTGGGTGACTTGTAATTTGACGTATTCCTTCCAGGTAGTGAGGTAGAGGTAGTGTGCCCCATTTGCACCTAGGGATTGCAATACAGCAAAGTATGATACCGCAAGTCAGCGGGATACAGCATAATTTTAGGAGCTGCGGGATCCCGCGACAGCTTGTGGATCGGCAGCCTTTGAAACTGATGAAGTGAAAGAAAAGAATTTGACTTTGTTGGAGGCAGGAAGAACCTCATTGGCCGCTGGCTACATATTATGTAGAAGATGTGTGTGGTGTGTGTGTTATACGTAGATTGGGAGATAAAAACGATGAGATTAGGTAAGTACCTATAGATAATATTGATGCCATTTGTTTTTGTAGATATTTCCAAAAAGAGAAATGACATATTATTTGATATTGTCATTGATTCTTTACTTTAATATGAATAAATAAGACAGTTAGTAAATTTACTAAATTCAAATGATCTGCTAATTTCAATGTTAAGTAAGTACTGATTATAATTAATTACCTCAGATAAAGATTAGAACTAATAGGTATTTTTAGTTAAGTAGAGTACAAAGATTACCAAATATTGATATTTGTTATTGTTTTTGATCTTTTAATAAATCAATAAAAAGTAAGACAGCAAAGTAATAATAATAATAATAATCGTTTATTGGGAATAAAAAACAAACATACGAAGACAAACAATGTTAAACGATGATAGCTGCAAAAGTTAAAACTGAGGCGCAGCTACCAACGCCCGACTCCTAGTGAGAGGGTAGGTTGTTCCAAGACTAATAATAACAAAGGTATTTAAACAAAATATAAGGAAAATTAAAAAATTTAAATTTAAAAACTATACATATTAAAATACATTTTGAGATAAGTGCCGTGTGTATGAGTACCTAATGTAGAGTAAGGGAGGGTGGTGGTGTGATGTGTGTATGCGGGGGTGGGTGTGTGTGTGTTTTCCAAGGTGTTAAATTTCCACAAGTTTTTCTGTTGCATCATAAGTTAGTGATTTTAGTAAAATCGAAAGTTTTTTCTTACATACATTTCTGGTAACTGTAGTAGTAATTACTAATTAGTCATTTAGGTGCAGGAAGTTGTGTTGATTTTTATCATTTATCAATATTTGATATACCATATCAAAGAAGTTTTATTTAAATTAGAAAGCATTTATTTAAGTTAAAAATAAAGCCTATGCTATAACCATGGATTGAAGTCAAACCAACAAAAATCCATTCCAGAAAAAAGTGCTGGTTTGCTGGATTGTCATCCCTATTTGCAACAATTGAGCAACCATAGTGCTTAGGCGAAAAAATGGGATTCGAAAACACCCAACTTTATAGGTAGGTACATATTAGAAAACAAACTTATAATTCGTCACTAAATACTATACCTACTTACGAAATATTATACAGAGATTACTTTTGTTTAAACTGTCAAATTGAATGGCCATCATTTCTGTTCCATTGGGTACATATTACTTTAATAAACCTTGTGATGTAAACAAATCGTCGCAAACATCAAATAAGGTAGATGCGCTAATGGTTGCGCTAAGGTAACCCGCGAAATTCATTGTTTTTACGTTTTTTTTTTTCAATTTGCAGGTCAGTGTCAGGTGGTACGGTGGTTCAAATATGATTCGCGTCCGTAAAAAAACATGGCTTAACGCAACTATGATAATTAACTAAAAACTAATGACATAGGTACACACTAAAACTAATGACAGACACACTAAAACATGATATTGTGTTACTGCAGGAAACTTGGCTGCTACCCCATGACTAAAATTTTGTTAATGAATTCAAGATGATTTAGGGTGTGTAGCCAAGTCTTCTGTCGATACTTTAGCAGGGATATTAAGGGGTAGGCAGTATGGGGGCTTAGCCATTATGTGGAACAAAACTAAGTTTCCATGTGTCACACCTACTCGTATTAATTGTAGTAGCGATCGCTTAGCAGCTGTACGAATATCGACTGGAATGGGATGTGTAATAATTATTTATGAGTATATGCCCGTTGATAACGCCGATAATCTGACTGAGTTCATTGATTGTTTGCGTGCAATAAACGTGCGGCGGCCATCTACAACGCCACATTTTAACTACAAAATCAAAGACTTGAAAAACACAAAAAGTGATGTGGCGCCATCTACAATGCCACATGCGAACTACTCAAGACTTCACGTCACACACATCCTGCATCGCGCAATCAGAGTACCGCGCGACTCGCATAGATACAACATCCCGACATTAACCGCCGGGCAGTTGCCCACCAGACACAACACCCGTCTGGTCGGAGGATCCTCCCTTTACTATAGAGTATGAGTGAACTTTACACCCTGTTCCTCATACCTCTATAAACGCAATTATAGAAGAAGGCGATGCGCAATGTGTTTGTGTTGGGTGATTTTAATGCGCATCCTTCCGCTAAGTTTGGCCTTGAGTTGATAAACTTTTGTACAGATATGTAGTGGGAATGTGTCGATTTAATTTTGCTTGGATTAGTTTCAGAAAATTTTACGTATATGAGCGAGTCTCATGGACGGCGATGGCTGGATCACTGCATCTCAACTAAGGCTGCATGGGATACTGCGATAGCGGCTGACGTCATATATGACGTCATGTGTGCTGATCACTATCCCTTGCGTATTGTTTGCGATATAACTTGCATGACAGTTGACAGTCTTCGCCGATTCCAGTAGCTACCAACATAGAATAAAATGGGGCACGCGAACCAAAGAAAAAATGATGCATACCAAAATCATAGCTCAGATAAATTAAGTGCTGATTTTAATATTTTTAAGTGTGACTGAAAACAACATAAAATACGAACCTTATGACAAAATAATATTGTGAATCAATTAGCTTATATTATACGTATATTGTTGATAAACTACAGACTAACGCTTTATTGAGTTCCCGTTTAGATGAGCAGAGGCGATGCAAAAAGGTGACTGGATGGAACTACCACCACGGGCGAGACTATCATCAAAAGGTGACTGGATGGAACTACCACCACGGGCGAGACTATCATCAAAAGGTGACTGGATGGAACTACCACCACGGGCGAGACTATCATCAAAAGGTGACTGGATGGAACTACCACCACGGGCGAGACTATCATCAAAAGGTGACTGGATGGAACTACCACCACGGGCGAGACTATCATCAAAAGGTGACTGGATGGAACTACCACCACGGGCGAGACTATCATCAAAAGGTGACTGGATGGAACTACCACCACGGGCGAGACTATCATCAAAAGGTGACTGGATGGAACTACCACCACGGGCGAGACTATCATCAAAAGGTGACTGGATGGAACTACCACCACGGGCGAGACTATCATCAAAAAGGTGACTGGATGGAACTACCACCACGGGCGAGACTATCATCAAAAGGTGACTGGATGGAACTACCACCACGGGCGAGACTATCATCAAAAGGTGACTGGATGGAACTACCACCACGGGCGAGACTATCATCAAAAAGGTGACTGGATGGAACTACCACCACGGGCGAGACTATCATCAAAAAGGTGACTGGATGGAACTACCACCACGGGCGAGACTATCATCAAAAAGGTGACTGGATGGAACTACCACCACGGGCGAGACTATCATCAAAAAGGTGACTGGATGGAACTACCACCACGGGCGAGACTATCATCAAAAAGGTGACTGGATGGAACTACCACCACGGGCGAGACTATCATCAAAAAGGTGACTGGATGGAACTACCACCACGGGCGAGACTATCATCAAAAAGGTGACTGGATGGAACTACCACCACGGGCGAGACTATCATCAAAAAGGTGACTGGATGGAACTACCACCACGGGCGAGACTATCATCAAAAAGGTGACTGGATGGAACTACCACCACGGGCGAGACTATCATCAAAAAGGTGACTGGATGGAACTACCACCACGGGCGAGACTATCATCAAAAAGGTGACTGGATGGAACTACCACCACGGGCGAGACTATCATCAAAAAGGTGACTGGATGGAACTACCACCACGGGCGAGACTATCATCAAAAAGGTGACTGGATGGAACTACCACCACGGGCGAGACTATCATCAAAAAGGTGACTGGATGGAACTACCACCACGGGCGAGACTATCATCAAAAAGGTGACTGGATGGAACTACCACCACGGGCGAGACTATCATCAAAAAGGTGACTGGATGGAACTACCACCACGGGCGAGACTATCATCAAAAAGGTGACTGGATGGAACTACCACCACGGGCGAGACTATCATCAAAATCAAAATCGAAAGTCATTTATTCAAACTAGGCTGAGAGTCGGCCCTTTTTGAATGTCAAAATTTCATAAGACAGTCCCCCCAAAACGCCCGCCCTTCACCACTTCCTAGTGCTTTAGCTGGGAAGAAGAAGTAGCGCAACAAACTCCCCAGCAGCACATCTGTCTGTTAAGTTAGAAGAACTTGATTCTGTACAATAGTAGGTAATTAAAATTAAAACACACAAAACACAAAAAAAAAAACATTAACTTTGCCATATGTCAGCTATCACACGCCAATATACCATCAAAACATTGAAAACTAAAAATAATAAAAAATTAAAATAAAACGTAAACAGAACTTACAATCTAAATAAAAGCCTCCAGGCATAAAGGGCATGCCCGCTTACATAATTATGCAATTCTGCATTATGTAAATATAGCTATAACTTGAAGTAACAAAAGTTAAACTAGGACCTTTGGACTAAAATTAATAAAAGCTTAATACAATTAACAATAACAAAACCATGGTCAGCAAGACGACCAGTCACCACGAGCAGCACCCGTTCACGAGCATAACAATTTTTTGAAAATATGCGTAGTAGTCGTTCAATGTTTAAAAATAAAATCAAGTGGTGTCAGAAAAATTAAGATTGTTTAAAAATGTATATTTTGGCCTTTCATAGAAAAGAAAATAATTTTGCAAAGTTTTGGAACACGACTAAAAAGTTTAATTTTAAACCGAGCCTTCCTGTCTCTGTTGATGGATTACAGGAAACATTTGTAATATTGCTGAATTTTGAATAACGTTTAATTGCAAAGTTCAGTGGATTGAATAGGTATTGTAAAACTTTTAATTACATTTTATGCAACAGTGAATACTTACTTTGTTTTGTGCTAGCATTTACCCCAATGACGCCCACTATACCTGTGACCACTCATGATGATGTCGAGATGAATATTTCCTCTCTGACATATATATATATACCTACATATATATACATAGGTAATAGGTAAAATATATATATATACATTCCTCTGTTTTGTTTTTTTTCCTGTCAATTTTTGTATAGGGGTACATATATACAAAAATACGATACAACCCCAAGTTCATTATATCCCATTGAATGACTGTTTCATGAAAAAGTCTTTGTCGTTTGTCATTCAGAAGGGATTAAATGAAGTTGTATGTATAAGGATTTTTTGACGCGTGGCCAAAATTGGAACTATCGCCGTCATCTTGTTTTTTCAATATAATTTCACATAATTGTAATATACCATCAAATAAGAATCGCTTGACACTTCGTATGAATTTTGCTTTTTGTTTTAAGCCCCCTGGACTGGGTTAGATTAATTACTCGCTTAGTTTGTCGATAACATAGGTTAGTGAGGGTTGTGCTGATGATCATATTTAGTTCAACATACAGCCTGACACTGAAGTAAAATTTACAAAAAAGTAATAAAATTTGAATGCCATAGGTTATCCTGGCGCTTCTACCTTAACGTAGTACCGTAACGTACTTGTATAGTTTATTAACCATTTTCAAAAACCACCTACTAAACTTTCAGACCGGTTATCTCAATTTCATTTTCTTGTCCTCGAAGGAATGCGCAAATTACAAGTCTCCCAGTACTTAAGTAGATACTTTTCAAATGTGCCTTATAATTTTAAAAAATCTAGTCGTTAATTAGCCTATGTCCAACTGTGTCGATAGTTGAATTATTCGCGATGTAGACAAATGGCATTGCATCTAGCGTGGGTCGGCTAGATGGTGCAAAGAATTTTTATTAATGATTTAAATATATATAAAAAAAATGTAAAGTAATAATAATTGTTTAGTATACTTGATTTAAATGATGTAATTTAATCATTTGACACAGGAAACTTGCATTGCCCTTACAGGGTGCATGTCTTAATGGTGTGTCATGAAATGTTAAAAATACCGCCTGACCAGTTTTATATGTAAGCAAATAAATAAAGGAATGAAGAAATTAATGTAAATGAGTAAATATTAAGTATTTCCACAGCAGGCTGCGATCAACTACCATAGCCTATTGTGGAAATATTTAATATCGAAGTACCCTTTGTTGGTGAGCTGCGAGTCGCGGCGCCCGGCGGAGCCGGACGGCGTGCCGGCGCTGGACTGCGCGCCAGCGGCCCTGTTGGATGCGCCGCCGCTGGCCAGGATCTGCGCGTAGGTCATGGTCCCGGCAGCACAGCGCGGGGCGGACCCGCCGCCGGACGGCATGCCGGCGGCCGGCACGTCAGCGGGCTCGGCCGGGGGCTGCACGTCCAGCGAGCCCGGACGCTCCACTATGGGCGGGCTGAATATAAACTCGTTTCGGCGAATTTGTTCGCGGCGTTCAGCAGCCTGCAACTCCAGCTCGGCGGGGTCCTCGTCGTCCCACCACTCCAAGGGCCTGAAGCCCACGTAGCCGCGGCCCGCGGCCGAAGCCGAGGCGGGGGCCGGCGCGGGGCCTGGCGCGGGGTTTGGCGCGGTACCCGGCCCGGCGGCGGCGGCCCCGGGCGACGGCGAGCTGTGGCGCACATCAACAACTACTAGTTACACCCGACCCCTCTCGCGGGCGAGGCATAGGTAACCCTACCTACTTTGATTAATAGTATCTTTTATACTAAATAGATCTATATTCATTATAGTTTGTGTAAAACAACCTAATTTAATTTATGTCGATACCTTAAGTATCGTAGGGGATTCGAAAAGTGTTTTGGGCACACGGGTTTTAAAGCCTAGGTTTTATCTGCCGACTGATACCGAAGTTGGTAAATGACAGTGCAGTATAATAAGTAGATTAAGTACTTACTGATAAAACCTCTGACCCCTTATTACAAATGAAGGTTTTTTAATCCTCAGAACTTTACCGAAAACGAAATAAAGTTCGAAATGCAAAAACTGGCTCAGAGCTTTAGGCTACAACTCAAGTTAGATCTCGTTTTGTAATAAGACGGCTGGAGTCTAAAATGCCTAATACAACGTGTAACATAATTAACGCTAGACTTCATATACTCCAATTAGAGTATTGAGTTAAAGACATAATACAATGATTAAAACTTACTTAGTTTTTTTAAATCTAACCATTATTATTAAGAAAATCGGGTTCATCCTAGCATTACTTCAAGCTTGTCCGACATAAGATTGTTCTTTGTCTCAATCGGCGGTAAGTATAGCGAAATCTGAAAACGATTCACAAACGTTGAACAAACTACTTTCACGACTTGCGTTTATTCTGTTACACCTAGTAGACCTATCACCAGATATTGGAATGGACCGAGTATTATACAACATGTCCCGGCATTAATGTATACAACCAAACACACAGATTAGAATATTATGTTATGGTCACAAAACATCACAGAATTCTGACTTTTATGTTTAAAACATTGTTTATTTATTAAACTCGTTAAGAGGGAACAGGGCGTGCGATTCTCCATACAAATGTATTCTATTCCCCTTTTTTCTTCCTGAATAATGCCTCTAGAGCTGTTTTTTTTTTTCATAAAATCAAGGCCTGCTGTAAACACGTCCCTGTCATTTTCTTCTTTTCAGCAACTAATAAGTAAAGAAGATATGACCCTCTAAAAATTACAAAAAATGCCCTATTTTAACCGCCGTGATTTGAGGACTACCAGACAAATTAGAAAAGTTTTAACGTAAAAACAATGATAGGAACCTAAACATACTCTTTCTTAAAATGTTAATGTAAAAAATAGCTAATTGATTCTGCTCAGTTTTCAAGGAGAAAAAGGGCAATACGAAACGTCGTTCTCGTCAAAAAATTTGTGTGACAGCGCCCTGGCAATAGTTTCTTTAAATACCTATTTTTCAAATTCCTGGCAGGCCCCGTTCCCTTTTAAGTATACGATTGTGGGACCAAATTGTGGTCACTTTACAAATCTACGCACGCACACAGTCGCACACTTATATGGGTCTAGCGCATACATCGTCTATTTTGGTTTAAGTGTCCAGCGGAAAGTGTGACTGTAATTTACATAGCTTTAATAATTTTTTGGCCAAAAAATTATCAATACTAAAAGTCAGTAAACGATTCTGAACAAACTAATTTCAAAATGTGCATTAATTCAGTTTCAAATTGTATAAATACCTACAAGCCAACTGCTCCTACTAGACACTTGCTATATGGCCAGAGGTTCGCCCAAGGCCGACCATAACCAAACGACATCGTTCTACAATGTGCAATGTCTTCACCTAGGTCTGGAATACACGTGCTACTAATAAGCATGCGCTCTTCTCTGTGCCTGCAATACTCGTGCTCTATTCGTATACGCATGCTAGTTGAATGCTCGAAAGAAGCATGCTCTTGTCACTAGGTAGCATGTTTTTCACGCTTTACGAGGCCGCTCAGAAAGTATTGCGAAAAAAAGTTTTTATATGATTGAGTAAAAATAGGTACGTTCCAATTTCAAAAGTTCCCTCTACATTGTTTGCGAGCTAATTTAAGTGATCGTCTCATAAAAAAATGGGTGTGCGTAGTCCCAGCGGAACAATGTCGAATTTCGTAATTTCAGTTTAGCAGCTATTTAGTGTATGACGTCGTGTAATTGTGTATGGTAAATAAAAATTTGTGCATCCAACCATTGGAGAGCTATTCAACAAAAACTGTTTCCGCTGGAACTACGTCATCCTAGCGGCACTTCTTTTTCCAATGGACGTACAAGAAAAAAAATACATTCAATAATTAGTGTGTAACGAGAGGTAAATGTGTATGTTTAAATGAAATTTGTGTGTCATAATCAAGTTTCCGCTACGCTGACGTCTGGCTATTTGATGAAAATCATATAAAACAGTTTAGTGCAGAGTTGTAATTTTTTGCGCACGTTGCTTTGAATTTGTGTATAAAGAGTGTGAAAACAGAATTTGGAAAAAATATACCCTTCCGAAGATATACACGTAAAAGTAAAATTAGGTTATTAGGTCCAAGAACTTAAAATAGGAAGTCTAGAGCCTAACTTAAATTATAACGTTTATTTATATCTTGTAAGGGTCTACAATGTCTTGCCAAGTTTCATTGATGTGCTCTTGTAAATAATGAGCAATGGCATAATTTACTACGTCTGGACAACCGACACGACATTTGTATTACAAAGAGCACATCAATGAAACTTGGCAAGACATTGTAGACCCTTGCAAGATACAAATAAACGTTATAATTTAAGTTAGGCTCTAGACTTCCTATTTTAAGTTCTTGGACCTAATAACCTTATTTTACTTTTACGTGTATATCTTCGGAAGGGTATATTTTTTCCAAATTCTGTTTTCACACACTTTATACACAAATTCAAAGCAACGTGCGCAAAAAATTACAACTCTGCACTAAACTGTTTTATATGATTTTCATCAAATAGCCAGACGGCAGCGAAGCGGAATCTTGATTATCTCCGCAGTTTAATGACACACAAATTTCATTTAAACATACACATTTACCTCTCGTTACACACTAATTATTAAATGTATATTTTTTCTAGTACGTCCATTGGAAAAAAAAAGTGCCGCTAGGATGACGTAGTTCCAGCGGAAACAGTTTTTGTTGAATAGCTCCCCAATGGTTGGATGCACAAATTTTTATTTACCATACATTACAACATGTCATACACTAAATAGCTGCTAAACTGAAATTACGAAATTCGATATTTTTCCGCTGAGACTACGCACAAAAAAATGGATCTGCACCGGGAACATTTTCGCGCTATGATTTCGAGTGTCGCCTGAAACCGGACGAATTGTACGATAGACTTCAAATGGCATTCTTGATGAAGGCCCTTCTAAGGCAACCCTGTATCGTTGGTATAACGAATTCAAGCGCGGTCGACAAACTTTGGGGGATGAAGAAAGAAGTAGTCACCATTTGATGGTTGTTACGGAAGAAAACGTGCTAGCAGTGAAAAATTTAATCCATGAAAATAGGCGAGTTACGTATCAAGAGATTCAGCACATAGCTACTGCAGGTTGGATCAGGAAGCCTTCACGAAATTCTACACGTGCATCTTCACGTGAGGAGAATAGTTTCACGCTGGGTGCCGCACAACCTCACCGGTGCGATACTCAGAAGTAGGCCCGGGTGGAATGGTGCCGTGATATGATATCCTTCCGGAACCAAAAAAGCATCAACGCTGAATTGTATACTACCAAATGTTTGGCAGTTTTCTCTGTTGTGAGTAACAAGCGACCAAACTCAGGGCTATGCGGGCTACTGCTCCACCACGACAACGCGCCTTCGCAAACCTCGCTCAAAACGAGAGAGTTCCTGGACAGCACGCCGATCAAACTTCTGGGTCACCCTCCTTACAGCCCTGACCTAGCACCGTGTGTCTTCTTTTTATTCCCGAAAATAAAAAAATCTGCTCAAAGGGATACAATTTTCGTCGCCGGATGATGTCAGCGTTCGAGCAGGCTGTAAACGAGGTGTCTGCGGCGGACTGGAAAAAGTGTTTCGAAAACTGGTTCAGACGCATGAAACTTTGTATAGAGGCTAGTGGCGAGTGCTTTAAAAAGATTTAATAAAAAAATATTTACCTATACATTTTTTTTTAATCAAAACTTTCTGAGTTTCCCATTTCGCGTGGTTTTGTCGACTTAACAAAATATCGAGATTTCTTTATTGAACGTACTTATACTTACGTACATTCAAGCATGTTAAAAAAAATAGCAAATTAGCAACATTTTTATCATCAAATGTAACTTTCTAATTTTTAATTTTTTTTTACACCATTTTTTACCGTCAAATGTTTGACAGTTTTGACAATAAAAATGGCGGCTAGACTTTTTGCATTGTCAAATCTGTGAGTTTCTTTTTACCAATTTTTTCGCAGACAAACTATACTTCTTTTGGAATTTATTCTGTACAATAATCTATCTAAGCTTAAACTAATAATAAAGTTGGAGATTTTGTTTGTTCGCACAAAGGTCTCTGGAGCTACCAGCTGGATTTGACAAATTCTTCATACATTTGATAGCCCAATTCTTGAGGAAAGCTTCACCACGTCTCTCAGACCCTTAGGTAGACGACGTAATAGCGCGGGCAGGCGATGCGATGCGATGCGACAGATGGGTCGGAGGATATAGATAAGCTGAACAGTTTGTTTATTTGTTTGAACGCACTAATTTCTAGACCTACCAATTTTTTTTCAAATCCGACTGGCAGTTCCAGAGTTAACCGCGTTCAAACAAACAAACTCTTCAGCTTTACTACAGGTATTGATATCGAAATCTCCGATAGATATATCGATAGATATCAGATATACAGGGTCAAATTAAATGAACTGGCAATACTTTACTCACGTGTTAATATACAATACACGTGTCAATATACAAGGAAAATGAAATAATAAAAATTATTTTGATGAGCAATGGTCAAAAGCCCGTAATCGGTCAACTGTTTTTGTAATTTTTCGTTCATTATCAGCCTATAACGTTCCCACTGTTGGGACACAGGCCTCCTCTCCGTGAGAGGGAATGGGCCGTAATCCACCACGCGGGCCCAGTGCGGGTTGGTAGATGTCACATAACTTCGAATTTTTGGTTCTAGAACATGACGGATTCCTCAAAATGTTTTCTTTCACCGTTTGAGAGCAGTGGTGATGAAATAATTTACACAAAGCAAAGCGGCTGTCTGGGTTCGAAGCTACGGCCTACAACTCGTAAGTCACGGCTGCCCTCTTCAATTTTTCTCACTGTTAAATTTTTTGTTGAACTTAGATAGAATCAGAATGCTTTATTTGTAATATTTGATATTTTTTACGATTTTTCATAAACCATAACATAACGGACAATGTGGATTACATGACATAGTTTCATTTAAAGTTTTGAACAATATATTTTTTTGTTTCTTTTATTTTCGATATAGATACTTAACGTGGGTAAAATGTTGCCAGGTAATTTAATTTGACTCTATATACCTATCGTGTTTAAACAAAGATAACATTTTAACATAATTGTAACGTTTTGAATGGTCAAAACGTTACAATTATGTTGAAAAAAATTGTTCTGATGGCAGAACAATTTTTTTACGTAACAAAAGCGAAACGAACGTCGCGTCGTTCTGACCTCCCTCCGTCCCACAACATGATGACACCTTCTGACCTTATATATTCTGTCGAGGCAACTAACTAACGATGTACACTGCACTACTTATGAAACTCAAACGTGCACGAGCGGCCATCGCCTCGACTCGGGTCTCGAGATCCACATAATTACCATCTAGCTAGATACTAAGCTAGCTTAAAGATATAATCGACTCATGGTCGCCCTACACTAGCGCGCACAATCTCACCACTAATAGAACGGGGAGCATTTTCATTGAAATGGGACATTAATTTGGTGTTTAAATATATTTATTGCAGACTTCCAACAAAAGTTGTATACAGAATCACAAATTACATAGAACGTTCTAGTGCGGTGTTGACACACCGATCGAGGTCAACAGTCTGGCATCATGCAACTAATAGTGACGGCTACTAAACATTTTAAACATAAATAATAAATTAAAATATAAAAAAGAACGCTACAACAAACGATAATATTATCACAGTGCTACATTACTTAAAAGTCAGTTTGTGTGTTTGGCATCCTATAACAATGTACTGTTACAATACGAAGCTGCAACGTGCGCTGGGCGTCGCCAGCCGCGGGCTCGTGCAGCTAGTCAGCTAGGCCGCTAGTCCGCTAGTCCACTAGTCCGCCACTCCGTCGACGGTTGCTACGAGAACGAGAAGACGCACCTCGCTCACCGTTTAATAGTTATTTCACTAAAATGCATCATGACAGGTTTATGTATTGGAAACAAGCGCAAGTGGCTCTTGGTGATGCTAGTAGGTACTAAGTGCAGTGTTCGTGTGATCCAGTGAAGGGAAGCTGGGGTGAGATCCTTCTTATGACGCCATAGATGATGTTTGTGTGAAGCACATTCAAACAGACACTGAAATATTCGTCTAATTGTGAGCACGCAGCCGCTACGTGGACATCAAGTGTATACGCGCGGTGTGCGTGTATGTGTCGTGTGTGACGGGAGCACACGTCTAAATGACGATGGCGCGTGGGTGACGTTGGCGCGTGGGTGACGGTGGCGTGCGTGTGTATGATAGTAGCGCGGGTGATGATGGCGCATGGCTGACGGCAGCGCGTGTGTAAATGACGGTAGAGCCCGCGTGACGGTGACGTGCGTGTCATTAGCGCGCGTTTGAATGACGGTAGCACGCGTGTGACATCAGCGCGTATGTGACGTTGTCGGGCGTGTGTCGTTGACGCGAGTGTAAATAACCGTGACGTGTCGGGGACGCGCGTGTGACGCTGGCGCGCGTTTGTTTGAAAGTGGCGCGTGGGTGACGGCGGCGCGCGTGTGAAGGTGTGACATATTCATTGAGTAAGTTATTGTTACCTAAACACAACTTGTTACGCCATAAAACCATTTGAGACTATATTCACAGCGCACTTTTGTTTTAAGTCGCCAAGCCTAGTTGCCCTATACCTACTTCTATTTTTACTTTAAAGTTAATCACATTAATTTACTGCGAAAACAATACAGCGGCCGAGATCAATTCAAATATTTTGTTAAATTTTTAACTAAGTAGATAAACTTCTGTAAATCTAGATTTATCATCATTATTACAAATCTTTTTCAACGTATTGTTATAATAAATATAAAATATATTAATTTGCGTCTTTTATGGGGTTTCAGTATGCGATTTCGAATGTCATCGAAATAATTTTAACGATAGTTTGGTTACAAGTCAACAAAATATTTCAAGGGTTACCGTGATCACTTTAAAAAAAACAAAGATCAATATGTCAAAGCTCGTTAAGGCCCATAGTATCCTCATCTCCCGTTTGTATGCTAAAGCACGACTGCCGCCCGCGCCCGCGCAGGGCACCTCTGAGCCTTTATCTCAAAATGGGGATATTCCTTTGATTAATTTACAATTGTGCTTCGGCGATTCTGTGGTACCTCTAACTATCTATTTTTCAGTGTATTTTTGTTTCCAAATAACGAAGCCGTTTAGTAGGAGTATGGAATAGAAGCCAAAATATTGCGTGTTGGAAAATATTTTTTTACAGCAAAAGTATTAACCATACAAAAAAAGTACTTCGGGCAAAATTATCTATATGAATCTATAGCAAAATCATATATTGTTCAAATCTGCAAGACAAGCCGTTAATGAGCAGTAGGGTTCATAAAGTGACCGTGTTACGCTACCGAATGGGACGTAGGCCCTTAATATAAAGTGACCGTGTTACGCTACCGAATGGGACGTAGGCCCTTAATATAAATTCGTACCAAAAGACCACTGGCACATTTTGTTAAGAACTTGTTTGACAGTTCTAAATGTTGGCTCATGTATGTGGGATTAACAACTGTAAGTTGTTAGAGCGCTGTCCCCAGGGGCCCACCCGGGCGCGGCCACTCACCACCAGTAATGAGGCTAACATCTAGTTGCACACTTAGATCCCCGTTCGTTGTGCGAGGCGTTTTGTACGGAGCCCGTGATTGCTAGTTGTGCGAGTTGTACGTGTGGTGTGTCCTGTGGGGTGCGTGTGACGAGTGAGTGGCGTGTCGGTCGTGTGCCGTCGGGTCGCGCGGTCGACGCGTACGATTTAGCTAGTTTAGCGGTCGCGGTCGCCAGCGACGGGCGTCGTCAGTGCGAGTTCATCGCGCGACGCGAGCGCGCGTAACTGCAAGCAACATAAATGCAAAATAAACATAAAAAAAAAAAAATTGCATACTTGAATCAAACTTATTCATGCAGAAAATACAACAGTAGATACGTTTATAGATAACGAGCTCGCTTTAGGTACAGGGAAACACACGTCAGTCGTAACATTTGTCTACGATATTACTCTTACTGTTAAGAAATAAAGGCGGAATTGTATTGTTACCATGGACGTGCGGTCGACTGTACAGTACAAACCCGATCAAAGGCAAATCTGGGGACTACTTGATGACGTAGAATAAAATTAACATCTTGGATCTAAGGGCTTAGTATCTTTTAACTATAAACTAACACATCTTGGACCTGAGACCCTATTACGAACAGGTCGGACCTGAAGCCCTAGTACAACCTAAATTCTCGGATCTAAGGGCCGAGTATGCCCCACGTTTATAATTATCTACTTAATTGAAAATCTTAATTTCTTCATTCATTGACAGAACACACAGCCCTTGGCGCTGGGTTGAAGTATGACATTATTTACAAGAACTAAGAAAACAAAAGCGAAAGGAATGATTTCTAAAAATTGTCGCCCTATTGTAGGAATTTGATTTTATGTCCTTGATTAATTTGTAACTTGGTACTGAAGAACTTGACAAAAATCTATACTAACGTATTTTTAGATTTCTCGAAAATCTACATTTAATTAGGTGAAAAGGGGTGATCAAGTTACTAGGTGAAGATTTAACTGGTTGCAGCGATTAAATCGAAAATGCATATCAATAATCTTAGGGACTATGGAAACACACTACTTACAACGATTTTTCGAAACTCAGCCTCTGTTGTCTGTGTGCACAACTGCACACGTCTTGTATAATATAAGTGCACACGAGCACGGCTGACTTCAGATACGAATATGTATTGACTACAAGCTGACTCGACAGATGTTATCCAGTCCAAATTTGGTGAAAAGGGGTGATCAAGTTACTAGGTGAAGATTTAACTGGTTGCATCGATTAAATCGA
Source organism: Antitype chi (assembly GCA_947359405.1). NCBI lineage: Eukaryota > Metazoa > Arthropoda > Insecta > Lepidoptera > Noctuidae > Antitype > Antitype chi. Next base: position 463,550 of record OX375807.1, read on the forward strand.
AAATGCATATCAATAATCTTAGGGACTATGGAAACACACTACTTACAACGATTTTTCGGAACTCAGCCTCTGTTGTCTGTGTGCACAACTGCACACGTCTTGTATAATATAAGTGCACACGAGCACGGCTGACTTCAGATACGAATATGTATTGACTACAAGCTGACTCGACAGATGTTATCCAGTCCAAATTTGAATAATTCATACAAGATCCCTATGGAAAATGCATTTTCAGTTTCCACAAATTTTCCAATTTTACGAAGAGTTTGCCTTTGTTGAGGTTACTGCAAGCAAGCATCATGATGACAGGACCATAGCAGACACGATATTTTGAGCATGGGCGGCCGGCGAGTTTGCATCTTCATTAAGAGGCCGACATACGACATTTTATCGAGTTCGCTTATTAACTTGATTTTAAAGACGTACTTTTAGAATTAAAATACTACATTTCCTTAAGATTTAATGCATAACATGAAAGAGCTCCTTCTGTGTCTTGTCGAGAATTGTTATAGTTGTAGGGGTTTAGGTTGTTTTGAAAGATTAATTAGTGCCAATTCTTTAGAATTTTTTGCATATTTTTTTTGGGAAATGGAACGGATTGGTCCAATTCATTGGCAATTTTCATAAAAATTTACTAAGTTTAATATTTTGTTAGTATGTTTTCTTTTTTTAATATGAAAATGGTAAAAGTGATTCATACAATGTAGTTACATAGATGACATTGTTCGATACAATATTTGCGATTGAACATCTAAGCACTTTTGCCTGCATTCATGGAAATGTAAATGGAAATTTTGAGTAATAGTCAGTTTTAGGTCGATTAATCAAAATCAAATAATAAAAATAAAAAAGTAGCTCATACATTGTTGATGATCACGATTGAACAGATCTTTCATATTTATGGTACATTAAAACTTATAGAAATATAGTATTTTAACTGTAACATCGCGTCTATAAAATACTGAGCCTCATTAACTGCTTGCGACTGGTATCAGAATGTGTGCCAAGTGCTGATGCTAAAACTATCGAGTCCACTTTCGCCCCACGCATGAGGAACACGGTGCAAAGCTTACCGGTGGCGGGCTTCCTCATGGCCAGCAGCCCCGTGGATTACCTGCAACACGAAGCACGCAACGTTAGCGCATGATATCGTGAGTCGTGACTAATGTCGCGCCACTCGAAACAACACAGGCGCGCGTGACTTCAATTGGATGATTCACGAAAGCCTGCCGCATTTTTTAAATTGTTTCCTGTGTGCGCTCCAAGACTTCTCTTGGTTCAGATTGAATTATTCAATTAGGCTCGTTGTATGACACCGCCACAGAGCAAGTAAGTGGCTGCTATCTGTGTGCAATCATTGTATCAACGAATGGCTTGTAAAAAACTAAATATATATAATGTAGATATACATAGTCCGTGCTTTGTAATGTAATCTACATTGTACTTAAGGGTTCCAGTCCCAAGGACTACAATTGGGAGCTGATGCTAACATACTCGATGGAAGCTTAGAGAGCATTAGAGTAACTACATTTGCCATCCTACGAGTAAATACTGATAACTATACGGTATTTTATGAAAGTATATTTGTTTTTATAGTCTTTAATATCTACGTAAATACTGCACCCTAATTGCGTAACACACTATTCATCAGTATCTGAATTATTTCGCTAATCCCTTCTTTCATTATTATGTAAATAAATTGTCTGCTTAGCAACGTAAACAACGCCATGGATCTTGTGGAACTATCAAAATGAAAGCGACTCCTACTGATAGTGTATTACGCAACACCCCTCTGGTACCTACACTATGATACAGAAAATAATGTCAAGTCAATGTATACGTCTATAATGACCGGTGTAAGTGTGGGGCGACTCACACTGTCACACCTCGCTGGCGATGAGCGCGTCACTGCCAGCGCAGCACCTGAAACGTGCAGCTCGTCGTCAGCGGACTGATTGACACAGCCAGTTTTTCCAATAGCCCGGAACACTGAAATGGCGCCCCTACTCAGACTAAGCCGACATTAAAATATCGCGGCGGGATCTTACCGCACACTGCATTTTCAACTCTCGTTGTTGAACCGACCATTGAACACTGAGCATCTCAGCGCGGGGAAGTTTTAGTGCACTGAGCATCTCAGCGCGGGGAAGTTTTAGTGCACTGAGCATCTCAGCGCGGAGAACATAGTGCATTGAGCATCTCAGCGCGGGGAATATTTAGTGCATTGAGCAGCGCGGGGAAGATTTAGTGCATTGAGCATCTCAGTGCGGGGAAGATTTAGTGCATTGAGCCTCTTCAGCGAGGGGAAGATTTAGTGCATTGAGCATTGAGTATCTCAGCGCGGGGAATATGTAGTGCGCGAAAAAATATCGCCGCGATATTATTTCGTCCGTGTCTACGTCGACTAACGTGACGTCGGATTGACACCCATTTCTCAAATGTTAAACCTAACGGGTTTTTTTTTTTTTTTGGGTGGGAAATCATCAAATAACTTCTCCCGCTCTGGGTGGAGCGAGAGGGCGTGTCAGACTTTTACTGACTAAAACCCACCCGTGTTCCCTCAGTTGCCTTTGTGCCAGGGGCCGCGGTATCTCTTTCGAACAACCCGCACCCCTGGCAGAAACCTAACGGATCGAGTGCCTAAACGCTGTTAGAACAGTGGTTTCACTATGTTGTGACCAGATAGTGAGGGTGTAGCGGTTGTTAGTATACTTACATTAGCGATGGCGGAGGGCGGTTGGGGTGCGGCGAAGCGTCCCACAGCGGCGGCAGCGGCCTCTGGGGCATCGCCAGCCCCCTTGCTGCAATCAAAATACACGTTAGAACACAGACTGGCCGCCCAACTAGCCAGCGGAGCGGGGAGGGGGGGGGGGGTCAGCTACCAGCGACTGATGAATAACAAAGAGTATGCAACGCAAACACACCGAACACGTGGTTCTATTTGCCTGCCCCTCTGAGCCACAGCAACAAAACTAGTGCCTGTTAGCTTGTTGAATGAACCTGTCTACGTACCTCCAGCATAAAGATACAAATGGCATTTTGATTTCGGGTTCCATCCAGTGGGGCCCTTAGGGATTCTATTGCTTAATATTGTATGGGCTGCATCGATCTGCATCTTCACGAAGCGAGGTCAATAATTTTTGCACTTCACCTCGGAGGGGATAGGTTTTATTATATCCATCCAAGCATACAGAAAGAGGACTAATTGAGACGATTTATACATATAAAGAAGCTTATGAATTATGAATGTATGATAGAGTAGGATGCAAGAGCGAGCGAAGTCAGCTCGATAATGTTAGCAGCCCGTCTAGTTTCCATTAAATTTTCATAAATATGAGTTCGATACATTGTTGACTAATGCATAAAACCTTAACGGCCTTATTCATATTCATATCGTTAGAATCTAGAGATTCCAGAATGCAAAACAGCGAACTCGAATATTTTAGGATCTACACCCTAATTGCGTAACACGCGATTAATCATAATCGGTTTCATTTTGACAGTTTAACAATATTCATTACGTTATTTACGTTGTTGAGCAGACAAATTTTTCGAACATATGAAGCAATGGTTTAGTCATCTGTTTCAAAAACGAAACAGATTATGATTAATCGTGAGTAACGCAATTAGGGTGCTGGCCTCGAGGAGGTTGAGCTCTCTATTATTCTATCGAATATTTTTTTAGTTCGGACTGTTTCATACCAATATATTTATTTTGAAGCCCTATTGCAGCCCACTCCCGGTGCCCATATTACAAAGTATCTTTGGTGAGGTTTTTTAAATGTGATTTTTTTTTGGTAGATTTTGCAGGTTTTTAAGTTCAATTTGACAGTCGGTTTCGTTGGCAGGGGCAGCTAGATAGAACCACAACTTTGTACATGACTGCAAGCATAAACACAAACATGATGATGCAAGTAAGTAATGGCGACGGACTTGCGCTCGAGCGGTCGAGCAGCCGACGGCGACGGGCCTGACATGAGCGGTGCTACTCTAGCTACTGCTCACACGAGCTTCACATGTCCTAAGTATTTCGTTCGAGTAAAGAGATGAACAACAGTATAAAGTAGGAATCGCACTGACCTGTGCTCTAAGCTTATTAACTTAATACTTTTCTTGTTAGTTTCCAGCATCTGTCGTGGAACAGACACATAAGAGTTACTCGTTGGGTACCACAGCTCAGTGAGTAGGCTAGTTGTATCGTGCCTAACATAGAAATATAAAAAGACAGGTGCGCGTAGTAGGTACTAGCGTTGCCGGAGAGAAATATTCCGAAGTATTCCCGTCGTATTATTCGCGAATCATTCGGAAGCATTGAGTAATATTCGGAATTATTCCCCGAGAAGAATTACAAGGAAAATTAGCTAGAGTTTGACTATTGACCGCTAGATGGCGACGCAATTAACATTGCAAATAACATATGTTCCGTGTTGGTGATTGTGTTCATGCCCTCGAATCTTCCTTCCTTGCCTTGGTCACTGCAGCAGCAGGAAGCGCACGCAGGCGACCACTACCGACGGAAGTTGTGCAGCTACAGCTCTTACCTTTACCCGCTAGATGGCGTTAATTCAAGAACCGTTTCTTGAATTAACGCCATCTAGCAGGCAATGGAGAACTGTGGGTTCTACTACGTACGCGTACATTCATAAAAATTAGTATAATACGATTTGAAACCTTCCGAATATTTCTTTCATCTACTTAGATAAGGGGCCATTCAAGTATTACGTAAGCACTAAAGGGGGCCGGGGGGTCTTTGCTTTGCTTATTTTTGATGACATGGGGTATGGGGGTATGGATGGTGATTACGTCAGCAGAGTTTATTTATTAACTTGTGGATTTTCTACAAAATTTTGTTGATTTTGGTTTGAACACATATGGCAACCCTACTTGTCTATGAATGGCTCGAAGAAAACGATGAGAATATACCAAAATCACAAGAAAGTGAGCAGACACGTTAGGTGTCTGCTACCAATGTTAAGGTGAGCATGGGAGGGGGGAATAAGAGCTTTGCTTACTTTTGCTGACGAGGGGGGGGGGGGGTCAATAATTGCTAAAAAACTGCTTACGTAATACTTGAATGGCCCCTCAGTACTTACGTAATAAGTTTTTGTATGCGGTTAAGGTGTGCAAGTGTTATTTTGCGAGAGTAATATGTACATAGAGAGGTAAATACGTTGGTAGGTACTAAGATCAGTTTGTATTAGATACTTATACATATGTTTTTAAATACCAAGGTACATAGTATAACGGTAACTATTATATTATCCCCTGTGCTATCATTATCAGACTCATTGAGTCTGATAACAATATAAAAGTAATTGTGAATAAAAGATTGTTTAACCAAACTTAAACAACAATTTATTAACAAAAGGTTTATATTCAATAAAATATAACTCCTTCCCTGGCTCGAACACATGCGGTGATCCTCCTGGGCATGCTGAGAATCAAGTTATCCAGCATTTTTTGGGGTAACCTGTCCCATTCTTGAATAGTGGCTACCCTGAGCTCTGGCACTGTCTGCGGACGTGGCTGACGGTTCCAAACAGCTCGCTTAAGAGCATCCCACGCGTGCTCTATTGGGTTTAAGTCAGGTGAGCCGGCAGGCCAGTCTAACCTTGTGATATCGTATTCTCGGAGAGCAGCATTGACTCGTTGAGCTTGATGGGCGGGCGCATCATCATCGACCAGTACAAATTGGTGCCCATGGTTTACTCGGAATGGTCTGACAATTACATCAATAGCAACTGCTCTATACATGTCTGCTGTCATGAAGCCTCGATACGGGATCAAAGGCGTTCTAGTTCCAATCATAATACCACCCCAAAAGGACACCGAACTGTTCCAGTGGCAGTTCTTTGCCTTTCACGGTCTCCTGGTCTTCTCCAGACACGGACACGTCGGTTATCTGGATGAGTACTGATTCGCGATTCGTCAACGAAGAGACAGTTTTGCCAAAATGTTTTCTTCTTCATTTTTCCGAAGCCTAGTCCACTGCAATCTCCGTTGTTGTCGTTGCCGGGAATTCCGAGGAGCTCGCCAAGATCTTCGTGCTGTAATCCAGCCTGGTGCAAGCAATTCCGAATGGTCTGAGTGCTAACTTCAAGCCCAGAGGCGGCCCGAACTTCTGCTTTTATTTTAGTAGTGTTGATTGTTGGGTCACGGGCTGCCAGCAATCTAATATAGCGCTTATGAGCAGCAGTCGAAACAGTTGGGCGACCACTGCGCGGGGTCGGTCAGCAAAATTACCCATCCCGTGGTACCTCTGCGACGTGGTCACGACACAGGATTGGGATGGTTTTTTTTTTTAGGCGTCTCGCAGTTGGCCTTGAGAGGCCGAGACTGCTCAACCGGGCTTTCCTGGGGCTGCCATTAAGAATTAACTTAACGCCTCCAGCCAGGGCTTACAAACTAAAATTTATAAACTAAGCGACTGCACGCTGAGGACACCCCCTGTGGGGTACGTGCCTCGGCTCAGGGCGTCACTGATAAGGGGACAGCTATCATTGGGGACAGGCTGGATCAAAATATTGGCATTATTATTGATCGGGGAATTTAAAGCTACTGGCTCAGCTGCGGCGCGGACTGGCACTTCAACGAGCAAGGGTCGGTCGGGGGTCTCGACGTTAGGCGCCGTTACTCGGGGTCTTCGCGGGGCGCGAGAATTGGGATATAGCAACTCTGCGTGCTATTTATTTCGTGGTGCATCCTTCTTCCCTCAAAGCTACTATTCTTGCTCGTAAAACTTCTGATAATCCTCTTGGCATTTTTTCAATCACAACTTTCCGCGAAAAAGTATTTTAAATATTAAAAGTGACTAAATAAGATTTCTGAATGAGCGTAAGCTAGGACTGAAAGCCTTTTTATATGGCAAATGATAAATGATTTTATTTCTGTAAGTAGGTTTGTACAAACACTTTTACACGTCAATCATATTTTTTCAAACTAGATGAGGTCGGCGTTTCCTATCTGACTACTCTGAGAAGAAAGGCCGAAACAAACTCAGCTCAGCTCTTTTAAAGTCCAGACATAATCTTGGTCAGATTATGTGAAGACCATGTGGATTGGTGTCTGAAATGGTCTTTTGAGGAAAGAACCACACAGATTGAGTGGATCTGTCCAATCAGTGCACGCATTTATCAGTAATCATGCAACTCAACTCAGAACTTGAGGAGCTCAAAGATTTGACGAACAATACCAAAGAAAGGACATTTGGGTAGGCCGCATAAATTACTCAAACTGCCAGATTAACATTAACACTAACTGAGAAAGAGATGAAACACAAAACAAAAAATAAAAACAAAACATGACCCATAGTCCTCACATTCACAATAATTAAAACAATAATAATATTATACTTCTCAAAGTAAATATTCATGTCAAAGTGTATATATAATAATAATCAAATGTCGAAGAGTATAAGTTTGCAAAAAAACAAAAAACAACATTCAGTATGCAAAAATGGGAGCAGGTCAATCCCAAGATTTTTTGTCCTCAATGTAATCCTTAACGGTATAAAAGGCTTTCAATATAAAATAATAAAACAATTGTACTGTTTTTATTATTTTATATTCTAAATCTTAGGTTTAAATAAAGAATCTAAAAAGAAGAAGAAATCATAATATAATCTACCGTAACAAAAAAGATTTCAATTGAAAGTGATCGCAAACTTTTTTTGACGTGTGTACGTAGACTAGGTACCAAAGATATAAGAAAGATTTTTTTTTATTGCTTTGCGATGTTCTTGCTAGGGCTTGCATTCGAATGTAAAAATCTCGATATTCGAATATTCGACCAATTTCTATAACACCGGACTGCGAACCCTTTTTTTGGGTGGGAAATCATCAAATAACTTCTCCAGCTCTGGGTGGAGCAGAAGGACGTGTCAGACTTTTACTGACTAAAACCCACCCGTGTTCCCTCAGTTGCCCGTGTGCCAGGGGCCGCGGTATCTCTTTCGAACAACCCGCAACCCTGGCAGGCGAACCCTGATGTGCATAAAATACAATTTTAAAGTTTATACATAGTGACTGACGGAGCAAGCGAGATGTGTGCTATGTGTGGTCGACAAGCGCCTTCATGCCATCAACAATATTTAGCAGCATAGCCGACGAGAGTGTTCGATGTATATTTTCAAAAAGAAACGAAATTCTCTTGAAGAACAATGGGAGGAGTCTGCAGGAAACACAGATGAGACAGGATAGGATGATCACTTGACTTGAGCTGTTGAGAGAGATCGGAAGGTTCTATGGACAGTTATACAAGTCAACAAGTAACCCCGTTACGAATCTGGCAAACGACCCAAGAGCTAGATTAACCTGACACTATACCGAAGACATCCCGGACGTCAGCTTGTACGAGATTAGGATGTCTCTGAAGCAGCTTAATAAAAACAAGGCGCTGGGTGATGACGGAATTACGGCCGAACTCCTAAGGGCCGGCGGGAAACCCGTTCTTGAGGCCCTCCAGAATCTGTTTGATTCCGTCATACTCGAGGGAAAATCGCCACAGGCATGGAACAGAGGTGTAGTCTGTGGTGGTTCTTTTTTTTAAGAAGGGTGACAATACCCTTCACAAGAATCCCATTTCACTTCTGAGCCATATCTACAAGCTGTTTTCAAAATTCAAGTCAAGTGTTGGAAGGCCTCCCACAAGGTGGTTCGATGACCTTGAGAAGGCCGTAGGAATCTGCTGGATGCGGGAAGCACAGAACCGTTTTAAGTAGCGGAGCTTGGGGGAGGCCTATGTTCAGCAGTGGACGTATTTCGCCTTTCGAATGATGATGATGATGAAGCTTTCTCATAATACTGTTTTTACCACTGTCTGGCAATCTGTATTGATTAGGTTAGCATTAGAATAAGTAAGAATAGTGCTATGTTACATTGAAGACGTCATAGAGTTTTTTTTTGTTTAATTATTCTACACTGTCCCACTGCTGAGCAAAGGCCTTGGCCAAATCCTTCCTCTATGGTTTTAAAATAAATAAAATAAAATAAGCCTTTATTGCTGGTTCTACAATTATTTTCTTAAAATATCGGCGTTCGGTGCACTCTTTCCTCCTCTAAAGATTTCCATCTCTCTCTGTCTCTCGCCCGCTGAATCCATGCTGGACCGGCTACTCTTCTGACATCGTCTTCCCATCGTTTCGCTTGTCGTGCTTTGCTCCTTTTTCCATCCCTTGGGTACCACTCTGTTATTAATTTGGTCCATTTCTCTTTTTCCCTTAACATATGTCCTGTCCATCGCCATTTTTGTGTTTTGCAGGGGCTTTTGGCTACTTTGTATGGGTGCATTTTATGTTTAATCTTTTTATTTAATTTTTATAATGTGCGTTTTGTTTGTGCAGAATAAACAATTTTTCTTTCTTTCTTTCTAGATACCGCGGCCCCTGGCACACAGGTAACTGAGGGAACACGGGTGGGTTTGATGATTTCCCACCCAAAAAAAGGGTTCGCAGTCCGGCGTTATGGAAATTGGTCGAATATTCGAATATCGAGATTTTTACATTCGAATGCAAGCCCTAGCAGGAACATCGCAAAGCAACAAAAAAAATCTTTCTTATATCTTTGGTACCTAGTCTACGTACACACGTCCAAAAAAGTTTGCGATCACTTTGAAAATTGAAATCTTTTTTGTTACGGTAGATTATATTATGATTTCTTCTTCTTTTTAGATTCTTTATTTAAACCTAAGATTTATAATATAAAATAATAAAAACAGTACAATTGTTTTATTATTTTATATTGAAAGCCTTTTATACCGTTAAGGATTACATTGAGGACAAAAAATCTTGGGATTGACCTGCTCCCATTTTTGCATACTGAATGTTGTTTTTTGTTTTTTTGCAAACTTATACTCTTCGACATTTGATTATTATTATATATACACTTTGACATGAATATTTACTTTGAGAAGTATAATATTATTATTGTTTTAATTATTGTGAATGTGAGGACTGTGGGTCATGTTTTGTTTTTATTTTTTGTTTTGTGTTTCATCTCTTTCTCAGTTAGTGTTAATGTTAATCTGGCAGTTTGAGTAATTTATGCGGCCTACCCAAATGTCCTTTCTTTGGTATTGTTCGTCAAATCTTTGAGCTCCTCAAGTTCTGAGTTGAGTTGCATGATTACTGATAAATGCGTGCACTGATTGGACAGGTCCACTCAATCTGTGTGGTTCTTTCCTCAAAAGACCATTTCAGACACCAATCCACATGGTCTTCACATAATCTGACCAAGATTATGTCTGGACTTTAAAAGAGCTGAGCTGAGTTTGTTTCGGCCTTTCTTCTCAGAGTAGTCAGATAGGAAACGCCGACCTCATCTAGTTTGAAAAAATATGATTGACGTGTAAAAGTGTTTGTACAAACCTACTTACAGAAATAAAATCATTTATCATTTGCCATATAAAAAGGCTTTCAGTCCTAGCTTACGCTCATTCAGAAATCTTATTTAGTCACTTTTAATATTTAAAATACTTTTTCGCGGAAAGTTGTGATTGAAAAAATGCCAAGAGGATTATCAGAAGTTTTACGAGCAAGAATAGTAGCTTTGAGGGAAGAAGGATGCACCACGAAATAAATAGCACGCAGAGTTGCTATATCCCAATTCTCGCGCCCCGCGAAGACCCCGAGTAACGGCGCCTAACGTCGAGACCCCCGACCGACCCTTGCTCGTTGAAGCGCCAGTCCGCGCCGCAGCTGAGCCAGTAGCTTTAAATTCCCCGATCAATAATAATGCCAATATTTTGATCCAGCCTGTCCCCAATGATAGCGGTCCCCTTATCAGTGACGCCCTGAGCCGAGGCCCGTACCCCACAGGGGGTGTCCTCAGCGTGCAGTCGCTTAGTTTATAAATTTTAGTTTGTAAGCCCTGGCTGGAGGCGTTAAGTTAATTCTTAATGGCAGCCCCAGGAAAGCCCGGTTGAGCAGTCTCGGCCTCTCAAGGCCAACTGCGAGATGCCCAAAAAAAAAATCTAAATCCCAATCCTGTGTCGTGACCACGTCGCAGAGGTACCACGGGATGGGTAATTTTGCTGACCGACCCCGCGCAGTGGTCGCCCAACTGTTTCGACTGCCGCCCAAAAGCGCTATATTAGATTGCTGGCAGCCCGTGACCCAACAATCAACACTACTAAAATAAAAGCAGAAGTTCGGACCGCCTCTGGGCTTGAAGTTAGCACTCAGACCATTCGGAATTGCTTGCACCAGGCTGGATTACAGCACGAAGATCTTGGCGAGCTCCTCGGAATTCCCGGCAACGACAACAACGGAGATTGCAGTGGGCTAGGCTTCGGAAAAATGAAGAAGAAAACATTTTGGCAAAACTGTCTCTTCGTTGACGAATCGCGAATCAGTACTCATCCAGATAACCGACGTGTCCGTGTCTGGAGAAGACCAGGAGACCGTGAAAGGCAAAGAACTGCCACTGGAACAGTTCGGTGTCCTTTTGGGGTGGTATTATGATTGGAACTAGAACGCCTTTGATCCCGTATCGAGGCTTCATGACAGCAGACATGTATAGAGCAGTTGCTATTGATGTAATTGTCAGACCATTCCGAGTAAACCATGGGCACCAATTTGTACTGGTCGATGATGATGCGCCCGCCCATCGAGCTCAACGAGTCAATGCTGCTCTCCGAGAATACGATATCACAAGGTTAGACTGGCCTGCCGGCTCGCCTGACTTAAACCCAATAGAGCACGCGTGGGATGCTCTTAAGCGAGCTGTTTGGAACTGTCAGCCACGTCCGCAGACAGTGCCAGAGCTCAGGGTAGCCACTATTCAAGAATGGGACAGGTTACCCCAAGAAATGCTGGATAACTTGATTCTCATTATGCCCAGGAGGATCACCGCATGTGTTCGAGCCAGGGAAGGAGTTATATTTTATTTATTTATTTTATTTTTATTTCTTTGGGACAACAAACAATTGCGTAATAATGTGATTTACACAACACTTAGTAAAAAGTGAGATAAACTTTTAACATCCGACTTCGAAACCTATCAGATATAATCAAAATTTAAATGCGTCCATTTCGCAGTAAACCTCATTCGAACAGAAAACTTTCGAAGTCGGTTAAAAATAAACAAGCAAATCTGTGCAATACAGACCATATGAAGAAATGTGAACAATTTTTTCACAGATATGTTTCTTGAACTGTGCAAGTGACAAAACAAACAAGTCAACATCAGCGAAATCATCGTTGTAAATATTATATTGAATATAAACCTTTTGTTAATAAATTGTTGTTTAAGTTTGGTTAAACAGTCTTTTTCTTTCTATAAAATTTCTGTTACAATTACATTATGATTAATTACTCAATTTTTTTTCGTAAAAAAATATAAACAGTTTTATTTTTTAGTTTCAAACAGGGTATTTCTATTTAAAGAAAACACACAACATAGATTTTTCTTGATAAAGTTCAATTTAAAAAATTATATCAGCATATGCTAGTGATCACAAACTTCTTTTGATGTGTGTACTTATGTACTTCTGTTGTAAAATTATTTCAATTTTTCATGTGGTACCCGTGGTCCCGCCCATGGTCCCTGGAAGGGACCACGGGTATTTTTTTTACCCGTGGTCCCGCCGAGAAATATAATGCTGCCGAATTAAAATGGTAGTTCCTGGAAGGTACTGTACCTCCGAGAAATACAATTTTGCCGCAATAAAATTGTAGTTTATCCAAGTCTTATTACAGTCAAAGCATTATTCATAATTAAATAATCAAAGGATTAAAAAAATCACGAATATATTTGTAATATTGACAAAAAGTTATTCAACAAAAACCTTACATATCCTCAGTCTTATTTAATAGTTTAAATTAACGTAGTTTCTCAAGAGTATGACCTAATAAAATTTCACCACTGATTAATTGTACAATAATGTGTTGAATTGCGTCGTCAGTCAATATAATATGTTTTGATCGTTTTGTAGTTGTATTTTTTTTAAATTTTATCTGATTACTGCTGTCGATGCTTTTTTATTATATTTAACAGCCGCAATATGTTAATCGTATTTTTATTGACTTTTTTATAATTTTTTGAGTGAAATCCTTCTGCAACATTATTTGTGCGGTGCCTTACACCAAAAACACTTATCATGTTAATATATTTAGGTCGCAACCAAAATGTTTTTATGTAATTCATAAATTTATGCATATTGAATAGTTCCACGGTGCAATCAGAATTCATATATTCCCACCCTGCTTCAATAATATCTTTAGGTAAAAGCGGTAGAACCGCACAGAGAGATACTAGGTATTCTTCTTTCTGGCTTTGATTTACCAAAACTCATGAGTAAACTCATGAGTTTCTCCACAGACACCTTCCCCAATGATAATAACAACCAATAACATGTACAGTAGGAAACATTTTTAACATTGCGTTTATTGCACCTATTTCATAATCACAATGTACGATTGATGGTTCCCACTGTGGCAGCTGTGATTTAATCATTTCAATCATAATTTTGTATGTATGTTCTTTTTTATCGGGCATTAAAGCATATATTAAAGGTTTAACATTTATGCTTTCAACGGAGCTGCCAAGGTCTCCATGTATTTTATATAATAAATTGGTAAAATGGTTTGGAACAGCTTTGGAACGTTGCATCGCAGAAATATTCTTTTATAGCACATATTTTTTTTTATAAATATTCTGTAATATTAAAATAGTGCATGAAATAATCATAATATTATTAAAGTCATACATAAGTGGCCAGATATAATAATATTGTCCAAGAGTTTTTAATTGATATTTATTTACCAAAGAGGATTTAATTGAGTAGGAGTTCATCTTTAACGGGAATTTGCGGCAAACATCCGATAGGATAATAATAAAATAATTCGCGCATAAACACGTATAAAAAGTAATGCATCTTTTTACATAATGCCTTTAACTGTATTGTAACTTGACTAAGTACAATTTAATGCGGCAAAATTGTAATTTCTCGGAGAGACAGTACCTACCAGGGACTGCCATTTTAATTCGGCAGCATTATATTTCTCGGCGGGACCACGGGTAAAAAAAATCCCCGTGGTCCCTGGAAGGGAGCACGGGAGGGACCACGGGTACCATATGCAATTTTTATGAACGCACGTAATAGTACGAGAGCTCACGACCAAAACCATGTCTCATCGTTTTACGGCCAAAACTGTATAATACCGTTAGAGTAGATGAATCTGAACCCAGCTAAGTCGGCAGTACCGGCTAGAAACGTCACACTATTATGGGGGGGCATTTCTGCTATGTTAAAAAAAAATAGGCAAACAGTTTTATCACAATATGTCTGATAATAAAAATGTACATAAGTTTCGTCATTTTATAACGAAAAAATTTGTTTTCAGACATTTTGCGCGTCACATGTGGCCTAAGGGCATTTTCAAAAATGTCAAAAAATTTACCCGACCTGTCTCATAGCAGCTTAGTTTATTTTTTTTTAATCTTTTGTATGGCTGCCAGACTTTTGAAAAAATCGTTTTCAGACATTTTAAATGTCACCAAAAACTCCAAAAACGAAGAGAACGTTTCGGAGTCGCCCGGTAACGTGCAGTGCTTGCTACGTTCCTGTTCCTGGCTGGCCTATACAGCGCTAGCAGTGATTGAAAACGACGCTATTTTTTCAATAAACAGTATTTTCCAAACGTTATCCCAATTTCCTTTTGTCCAATTTATTAAAAATGTCCTTCAATTTTAGTTCGATGGTTTCGAGTAAGCTCTTTATCGATCATAATCTAAGAATTTGCGAGTTGCAGCTTATTCATTTGTTTAACAAACGTAAATACTCCACAATATGATTTTTTTATAATTTCTGACTCGAAAAGTTGTCTGATTAATGAAGTACGACACTAAAAGAGAATGCCCATGGACAGTACTCTTGAAAAATGTCTTGTGTCTCAAGAAGTTGAACAGTATGAAATATCTAAAATATATTTATATTTTTTTAAAAGAACTTAAATGATATTTATAATGGGATAGTTTTTTGAAAAATTATTAGTACTTTTACGTCTCCGACTGTAAAGTACGCCATTTTTTTACAATCCCTTGTCATTTGTCAATGGAATTAGGGATGTCCATTTTTCTATTGCGTATAATGTGCCTACCTATTTGATATCGATTATATGATATCGCCCATAAATTATATCGATTTTGTATTGATTAGCAAGATAAAATAAATAAATCAGTTTCTAATATCCGATAGAACTAAATCGTAGATAGGTAGTAGGTACATCTGTATATTTTGTTTTCATTCAATTATGTGACGGACGAAACGATAGTGTGTGGTGAGCACCGCACACTGGCATCCATTGATAAAGTCATATTTTTATTTATTGTTGGCTTGAAATCGGAATAGTTTCAAACGTCTCAAGAAATAATAAGTACTATTCGACCCACGTTGATAAAAAAACAAAGATTTTCATCTGCATCAATCGAACAAGTCATAATCGAATGTTTCTTTTATTAACACAGGTACAACCCTATTTGACATTATATTTATTTTCTGTCATACTTTATCAATATTATGTCATGTCAACGGTCAACCAGAATGTTTTTTCTGATGGTTTTGGTACGTTGTGCGTCGAGTTTGAGTTTTTAGTTCCTCGGCTACTGCTCCAAAACCCATTGAAAATAATATATAGATACTTCCTTCGCCGCTACACCATGTATGTGTGTTGTGTTTGTTGTATATTACTAAAGACAGGACTTTTTGTGTACAAATATTCACAATAGTATTATGTTGTGATATAATTAACACCCCGAGTGCGATTGTGGGGCGAGGTCTCAACTGCTCCTTGAGATTTACGCAACCTATACGCAGACTCATGTTGTCGGAGATTCCTGATAATATCATGAACATTTTATGTATTTTTTATGTACCTAGTGTAGCTGTTTTCCTGCCATTCATACTTACTTAGACCATTTCATGATACATACTGCAATCAATGATTTGAGTAGGATCTTGATAAAACACTAAGGCAATCGGCTATCAAGTAATACACTATTACTTTCATTATATAAGTAATATAACATTGACTGCCTCGTTAGTCTAGTGGTCTCAAGCGCTACTACTGAGCATGAGGTCCTCGGTTCGATTCCCGGGTAGAGTAAAGTCTTGTTGGGGTTTTCCATCTGGAATTGCTCATTAGCAGCCTGGAGTCTGGATTTGTGCCCGCTTGATAGCAATAGGCTAGCCCCCTATTACATGGGACTTAAACATAACTGGCGGACCGTGGGTGTACTACACATAGTTACCTACAGCTCTGCCTAACCCTTCGGGGAATACAGGTGTGATGTTATGTTATATAATATAATATAATGTTTGCTTCATGCTTTCCGTTTTAATGAAACGTGGGACTAAGATTGCGAGGCACAAAGATACCCAAAATCTAAAACAGTAAGATTTGTGAGGTGGTCACCAGTAACTGGGCACCTAACATAGCCAAACTGCTACAGATTTTACACAAATGTATATCTAAGGCACAAGGCTTACTCGTAAACCCATTTAAACCCTTTTTTCAGTTCATTTTGTGTTTAAACATATCCTCAAAATAGTCATTTTATTTTTGTAAATATCTCGGAAATGCCGTTGTAGATTGTGTTGAATTTTTTGAGGAAGTATTTAAACATGTCATCGAGTATTTTGAAGAAGATTTGATGAAGACACAAAAATGTTGAAATGAGTACATTTGTCCATAGTGCCGTGGGCATTCTCCTTTGTCTGATATAATTTTTTTCAACATCCAGGCAAGTTTTTTCATGATGTAGAACAGTTTTCAGACAGAATGCTATGGGACATATCGGTAAAATTTTTCAACACGTTCAAAATGGTTTCAACCCATAAGATGCTCACACTTTCTTCTGAAAAATGATTAATTCGCATCAACTGACCAGTGTTCACTTAAAAACGATATTTCCAGACGGTTTGCTATAGGTTTTTTTTTTTTGCCTCATTTTTAATTTTCTCAAATGGTCTCCTGGGAACGTGCGACGCTTGTGGTGTCTGAAAATTGTGTTTTAAGTATC
This sequence comes from Antitype chi, assembly GCA_947359405.1. Taxonomy (NCBI): domain Eukaryota; kingdom Metazoa; phylum Arthropoda; class Insecta; order Lepidoptera; family Noctuidae; genus Antitype; species Antitype chi. The sequence goes on from OX375807.1 coordinate 480,568, forward strand.
TAAAATTTATCGTTCAACTACATTCTGAAAATCAGACAGATTGCTATGAAACAATTCGGTAAAATTTTTTGACATCTTCAAAAATGCGGTCAGGTCAGACGTGACGCAAAAAAATTCTGAAATTAGTCTTTTTGAAATCAGAATCACCAAATCTATCGATTTTATACAGTTTTGATCGTAAAACGATAAGGCAAAAATGTTGGTCGTGGGCTCTCGTACTATAAACGTTCCGTCATTTTGTTTGTTTGTGTGACGTCACAACATTAGTAAACTAGCGGATTTCGTATTAAAACTGAATTAAATAATCTACATAACTGATGTGTGACACAGTAATTATCGTTCGTGTAGGTATTGTGCCACAGCTCAGTGTAAAAGCCTTTGTATAAAGACTGTGGAAACAATTACTAAAAAAAAACAAGTTGATAAACATTCGGATAAGACTTGCGTGGACAGATTATAACCCGCTTAGTTATAAACGTTGTTTAAAGTTAAGAGCTGTTTAAACGTCAAAATTGTATGGATAAACAGTCCCCAATACTAAACTTTAAGCAACGTTTATAAATAAGGGGGTTAATAATTAGATATTTTCGACAAAAAGCAAATGATTTTTTTGAAGATGACATTGATGTCTATGGCTAATCTCTAACTCCGTCAACGAAGATACGGGTACACGTCCGAAAGTACTTCGAAACTTCAAAGTGAATCCTACAGCAATTTTTTTTTGTAAGTACGGTCTTAAACATTGGGTTTCGGAAGTAAGGACAAATGTCGAATCGTATTGTCATTCATTTTCTCAGATTATAAAACGAAGGCAGATAGACCGCGCGGAACACCAAGAGTGACACCAAAAAACCAAATACTAAAGCGTCGCATTATATGTTGCATACAATGCGACGCTTTAGTATTTTTTTTTTTTTTTGGTTTGGATTATAAAACAAAGGCAGATAGACCGCGCGGAACACCGAGAGTGAAGCTAAAAAACCAAATATTAAAGCGTCGCATTATAATTATGTTAGCTACATTCAATGCGACGCTTTAGTATTTGGTTTTTTGGCCTCGATTTGGTGTTCCGCGCGGTCTATCTGCCTTTGTTTTATAATCTGAGTTCATTTAATTAATTCGGGCCCCAAACTATTCTTATTTCTGTAAGTCATACGCCTGTCTAGGTTCGAACCTACCGCCTACAACTCGTACGTCGTGCCCGTCACCACTGGGCCACCCCTGCTCATTTTTATAATAAACCATTTAAAAAATAATAGTGTTTTTTTATGAATAATGATGGAGCTAAAATTCTAACATTATGAGAAGTATTTTTGATTGAAAAGCAACCACAATAAACAACGGAATCGGAATGAGGAGTCGCGGAGGGGGGGGGGAGCAGGGCGTCGGTCGAGGGGCAGACCTGATCTCCTCGTCGCTGCGGTCGAAGAAGCTGGGCGCCACTGCGAAGTTGTTGCTCTGGCGCAGCAGCTTCTTGATGCCAAAGTTCCTGGCGAGGAACAGCTCCATCCTATCGGACGGCCCGTCGATGGCCACCTGACTGGCTGTCAACTCCAGCTCCTACACAAGCACGAGTGTAAGCCTACATTAACACGCAAGTAAACATATCGCAGCGATTATATCTCGCGCACCGGATTTTCAACACGCTGCTAAGTGCTGAGTGTTGAAAATCGAATAGTGTGTTTTTTAAAACGCTGGGATGCGCTTTATTGGATTCTAAATGCTCGATTGAACACCGACAGTTAAAAATCCAGTACGCGATGAAATCCTGCCACGTTATTTTGACACCGATATTGACACACAGTGCGGTGGCGCATGTACTCACGTGCAGCATGTGGTCGAACAGCAGCCGCCCGAAGCCCAGGCGCTGGCGGTCGCGCACGATGTAGAAGTCGAGGACGCACAGCGGCTCCACCTCGTGCACCACTTCCTTATCGTCGAAGAGGAACAGGTGCTTGCGGCCCACCTTCAGAAGCCCGATCATCTCGCCGCGCCCCCTGCACGACGACACCACGTACTTATCATAAACATTTACTATTTTACTCAACATTTACTCCAGCGGCCTCGCCCGCGTGGAGATCGATAATTATCCCACGGGAACGTACTACCGGGATGAAAGGTAACCTATGTGTTAATCCAGGTATAAACTATCTATGTGCCAAATTCTATCCAAATCCGTTCAGCCGCTTTTACGTGATTGAGTATGAAACATCCAAACTTTCACATTTATTATATTAGTAGGTTTTAAACAGACTTGGTCGAAGCCAATTACATTCATAAAGCTACGCGTTTTCCCCACGGGGGCAGGCAGAAGTTACGGACGCCGCCTGCTACGATCCTTACATACTTGCTTTGCTTCGTTTCCGTTCATACATCTGTTCACACGCCCGCCGGCTGCGAGTACTGCGCACCTGACCTTGCTCTAATATTCACCAGCAAGGTCACTATAATGTGCTCCTAGAGCGTCCCCTGCCGGCGTTTCCCACACTTCCGCCTTTCCTGTCTACCTTTTGTTAGCCGCCCTTCATCCATCGTCTCAACATGACCAAACCATCTCTAGTGACTCTTTTCAATTGTTGTCACTACATCTTCTTTTAAGCCGCACTGTTGCCTTATCACATCATTCCTCAGTCTATCATTCGTAGTCACACCATAAATGCTTTAAACTATTTAAACACATTACTATTTTAACATATATTACATTAAGCCTATTCCACAATGAAAAATAATCAAAATGAGCAAAAGATTAAAAAATTAAAAACAAAACAGGATTATTATGTTGTGTTTGAGCGAAGTTCCTTTTCCTGATTTATTTTTTCATTTCATATGTATGACAGACACAACACAACGCAGACACGACACAGCAGACGCGCACCCCTCACGTCTATACCTACTACAGTAATATACCTACATGGACATAAAAACAGTGTCGCAACGGTAAAATGTTACACATTTTTGGACTAGATCTCGTCTGCAAAGTGGAGAAGGTAAAAAAAAAACACTTCGTACTACTAGGTAAACGTAAAAAAAAAAAACATATCGTACTACAAGAAAACGAAAAAAAAAAACAAACTATCGTACTACCACTTATAGGTAGAAAAAAAACACATTGTACTACTAGTTAAAGGTAAAAAAAGACACATTGTACTACTCGGTAAAAGTTAATCATCGTACTGCCACTTAAAGGTAAAAAAAGAAACATATCGTACTACTAGTTATAGGTGAAAAAAAAACCAAACATAATTGTACTAAGTCACTCATGCACGCTATGCTGATATTCTTCTCATACAATTTCATTCATTCTGAGATAAGTCACAGTTTCACGAGCCCCTGGCGTTCGTAATTAGACTTGTTATAGCCTATTTGCGACATGAGAAGTGACAATCAATATTATCGCATAGCATCAACCAATTATTGTTCGCTTTGAAAGCTAGGAAGAGGCGCGGCTCAGCGTCGCGGCGTCGCGGCGTCGCGGCGTAGGGCGGCGGCGGCGGCGGCGGCGGCGGCGGCGCGGCGAGCGATTCGTGTATGGGTAGTTTATCTCCGCAGTGTGACCGCATGCATGACATGCATCAGCTCACAAACTATGCCCTAGGCTAGACTCATGCCCGTTTTCACGGACATCCCCTAAGTTTACGGGATCCCCTAAGAATGGTTAGGGGGCTGTTAAAAGGTGGTTTCTGTTTCACCACCAGTAAAAGGTCAGTTAAACGCTAAAAGGTCCGCTAAATTTAGGTGATCGAAATGTGGGCCCATAAACCGGCACATACGTTTGTGATCTCTCAAGCAACGAACATGGATAGTGATATATTAGAATTCGTTGAAAATTTAGAAATTGTTTCTACTGTATTCGACGTAAATAACAGCCGTAGGACCAAAAATATATCGGAAACGACCAAACAACTTTTACAACTATTTTTTTTATGGATCTGACTTTTTTCGGCGATATAGATTATGTACATTTTCAGTGTTGTATTTATTGGAAAAGATTGAATATAACTTGAATTTCCTAATAATAGGTGAGTACTTAACTTATAAAAGTTTTTATAAGTAGGTAGCCCACAAAATAAAAATTTGCTGGTAACGTAACGTAAAATTGGTAAAAATTATCATACAACGCACATTCACTATATTATCAAACAAACAATCTTATCTAGTTAAGGGGAATCTAGTCGCAGGCTCGAACTCACTGGTGGGCCTGGCTAAAAACACGCTGTCTCATCCATCAGGCATGGTGTCCGACAAAGGTAGTATCAGTGATGAGCAATTAGACGCTAGTCTACACGCACAATGTTATTGATTGAGATGCAGGATCATTTATAGCAAAAAATTTATAGCATTTATTTTTTTAGGTGGCCCGCAGAGGCGGGCCAGCACTAGCCGGGGATCGCGGAAGTCACTTTTGTTCCCGTGATCTCCGGCGCAAGTGAGAGGCGGAACACCGGGGTGGTTTTAGTCAGTAAGAGTCTGACAGACCCCTCCGCCCTCCCCAGGGCGGAGGACATCCATGAGGATTTCCCCCCGTAATCAAAAAAAAAAAAAAAGGTTAGAATTGCGACCAACCGCGTGCCGAGCGAGCAAAGCGAGCGGTGCCGCGGCAGCGGCCGGCGAGCGCTACTTCCAAGTTAGGAGCAGTTACTTGACTATCTAGTAATAGCGCAAAGTACTATCCGTCTTGATACCAGTTCACAATTTGACGGTTTCACTTCGATAGATTATAATCAGAGATCGGATATTCGGATGCATATTTACCTAAAGAAAATTTTTAGCTATGAAAGTATGGAAGCGGCTTTATAAATTATTTGTAATATTTATTCAAAACCCCGGGATTCTTGGATTGCCATTCAGGTGTGTATTAATTTAAAATTATTGTTTAACCCGATACAAATGGAGGAAATGGTTTGCTGCTAATAATCTTTTACTCAATGCGAACAAAACTAAATGTCTTAAGTTCTCGCTACCAAATGTACCCCAAGTAGGTCTAAATTTAAAACTTGATGGCAAGAAACTAGATGCTATTTCGAAAACTGTATTTTTGGGAATTACTTTAGATTCAAAATTGCAATGGGGTGCCCACATTAGAGCGCTTTCAAGCAGATTAAGCTCAGCTGCTTACGCAGTAAGAAAAATAAGGCAGTTGACTGATGTAGCCACAGCTAGGTTAGTATACTTTGCTTATTTTCACAGTATTATGTCTTATGGCGTTCTGCTGTGGGGATCGGCAGCGGACGTAGATTCAATTTTTATTTTACAAAAGAGGGCAATCCGCGCAATCTATAAAATGGGGCCTCGCGAGTCTCTTAGAAACAAATTCAACGAAATTGATATACTTACTCTGCCTTCTCTTTATATTCTAGAAAATATCTTGTATGTTCGCAAAAACTTAGGTCTTTTAAAAAAAAGATGCGATTTCCATAATCTAAATACACGTATTAAAGATGAAATTGTGATTCCAAAATTTAGATTAACTAAAACTAGCAAGTCATTTCTAATAAACAGTATCCGCTTCTATAACAAGTTGCCAAAGTCGGTTACAGAACTTAGCGATGGAAAGTTTAAAACTCACATCAAACGTGTCCTTATCAAAAAAGCATATTATAAGATAAAAGACTACGTTGAAGACAGGGAAGTTTGGCATTAATTCCTTCTGCACATGTGGCTTCCCTGGTACTTCATTAACAGCATAACTATGTGAAAGTCTATAACTGCTCCCAAATTACAATGTTAAATTTTATTCTTTTTATTTTTTACAATGTTTGACATATTCTCGTCATTATTTGACATTATTTATTTATTTATTTATTTATTCATAGGAGAACCAACAGCTATAATATAAAGATAACAATTGTATAAGTAACATGAAGCCAATTACAGGTTCCCACGGATAAAAACAGAAAAAAGAAATAGAAATCTTATGATCACTAACAAGCACGATAAAAAAGAATAAAATATATAAGGTACAATAGGCACTATGCACTTTTGAAAAATTCAGCGTTCAGCCGAGTGCGAACAGAATAGGTTTTGGTGGTAAATGGGTCAAATGAGAACTCTTTAGAAAGGATATTGAAGTCCTTACTCGCTCGCACCATATATGAGTTATGCCTGTAGTTGGAAGAGGAAAAAGGAACGGAGATAGGTGGATTAAACCTAACTGATCTTTGAGGGACGTTGAAACGCAGTTTGTGCAGGAGATCAGGACAGTCGATCTCGTTAGAAATAATTTTTAAAAGAAAAGTGCAATCCGCCAATCGACGACGATTTAAAAGTGGCTGTAAATGAAATTTCTTGCAGAGATTTATGTAATTTTCAGAATGGTATGGTATACGCAGCCGAAAACATAGGAAACGAATAAATCTTTTTTGTATGTTCTCAATACGATCAATGTACTTGCCATAACACGGGTTCCAAATTTGTGACGCATATTCAAGATGACTTCTCACATAAGAACAATAAAGAATCTTAAGGGTTTTGGCTTTCTTGAAACACCCTGCGATTCTCATAATAAAACCCAGTGCCTTCGAAGCTTTGGCCACTATTTGCTCAATGTGCACGTTAAATAGAAGTTTGGAATCATGAAAAACGCCCAGGTCCCGTACACCATCGCATCTGTGCAATAGCTGCCCTTTAAGTTTATAAGTTGTAGGGAGAGGGACGCGTTTTCTGCTAAAGGATATTATTGAACATTTCACAGGGTTCAAATCAAGTTTGTTAACTAAGCAATAATCATCCAATCGCGCCAGGTCAGATTGGAGAGCTTCCATGTCATCGTCTGATGATATTGCAGAAAATATCTTCATGTCATCAGCAAAGCAAAGTAACTGTGAGTTATGGAAACACGAGTCGATGTCGCTCACATAAATGATAAAAAGTAATGGACCCATCAAGGAACCCTGAGGAACACCACTAGGAGCTGAAACCCAGCTTGACACGTAGTTACTAATAACAACAGCTTGGGATCTGTTTTCAAGGTAAGAAGTAAACCAACGAAGTAGATCACCTCTGATACCATTATTAAAGAGCTTTGTCTTAAGGATATTGTGATCAATTCTATCAAAAGCCTTACTGTAATCCGTGTAGACCACGTCGACTTGTGCCCCCTTGTCCATTTTGTCCGTTAAAAAGTCATTCAGCAAAGCCAGGTTAGATACAGTTGAACGACCCTTCAGAAATCCGTGCTGAGAAGGGCTGAAAGACTGACTTAGTGCTGCGTAAACTTGGTTATAGACAACCCTCTCAAAGATTTTAGCTAAAATACACAGTTTGGAAATAGGTCTGTAATTAACTATTTCATTTTTGTGCCCTTTTTTATGCACCGGAGTTATAAAGGCAGACTTCCAGATTTGGGGAACAGTACAAGAGAAGAGCGATTTTTTAAACAATAGAGACACTGGCAATGCTATGGTTTTAGCACACCCAATCAGCAATTTAGGTGATAAGTGGTCCGGACCAGCAGATTTAAATGGATCAATTTTACTAATTAGTTTTTCTATGGCATCTAGGTCAATCTCAATTGAGTAAATATCTGAGGTTATATTGGAATTTAAAGCAGGTTGGGAAGCACAATAATTAGCACGCACGTCATTGGTAGGGTTAAGAAAAGTAGAATAAAAGTGGGAAGAAAATGCGTTACAAATAGAATCAGGAGAAGAAATCGTCACATCACCATATTTGAGAAGACCGGGAATCGCATTGGACTTGGATCTCTGCTTCACAAAGCTCCAAAAGCGTTTAGGATTCTTTTCGATAGAGGCTTCAGTATCAGCTAAGTAGTTGGTGTAACAATCCGCTTCCAGTTTATTAACCCGCTCACGTAAATGTTTAAAGGCCGCCTCGTCAGAAAGTCTGCCATACGTCTTAAATTTACGAAGATATTTGAACTTGTCTTTAATCAAGCGTTTAAGTGCCGGGGAGTACCAAATTGGGTATGAGCTGTGAAAAACTGTCTTAGTGGGAACAAACTTGTTTTGAATATCCGCTATAGTAGCATAAAAGTGGTTTACAGCATCATTAAGCGACATGTCAAAAAATACGTTCGTCCAGTCTATAGCCGCTATTTCCCTGTTAATGGCATCAAAGTCAGCCTTACCGTAAAGGTAACGAGTCAAGGGGGCGGGAGTTAAGTAGGTGTACTCTGCAAAGTTCACGTCGATACAAAGGGCTGGATGATATTTGTCGACAGGTGATAAAGGCACCAAACATTCACACACTGAGACAATTTCGTTACATAAAACTAAATCTAGAATCTTACCATACTCATTTAATATTCCATTACATTGACTGAACCCTAAAATATATACATCAATAATATTATTAGTGATTGTCATGGAAATCATTAAATCATGTCACTTGGTTCAAATAGATTCATTTTATATAGGTAGATTCTTTTACATATTGTGAATGAGAGAACGTTGTAGGCCTTAGAGACTAGATTTGTAGACGTTTTTCTATACTGTATTTTCATTCCTCTAAGTACCTGGTACTTATTGACTGGCCTGCACTGTCCTCCCATACCTATTATCACTGTAATTTGAAAACATTGTAAAAGCCAATTATTTTTAAAAGAGTAACCGTGGAGTTTCTTGCCGGCTCTTCTCCATAGGAAACGACAAATTGGAACCGTGCACCTAGCTTCTGACGTTTCATAAGTGCCCATGCAGGCTTATGTGAAATAAAATATTTTGATTTTGATTTTGACAAATATGTGTATGTACTGGAGGATGGGTGGTTTGTATTAGTTAAAAACAAAAAATAAACAAATTACTTACCTGAATTAAGAGTTTTTCGATACAAAAGCGCATTCCATGTTAGCCAACATCTCAACTTTAGGTGAATATGCATCCGAATATCCGATCTCTAATTATAATCTACCGAAAAATAATGCGTTCACAATATTTCGACAGTTCACAATCTCGCGAGATAGATTAAAATCTAACGGTATTTACAATTTTACGGTCACATACATTACGAAACGTCGCGTGTTATTTGTGGTCATATTTGTATTTGACACTTCTTTCTTTTGTTACGTCGTGACGTGATATTTGATTGATTGTTTGCATTCGCAAAGAGTTTATTAAGGTTAATCTAGTAGACATTTTTTCTATACAAACTTGGGAGTGTATTACTCCACTGTTCGACAATGTACATCAAAAATTAAACATGGTATGGTTTTGTCTCATTATTAATAATATTGTCTGTGCGGAAATAGAATATTAAAATTAAAAGCTATTAAAAAGTTATGAGCCAGAAAAAAATAAGTTTTTCTTGCTAATTTAGCCTAACTTTGGGTGTGTTTAAGTAATAAAAGATGTGTGAAATCTTCAAAACCAAGTCGGTAAACTTTATTGGTCATTGATTTATGCAGTGGGTTTTTCATAAAACTCGATCTTTCGAAGGATTTTTCTTAATTTTTTTCGTGTCTGATTTACTATAATACTCCTGCATCTCACTCAATAACGTTGTGCGTGTAGACTAGCGTCTAACTGCTCATCAGGCATCGTGTCTGTCAGAGGTAGTAACCTCTGACAGACACGATGCCTGATGAGACAGCGTGCTTTTGAGCTAGACCCACCAGTGAGTACGAGCCCGCGGCTAGATTCCCCTTAACTCGTTAAGATTGTTTGTTTGATAATATGGTGAATGAGCGTTGTGTGGTATTTTTTGTACTAATTTTACGTTACGTTACCGGATTTATTTTATTTTGTGGGCTACCTACTTATAAAAACTTTAATAAATTAAGTACTCACCTATTATCAGGAAATTCTAAGTTAAGTTCAATCTTTTCCAATAAATACAACACTGAAGATTTATATAACCTATATGTCCGAAAAAAGCCAATTTCATCTAAAATTTCGAAGTATGTAGTTTGGTCGTTTCCGATATACACAAGAAAAGTTTTATTTAAGTGCGCAAACTTTAACCATGAATTCAGCATACCATTCTAGACCACCCAGCGAAGAAATTTTTCGTCGGTTATACAAATATAAAACAGCTGTTCCATACATTTTGCCAGCGTAGGTATTGCACTTTTCTATGAAACAGCTGATTTTTTTTTTTGTAAAACTGAAGAAATATTTCTTCGCTAGGGGTAATGGTATGCTGAATTCATATTTGAAAGTTTGCGCACTGAATAAAAACTTTTCCTGTATATTTTTGGTCTACGGCTGTTATTTACGTCAAATATAATAAAAACAGTTTCTAAATTTTCAACGAATTCTAATATATTACTATCCATGTTCGTTGCTTGAGAGATCACAAACGTATGTGCCGGTTTATGGGCCCACATTTCGATCACCTAAATTTAGGGGACCTTTTAGCGTTTAACTGACCTTTTACTGGTGGTGAAACAGAAACCACCTTTTAACAGCCCCCTAACCATTCTTAGGGGATCCCGTAAACTTAGGGGATGTCCGTGAAAACGGCATAAAATTCTCCCACGGGAACGTACTACCGGGTAAAAAGCATCTTGTGTTACGGTGACTTCAGGCTATTTCTAGTCCAGCAACCCTAATTGCGTAACACACTATCAATCAGCATCCGAATCATTTTGAGAGATATTGCTGATCTATTGCGTCATAAGTGTACAAAAAATGTGTGTGTTAAACAATGTAAATAACGCAATGAATGTTGTTGTACTGTCAAAATGAAAGCCATTTTATACGTGTTTTACGTAACTTATTCGTGATAATAATATGGTCATTCAATCGAGTTAAATAAAGTTAGAGAGTCGTATTGATGATTTTACTGATAATAATTATGAGGCCATATTTGTTTCGGTCGCGAATCATATTTTGTTCTACATACAGCCTGACACTGACCTGTAAATTGCATAAATCGTGACTACCCTGGGTCGCTGACCTGCCGCCTTGAGACGCGATTGATTCATAACTGGCAGGAGAGGATAGGGTGCTCGGCGCCCCTTCCCGCTTGTCGGTGACGGTTTTGATTCATACAATGTTTGCTACAATGTGCAGTGGCACCGGTCGCTTGTCTGTACATATTTTTTACTCCGCGGTAGTGTAGCTCACTGCGCAGCCGTGCGGAACGGAATGCTCTGCAGATAATGTTTGAATAGAAACTACATACCTACCTACATCTATCGTATTCAAATATAAATTTGTTGCTCGCCGAAATACGAAAGTGCGCGTTCAATATCGATGGACAATTGACTTCACGCCACGATACGGTCATCATCTGCCGAGCCTTTTCCCAACTGGATTTGGCTTCCACTCTAAACGGATGAGCTGAATAACAATATTTTACACGGAGCTACTGGAACTCCATAACCTCGATTATTCTGTGTCGGACAACCGTTACTGGGTAACACGACACCCCTTGGTAAGATGCCTCTCGACTTTCGGGCTTAACGTGCTTTCCAAGGCACCGAGGTGTCTTGGTATGTAAAGATGATGAGAAATCATAACTTAACCTGATCGATTGACCCGTGCGGCTGTTATTACTTAGTCACACGCCTTATTGTTTGTGAATACCTACATACTACCTACATAGTGCAATAAAATGAGCACGGCCTTGAATTGCGACGTCGGTAAAAAAAATAAGTAGAATGTACTTAGGTACTTCAGTTTATTCGGCTGCGAGTCGTGCAATATAAAAACGTAATCGCGTCCCCGCCATTAATGTACGAGGGAGAATTAAAAAGTTCTTGGAAGAGAATATAAAAAAAAAATGAGCATCGTTCAATATTCTTTTTTTAAAGAGAGTCAATCACACAATATGTATGCCAAGTGTCACTTGATTTCATCAGTTCTTTCGCGCGCAATTAATTGTTTTGTACGAGTTTCTAAAAACTTTACATATTTCTGAGCGTAATCTCGAAATGTTCCAGCGTGATCCAGAATTTATTTGCCATCGTTTTGTTACTATGGATGATGGATGAAACGTGGGTCCACCATTTTGATCCTGAACCTAAAAGACAAAGCATGTCTTGGAGGCGACCATTCTCTCCATACATAAAGTAATCTCAAGTTACTCCTACCACTGGCAAAGTTATGGCCTGTGTTCTGGGATAGTGAAGGAATCCTTTTTATTCATTACATACCACAAGGCCAAACGATTACTGGACCCTATTATGCAAATGTAATTCCGAAAGTACGTGAAGAAATTCAAGAAATACGTCGTGGAAAACTATTCTTTACGATAACGCTCCTGCTCATCGATCGGAAGTTGCGACTCAATCCGCTGTGCTGGCTCAAATCTCCTTGACTACCCAAAATATTTTCACTTATTCCCAAAATTAAAAGAGCATATTCGTGAAACTAAATTTCACGACGACGACGCGGCTATGGCTGCCGTAGAGGAGTTTTCGAGAGACAAGATACATTTTTGCGCTTAGTCGGCCGCGTGAGATTAAAACGACGATATCTTCTAAGTTAATTATAGGAGCTGTTTAGAAGTTACCTCGTTGGAATCGTTATGAAATTACCCCTTATTATTAAGATTTCTGTGAAATTACCGAACAGATTATGTATGGATTAGTTCAGTTTTGCCTTGAAATATTTTAGTAATTTATTTGTAATTAGGGTAATTAGATATAAAAAAAGAAGCAACCACTGCTACTTCAAAAAGATTTTTCAAAAAGTTTTGTCACATCAAAAAGTAAATACAACACACCTCCCAAACATTTTTTTCGTACCACATGTGTTTACATTGGTTCTCTGCCCTTTGGCCGAAAATTGTTTGCCGGATTTTCACTTGCCAACTAACGTTTCGCAGAATTTTATTTCGCCGAATAATCATTTGCCAACTTATCATATAATTTTGTTTTATTTCCCAACCTCACAGTTACCAACTGTACGTTTGGTCTGCTTTTCATAATGACACTTTTTAAAATGCCAACTTTCAAGTAGCAGAATGTTTTAGTTTGCGTAATATTCATTTAGTTGTTTATCTTTAATGTGACCTAACCTAACTTAACTGTTTCCTTTAACAAAAGCGATTCGCTTCTGGCACATCGCCGGCCGCTGTCGCGGCACGCTCGCTTCGCTCGCTCGGCTCGTGCGTTGTTTGTCATACTCTAACCTAACCTATCGTAACCTAAGCTTTGTGTTGCTATACTTATTAAAAAAAAACTTATTTGTTTTAGGCAAGTTCAAGACCAGGGTTTCGCCAAAAGATACGCAAGCGTATATCAATGTATGAAAAGGGAACTGTTTCACTGACAAATAGTTGTCTAGTGAAATGTTTGACAAATGATAAATGTCCCAAACGTTTTGTGTCATTATAATAATCAGCTTAACAATAATCCTACCCAATGAAACGTTGTCACACAAAAATTTGCTAATCGTTAGTTGTCAAAGTGAAACATCGGCGAAACGTTGATTGGCGAGTGATAATCTGCCAAACAATTTTCGGCGAAAAGGCAGGATACCGTTTACATTACCGATGACACAGGCTATAAGAGATTATGTAGTTCTTTTTTGCAATTTGTTAGTTTGATTCCAAAAAAATTGTGATGCAGCCTCGTCCATAAGTACAGCAACATTAGAGTACCTACCTATAGTACGTAAACGCGACGACTCCCGCCAGCTCGTCAATCAGCCGAGGGACAGCGTGACGGCACTGTCACTAAGTTGTATGACCCATAAATAGGCTTGCCACAATATTTTAGGGCGAAGTCCGGATGGGTAATATTTTTTTTTGTATTTTAATTCATGTTTCTCGGTTGTAGAAATTAGGCAAACTGGCAGGAAGAATAACTAGTGTAGGTACTAGTTGATTAGGCGGATGTTAGTCATTCAAAATTTGTTTCACAAAATGGCGGCCGGGAGCGGGGTGCGGCTCAGTCCTAGACTCCCAGTCCTGGGCCCCAATTCTGTATAGTTATAATGATTCCTCGCGAAATCTTACTACGTTCAAAGTACGTCAATATCGTGTTTTGTAGAAACCAATGTAACGGTAATGAATCGAAATGACATATTCTGTAATCTGTATGTTGCAAGATAATTTGTCGATATTATGAATACGATATTAGCAGAATTCGTGTGTGATCTAAGGAATTGACGTGGTTTCGAAGTAAGGAATCGTTAAGTGGTCATAGTGAATTCAGGCCCTGCGCGTTGCACTGGCGCCTAGGAGAGGGGGTGCAATGTTATCGATTTTATGTGAGTTAGTATTAAAGACCCGGACGTAATAACAAACCCGGATAATCCGGACGTATGGCAATCCTACCTATCACAGTTAGTACATACCGTAGCAACACAGTTGCGTGAAGTACACGAGCACGCAGTATAGGTACGAGAGTACCTTCTTGCGCAAACGCGATACGACCCTCAAGTTCATTTAATCCCATTGAATGACCTTGCGTGAAAAAGTCATTCAATGGTATGAAATGAACGAGGGTATTCTGTAAGTAAATACATACATGTTACGGTCACGAGTGACCACAGTGAGAGTCACCACACTACCCGACCCTGACCTGCAACTTACATAAACTGAACAGATTTAGATTTTCGCGGACTACCTGGTGCTTCCTACCTCAAAGTAGGTACTTGTACAGTTAATTAACATTTGCAAAGATTCCCTACGTAGGTACGTGAATTACGACACCAGTTATCTCAATTTAATTTCTATGATTTTCATTATCTGCTCAGCGTTTTCCCAACTATGTTGGAGTCGGCTTCCAGTCTAACTGGATGCAGCTGAATACCAGTATTCTACATGGAGCGAGTGCCAATCTGACCTTCACAACTCAGTTTTTGTGTAACACGATATCCTTTTGTAAGACTGACAACCCGTAACGACTGTCAAAGATCCACAAATTACCACCGTGACCGACGGCTTAACATGCTTTCCGAGGCATGGAGGGGTATTTGTATGTAAAGATGGTCATCCATCCGTGTGAACCAACCGTGGCCAGTGTAGCTTAACCTAATCGATCGGACCGTGCGGCTGTTATTACTTAGACACAAGCCTCCCTAATTTTTTTCCATGGTTTAAGTATACAAACTACGGGGAAGAAATCTTGATTTAATCAGCTATCTTCAAGTACATAAATTAAGAAAACATTTATGCCCGTTTACACCGACATCCCCTAAGTTTATGGGATCCCCTAAGAATGGTTAGGGGGCTGTTAAAAGGTGGTATCTGTTTCACCAACAGTAAGGGGTCAGTTAAACGCTAAAAGGTCCCCTAAATTTAGGTGGCCGAAATGTGGGCCCATAAACCGGCTTTTACGTATGTGATCTCTCAAGCAACGAACATGGATAGTGATATAATAGGTCTTTACCTATGAAATTGCCGTTTTGTATGAAAAAATTTAAACGAATTTTTGTCATGTATTTTTTATTTGTATTAATCGAAGTAATCACCCATGCAATCAATGCATCTTTGCCATCGCAGTGGCAGTTTATTGATGCCCTTCTTAAAGAAATCAGCTGGACGGGAGGCAACAAATTCTTCAAAGGCATTTTGTACTGCCTCTCGGGTATTGAATTTTTTTCCCGCCAAGAAGTTATCCAAATTCTGGAAAAAGTAGTAGTGTGTAGGCGCAAGGTCTGGTGAGTAGGGCGGATGACGGAGAGCTTCCAACCCCAGTTCTTGCAACTTGGAGACCGTCTGCTGTGCAGTATGAGGTCGCGCGTTGTCGTGCAGGAGCAGCGGAGACGAGCGATTGACCAATGCTGGTTGGAGATGTGCCAGCTTCTCCATCATTGTGTTCAGTTCTTCACAGTACACATCTGCAGTAATGCTCACCCCGTTTGGTAAGAAGCTGTGATGAATCACACCGGCGCTAGACCACCAAACAGTGACCATCACTTTTCTAGGGGTAAGTTTTCGTTTAGGGCATTGTTTAAGTGCTGAACCAGGATCCAACCAACTTGCTGAGCGCTTGCGGTTATCAAACAGAATCCATTTTTCATCGCAGGTAACAATGCGGTTCAAAATTCCTTTATTTGTGTGTCTGTTGAGCAGTGCAAGGCACGTCTCGACGCGTACTTCGCGCTGACGATCATTGAGTTCGTGGGGCACCCATTTGTCAAGCTTTTTTACCTTGCCAATTTGACGCAAATGGACCAATATTGTTTTGACGCTAACGTCGAAAGCTGCTGCTAATTCAGCCGTAGATTGTGTATCATCAGCTTCCACAATCGCCTTTAATTCGTCATTGTCGACCAAAGTCTTCGGACGACCGCGAGGTTCATTTTTCAGGTCGAAATTTCCAGAACGGAAGCGAGCAAACCAATAACAGGTGGTGCGTTGGTTTGTAGTGTTAGCTCCGTAAACGTCGTTGATGTTGCGTGCCGCTTGTGCCGCGTTGCTGCCACGACGGTACTCATATTCCATAATTACTCGAATTTTTAACGTATCCATGATGACAAAAAAGATTGAAATGCGATGAAAATGTGACACTAATCAATAAACAAATGACTACTTTTGGAAAAAAAAATCCATGTTTTTAAAATAAAATTAATTTGAAATTAGAATTCTTACCCAAACAAAAATTATTTTGATTTGAAATGGCCAGTACTGCAAAACGGCAATTTCATAGGTAAAGACCTAATACACTCGAGAGCAATGAATCCGGGTCACTTAAAGAATGTTAAAAATCTCGGAAACTAAAAATGATAGGTTAATGCAATAAATTGTATTTAATAGACAATGTAATACTCCTTAAATGAAAGTAAAAAAAATATGAGTCACCATACATTTTATTAACACAAAATTACATAAAGAAAAAAACTGCTGATCTCTCCTTAAAACAAAAATAGGAAACATGAAATTTTTGAACTTTATTACGATTTTCTTGAATTTTAATACTTCGTATTGCCTCCTCGTGCTTCCATTACTGCGTTTACGCGGTTTGGCATGCTGTACACCAAGTTCCTTATACGATTTTGGGGAATATTCTCCCATTCCTCTGTGAGAGCAATTTTGAGCTCACGAAGCGTGATTGGGGGAGGGTTTCGTTGTTTTACGCATCTGCCTAGCTCGTCCCAAGCATGCTCGATCGGGTTGATATCCGGGCTGCGCGCTGGCCACTCCATACGAGTAATGTTCATCTCTTGAAGGTAGTCATTCACAATCCTACCTGTATGAGGTCGGGCATTGTCATGCATAAATATAGCATCCTCACCTAAATTGACCATAAATGGACCAACGTGATCATTGAGGATTTCTTCCACATATCTTACGCTAGTTAAAGAGCCGTTTTCTATGATCACCAGCTCTGTGCGACTTTCAGAAGAAATTCCGGCCCACACAAGTACAGACCCACCACCGTAGGGTACTTTTTCTTCGATGCATGCTTGCATGAATCTTTCCCCTGGTCTTCGATACACTCTGTGTCTTCCATCGTGCTTGTAGAGCATAAATTTTGATTCGTCGGAGAACATAACTTTTGACCAATCTTCAATACTCCAATTTACGTGGCTCTGGGCATATCTTAGTCTTGAAATACGATGCCCACGCTCCAGTTTAGGGCCGTTTGCAGGTCTAAGGGGTTTTAAGTTAGATTCAGCAAGCCGACGTCTTACTGTCCATGCACTTGGGTTACTTCCTCCGAGGCGTCGAAACTGATTTGTGAGTTCAGTTCCTGTGAGAAAGCGATTTCGAAGCATGGTGTTCACCAAGTATCGGTCTTCTCGTGCTGTGGTACACCTGGTTCTGCCCGTTCCTGGTCTGCGTAGGTTAGAACCAGTTTCTTCGTAACGTCGGAGAACTCTTTGTACTGTTGACAGCGACACACCGACAGTCCTGGCTGTATCGCGCTGACTCCGGCCGGTTTCCAGCATTGTAAGTATTCTGGTGCATTCTTCAGGCGTAAGCGACATAATTTCAGCTTGAATAATGAATATAGAGCACTATCAACATGGTTTATGTACCCACATAAATGACAGATTACAAACAAAAGCAAAACCAAATGCTGTAATTTCGTAGTTCCATCTTCGAAAGTGGCCCTTTTTCAAATTAGATTTTTTTATGATATAACTTTACAATAACTATGAAGTTTTAATACCTTCATTTAAGGAGTATTACATTGTCTATTAAATACAATTTATTGCATTAACCTAGCATTTTTAGTTTCCGAGATTTTTAGGATTCTTTAAGTGACCCGGATTCATTGCTCTCGAGTGTATTAGAATTTGTTGAAAATTTTGTAACTGTTTCTACTATATTCGACATAAATAACAGTCGTAGACCAAAGATATATCGGAAATGACCAAACTACTTCGAAATGTTTAATGAAACTGACTTTTTTCGGAGATATCATCATCTGCCTGCCTTTTCCCAACTATATTGGGGTCGGCTTCCAGTCTAACCGGATGCTGCTGACTACCAGTTTTTTACATGAAGCGACTGCATATCGACCTCCACAACCCAGTAACTGGGTAATACGATACCCCTTGGTAAGACTGGTTGTCAGATATAGATTGTTTTTTCGGAGAAATGAAGATTGAATGAAAGATTTATGTACATAAATCTTCATTGTTGTATTTATTGGAAAAGATTAAACATAACTTAGAACTTCCTGATAATAGGTAAGTACTTACTTAACTTATTAAAGTTTTTTTATAAGTAGGTAGCTCATAAAATAAAAATTTGCTGGTAACCTAACGTTAAATTGGTAAAATATACCTTAGGATGCACATTCACTATGTTATCAAACAAACAATATTAACTAGTTATGGGAAATCTAGTCGTGGGCTCGAGCTCACTGGTGAGCCTGGCTAAAAAGCACGCTGTCTCATCAGGCATCGTGTCCGACAAAAGACGCTAGTTTACACGCACGTTATTGAGTGACATGCAGGATCATTTGTAGTAAAACAGGCGCGTATTAAATTAAGAAAAGTCATTCGGAAGATCGAGTTTTATGAAAAACCCACTGTATAAATCAATTACCAATAAAGTTTATTGAACTTTTCGATATTTGAGCTTTGTCAGTACCTACTGAGTTGGCTTTGAAGGTTTTACACTTCTTACACACCCAACGTTAGGTTAAATTAGCAAGAAAAAATAATCTTTGTTTGGCTCATAACTTTTTAATGGCTTTTTATTTTAGTATTCTATTTTCGCACAGACAATATTAATAATGAGACAAAACTATACCATGTTTAATTTTTGATGTACATTGTCGAACAGTGGAGTATACACTCCCGAAGTTTGTATGAAAATATTTTTGACTAGATTAACCTTATTAAACATCTTACGTCACGACGTCACAAAATAAAGAAGTGTCAAATACAAATAAGACCACAGATAACACAAGACGTTTCGTAATGTGTACACAGAGTAAATAAGTTAGAAAACATGAAATTCATTCAAAATACGAATGAAATAAAATATAATATTGCTATCAAAACACGATTTATAAATATCTGTATCCATATAAGTGTATACTTTAGAGAAATTTATAAAAAGCTATCTTGTTACAAAGTATCGATAAGTTCATAAACGAATCAGTCACTATTATCGAGAACAGAACGTCACATAGATATGTGTCCCCTAGTTAGGAGGTAAAAATGATGGTGAAATGAAATTTAATTTAGGGGAGCTTTTAAGCTAAAGGTCCCATACGTAGGTGGTAGTTTAGGGGATGTCGGTGAAAACGGGCATTAGAGTTGTTGACGGACCGGTCGATAATACTGGCAAAGCTCGAATTTGCAAAGTTGCACCGTGGAGTTTCTTGCCGGCTCTTCTCCATAGGAAACGACCAATTGTAACCGTGCACCTAGCTTCTGACGTTTCATAAGTGCCCATGCCGGCTTATGTGAAATAAAATATTTTGATTTTTTGATTTTGGAACAAAAACGAATCTTTGTGGCCTCATAACTTATAAAAGTGCCCGGATGATGGTTTATGTGAAATATAATAAGTATTTCTAATTTGAATTGTTGACATAAAATTTTTCTTAAGATTTCGTCGTGTAGGTACGGATATGTCTTTTCGCGGATATAATCTTTGTCGCAAAAGTGATTCACGACAGTGTACCACCTCCCTGTAGTGCATTCGCGTACAATGCAACGCTAACGGACGTTTCACGACAGTGTACCACCTCCCTGTAGTGCATTCGCGTACAATGCAACGCTAACCGACGTTTCACGACAGTGTACTACCACCTCCCTGTAGTGCATTCGCGTACAATGCAACGCTAAAGGACGTTTCACGACAGTGTACCACCTCCCTGTAGTGCAATCGCGTACAATGCAACGCTAACGGACGTTTCCTGTATTTACGTAGATTTCACCGTCCCGTCGCACGGTGTGCTGAAAATCGGCTTTCATAGACTTAGGGATTTCAATTTCCACTACCGGTTTTTTGCCGGATATCGCTTCCATTAGTTATAACTATATATAAAAATGACACCCGAGTTACTTCTGCACAAAAACGAAAGAATTATAATTTTTTGACGAAAAATTTGTATGAAACTTGTTTGAAAAATCGTATTGTCTCTTAAACGGCAAGGAAAACCGTAATATCCTTACAGGTAGTTTTAATACTAATTATTTATGATTTTTTGTCAAACTCCAGATAACGGTTATCTTATCACTACTATTTTTTTTATCATCAAAATATTTTTGTTCATTATTACATATGAAACGGTTCCTTTTAGTGTCTATGTTAAGAACATCGATTTAAAGAATGTTATTGATCCAAATATTAAGAATATACAAAACAAGACAAAATATAAAAAAATGCTGTTTATTATTTTTTATTGCAAAACAGAGGTTACAAAAACATTATACACAAACATACATACAATTATAAAAAAATATTTTAAAACTAATTTAGTAACTAAACGATGCAATAAACTAAAATAAATAACAAAAAAACATGAAAAAAAAACCTTATCTCTTTGTGGACTCCAATTCTGAGTCAGAATCCAGATTGGATATACATATCTAAAAAGTTAAAAACTAGAACTCAAGTTTCCTGAAACTGAATTAAGTCGAAACTTTGCTTTCTCTCGGTATCTAACTTAGGCCTTTGTGCACTTAGAAAAGGATCCGAAGAAACAACAAGCATATTAAGGATATCTTGATTTGAATCTTGCCTGCTTCTTTTCCGCGAATGATGTTCCCGGAACCACCTAAAATCTTTGTTTCGAGACTCTGAGGCTTCTTCCGAGAGAGTCACAATCGGCATAATATAATTTTTCTCGATTATGTCAGCCCCGTGTATTAGCATTTATGAACGGTTGACGACATGTAGTACCAGTCGTATAATTTCACGTACTTTTCTGCTGTTTTGCAGACAAAATCTTTAAATTTGATTACGTCGATCTTTTCGCCAGATGTTATTGCTTGCAAAATCACAGAAAATCTCTTAATTACCTCTTCACACAATCCGGTAATAGCTGCAGTTTTATTGGGAAACTCGAAAAACTTTCTTGCGTTATTCCCGTCATTGGTAGTTCCCGAGCCTTGTTTCACTATATCAATCGACAGATTGAGCTCATTTTTGAATTTATTTTGAATACATTTTTTTCTTGTCTGCAACAATTCTTTGTGCTCATTACTTCTCGCTGCCCACTGTTTGAAGTCGAGCCTTTACGCAATGTGTTACAGACATTCCAAGCAATTTATACGGGCGTGTAGGGATGACAAGCCAAATTCGTATATGTCAGAACACAGTCTTTGATGTTACAGCATCTAAGTGGTTCATTTCTGTTGGTTTTGCTAAGCACAGATAGCACGATGCATTTGATCTGGCTTCAGAAAAGTACGTCGATCATTGTCATCATTAGTTGATGAGTCACCCTGTTACTATTACTGCACTGTGTGGATAAGGGCCTTAATTTCATCATCCATTTGTCTTTTTTTGATCAATGACAACTGCTTCGCTCTCCTTTACAAAAGTAAACTGAACTGTACGACAATACAAAGCCGAGCATAGTTTTGGGTTCATCCATAAAGTATTATCTCCATCTGTCAGTTTTAATGGCACCAAGGAGGTCATGAAAATGCTCGAAGCATCTTTCTCATCTTCCATTTTCTGTTTGTATCGGCTTTGGTTGGAAGCACCATCAAATCCCTACTTATTAGTAGTTAGTTAGCTTTAGCTGCTTATTTTGCACATCGTCAGAAAGACATTGAAGAATCCTCGTCACTGTGATGTCAAGTAAAGCTTGAAGTGTTATTCTAGCCAATGAATCCGTAACTGACACTGATTGCTTCGGAGGGTAGCAATCAAGCTTAGTTTGTTGCACTTTATAGTAGGATGTATAAATATCACCTTCCCGAATGGTAGCCTCTCGCAACGTAATATATTGCCACTTGGTTTTTGTGAAAGAAGCAATCAAAGCGCTTTATCTAGTGTAAATATGACTGTTTTCACTGATGGTTTCTTAAGCGTTTTATTAATTTTTACAGCTCCTTTAGGATTTTTCATAATATATTCGATCACAGATGCGATATCCTCATGCCCTTCTTCTTTTAAACGTGCTACAGCTGTATATGCCAATTCACTGGAATCTTCGTCTGTATGATCATCAGATCTTCTCTTTTTCTGTTTGCTTCCCAGATCTTCGAATGGTTTTCGAAACCTTTTTGTCATTGTTCCAATAGACGATGATGTTACTGCTCCAACGGACGATGATGTCGACGGTTCTTGAGAGACTGACTATGCTCTTGATATCTCATCAACAGTTGGTTCTTGACTGACTAAGTTTGTATACAACTTGGCCAATCAATATTTGCTTGCAGCCAATTTCCGTTCAGTCTTCTGAAATGTTCAAGGAATCGGTTGGATTTCTGCCAACTCTGTAAAGCAACTCGCGTAAATCTCTGACAAAATTCAATTAGAGTTACTCGATCATCGGCGGAAAGGTAATCGTCTATGCGGGATACAACTGCACCAAATAATACTTAATGATTAAATTAAGTACTCTCACTTTTTAGAAGAACAAACAAGGTCTAAATTGGTGATTATCTATTCTAAAATTTTATAGTCGCAGAGCAAAGATTTAGTGTTAGCAATTACACAGTTGTGAACAATCTAAAGCATAATTTTAGCCCTTTTATTGCAAAACGTCGAATTAGTTAACTACCCTCATTAGAATTTTAAAAGTGTGCTTAAGAAAAATTATAATCATCAAAAACATTTTTAGAACTCAAAGCTCAACTAATCAACAAATTAGCTTACATAGCAGGAAAAGGTGAATGTAGTCCATAGTTGGCATGCGCGATATTGCAAATCATTTAATCACCTATTCAGACTCATTAGAAGACTAAATCATGGTAATTACTTAATCACTTGTCCTCAGACTCATTAGAAGCCTAAACAATTTGTTATTTATTTTGGTTGTATACAATTATTTTTTAATCATTTTCTGTTGATAAATATGTAGCTCAAACATAGTTGTCTAAGTGTGGGTGTACTATACACCTCTGCCTACTCCTTCAATGATGCTATTTTATGTTATATGTAGCTCAAACATAGTTGTCTAAGTGTGGGTGTACTATACACCTCTGCCTACTCCTTCAATGATGCTATTTTATGTTACGTGTTGTTAAAAGTCTGTTCCTCAACTTAGACACTAAAAGAAACCGTTTCATTTGCAAAAATAAACAAAAATTTATGATTAAAAAAAATCTGCAGTGATAACCGTTATCTGAAGTATGACAAAAAATTATAAATGATTAGAACTATAGCCACCTGTAAGGATATTACGGTTTTCCTTGCCGTTTAAGAGATAATTAGATTTTTCATACAGTTTCATACCAATTTTTCGTGAAAAAAATTATAATTCCTTTGTTTTTGTGCAGAATTAACTCGGGTGTAATTTTTGTATATAGTTATAACCAGAGATCGGATATTCGGATGCATATTCACCTAAAGTTGAGAGTTGGCTAACATGGAATGCGCTTTTGTATCGAAAAAGTCTTTGTAATTTAGGTAAGTAATTTGTTTATTTTTTGTTTAGTACATACACTTATTTGTATCGGGTTAAACATTAATTTTAAATTAATAAACATCTGAATAGTTAGTTATGCAATCCAAGAATCCCGGGGTTTTTAATAAACATTACAAAAAATTTATAAAGCCGCTTCCATACTTTCATAGCTTAAAATAATCTTTAGGTAAATATGCATCCGAATATCCGATCTCTGGTTATAACAAATAGAAACGATATCCGGCAAAAAATCCGGCACTTGCAAATTGAAATCCCTAAGTCTACGAAAGCCGATTTTCAGCCCACCGTGCGTCGTGGCGTTGTGAGATCATGTCGCCGACCAATAGACGGCACGGCCGTCATATTGAACGCGACGTGTGTAGGTGAGGTACATGGGTACCTCACCTACGCAGCCACTCAGGCAGACGCTCGCGAACATACTCACTATTCAAGGAGATTATCCATGGTCAGCAGTACGACCAGAAAGATTGTGTAAATTGATTCAGCACCACTGCTCTAAAAACGGTGAAGGAAAACGTCGCGTGTCGCTTCGCCGTCGTGAGGAAACCGTCATATTAGAACCAAAAATTCGAAGACATGTGACATCCGCGTGCTGGATAACAGCCCATTCCCTCTCACAGAGAGAAGGGCTGTGTCTCAGCAATGGGAACATTATAGGCTGAATATGATAACGCCTTAGTAAGCACGCTACAATCGTTTATACGCGCCCTAGGCGGTACCGGCCTGCCGGCGCGGCATGCCACAGCGGCACCCGTATATAGCTCAAAACTACGCAGTTCCTTGCGTTCTTAATGGCAGCCCCAGGAAAGCCCGGTTGAGCAGTCACGGCCTCTCAAAGCCAACTGCGAGATGCCCAACAAAAAAATAAAGAAAAGTTCCTTGCGTAGATCGATAGACCACACGAAGTGTTTACGTGCGCAAACAGAAAAGTTTTTGTCCAAACCTACTTACAGAAATAAAATCATTTATCAGTACTAACTACTACTGATTTGTTTTTGTTTGGTATCTGTAAAAGTGTCTTTCAAATGTTTATGATTGATGATTTTTTCATGAAAGTCATTGAATTGGATTAAATGAACTTAGAGGGTTGTATTGATAATTTTAATGTTTATAATTCTGTAAAGCCATATTTGTTGCGGGCGCTAATGATATTTTAATCAACATACAACCTGACACTGAACTGTAAATTGCAAAAGAACGTAAGAAAATATGAATTTCATGCGCTACACTGGCGTTTCTTAAGTACTTAAGTATCTACTTACCTAAAACTACGAAAAAAAAAATCATCTCTTTCAGAAATCGGTTGCAAAACCCAACAAAACCAAAGCCTCCGACTTCCGGAACTAGAGTTACATTTTTACCTCGTAGTTTAAAGTAGATTGTTTTGTAAGGAGCGTTGGCGCGGCCCGTTCCGCTGAGTCACCGACTCACCGTCGCCGCGTCGCCGCGTGGAGACGGTCACGGACGCGCGCCGCGCGAGCGTCGCTGTCTATTATACGGATACCTAACTTAAATACAAATTTCATCGACCAAACTGCACCTGCCACTACACACTGCTAATGGCATTATTGTAGCAAACATACATAAATAAATAGTGCGGGCTAATGGTGAGGAGCTTGTTGCTAAGTAATAAATAGCCACACGGGGTCGATCGATCAGGTCAAGCTACGCTTGCTGCTGTTGGTGTGGGGATGGCAGACCAACTTTACATACCAAGACTCAAGACCCCTCCGTGCCTCGGAAACCACATTAAACCGTTGGTACCGGCAGTCATTCGTGGATCTATGACAGTCGTTACGGGTATGCCCGAAATTCTAACAACTAGCCTTACCAAGGGGTATTAGATTACCTAGTTAATGGGTTATGAAGGTCAGATAGGCAGGCGCTCCAGGTAAAATACTAGTATTCAGCTGTCTCCGGTTATAGACTGGAAGCCGACCACAACGTAATTGAAAAAAAGGCCAGGCAGATGATGACTAACAGTAAGTAGGCCTTCATCTTAACAGGTCAACAACATTAATTGCCTTGTTTACGTTGTTGTGCACACTTTTTTGGAACGATTCTGATTGATAGTGTGCTACGCAATCAGGGTGTTGAATAAAGACTCGTAACTTAAAGATAAATCAGTCATTACATTAATTATTAAGACATTGGAGCGGTGTAAATCAAAAACATGTTATCAAGTTGACATTACATTTGACATCATCATCATCTGGGCATAGGAATACTGGCACCGTGCTGCAAATTGCAATTTCTTGCAGACACTACGAGCAGACAGAGCACCAAAAGGTCCAGTGAATTTAGGACCACCAAACTAGGCTTAAAGTAAAAAAAAATACGAAAGTGCCTAAAGAAAATGACGCTAGATGTCTAGGAGACTGACATTCCAGGTGCAAACCCCAGGGTGGCCCCAGGGTAGCGCCAGGGTAGCCCCAGGGAAGCGCCAGGGTAGCCGCAGGGTAGCGCCAGGGTAGCCGCAGGTTAGCGCCAGGGTAGCCGCAGGTTAGCGCCAGGGTAGCCCCAGGGAAGCGCCAGGGTAGCCGCAGGGTAGCGCCAGGGTAGCCGCAGGTTAGCGCCAGGGTAGCCGCAGGTTAGCGCCAGGGTAGCCGCAGGGTAGCCGCAGGTTAACGCCAGGGTAGCCGCGGGGTAGCGCGCTACATTCTAATTTTCTTACGTTTTTGCAATTCGCAGATCAGTGTCAGGCTGTATGTTGAACAAAATATGATTCGCGACCGAAACGCGCATGTATTTACAGAATTATAATCACTAATGGTCGCCCGCTGGTCGAAATTATAATCACTAATGGTCGCCCACTGGTCGAAATTCGACCAAAGGCAAAAAATATTAGCTTTCTGCACTCCTTCCCAATATTAACTTTCTGTGTCAAATTTCATACTTCTCGAAAAGTATGAAATTTTTGTTTTTTGAGGTTGGGAAAACATTAATTTCTCCCGCTCTGGGCGGAGCGGGGGGGCGTGTCAGACTCTTTCTGACTAAAACCCACCCGTGTTCCTTCAGTTGCCTGTGTGCCAGGGGCCACGGTATCTCTTTCGAACAACCCGCACCTCCCCGCCGCCGAATGTATATACATTAAATTAATATCAATACAACATACAACATATTATAAAAAAAAAACGTTCAATAGGATTGAATGAACTTACAGGGGTCTAAGTTCATTCAATCCCATTGAATGTATTTTTCATGAAATACTCATTCAATGGTATGGGATTAAATAGTAATTCAAAATTGAAACACAAAAGCCGAGTACACGTCATCATACCAACTTGACTCGCTCGTCAAAATGGTTCATGCAAATGGCATTATTTGCAACAGTGATCGAGAAGAAAGACTGACCGTGGAAATGGTATCCTGTTCACATTCAATAACGATGGGAACTCGGATTTATAACGGCTTTTAGATTCACAAAAAGCTGTTTTGTATACACGAGACAGGCTTTGTTTAGTGAGCTAAGTACAAGAGCTACACAAAGCGGTGTACATCAATAAATCATTTCAATCAACCATATTTAGTTTCTGCACTCCTTCCTCATATCTTTAGCTGAGTCCAATTTCATACTCCTCCGTTTGCGAAATTTTCGTCGGCGGTCATTATCGCTGTATACGAACGAAGTGTTGAACGCGGGTGTAGCTACACAAAGCGGTGTACATCTGCGCCGGTTGCTGATCTCTCCCCTATGATGATTATTGTTACTAGTGATCGCCAAGTGGTCTAAACTCGAACATAAATCATTTGAATCAACCTTATTTAGTTTCTGCACTCCTTCCCCATATCTTTAGCTGAGACCAATTTCATATTCCTCCGTTTGCGTAATTTTCGTCGGCGGTCATTATCGCTGTATACGAACGAAGTGTTGAACGCGGGTGTAGCTACACAAAGCGGTGTACATCTGCGCCGGTTGCTGATCTCTCCCCTATGATGATTATTGTTACTAGTGATCGCCAAGTGGTCTAAACTCGAACATAAATCATTTGAATCAACCTTATTTAGTTTCTGCACTCCTTCCCCATATCTTTAGCTGAGTCCAATTTCATACTCCTCCGTTTGCGTAATTTTCGTCGGCGGTCATTATCGCTGTATACGAACGAAGTGTTGAACGCGGGTGTAGTACCTATCCAGGATTATTTTGTACTAGTTTTTGCCAGCGGCATTACCAGCGTGGAGGTCGTAAATGATCAAAGTCAAAGTCAAAGCATTTATTTCAAATAGGCACTTAAAAGGCACTTTTGAACGTCAACATTTACATTAAAATAGAATTGATTCTAGTCGCCCCTTCCAAAATGTAGTTTCGTATGGAGAAGAATGGGCAAGAAACTCCACCGTTACTCTTTTAAAATATTTCAAGTACAATATTTACATTCATTATATGATTATGTGTGAAAACGATGCACCCAGAATAAAATTACCATACCAAATCCCACAGGAACCTACTACCGGGATAAAAAGTATCCTGTGTTAATCCAGGTTATTAATTATCTGTGTGCCAAATTTCATCCAAATCCGTTGGGCCGGTTTTGCCTGATTGAGTAACAAATATCCAAAGATCTAGACATGCAAACTTTCACATTTATAATATTACTAGGACTAGGAGTAACTAATCCAAAACCATAGACGATAGTGATTTGCCGACTAGTCGGCTAAAACCGCCTACTAGGCGGCCCATTTTTTTCTCGTATTAATATGCTTAAAAATTTAAAAGGCGGTGCTTGAAATGAAACTTTAATATTTACTGCTATATACATATTTTATTATAGAATCAGTTTTGCAGTTTACTTTCAGTGCAATTAGGAAATTAGGATAGTAAGGAATAGGAACCCTTCGTTGGTCCATTAATTAATAGGACTTACATCCAGAAATTAAATACCGAAAGTAAAGTTTATTATACTTCTAACAAAAAAGAATAAACTCGCAAACAATTGGCAATCAAATCAAATTATTTTATTTTACATAAACCTGCATGGGCACTTATGAAATCTCAGAAGCTAGGTGCATGGTTCCAATTTGTCGCTTCCTATGGATAAGAGCCGGTAAGAAACTCCACGGTTACTCTTTTAAAAATAATTGCATATGTAAGCGGGCATGCCCTTTATGCCTGAAGGCTATTATTTAGATTGGAAGTTCTATTTACGTTTCATTTTATTTTCTATTATTTTTAGTTTTCAATTTTTGATGGTATATTGGCGTGTGCTAGCTGACATTGGCAAATTTAATGTTTTTTTTTTGTGTTTCTTAATATTAATGACCTATTATTGTATAGAATCAAGTTCTTCTAACTTAAGAGACAGCTGTGCTGCTGGGGAGTTTGTTCCGCTACTTCTTCTTCCCAGCTAAAGCACTAGGAAGTGGTGAAGGGCGGGCGTTTTGGGGGGACTGTCTTATGTAATTTTATTTTGACGTTCAAAAAGAGCTGACTCTCAGCCTAGTTTGAATAAATGACTTTTGATTTTTTGATTTTGATTTTGAATTGGCTTTTACAATGTTTTCAAATTACAGTGATAATAGGTATGGGAGGACAGTGCAGGCCTGTCAATAAGTACCAGGTACCAACTTAGAGGAATGAAAATAAAGAATAGAAAAACGTCTACAAATCTACAGTCTGTAAAGCCTACAACATTCTCTCATTCACAATATGTAAAAGAATCTACATAAATAAAATGAACCTATTTAAACCAAGTGACATGATTTCCATTAAAATCACTAATAAAAAGTTGAAATTAGAATTGATGTATAATGTCAATTATTGACACAATGATATGATATGTTAGACATTGTAAAAAATAAAAATTATAAAAATTTACATTGTAATTTGGGAGCAGATAATATACTTTCACATAGGTATGCTGTTATATGTGTTACCAGGGAAGCCACATGTGCAGAAGGAATTCATGGCAAACTTCCGTCTTCAACGTAGTCTTTTATCTTATAATATGCTTTTTTGATAAGGACACGTTTGATGTGAGTTTTAAACTTTCCATCGCTAAGTTCTGTAACCGACTTTGGCATCTTGTTATAGAAGCGGATACTGTTTATTAGAAATGACTTGCTAGGTTTAGTTAATCAAAATTTTTGGAATCACAATTTCATCTTTACTACGTGTATTTAGATTATGGAAATCACATCTTTTTTTGAAAAGACCTATGTTTTTTGCGAACATACAAGATATTTTCTAGGATACGCGTATACAGAGTAGGCAGAGTTAGTATGTCAATTTCGTTGAACTTGTTTCTAAGAGACTCGCGATGCCCCATTTTATAGATTGCACGGATTGCCCTCTTTTGTAAAATGAAAATTGAATCTACGTCAGCTGCCGATCCCCACAGCAGAACGCCTTAAGACATAATACTGTGAAAGTAAGCAAAGTATACTAACCTAGTACGCCAATAACATAGTCGATGTCACCCGAACTCAATGATCGGCTTGGCCGACTAGTCGGCCAAAGTCATAGTCGGCCCATCTCTAATAGGCAAACATAACAAAAGAAACAAACCACCCGGGATAAATAAAATGGCAAATAATAAAGAACGAGGAAATGCTTAGGTATTGTACGCACGGCGACATATGAAGACATATATTTCCAGTATAAGCTAAATTCTAATGGTACGAAAATTGGAAACGTATAGCTTGATATGTGGTCGTAAAGAAGCGCAAGCAATCGCAGTGGCGTAAAAATACCACGGCGTGATTTTTTCGACTGTTACATTGAACGTCTGGCTCAGCAATGAGAGTTGTTACATTGAACGCCTGGCTCAGCAATGAGAGTTGTTACATTGAACGCCTGACTCAGCAATGAGAGTTGTTACATTGAACGCCTGACTCAGCAATGACAGTTGAAAATCCAGTGCGCGATAAAATCACGCCGCGATTCTTGTACACACGTGCGTAGGTGGCTAGGTGGTCTAATTGCGTCACACACTTTTAATCACAATCTGAAGCATTTTCAAGGATATTATTGCTTATTCATAGCTTCAAATGTTCGGAAAATTTGTCTGCTCAACAAAGTAATAAATGTTGTTGAACAGTCAAAATGTAAGTCATTCCTACAGTTAGTGTGTTACGCAACTACCCCGCAGGACATGCTGTAGACGTGCGCTGAGCAGTAATAGTACGTTTGCTGCTGTTCTAATCAAAACTCGTGATCATCTAGCCGTGACACTTGCGGCACTATTTGCACGGTTCAATTGAATTCTCGTCGCCTTCGTTTCACAAAATAATACAGTTAAGAATACGACAGTTTCCGATGCTGGTAGCCCTCGAGCAATCACGCGGACGTAAAATATCGCGGCGGGATTTTATCGCGCACTGGACTTTCAACTCTCGGTGTTGAACCGAGCATTGAGAATCCAACAGTGCATCTCAGCGGGTCGGAAAAACAGTGTTCGATTTACCTACAACTATCAGTGTGCGCAAAAATCACGCGTGATATTAATACGTCCGTGTCAACGTGGACTTACGCCAGAATTGTTCTGCGCGTGTCTGACTACATGCTATACTGTTTTGTTTTTCTATTTCCATCTTAAATATTTCAGTTAGTTTTTACTGTAGTAAAGCTCTATTAGTAATAAAACGAACAGTATTTGATGCTGTAAGATTGTATGCCATAATCAGCCTATAATTTTTCCACTGCTGGGGCACAGGCCTCCCCTCGGTGAGAGGGAGTGGGCCGTAATGCACCACGCGGGCCCAGTGCGGGTTGGTAGATGTCACATGTCTTCGAAATTTTGTTTCTAGGACATGCCACTTTCCTCGCGATGTTTTCCTTCACCGTTTAGAGAGCAGTGGTGATGGTTAATAATTTCCACAAAGTACCGCGCCTGTCTGGGTGCGACCCTACGTCCTACGTATTACTTATTGTCATCATCATCATCATCATCATCTGCGGAGCTTTTTCCCAACTATGTTGGAGTCGGCTTCCAGTCTAACCGGATGCAGCTGAATACCAGTATTTTACACGGAGCGACTGCCTATCTGACCTCCACAGCCCTGTTACTGGGTAATACGATACCCCTTGGAAAGACCTGTTGTCAGACTTTCGGGCTTCTGACGACCCGTAACAACTGTCAAAGATCCACAAATTACAGCCGAGATCAACAGCTTAACGTGCTTTCCGAGGCACGGAGGACCCATCCACGGAGCAAACGTGACAAGCGTAGCTTAACCTGATCGATCGACCCGTGCGGCTAATACAACATAGCCACAATCCCCTCCTATCTATTATTGTATGCGTGTTTAAAAAAACGTTACTTTCGCTTGGCTTAGATGAAAAAAAGCAAATTCGCCAAACATTTTCATGTAGGTACTTCTAGGTGGTAGTCACCCTCGTTTCTAATCATATCATCATTCCCACAGTCCATCCATCGTCTCTTTGGTCTTCTCCTACTTTTATAGCCATCCACATTCATACTTGAAACTTTCCTCACGGCGTTTTCACATCACATCCTCGTACCATGGCGACTGGTTTCCATACAACTTTTCAGTTAGATTATACAAATCAAATTATTATTACATATAAATGAAGAATTAATTAAGTATGTAAAGGTGGAACCTCCAGGGTAGCCCGTGAAATTCGTTTTTTATTATATAAGTTTTTTGCAATTTGCAGTCTTTGGTCAGAATTAAGCTACTTATATGTTGATCAAAATAATTATGATTCGCAACCATAACCACATGGCATAACAAGTATGGCATTAAAATCATCAATACAACCCTCAAGTTCATTTAATTGAATTGAATGACTTTTTCATGTAACAGTTATTTATTTAATTCATCTGAATTACTTTTTCATGAAATATTTAATTGCTACACTGGAGCTTTCACCTTATTGTTTCATTAGTCTAATAATAAAAAAAATCTGCTAAGGATACTTAAGGGGCGACCATTAATTACGTGAGGCAAATTTTCGACGCCCCCCTGCCTGCCAGTCAGATATCATAAGATTCGGGTCGACCCTCCCGCACATAATCTCCAGTAAGATTTTTTGATTTCTTTATCATCAATCTTTTATTCGTTATTCTGTGCTTAGAGTGCATATGCGTTGCGTTTGGCTAGCTTGGCTGGCCGGTGGCGGCTTGTGCTACTTTGTGGCGTTCGCATAACCAGCGATAACGGTAAAATGGGGTGAATAGATATGCAGGGGTGAATCGAGACGAAACTTTAAAGTGGATTTTACCGTTGAAATTATATAGTTTGTAGTCAAAAAGGACTCTAATATGTTTAATGTTTTATAATTAACGATTAAGTGCCTTTATTGGCAGAAAACGATCATAAGTTCATGGGCAAATCCACTTTAAAGTTCCGTCTCGATTCACCCCTGCATCTCTAATCACCCCATTTTACGGTAACTATTATTTTGTTGGTTTTAGCCATATTTTAGCGGAAAAACCATGTCTCATTTAATTCAACCCAGTTTTCTCATTCTATTTTATTTATTTTTTCTGGAAAAAAAGATATTTCTTACGTGATATTTGTCCCTCTCCTCCTCGTGAGATTGGGATAGGATTCGGCTCCCCCACTACATGCCCTACGTTATTAATGGACGCCCCTATATGTAATTGTATTGAAAACGAATGGGGTACTTACTTGTTACCTCGGTGATCTTTCAAGAGGTAGATGGTATGCTTGGGGTTGTTGCGCAGCTTCTCGGCCGATGTGATGACCTTGTTCAGGCCCTGCGCAGATGCCGACTCCTCGCCCAGCGTGTCGATGATCTTGGCGACCTGGTCCTGCGCGGCCCTGTCACCAACAATAAGTAACATTAGTAATTTATTTGCATAAAGGAACAGCTGGAGCTAATTTGGTCACATGATCGGGCTCATGACAATGTCTAGTGTCAGCTGTTCGTCAAACACCAAACATGAATGTTGTGTTTAACAGTTGTTAAGCCTAAACACGATTTTGAAATAATAAGGTAAATATTTGAACCAAGAATATAAACTTCTGCAGGCTTACTCGCTAGATAGAATGCAACAACTTTAACAATAAGTGCAAGAATAGTTTAAAAGTTA
The DNA here is from genome assembly GCA_947359405.1 of Antitype chi. Lineage (NCBI taxonomy): Eukaryota > Metazoa > Arthropoda > Insecta > Lepidoptera > Noctuidae > Antitype > Antitype chi. Next base: position 514,456 of record OX375807.1, read on the forward strand.
CCATGATAAGAATGACCTGAGAGGAGCGAAATGAAAGCTTGCCTGCTATGTTTGATATTGATACTATGGATAGTCCTGAAGCCTGGGGAAGGACATAGTCTATTTTTTATGAACACATCACGCCGGCGAAGCTAGTTCAGTAAATAGAAAGAAGAAAGAAAGAAAAAGTATTTATTAGACTCGCACAGGAATATCACAAACTTAACTACACAATATGCTTAACAAAAAATTAAAGTTTAAAATAATATAAAAAGTAAAATAAAAAAACAAAGTTAGTTCTGTAAGAGGCCAAAAGGCCATATCTCAGCATGATGCTGCGACATTTAAAAAGGCTTCGCAGCGCTGGTATTCAGATAGGGCCCACTGTGATGTCACGGACAGATACAGAAATAAAATAAAAATTGAGTTGAAGGCAGGGAAGTTTGGCATTAATTCTTTCTGCACATGTGGCTTCCCTAGTACCTCATTAACAGCAAAACTGTGTGAAAGTCTATTAACTGCTCCCAAATTGCAATGTTAATTTTTATTCTTTTTATTTTTTACAATGTCTGACATATTCTCGTCATTATACATCAATTTTACTACTATCTATTATTAGTGATTGTCATCGAAATCATGTCACTTGGTTCAAATAGATTCATTTTATATAGGTAGATTCATTTACATATTGTGAATGAGAGAACGTTGTAGGCCTTAGAGACTAGATTTGTAGACGTTTTTCTATTCTGTATTTTCATTCCTCTAAGTACCTGGGTACTTATTGACTGGCCTGCATTGTCCTCCCATACCTATTATCACTGTAATTTGAAAACATTGTAAAAGCCAATTATTTTAAAAAGAGTAACCGTGGAGTTTCTTGCCGGCTCTTCTCCATAGGAAACGACAAATTGGAACCGTGCTCCTAGTTTCTGACGTTTCATAAGTGCCCATGCAGGCTTATGTGAAATAAAATATTTTGACTTTTTTAAATTAAAAATTAGATAATTATGTGTAAAATACCTAAAAAATGATGTACGTAAATAGTATTTTTTGTAATCCGCGTGTCTGCACCGCACGTAACATCTATTACTTGTCTATGCCTTTAGTGTCTGTGACACTCACTGTGACAAGTAATGAGACGCAGGCGCCGACCACAGACTACTTTAAATGGCGCCGACATGCGGCAAAAGCAAATAGAAAATCACATCGAATTTATATTGTTACGGCCGTCTTGTAATACAGACAATTTACGGTAATTAGAGAAACAAGATTAACTAAGGTTTTGAGAGGTGTGAGAATTCCGATTTACAAAAATGACAACCATCGAACAAAAAAGAAAGAGCCGATATCTATCAGTAGAGTGCGCGTGTGAAATTAACCAAAATCTAGATTAAGACGAATGTTAACAACAGTGTTAATGTCAATGAGTTAGATTTAATCTGATTGAGTATCCACTTTCGTTGTGGAAGTTAAGATAATAATTTCAATATTTATAAATAAATTTTCCTAATACGGCAATTTTTCGAAAAAAATTGGAAAATTTTAAAAACTCTACTCAACTATTATATCTGAATCTACCAAATATACAATGTCCACTTGTGAAATTAAATATGCAGCATAAGATACGCCATCAATGTTTTTTTACACAAGTTTTGCGTGTCATGCTTAGTTTAAGGCCCATAGTATCCTCATCTCCCGTCTGAATGCTAAAGTTTAAGGCCCATAGTATCCTCATCTCCCGTCTGAATGCTAAAGTTTAAGGCCCATAGTATCCTCATCTCCCGTCTGAATGCTAAAGTTTAAGGCCCATAGTATCCTCATCTCCCGTCTGAATGCTAAAGTTTAAGGCCCATAGTATCCTCATCTCCCGTCTGAATGCTAAAGTTTAAGGCCCATAGTATCCTCATCTCCCGTCTGAATGCTAAAGTTTAAGGCCCATAGTATCCTCATCTCCCGTCTGAATGCTAAAGTTTAAGGCCCATAGTATCCTCATCTCCCGTCTGAATGCTAAAGTTTAAGGCCCATAGTATCCTCATCTCCCGTCTGAATGCTAAAGTTTAAGGCCCATAGTATCCTCATCTCCCGTCTGAATGCTAAAGCACGACTGCCGCCCGGGCCCGCGCAGGGCACCTCTGAGCCTTTATCTTAAAATGGGGATATTCCTTGGCACATGTTTATTAATTTACAATTGTGTTCTAGCGATTCTGTGGTACCTCTAACTATCTATTTTTCAGTGTATTTTTTTTCCAAATAACGAAGCCGTTTAGTAGGAATATGGAATAGAAGACAAAATATTGCGTGTTGGAAAATATTTTTTTACAGCAAAAGTATTATACAAAAAAGTACCCTCGGCAAAATGATCTATACGAATCTATAGCAAGATCATATATTTTTCAAATCTTCAAGACAAGCCGTTAATGAGCAGTACAGTTCATCAAGTGACCGTGTTACGCTACCAAACGGGACTTAGGCCCTTAAGAATTAAATTCTTTTATCTACTTATCGTGATGACAATTTAACATTTAAAAAAAATCATCTCTTAGATGGCTTATTTTAATTATGGACGCTTTTTTTTTTTTTTTATCGGACAACAATGATCCAGCGTGTTAGTAAACAATATTATAACTTATTACTAGTGTTAGTTTATAAATGTATTACATAGTAGTGTGAAAAGGACAACCCCCAAATTAATGTTTAGTGATTGTCCTTCTCACAAAAGTTTTAATGAATGGAGAGTCAATACTCTCAGCCATAGTTTTTAAAATGCTGTTGCCACTCGCCCGCAACCTTGACAACAGCGACGCGGTTTTCTTGCGAATGACGGCGTGAAAGCCGTCAGTTCGATTTTGCGCAAACATCGCAGACGCGCTGCACCACCGTGGCAGTCCCAACAGCATCCTAAAAATATTATTATACTGTATGCGTAGGTCATCCAGCGTTCTTATGGTATAGTTAACCCAAAGATTCCCCGTGTAAAAACATTGGCAATATGCTTTAAAAAGTGTTATCTTTACTTGATTGCTACACCGAGCGAATCTTCGGGCCAACATGTTACCTCGGACCGCCAGAGCCCTACGCTCCCTCTCAATATCAACATTGTCCTTAAGGTCGTCAGTGAGAAAATGCCCTAGATATTTGAATTTAGTCACTCTTTTGATGTTCAAGCCATTTAGGGTAATTTCAGGTTTAGTATCCAAGCATTGACCGCCGGCCCCAAAGACAATGTATTCGCACTTTTAATCTGCACGTTTTTTTACATAGTTCTCACATTTATAATTTCAACATGAACAATTTTTTGTAAAAATATTTTGATTTTAAAGAGAGTCCGTGATTTTCTGGCCCGCTCTTCTCCATAGGTATCTAGTACGCTTTAGGGCTAGCATCATCTTTCTGACCGACCGACTCCTTGTCAATTCAAAAGTGCCTATAATTGGTTTATTTGTAATAATGAGTTTGAATATGTGCATGAAATCATCCGCCAGGTAACTTAAAGGAACTTATACCTAGGGCAAGTGCTCATTTTTAACCGACTTCAAAAAGGAGGAGGTTATCAATTCGTCGGAACCTTTTTTTTTTTTTTGTTTTTTTTTTTTTTTTTTTTTATGTATGTTCCCCGATTACTCGAAGATGGCTGGACCGATTTGGATTTTGTTTTTTTTGTTTGAAAGGGTATACTTCCCAGGTGGTCCCATGATCATCAAGTCAGGATCTGATGATGGGATCCTGGAAAAATAGAGAGAACTCTTCAAATTTTATAGGCACACAAAGCGATTTAGGTATTTTTTGGAAGAATACTTTCTCGGAGTGGTTCCATTTCAATTTGGTGAAGATCTGATTAAGAACTTTGGAGATAGGCAACGGAACTCCTCAATAAATGATAGCAAATGGACTGGGATTGCTGAAATCTCATCTCTGTCTATTGCTTACACCAGTTCATAACATAACATCACGCCGGTATGCTGTGAAGGGGTAAGCACATGTGAACCACTAAAAAGTGAAAAATAAAAACTTTTTCCAAAAAAAACAACCGACTTCCAAAAAAACACTACAAAGTGAAAAATAACTTTAATTTCGGAAGGCGGTGACAAAAAATTCAAATACAGCTCCAAAGACACCGACTTCCGAAATTAAAGTTATTTTTCACTTTGTAGTGTTTTTTTGGAAGTCGGTTGTTTTTTTTTGGAAAAAGTTTTTATAGTAATTAATTAAATTACCTAATTGAAGCGTGTGGTGACACTGTATTATACGTTCGCAGGGAACATGGATGCGGGCGTGGCACTGGAGTGGGGACAGCAGGGGTGTATCAATAAGTACACAAGTGCATATAGACTGCGGAATCTATGCCAGCTGTCCCCGGCGCGCGCAGTCGCCCCCTGCTGTCCGGTGCGATTGATTTCCTGATTAACTACATAGCGCCGCGCCTTATGTCCGCCTTATGACGCCTTTACGTCAAAGCCGGCTATCCCTGAAAACCAGCGCTGGGGCTCTGTCTTGCATAGGGTCGCAGCATAATGCTGAGTGATAGCCGTTTTGCGTGGATGTGACGCATGTTTCCCTCAACCTTTTCTTATTTTTTTTTTGTGTTCCTTATCTTTTTGCGTCATGTTTACCGCAAATAAACGTTTTTTCTTTCTTTCTTTCTTCTTTCTTTCTTATGTGTGGCCCGGGAACGGAGACTGCAAATTACAAAGCGCCTTTTTCCCACGGGGTGGGCAGAAACTACAGACCGCGACCTGCTACGACCCTTACATACTCCTATTGCTTCGTTTACGTTCATATATCTGCATGCGTAGCGTGACCACCATACAAAAGGGTTTTGTCGACGGAAGGGTTCACAAAATATATTTTTTTATTGACGACTAGCTTTTGCCAGCGGCTTTGCCCGCGCGGAACTTTCATCCCCTATTTAACTCAATTAGGGGTTGAATTTCGAAAAATCCTTCCTACCTTATAAAGGGAACAACCATTACTTCATTCCTTGTCTACATTATAAAGGGAACCGCTGTGCAAAATTTCAACTTTCTAGGTCCAAGGGTTTGAGCTGGGCGTTGATGAGTCAGTCAGTCAGTCAGGACTTTTCTTTTTATTTATTTAGATAAAAAGATTTGTACAGAAATATTTATATTCTTCAGTCGATAAAAGCCTACGACGACGTCAAGTATGAGGACCAATTTTTCTCTACTTTTGAAATTTGGGGTAGATGTTTTTGTACGGAATTATAATCCTAGTCATCAATACAACCCTCTAAGTTAATTTAATACCATTGAATGACTATTTAATGAAAAAATCATAATACCTTAGCGTACCTACCTTAATTGAATTATACTAGCTACCTCCCCGTTGCTATGGAAACAATAACAATGTCTTTGTCTACATAGAAACGCGAGTCTACGGGTCGCCCCGTGCTCGGGCAGAAAAGATGTCAAGTTGTATAGAAGGAATTTTGTCTATTCTTAGTAGAATAGAGATAGAATTGGTTGCGAGTACTACGCACCTGACCTTTCTGAACAACATGACCAATATGGCCACTATATCGTCGGTTGTAATACGAGTTAATGTAACCGCCAAAAGGCAGGAGAGGCAAAAAACTAAATTAGAATTCACAAAAGGAGTTGCACCTTTAAAGTGTTATCCTATTACAATTTTGAACGTTTTAAATTACGAGAATTGGCCTTCAGTTATTTGAAAGAAACCGTATGCAGCCTACTTTTACAGTTTTGAAGATGTGGTTACTCGTACGTCATAAAATAATTAACGTATAACTTTTATTTACTTTTTAAATAGTGTGTTACTATTAGATTTTTTGAAAAAAACTATTAACAGCTATAACTGTAACACACATCCACAACCAACTTGAATGTATTTTGCGAAATAATGACTCCAACATTATTGATTTTGTTTCACGTTGGGTCAATATATTAAGAATTTATATTTACCAAGTCTATCGTTACATTAACCCATACATTACTCATTCTCATAAAATGTAAACACAGATCCATTAAGTGGTTACCCCTCCAAAAGACATGTGCGTTCAAATCCGTGCTAGGCCTGGGCACGCCACGATAGCGGCGGTAAGTGGACTCTTTGAGGAGTGGCTTGAGAGGCGGCACGGCGTCCTCACCTTCCGCCTGACGCATATCCTCACCGGACACGGTTGTTTCGGAAGGTTCCTGTTTCGGATAAGGCGGGAGGAAACACCCGGGTGTTTCCACTGCGAAGATCGCCCTGAGCACACGGTGGAGCATACGGTGGAGGTCTGCCCGGCTTGGGCGAAGCACCGCCGTGTCCTCGTGGAGGCGATCGGCGGCGGCGATCTCTCGCGTCCGGCCCTGGTCCAGGCCATGGTACGGAGCGAGAGTGCATGGGTAGCCGTCAGCTCCTTCTGCGAAGCAGTAATGCTCGCGAAGAGGGAGGTGGTGCACGTGAGGGAGAGGCAGTATATGCGCCCTCACGGACTTAGTCGCCGCGGGAGACGCCCTGGGCGTCGGGAATCCCAGGCTGATTCCCGGCCACCGCAGGCGCGGGCTTGCGGACGGCGAGTAATGGATAGATCGTTATCCGGTAAGGACAAAGCCCGGGTCGGCGGCGCGTTGTGTTCCACGCGCGCCTCAAAGAGATGTCAGCACCAACTGGTAGGGTCTGCAAGGGCTGATGCCTGCCAGGGGTGCGGGTTGTTCGAAAGAGATACCGCAGCCCCTGGCACACCACACCGGCAACTGAGGGAACACGGGTGGGTTTGAGTCAGTAAAAGTCTGACACCTCCTGCTCCATCCAGAGCGGGAGAAGTTATTTAATGATTTCCCATTTTTTTTTAAATGTGGCCCAAGTCACTTTTTGTATTTTGCAAAACCATTTTATTATTATTTATTGTATTTTAATTTAATTTACTGTTTTAGTGAATATCGTTAACATTTACGAGAAGTTATACGTACAACGTTTAATTAGTTCGGAGGTTTCAAGACTGCTTGCCGTGCATAAGATTGTAGATTCAAGTAAGTATTTTTCTATTTTGTTTTAGTTATATTTATAAAGAATTTAAAAATCAAGAAAATAAAAATATTTTCATAATATTTATTATTGCTATTATTTAACACAACTTATCTTATTTTAATAAAAAAGATTTATATTTTACAGTTTCATTTGATAATTAAAGATAAGTTATTAGTTGTCAAAATATGTATACATATTTGGCCAGCTGACACAAACGGGTCCCTAGACAAAACAAGTGACATCCTTTTAACGCAAACGATTTATTAAGAAGCGCTATAAATATTTTAGATTGACATAAACGAACGAAATATCACGTTATCTGTCATGTCGTCTCTGCATACAGACGTTTCAAATAAACGTCTACATCAATTATAACTTGAGGGTAAAAGGATTAATTTTACAAAGAAAACGTAAGTAAGTCAAATTAATGGATACCCTCAAATAACATAGTCCATCGGTTAGACCTAGACCTAAAGATAAAGTGACTCGGACGATAGTCGATAACTATTTCATCGTAATTCATATGGGCTCGCTGGCTAGTTCGTCCAACTGTAGCATGACGACGTTCGGTGATGTGATGGTTGGAATCCAAGTTCAACAAATTTATTTATGAAGTATTCGTAGCAAATTCAATGTTGTAGCAGTGTAACATTTTAAAACTTGAGGGGTTAGCACATACCGACACTGTGTGTACGAATGAGTTGAAATGAAAAAAAAAAAAAAGATTTTGCCAACGTAATCGCCGTAACCTTGATTATGCACTTTAGCCAACGATCATCATTATTCTCTAGTCTTGACATTGAATATAATAATAATAATATACAGAAAGCTAATACTACAAGATTTTTAGGCCTAACAATCGACAGAAACTTAAATTGGAAAGCGCATATTGAGGCTCTAGCCAAAAGAATAAGTAGTGGTGCATACGCGTTATATAAATTATCACGTACTCTAAATATAGAAGCGCTATTAACGGCCTACTATGGTTTAGTTGAATCCGTCATTAGATATGGTGTTATCTTCTGGGGTAACTCAACCGATAGGGATATCATCTTTAAAAGACAAAAGTGCTGCGTAAGATCTATGTTTAATCTCAAAACTACCGATAGCTGTAAAAAATATTTCACTAAATATAATATATTAACATTACCTTCACTATATAAATTAGAAATAGCAATGCTCGTAAAAGCAAATTCACATTTGTTTCCTAGTATGTCAGACAAATTTCCAAGAAATAGACGTGATGATAGCAAACTATGTGTACATTCATCAAAAACTGCACTTATGAGCAAAAGTGTTTTTTGCATGGCACCAATTATCTATAATAAATTGCCCAAAAGTTGGAAAGAGCAAACTGTACCTAAACTTAAGCACACAATGAAATTGTTTTTAGCACAAAAAGCATATTATAGTATTCCAGAATTTTTAAACGACTCATGGTAATTATTATAAATATATAAATATATCTATACATACATACATAAATACTTCCAAAACTAACTTCATCTGCTTCACAAAGTACAACATCTCTCAACCCCCCCCAGAATTCAAAATTAAAATCCATAAATGCCATTATCCTGTAAACCTAAATTGTTCTTGCACAGAAATAGAAAGAGTAGTATTCACCAAATACCTTGGTATTATGGTTGATCAGCGATTATCCTGGCACAATCACACGGAATTAATAATGAAGCGTATACGGAAATTAATCTGGACTTTCAAGACATTGCGTCATGTAACCTCAAAAAAACTCCTGCTACAGATCTACATCTCACTTGCTCAATCTGTCCTGACATATTGCCTACCTGTCTGGGGAGGTGCCACTAAAATTAAATTTTTAGATCTCGAGAGGGCCCAGAGGTCCCTTCTGAAAGTAATGTTTTTTAAACCCTTCAGATTTTCCACTGAGAACCTTTATCGGACATCAGATCTTCTGACCGTTAGAAAGCTTTACGTACTTCATATAATTCTAACTAAGCATAAAACTCTATCTTTCAACCCACAGAAGATAAAAGGCAGAAGGAAAGACACGGTTGCTCCCACTGTCTCAGTTAAGTCTACATTCGCGAAAAGACAATATCCTAGGCAATCATCCCATTTATACAATCTTCTTAATAAAGTACTTGACATATACCTACTCACTTATCGCGAATGCAAAAAGGCTTTGTCGAAATGGCTTAAGTCAAAGACCTATGACGAAGTAGAAAATATGGTGCAATCAATGATACTATAATTAAATAAATATATATACTACACCATGATATTTCTGCTGCTAATGGAAGATAATGTCCTAGGAACATTATCTTCCGATCCCAAGACCAGTTCGTAGGGTTAGTCAGCAATTACAAAAATCAAATAATTCTGCAGTTTAACTCCAATTTAGTAGATTATATTAAATCCTCACGAGTAGACCCAAACCTCACTCCTACACTTACACCCACTACTCACATGCACACATTCACCACCACTACCTCCACACCATCTCCACACATAATCACACACGTTCCAGCGCGCTTTTTGATGTTTTTTTCTTTCTTATCTTTTCATTCTTTTGTTATTGGTTTAAGTAATACGTATAATTTATTTTGTACTGGCTCAAAAACTAAATAGAAAATAAATAACCAGGGGAAGGGCGGAGTATCCTAACACAAGCAAACTATTTGCTTAACAGGATTCTCCCCATTGGAACTAGATTATGTTATTTGAGTTGATGCAATAAACATTTTTATATTTTTATATTTATATCTAACATTATAGTGATTATGGTCATGTAGTAGTGGAGAAATTAAATAAATAATTGAATGCCTATTAAAACTGATGTAAATCGTCATTGTGATAAATTATAATCTGTAATACTTAATGGATGGAAAATTAATAATTGAATAATGTAAATGATTGAATACTATATAATTTTGTTTGACTGTGACTGATATTTAATGTATAAATGTAAAAAGTTATAAATCATTAATATAAAAATAATAAATAATAATAATTGTACCTTAGAGATTTGCACGCCATGAGAAATGGCAGACATGTCGTGAGTCACTCTTTATTTTAAGATCTTGCATGCATGTATTATTTTAATTCTGTATGTATACACATGTTCGAGCAAATAAAATTTATTTCTTTCTTAAACGTTACAAAATGTCTGATTAAATAAATTAATTGCAAATACATATTTAATTTTACAATACATAACATAATAAAAAAATGTCATAACATTACATCATTTTCCAATATGATTGTTATAAAATGTCAGATTTTATGTATTAATTGAATTGTTAATGTCCATGAATATTGTTATAATGTCAAAATAAAAATAATAATAGTAAGTAAATGTCAAATTGAAAAATAAATAAAATATGTATAAACCAAATTTATTGACATTACTTTCTTTCTTCGACATGTGACTCAAATTCATTAACAGTGTAAAAACATTTTTTTTAAGCCACTGAATCAGCTTTATTTTAAACATAAGCATAGGTAGTTCTTTAAAGGTGTTTGGTAATTCATTGTATACCTTAATAGCCATTATCTAAACGAATTTCTTTTATATAAATCGAGCTTGCATTGTGGCAAGCAGAGCCTATGTTTATCTCTAGAGGCAACATTCATTTCGGTTACATCTCTATGCTAAATAAAATTTTCAGTATGTTGTCGTACTAATAGGCACAATTCTTTAATACGTATACATGCATGCTAACGGTATAATGTTGTACTTTTTGAACAGTGGCTTACAGCTATTCATGTACCCAGCTCCACAGATTGCACGCACACATTTTTTTGTATGATAAACGCTTTATTGACATCCACCGAATTACCCCACAACAAGAGACCGTATGGGAGTACGGAGGAAACGTATCCGTGATATGCACAAAGAGCCGCTTCAGTTGAGACCGTGGCTCTTAATCTTCTTAGTGCATAGATAAATCTACCCAGTTTGTCACAAACATAGTCGACATGCTTTTTCCAATCGCAATTTTGATCCAATTGTATGCTCAGAAATGTAGCACTTACTACTTGTTCTATAGTAGTGTATATTTAATAGTCAGCGTTAATGGGTTTCTCCTGTGTGTTTGAAATTGCATCATTTTCGTTTTCTCCATATTAATTTGTAGGTTATTGGAGTTCAACCAGTGTATTATATTTTTGATGGCTTCATTAATCTCAAACGCGTAGGGTGTCGACTCTTTCACACTTCACGACAAGGGTCGTGTCATCAGCAAATAAAATCACTGTGTGGCGAATGATATTTAGGAGGTCATTGATATAGAGAAGGAATAAAAAAAGGCCCCAATACACTGCCCTGCGGCACTCCGAACTTATTTTTCTAATAGTAGCTTCTATACGACACCTTTTCGCCATTATGGATTCTGGAGATTTCCACACATTGTTGTCGGTTTTTTAAATAGTTTCTTAACCAGTCGTTCGCTTTTCCTCTTATTCCGTATTTTTCTAACTTCGGTAAGAGCAATTCATGATCTACAAAATCGAACGCCTTGCTCATATCCAAGAGGATTCCAGCTACTGGTTTATTTTTTGGGCGGGATATCATCAAAGAACTTCTCCCGCTCTGGGTGGAGCAGGAGGGCGTGTCAGACTTTTACTGACTAAAACCCACCCGTGTTCCCTCAGTTGCCTGTGTGCCAGGGGCCGCGGTATCTCTTTCGAACAACCCGCACCCCTGGCAGGCATCGGCCCTTGCGGACCTCACCAGTTGGTGCTGACATCTCTGAGGCGCGTGTGGAACACAACGCGCCGTCGACCCGGGCTTGGTCCTTACCGGACTGCGGCCTACCCATTACTCGCCGTCTGTAAGCCCGCACCTACGGTGGCCGGGAATCAGCCTGGAATTGCCGACGCCCAGGGCGTCTCCCGCGGCGACTACGGCCGTGAAGGCGCATATACTGCCTTCCAGCTACTGGTAAGCCGTCATTTATCGCCTTGGTGTTATTCTTTATCAAATTGAAACAAGCCAAAGACGTGGTACTGTTTTTCCTAAAATCAAATTAGTCGTCTTTAAGTATACGATGACTAATCGCAAATTCTTGGAGCCTTCTCAGAATGATTTTCTCCAAGATTTTTGACTTGATTGGTATCAGAGTCACTGGCCTATAGTTCTTCATGTCAGATGTATTACCTTTTTTAAAAAGTGGCTTTACTATTGATTTTTTTAAAGTCTCTGGGAATGCACCTTCTTCCAAAGAAAATAAAAGTTTATTAAATAACTTAACGGTTGACAAATACATGAAGCACCTAATTAAATTACCATTGTTGTTATGTCATCCAGGCCTACGGCACTTGTATTTTTAAGATTTTAGTATTTTTTAGTTTTAAGAAATATTGTGTGGTCATTATTACCATCAATAGTCTTGTTTATCTCGTCAACATTGTATTTAAAATTAGACTTATTGGTCGATTGTATGTAGAATTGATTAAATATGTCACTTATTTTTTTAGGGTCTAAAATTGTCCGGTTATCTTTAGTTATTACGTCAATTTGCGTTTTAGCGTTTAAATCATCAATATTTTCATTAATCACGGCGCCCATGTATGTGGCTTTACACTTATTTTTATTATTGGCAATATAATTCTTATATTGAAGCTGTCAAGATTCATATATACACTTTTTGAGAACGTCACTATATGATTTATATTTTTTGTTGTTTTTGCCTCTTAGTTTTATTATCTTGTTGACTAAGGTAAAGAAGCCTTTTTTTACGCACTATTTTCTTATGCCTTTTGTCAACCATTTGTGGTTTTCTTTATGTGATGACATCTTTTTTGAATATATTGGAAAGCACAAGTCAAAAAATAATTTAATAAGACCGTAATTCCTCAAACGCTTCTTGAAAACCATGTTTTTCGTATACGCTTGAAAAACTGAGAGATGATATGCAACTATAGAACTAGTCATTCAATGGGATTAAAAGAACTGTTGTTTTGATGATTTTAAAGATTGCGTTTTCGTCGGTTAAAAATCAATTGCCGTGTTTCTCGTAAAATCTCGAAAATTGTCAACCGACCTGATTTTTTTTTTGCCGTCTTTATACCCCCTTGTGTCGGAAAATGAAGTGAATAGTCGTATAGTTCAGGAAAATAGAAAATTAAGAAAATCACAAAGAAAGAGCCGAAAAATCGATGAAAAAAGCACGTGGTACGAATACAAAATAAATAATAGTATAGTATAGTATATTTATTTCCGAGTATATGGTACATTATGATCTTAATATTATTAAAAAGCTTCACATATACTACCGTTGCCGGTGTAGAAATATTTAAATTAAAGTACAATTCCCGTTTAGTTTGAAGTAACTATTACAAAAAACATCACATCCACAACATCATCATCATCAACATCTTATTAAATACATCTACTTAAATTAAAAGACAAATCATCTTTAAATTTGTACAAATACTAGTAAATGATCCCTTTAAATAAAGTTGCAATTAATGTAACATAGTACAGAGTAGGGAGCAGGCTCGGCTGACTGGCGTTTGTATTGGGACGTAGCGGGGCGCGGCTGACGTAGCGAGCTATATGTATAGGTAGCACACTAAGTACCCTGGTGCTTACAGGTAGTGCATAGATCAATATCGGCGTGTCAGGGGCGCGGCGCACTGCTCTCCCGCCCTCGCTACTCACGCAACATCAACACGCAACCAGCTCGCCCTTTGTCTATCAGAGCAGAAACAGACAACTTTTCTCACTATTAACATAATACTTTGCTAAACAAAACTTGCGCATGTTTATGCGTGTTCCGCCAATGTTTTTGTTGCAGGTAAAATGTAGCTGATGGGCGGTATTTTTACTTGTCTTATATCTTTATTATTTTTCTCTCTTCAAAAAGGTTGACAAAAATATGATGGTATCCTAGTATGGACCACAGTCTCACAAAAGACTGTAGTCCATACTAGGATACCTGTGTGACAGATCACAAGGCTCTCTTATGCCCGTTTTCACGGACATCCCCTAAGTTTATGGGATCCCCTAAGAATGATTAGGGGGCTGTTAAAAGGTGGTTTCTGTTTCACCAACAGTAAGGGGTCAGTTAAACGCTAAAAGGTCCCCTAAATTTAGGTGGCCGAAATGTGGGCCCATTAACCGGCATTTACGTATGTGATCTCTCAAGCAACGAGCATGGATAGTGATATATTAGAATTTGTTGAAAATTTTGAAACTGTTTCTACTATATTCGACATAAATGACAGTCGTAGATCAAAGATATATCGGAAACGACCAAACTACTTCGAAATTTTTAATGAAACTGATTTTTTTCGGAGATATCATCATCTGCCTAGCCTTTTCCCAACTATATTGGGGTCGGCTTCCAGTCTAACCGGATGCAGCTGACTACCAGTTTTTTACATGGAGCGACTGCCTATCTGACCTCCACAACCCAGTAACTGGGTAACACGATACCGTAAGAAGACGAGTTTTATGAAAAACCCACTGTATAAATCAATTACCAATAAAGTTTATTGAACTTTTCGATATTTGTCAGTACTGACTTGGCTTTGAAGGTTTTACACTTCTTACAAGCCCAACGTTAGGTTAAATTAGCAAGAAAAACTAATCTTTGTTGGCTCATAACTTTTTAATGGCTTTTTATTTTAGTATTCTATTTTCGCACAGACAATATTAATGATGAGACAAAACTATACCATGTTTAATTTTTGATATACATTGTCAAACAGTAGAGTATATACACTCCCGAAGTTTGTATGGAAATATTTTTGACTAGAATAACTAACCATAATAAACTCTTTGCATTAATGCCAACAATCAAACATATCTTACGTCACGACGTCACAAAAGAAAGAAGTGTCAAATACAAATAAGACCACAGATAACACGCTACTTTTCGTAATGTGTATACAGAGTAAATAAGTAAGAAAACATGAAATTCATTCAAAATATGAATGAAATAATGTATAATATTGCTATCAAAACACGATTTATAAATATCTGTATCCATGTAAGTGCATACTTCAGAGAATTTTATAAAAAGCTATCTTGTTACAAAGTATCGATAAGTTCATAGACGAGTCAGTCACTATTAAACGTCACATAGAGAGGTAAAAATGATGGTGAAACGAAATTTAATTTATGGGCTAGTTTGGGGGAGCTTTTAAGCTAAAGGTCCCATACGTAGGTGGTAGTTTAGGGGATGTCGGTGAAAACGGGCATTAGGGTTGCCAACTTTTTCTAGAAGAAGTACAGATTGATAAAGTAGAGTACCATTTATTCATTTCTCTTTATGTATTTTTTAGTACTTTTTTGCGGTAATTAACATTTTTTATTGATTTTACAAGAATTGTAGGACTCTGAACATCTTAATTCTACTTTAATATGAGATCAGGAGCTCATTTTGATCAACATTTATAAAACCCTGTTCCTCTCTTCTCGCCACTTCACATCCATGACCCACATATAAGTAGACAAGTCTTACTGTGGAAAATATAGAAAAACCGCAGGACAACCGAAATAATTTGCCTCAAAAAAGTCAGTTTATGAAAACGAGTATTTTGGCGTACTCTATTACTGTTATAGATAGTGATGTGCCGATTAGTCGGCCATATTTGTAGTCGGCGACTAGTCGGCTAAAACCGCCGAATAGTCGGCCCATTTTTTACTCGTATTAATTTGCTTAAAAATTTTAATGACGGTGATTGAAATCAAATTGAAATCTTTAATGCTATACCTTTTATTATAGAATCAGTTTTACAGTTTACTTTCAGTGCAATCAGGAAATTAGGATAATAAGGAATAGGAACCCTTCATTTGGTCCATGAATTAATTTGACTTAGATCCAGAAATTAAATACTTACCGAAAGTAAAATTAATTAATACTTCTAATAAAAAAGAATAAACTCTATAGTATACAATTGGCAATCAAATCAAAATATTTTATTTCACATAAACCTGCATGGGCACTTTGAAACCTCACAAGCTAGGTGCATGGTTCCAATTTGTCGTTTCCTATGGAGTAGAGCCGGCAAGAAACTCCACGGTTACTCTTTTAAAAATAATTGGCTTTTACAATGTTTTCAAATTACAGTGATAATAGGTATGGGAGGACAGTGCAGGCCTGTCAATAAGTACCAGGTACCTACTTAGAAGAATGAAATTTACCGTGAACCCGCCATACATGTAGAACTACATCTGAATAAAAAATTAGTCAAGTTCGAGGTTGATTCGGGCTGTTCTTATACAATAATGTCAAGGGGACAAGCAGAATTAATCTGGCCAAAGGGATTGGATTTACAGGAATGCAAGCTGAACTTGCACACCTGGACTGATGCTAAAGTGCAGGTGCATGGCAGGACCAAAGTTTTTATTGAATTTAAAAACTTTAAAGGTTACCTGCAAACTATAATTGGACAGGGGGGCAGTAATCTCCTTGGTAGGAATTGGTTCAAGCCTCTGGGCATTTCAGTTGAAGGTATAAATAACATAAACTCCCTGGATAGTGAAAAGGATGAATCTCTGTTGATAATATTTAAGAAATATGAAAAATTGTTTGAGGGACTTGGCAAATACAAAGGACCTGAAGTTGTGATCCATTGCAAGAAGGATGTACAGCCGAAATTTATGAGGAGCAGGTCAGTACCATTTGCGATAAGAGATAGAGTTTGTGATGAAATAGATAGGTTGGTTAATGTTGGAGTAATGGAACCAATAGCGTATTCAAATTGGGCTACACCAGTGGTTCCAGTACTAAAAAAAGATGGTAGTATACGTCTATGTGTGGAATACCGATTGACTGTAAATTCATATACCCTTACCTCACCCTCAGATACATACCCTCAGCCAACAATAAACGAGTGTCTATCTGAAGTCGCAGGCGGTGTAATTTTTACCGAATTGGATTTAAAAGAGGCATATACACAACTGAAAGTATCGGATGAAACAGGTATACCCCTGACATTTAACATATTAAAGGGATTATATAAGATGAAGAGATTACCTTATGGTTTGAAAGCTTGTCCAGGTATATTTCAGCGGGTCATGTCAACAATAGTGTCAGGTATTAAAAGTGTGTCGGTTTTTCTGGATGATATTTTAATAAGTGGAAATAAGATACAGCATAATGCAAGGCTGGAGAAGGTACTGGCATGTCTAAAAGACGTAGGACTCAAGCTGAACCGAACGAAGTGTGAGTTTGCAACAAATAAGGTAGAATTCCTTGGTTATGTGGTAGATAAAGATGGTATTCATCCAAGTGATAAGAAGGTAAAATTGATTATGAATGCGAGGAGCCCTAGAAATGTTAGAGCTGCAGCTCTTTAACAACAAATTCAACAATCTCAATAAAGCTTGCAAGCTTTTTTGGGATAGTTGAATTTTTATGACAGGTTTATGAAAGACAAGGCTATGTTATTGGAACCACTACATAGGCTTCTAGATAAAGATACTGTATGGAAGTGGGGCAAGTTACAGACAGAAACATTCCAGAAGGCTAAAGTTACACTGTTGAGTGAAGATACTCTAATACATTTTGATAATAACAGAAAGGTAACATTAACATGTGATGCTTCAGAGTATGGGGTAGGAGCCGTTCTATCTCATGTTATGGATGATGGATCAGAAAAACCTGTTGCTATGGGATCCAGAACTTTATCAAAATCGGAACGTAACTATGCACAGATAGATAAAGAAGCGACGGCGATTATATTCGACTTGGAAAAATTCAATCAGTATGTATATGGAAGACATGTAGTAATATACAGGGTGGAAACTTTCAGCGGGGCAGTAAGGGGAAGTACCTTATCCGTTGCAGCTACGCGAAAATGGTCTTAAGAGACCATCCATAATTTTTTATGGAATTTTGATCCCCATTCACAGATTTTCAAAAAAAAAATGTTAGCAAGAAAATAGCCATTTTACACAAAAACATTTTTTGATGCCAATCGACCCTGTTTCTAAATACTGATCAAAAACTTTTATGGGACCAACCATCGTTGGAGTACTCAAAAAGTCACAAATTGCAAAAAACTTTTCCCGTATATTTTGTATGAAAATTTTACGCAAAAGCTCTTTTAGTGACGGTTGAGATATTTTTGTTGAATGAATAAAAAGATACTTAAGTTTAAAAACAATTCAAATTTCGAACTCGTTATTATTAAATATAAAAACTTTTTCCAAAAAAAAAACAACCGACTTCCAAAAAAACACTACAAAGTGAAAAATAACTTTAATTTCGGAAGTCGGTGTCTTTGGAGCTGTATTTGAATTTTTTGTCACCGCCTTCCGAAATTAAAGTTATTTTTCACTTTGTAGTGTTTTTTTGGAAGTCGGTTGTTTTTTTTTTGGAAAAAGTTTTTATTTTTCACTTTTTAGTGGTTCACATGTGCTTACACCTTCACAGCATACTGGCGTGATGTTATGTTATGAACTGGTGTAAGCAATAGACAGAGATGAGATTTCAGCAATCCCAGTCCATTTGCTATCATTTATTGAGGAGTTCCGTTGCATATCTCCGAAGTTCTTCATCAGATCTTCACCAAATTGAAATGGAACTACTCTGAGAAAGTACTCTTCCAAAAAATACCTAAATCGCTTTGTGTGCCTATAAAATTTGAAGAGTTCTCTCCATTTCTCCAGGATCCCATCATCAGATCCTGATTTGATGATCATGGGACCACCTGGGAAGTATACCCTTTCAAACAAAAAAAACAAAATTCAAATCGGTCCAGCCATCTTCGAGTAATCAGGGAACATACATAAAAAAAAAAAAAAAAAAAAAAAAAAAAAAAAAAAAAAAAAAAAAAAAAGGTTCCGACGAATTGATAACCTCCTGCTTTTTGTAGTCGGCAGAAAAGCTCTGACTGTGTTGTGGATTTTACATTAAGTGCATAATTGGACAACTATTGATAAGAGAAAAATTACCTCCAATTTAGAACGTTTAGACTTGCTAGAAGCATATTACGTAAATAATAAGATGATAGGACAATTTAATTAAAATCTACAATTTATTGTTTAAATTTAATTTTTAGTTTGTGTGCTAATTTAATTATGTTTTTAGCTTTGTTTAAATACCTTAAATATCTTACCTATTATGTATTTGTATGCCACAAAGGCCGAACATGACGGATCTTTTTGTTTTTATGAACAACCTACATGCCTTGTATGTATACTCATGTTTCTACAAATAAATGTCTTATCTTATCTTATCTTATCTTATCTTAAAAATAAAAATACCTCGGCTGCGTTAGAATGGTATAGGATCAAATATCCAAATCGTCATGTGCCAACCAGAAAGATTTTTACAAATCTTTTAAGAAATCTTGCACAAGGTGGCTCTTTCAAGAAAAAATCTGTATGCCACCCATTTATACCAGATGAAAATTTGATAATTTCTGTTCTTACACTTGTCGAAGCTTATCCCGAAATATCATCAAGAGCAGTCGCTGAAGAAGTAGGTGTCTCACATCGTTTTGTACTAAAGATATGGAAGTATGGTTATAAATGTTACCGACAGGGGCGACTAGTTCAAGCCTTACATTCTGGGGATGCCGCTCGAAGACTTACTTTTTGCAGGTGGTTAAGAGGAAAAATAAGCAGAGATTACCATTTTCTGAATTTCATATTATGGTCTGATAAAACAAATTTTTCTAATAATGGAATGTACAACCGGCGAAATCACCATTATTGGTGTAGAGAAAATCCTCTCAGGTTTCGCGAAACACATAATCAAGTGCGATTTTCTTTTAATTGTTGGTGTGGTATAATGTGGAAGCGAGTGGTAATGGTGGAATTTTATGAAGGCACCTTGAATTCCAACATTTATAACAACAGAATATTAGAGAATCTTGAAAACCTCGTCGATGATTTACCACTGTCGGAATCAAGAAGAATGTTTTTTCAACAAGATGGCGCTCCACCTCACAACAGACGCAGTACGCGTTCGATTTTGAACCGACAGTTTGGTGATCAATGGATGGGAACACATGGTCCTATTTCTTGGACAGCGCGTAGTCCAGATCTGACGCCTCTTGATTTCTTTTTGTGGGGCTACCTGAAAACTGAGGTTTACAAAAAGCAATACGATAGTGTTCAAGAACTTAAAGACTCAGTAACCACAATTTTGACTGGAATTCATACAAATAAATTGTCAGCAGCCACTAGGTTGGTACAGAAACGAATCAATTTATGTATTCGTCAAAATGGCGGTCACTTCGAGCACTTGATATCGTAGGGCAAGAAACAGCAAGATTTTAAATAAGAATAACATCATCAAGTTATGTTAGTTAATAAAAAAAGAAACTTAATACGCCATCTTTTTGATATTGTAAAATTCTACGTGATCATTTCTTTTGTTTTATTTTTTGTAGGTATTTCAGTTACACAAATTCTTTACAAAATGTAAGGGAAAAGTTTTTTTGCAATTTGTGACTTTTTGAGTACTCCAACGATGGTTGGTCCCATAAAAGTTTTTGATCAGTATTAGAAACAGGATCGATTGGCATCAAAAAATGTTTTTGTGTAAAATGGCTATTTTCTTGCTAACTCTAATTTTTTTTGAAAATCTGTGAATTGGGATCAAAATTCCATAAAAAATTATGGATAGTCTCTTAAGACCATTTTCGCGTAGCTGCAACGGATAAGGTACTTCCCCTTACTGCCCTGCTGAAAGTTTCCACCCTGTATACTGATCATAAGCCGTTAATTGGGATTTTTAAGTCCCAATAAAGCAATACCTAAAGTGCTGTCACCAAGAATTATGCGATGGGCTTTAAAACTGAACTCACATGATTATGAATTACAATATAAATGCGGTACTAGTATAGGTAATGCTGATGCTCTCAGTAGATGGCCAACGGATACTACTGAAGATGAGAAGTCAGATACTAATGATGTTGAAGATATTTTATTACTGTCCGAGACACCAAAGTGCCATTCAGTATTCAGCAAAAGATTTTGCAGAACAAACAGGGAGAGACAATATTTTATCGAAAGTGAAATTCTGGATATTGCATGGATGGCCTGATACTGTAAACAACAGTAATACGAAATTATATCGGCTAAAAAGAAAGGAGCTATCTGTTACAAATGACTGCATAATATGGGAACTAGAGTGGTCACACCGCCACCGATGCGGGAACATATGTTACAGGCTTTACACGAGACTCACGATGGCATAGTGATATCAAAAAACTTTTTCCAAAAAAAAAAACAACCGACTTCCAAAAAAAACACTACACAATGAAAAATAACTTTAATTTCGGAAGTCGGTGTCTTTGGAGCTGTATTTGGATTTTTTGCCACCGCCTTCCGAAATTAAAGTTATTTTTCACTGTGTAGTGTTTTTTTGGAAGTCGGTTGTTTTTTTTTTGGAAAAAGTTTTTATTTTTCACTTTTTAGTGGTTCACATGTGCCCCCCCCCCCCCCCACACCCCTTCACAGCATACCGGCGTGATGGTATGTTATGAACTGGTGTAAGCACTAATGCTTACACCAGTTCATAACATACCATCACGCAAAATCTCATCTCTGAGATTTCAGAAATCCCAGTCTATTTGCTATCATTTATTGAGGAGTTCCGTTGCCTATCTCCAAAGTTCTTCATCAAATCTTCACCAATTTGAAATGAGACCACTACGAGAAAGTACTCTTCCAAAAAATACCTAAATCGCTTTGTGTGCCTATAAAATTTGAAGAGTTCTCTCTATTTCTCCAGGATTCCATCATCAGATCCTGACTTCATGATCATGGGACCACCTGGGAAGTATATCCTTTCAAACAAAAAAAACAAAATCCAAACCGGTCCAGCCATAGTCGAGTAATCGGGGAACATACATAAAACAAAAAAGGTTCCGACGAATTGATAACCTCCTCCTTTTTGAAGTCGGTTAAAAATCAATTGCATGAAGCTATTTTTGGTGGCCAGGACTGGATCATGAGATTGAAGCGTTAGTGGCAAATTTTGATAGATGTTAGGTAAATAAAAATATGCCAGCAAGCACGGGACATTCGTGGATAACCCCTTCGAACCCATGGCAACGTTTATATATTGATTTTGCTGGACCAGTTGACAGAAGAATATATCTAATTGTGGTGGATCCACATTCGAAATGGCCAGAAGTAAAAATAGTTAGATCAACATCGAGTGAACATGCAATTAAAGCTTTAAGAGAAATTTTTGCCCAGCAAGGATTGCCTCAAGTATTAGTATCAGATAATGGAACGGCATTCACATCAGAACAATTCAAGAATTTTATGAAATGCAATGGCATCCAAAATATACTGACTCCACCATCGTCAAATGGCCAAGCAGAAAGATTTGTGCAGACAGTAAAAAAGAAATCACTTAGTTTGGCTGGAACTGACATAAATATTAAATTACCACGTCTTTTGTTTAGTTTGAGAGTAGCACTAAATTCGGTTACTGGAAAGACTCCGGCAGAATTGTTGAATAAACATTGTTTTAGAACACGGTTTGACATCATACATCCCTTCTCAACAAAACCTGTTGCTGAAAGACAAATTGAAAGTAACAATGAAGTACCAGTGAGAACATTTAGGTTAAAGGACAAGGTATGGCTGGCTATACAAGAGGGGAGAAGTGGGTGAAAGGAGAAGTTTCAGAATCAATGGTCCTGTTCGATTTTTGGTAAAGATAAACGATGGACCAATCGTTACACGTCACTTAAACCAGCTACGACGACGTGATTCTGATGAAGATCCAGGTCCTAGTAATGAAATACGAGATTTACTGGGCATACCAACAGATGCGCTAGTAACTTGTGAAGGAGGCAGGTTACAAAACAATTAAATAACAAGAGTGATATAGATATTAGGATAGTTAGGTATTAAAGTTTAGTGAAGTACATAAAGACTATGGGGGAAGGCATGTGGTGTTTGACACCTAGTTGACAGTGACAATTGACTGTCAGTTGATTATTGTTACAAGTGAGGGTACCCCACAGTATAGTTTAAACCAACCTGCAACGCCTGGCGAAAAACAATATGGACAACAAGTACATAATAATTACAATAGTCAATTTGAAAAAATAGACATAAATGGTGGTGGTGGTGGTAATGGTGGTGGTGGTTGTGTACAGGTGAAATGTTATGAGAGGTAGAATTATTGAGACTGTGTCTAACCAAAAGTATTGCTAAACTGATACATAGTAGACTATCCTGTTCTATTCTTAAATTATTATACCATTTGATGAATCACACACTAATAGGCTTTGAATATCCTAATGAAATGAAGTAACAAGTTACGGACTACAAAGAAAAAGTAGGTACTTTTTTTTTTATTCAATATCCATACAATGCCAAAACTGCATTTTTTTACTGGCCCTTTGGTTTATTTTACTATAGTGTGAAACTATACCTATGATATTGAAATAATGCAATGTCATTTAAATAGATGCATTACGCCACAAAGTTTAGTTAGTGTCAATATGTTTTTGGAATTGTGAATGCATGTACACTTTGTGTCGGCGTGTGTGAAGGTGGCTCGGCTGATTACTCTCAAGCTTGCGCACATACCTAAATATAAACGATGTTTGCATCAGACACATGCTATAGACCAACCTGCCTACCTAAGATAAAACTTAGACATCTTCATTCTTGATGAACATTGTTGTAAAATGATTATGACATTCCCAATATGTAAATACAGAAATTTAAGGAAAGTATTTGCGAGCACAAAAGAATTACTTCATAAATGCTCAGATTGTTGTACTGTGGAATGTATTAAGTCTATAACTGATGAGTCATGTTTAATTGACAGAGCTTGTTCTTAGCAATTATGAATCTATAGACAAACAACTACCTACTTTATTTATAGCAATGTTTTCCAGGAACTGCTCCAAGTATTATTAAAGCCTCTAAGTACTTGTCATTTTGTTCCATTGTTCCATATTTTAAAGAATGCCTCAGTTTCCTTTTTTTTTACAAAATTGTAATAATACCCCTAAGAA
The DNA here is from genome assembly GCA_947359405.1 of Antitype chi. Taxonomy (NCBI): domain Eukaryota; kingdom Metazoa; phylum Arthropoda; class Insecta; order Lepidoptera; family Noctuidae; genus Antitype; species Antitype chi. The sequence continues at coordinate 538,363 of OX375807.1, forward strand.
GGCCCACCAACCAAAGAGTTTGGCTAAAAAGTAGAATTCACTATGATCAAGCATTAGTAAGAGCTATTTTTCATTCCCATTATCTCTCATTATTGTTTATATGGCCCCGGGGTAACTCCCCAAAGACGTGTAGGTACATATCAGTGTAGTGCACTGTCGATGCAATCGATACCGGGCCCCCGGCCGGAGCTCGTCCGCGGCGGCGCACTGCGTTCGACCCGCCCTGTGCCTCTCCGTTGCAACTTATTACCTGTGATCTGTTCTAATATGATGCATCTTGCGGCCCGCGCGGCTGCGCTCTGCGCCGCTCTATACGTATATGGATACAAACCTTGACAAGGTGTGTCGCAGTATTGATCACCTTGTTCGCACTTACCGTTGTTTAAACAGACATGTTCAGCCGACTACGATGATGATAACCTGGGTTAAAGTAACTACTGACTTACCTGGTGGCGCGTATATCGCCAGAGAAATGTTCCGGCACCAACGTCGCCGTCACCTTTGTCACCTCACGCATGAATAAGTCGTTGACAGGCATGGTGGACAGCACCACTACGTACAATACGAATAAATTATTCACGAAACGAATTAGATATCTCTAAAACCACTGATAAGTTCTTGAAAATCGTTGACCCGGACACGAAAATTTTACGACCGTTCACAAACACGATCTCCCCGAGACTAAATCACAGACTATAAATCACACTTCAGAGCCAGGGTTGCCAACTTGATACTACGGTACGGTTAGGTGCTAAATGTAACTTCAAAAAGTGCTAGATTTCTATCTAATATCCAAAAAGAGTGCTAAATTTGAAGGACCAATTAAATAATAAAATCACATAATTAGGCAATCATATAATTTCTTATAAGAAAATAGTTGTGGTCATTATTTCTTCACTGTCATCTGTGCCTGATGCTCGAATTTCTTCTCGAATGAGGATCATTACTGCCATTTTTTCACGATAGGTGGCGCATCGTCGGCATGGCCATTGAAAGCTGTCAATTCCATACATTTTATGTCATAACATTCAGTAAATTTTAATTATCTCGAAATATGCCTCTGTGTGCTGTAACAGGATGTACTAACCCCGGCGTACATTTATTTCCCAAAGATACAACGTTAAAAAAAAAGTGGGAGAACGCTTTACGTCGCAAAAATTTTGTAGCGACGCAGCATAGCAGGTTATGCCGGAATCATTTCCAAGAATCTGATTATGTAGGAGAGTCAGCTTATACAGGTGAGTTATTAAGTGTTGATTTTAGCCTATTAAAGGCAGAGACTTCTCCGTGATCACTGTGGTTAGTTTTAATGATAACTGGATTGTAGGTACCAGACAAGTGTTTCAAAACTTCCCTGTGGGTTTATTATGTAAATATACCAATGAAAATGTTTTCTGTGTACCTTCATACTACAGATTATGCGTTACAGTCTTATAAACTCTTTTACCTACTTATGTCGACATAGTAAAGTATATTTTTGTTGTTTTTCAGGCAATCTTCAAATATGCAGATATCTCAAAAAAGGGACTGTACCAAGCATCTTCCCTTGGTCGACCCGGGTGTCAACAACACCTACATCAAGAAACCTTCGGTATTTGGAAAGAAGCAGACGCAAAATTGATTTCACCGAGCCATCTGTGGACGAAAGTATTCCAGAGCCCTCTACGAGCACTGAAATAGAAATATCTACAATAGAGAGATCCCCAGAAGATAGTACTCCAAGAACAAAATCTGTTAGCGTTCAATGTGGTAGATCTTTGGGAATCATATCACTAGAGGCTCTGAGGGCCAATCAGCAGGCTATTCATTTTTATACTGGGTTAGAAAACTACCAAAAATTCATGCTGGTGTCAGACACATTAAGTCCCATGTGTAATAATTTAAATTACAAGGGAAGTAAAGTTATCAATCTTTCTGTTGGTGAGCAACTGTTGATAACATTAATCAAGCTAAGGAGGTATTTACCAGATTTTGAGTTGGCATTTTTATTTGGTATTTCCCAAACGAATGTTGCTAACATTTTTATAACATGGATCAATTTTATGTATGAAATATGGTCTGTAATTAGTATTTGGCCCAGTAAAGAATTGGTTCAATACTTTATGCCAGAGTCATATAAAAGAGGTTTTGAAAGTACAAGAATTATTGTGGACACAACAGAAATACCCATCACAAAGCCTGGCAATCCTGTAGCACAGTAGGTGACATTCAGCACCTACAAACACAAAAATACTGTGAAGGCTATGATTGGAGCTACACCTGGTGGTCTTATATCATATGTCTCGGAATGTTATGGAGGTTCAGTCAGTGATAGATAGATTATAGAAAGATCCAACCTTGAAAATCTGTGTGACAGTGGCGATTCTATCATGGCAGACAGAGGTTTTAATGTGCAGGACATTTTTGCTCCAAAAGATATAAAAATTAACATTCCAATGTTCTTGAAAGGAAAGACACAAATACCAGGTGTTAGAATAGTACAGGATCGAAAACTAGCCGGCCAACGAGTTCATATAGAACGCATTATAGGTTTAGCTAAAACATACAAGATTTTAAAAAGTGAATTAAGCCCATATCATGTACCGCTAGCATCTAGAATTTTATTTGTTTGTTCTATGCTTTGTAATTTTAGAGAAAATATTATGAAATAAAAAATGTTTTATCTAATTAATAAGTTTTATTATAAAATCTTATTCCTTAAAGAAATATTTCTTGATTACAGCATTTTTAAAGATGTTGTGATAAAAATAATCAAGTTTTGTCAACATATCCTGAATAAATTGTTCATTACGTTCAATATATATTACATTAAAACTTTTTTATGTAAAAATTAATAAATTGCAAAATAACCTTTTTGTTACATATAACTGCCCTTGAATTTGGTAATAATAAATATTCGTTTTTTTTAAAGTTAGAGCTCCATTTTCGTCATATTGTAGAAATGGTATTGTCAGAGGATTGATTTCTTGATTTCTGGAAGCATATGGACATTTTACTTCAATTATGGTTTCTGATCCCAGTAGACCATCAGGAGATGCTCCTAGATAAGGCCTTTCCTGAGATAAGAATAAACCACATTCCACTACGGTCAGATCATAAGTCTCCATATATCTTTTAATAGCCACTTTTTCATTTATAATCCCATGTGTCATGGCTCTTGTCTGGACTAGATTTTTATTTAATATTTGTTTGCTATATTTAACTAAAGTTTCACTCTTCAAATGGCACACAGTGTGATAAATACTGGCTGTAATGTGGGTTTTTCTATAATCATGCCACTTTCGATTTGAACTTTGGCCTCTAGTTTCTATTTCAATTTCCATAATTCTTTTTTCAGATACATTAAGTAAATTAATCGATTCTAAAAATACATCCAATGCCGTTTTTTCCATATATTCATGGTCTAAACATATTCCTCGTTGGTTCGCTGCAGAATATAATTGTTTTAGAGGCATTGATGAGTGTGGATAATTTACAATCATAGACTGAAACCTGCACTGAAAGGCAATCTTATCAAAATTTGGATTTTGTTTCAAGTATGGAGAGTAAACAGTATTACATATATCTCTTTTGGATGGCAGTCTGGAGGCTCGCAATGGTGTCGCATAATATTTCTTTGATGGCTTATGGAATGTCTGTAGTTGTGACGTAGAAACTTCATGTAGGAGTATTCTTTTTCCTGGATAATATTTTCAGCAGCAAGAAGTACCACAGCTATATGTTTACAATGGGCTTCTTTTCCTTCTCCTGCAGCACATTCACAGCTTGCTTCTTCAGGCATTCCATCATTACCCAGTTTGATGTTTACCTCATATTGAAGCTGCTTCATAGATGCCTTGCAATAACCTGGAAGAAGTATTGCAAATTACACATCAACATTTAAAACTTTATCATCCTACTATTATCAACCATGGAAGAAGTGATCTAACTACACTTTATTTCCTAAACATCAACTTTTAGATGAGTTTTTAAGAATTGGCTTACCTTTTAGGTATGTATTTTGGCAGGATGTTGATGATCGTAAAACGAGAAGGTATCTTGATTCATACAATCTTACAGCATCACTAATATTCTTATTGAATCTGAAATAAAAACCATTAGTTAAATAAGGGAAGCACGAGGGTATCAAACAAAATGTAACTGTATCATTGGAAATATGTTAAGTACCTGTCAAAGTAACTTTGAATATGTTGTTTGGTAATTGTCGGCAATATGGTGGAGCTATTAACGTCGTGGTAAAGTTCTGCAGCAGGAACGTCAATTGCTTGGCTTTCCGAAACTTCAGGACTTTGATTGCCGAAATTAAAATTTCGGTCATAAGCTTCTAACCTAAAAAATAAGGAATACCATTTATCATTAAAGTAATGCTCTCTCAATTTTCGCAATTTTTTCTACCATGGGTCAAGTAAGAATTAACACGTTACAACTATAAAAATATCCAAATCCAGAGCATGTTACTGATGATAAATATTTTAAAAGATAAAAGTCTACCTCTCAATAAGATCCGCTTTCTTTCCAGTTATCCTTCCTCCTCGTTTTTTTAGTTCGTCTTTCAATTCGTTAACCTTCCAGGTACAATACATTTTATCAATAACGATTGTGGACCGGTTTCAACACAAAGATTAGCAAAACAACCTGATGTCAACAAAGCGAAAGCGATTTGACAGCGGCCATCGCGCCGGTGGCGACATCTGCGCTGAGCTTTGCGTGTGGATCCCCTTTTCAATTGAAGTTTGAGCTGACTTTTTCAATTAAAATGTGTACATAACTTTGTTACATATTTTTTAAAGATATATCTTGGGGAATTTCATAAGTATAGCATGTTTTGTTAAAAAATTTGAGTCCTGTTCGAATATGATTAATTGAATTTAGTTCATTTTATTCCTTATTTTATTTTTTTTAATTTTCATTACACTGAACAGCTCAACGTCGGCATTTGAATGGGGTAATGTTGGCAATGTAATTCCCACTAAACTAGTTCGCTATAGGGACATTCATTGCTCGCATCTTTAAATTCGGATACTGTGACCCAAAAAATAATTTGCATGTTTCTATTTAGTGCTAGGTGCTAAAAGTCAGATTTCTGTGCTAGACTCAGGAAAATAGTGCTAGATCTGGCACCGAAAGTGCTAAGTTGGCAGCACTGTTCACAGCGGGAATATATTGAATAAAAAAAGGTGCAGGCAGGCTCAGTGTTGCCAGCTCCAAAAGTTAAAATTATCGAGTTCCCACGTCGAAATTATCGTAAAATACTAAATAACAACACGGAAAAAGGTGGTCACACGTGTCTTCATTTACTTTTTACGATGTACGTTCAGGCTTGCCCACGACACATTAAGCTAGCTAGAAGCAAGCAAATTATCAGAGAAAACCACAAGAATACAGAGACGCGAAGTCGCGGTCGGATGGACTCAAGTGTGTGTTTTTATGTGAAAGAAATGTGAGGGAAGAAGGCGCAGTGCTGCCAACTACAAAAGTTCAAATTATAGAGTTCCGACCTGAAAATTATCGTATTTCGGGCAAAATTATCGTGCAAAAGCAAAATCACAAAAAATATCACTAATAAATTCATTTCATTTGAAAACAAACGACAAGATTACAGTCAAAGGGGGAGTATGTGCCAAGTTTCACCAGCAGATCAAACCGTATTGTTTTGTCGTAGCGTATTTTTTATGTTTTATAATTACTAATAAATAAAGTAATATCATCGCTTAAGTTTTTCACCTATAAGCCATTTGAGGTTTTGTTTACGGCTATGTGCCTATTGCAGATGGAAACATAAGAATATTTTCAGAATTTTGTGCGCTAATCAATGTAAGAGAAAGAATTGGAGAGAGACATTTACTTGTTGACGTTGTCATTCTTCACATTTGCCATGGAGATTTTGTTGATTTTTGGCGAGTCTCCAAAGCACAAAATTATCGTACATTAGACATTCATTATCGTACATCGTACCATTGGCCAAATTATCATACGCCCCCAAAATTATCGTACGGGTTGGCAACCCTGAGGAGAGAGAGACATTTACATTTTTTTTTTTGGGCTTTGGCTTCGCCACAGACATATAAAACTTATATGTCTGTGGGCTTCGCATGGTTGTGCATTTAGCCAGTGTCAAGTAATTTTTCTTTTCGATCAAGTAAATGGCCCGATATCGGATAACCATAAAGCAACAGAAAATGGTTTCTGCGTTGTGTTTGTAACTAAAAGGGAATTGTTCAGTTTCTTAAGGGGATCTGGCTAAGCGTGGGTCTTTATTAATAAAATACTTGCATTTTAAAAACTACTTATCTATAGGAAAGCAAATATTATATTAAAGTTGTAGCAAGATGCAAGAATATGTTTTAACTGGCATGTGAAGAAATTAAACCTTGCTGGGTAAAATCGTTGTAACAAACGTATTCTTTTCTATAATCTGATTATTTACACATTGTAGGGTTGTATTAGGATGGTTAAAATAAAACTATTCGTTTTTATTTGTTATTTTCACTTTATTCAGAGTCATAAACTTTTAAAATATTTTCTAAAGACCGGGCAGGCGGTGCTAATTATTTTCGTGCCTAGCCCAGCTTAAACCAAATAATAGTCATAACGTGAGCACAGAAACCCACCGTTCTTCGGCCGACAAGGCAATAGGGTATTTTACTCTATATGAGAAAAAATCTAAACATATAATAAAGAGATAGCTTAGGCAAAATGCAGTCGGAAAATGTTAATTGTAATTCATGAAACAACAAAATAAATTTTAAAATACAGTTTAAAGATTTCAGTTTTTTAATCTGTTTTTGAACATCATGAAATAGTAGCCGCCATGTTATTTCGTCATACGGCATGTCAACTGAGCAACTTTGTACTTTATTATTTTCGTAACCAAAGTAATTTTTATAATAATATTTTGCATTCAGGAACAGCAAACCATCGATAAGTAGAAAAATAACTCATTTTTTTTCATATAAAAAATCAACGCATTTGTTTTTAGCATACTGACGTCATACCCACAGAGCAATATGGCGTCTACTGCGTCCAGCGTTTTCGACAAATTACGCGCGAAATTTGAAAATGCTAAATTTATATTTTAAGGCACTAATTGAATAAAAAATGTTGTGTTTTTTTAGTGGTTTTATTAGCACTCTAGGATCTAATTAAGACACTTTTCAAAAATTAGTGTAATACCCTATTGAGGAGCAGTCCATTTCTGGATTATTGATAATACTTCAATAAGCTGCAACGTGTCTTCTGCGATGCATTACATCAACGCCACAATTAAAACATCGCATTGGTTCCTCATTCTCACTCGAAGTACCTACGCGTAGCAGAGCAGTCCAAGCTCTTGCCGTGGCTTGTCATTTATAGCCAGTTCGAGGTCCATAATAGCACCAGGTTCAACGTGAGGTGCAGATTCAGTATCCGGGTAGGGTCGGGTCATCATGAGGAGCGGTATCGGAGTCCATGATAAGAAAAACAAACGTTCAAAGCACCGAGTACAGAAAATATCATCCACCGTGCACGGAAGCAAAGATAGTTTTTTCCAGGGGGGGCACACTTAGAACTGTCTTCAATTTACATAGACAACAGCGACATCTGCAGTTTGGTGGGTAAACAAAACTTGGCAGCCATCTTATCTTGTTTGTCAAATTGTCAAACTCCGAAGAAAATATTGTATTTTTGGATGTGATGCTTTGGGTAAGTGTTTATAAATTTATAAGTGTTTATTAATTTATGTATGTAATAAAAGGACATTATTATGGACTTCATACGTGTTTTCTTTAATTAGGTCAAAACCCCCATTGTGACCATTACAGACTGTACAGATTGTTCTGATTTATCAGTTTTTGTTACTTTTGTCTTCTATAGTGAAGTTAAGAGTACTTTCTCTAAATAAAAGAAAAATACTAGGACAAGAAGTTGAGTGAGAATAATATTATGAATACAAATAGTAATGGTATGTAGGTATATATATATTAGAACTTTAGTTCACCCACCAAACTCAAGGCGGCAGCACTTTCCATACATGCAAATTTTACCACAGAGTTGTTACTCTTTCCCTAATATTACTTTACTCTTTGGTTTTTTCATTGTTGTCAGACATCAATGTTGTCAGATGTCATTTCACTTGACGTTAGAGATGGTCAATATGTATTGTATCGATACTCAAGTGGGTCGGCACAACGGGATTAGATCGATTTTCGTCGCGCTGTCTGTAAGTCTGCCCCCGTAGTGTGTGATAGGGACAGCTGCAGCTCAGACCGAAATTATCACAAAATTTTTGACGATATCGACGTTTCGTATTCCCCTTTTTTCTCCTCGAAATCTGAGCCGATTCAATTATTTTTTTACATTAACATTCTAAGAAAGAGTATGTTTAGGTTCCTATCATTTTTTTTATGTTAAAATCTTTTCTAATTTGTCTGGTAGTCCTCTAATCACGGCGGTAGAAATAGGGCATTTTTTGTAATTTTTAGAGGGTCATATTTTCTTTACTATTTAGTTGCTGAAAAAAAGAGAATGACAGGGACGTGTTTACAGCAGACCTTGATTTTATGAAAAAAAAAAAAAATTGCTCTAGAGGCATTATTCGGGTAGAAAAAAGGGGAATACATTTGTATGGAGAATCGCACGCCCTGTTCCCTCTTAAATGTCTAGCCTGATGGTGGCGCGTGTGTTGGATCATTCTGTTCCCTACAAAATGGTTGAGCTGGATGGTGCTGATCCACGCGTCAAGTTCGTGAACAGGCGCCGTCGGTTGAGACTGGTCATCTCCTAACTTCCATGGCTAATTTTAAATCTTATATTTAGAATTGTTTTTTTTTACATTGTTCTCACATATAGAAGCAACAAGAATAATGTTTCCAAGATTTTGTAATACCTAACATGATTAAAAAGAATACGGTTGCCACAGATAACTATTTAGTCGATTTTGCATAATAAGGCAAAATAATGCGTTCACTCCCGCATGTGTGCCGCTGGGACAGGGTATGTCCCGCGGTTGTTCGAGCAGAGCAGTTGTTCATGTTGTTGTTGTTGTAGCTTGCTACATATGAGTAATCTGTGGATAGAGATCTACGTTTTGGAATGGGCAACTAGCTTCAACTTTCCAACTGTCGACTTTTTGACAATTCAGAAGTGCCTGTTATTGAAATAAATGCTTTGAGTTTGAAACAAACTGAAGATTAAGCAAGAACACAGATGTGTCGCAGAGTTGTCATTGTTTATGCCTATTTTATTCGCTCTCTGAGAGCTCTAATGGATTTTATTCCTCTAGGAGTCAGGTACGAGTACTTTCATTATAATTAGAATTTATTTTTATTTTATTTATTAATTTTATATGATGCTAGCTTTCATCAGTGATTTTATTGAGCACGGTTACTATTACATGATACATTCTGAAGGTCTGATGATGACCAGGTAAGTGCTTATCAGTTCTCAGTAACGGGAATAGTTAGGATGACCTAGCTTTCAACATTTATCTGATTGAACACGGGTGCTACTACATGATACATTTTGAAGGTCTGATGAGATAAGTGCTTATCGGTTCTCTTTAACGAAAATAGGATGACCTAGTTTTCAACATTTATCTGATTGAGCACGAGTGCTACCACATTCTATATTCTGAAGGTCTGATGATGACCAGGCCCCAGGTAAGTGTTTATCGGTTCTCAGTAACGGAAATAGTTAGGATGACCTAGCTTTCAACATTCATCTGATTGAGCACGGGTGCTGCTACATGATACATTCTGAAGGTCTGATGATGACCAGATAAGTGCCCATCGGTTCTCAGTAATAACAATAGTAAATATCATCATCAGATCGCAGATTTGCATCTGGTAAACAAGATCAGATTAAATTTACTGGAAAAACTTCACATACGTGATGGGTTAATTAAATAAATAATAAATTAATTAAATAATTAATTAAATCCAGCTAATTTAATTTGACCATGTATTTTCCATTTTTTAGTAATAAAGTTGGATGTCTGATGATACCTATTATTTGTATTTCGACTATGCTGCGGATGCAAAAGATCGGCCGGCATCAGGATACTTGCGCGAATCCACATGCGCGAACGGACAGTTGCGCGAAAAAGTTGCGGAAATGAAATTTCTTCATAACATCACGCCTGTATTCTATCAAAGGGTTGGGCAGGGATGTAGCAGACTAGAAATAAACAGTCCAATTAGACGTCAATAGTGATCATCGTATTTTTTTCACAGCACATTTTTTTTCTTTATTCTGTACCTATATTTTCGAAATTTTCGTCATGGGTGTCGTTTTCAGGGTTTTTGAGGCATCTAAAGCCGATAGTGTAGCCTTTTTTTCACGGGTAGGTGTAAAAAAAGATAAGACGTTTCTCTGATTTTGAATTTATATTAAAATTAGAAAGACACCATTTTTTGCTTAAATTTCTATCATTTACTAGTATAAAACCTCCATTACACGGGTACTTACGTTAGTGGCACATTTATGTGACTACAATTACTAAGGTTACACCACCTGCCAGCTCATCATCTGAACTGTCACTAAACTTTAACTTGACACTACTGGATCACTATGTCCCAACTTGCTGAGGTATTGTCTGCACAGCTCTTCTGTGCGTGTCCTTGAAGAGATCTTCACACGGAAGATGGAAGCACTGGAAGCTTAAATTCAGTCCGCTGGACCTGCCAAGGATACCGTGGCAAGGGTGGCTGAGGAGTTTCGGACCTTCAGGGATCTATTTTCAGCATGCTTGGCTTGCTCCGGACTCAAATCAATGAGTGTGCCAAGCAGGTTGACGGATTGGAGACAAGGCATAGGCGAAAAGCCCTGATTTTGCAAGGTGTTGCCGAAATTGAAGGTGAAGCACCACAGTCGTCCTAGATGTAATTCACAATAAGCAGCCATCAAGAGCTTGGCATCTTCCATCAAGGTTTGTCACAGACTTGGTACTACCAATAAAGAACATGACAGACCCATACTGGTGAGGTTTGCTAGCTACATTGACAAATCTGTAGTCTGGAAAGCTAAGACACGGTTGAAGGGAACATCCATTTCAGTCAAGGAGTTCTTGACAAGGGTCCGGCAATCCATCTTTGGAAAGACGCGTCTCCACTTCGGAAAGCGGTCGTGCTGGACACAGGACGGTGTTATCATGCTGAAGGCCTCTGACGGAAGTAGGCACAAACTTTCATCAATGGATGAGCTCAATATTCTGCTTTCGAAGTTTCCAAAGGTCCTTGATCCGAAGGCCCAAGGCACTGGAGACAGCCTGCAAAACACAGCGGGTCAAAAATGGTATCATGTTTATTTACATTTTCTAGTAAATAATTGCATGCAATTGATATTACGGAATTACTTACCGATGTTATTTTTTTTTCTTCGTTCGTGATCTTTTATTTTAGTCTTTCTTAGTACTTAAGCTATGTCTTCAAACTATCTCTATATTTTACTTAGGACACTATATAGAATAATCGAATAATATTTTACCCTCATCAAGTTTTATAAATTTATTTTATTTTCAACTAGCTTTTGCCCGCGACTCCATAAGCGTGGACTTTATAATCAAGTAGATAATCATTTTTTTTTTATAATATATAGCCTATTTTTTAAGTTAGACCTCTCGGAATACATCATTGAAAACTGCATTCAATTCCATGCAGTGGTTTTTGCGTGATGCGGTAACAAACATACAGACAGACAAAAATTCTAAAAACCGTTGTTTTGGCTTCTGTTGCTCTAATAAAGACCCCCCATACAATTTTTCTTCAATATCTCTAATGTACAGACATCGGCCTGTTACAATTTTATTATATGTAAATAGATTTTAATTGTTGTTACTATAAACGTCAAGTGTCAAATGCGAAAGTCCACAGATTAAGTAATGTATGTATGTCAAGAATCGGTTCAACGCAAAGAGTAAAGTAATATTAGGGACAACGGTTCAAAGCTAGCCGTAATAATCGGATACGTTCACGACTTATGTGTATTGTTTTTTCACACTATAACGCGTTATTTACTTGCATAACTTCGTTCCTTTAGATATTATTTTTGTTACTATTTGTTTTAGCTATGTGCAATTCACCTTTTCATTAGTTTTACCAATGTTTAGATTTTTTGTCAGAAATGAAAATTTATTTCAATTAAAATATATAACTACAGCGAATAAACTAAAACAAAGCGTCAAAAAACTCATCCGCATCGCTGTCGACTGGTAATGTACCCAAGAGACTGGCGGCATTACCACGTTGTATAGCAATGCTCAGCCTCTGGCCAAAGTAAAAACCAGCCCTTGGGTCACGTGAAGTGTCAACCAGCCGTTTGGAAATTTCCTTGTAGAGAGCATGAGCACTCCGACCCCACGGCCCGAGGGTTTCAACTCCAAACGGAAAATATAATTACCAATAATGTTGTTATACTTTCGCCGCTTGAGGTTTTCCGCAGCCGCAGCGGCAACGCCAGCACAGCACACCGACCTAGGAAGATGGGATGGCGCAAGAGTATCGACACACGTTGCATCCCACACTAAAGGCCTACCCATCTTCCATGGAAATAAAGACATGCCGTCCGGTCTCTTGCCATCGTCGCGTGCTAAGCCAATGGGTTCTAATACAGCTGGAACGCCGACGTTGACAAGAGCTCGTCGGATTATGTCGTTAATGTTCGCGTGCCGCGCTAAGCGACCCGCACTTCGACTGCAAGATAGGCCGTGGTGTCCGAGACTGTTGACAACTTCGCCACAGTGACAGCGATAAGGAGAACCACATGGAGCTCCTAATCGTAGGGACGTAGCGAGGCGGAAAGTAGAGTCGTCGAACAAAGTGCCAATGTTCGACGACGGTAGTGCATGAAGCCACAGACCCGACTCCCATTTACCCACAGCTAGCAGTCGCGCACGCTCTGCAGTAGTAGTACAAGTATTCAGTAAATTCTCTTGTACAACTCTGCAGAGCGGCTCATCCCACTGTCTCTGGGAAAATGGATTATCAGGTAGATTTGAGTTCGGGCAAGCGTTATTCCAGGCATCCATAGCCTCGGTAAGGCACGGCACATCAAAATCAATCAGTGTGGAAGCTTCCTAGCTTCCACACTGATTAATTTCTCAGTGCCGTGGACCGAGGATATGAAAGCCGGTATACTAATACTGGAAATTTTGCGGGCGCCGACGCCTCCCATATGAATGGGAAGAGTTTAGCTTGTGCCCAAGCTCGGTCGTCCATGGCCACATTTAAGATCGAAGTTAGTGTGTGTCGGATAATTTGGTCCATTCTGTCTAAAAGGTGAGTGTACTTCCATAAATGGGAAGCGCGAAGAAAATATGTTAATTTTGGTCCGAAACAGCAGTAACGAATTAAGTTGATGGCCGAATGCATGTTAATTTGGACCAATCTTTCCGAAACGTCGTGGAAATTTTGTGTTTTTTCCTCAATAAAAGCGGGAAAGGAATTCTCAAAGATTGGAGATCCAAGGAGACGAAGAGAACTTTCTTCAATAATTTTGATTTCTGGAACTATTGCGTTAAATTTAGGAAGTGTAAGATGTCTGTCAGTAGTGTCAGCTAAGAATAGTTCACTTTTCGAAAGGTTCAATCAGAATCAGGATCAAGGCCAATGGAATGAAGTTCATTTTTTAAGAATTGTAGGTCATTTAGAACCGTTTCTACATCGCCTCCCAAGGTTCCATCATCAAGATACCAAACATTAAATTTTGAATTTAGGCGTCGAATAATTGGGTGAATGGCTAAACTAAAAATCACTGGCCCGAGCGGGTCACCTTATTGGCAGCCAACAGCAGATTCCAAAAGGTTGTTCCGATATAGTAATTTACATGGGTGTCTGTAACATTGCCAAAGGAAACTATAGATTTGGGGTATCTCTTTTTTAGTTTCTGCCAGCAAGGTGCCCCTGTTAAATGAATTGAAGGCATTATTTATGTCAACCTTCAGGATGACCTCTCCTTTGCTAGAATTTAGATAGGTCGACAAGGCGTGTACGGCAGCCTCGCAGCCCCCTTTGGAGCCGTAACCTAGCTGCAGGAGCTGAAATTTTTCCGAAAGCATCTCGCCATAAAATTTACAACAAATCTTGGCTGCCATACGACGGTAAGTAGTTCCCACGGCAATAGGACGAATACCGTCATCCTTCTTACACAGGGCACAGAGATTGGCCCCGCACAGAACGTCGATGACGGCCTCGTTCACCATACCGGAGAGCATAAGGTTAATCAGAGCCGTGAGCTCCTTCCTTCCTGTTGAGGAATGCATACTCTATGATTGTGTTGCCTAGCAATACATAAACTGTTAGTGAAAAGTCATCCGATTCATTAGTTTTTTATAAACTAAGATATTAATATACGTTTCCTTCTCATATTAACTATGTTTTCCTATTCCCTCGCCACCTAACTTTAACATGGTAGCAGAGCGTGGTTGCGAGAGAAGCTGCAAAAGTTTTTCCTAGTAGGAAAGAATAAGTAAGAAAAATAAAATTATTCTAGCAGAAAGTGTACCTAGACAAATCCATCGAAAATGGATAAGGCTATAGCTGAAGCCTCAAAGGTACAAATAGTGCACCTAAACGGAAACAACTACAAGCACTGGAGATATAGGATCGAAACGGTATGCAGAGCCATTCCCGGAGCTGAAAAAAATTTAGAAATAGAAATAATCAAGCCCCGAGAACTAGCAAAGACTGCTGATGCTGCTGCTAAAGTAAAATATGAGAACGATTTACAACAATTTATAAAGATTGATTGTATAGTATTGACTCTGATAACAACGAATATGACAGACGATGTTACTGGAGCAAGTCATGCGTTACAAAAGCGCAAAAGAGGTATGGGACGAACTAGAACGCCTATACAGTGGAAGTAGCGAAGACAAAAGTTACGATCTCTGTCTGAAATTCTTTGATTATAAAAAAGATCCTGAACATGACATAAGGAAGCACATATCTGCATTGAAGAATATTTGGCACGAGCTAAATAGCCAAATCGAAACAAATCTGCCTGAGATATTACTGATTTGTAAAAAAACACTACAAAGTGAAAAATAACTTTAATTTCGGAAGTCGGTGTCTTTGGAGTTGTATTTGAATTTTTTGTCACCGCCTTCCGAAATTAAAGTTATTTTTCACTTTGTAGTGTTTTTTTGGAAGTCGGTTGTTTTTTTTTGGAAAAAGTTTTTATTTTTCACTTTTTAGTGGTGCACATGTGCTTACCCCTTCACAGCATACCGGCGTGATGTTATGTTGTGAACTGGTGTAAGCAATAGACAGAGATGAGATTTCAGCAATCCCAGTCCATTTGCTATCATTTATTGAGGAGTTCCGTTGCCTATCTCCAAAGTTCTTCATCAAATCTTCACCAAATTGAAATGAGACCACTACGAGAAAGTATTCTTCCAAAAAATACCTAAATCGCTTTGTGTGCCTATAAAATTTGAAGAGTTCTCTCTATTTCTCCATGTTCCCATCATCAGATCCTGACTTGATGATCATGGGACCACCTGGGAAGTATACCCTTTCAAACAAAAAAAACAAAATCCAAATCGGTCCAGCCATCTTCGAGTAATCGGGGAACATACATAAAAAAAAAAGAAAAAAAAAACAAATTAAAAAAGGTTCCGACGAATTGATAACCTCCTCCTTTTTGAAGTCGGTTAAAAATACTTGGAACTTTGCCACAAGATTATTTTGCTTTTAAGTCAAGTTGGCTTTTAATAACAAAAAAGGATCGGACAGTGGAAAATCTGACTTCGCAACTGAGCGCTTATGAAAAAGCATTGACTACTTGAGAAGAAACGGAGAATACCGAGGAAGTATTAGCCGTGAAGACACGGAAGAAAACGAAGAATACAGTTTTCAAATGTAATTATTGTGGAAAAGTTGGCCATGTTGTGCGGAAATGCCAAAAATGGATAAAAGATGGTAGACCGCCAAAGCCGTCAAACGTTAGACAAAACAGAAATGTGTCTGTAAATATGACTGTCTTAGCTATTGAGAATGGATTGCCAATAGATAAAGTCAACTGGTACGTTGATAACGGAGCGACAAGTCATGTTACTAACAGAGGTGACTTTGAGCACTTCAAAGGAACACATACTGCGACTGCGGCGAATGGAGAAACCATTGAAGCAATTGGTATAGGCAACATTAGAGCTGAAGCCAACGTTAATGGAAAAGCTGAGCAAATACTTTTGAAAGACGTTTGGTATGTCCCAAAGATTAAAAGAAACTTATTCTCAATGCTGTCTGTGCATGATAACTTGATCACAAGTACGTTCGAGTCTAAACCTAAGCAATGTGTAGTAAAAGTAAATGGAGAAGCAAAAGTAATTGGAACTAGAACGATTACAGGGGGACTATTCAAGCTGGAGTTGAAATGTGTCGCGCCTAAAAATCAGGAAGTCAATCAATTACTGACAAACCCTTTACAAGTACATATACCATGAAAGGCTGGTACATCAGAACAAAAGACATGTTCGTCAGGTCATCGAAAAAGAGCTAGGATTAAAAATGGAGAACAACCAATACGACATTTGTGAAGGCTGTGTCTATGGAAAGGCGTACAGGCATTCATTTGGAACAAGGGTTAGAGCTACTAAATCTGGAGAAATAATCCACACAGATTTATGCAGACCATTTCTATATTCAATTTCGAAGTTTCGATATTACATTCTGTTCAAGAACGAATTCACACGTTATCGTCACATCTATTTTCTTCGACAAAAGTCTGAAGCAGCTTCAAAGCTTAAGATATTCTTAAATGAAGCTAAAGCAGCCGGACATGTCATTAAAGAAATTTTAAGTGACAACGGACGAGAATTCGTTAGCACGGAATTCAAAAATATCCTAACTGAAAACGGAAGCAAAGATTCACAATGCCCCACACTCCAGAGCAAGCAGGCTGTGTAGAGCGTGAAAATCGGACGGTAGTAGAAGCCGCACGCGCCATCATGCATGCACATGATAAAATTCCTGATGGCTTGTGGGCAGAGATAGTAAATGCGACAGTCTACGTGTTGAATCGCACAGGGCCAACGAACGTGCCAAACAAGTCTCCACATGAGTTGTGGTACGTACAAAAGCCAGCGATAAAACATCTTAGAATACTTGGTTGCACATGCTATGCCCATGTTCCTAAAGCTAAACGCAAGAAGCTGCACAAGAAGGCACGATAGGGGATACTTATTGGTTATGAAGGAGATGAAGGCTATAGAATCTGGGACAAAGAAGCATTTAAATTGATTAGATCCAGAGACGTCACTTTTAAAGAGGTACCTTTACTGGGAAAATCAAAAGAGGATGTACCTAAACCGAAAGAGCCGACTATTGTTCTTCAGAGGAACTTCAATCATAATTTCCCAAGTCTCGAGAGTAAACTTGAAATGAATGTTAATAGAGAGATTGGAGAACAACATGCTTCAGAGGATGAAATTGAAATCATTTCAAGACCTTCTTCATCAAGGGCACATACCAAAACCAATGAAGAAATTGTAGATGATATGAATTAATCAGATTTCGAGTCCTTGCCTTCTGAAGAAGAAAACGAAAACCTAGCTGAAGGAAACGAAAGCCACAATTCTGATGAAAACCATATGGTTCTCAGAGATAGAGCAAACCTAAAGCCTCCTATAAGGTTTAACCGGTAACGTCCTGCTGGTTCCGGCCGGAACCAAAAGTAAAACCACCTTCAAGCCCCGGTGGTTCCTATCGGAACCACCCAGCATGCACCAGCATGCAGGCGGTTTTTATCTTTATTCTTAATATAAATAAGGTTTTATGTCGTCTGCGATAATTTAACAATGTTGTCAGTTAAATATTCTCGTCGACTAAATGATTCAAAGACAAAAAAAATGTCTGTGAACAGAAAAATAAAATAGTCAAACTTGACGTTTCGAACGCGCTTGGCAACATGGCGTTTCCGTGTTATGCTCTCTAGTTTTATCGTGTTTTTTCTTATTTTTAGTGCGGTTTCGACATTCAAGTGGATTAATATTCATTTAAAGTAGTTATTACATCGTTGAAGGTAGTTATTTGCATAAAATAGCGTCATAAAAACTTTATTTTCGACAAAACGTGGTACGTAAACAAACCGTTCGTGGAAGTGTTCCTTGTGTTGTGAAATGTGATTGTTTTAGTGTTTTACAGTGCAAAAAGTGGTATCCAGATGGAAATAATGGTAAGTTATTAGTTGTAACAACTATATTATTAAAAAAACTAGCCAATTTAACCTAAAAATTGTTTTATAAATCCTTTGAATCTTCGAGTGCACAAATGGCCGCTGACCTCCGCGCGACATGAATTTTGAGTTTCAAGATTATGAAAATGTTACGTAGGATTCCCATAAAATAACTGCTGATCGATTCTAAGTCTATTCAATAAGTAAACTCCAAAATTTAGAGAAAATTGAGACGGTACTTTTATGAGTTAGCGACATAATACAGTAACATAAACACTTTCGGCCATTGTTTCTTATCTCCATTGTTTATAATTAAAATTCTACGTAAGACGAGAACTAATTAGCCTTAACACATGGTTTGTTTAGATAAGAAACCATAAAACAAAACTTTAAGTACCAAGAAGCAACAAAAACTCGAGCCGACCTTTTTTTCTGAAGTGCGTCGCAAAAAATTCTTTTGTCTAAACGCCGCGGGCCTAGCCGGACTTTGTTTACATAAATCTTCGTCTTTGAAGTAGTTTACCGGTTTTAATGATCATATTATGGTTCTGGAAGCTAACAATTTATACGAACCCCAAACATACAAGCAGGCAATATCATGTAAAGACAAAGGAAAGTGGACAAATGCTATCGAGAGCGAAATAAACTCCATAAGAGAGAACGAAACATGGGAACTAGTCGAAAAGCCATCCCATGCAAGTGGGTTTTCAAAATAAAAACCAATCCGGATGGTTCTATTGATAGATACAAAGCTCGGCTGGTCATAAATGGATATTCGCAGAAGAAAGATATTGATTTCCACGAAACTTTTAGTCCAGTTGTTAGAAGCAGCACGTTATGAGCCGTCTTGAGCGTAGCTGTAAGGGAGAAACTCAAGCTATCACAATTTGATGTGTCTACAGCCTTCCTTTATGGCACGTTAGACGAGGAGATTTACATGAAACCGCCTGAAGGTTATGCTGACGAGAGGTATGTCAAAGAAAAGTTAAAGAAAAGAAAAGTTTGTATGGACTAAAACAAGCCCCACTCTGCTGGAACAGATGCATCACAGACTACATCGTAAAAGCAGGATTCAAGCAGAGTAATTCTGATCCCTGTTTGTTTGTAAGAAGGCACGGAAAGGAGAAAATTATTCTGGCCCTGTTTGTTGACGACGGTCTATTGGCATATACCAGCGAAAAAATGGCTAACTGTTTCCTGAATGAATTGAAAGCACATTTTAAGATAACAATAAAACCCGCAAGCTACTTTCTAGGAATAGAGATAAAAAGGTACTCTGATGGTTCCATTTTCCTGTATCAGAAAGCATACGTCACTAGGTTGTTGGAGAGATTTGGCATGGACACATGCAAGCCAGTGCCAACACGAATTTTAAAGACAAACAATACTCAGGTTGAGGAACCTACTACGAAGATATTTCCATATCGTGAAGCTGTTGGTGCCTTATCCTATTTGATGACAAGCACAAGGCCTGATATTGCCTATGCAGTAAGCGTTGTGTCGCGAAATTTGGAGAAACCAACAAAAGAGAACATCCTGAACGTAAAAAGAATTATGCGGTACCTAAAAGGAACTATAGATGAAGGTATATGTTACAGGACAGATAATGTTCATAGTTTGGAATGTTATAGCGATGCGGATCATGGTGGTGATATGGAATCTGCGCGATCTAAATCAGGCATTCTCTGTATTTACGCTGGAGGTGCTGTTTCTTGGTATAGCAAACGGCAGAGCACCGTTGCAATATCCTCGACAGAGGCGGAAACTGTAGCAGCCAGCGAAACCGCCAAAGAGATTATATGGTTACAGAAGATATTAAAAGATCTTACTGGTGCTTACTGTCCTGCGACCCTAGGGGTTGACAATGCAAGTGCAATAAAGCTGGTGAAAAAACCTACAGAATTTCACCAGAAGACAAAACACATCAGGATAAGATCTTTCTTCGTCAGAGAATGCTTACAAGATGGAAGCATGGTAATCAGTTATGTGCCAGCAACCAGACAGATAGCTGACATGTTAACAAAACCGCTATACGGGCCCCGACTTGAAATGCTAAAGAAGATGGCTGGCATTATTATCATCAACAGGGGTGGATGTTGAGGAATGCATACTCTATGATTGTGTTGCCTAGCAAAACATAATATACTGTTAGTGAAAAGTCATCCGATTCATTCGTTTTTTTATAGACTAAAATATAAATATACTTTTCTCATATTAACTATGTTTTCCTATTCCCTCGCCACCTAACTTTAACAAAAAGCAACTCACCAGTTTCCCCGGCGCCTGAAGAAATAAGGTCCTTTAGGTGCTGAGGACTCAGACCATCGAGGCCGCCAGCGGAGCTGCTCCGGAAGGAACACACGGCTGTGACCAACTCTTGACCTGAAATGGTGAGGGAGTGATTATCCGGGTCAGGGGGGTCGGGAAAAGAAAGGCCATCCGCTGGGGCAGGGTGTTTGCTCTCCAAAGCTGCGAGCGTTTCTGGAAAACACGGTGCCACCACATTTAGATTTAGATGATGTTTTGAGCTGGCGGGTGGTGCAGAGATGCAAACCTCGTACTAGCATTTGTTTAGTTTTTTTTTCATTATTTAAAAGTATTTATATTACTAATAGTTATTATATTTATTCATATTTATGACAACAGATAACGGATCATTTTATTCTGCCAAGGAATCTAATGCCTC
Organism: Antitype chi; assembly: GCA_947359405.1. NCBI lineage: Eukaryota > Metazoa > Arthropoda > Insecta > Lepidoptera > Noctuidae > Antitype > Antitype chi. The sequence goes on from OX375807.1 coordinate 559,199, forward strand.
TTCCAGCGATTAAAGTTTTAATTCTCTAACAGACACCTTAAATGTTCTTTTACGCCAAAATTTCAGCCAAAATTCTGGACGTCTATTTAACGTATGCCACCTAAATGCTCAGAGTATACCCAGTCACTACAACGAATTGTACGAGACGTTTGCCGACAACAACGTTCACGCCATCCTGATTTCAGAGACTTGGTTCAATCCAAACCTGCTTTCAAGCACTTACTCGCTCCCCGGTTTCGTTCTTCTTCGGAATGACCGTATCGGTAGTAGGAGAGGTGGTGTAGCCATCTACCTTCGTGATATTTTCCCATTTAAAATTCTAGTTTCTTCTTCTCCCAACGGTACAGCAGAGTTTCTTTTCGTTAAGGTTTGCGTCAATGGAGCTAAAACTGTCCTTGGTGTCGTCTATTGCCCCCCTTCCATTGATTACTTCACTGAATTCGAATCGGTATTTGAATCTTTGGGTTCGGAGTATGCACATCACATTGTTATGGGGGATTTTAATACCAACCTCCTTGCCCACAATTCTCCTCGGTCCCGTAAACTCCTGCATCTAATTGAGTCACCAGTCTGCATATCTTACCTTTCCAACCCACTCATCATAATGTTATCGGTGATGACACTTGGCTTGACTTGATCCTCACCTCTAATCCTGCCCTAGTTTCCTCACATGGGCAACACGATGCTCCTGGATTTTCCCATCACGACCTTATTTTCCTATCCGATGTCCTTAAACCCCCTAAACCTAAACCAACGTTCCAGTACAGGCGTGCCTTTGTGCGTATGAATAGCGAAAGGCTTCAACAAGATGCGTCCAATATAGACTGGTCACCCCTGGAAGCAGCTGCTTCAGTTGACGAAAAAGTTATATTCTTCAACAATGTCGTGGTCCAGCTATATGACCCCCATGCTCCGATCAAAAAAGTCAAGTTGAAGTGCCTGCACCGTGGATGAACAGGGGAGTTCGGATGGCAATGCGACGGAGGGACCGCGCGTTTCAGAAGTTTAAAAAGGATCGCTCGGAGGACAATTGGGCCCTCTTTAAGGCTGCTAGTAGTCGGTGCAATCAGATGATACGCAAAGCTAAACGCCGTAACATTCTAAATAATATCACTTCTTCTCCTGCCGATATTTGGAAGTTCCTTGGAACTTTAGGTATCGGCAAATCGCGACATTCGGACCTTCCTCACACAATTGGTTTGGATGACCTAAATCGCCATTTCGCCACTGTTCCTACTCTGGATAGTCTAACCAAATGTCAAACACTCGACTACCTTGCTGGTCTGACGCGTCCCAATATCAACCCCTTTATTTTCACCCCAGTTGACCCGGGAGAGATCAAAAAGATTATCCTGTCCATTAAATCCAAAGCCGTGGGTTGCGATGATATCAGCCGCCATAATATATGATTGTAGCAGCTATTCATCAACTCCTTCCTGCAATCTCCCACATCATTAACTTCTCCCTTTACACCGGTGTTTTCCCTTCCCTGTGGCGTAAAGCCCTTGTTCGGCCACTGCCTAAAATCACCAATCCCTCTCTTCCAAGTCACTTTCGCCCAATTTCCATCATTCGGTTCCTATCTAAAGTGCTCGAGGCCAGTGTGCATAAACAATTCTCCCACTTTATTCACCGCAACTTTCTCATCAGTCCATTTCAATCCGGTTTCAAGCCCGGGCACAGTACCATTTCTGCTCTCCTTAAAGTGACTGACGATATAAGGCGTGGGATGGAAGACACTAAAGTTACAGTCTTAGTGTTAATTGACTTCTCCAATGCTTTTAATACCGTCAGTCACGAACTCCTTTTATCCATTCTTTCCTATCTTATGATCTCTCCGGAGGTATTAGAATGGTTTGCCTCTTATCTTCAGGGGCGTTAGCAGTCTGTTCGTGCTGGAGACTCTCTGTCGAGTTTGTGTGATCTTGCAGCTGGCGTCCCTCAAGGCGGTATATTATCTCCTCTTTTGTTCTCCATTTTCATTAATCTCATAACCACCGAGCTTCGCACTGCGTATCATCTTTATGCGGACGATTTGCAGCTTTACTGTCAGGTAAATGTTGACAACATAGCGGATGCGATTGAGGAGCTAAACCGGGATTTAGGAGTGGTTAAGAACTGGTCTGATCGGTTTGGGGTTGCGGTTAACCCTGCCATGTGTCAAGCTATCATTCTAGGTAGCCCCCATAGTATGAGGAAGATGAACAGCTTAACTGTGCCACCTGTAACGTTCGACAACTCAGTCATCCCGTTTAGCTCCGATGTTAAGGATCTTGGCCTATATGTCGACACTTTTCTTGACTGGCGAAAGCAGGTCACGACTATTAGTCAAAAAGTCACCGGAACGTTGCGGTCGCTCTATCGGTTGAAAAACCTTCTCCCATCACACATAAAGGCAATGCTTGTACAATCCCTAATCTTTCCCATAATTGACTATGGCGATGTGTGTTACTATGACCTGAATGCAGATCTCCTCAATAAACTTGACCGCCTTCTAAATAACGGCATTCGATTCGTTTTTAATCTTCGTAAGTATGATCATGTGTCCGCGCACCGGTTGCTTTTAAAATGGCTACCCATCCGTCAGCGCAGAGAGTTGAGGGCTCTGTCAATGTTGTTTTCTCAAAAGACCATTTCAGACACCAATTCACATTGCCTTCACATGATCTGACCAAGATTATGTCTGGACTTTAAAAGAGACTGTGACCTCTGAGTTTGTTTCGGGCTTTCTTCTCAGAGTAGTCAGATAGGAAACGCCGACTTTAAAAAAAATATGATTGACGTGTAAAAGTTTTTGTACAAATCTACTTAGGTACAGAAATAAAATCATTTATCGTTTATTATAGTAACAGGCCCTGAACCTGTTCTTAACGACGACGATGGCCGCGAGGCCGCGATCAACAATAACAGGCCCTGAACCTGTTCTTAACGACGACGATGGCCGCGAGGCCGCGATCAACAATAACAGGCCCTGAACCTGTTCTTAACGACGACGATGGCCGCGAGGCCGCGATCAACAATAAGTCTTGTAATCGTATTGTTTGGGGAGGTATCTCACTATATTTTTTCGTTTGACTGTAGGTACTGTTTTTGGCTTGAACAATGGACTTTTAAATTAAAACGGATCCGGAGACTAAGACCGCGGTTCCAGTTAATTGCGGTCCTAGTCGCCGGAAACCTCGTTAGCTCAATGTCCAACACGAGCTACATAAGTCCACGTTCTCACGGACGTAAAAATATCGCGGCAGGATTTTTGATCTTCAACCACCGCACTGCTTAGCGCCAAGACTTGAAAATCCAACAATGTGTTTATTCGACGCGCTGAGATGAATTCTGTTCGATTCTCAATGCTTGGTTCAACACCGACAGTTGAAAATCCAGTGCCCTATTAAATCCCGCCGCGATATTTATACGTTTGCGAATGTTATAGATAGGAGTGGTAAGGGGTCTTAATAAGATAATAAAACACGCCCTGATCATGGTAAGTCCATTTAATGCAACTATCAGAACAAACATACATAAGTAAGGAAAGTGTGATAGATATAAAACGGAAACATCTAATTAAGGTACCTTACAGGTTAAATAGAACAATGAGGGCGACGGAAACTGAAGCGCTCGTGAGGACTACCCGCATCACAGCTGTAGCAGGTGCTGCTCCTCTTCAGGGTAACCGGGCTGTGGTTACTCAACGCATGCATGGGTTTTTCAAAGTGCCCACATGTGCAGAGACCATACGAGGATAAGTAACCAGGGTCGTGGGATATAGTTGAAGTTTAGCAAAAAACCGATGTAGATTTTCTAATAAAATTTAATTTAATTAATAGAAAACAAACACTTCCTTTATCAAATTAAATTTCATTCGAAAACATCCATCGGTTACTAAGAAAAAAGCAACCAGTTTGCTTTTTTCTTTAGGTGACTGTACGTATAGGTAGCATGTCGAGGATATGTGATGTGGACGCAGGAGTTCCAAACGAACGCTTCAGTTACGGTCTAGCTCACGCACGAACAGTCAGGAAATTAAGTGATATTTACAAACAAATACTACACTGTCCTCGATCTTGTCATACATTGTTGTTGCTTCTTTAATTATTCCTTTTGTCGACTTGATAATTCTAAATTGAGTTTAAAAAAAGCCCTGATAATCATTACATACAGGGTTGGTATACGATACATAAATTCTTAGTACTGCTGGTATAGTAATTCGTATGGCAGTTAACACTTGAATTACGATATTCCAAAATGGTAAGGGACTTTTCCATATCATTCGGATTTGAGTCCGTATGCGTGCCGCCTGGGTCCAATCGATTCGCGCATACTTTTCTTATCTTGCATGCCATAAGCACGCGACAATGCGGGGGTCTGCATCACTCGCGTTAACTTTCGCATACAGGTAAAGCACGCATGCCAGACTAAAAAACCGCTAAAGATGTTGTAAATCAAAGTCAAGTTGGTACAATGGGCGTGCGATGTCTGCACCTATCACTAAATTCCTAAACTCCTCCAGTTTAGTGCCGTTGCAAAATATCATCAATTATAGAGAACGCTGCTCATCCTACTTCAATTGCATGTTGTGAAGAGCAGTCTGTTAGTTATTTGACGTTCCCTTTTTAGGTATATAAAAATAGATTTTAACATCACCGTCTTGTAGTTAAGTTTGCGTATTGTTATGAATGTATCACATTATTGTTAGTATGAACACAACAAACTACGTCACAATCACAATTAAAGTAGGATGTAACAGTTATGATAGTGATCAATTAACACTATATACGTCACGCAGTTACGTATTTAAGACAATCAGGCCACAATATACAACAACTAGTTATCGTTCACTAAATAATATCGGTTATAATCAAATGACAGTGTCTTCAGCGGTTGTTAAGAGTAAACGAGCATAATATGACAGTCGTAACTGTTCACGCTAGAGGAGCGAGAAGGACGTAGGTACACCCCAACTACAAAAACCGTTTTATGCGGGTTGTAGACCAAAAGCTAAGCTAAGTTATTTTATCTTAGTTTGCATAGTAGAGGAAATTTTTCATACTTGTGTTCATAGTTTGCAGTATGGAAATTTACCTCAGCTACGCGAACTAAGCTAAAATAACTTAGCTTAGCTTTTGGTCTGCAACTCGCATTAAGGTGGACGCGCACTAATCCATACCGCACGCGTCGCAGTCATGGCGTAGCACGTCGCTTTCTATGCAATCGCCGCGTAGAATTGATTCCATTCAGAATCTTATAAGCGCAAATCACGCCGATGCTGGCCTCAAATGGCTGCGTTAACTTGCACATACAAATAATTGAAATGTGGCGACTGTAGCTTCGACATACATACATGTATAAGCAATGCCAGCGTCAAGTTATTATTAATATTAACGTGTAGTTGACTGTACCTGCCTGCTTCTGCGACAAAAATGCGTGCACAGTTGCACATTGATAATGTACCCACGAAGACAGTTGAAAATTTGTTACAATCTTACAAATCCTTAGTACAAAGGAGTTAAATAGGATCCCTTAGGTACATTTATCAAACAAGAGAACATAATTTATAAAATTATTTTATAGAATCATTCTTTTGTTAAACATAATTACAAAATATAAGTATTGCTTACAAATAAACTTAACGTTAATTAAAACTATTAAATTTATGGAACAATGGCTGATCTTCATCAGCTTATTCACAATAGACGCGTAGCGACATATCGGCTGTAAATTACGCGACGGACATTCTGCGTATTTAAATATCAATGTATTTTACGCGACGGTATTTCGGAGTGATGTGTTGTAGGTTTTTTTACGAATCATTTGATTTGTATCTAAGCACGCTATGTTCATCGCTTAATTTTCAGCAGCTGTCGCTACGCTAGGGTGGCGTGCAAGTAATCATATGGCAGAGACAGTCTACTAGATCTTGTCTTTATATAGAACACGGTTATATTGTATTCCGGCCGCTTAGCACACATCTGCATTTGGAGATTTGCATTGGTTTGGTTTTTTACACACTTTGTCAATGGCGTTTTTAACAGACAACATTCTATTGTGAATAAGCCATAGACTTGGCGGCCCTAAATGACAAAAGAAGTATCGAAAATATCGCCAGACATTACGAGAAGTTAATCAATATGCTCTGAATAGGACGAATATGGAATCAATTATGACAGCGTCGGCTTGACAGATCAACTTTGAAAAGGGGACCAGACCTAAGTTGGCAGAAGCAGGGAAAACCTGCTCAGGTGGATAGTTACAGAAACAATGTAAATGTTCCATACGCAATGGGACACTTTTAATATCGTGTTCACCGTTTCCTGTTCACCGCACGCTAAAGGCGCTGATGGACGCTACTGAATGTGCCAAACTCATAGCCAAATTCGATACGCTTTGAAGAAGAATAAGAGACCAACCCTGAAATCGGAGACAAAATTAGTTGTTCGATATATTTGTTCACATCAATAGACAAAACGCTGAAAGGTTATTTATAAACGTTTTTCATCATTTGTAAACTTGTAGTGTTAGGGATTCGTGTGTTTATGATTATTTACGCTCTACCATGTATATGACTATACATATATGCGCCACCCTGTATAAGTAATAACGTAGGTTTGTTGTATATCGTGACGTTTGATCGCTTGAGATTAGGCCTTCAGCTACCACAACATAATTATGCCAATAAGCGAAACTAAGTCTTCAGAAATATAGTTAAAATATATACGAGTAAATGTATATCGTATTATGCTAATAGTAACGACGTCAAAATGTCTTAAACAGTAGTGTAAAAAGAGAACTCATGAATCGTGTGACGCCTCAGCCACGTCGGCGTCGTGCAGCTAGGCGCCGCACACTGCTCGAGAACGATTCCGATGAATAGAGAACTATGGGCTACAGGAAGAACATCTCCCCCATGTAACGCGTCATCCTACAGCTTCCTAACACCCAGCAAAGTACTCCGTAGCCACGTGCGATGCGTGTTGCCGACTGTAGACAGGGGCTGTTGTACTTTACCGATTAGGTACCTGACTGATGTGTTCCATACGACTAACACCGGCTGACTCGATCCACACGAACAGTAATATATTCGAGAAGTTACATTTAGTGGGACATCTAGAAGTTACATTTAGTGGGACATCTAGAAGTTACATTTAGTGGGACATCTAGAAGAGTCACAACGACCGAGGGCGCGCTGCTGGGATGGAGAGGGCATGTTGCGTCCACTATGATGTGTCGCAATAAGCGATGCGAGTGCTGCGTCCACTATGATGTGTCGCAATAAGCGATGCGAGTGCTGCGTCCACTATGATGTGTCGCAATAAGCGATGCGAGTGCTGCGTCCACTATGATGTGTCGCAATAAGCGATGCGAGTGCTGCGTCCACTTGAAACGGAACCATCTTCACTTGCCGAGCCTTTCCCCAACTGTTGGGGTCGGCTGTTAGTCGAACCATGCTGCAGCTGTATTTTACGCAACCCAGTTAGTGGGAAATACGATAACCAGTTTTACGAAACGTATCGGAACCAACTTTCTCTATTCAGAAGTGGATCACGCCAGCACGAACGCGCACCGTAGTGCAGTCGTGGTGCTCGCTACTACTACTACTGTCAAGTAAATGTAAACTCTGATAATACTAATTAATACTGCAAGATTTCATACGCAAAGATTTCAAATGAATACTTGTATAGATTTGGACGAGAAGCTAATGCCAAGTACGCGACCTGACGAAGTCAAAGCTCTGTGGCGCGCGGCCATTGTACTTTTGCGACCGAACGAACGCGATGGGAGATACACATGTATAACGTACAACAAAATAATAACATCATTACATTCATGATTTTAACTAAATATAATGCGTTTGGTAACTAACATATTTGGTAACGTTACATTACAACACTTTTTAAGAATTGCATGAAATTATAGACGAAATAACTAACCTATTAGAAAATAGTTAATTGATCGATGTATTCTACATCTACATACTTAACTTAATATAACACTTTGTTTACAGTGTAACGCGGATCGCGGATCGCGTGTGACGGATCGCGAGTCTCATCCAACAGATCGCTGGTCGCGTGTGACGGATCGCGAGTCTCATCCAACAGATCGCGGGTCGCGTGTGACGGATCGCGAGTCTTATCCAACAGATCGCGGGCCGCGTGTGACGGCTCGCGAGACTCATCCAACAGATCGCGGGTCGCGTGTGACGGATCGCGAGTCTCATCTAACAGATCGCGGGCCGCGTGTGACGGATCGCGGGTCGCATCCTACGGATCGCATGTGACATATTGCGGGTCGCGTGTAGCAGAGTGCAGCGGCCCTAGTCTGCTATTTTTATAAATTCGTCATTCCAACACGATCCCATTGTCATTCATTTGTCATTTTGCTAAAAGTTCGTAATCTGCTAAATTCATAATGGTCGATCATTGGTCGGTCAATGGTCTCGTAATAGAATTGTGTCATAATGGCATTTTCGTATTGCCACTATTATACATATTATTTATTAGTGTTTTAGGCAATCTAAAGTGGTAGGAAGTTCGTAAATTAAGTCAGTCATTCATTTGTCATGATGTACGAGTTAACCAATAAATGCCATTTCTTTCAATGGAGTGTCAGTGGCTGGCCATTGGAAAGTCATAATGACGCCATTTTGTTAGTAGATTACCAAACTTGTCAAAATCAACAATTATGAAATCAATGATAGACCATTCTGACACTATTGTAATAGCAGACTTGAGGTCCAGGTCGAGTGTTAGCATCATTGGCAAAGGATTGAGACGTCGTTCACGATTGGCACATTTACATAATTAATCAGTTAAGTTAATAATTAGCATTAAATGGGTATACGACATCAAAAATATCTATATTTTGTTCCTACTCAAGTTTAAAACACCAAAAGGATTACTAGGGTTCCGAATTCTTAGCCTTAAACATTAGATCACAAATGGGTAAATAGGGAAAAATCTATTGTAAATATTATATAAGTGATAAAATACTCTAATATGTACGTACTTATATTATGGTTATATTATGTAAGTAGTTAATAAACATTGCATCTTATTTATTAGACGTCGAAACGAATGATCATTTGGAAATTTTGCAATAAGCTTAATCTTAAATAATTACTGTATTAAATCAATTATTCTCGAACATCACAGTAAAATAAGGATAAATCATCCGGCGACAATACACTTGCGTGCAAAAAACCGATCCACTCCGTTCTCTTCGATTTGAAACAAGAAAATCGAACAAGAACAACAATAACTTAAAACATTGTGTACTTTAACCTTCTCTCCACCTTAAAAACATGTCTACGAGTCGAATAAAGTTTTTTTTTTTAAAGTCGATTAGAAATTTAGGTTAAATGACCATGATAACCAAAATTTAAGCTTCACTGACAAAAAATAGGCTTGCAGTGTTTCCAAGCATTCGAGAATGCAGAGCACATTGGTCTGAAGAGTATCAGGTAAATAAACTTTATCTAACACACAATATAAATTAATTTAAATTTAGGTACTTAGGTAGGTACATTAACATTTTCGCGATACTGTGTCTTAAATAGAGAGCATAGGGTGTGAAATTTTTCTGCACGCAAGTGTATTGGTATTTATAACTTAGGGCTAACACCTACAGTAAACATGCAAATAATATAATATGAATGTATTGTGTACGTACGACAAGTACCTACCTACACCAAACTGTGCGCAGAAGACGCGACCATTGTACGGGAGAGAGGCGCGCAGAGGGCGCGAGACGACGAGCAACTGAACCTTAATTAAACGTGCTGTGTGCGATACTTTCTGACAGGTCGTAATAATTATGTTCGTACGCTTACTGCACTGTGTAGAAGCGACTACACCTGATTATATATTGATATGTATACACAAATAAATGGGAGCCCTAGTGCTTCTTGCGCGTAACCTAACAGATGACGTAAATTCTATAGAAGCAGATGCGTTTAATATTATATTTAAACTAAAGTATGCAGTTCATATACGTTTTATTAAAATAGGTATAGACTTTTTAAGCTTGGAGCTTACTTGCTGGGGCCCGCGGACACCGGTGCACCGGCAGTGACCTGCGGGCGCCGGGGCACAGGTAGGCGTAACACACATAAAATGGCAATTGATTGCATTTTAAGACCTCAGTTAGCCACGTCAGTTAGCAACCTATTCAGCAATGGATCAACAATCCGGGCAAATGTGATTAAAAGTGTGTTAGGCAATGAGGCTGCGGGTAGCGATAGAGCTACGCTGAGGAAGCAACCTACGCACATTCAAGTAAGCAGATAGACACGGATGCGCATTGTCCTACCCCACGGTGCACCGCCCTACTAAATAACTGTCATTCCACATAAGAATCCGACCTTGAAACACTGAATACGCAGATTTTACCAATGCGTTCGAAAATACCGATAATTTGCAACTGACGAGATCCCAACTCTTTTACGAAAGTGTTAGGAGACATTCCTAATGAACCAACGAAGCAACTGATGAGAAGCCATCTCTGTCTACAACTCCACAGCGGGTGGAGCTGCCACTCAATACGCAGCCATTACCAAAGCGTTCGAAAGGACTAGCATTACAACTGACTATGACCATCTCTCTCGACGGTGCACCGCTTAGTTACAATAAAATTGTGCCTCAAACTGTTCTATATACTATTTAGTCGAATATGGTAAAACAGCAATCGTATACATTAATTATATTTGGCTACTATTTTTGGTTGTGATGCGACAATTACCCGTAATACAGAGTCGCCTCGCCCCTCACACTCAAACAGCTGATACACGCGGCTTATCAACCGAGCACTCACACTGTCCAACTCCAACGCCGAGCAACACGAGCTGACCCGAGCACACTCGAGCAGGCACATCAAACTACTGGAGGCGAGGCGACGGGTATGCAGGTCTACAGCTGACTAAGCCCTTACGGTGATTCAATATTCATCTATCTTACCAGAGTCCTGCATACAGAACGTAAACAAGTAATATTAGTAATTGTATTACGCTAGTAGGTGAAACACACATTAAAACCTAACATATATAAATATATATAAATACTTAATCAGTTCACATAATATGTTGAGATTAATAGTTCCTACGGCTAGGTGTACCGACACTGGCGACACAATGCCTTGAAACCTCCGAGCCTATAATACACCATGCTATATTATATGAAAATGTCTAGGTTACACCCCATGAGGTTACAAACTTTAAGTTTTAACCTCCAAAAAGCACCAAAATGTTTGATTGGAAAATGTAGTCGTAACCGATCGACTCGTTTTGACTGTAGCTCTCCGACCTCCTAAAGGAGCACAGTGTATTAAAGCTTCAAAGTGTCCAAGACGTCGAGCGGTACCGGCCGACGGACCGCTCGCTCTCACAATACTATCATGTCTTACCTCACTATGAGTTACTATAAGCTCGTTATTTGATTAAGGTTAAATCGAAGTGTGAGTTGTTACAATGTGCAGGATTTATGAAATAGTGGAAAACATAGTAGTGTATTTGATCTACGAAGGGAGCGCGCGCGGTCGGGAGCGCGCCGAATCGCGAGACGACGACGCGCAACCTCTGTCTACGAAGGGAGCGCGCGCGGTCGGGAGCGCGCCGAGTCGCGAGACGACGACGCGCAATCTCTGTCTACGTTCACACGCACGTACAAATATCGCATCGGGATTATATCGCGCACTGGATTTTTACTCTCGATGTTGAACCGAGCATTGAGAATCCAACACGGTGTTCGATTTTCAATTCTGGGCACTAACGAGTGAGTCAGTGCGCGATATTATTACGTCCGCGCCAACGTTGACTCACACACGCCCCGTTGTCCTGGGTACAGTACTTTACAACATTTATAATAAATGAAAATTTTATCGACAATATTTGTATTGAAACAAGTTACACTTCCACAGAATGAGATTGACATTTTACAAAGATTAATGTTAACAACGATAAAGCCGTAAGTCGGCTGAAAACTTGACAAATATACCTTTCATATATCCCAACAAGCCTATAACTGTGTAAACACAACCTTCAACCATTCCATAACTATATAAATACTTAGGTCTATCTCGCTCTGCTTGGGCACACAGAGCGGTGAGCAGGGTCACGACCTTGGGAACCGCGTCCGGCGCGCCACATTCCTACAGTAATATCAATACAATAAATTCGTAAGCGCAAGTCCGGCTCGTGCCCGGGCGACGGTTCTTCAGGTGCTGTGTCTGTTTGCGATCAATTTCTGGTAACTCTCGGACGTGTCCGAGAGAGCATGTCAGATTATCATGGGTAGTGTTAATGCCGAAGGGTCGGCCATGTCAGTGGTGACTTGTGTTATGAAGAGGGCTGGTTGCGCCCTTCAGTCTTATGGTGGGGCAGGGTCACCATAATGGTAGTTAAAGCACTTCGTTGCTGTTCACACTAAGCCGCTTAAGCGAGATGAAAGCATGTCACAGTTCATCGATGGAATGACAGCGTCGAATGTGTTTTATAATGAAGAAGTCATCATCAATAATCTATGATGACTTTTAGTAGAAACTCGTTTCAACAATACGGAAGCACTCGTCGGCGAATTATGTTGAATGTAAAGATGGAATGAAGAAGTAGAAGAGCAGCGAAACTCTGTCTGGATGAGAGAAAAGAGCTGAGAAGAGGATCATGGAGGCCGAAGAGACACTTACTAAAATTAAAGGTCACCGGCTGACAGAGTCTGTGTAGAGTGTAAACTGGATGTTTCAAATAATTTTGATACTGCTTCATCATACCATAACATTGATTTAAACAAACCCGTCGAAATTCAACCATGTTACTTGTTAGCAAGCACACAGGACTGGCCATAGAGACAACAGGGGAAGCCTGTTCAACTACCATCATGTTGACAATGAGACCAACACGTTGCCGATAAGAGATGTCAGCCGATGCTGTGTCTATCTATACATATTTACAAATGAAGTCATGACGCTGTACTTAATTGCTGTCGATTTATATAAAAGCGTTACAAAACCAGCATGTAAGTACAGGCCACGGGGATCATCGACACAGCGCCGGCAGGTCTCCGCGCGGCGCAGAGCGGCCCGTCGGTCCGGGGGGGTCACGTCCGGGTGGCTCGTCGGGCGTCTAGCCGGCGAGCGACTCCTCGTGCGCAGCCGAGGTGCTCGGGCTGTAGTCATACAGCGCGGTCATCGGGTTCTCGATGACGTTGACCACTGCTGAGCTGAGCTTGGTCTGCTTTCGGCGGAAGAGGAAGTCCGCGAGGCTGGCGGCGCGACGCGGGCCGGTGTCCTCCAGCAGGGCCTCGATCTGGCCGCTGCTTCGCGACTCGACCACGCCGTGCTTGACGTCGCACAGCGAGAAGTTCTTCGTCTCGCAGATGTTGTAGGTCTGGTCGAAGTCAGTGGAGTACGCCTTGGAGTTGATGAGCGAGGTGAGCGTGGGCATGCCGGTCTGGTCGGCCAGCGAAAGCGGGCGCTCCAGCCGGCGCAGCACGCGCGCTCGCACGGCCTCCGCAATGCTCTCGCGGGATGACGCGCCACCGTTGGGCAGATTTGAGCTCACTGAGCCATTGGTCTCTGGAACATTATTTTCTTTCATTAATATTTTATATAGGTATTTGTTTTGTAAAACGAGGTGTAAAACAATCTTTGTTTATGTCATAACAGTGTAAGGTCCATCTTGTACTCCGACTAAAAACACAATAATTGATACGTGCGCAAAAAAAGTCCCGCGGCGATATTATTTCGTACGTTTGAACGTGGACACAAAATGTCAGCAGCTATGTAGGTGCACAGTTCCAATTGATCGTTTCACCGAAAAGTAACGCAGAAGTCCTTTGTGACTTTAGTTAGGAATTAATAGAACAACTACGTTAGTATAATGTTTTTTAGAAAGCATCATCTGCCTAGCCATTTCCCAACTATGTTGGGGTCGGCTTCCAGTATTATCAGATGGGGTTGGGGTTGGCTTACAGTCTAACCGGATGCAGCTGACTACCAGCATTTTACATGAAGGAACTGCCGATCTGACCTCCACAACCCAGTTACGGGGTAATACGAAACAGAGACTATCAAAGATTCACAAATGACAGCTGAGACCAAGGGCTTAACGTACTATCCGAGGCACAGAGGGGTTTTGGTATATAAAGATGGTCACCCATGGAACAAACACAGCAAGCGTAGCTTACATAACCTGATCGATCAACCCGCGCGGGTGCCAAGTCCTATGTGCCAGACCACTCAGAAAGTATTGCGAAAAAAAGTTTTTATGTATGAGAGACTGGTCAGTTGTAATCTATTTTGAAAAAATTGAATTTGTAAGTAACAATAGGTACGTTTGAGAGCTAATTTAAATTATCGTGTCTTATAAAAAAATGTATCTGCGCCGGGAACATTTTCGCGCTATGATTTTTTACGATTTCAAGTGTCGCGTGAAACCGGACGAATCGTACGATAGACTTCAAATGGCATTCAAGGATGAAGGCCCTTCTAAGGCAACCGTGTATCGTTGGAATGACGAATGCAAGCGCGGTCGACTAACTTTGGGGGATGAAGAAAGAAGTGGTCGCCCTTTGACGGCTGATACGGAAGAAAACGTGCTAGCAGTGAAAAATGTAATGCATGACAATAGGCGAGTTACGTATCAAGAGGTTTAGCACGTACTGCAGGTTGGATCGGGAAGTCTTCACGAAATTCTACAAGTGCATCTTCGGTCACCCTCCTTACAGCCTTCTTTTTATTCCAGAAAATAAAAAAATCAGCTCAAAAGGATACCATTATCGTCACCGGAAGATGCGCTGTCAGCGTTTGAGCAGGCTGTAAACGAGGTGTCTGTGGCGGAATGGAAAAACTGTTTCGAAAATGAGTTCAGGCGCATAGAGGCTAGCGGAGAGTACTTTGAAAAGATTTAATAATACAATATTTACCTATAGTGTTTTTTTTTGCGAAACTTTCTGAGTGTCCCACGTACTTTAGCCAAAAGCCGCTCAATGTACTTTTTGAAATATCTACATTTTTTATTGAACAAAGCCAGGCAATTTGCATTAGTCTAGAGGTTCAGAGCAGGCCCATACAGGCATTTAGTAAACATAAAAAACTAACGAAATGTTATGATATTGCCACGAATGCCAGTTGTTTGATTTACTTGGAGGAGTAGTGAGTTACCTCTGGGGATGGAGGCCCGGGGCGAGGGCCCGCCGTCCTCATCCGTGAGGCCCTCGGACAGCGTCTCCAGCGGGCGGTGCTCGCCGCGTGCACACTCCATCACTACCTCGTGGCTCGTGCCCGACGTCGACGGCTGCGGGTTCTGAAACAGCACGTAGCGAATATCGTCACTATAGGGAACGTGCACGAACTATAGATGGCAGCACAAATCAACACGAGAGCCAATGTGTGGTCAAAAAAAGAAACTGTTTAGACCTGTCATCGTGTTGCCTCCAATGTTTTGTTAATGTTTGCATTATATTGATATCGTTTCTAATGATAAAAATGATAAAATATGGGTTTTCCGGCCGATTAATAATGATTGTCAGCGTGGTCAAAATATGTCTAAAGGCCAAAAACTCTTCGAGTCCGGGCATGTCTTAGATGTGGAAGAAACAGATAGGAAACTGAAAATGCAGTAATAACTGGCAAAATTGTAGCTCAAACGACGATTTCGTACATGTATGATGTCAAAATAACTGTAAAGTATTTTCTGAACACATTTTTCACGTAAATATTTTGTCTATATTATTATTTATGTTCATGTCGACTTCTTTTCAGCTTGATTGCAATATAAATATTAGAAGATCAAATTGCAAATGTAAGGCAAGCCTATCTGAAAAATGTAAGCACATCTGTGCGATAATTTACTTAAAAAATCCTCCACATAGTGCTATCGAAAACTAACAAAAAATATTTGAGGTTATGTTTACCTACTTGTTTTGATTTGTTTGTATTGAATAGTAGTACTACATACAAAACTCAGGTATTTTTACAAATAACATTAATGAGTAATTTCTAAATGTTTTGAAACTCATATTTACACATTTTTTTACTGCATTTATCGACTTTTGTCGTTTATCACGTAACCAAGGAAAGTGATTAATATCCGTGGGTAAAGTAATAGAATTTCACACCATTTGATTTATTTTGAGTTTTCTTTGAAGTGTTCGAGCATCCAGAAACACAACAATACATTTTCCTTTAGTAATTATGTTTTTTTTCACTTCTTCTATGAGACTATGTTATTATGTGAAGTGTCAATTTCAATTATTGATTGCGTACAACTTCGGATTTGCGCCACCAGATGGCGGCCCTTCGTCGTGCACGTTCCCTATTGGACCTCTCCACGAGGATAAATACGATTCAATAAAAAGACATTAAACGGTCATACTAACCAAAAATTATACAAGTTTCTGATTGCAAGTATTAAGCAAAATGTCTGCCTACCTCGTAGATGTCGCGCGGGGCGGGGGTGGTGGGCGAGTCTCTCGGAGTGGGCGGGATGGTCTCGCCCACACCCTCGAGGAAGAAGGTGACCATGTTGCCCTTGCCCTTGACGTCAATGGTGCCGCGGCAGTTGAGCCGGTAGCCGCGCATCGCAAGGATGTCGTTTACCTCCTCCGTCACCTGTCAACACACCCTCTACATCAGCCCCCCGACGCTTGCTGCTCTAGTTACACGACGCTTACACTTACTGACGCGCGCATGCATCGAATAGACCGGAACTCGCAAATTGAGGGATATTATTAGCATTGTCCTACCACATCACACTCGCGGAGGATCACAAATTCCATTTATTTGCTTTACGCGAACGACGGATTACTTGTGTCTCTTACAAATGCAATAGGTGTAAAGTACGCCGTGGTATTGCGTTTGTGTTAATAAACGAGTAATCCCGATCGGGGTGCACACCTGGATGTGGTCGAGCAGTCCGGTGGAGTCCATGCGCGAGGCTACGTTGACAGCGTTGCCCCATATGTCGTACTGCGGCTTGCGCGCACCGATCACACCGGCCACCACTGGCCCAATGTTGATGCCTGTCGGGCCACACAAAACTCATTCGTCACTTGCTTCACTTACATAACATTTTAGCGCAACAGTCGCAAGAGCAGAGTGTAACTTAAAGAGCGTAGAATTCGCGTTGCGAAACAATTCGCCTAAGTCTTCGCCCGTCCCAGCTGGACAGCGCGGTACATCATAGGAGCGCTAGCGGGCTGCTAGTACAGGACGCAGGATGCGCCGCGCTTCCGGCGCTGGTCAGATAGGGCTCCTCTTACCGATTCGGATACGGAAGCTGTTGAAGGAGTGCTCGTTGACATACTGCAGCTGCTCGCGCAGTCGCAGTGCATAGTCGGCCATCGCGGTGACGTGGCGAAAGCCACGCAGGTCGCGGGTGGCTGCTGTTAGACCTGGAAATATATTTTCACAACATTGGGATATGAGTCAGTGCCTTTTGCAAATACTAGGTTTAGCAAACTGTCCACTACGTACCCGAGGCCGCCATGTAGGTGGCGCCAGTGCTCTTGATCTTCTCGATGTACTTGAACTGATCCTCGGCAAGGATCTCGTCGAAGTCGGCGATGATCTCGTTGAGCAGGCGCAGGCACTCCACGCCCTCGTTGTTGCCCTCCAGCTCCACGTAGAACTCGGAGAAGTTGGGGATGGACGCGAACATTACGCAAACCGACTCGCACTGCTCGTGGTACAGCTCCTGAAACACGCAAACATGGTACACTACTCAAATACTATTTGGAACAAGATTAAAAGTAACCGCGATCAATCTAAGAATGTCAGTTTAAGCTCAGGCTCTGAAGCCTCGGATATACCTACAGCATTGCAAGCACATACAGATGTGCAAACGCTTGCGTATAAAACTGTGGACTGAAATACGTCCACACAATAACACACGGTAACCCGTTTTATTGTCTTATCGTTACACGCTTGCTTGTGCACGTTAATTTGAAGTTAACTGAGTGGTATCACTCTGTGCCACAGTGCGAAGTTAACTGAGTGCCATCACCCTGTGCCATAGTGCGAAGTTAACCAAGTGCCCCACCCTGTGCCACAGTGCGAAGTTAACTGAGTGCCATCACCCTGTGCCACAGTGCGAAGTTAACCAAGTGCCCCACCCTGTGCCATAGTGCGAAGTTAACCAAGTGCCCCACCCTGTGCCACAGTGCGAAGTTAACTGAGTGCCATCACCCTGTGCCACAGTGCGAAGTTAACCAAGTGCCCCACCCTGTGCCACAGTGCGAAGTTAACTGAGTGCCATCACCCTGTGCCACAGTGCGAAGTTAACTGAGTGCCATCACCCTGTGCCACAGTGCGAAGTTAACTGAGTGCCATCACCCTGTGCCACAGTGCGAAGTTAACTGAGTGCCACCACCCTGAGCCCCTGTGGACGCATGCTAGCAAGACACTGTTCTCATCTACCTGAAGCCGTGTGTACTTACGTCGATGTTCTTGTCGCTACACAGGAAATGCTGCGCCACGTGCTCGGGCAGGATGTTGGCCAGCAGCTTGCGGTTGTACGCCTCCAGGTGCTCCATCTCCTCCTTCTCATCTGCGTCACAACACACATGTCAGTCATGGCTGTGGTCACCAAAACCTCTGATGAGACTGATTGTCAGACTTTTGGATCTTAGGAAACAGCTGTTTTTTCATGAAAAGTATGTTGGTATAATATTTTGTTGGTCAAGTGCGAGTAATCCATAAAAAATCGTAAATTAAACCATGTTATTTTCAAATCTGGCCAGATATTTTTGGTCCTAACAAGATACGACATTCTTCTGTCCTGAACTGAGTAGATAGATATTTATAAAGCAAGACATGTCTGATTTTGAATTTTATGCATTCTAAGAGGAGCCAGATCTTCCTAAAGCTACGAGGCATCCTATATTTTGGCGGTGCGTGTCTTGTCAGATACTTTTGGTGTACCTGTCGACGATGTCATTTTGTCGCTACTTTTATATGCCGTCCACAGATGATCATTATCTTATTGATACCAAATATGAATGAATGAATCATGAAATCAGATATTATTGCCGAACTGTCCATATTTTCGCTGGTGACTGTACCTAAGGATAATTTAATTACCATTAGCCTGTAGTTTCCAGATGAAGTCCAGTCGGTACGTGCTCTCTGTCTGGTGGGAGTGCAGCAGCAGCGCCACAGTGGCACCAACAGCAATGACGATGTTGGTCCACTGCTGGTTCCAGTCCAGGCCACAGCGGTGTCTACGGAGACAATCCACCAATTCATAGTTAACAAGCCATGTGCTCGATGGGATTTCCCATCGATCGGGTTTTTTTTAATCCGTTATTGAAAGGAACCCAGTTCTTAATAAATAATTACAATCTAGCCTATAAGCAATTTGATCTATCTTAATTTTTTGTTCGTGATAATTATTTAAAAATTTAGAATAGTGATGATTGTATTATAATTATACAAGTCCGTTCTACTTTCTTAGAGTCTGATGATAAGAACATTTCTTATGATAAGAACATTTTGTTCATGTGTTATTAAGTGTGTCATTGTCACTAAAATTTCTACACTTTTAAAACTACACTAACTTAAAAGGTTTTGTTTGTTTTAGGTTATACCTATTTGTATAAACTGTCATCCATTTTACCTGTCATCCTATCAACCTTTCAATGTATTATACCCCTTGTACGGAAATTAGCGGGGTTTAGAATAAAAATGCAGCGGGCACAAGTTACGTGTATGAGTTTTGATTTTATAATGAGAACCAAAACAATTCAAAATTTGTATGACACTTAACAAAAGGTGATAGTTTAGCACGGATAAATGACTTATTGCTAACACAATTGCGCAGGCGCTCCAACATGCCCCCGGGCGTTGAAAGTAGTGCTTTCAACCAGACTCCGATTCTGAAATGACGGGTAGTGGGCATATCCTGTTGAAGGCTCTCCTGATGACTCCATTTGAGGTACGAATATCCGCCACACGGGCTATTCCATCAGAACCTGGGTGGATAGCAACAATTCTTCCTAGTCTCCACTTCAGGGGTGGGAGATTGTCCTCTTTGACGACCACCAGGGAATCCTTCTTCCAGCCATCCTGACATGAACGCCACTTCGTCCGCTGCTGCAAATCCGCAACATACTCTTTACTCCATCTAGTCCAGAAGTGCTGGCGCAGCTGCTCAATGCGTTGATAACGACTGAGATGGGTTACAGATAGATCCGCGTAACTTTTCTGCGGCAACGAAGTCAGTGGCCGGCCGACGAGAAAGTGACCTGGCGTCAGTGGAGTGCAATCGGCAGGGTCTGAGGACAGCGGCGTTAGTGGGCGTGAATTTAATATTGCCTCAATTTGGGCTAATGTGGTGTTAAGCTCCTCGAAAGTCAACTTACATTGTCCCAACACTCGCTGTAAGTGGTATTTTGCGGATTTGACACCCGCCTCCCAGAGACCGCCAAAATGTGGAGTATACGCGGGAATGAAGTGGAAGTTAATTCCATCATTAGCAATACTTCCGCTCAGAGACTCGGAATTAGTTTTTAAGAACTTTGATAGTTCGTTATACGCACCAACAAATGAAGTACCGTTATCGGAATATATGTGGACGGGCTTGCCTCTTCGCGAAATAAACCTATTTAATGCTAATAAATAGCTATGACTAGTCAAATCACCCACCAGCTCCAAATGCACAGCCTTTGTGGTGAAACAGATAAAAATTGCAATGTACACCTTGACGAGTCTACATCCACGACCTTGACGACTAGCACTCAATAGGACCTGCATAATCAACGCCAGTGCTTTCGAACGGGTGCCCTCCTGGAAGAAGGCGCTGTCGCGGCAGGTTGCCCATCAATGGAGTAACCACTTTACCCTGCATACGTCGGCACAGAACGCATCTATGATAGCAGGCCTTTGCAAAATTTCGGCCTCCTATAGGCCAATAGGATTCTCTAATCGATGCTAACAATAGCTGAGGGCCTGCGTGCATTAACCTTTTGTGTTCAAAATCAAATAATAATTTAGTGAAGCTATGAGTGGACTGTAGAATTATAGGGTGCCGTTTATTATAAGTAAAATCAGAATTATCAAGACGTCCTCCGACACGCATTAGATTTAGACATGGGTAGCTCATGAGCGAGTGATAGAAAAGAATTAGCTCTGTTCGATGGACGCCGCTCTCGCTCACTCGCTCGCTTGCTAACAGACTCACTAGCTCAGTACCTACTTCAGCGAGACACCGATGGCCGACCGAAGTCACCGGTCGAATGGCTCATTCGGCTCGCTTCGGAATATTTTGGATCGCATCGTTCGTTCTTCCAACATTACCTAGCAGCTAGCATTGACTTAAAGTAGAAAATACTTTGGCATATTATAAAAAAAAACTGCATTTTTTATTTTTTTGCGTATTGTTTACGTAAAGTCATAACATTATATAAACAAACAGAAAATCTTATTTAACTTAAATCCCAACTTCCAAAGAGCTATTGACAATGACTGTTGAGCGAGCCAAGCCGTTTCCTTCGACGCACGTGCAGCTTGAGTCAAATGAGCTAACAGTCGGCGTCTGAGTCACTGAGCTATAGAAGACTTTAGAAGAGCTAGTGAGCTAGAAGAGTGATATAGCTCTTTAGAGTGAAAGTGCTAATCACTCTTTTTCTTTTCAGTGAGCTATTTCGCCCATGTCTAATTAGATTGTTTTCATCTAAATACACATTAAACTTTAATAGGACGCTCTTTTTTGGTAAACTTTGTTTATTTAAAAGTAATTTATGTTCGGGAAATGATTCTTGTTGACTTTTATAAATTAATATAATTAATGCCTTTGTTAATTCTTCATCTGATAAATATTTACTAGCAGGCGATTGGCGTTTACATAATTTGATGAAACGCAACACAAAAGCCATGGAACGTAAAAGTCTTAAATACTTAGAAAAACGTTTAAAATCTATAACGAATGCCTTCTCATTAGTGTCAAGAACAGCACTTAATGATATATCAGGTCGAGTTTCAGGGAGTGAACCTAATTCTACACATTTAAATTGTGAAGGCCAACTACATAAGTCTTGTTGGAGAAAGTCAGGACCAGACCACCACATGTCCAAGCCCTGCAGATGAATAATATCTATCCCACGAGATATTAGGTCTGCTGGGTTCTTATCGGTTGGGACGTGTCTCCAGGTACAGTGATCTGCCTGATCTAAGATTTCAGCGACGCGATTGCGTACAAATGGCTGAAGCCTTGAAGGTAGTATCTGTAGCCATCCCAGCACGATGGTCGAGTCAGTCCAACAAAATACGCGAGAGAACTTAAGCCGAAGGGAGTTCAACACCTTCTCATACAGACGAGCTCCCACAACCGCGCCACACAACTTCAACCTGGGAATTGTGGTAGGTTTAATTGGCGCCACTCGACTTTTGGACATAAGTAACCGAACAATGCATTTACCTTCGTCATTAATACTGCGTACATAAACGCACGCACCATATGCGCGCTCAGACGCGTCCGTGAATATATGGAGTTCTAACTCCCGGTATGAATGACACACGACAATTCGAGGAATACGAACTTCATTTAAAAGAGACAAAGATTTAATAATAGTCTGCCATTGTAAATTAATTTCAGTAGGCAATGGCTCATCCCATGACAATTTCTCGACCATTACGATCATATAATTTAATTAATGCGGTTGACATTAACACATCATGACTCACACTTCTGTGTCCAGATGTGACGTTAGCCGACAACGTAACATTATTTGTCTCAGTCATCGAAGACGTCGAAGCCGACTGTGGCGACAAGTTATCAGACGAGTTATTTTTTACATTATTATTACTATGTGCACTAGGTTTAAAATCAGCGATATGAATTAAAGTATTATGTCTACGTTTACAAAGCTTACAACCTGGCCTCTTACAATGGTTCGCGAAATGACCCGAACGAAAGCAGTTATAACAAACCTTGAAACTTGGCAGCATTTTAATACGTGCTTCGTTACTTAGTGCGAGAAACTGCGCACACTCACCTAAATTATGGTCACCTTTGCATTTGGGACAGACTTTTGTACCTGACTCTAAATAAGAATTATTACCACTTTGAACGGTAACCATAGACTTCAGCTTAGCCCCTGATTTATTAATAGATTGTGACTGATTATTACGAGACAACTCTAAAGTTTCAACTAGCTCGGCGCGCTCACGTATGAATTTAAGGAATGCATCGAAGGTAATCTTGATGTCTTTGTCTACGCGACCTTTGCACTCCTCCCACTCCCGGAACGTTCTGCTGTCTATGTAAATTAAAAGAGTATCCCAATTTTTAACGGGTTCCCCTAATGTGTCTAATGCTCGTAGGTGTTTTCTTATTTGGTCAACTAAATTCTTTAAAGTGACAGAGCATTCTTTTGTAATGGTCTCCATGTTGAAAATGGCTGAAACATGATTGTGGATTAGTAATCTCTTATTATCAAATCGTTCGCATAGTACGTTCCATGCCACAGAGTAATTATTAGCAGAAAACTCGATCGACTGAATCACCACGGCAGCAGCACCCTCCAGAGACGTTCGTAGGTAGTGGAATTTGTTGATTTCGTCTATAGCGTCATTGCAATGAATGAGACTCGTAAAAGTGTCGTGAAACTCCAACCAGTTATTGTAAGATCCACTAAACTTTGGTAATTGAATTGTGGGTAACTTAACTGGCTTATAACTACTACCACAATTACTTTTATTGCTACAAACAGATGCATTATCTTTATTATTATAACTGTTTAAATAATCCTGAGCTTTAGAAAGTGCTTTAAAATACAGCGACTCAAAATCGGAACGCTCAGAAAACTGTGCTTTGATATCATCCACAATACATTCCATACGCAACTGTACCTCATCATATTGTTGGTATAACAATTCCTTCTTGCCTATGCGCAGCTGTAGTTCCGTTACATCGGAGCTAGACAATATTTTTGCATCCAGTGCGTCTAAATAATTAACAAAGGCGGTTAATCGGCCTTTGAAGCTACCTCGCTTCCTTATTAACTCCCTTTCCTCGGTCATTCCTGGAGGCGGGTGTAAATCTGGAATTTATACAATTGATGTGTAAATAAACATTAATAAGTAAGTATCTACGTACTGTATATTAATCTTTACTGATGTACAGATGATAACTATACTGATTTGAATGATTCAATTACCACTGGCAATGACTACCTATGTACCTATCTAAAATGTAATACTTAACTCGTTTAATTCTTATACAAACTCAAATGACTTTCAAACTTTAATGAAGGTCAACACAATAACTTACTAACGCGGTAATTAACTGTAATAACAGTAAACAATTATCAATATCTAACACTCTTAATATTATGTCGTTACTAAATAGAAATACGTACCTACCTATGCATATACCTATATGAATCCTTAAAATGACCTCTGACAAAGAAAATTTAATTGAAATAATGTACTATAATAAATCAACATTTCTATACTTTAATAATATGTTTTTTCAACTTAATTGATGCTAACTTAACAATAAAATATTATTGCTATTGACTGCCTTAAATCACAATGCAAACGGGCTGGTACACATTTTCGATCAACTAATTAGTTACACATAAAAATCGGTAATAAATAGGACTAACCTTATAACTCCTTAATTGGCGTTATATACTACCTGATTGAGTGTTGGGTTACGATATTATAAATTATTGAACTTAACACCGTTTAATATCCACAAACCACACTGCCGGTTATTAACCTCAAAGTCAAGTCAAGGACGAGGTTTGGTTTTTCGGTAAATCCACTGTTTATTCCTTGTTCTTCCAAATATAAGTTTATGAAGTAGCAGATCCACGCTATTTTATTCAATCCGGTTCGATGGACCAATATGTACGGAAATTAGCGGGGTTTAGAATAAAAAAACTTCCAAAAAAACACCACAAAGTGAAAAATAACTTTAATTTCGGAAGTCGGTGTCTTTGGAGCTGTATTTGAATTTTTGTCACCGCCTTCCGAAATTAAAGTTATTTTTCACTTTGTGGTGTTTTTTTGGAAGTCGGTTGTATTTTTTTTGGAAAAAGTTTTTATTTTTCACTTTTTAGTGGTTCACATGTGTTTACCCCTTCACAGCATACCGGCGTGATGTTATGTTATGAACTGGTGTAAGCAATAGACAGAGATGAGATTTCAGCAATCCCTGTCCATTTGCTATCATTTATTGAGGAGTTCCGTTGCCTATCTCCAAAGTTCTTCATCAAATCTTCACCAAATTGAAATGAGACCACTCCGAGAAAGTATTCTTCCAAAAAATACCTAAATCGCTTTGTGTGCCTATAAAATTTGAAGACTTATCTCTATTTCTCCAGGATCCCATCATCAGATCCTGACTTGATGATCATGGGACCACCTGGGAAGTATACCCTTTCATACAAAAAAAACAAAATCCAAATCGGTCCAGCCATCTTCGAGTAATCGGGGAACATACATAAAAAAAAATAAAAATAAAAAAAACAAAAAAAAAAGGTTCCGACGAATTGATAACCTCCTCCTTTTTGAAGTCGGTTAAAAATGCAGCGGGCACAAGTTACGTGTATGAGTTTTGATTTTATAATGAGAACCATGACAATTAAAAATTTGTATGACACTTAACAAAAGGTGATAGTTTAGCACGGATAAATGACTTATTGCTAACACAATTGCGCAGGCGCTCCAACACGCCTTTAGGGACGAATTTCCAAAAATCCATCACTTTTTCACGTTTTTGCTGTCATTGGTTGTCTGTGACGGTTCGGTCGGCGGCTATCAATTTGACGTTGACACTTTGCGATCTGAATTTTTCCTAGAGACATGGCTGTCTAGCTTTATTTTTTTAATCTGTCTAAATCCCGGCTAGTGTCAGCCTATTGATGCCATAAACTCCAAAAAGGGGGCTCCCAGGACGAGATGACACAGGAATAATCCTTCATTTCTTTGGTAAGATTCAATTCTTTCGGACTGATAATTAGTCAGCGTGCCGCGTGTGCATTACGATTCTAAATTATTGTTTCAGGCTTCCATATGGACTCTCGTTCCCTTAAGTGACTGATGAGTGGGAATCCCAAACGACTTGTGTATTCACCCTCTTAAAATTTTGTTGCAGCCGGACTAACGCGTCTTTTTCTAAGGATTCTTTTTCCAGGGATATTTTTTCGGGGAATTTTCTCCCAGGAGTGTTCTTCCTAAGAGATTTTTATCAACCTTCGACGCCACGATCCTGGAGGTTTAAATTAACCTATTTTTATCAACCTTCGACGCCACGATCCTGGAGGTTTAAATTAACCTATTTTTTTCTTTCCTATAAAACCAAAGGTGCAATAATAATCATTTACCCCAATAATATCATTTAACTTAATAATAATATCATTTAACTTAATAATAATAATTTAACTTAATAATAATAATTTAACTTTTTATAGTAATAGTAACGATAATCCTTAAAATAGTTTACAATTATTTATCTTAAGCTACTGGCTTATGAATGAGGTATTAGCAAGGGTATGTCCATTGTCTTAGTATCTTAGTTTTCAGCTACCTTTGGCAGATTAAAAGTCTGACTCTCCGAAGTGTTCTATCTGGCAAGTTATGTTTATTTAAAACATACAGTGTGCATCTCCAAGGCGCCCGAAATGCTTTTATTGTTTTATTTTTATCTTTATAATAGGAGAACACACAATCTGTACACATTTTACATCACATTGGACAAGCTCCTTTTACATTCTTTTCACCATGTTACACAGATTTTGCGTAAATATTCCACTATGCCAACTTTTTCTTATTTTTTTTAAAAACGCGAATCTGTTTCGTTTCATCACAATCAGCCTATAAAATCCCACTGCTGGGGCACACGCCTCCTCTCTGCGAGCAGCAAAAATTTTCGGTTAAAAAGCATTGTCAGTGCAACTTACTTACATCTCCTGAAAATAGAAAAGGAGTAAGTTGGCACAGTTACGGTAGAAACAGAAAAAGAGGATGATATGATGACATGATCAACGCTAGGCTTCATACACCCCAATTGTTAAGGGAAACGTGTTGACATAAACATTACTTTAGGCATTTAAAATTGCTTTGAAATAAGATTGAATTTTCTTTGGCTCAATCAGCGGTAGGTACGACAACATTCATCATTTTTGAAAAAATATACTTATATAAAAAAATACTCAAATCGATTCAGTTGTCAATTAAGAACCAAGTACTTTCAGGTCTTGCGTCTATTCTGTTACACCTTGTTCACGAACATGACACGTGGAACAGTGCCATTCAGCTCAAACATTTTGAAGGGAACCGAATGATCCACCAAACGCGCCACCATCAGCGAGACGTTAGAGTGCGCATGACATAGTTAGTGAACTACTCACTGGTAGTCGTAGTATTGCTGGAAGACAAAGTGCTGGTGCGTGGAGACGGCGACGTAGGCGGCGGCGGTGAGCGTCAGTAGGATGAGCTTCACCACGGTGTTGAGGATCTGGTGCACCGCACACAGGAACATGGCCAGGAGTGTCAGTTGCAGGTAATGCTGGCAAACACACAAATATAGAAAGCTCATAGAAACCGTTATTATCCATGGACATACACCAGAGGTGATGAAGAGTGCGGTGGTGCAGAATTTTATAATGCGTGTGTGTATAATACTTATGTAGGTAAGTTTTAGTGTTTGTTCCCATTACGCTTTGCTTTATTTTTATGCGCAATACCAGCGTTCCTTGTTCAGGCGGGGCAAAGAGTACATGGACGATTTCACTCTGGAGTACACACTTCAGTTGCTCGCTTTGATAAGCCATTTTAATTTTATCATGCAAAATCGTCGTTTAGGTAGACACATTGACATTGATACACAAAATACAAAAAAAAAACAAACAACAACAAAATTATTATTAATATTTACTTTGAAAGTGTTAACTATTGTGAATATGTGGACTAAGAGGGTATTTTTTTTT
Source organism: Antitype chi (assembly GCA_947359405.1). Taxonomy (NCBI): domain Eukaryota; kingdom Metazoa; phylum Arthropoda; class Insecta; order Lepidoptera; family Noctuidae; genus Antitype; species Antitype chi. Next base: position 587,116 of record OX375807.1, read on the forward strand.
CCTTTGTGCGAAAAATAAACCTAACAATTAGGATCAATTCGTTGTTCGTCCATCCAGGTATCTGTCTGTCAAGACCATTTTGCTCAGGAACGCGTGGAGGTATCAAGTTGAAATTATTATCAAATATGTAGGTCTACGGTCCCTTAGAGCTCTTTTTCTTTCTCAGTTAGTTTTAATGATGGTCCGGCTATTGAGTACTTTATGTGTCCTATCCAAATGTCCTTTCATTGTAACGTTCGGCGAGTCGTTGAGGTCCTTAAGTTCTGAATTGTGCTACACGACTACCTACTGACTAATGCTTTCATTGACTTAACTGGTGGTTCAAACCAGTGTGGTTCGTTCCTCAAAATACCATTTCAGACACTAATCTGCATGGTCCTCACATGATCTGGCCAAGACTATGTCTGGTCATTGAAAGAGACTTTGGCCCCTGAGTTTGTTTCGCCATTTCTTCTGAGGGGTAGTCAGATAGGAAATGTCGACTCCATCTTGTTTTAAAACTATTCATTTTTTAATATGACGTGTAAAAGTGATTCCGATATTTTCTTATTTACAGAGTTCATAGATTCATTTTAACACCAGAACAAGATTAGCTTTTTGACGAAATTGTGGTTGACTATCGTGGTGTGAGATCTCCATAGGCTTATGAGAAAGTTCATGGGCGCACCGGGACCTAGAACTGTGTTGGTGTGTGTGTGGGGGGGGGGGGGGGTGAGGGTGTGTGTATTTTACCTCATTCATGTCATATGGGCAGTAGTCGAAGTCGTCTGCCTGCACGAGCGTTCCGTTGCCACCGAGCTGGCACGCCGCGGAGATCACACCCTCCACCTGCGCCACGTGACACGGTCAGAGCCAGTTAACATCTCTAATATTTTCAAGATAGATTCTTAGACTTTTTAAGATATATCTATACATGTATGTACCTATATTTGAATAATAAGCGATATTAAATCTATATTGAATATTCATTCGTGTACGATTCAAATGGCATAACATATATTGAGCGTAAGCCCACGTTCTCATGTAACGTAATCGTGGCGGGATTTTTTCGAGCACTGCTGCCGAGAGTTCGAAGAAATAACACTGATGCCGAGAGAAAATCGAAAACTGTGTTTTTTCGACGCATTGTGACTCACGCGCTACGCTCTGTTGGACTCTCAATGGTTTAACACAGAGAGTTGAAAAATCAGTGCGCGAAAAAGTCTCGCCGCCATTTTAAAGTTACATTTAACGGTTAATTAACCGCAATTTTGGGATCATATTAAAAATTACGACGAGGACACTGACCATCACTAGCTGGATCTGCATGACGAAGGCGGTGACGACGATGAAGGACACCAACTGCGACAGCGTGCGGTTGTTGTGCACACGCTGCGACACGCGGCGCACGCGCTCTCCAGCATGCTGCACACACACAGGCGTGTTAGGACATGTGCATTTTGAGCTCATTCGTATTTTGTTTTTAGCTGAAAAATTAAATGCAGCTTCGGATTGAGTCTTATTTTCGGCCGAAAACGAAAATGATAAAAAAATGAAAAATATTGTTAATATTTTTACACCTAGTGAGAGAAAGAGCAAATATAGGCTTTAAATGAAATATCATCATTTGCCTTAAATTAAATATCATCATTTGCCTAGCCTTTTCCCATTTACGTTGGGGTTGGCTTACAGTCTAACCGGATGCAGCTGAATACCAGTATTTTACATGGAGCGACTGCCTATCTGACTTCCACAACCCAGTTACTGGGTAATACGATACCCCTTGGTAAGACTGATTGTCAGACTTTCGGAATTCTGACGACCCGTAAATAAAATAAAACACACAATTCCATTAGGGGCTACAACTTTTCTTGTATTCATTGATAATATTGACACAGCAAAATTTATGAAAAAATCATGCTAGACCAGATGTTGCCACATTTTAGCTGGAATGGGATTTTACATAGTCGACAGTTTGATTTCACGGAAGGTAAGTCGACGACTGATGCGGTAAAACTCATCAGTCACATTTTGGAATACTGGGAGAATTCCCAGGATGCAATTAGCATTTTCTGTGACCTCTCAAAAGCGTTTGACTGCGTTGACCACAATACACTGTCTACATCTGTAAATGACACCGCTACGGAATTCGAGGACTAGCTGCTGATCTGATCTTGTACTTTCCTATTTATCAAACAGGCAGCAAAAAGTAAATGTTAACAGGGCGACTTCCACGGGGTCTTTGAGGGGGGGGGGGGGGGGGTGAGCGTGCCGCAAGGTTCAATTCTTGGCCCTTTTTTATTTCTAGTTTATATTAATGACCTTCCTTACCTGATGGCTAACTTCTCGGATATAATTTTATTCGTTATAATCTTTTACTCAATGCGAACAAAACTAAATGTGTTGAGTTTTCGTTATCAAATGTACCCCAAGCAGGTCTAAATTTAAAATTAGATGGCAAGAAACTAGATGCTATTTCGGACACTGTATTTTTGGAAATTACTTTAGATTCAAAATTACAATGGGGTGTCCACATTAGAGCTCTTTCAAGCAGATTAAGCTCAGCTGCTTACGCAGTAAGAAAAATAAGGCAGTTGACTGATGTCGCTACATCAGTCAACTGTCAACAAACTTTGCTTATTTTCACAGTATTATGTCATATGGTGTTCTGCTGTGGGGATCGGCAGCTGACGTAGATTCAATTTTCATTTTACAAAAGAGGGCAATCCGCGCAATCTATAAAATGGGGCCTCGCGAGTCTCTTAGAAATAAATTCAACGAAATTGATATAGTAAGTCTGCCTTCTTTTTATATCTTATAAATATCATGTATGTTCGCAAAACTTCGGTCATTTAAAAAAATGTATGCTGGGACACAGTAGAAGTGAAACTTCATCGGACAAGTGAAACAAGTTGAAAAACGAATCGCAACGGACAAGTGGAAAAACGAATGCCAACGGACAAGTGGTAAACGAATCGCAAAGGACATGTGGCAAAACGAATCGCAACAAAATTTTAACTTGAAGTTTTACGGACAGATTGTTAATGTACTTGTCCAATTTGAAAACCTGCCCGTAAAACTTAACCCATAATCTAAATACACGTAGTAAACATGAAATTGTGATTCCAAAATTTAGATTAACTAAAACTAGCAAGTCATTTCTAATAAACAGTATCCGCTTCTATAACAAGTTGCCAAAGTCGGTTACAGAACTTAGCGATGGAAAGTTTAAAACTCACATCAAATGTGTCCATATCAAAAAAGCATATTAAACGTGTCCTTATTAAAAAACTACGTTGAATATAGGGAAGTTTGGCATTAATTCCTTCTGCACATGTGGCTTCCCTGGTATTTCAATAACAGCATAACTATGTGAAAGTCAGTTAACACACTGCCTCCCAAATTTCAATGTTATTTTTTACAATGTCTGACATATTCTCGTCATTATTTGACATTAAACATCAATTCTAATAGCTACTCTATGAGATTGTCATAGAAAATATGTCACTTGGTTTAAATAGATTCATTTTATTTATGGCGATTCTTTTACATAGTGTGAATGAAAGAACGTTGAGGCCTTGCAGACTGTAGATTTGTAGACGATTTTCTATTCTTTATTTTCATTCCTCTAAGTACCTGGTACTTATTGACAGGCCTGCACTATCCTCCCATACCTACTATCACTGTAATTTGAAAACATTGTAAAATCCAATTATTTTTAAAAGAGTAATCGTGGCGTTTCTTGCCGGCTCTTCTCCATAGGAAGCGAGAAATTGGAACCGTGCACCTAGCTTCTGACGTTTCAAAAGTGCTCTGCAGGTTTATGTGAAAAAAAAGGAAAACGTATAATCATTTACTAATATTTTGAACTTATGACACAGGCCGAATGACGCACGACAAATCACGAACTTCTAATTTTTGGCTTAAGCTTCGGTTGGTTTATGGCCGAAAACTAAAATATGGTCGAAAACAATTTATTGGCCGAAAATGGCTGAAAACGAAAACGAAGCTTCGGTCAGTCACTAGTATTACGTCATATTAACACTCACCTTGAAGTCCAGGCAAACCACCAGGTACGTGCAGGATGTGATGATGAGCCCAGCTACGGCGATGCTCACGATGCCCAGCAACGACCTGGACACAGCACACACACGCTATATTATGAAAGTCAAAGTCAAATAATTTATTTCAAATAGGCAAGGCACTTTTGAACGTCAACAGTTAGGGTGACCTGTCCAACAGTTAACTACTACTCGTACACAATTAAACATGCCGATATTTGACAAACGTGACGTTGCTATTTCATGCAACCGTGCGATTTAGATGTCAAAACGGCCCCGCTCCGCTGTTTGCAGCGAGCTAGCGCGGGCGTCAGTTGTGTGACATAAAACTTTGTGTTTTTAATGAAAAAAGTTAAAAAAATAACGTGATTACTTTTCTCTTCACATCATTTGGTTTGATAATACAATCATCATTATTTATCGGCTGTGTAGACTGACTAAACATGCTTTATTTAGTATAGGTATTAAGTGCGTCGTGACGCATTCTTAAAAGTGAGGTTTAGTTTAACGGGTTTGGGAACAGGGTGGTCTACAATTAACCAAATGCAGTTGTTAACAGTTATATGTGTTGTTAAGCATGAAAGTGCTTCAAATATTATATTTGATAAGTACAAAACCTAATAAAAGTTAAATTATTAAAAAAAAAAGTTCTAAAGCCTTGCTTGGATTTAAAAGCATTATTTTTTATAATTATGTTTCAAATCGAGAAGTCTGATTGATAATGTCATAAACATTTGAATTTGTTCGTAATTATTATAAGGAAAACATATATTTCGTGTAAATTTTGACAAAATTACCTATAATAACAAATAAAAGGTCAATTTAATAACATTATGGTGTTATTATTTCAAAATAAATAATTTATCATATTTAGTGATTAATTGTGTACCCCATGAATATCTGTTGCTCTAATAGGGTGAACACAGTTAACCAATTCTCAATTTTTTCTCCAAAATCGTAAGGAAAACAAACAGTCCTTCAATGCCAACATGTAGCTATTGAACCTGCCTTTTGATCAGAAAACATGTTTTTAATGAACAATGATGAGGTATGGTGGTTTGAATTTTATGTGGTTAACGAGTTACGCAATTAGGGTACAGGTCAGATAGGCCAAAAGGCAGTTTCGTATGGAGTAGAATGGGCAAGAAACTCCACCGTTACCTACTCTTTTAAAATGGCATGTAATGTTTCGTATGGAGTAGAATGGGCAAGAAACTCCACCGTTACCTACTCTTTTAAAATGGCATGTAATATTTTGTATAGGTACATATCTATATATCAATACGTGAAGCAAAAAGTTTGTACCGTTTTTACGAAAACTACGCGGCGGATATTTGACATAGTTGAAGTATATATGGAGAAGGAGTGCAGAAAGATAATATTTTTAGAAATTTCGTTTAAAAATTTAAATGAACTATGGTCGAATTTCGACTACTGGGCGACCACTAGTATTAATCCTTACTAATATTATAAACGCGAAAGTTTGTAGGTATTTAAGTATGTATGGAAGTTTGTTAGTCTTTCACGCAAAAACGGCTGAACGGATTTGAAATTTGGATCACAGATAGATTATAACTTAGATTAACACATAGGATACTTTTTGTCCTGGTGGTACGTTCCCGCGGGATAATTTCCGACTTCCACGCGGGCGAAGCCGCGGGCGGCGGCTAGTTAGGTTATTAGGTTGCGGGCAACAGCCCGTATTACCTATTGGTAATACGGGCTGTTGCCCGCAACTCCACGTCAAAGCGCGTATTTTGCACGCGGCAGCTAGTTCCTAATATTATGAATTGGTGAATAAACAATAATAATTATCTGGACAACAATATTTTATGATAGTTCTCCTACAAGTTTCAGTACACAGACTTGTTTGACAGACTTTAAAACATAATGCGTGCGATCGTGTGGAAGGAATCAGTTCACTGGCTCAGAACATTGCACTCAAAGCGCCGACGTCTTTTATAAACCTTAGCGTTTTACTAGGTACTTTAAATTATTTCAAGCATATAAAAAGACTACAAAGTGAAAAATAATTTTAATTTCGGAAGTCGGTGTCTTTGGTTTTGTATTTTCATCATTTTGTCAGCGAGTTTTAAAATTAAAGTTATTTTCCGTTTTGTAGGTACAGAGTTTTTTCTGACGTCGGTTGCTTTTTTTTCAGCTTCCCCGTTATTGATGTTTTCTTAGGTAAACATTTTTATTACCTTCTTGTTTTGATACCTACCTTCCCCACATAAATTCCTATACCTTCACCAGCGAAGTAAATACCAGAGACAGGAAATTATTGAAAAAATAAATACGTATTTTTATTAATAATTTATGTAATTTTATTTGACGTTCAAAAAGAGCTGACTCTCAGCCTAGTTTGAATAAATGACTTTTGATTTTGATTTTTTTTGATTTTGATTTTGAAGGTAACTCAAAAACCAGTAATCAGAACTCGACCAAATTAATATGGGACCACTTAGTAAGCCCTTACATAAAATATGTTTTCAAATAGCTGTATTATGACGGAGTTCTATGGTTAAATACCACCGAATTTAGAACCTCCTCCTTTTTTGAAGTCGGTTAAAAATAACAAGTTTTCCGTTTCAAAAAGATATCAATATATAATATGTAGATTACGACGAAATTGGGAATTAATTTAACATTTTCTTTGAATATATTTTCTATCCATAAACTAATTGGATATTTTTCGTTGTAATGTGGCAATGGTATCCAATAGGAGTGGGCACGCTGTATGAGTCATGTATCCAATAGGAGTGGGCACGCTGTATGAGTCATGTGGTATTGGTATCCAATAGGAGTGGGCACGCTGTATGAGTCATGTGGTATTGGTATCCAATAGGAGTGGGCACGCTGTATGAGTCATGTGGTATTCTACTATACTTACAGCTTGTAGGCGATGGTCTGAATGGCGACGCCGGCGAGGTAGATGGCCAGGGTGCAGATGAAATACACCTTCATCATGCGGTCACGCTCGGCAGTGTACTGCGAACAATACGGGCGTACGTCAGCAAACCGGCACAAGCGTCATTAGCGGCGACTCGGACCACTATGAGGACTTGTATCGTGACTCGAAACACTTTACAAGAAAAAAAACTGCGAGATGACTCTTAATAAAACATTACATAAACTCACGCCTTCTGCCTTGGGAGTCGGCAAAGACTACAGAACGCCACCTGCTACGATGCTTACATACTCCTTTTGCCTCGTTAATGTTCTTTCGACTGGTCACACACGCATGCCGGCTGCGAGCACTGCGCACCTGACCTTCCAGAAGAACATCACCTCTAAGGTCAGCTGTAAGTCCTGCTAGGGCGTTTCTCCTGGCGTTTCCACTCACATCTGCCTTGTAGGTAAATACCTTTTGCTAGTCGCCCTTCAGTCATCCTCTGAACATGACCAAACCATGTAAGTATACCCTTTTCAATTTGTGTCACTACATCTTCCGTTGCCATATCACGTCATTCATCAGCCTATCATTCATAGTCACACAGACTTTTAATAGGTTTAATGCTTAATATTTTTATTGCGTATAAGCTCACATGTCATGTCGTTGATCTTTGACAGTCGTTACGGGTCGTCAGAAGGTCTAAAGTCTGACAGCCAATTACCCAATAGGTAACTCGGTTGTGGAGGTCAGATAGGTAGTCGCTCCAAGTAAAATACTGGTACTCAGCTGCATCTGGTTAGACTGGAATATGACCGCAATATATGTAGTTGGGAGAAGGCTAGACTGATGATGAACAGGTACTACAGCTTTCCGTAGGTTTCATTCACCTTTGTTCTACCTATATCCACGGACCCGAAAACAAATCACTTCGTACTAGGTCCAATAGTTCGACGTAATAGGCCACATGGATGTACCCACACAAATACAATAATAGTTCGACGTAATAGGCCACATGGATGCATCCACACAAATACAATAATTGTTGGCGACGTCAAGTCACCATAGAAAATAAGGTTGATTATTAAAAATAAAAATGATTTCATAATTAGGTAGATATAAGTAAATTATTGTTGCATACCTAAACGTAGGGCTGGTTTTAATTTCCCATACTCTTAAGTCCATGAATACCTACAGATCAAATGTAATGCTAAGCCAATCACATAATTAGAATTTGAATTATCTTCAAAGGTACATGATTAAAGGCAAAACCCAATTAGAATTAAGCCAAAATACATAAGTACCTACCTGCATATACCTACAGTACCTAATCTGCTATTAACAAACAACCAAATCTGTTATGCGCAGTAAAATTAAAGCAAAGACGTAAACATTGGTAATATTCCACGAAGAATCGGCACGTGACCGGTTTTCCCACGATCCAAGTGAAGCTTCTCGAAGGAATCGGGCGCAGGTTTAAACTTGTCGAGAGAAATCGAGCTTACGCTTGACCATTAGGCTCCACCCCCTTTAATGTGACTGGTTTAGAACAAATGTTTGATGTCAAACATAACCGCTACTTGTACCCTAGTAGAAAACTACTTAAGGAAATTTCTAAGGAAAATAGTTTAGAATTGTACAGATTTTACTCAGATTAAAGTTAGTCGTCAATGAGACAAGTTATGTTCATATTAAGTTAGCAGTAATTCAGTATATTGTAATAGTTATTAGTGCGTGATTCAATAAATGTGAATAGTGGAATTAAAAAAAGGTGTTTCAATAGAATCCCCTACAATAATGGTCCTTCAGAAGCCGAATAAAAAGAACTGAAGCCTGAGTCTGAAGTTACGTGAAGATAAATCGCTGTTTGAAGATTAGCAGCGTTTTAAGAGAAGATCACGAATACCAAGAAAGCTATTGGTGAAGATCAGTTCTACGAGCCACGCACTAATCACGCCACGAGTCCTACGTGTGCTAAAGAAAATTGCTGGGAATAAACGACTAAGAAGATCGTCTATTCTCGAAGCTAGGACATCTAGGACGTCTAGAAAATACCGATTGGTGGCTACACGACCCGCTGAGTGAATAATTGCTGGGAGGTCGGCTACGAACTACGCCGCGCCCTCTCGAAGCCCCTGTATCACTTGAAGCTTTACGTGTGCTGCTGAAAGACCTAGGACGTCTAGAAAATACCGATTGGTGGCTACACGACCCGCTGAGTGAATAATTGCTGGGAGGTCGGCTACGAACTACGCCGCGCCCTCTCGAAGCCCCTGTATCACTTGAAGCTTTACGTGTGCTGCTGAAAGACCTAGGACGTCTAGAAAATACCTATTGGTGGCTGCACGACCCGCTGAGTGAAGAATATTGCTGGGAGGTCGGCTACGAACTACGCCGCGCCCTCTCGAAGCCCCTGTATCACTTGAAGCTTTACGTGTGCCGCTGAAGGAAATTGCTGGGAATAAGCGACTAGGAAGATCGCTTATTCTCGAGGCTAGGTATTCAAGAAATACCTATTTGTGGGAGCGCAACTAGCTGAGTGAAGAATATTGCTGGGAGGTCGGCTAGGAACAACGCCGCGTCCTCTCGAAGCTCGAATATCACTCGAAGCCCGGCGTAACCCTGTATAATAAGAACGTGTAGAATAAGTGTTAACGTGTGTATGTACTGTAAGTTCGAAGTGTGTGTACGTCTCTATAACATAGCAGTCTCCGCTAAGGACTTCATATAAACTCAGGTGAGTCATTGAACAATATATTGACATTAAGTGAAGTGAATAAGAATGATGACGCGAAGCCGCAAAGGAGACAGCACGCGCTCGACCACGGAAGAAGAGACTACGGAGACGTCAGCTACTACCTCCGAAGAGGTGACAGATACTAGCGCGGCTACCGAAGATACAACCATGGTCGAGGAATCTAATGTTACCTTAGTGGAGAAGAAGAAGAAGGCGAAATCTACTTCGAATAAAGCTATGAATAAGAAGAAAGAGCTAGAAGCCAGATTAGAGTTGGAAAAACTACAGCTGGAAGAAATTAAGCTGAAGACTAAGATGGCAAATACAAAGTTAGAATTAACACGTGTCAACGAAGAAGACACAGACTTGAGTGATAACGAAGAGGATGCTGCAACTAAGGCGGCTGCTGAAAAGGCCACTGAAAGGTGGGTTTCAAAAGCGAAGGAAGCGCAACCCGCAACGAACCCCACCAGTCAGTTGGCAGAAGCGATAATGGAAGCAGTCAAGTCCGCCACTGACAGCAAAGCAGCAACGAATACGCAGCACGCGCCGAAGTATGTCAGTGAGCTACATCAATTCGACGGTGATGCAAGAGACTGGATGGCTTTTAAAGCTACGTACAAAGACTCACAGGCTCTCTTCAGTGGAATCGAGAATATGGGAAGGCTGAGAAAAGCAGTAAGAGGAAAAGCCAAAGAGGCGGTGAAGTCCATTCTCTATACACAAGTGGATCCGGAAGAAGTAATGACTGCATTAGAACGTCGATTCGGGAGATCCACTTACCTAATAAGAAGCGAGATAGAAAACATAGAGAAGCTGCCTCCCATGTCAGAAGATGCAAGAGAGTTAGTGAGATATGCTGGAGCTGTGGCCAATACAGTCAGCGTTGTGAAACAAATGAAGAAACAAAGTTATCTGCACTCAAGTGATATATCGAATCGTATAATAGAGAAGATGTGTATTCTAGTACGATTCAGGTGGTACGAGTACAGAGCATCTAAAGAAGAAGATGATGAACCGATCCTCATTGGCCTTATGAACTTCTTCAATCAGATGGTAGACCAGTTCGAGATGCACGAGTTCACGGGAACCAGAGTGAAGAAGGAAGGAATGAGAAACCGAATAAGACCTTCAGGATCCCGGGGCGTGAACGCCGCTCGAGTTAAACGGCACGATGAGGAAGAATATTCATCATACGACGAGGATTCAGATAGAGAGCAAGACGAACAACAAGCTGCGACAGTATGTTCATGCAAGGACGACGCCAAGAAGCAAGAAAAGATAGTCTGTCCTGAGTGCGCTGGAGAACACGCACTGTTCAAATGCAAGAAGTTCGTCGATGCTTCTATAAAAGAAAGATGGGAACAGGCCAAGCGAGCCTTTATATGCTTCAAATGCCTGCTAGGACGGCACAGAAGGTTCAGTTGCAAAGCAAAACCGTGTGGAAAATGCAAAAGAGGTCATCATGTGATGTTACATTCAGAAGACTGGCCAAAGCCAGAACCACCACAAGAGACCCAAGCCATAGCATCAACGATAAATGCAACTCGAGCAATAGCGAGAGCCTACCTGAAGATCGTGCCAGTGGAGCTATGGGGACCAGAGGCCAAAGCAGAAGTATACGCCCTCATGGATGAAGGATCAACAGTGACCCTAATAGAAGAAGATATTGTGAATATGATTGGGGTAGAGGGTCCTGAAGAAGAACTGAGAATTGAGGGCGTAGGTGGGCATCGAATGAGCCAGAAATCCAAGAAGTTTGACATCAAGATTCGGGGAAGATTCGAACGGAACATGGAGAAAATGTCAGGATATACTGTCAAGAATTTGAACCTATCCCCCCAAGAAGTCAGCAATAAGGATTTAGAAGATTGCCCCCATCTAGAACAAATAGCAGAACAATTAAAATATCCGAACGCTCGTCCTACGGTACTCATCGGACAAGACAACTGGCATCTGATCGTGTCCCAGGAAGTGAAAGTTGGTGACCGAAGTAAGCCAGTAGCCTCCAGAACCCAGTTGGGATGGGTCTTGCATGGAACCAAGACGAGAAACGATACGGTGCGAATGATAAATCATCTTTCAACACCGCCAGGAAAAGATGATTATCTTGAGAAGATGATAAGAGATCATTTCGACATAGAAGCTCTGGGAGTAGCAGCAAAGAGACCATCTAGTGACATAGATCAACGAGCTCTCGATGTGCTGCATTCAACAACAACCAGATTGTCGGATGGAAGATTCAGCTCAGGTCTGATCTGGAAGACGGAAGACGAAAGTCTACCAGAAAGCAGAGTAGCTGCAGCGCGAAGATTAAGGGGAATGGAGAAGAAGTTCCTAAAGGACAAAGGATTCGAACAGAAATATGAAGAACAAGTTGAAAACCTGATCAAGAGCGAATATGCCGAGGAAGTAACAAACGAACCTACCTCTTCAAGATCATGGTATCTGCCTCATTTTGCCGTTGTCCACCCCCAGAAGAAGAAGATGAGACTGGTTTTCGACGCCGCAGCCAAATCAAACGGAAAATCTTTGAATGACGCATTGCTAGCTGGACCCGATTTACTACAATCGTTGTTCGGCATTCTGCTCCGATTTCGCCAAGAAGCAGTAGCCGTCGTCGCAGACATCAAGGAGATGTTCCTGAGAATAAAGATCAACGAAGAAGACAGAGACAGCCTTCGATTTCTCTGGAAAAACAAGGAATACAGAATGACATCCCTAATTTTTGGAGCCGCCTGTTCGCCGTGTACCGCCATATATGTAAAGAACAGAAACGCAGAAGACTTTATTAGTCGCTGTCCGGAAGCTGTTAAAGCAATAAACCGGAATCATTACATGGACGACTATATCGCAAGTTTCCCCGACGCGGCGACAGCTGCCAAAGTATCAAGAGATGTAAACGAGGTTCACAAGAAAGGTGGTTTCTTCTTGAGGGGTTGGGCAAGCAACGACCCTTCAGCAGTTGAAGAGTTCACCGACGATGAAACTAAAACAAATTCCATCGTACTAGGAGAACCAAAGGATCAAGTCGAGAAAACATTAGGACTCAATTGGAACGTTCAAGAAGACAGCCTTCATTTCACTCTGAGTCTACGCAATACTCCCGATGAAGCCAAAGAAGGAAGGCGCGCACCAACAAAAAGAGAAGCAACAAGCGCAGTAATGTCGGTCTTCGATCCTTTAGGATTGGCATCACCCATAACCATACAAGGAAAAGTAATGCTTCAAAACTTGTGGAGGTCCGGAATAGAATGGGACGAAGTATTACCTCCACCCAGAGAAGAGGAATGGAGAAAGTGGCTGGAAGATCTAAGAAAACTTGAAGATCTCCGAATTCCTCGCTGCCTCACATACGACGCGACTGAGGGGGAGCTGCACACCTTCTGCGATGCAAGCGAGAAAGCGTACGCTTGCGCGGTGTACTGGCGCTCTCAATTCCAAGACGATCGCGTGGAAGTGAAGCTGCTGACGGCAAAAGCCAGAGTGTCACCACTCAAGCCAACCTCAATACCTCGACTCGAACTACAAGCGTGTCTACTGGGAAGCCGCTTGGCTAATAATGCGAGCCAGGAAATGGATCTGACTACGACCCGAAGATACTTCTGGACCGATTCCAGAACGGCATTGACATGGATCAAATCAGACCCTAGACGATTCAAACCTTTTGTCGCACATCGCCTCGCTGAAATAGAAGAACTAACGAAACACAAAGAATGGCGCTGGGTTCCAACAAAACACAATGTAGCCGACGATGCTACCAGAGAAACCCCATCTAACTTCGATATAACACATCGATGGTTCGAGGGCCCAGCCTTCTTGCGTGAAGACCCCAGAGACTGGCCTACAGAAGAGAAAAAGGTCGCCGTCACCAACACAGGTGAGGAAAAACCTAACGCCATCACGTTAAGCGTTAGGAAAGGCATCCCTGTCATCGTGCCTGATCCAGCAAGATTCTCCAGCTGGACACGCCTGCTCCACGCGACAGCAAGATACCTACAAGTCATAGATGTCTTCAAGCGAAAGATTCAGAAAAAGGTGAATATCACCAAACTCATCATCAGAAAGGCACAAGACCCAGCCTGGAAGAAGATGCAGAAACAGAAAACTCAACGATCAGCAAAGGGACCAAGCAAAAAAGAAGTAGTCTTCTTACCAAAATCTACGCTCTACGTGGAAAAAGCAGAAAAGCTGCTGATAAGAAGAGCACAAGAAGATAGCTTCCCAAACGAACTGGCAGCCCTACGCAAGAAAGAAGACATCAATGCAATATCCAACCTGAAGAATGTGACGATCAAATTAGAAGACGGACTTATCAGGTTGTCCACCCGCATCGGAGCAGCCAAGTACCTAATAGCTTCATACAAGAATCCGATCCTGATGGACAAACACCACCGAATAACCCAGCTACTTGTGAAATATCTCCATGAAGCCTTCAATCACGGAAACCACAATACCGTGATGAATGAAGTCCGTCAGAAGTACTGGATACCATCTCTTCGAGACATGGTGAAGAAAGTAGCACGAGACTGTGGATGGTGTAAAATTCGAAAAAAGATGCCACAGCTCACACCGCAAGGAGACCTACCACCTGAGCGTCTGACGAAGACCAGCCCTCCTTTCACCTGCATAGGAGTAGACTACTTTGGACCCATGCTCGTCACAATAGGAAGACGTATAGAGAAACGATGGGGAGCATTATTTACATGCCTGACCACAAGAGCAATACATTTGGAACTGGCCACCTCTCTGTCAACCGACTCCATGATTCTCGCACTACGAAGAATGATCACCAGAAGAGGAACACCGAAGATCATCCTGAGCGACAACGGAACCAATTTCATCGGTGCAAATAAAGAGATTGCTGCTGCCATCGCGACCCTACCAGAAGAAACCAACAAGATGGGCATCGTATGGAAGTTCATCCCTCCTGGAGCCCCCCATATGGGAGGAGCCTAGGAAAGAATGGTGCGATCAGTAAAAGTCGCTCTCGCAGCAACACTTCACGAGCGGCAGCCTAGAGAAGAAATTCTCCACACATTGCTTCTAGAGGCCGAGCACATCGTAAACTCGAGACCTCTCTTCTCCGTTACCACCGATCCAGACGAAGAAGAAGCCCTGACCCCGAATCATTTTCTTATCGGGCGGTCATGCGGAGCCACACTCTTTGGCTCCTTTGATGACACAGAACTCATCGGTTCTCCCAACTGGAAGACATCCCAACGCCTGGCCGATCATTTCTGGTCAAGGTGGTTGCGAGAGTACCTACCCACTCTCTCGCCACGCTACAACCAAAGTCCTCATTATCAGGACCCAACATTGGGCGACATAGTCCTAATTGTCGACCACACTCTGCCACGCTACTCGTGGCCACGCGGCGAAATAATCGCCACTCATCCCGGACCAGACGGAAGAACCAGGATCGTCGACGTGCGAACAGCAGCGGGTATCCTGCGGCGGCCAGCATCACGTCTAGTCCTGATCGTACCTTCAACGTCGCCCCAACAAGATGAAGTGCAACGCACTAAGGGGGAGACTGTTGGCGACGTCAAGTCACCATAGAAAATAAGGTTGATTATTAAAAATAAAAATGATTTCATAATTAGGTAGATATAAGTAAATTATTGTTGCATACCTAAACGTAGGGCTGGTTTTAATTTCCCATACTCTTAAGTCCATGAATACCTACAGATCAAATGTAATGCTAAGCCAATCACATAATTAGAATTTGAATTATCTTCAAAGGTACATGATTAAAGGCAAAACCCAATTAGAATTAAGCCAAAATACATAAGTACCTACCTGCATATACCTACAGTACCTAATCTGCTATTAACAAACAACCAAATCTGTTATGCGCAGTAAAATTAAAGCAAAGACGTAAACATTGGTAATATTCCACGAAGAATCGGCACGTGACCGGTTTTCCCACGATCCAAGTGAAGCTTCTCGAAGGAATCGGGCGCAGGTTTAAACTTGTCGAGAGAAATCGAGCTTACGCTTGACCATTAGGCTCCACCCCCTTTAATGTGACTGGTTTAGAACAAATGTTTGATGTCAAACATAACCGCTACTTGTACCCTAGTAGAAAACTACTTAAGGAAATTTCTAAGGAAAATAGTTTAGAATTGTACAGATTTTACTCAGATTAAAGTTAGTCGTCAATGAGACAAGTTATGTTCATATTAAGTTAGCAGTAATTCAGTATATTGTAATAGTTATTAGTGCGTGATTCAATAAATGTGAATAGTGGAATTAAAAAAAGGTGTTTCAATAGAATCCCCTACAATAATAGTTCGACGTAATAGGCCACATGGATGCACCCACACAACTATAATAATAGTTCGACGTAATAGGCCACATCCCACACAAATATAATAATAGTTCGACGTAATAGGCCACATGGATGCACCCACATAAATACAATAATAGTTCGACGTCATAGGCCACATCCCACACAAATATAATAATAGTTCGACGTAATAGGCCACATGGATGCACCCACATAAATACAATAATAGTTCGACGTAATAGGCCACAATGGATGCACCCACACAAATACAATACAGGAGCCCGTTGCAACACAAAGTTGTGTTATTTATTCGGCGAAATGGCGCGCAGTTTAAGAAGCGGTGACTTTTATAAAATAATCTATCCGCAGCGAGGAATCCGAATAAATTGCAATCTCGTCTCGTCGTGTAAACGTTTCATGTATTTAATGGTCTGCGGCCGCCACCCGCTGCTCCGGCCGTGAAGTGCAAGAAGGCTCACGTCGTGCACGCTGGGCTATTGGTACCATCCGTCGTTAGGTATACGATTATTTATGAAATATACATTCTTCTATTTGGCCGTATTAAAGTCTATATGTAGACATATGCTGATGCTGTCGTGGTCTTTTCTTTAGAACTGTTTAAGACAAACAATCCCAAGATAGATTATATTCGTGTAACTTTAACGGTTTAGGAAGCGCACGCCCAGGTAGCTCTCCAACGGCAGGAATTTTTCCGACTCACTTAATATTTATCGTTGTACATATTGTGGCCAAATCACACTAAATCTTTATAAATTGTAGCCCATATGGTATTCTTTTATGTATAAGCTATATTTATTACTGTAAAATTTCATCAATATGCCTTCAGTACAGTCGACTAGACTGTGGCATCTTTACTTTCCATGAGCAACTTTACCAATGAGAACTATATAGGGTGACTGGTAATTAGTGACCGATATATGATTGTAGTCATTCATCATAACAAACAACTTTCCCAAAGAAACGATTTTCTCTGCAAATCAACCGCGATTGCTGCTATTGCATAAATATGCAGTGTTTTTACCCCAAGGATGATGACATTTCGAATTGGTGTAGGGTAGGTACTATAACTAAAAAGTGATAAATAAAAACTTTTTCCAAAAAAAAAAACCGGCTTCCAAAAAAACACTACAAAGTGAAAAATAACTTTTTCACCTCTCATGCTCTAAAAAGACAAAAATATAGCCCTACGAAGCGGGACTAAAGTGACCACTTTAGTCCCTAGGGAGTAAAAAGTAATTAGTTTTTTTAATTTCCTTCATGTGACATAGACAAACTCAAACAGCCAGTAAATATACTATTATCTGTGGAATGTCGACCATCTTCGTTGCGAAAATGTTGAGAGTTTTAGTTCCATGGTTTTTGTCAAGGTGGCGCCATGTGTTTTAAATCGTTAATCTGTGACTGGTTTATAAGAAAAAACTGACCGCGAAAATTTCAGAATTTTTGTCGAGTGTAAATTTGTTCGGCTTTAAATAAATTTATTAAGAATGTCCAGTGATAGTTGTGGTATATTATGTTCCTCGGTGAAGAGTTTGACGTCGAGCAAAGAGCAAAAGGCATACCTAATAGATATTGTGATTTTTATATTATTAAGTAATATTTATTAGGTAAGTACATGTTTTTGTATTAAATTGACTATTTTTCTCGCACTCAAAGTGAAAAGTACAGTTTCCACCTCGAGATTAAACGCCAACTTAATATACCCTCGGTTTCATTGACTCCCTCGCACGCTCGGGAGTCAAACCACCTCTGGTATATTATGGCTTCGTTTAGTCCCTCGTTATAAAATATACTATAATTTCGGAAGATGGTGACTTTGGATATGTATTTTAATTTCCATTTCACCAGTCACCGACTTCCGAAATTAAAGTTATTTTTCACTTTGTAGTGTTTTTGGAAGTCAGTTGTTTTTTTTCCGGTGCCGGACCACTTCGCATGTTCGAAATGAAATGCGTTAATTTAGAAGTTTAAAAAACTTTTATTTAAATATTTAAAACAGCACAACGTGCGCCATGACAAAGACAAATTTTCTAAGTATCTATATGTTCATGTGGACTTGAACATAGTTGGGCCAGGCCAACAATCAGAACCGCAGTAAACACAATAAGTAGAATTAATTAAATATAACAGTGATAAAAATGACATATTTTTAATTAATAGGTAGCGGACACAACTTTTTGACACTCCGTCTATAAATCTTATCATTAAATTTTACGTCAGCCACTCTAACACATTTATCATTTCCTGGATAAACTTTTATTATTCTAGCAATATGCCACATTAATGGTGATGTATTCAAAGGCTGCAAAGATTTTTAAGTTTGGAAAAAAAACTTTTAAAAAATCCAATTTTATTGGATGAATACAAAAAATTCATAGAACAATATTTAGCATTAGGGCATGCCAACGAAGTTGATATAAATTCTTATGATCTTAATAATGATTCTGTTTATTTTCTAGCACATTATGCTGTCTTTAACCAAGATAGTAAGACAACAAAACTGCGACTGGTTTTTGATGGAAGTATGAAATCTAAAAATAAAACTTCGTTGAATGACGTCATGCTGAATGGGTCTGTGGTACAAAGTGAGCTCTTTGATATTCTTCTTTTATTTCGAACATATTTATTTGTTTTAATTTGTGATATACAAAAAATGTTCCGTGGTGTTTTTATTAATGAGCATCACACTAGCTTACAGAACATACTTTGGAGGGATAATCCTAATACACCCATAAGTTGTTTGCAGTTGCAGACTGTAACATATGGGTTGAAAGCCTCTACCTTTTTGGCCACTCGATGCTTAGTAGAACTCGCAAATAAGCATAAGAATGACTTACCTCTTGCTGCACAAGCTATGCTTTCAAACACATACGTCGATGACGTACTTGCAGGTTGCGAAGATATAGAGCAACTTAATTTATTAAAAAATCAGCTAATTGAATTACTAAAATTTGGTAATTTTAAATTACATAAATGGTGTTCAAATCATCCTATAGTTTTAGATGATATCCCTAGTGAAAATAAATACTTTGAGGAAATTGACTTAAATAAGGCCAATATTATTAAAACTCTAGGATTAAAGTATGATGTTATAGCTGATAATTTCTATTTTCAGGCTCCTTTAACACAACCTAATGAACAAATGAACACTAAAAGAAAGATTCTCAGTTATATAGGGAAATTTTTTGACCCATTGGGTCTTATTAGCCCAATTATAATTGTTGCAAAAATGATCTGGAACTGTGGAGTATTAAGATAGGTTGGGATGATATTCTTCCAACAAAATATTCCCAGCTGTGGGAAAAATTTCTAAATAACTTAAATTTGATGAATAGGATTATTGTACCTCGGTACGTTCAATGTGACAATTTTTTATCGATGGAGTTAGTGGGGTTTGCTGACGCATCATCAAGGGCTTATGGTGCCTGCCTTTACATTAGGATTTTAAAGTGTAATGGGAGTGTTGAAGTAAATCTTCTCTGTTCAAAGTCACGTGTGGCACCTCTAGCTAAGGTACTTACTATACCTCAGTTAGAGTTGAATAGTGCGTTATTGCTTGCCCAACTCACAAAAAGAGTCAGTGATGTAATTGGCTCAAGATTTCCGCATTACACACGCTTGTACAGTGATTCTCAAATAGTACTAGCGTGGATACAATCAGGTAGAGTCAGGGCTAATACCTATGTGAATAATAGAGTTCAACAAATTGTCTCTTATACCGATAGCTCATCTTGGTATTATGTTCGCTCTGCCCAAAACCCTGCTGATATTGTATCCTGCGGGGTAGAGCCACAAAAGTTAAAAGAAAATAAATTATGGTGGCATGGTCCACAATACTTATTAAACCCAGATCTAGCTCATAAACAAGAAAGTTTTACTGAACCAGAAACAGTACCAGACAAATCTTGTCTTATAATTAATGTAGAGCCTTCTCTACCAACCTATTTATTAGAATTTTTTTCAAATATAAATAAGCTACAAGGCGTTGTCACTTATATGTATAGGTTTATAAACAATTCTCTGCGAAAAAACACAATAAAAGATAAAAATTTAACCCCTAAAGAGATACAACTCGCTCTGGAATTTATAATTCGTTCCATACAAAAAATATCATTTTCGGAAGAAATTAATTCAATAATTAATAATAAAAAAATCAAGTCCGGTTTGGCCAATCTTCATCCATTTATTGATGCACACGGTTTGCTCCGTGTGGGTGGCAGGCTGCAAAATGCAGGCATTCCCCAAGATAAAATGCACCCTATCATTTTGCCAAAACATTCTAATATAACTTCCTTAATCATTGAGAGAGAGCATTTACGATTATTGCATGTAGGTTCTAGGTTGGTGCTCAGTTCATTATCACAGAAATTCTGGATAATCGATGGCATACGAGAGGTAAAAAAGGTAGTGCATAAATGCTTGAAATGTTTTCATTTGAAAGCCGACACTGCTAAGCAGCTCATGGGTTCACTTCCAAAGGAACGAGTCACAGCAACTAGGCCCTTTCAGCATGTAGGTATCGACTTTTGTGGTCCTTTTAATTTAAAGGTATCAAGAATCAGGAAACCCCTCGTAACAAAGGGGTATATTGCCCTTTTTGTCTGCTTTGCCACTAAGGCCATCCATGTGGAAGTGGTATCAGATCTCACTACTGAGAGTTTTTTGGCATGTTTCAATCGTTTTATCTCCTAGAAGAGGCATGCCTACAAAAGTTTTTTGCGACAACGCAAAGACATTTAAGGGTGCACAAAATCAACTTAAAGATTTATATGAGTTACAAAACTCAAAGTCTCATAGAGACTCTGTGCATAATTTTTGTAAAAATAGTTATATTCAGTTTGTATTTATTCCTAGTTACTCACCGGAGTTTGGTGGTTTGTGGGAAGCGGGAGTAAAGAGTGTAAAACACCACCTTAAAAGAGTAGTAGGCACCTTAAGTTTAATCTATGAAGAATTTAACACAGTTGTGGTGCAAATAGAAGGTGTTTTGAATTCTCGAGCTCTGCTCTCTCTGAACCCAAATTTAAGCAAGTATTTAACTCCTGGTCATTTTGTAATTGGCACGGCTTTGTGCAGCTACCCTGAAGTTGATTTAACAGAAGTCCCTATAAATCGTCTACAATTTTGGAAGGTGGTTACCAAGCTTAAGCAAGACTTCTGGAAAACCTGGTCAAATGATTACTTGACTCAGCTGCAAAGTCGTCCCAAGTGGAAACATGAATCACCAAATATGAAAGAAGGTGATATTGTTCTGGTAAAGCATTTGAATACATCACCATTAATGTGGCCTATTGCTAGAATAATAAAAGTTTATCCAGGAAATGATAAATGTGTTAGAGTGGCTGATGTAAAATTTAATGATAAGATTTATAGACGGAGTGTCAAAAAGTTGTGTCCGCTACCTATTAATTAAAAATATGTCATTTTTATCACTGTTATATTTAATTAATTCTACTTATTGTGTTTACTGCGGTTCTGATTGTTGGCCTGGCCCAACTATGTTCAAGTCCACATGAACATATAGATATTTAGTTATATTTTTTTATATAGTTTAATTTGGTAAGTTTAGTAAAATAATCGTTCTTTTATAATCTTTTGTACATCTCTAGTTTCGTAAGTTGGCAACATTGCCTCCTGTTCTTTTACTTAGAAAATTTGTCTTTGTCATGGCGCACGTTGTGCTGTTTTAAATATTTTTTTTTTAAACTTCTAAATTAACGCATTTCATTTCGAACATGCGAAGTGGTCTTTCGAGCCGGATACACTGCCGCTGTCAGTTGTTTTTTTTTTTGGAAAAACTTTTTATTAAAAATATGTTTGGCGCATAAAAGTGATTGTAAACTACTTACATAAATCTTTTATCATAATGTGACGTGTGTTATACCCGTCGTGACGTGTGGCACTTCTGAGCGCTACGTCTAGTGTGGGGCGCCTTTAAATGCCGCGCCGACATGTAAATAATATGACATCCGCCGGTCATGGTGCCGGAAAGTCGCGTGAGATGGAAATTTATAAATTAAATTGCCTTCAATGGTGCAAGCTTTTAATATGACTGCTGCCAGACTGCGGCTTGTTATGCACACTCGTTCACGGAGATTACGGAGTGAGGGGAGGCTGACTGTCCAATCCTACTATCCTACTAATATTAAAAACGTTGTGAGGATGGATGGATGTTTGTCACTCTTATGAAAGAGTAACAAACATCCATCCATCCAAGCATGAGCAAAAAATGTTTTTTTGGCTGGGAAATCATCAAATAACTTCTCCCGCTCTAGGTGGAGCGGGAGAGCGTGTCAGACTTTTACCGACTAAAACCCACCCGTGTTCCTTCAGTTGCCTGTGTGCCAGAGGCCGCGGTATCCCTTGCTGACCCCACCATTTGGTGCAGACATATCTTTGAGGCGCGCGTGGAGCACAACTCGCCATCGACCCGGGCTTGGTCCTTACCGGACAGCGAGCTACCCATTACTCGCCGTCCGCAAGCCCGCGCCTACGGTGGCCGGGAATCAGCCTGGGATTCCCGACGCCCAGGGCGTCTCCCGCGGCGACTACGGCCGTGAGGGCGCATATACTGCCTCTCCCTCACGTGCGCCGCCTCCCTCTTCGCGAGCATTATTTTTTCACAGAAGGAGGTGACGGCTACCCATGCACTCTTGCTCCGTACCATGGCCTGGACCAGGGCCGGACGCGAGAGATCGCCGGTTCGAGCAATCTCTTAATTAATATTAGTTGATGTTCATAAGTTGTAGTCGAGAGTCGAGAGCTTAGTCGGTCTCTAAGAATCCTCCTAGTAGATGAAATTACAAATCGCCCCCCAAGCCTCTACAAAGCCCCGATTTTTTTTCTGGGTCTCTTATCGCCCCCCTTTAGGCCTGCAGCGCCCACAAGGGGGCGTTATCGCCCACTTTGGGAAAGGCTGAATACAGTATTAAGTTAATTTTCATAAAATTGTATACCTTCATCCCTTTAATATTTAATGTAGATAAACTTTGTTTTTCACACTAAGTCATTTGGACGAATAGTTTAAAAGTTACCACGATAAGAATGTCTTGAGCGAGGCGACAACAAAAACCTTGCCTGCCATGTAAACTGCCGGTTGCCTTGATAAGGATAGTCTGAAGCCTGGGTAAGGCCACTTGCTACTTTTTATCAGCAAACTACGCGGGCGAAGCCACGGGCGGGAACTTGTTCTTATAATAAAACCTTTACTGGATTTCTGTACGAAGAATGCGTTCAGGGATATTGTCAAACCAGTGATATTATAATTTCATGAAACATTGTCAACCGCCTCCATTCCTTACAATCTACGGGCTCATTTCAGTGACATTATAAATCCACTGGATCCACGCAGTGATATTGCAAGGCAGTAATATTTTAACAATTTCACTGTATGTGCAAGCCTGTTAAATTGTGAGACGGTCAATGATTTGTCCGTTAAATGGCGTATGAAAAAGAGTTGACCAGATCAAAACGCACGATGTCCCCACTATAAACTTGACTCATAATAACACAGCGTTCCAGTGACATTAAAATAACACTAAAAAAAGTCCGTTAATTTTTAAGAAATGGAGGCGATTGGCAAAGTTTCGTGCTATTATAATTTCACAGCTAGTGAAATTATAATAGCACTGGTTTGACAATATCCCTTCGACATATGTACGTGGTACACTCAGAAAGTTTTGTGAAAATAAAAAAAACGTTCTATGTTGAAAAAAAAATGTTTTTATTCAATATTTTCAAAGTACTCTCCACTAGCCTCTATACAAAGTTTCATGCGTCGGAATCAATTTTCGAAACACTTATTCCAGTCCGCTGCAGAAACCTCGTTTACAGCCTGCTCGAACGCTGACAGCGCATCTTCCGGTGACAAAAATTGTATCCCTTTGAGCTGATTTTTTTTTTTGGGAATAAAAAGAAGTCACACGGTGCTAGGTCAGGGCTGGCAGGGCTTATCATATCACGGCACCATTCCACCCGGGCCTGATACTGAGTATCGGTGAGGTTGTGCGGCACCCAGCGTGAAACTACTCATATTATGTGTGTATACCGGATGATTTTTTTTACCGTCTGGAAAAAAATAGGGGTTAATAGGTGAACGGAGTAGAAGCCTATGGCACGGAAATTTAACTTTTTTAATAAAATCAATAAATACTATTACTTATTTGTAGTAAACTTTTCATATAAAAATTAAAAAAAAAATACAAAAATTCGAATAATATCAATCGAATCGATATAATATCAAAATCCAACTTATAGGCACCCTAGTCAACGCGCAGAAAATATGAATGAATTCGTAGCGAAATTCAATCCTTTGATTGAAGCCGGCCGGGGATAGGTAACTAATATTTTTTTGCAGGCGTACCGCTCAAGTGTCGCCGCATGCGCACCCCCTCCCACCCGCGCGCCCTTCGACCCTTGTACCGCGTCCCGCAGTCTCTCTCCAAGTCTCCAGTCCACTGCGATTAGTCATAGCGTGACGTCGATCACTGTTTTTTCCGCGTGTGCTTCAACCGCCCAGTGATTGTTTTCATAATGACGTACGAAAACTCAAACGTCGAGTATCTTGCCATGATGAGGTATTATTTTTTGTCTGGTGAAAATTTAAATGGTGCAAGGCGAATGTACGCCGACGACGAACACCTACAATCCCTTAGACGTAACGGTATCCCTGCCCCCCGGATCCCCAGCGCAGACTTGATACTCCGCACTTATCAGCGGTTACCTGACCATGAGCAGTTTCACCTTCCCGGTCATGCCAGTGGCAGAGGCCGGCCACCCTTGTTCATACACGTCGAAGACGCCAGCCGGGAATATTTCCAGCGACACCCGAGGAAGTGCACCCGGCAAGCAGCTCGTCGATTTGGCGTAAGCCAGTAGGTGGTATGGAAGTTACTCCATTCAATGGACATGCATCCATACCATTTCTCAGTTTGGGCCGCGATAATACACGATCGCATCATTGGTCCAGTTTGGATCGAAGGTCGATTGACAGGGACAACGTATCGTGAAATGGTACAGTCCGTTATCGACACAAAGTTGGAAAACGTTCCTCTGCACTATCTGCGGGACATGTACTTCCAGCACGACGGATGTCCAGCTCACTACGAGCGATCTGTGCGCGCGTATTTAGATAGTGAATTCCGTGATAAGTGGATAGGTCGCGGTGAACCTGTGAATTGGCTGGCGAGATCACCAGACCTAATGCCGTTAGACTTTTATTTGTGGGCTGAACTAAAACGCTTAGTGAGTGATTGTTATAAGAATTTAACATCAACAGGTTTGTTTACATTTCTATCAAAGCTTTACTGATCTTACAAGACGTTATTTATTTAGTTTACGGTTTCAAGACACGCGTCACTCAGTGTATCAAATTATTTGCCTACTAAAACTACCTACAGCAAGGTGATGTATGTAGGTACACGCGCAAATGTGTGCGTGAGTGTGTAGGGATCAGCCGCAAAGATGTAGAGCGAAATTAATGCTAGCGTCTCGCTCACACTCTCGTCATGCTCCATTCATGGGCCATCGCAGCTTACGCCCATTTACTATTACCTATTTTGGCTATTATTCGTTTTACGCGAGTGCCGTAGGATATATTCTTTTTCATGCATTTTAAGGATATTCGGAACTTTTATTAAATCAATGGTACCAGGCAAAGGTTAACGTATATGAGTTCTATTCTACTTACACAACATGTCATATTGTTGTCCAGACGCTAAAAAAATTCAGCCGGTATTTAAATTAGAGTTTATTTTGTAATTTTATGATTTCCCTTCTACTGTTATTACACGCGATGTCTACATCTCTGTTATCTTCTCTCCTATCGCAGGTGTGCTGGAAGAGATTTCTGTAGAAATAAGCATCACCTATGTACGTATTTTTCTGTTCCTTTCTTCTTGTCTGTTTATATGTGTGTGCATAAATGGTTAAATGGTTAATGCACGTGAATAATTTCTTGGAGTCTTCTCGATTCAACCTGCAGTATGTGCTGAATCTCTTGATAGGTAACTAATCTATTGTTCATGGATAAAAATTTTCACTGCTAGCACGTTTTCTTCCGTAACAACCATCAAAGGGCGACCACTTTTTCCTTCATCCTCTAAAGTTAGTCGACCGCGGTTGAATTCGTTATACCAACGATACACGGTTGCTCAAGAATGCTATCCATGAATGCCATTAGAAGTCTATTGTACGATTAATCCGGTTTCAGGCGACACTTGAAATCATAAAAATCATAGAAAGAAAAAAGAAGAAAATAAATTTATTTAGCACAGACTAAAAAAGCACATAATATACAGCAAAATAATAAAATATAGCGCGAAAATGTTCCCGGCGCAGATCCATTTTTTATGAGACACGGTTCGCAAACAATGTGGAGGGAAATTTTGAATTTGGAATGTACTTATTACTTATTTACTTACAAATAATCATATTTTCAAACTATATTATAAATGGCCAGTTTCTCGTACATAAAACCATTTTTCGCAATACTTTCTGAGTGGTCTGGTATAAGTAGTCTACAGGTTGTTAGATATCTATGGCTGTATCTATTGATAAATTTATTTATTTACCTATTTACTCTTTCAGGACTCCGTCTGTTACGTGTGCTCTCTCTCGCGCCGGTGACACATTAGCTACAAGAAACTCCCTAAAGATCTCACCTACTGATTGTTTTTGTGGCGGAAAGTTTTTTCGTGCGAAACCGTGCGTGACATGAATTTAACGAGAGGAGTCTTGTGTTCCTTCATTATTAACTGAATGAGCTTCACCTGGAGCTTCGAAAAATAACACGTTCTGTCCTGTCAAGTGTCAGAGTTCACTTGTGTGGGAATTAACGAGGGAGCGTGGTGGCATTACGCGCCCTAATCCAAATAATGAGTATGTTAAACAAAGGCAACTATTGTTTTACTCTGTCAGTATCCTTTTGCTCAAATAATTCATTTTGATTAAGTTATAGATTTCATTTGCAAGTACATAGGGCTACATCCGTTTGTATTGCGTCATGTACACCGAGGATAATTGCATTTGTTTTCTATCTGTTATAATAAAAGGTTTGGTTTCCACACTTAGTCCTTAAGGTCAACCATTGTGCGTGGGCCATGGCAGCCGTCGGTGGTTATCCCAACTAGCCCACCTTCCCCAAAAGTTAATTCTCCTGAACATTTGTGTAAGATCTGAGTGCCCGAGGTTTCTGTCCTATCCTGGGTAACGCCTATGCCTTCACAGAGTACATAAGCAACGGTTTCCTCAGCCTCGATGCAAGCCCATAGCATAGAGGACTGACCATTATGTTAGTTTTGTGAAAGTGTTTGTTTAGCAAGCAGTGTGCCGTGATGGTCCCCGTCCCGCACTATAAGTTCGGGTCCACAAACTGACACGCTAAATGCCCTTCAAACCAGTTCGTCAGCTTTGTCGTTGCCTAGTGATCTGCTGTGTCCTTGTTAGTTTGACCGCTGTATTTTTTTATTTTGCTGAACTTGGGAGATTTGCAAGTGGTGGTTGCATTAGGCCTCGCATTCGCTTCTGAACTATGCAACGGTGTGCTCCCCCTCTCCTGCACACTATTTTACTACCCACTCACATAATCATGACAAATGCTTTTTAAATAAATATAGTGACGACTACGTACCGTCGTCATACGTACGCATGAATTATAGGCAGGAAGCCAGCGACATTGGTGCGGAAACCATCGCATGAGCTGTTAGGTACCAGGACCACGTGAGCGGGCAGATGTCGCTGACTCATCAATTATTATTATTCGGGACGGCCGGGCAGGCGATCGCTCAAACTTCTACACGAATATTTCTATACGATTCTGCACTTTCGTGTATCCGGTATGTATATTATGCACTCATCATCATCATCATCATTTCAGCCGAAAGACGTCCACTGCTGGACATAGGCCTCCCTCAAGCTCCGCCACTTCGACCGGTTCTGTGCATCCCGTATCCAGCGGACTCCTGCGGCCCTCACAAGGTCATCGGTCCACCTTGTGGGAGGCCTTCCAACTTTACGTCTTCTGGTGCGCGGTCGCCACTCCAGAACTTTTCGGCCCCATCGGCCATCTGTTTTGCGAGCAATGTGCCCTGCCCACTGCCACTTAAGTTCGGCAATTCTTCGGGCTATGTCGGTTACCTTGGTTCTCCTGCGGATCTCTTCATTTCTGATTCGATCACGCAGGGAAACTCCAAGCATAGTCCTCTCCATATTATGCACTATGGATTGATATATAGGACAAATTAATAGTTATTTCGTTTTAGTATTTGACTACCTATATACTTTCAAAAAGATCAAGATCGAGGGCAGGCCCTTTTAGCAACTATAACTTGAATTGTTAGAGCAAGAATGGAATGTAAAGATCGTGACTCATCCACAAGCCCCTCTATAACAATATTGCCTACCTATTGTATCAATATTGTTATAGAGACCCCTCCGTGCCTCGGTAAGCACGGTAAGCCATTGGTCCCGGCTGTTATTATGACATCTTTGACAGTCCTTACGGGCCGTCAGAAACCCGAAAGTCTGACAACCAGTCTTACCAAGGGTTATCGTATAACCCAGTAACTGGGTTGTGGAGGTCAGATAGGCAGGCGTTTTAAATAAAATGCTGGACCTGGTAGTCAGCTGCATCCAGTCAGATTGGAAGCCGACTCCAACAGAATTGGGAAAAGGCTAGGCAGATGATGTATCAATATTGTCCTATAGTGGTGGTTTAAAAGATTATGTTTCATAACAATATCACAAACCAATTTAGAAAGAAAGAAAGAAAAAACGTTTATTACGTTGTTGTTTAGAGCCAAATTGTTTGATGAGTTAGTAATTTAAACAGCATGAAATGTGAGCGAGTGCAGGGTGTACGCTAATCTCCGCGAATGCTTTGCTTTGGTTGGAATACTCATTAGGATATGAGCTACTCCGCGTTCACCGGTACAACATTAAGACATAAGTACTGCCAGACTACCAATCACATACTGCACGGTTCACTTCATAAATGATGCTTTAATTTGCACTCAGTACTTGCTACCGAGGCAGTTCTGATAATCTCCTCGTAGTAATTATAAACGATGATTGCTGATAGACATTTTCTGGATACCATTCACACAAATATGTAATACCTAAATATCCCTCCTTTGGTATTGTTCATCGAATCGTTAAGTTCCATAAGCTCTGAGTTGAGCTGCATGCTTACTGATATGCGTGTACTGACTGGACACGTCCACTCAATCTGTGTTGTTTAAACCTCAAAATGCCATTTAAGACACCAATCCACATGGACTTCACATGATCAAGCTTTGTCACCAAGATTATGTCTGGACTTTGACCTCTGAGTTTGTTTCGGCCTTTCTTATCAGACTAGATAGGAAACGCCGACCTCATCTAGTTTTTAAATATGATTGACGTGTAAAAGTGTTTGCACAAACCTACTATAAATATATAACCTAGTATATTACACTATACTATACTTACAGAAATAAAATCATTTATCATAGCATTGCGGATACCATTCACACATACACGTCATAGCATCGCACTTTTGGTAGCGATAAGTTTATTGAACTATTTATTGAGCTTCGGTCTAATTTTCGTTCGTTCAAGTTCGTTCGAGCGTGTATCGCTTGGTCAGACTGCTCTGTATTACGTACCTTCTGCTCCAGCTTGCTGTCGCGGAAGGAGAGCGTGCATGGGCGGCAGTGCTCAGCACGCAACCGGTCCGTGGAGCGCGCGTCGATGGCCTTCATCAGGTACTCGTTGACCTCATCCTCCGGCTTCTTGTTTTCGGTGCCGGCGTCCACTCCGATCCTGTGGGTGAGGACAGAACTAGAAGAGGGTAAGTGGGCTTGGTACCAAACATTCAGTAGAGGTTGATAAAATCTGCGTTCACTACTTTCAGGACATATTCCGATGGATAGCTTTGCCTTTTTGATGAGAGAGAGTGGGAGTGGGTCACCCGACAGTTGTGAGTGTGGTAAGGTGGAGGATATCGCTGATATTTTGGTGAAATGTATCTGGATTGAAATTGAACGAGGTAACGATATAAAATAATGTTGGCATGTAATAATATACGTAGTAATAAGTGTATAGTTTGCTATGTTTTGTTGGTAATATACGTAGTAATAAGAGTATAGTTTTCAATATTTTTGTTCGTATATTAGTGTGTGCTAGCTGACATTATGGCAAATAATTTCATTTACTTAATGTTTTGTGTCTCGTAATGTTAATAACTTACTATTGTATAAAATCTGCCAGTTCAGTTAGAAGAACTTCTTCTAAAACAGACAGCTGAGCTACTGGGGAGTTTGTTGCGCCACTTCTTCTTCTTAGCTAAAGCACTAGGAAGCGGTGCAGGGCGTGCGTATTTGGGGGACTGCCTTATGTAGTTTTGACGTACAAAAAGTTCTGACTCGCAGCCTAGTTGGAATAAATGAATTTAAATTTGATTTGGACTAATTTAATTTTCCCGGCCAACAAATAAATATCAGCGCATTATTAAAATAGAATTCAGCTTTATAAACATTTTTATTGCTATACTTAACTTCTAACTCAATTCTTTAAGATTATAAAAGGTTTGAATATTTAGCTTCAAAGTATCATTCAGTGTAGATGTAAAGCAGTTAATGTTTAGTCAAAACTGTTGTTTTTAAGAGGTGTAATGATAGTCAGTTTTAATTTCACGCGCTTTAAAAAAATCCCGGAAAAAAAAAACAAAAAACTAAAAATAATAGGTACTTTATTAAACATTTCAATGATTATCCTCTACGTATAGTTCCCCTGGTCTAACAATAATATTCTCTAAACCTTCAGCAGGAATGTTTAGGACAGTCTGGTGCCTCGCATGCTCCATGTACCACGCAATACACATCACATGGGAGCAGCAGCCGATAGTTCTTCAGCCATTATGGCAAGTGCAATAATAATGCGCAATAGTTAGTCTGTCTGTGAGATCTCTGTTTATGCCTTTATAAACATGATATGTTCGTAAACGGATATGCCAGGACTGGATTCGCCTTCGAATTATGTAGAGATCCCTCCCTTCAACTTCTCGCAGATGTTCAGCAGGTATTTGCATCCTTTGTTTAGGCATATGCACTGAAAATCCATGAGATTGTAGACGTAACGCTGCGTCTCTAAAGCCGCGATCCAGGATAAAAACGTCTCTTGGTCTATAAAATCAGTGAAATACACTTTGTTCGTCCTCAAGGATAGCTTTCATTGTATAGGCGTCAGAAGTTATCGCAGGTTTCTGTCCAGACACCTCTGTCACATCACACATGCCATGACAGCATAAAGGCTTCGTCAGATTTCCATATTTATAGTGACTGAACATGAGCCTTTGAAAAAAGTAGTTGGAGCTTTTTTGGTTGTACCTATATACACCGATAAATTTTATTGGTTGTTTTCCTGCAGCGAAATGATTTTGTCTAGGTAATACAATCGTTTTATAAACAAATAAAATATTAGAAACAAATAATGGCAGATTAATCATTGTGAAAAATCACCACGTACCAGAGTTTATTTTGCTTTGAACATTTATGCATCGCTGTTCCCTTTGTCGGCGGCGTGTGCGATTCGAGTAGTACCTACAAGTTACCTCTAGTGTTACTATTGATTCTCACGTTTTCGAGTTGATGAATATTTTATTTTATTATTTTAAACCAAAAACATCTTTGTTTTTTTACTTTTACTCTATGCTTCGAAAGTACTTCTTATGGCGAGTTGTTCTGCCGCGGGAAAACAACCATTAAAATTTCTCCATGTTTAAGTAGCGTCGCAATATTTAGTAATAGCGTTTCTTTATTCTATAGGGCTTTCTGGATTTCCATATAACGTTTCTGCTAATAATAAGTTCCTTGGTTCTTTAACTTGTCGATTTAAAAGGTCAAATCCTAACGGTCTTATTCATAAAAAAATATCAAACATCTAAACAGTTGCTAAAGTCTGGTTTCTCTTTGAAAACCAGACTTTAGCAACTGTTTAGATGTTCGATAACTTTTATGAATAAGACCGTAAATGTATAGGAACAAAATCACGCATTAACGCTTCGCAACCTAACTACGGTCAATAGTCGTTGAAAACGGGATTCGCTTGTTCTAAAAATCAAAGCGTGCTCGCATCCCCATCCCCTGTTCGAAGTTTCGCTAATGTTGCAGCCAGTATAGTTTTTATTGTGACTATTAATATAGATAAGCTAGTGGCTAGGTAATAACTGCTGCACGGGTCGATCGATCAGGTTAAGCTACGCTTGCTGCGGTTGGTCCGTGGATGGGTGACCATCTTTACATACCAAGACCCCTCCGTGCCCCGAAACGCACGTTAAGCTGTTGGTCCCGGCTGTCATTCGTGGATCTTTAGCAGTCGTTATGGGTCGTCAGAAGCCCGAAAATCTGACAACCAGTCTCACCACGGGGTATCGTTGGGTTGTGGAGGTCAGATACTGGTATTCAGCTGCATCTGGTTAGACTGGAAACCGACCCCAATATAGCTAGGAAAAGGCTAGGCACATGATACATAATATAAATCTACTGAAGCTGCGATCTCGTATTAAAATCCTTCGACGTGTAGTCGTATGTCGTGTGCGTTGCGTCACTCGATCAGGCATAGTGTTGTTACATAGCTACGTAATGTTATTAGTATTATAATTATTTTGCCATGTACGATGATTGATGTTGTTATGTCTCGGTGCACCATGTCAGTAAATGGTGCACGAGGACATTTCTCGCTGATTGTAGACCCGTCGCCTTCAATAGGAAACGCCGCGTACCCTCACGGAAGTTTAACAATGGGGAAGGCAACTGTCAAAATGGCGCTGTCGTAGGTAATTTCCAACACAAACTAATAATACAAGGCGTGAGGTGGTTTTATTGAATTTTTGCGAAAATGACGCGTTGTACCCCGAAATTCGAGTACACCACTTCCCAAAATACTCTCAAGTCATAAGCCTGTGGCTTAAAGCTATTCGTAGAGTAAAAAAAAAGAATTCTGGGTTTGGTCGAAAACATAAGGGAACGTGCACGACGAAGGGTCTGCCATCTGGTGGCGCAAATTCGAAGTTTTCTCGGAATCATTACTTGAAATTGACACTTCACGTTAGAAAACAATCTCATTTGAGAAGTGAAAGAATCATAATTACTAAGTGAAAATATATGTCTTGTTTCTGGATGCACGAACACTTCAAAGAAAAAGAAAAAGAAATCAAATTCTACTACTTTCCCACGGATAGTAACCATTTTCCTTGGTTACGTGATAAACGATAAAAGTGGATAAATGCAGTAAAAAAACATGTGTAATTATGAGTTTCAAAATATTTACAAATTACTTAAAAATGGTATTTGTAAATCAGCTAAGTTTTGTATGTAGTACTACGATTCAATACAAACAAATTTGTGAGTAAACATAACCTCAAATAATGTTAGTTAGTTTTCGTTATAGGATTTCTGGAGAATTTATAAAGTAAATTAAAGCACAGATATGCTTAAATTTTTCAGATAGGCTTGCCTTACATTTGCAATTTTCTCTTCTAATATTTCTATTGCAATCACGCTGAAAACAAGGCGACATGAACATAAATAATAATATAGACAAAATATTTACTTGAAAAATGGTATCAGAAAATACTTTAAATTATTTTGACATCGTAAACGTTAGAAATCGTCTTTTGAGCTACAATTTTGCCAGTTATTACTGCATTTTCATGATTACTAACTCTTTCTTCTACATCTCAGACATGCCCGAACTCGGAGTTTTTGACCGTTTGACATATTCTGGCCACGCTGACGATCATTATTAATCGGCCAGAACCCATATTTTACCATTTCAATAATTAAAAACGATGTAAATATAATGTAAACATTAACTTAAAAACATGACGGCATGGCAATACCATGACAGAGAAAAGTTTCTTTTTTGACTACACCGCGGCGCTCGTGTCGATTTGTGCTGCCATCTTTAGTTCGTGCACGTTCCCTATTCCAGTTTTAAAATTTTGATACCTACTTTTCTTGTCAAATATTTGAAAAATACTTCAACGAAAATAACGAAATCCTCTCCTACCAATATTATAAATGTGAAAGTTGGTATTGATATTGCAGTCCCGCATGACGAGAACCTCGTGAAAGCTGGAAAAGATAAGCAGATCAAGTATCTTGACCTGGCACGCGAGTTTGTTGTCATGTGGGATGTGGATACAGCAGTCATTGTGCCGATAGTCGTGACGGCGAATGGCATTATAGCCAAGAGCCTCGACCAACACCCCAGGAGGCTCACGTTAGGCAGCTGCATCTGGATCAAGCCCTTGGGCTTGATCCAGAAAGCAGTACTGCTGGACACGGCGCGTATCGTAAGGAGGTTCCTCTCTCAGCAGTTTTGACCACCGGTAGCTTGGACCCTGTTCCCGATACCGGTGGGCTACTATTTTTAAATGTTTTTATATTCTAATATTTAAAAATATAATTTATACGTAATTCAAATGAAATAAAGAATTTTTATTCTTTATTTCATTTGAATTACATATAAATTAGGTGACATGACAGATGTCACCTCCGATAAAACAACAATGAAAGGAAATAAAACGGAAAACATGAAAATTATGATATCATAGGACGAGATCAGCGGCACATCGAGCACGTCTACCACCTTCGAACTCGTCGCTCAGCTCCGCCTCCCCGCCGCCGGTACCCAGCTCCACTGCAGGCGCTGTGACGACACCGGTCGCGGTAGTTGCATCGAGCTCAAGGGACGAGTATTTCTCTCCGCCCACGCCGGCCGCCGGACAGTTTAGGACCTCGAGGCCCACCGGCCTCTGATAGGGTCCCAGCTCCCGGTGGAAGTGTGCAGCGGATAAGATGGACACGATCCATTGATGAGAATGTCATGGCTACAGAGGGGGGAAACAATCTGACCGCGTACCGTGTTCGGATGCTCTCTCTGTTTCAGGTGCTTGAGCCAGCTATCAACTTTACGGCACAACGATTGTCGGATCAGGTGCGGGTCAGTGCTTGAGCCAGCAGTCAACGTTACAGCACAACGATTGTCGGATCAGGTGCGGGTCATCCAGCGTAACCATATGTTGGATGACACAGTACTTGATCGCCTACGAAATGAAATACAAAGTAGCCATGTCATCGCTCCCCCGTTACAGAATGTTGTGGTACCACCACAGCTCAACACAGATCAAACTGACGAGGGGACTGATGATAGGGCTACAAACGTAAGTACCCAGTGCAGTGAGGAATTGAGGAGTGCTTTGGATGGTGCGATTCGGGAATATCGGTTCATGTCATCCGAACTTAGACCACGCTTTCCTCGTTTACCCATGCATAATAAAAATAGGGCGCTGGTGGCGACTCTGGATCCGCAGTTGTCAAACTACTTTGCCATTTGCTGTGACCTACAGGGTCCTAATGATCACAATTATATAGTTACCATCTAAATACACATTATGGTAAAGCAATAAAGATATTGAGCATTGAGTACTTTGATGACTGCAAAGGCGTCACCGATACTCATTCGATTCTGTACTATGCAGCTGTAGCTGCATATCATGTAGCTCTCGTCAAATTCGCGAAAGATTCAAGAGCTACACGACGGAAACCAGCCGCACCAGCTTGGCAGTGCAGGATTGAACGCCGTATTGGTGGGGCCAGAGCGCTCATCGGCAAACCAATCTGCTTCAGGGAGGGCAATACTCGCCCTCGAGTGA
The DNA here is from genome assembly GCA_947359405.1 of Antitype chi. NCBI lineage: Eukaryota > Metazoa > Arthropoda > Insecta > Lepidoptera > Noctuidae > Antitype > Antitype chi. The sequence goes on from OX375807.1 coordinate 622,795, forward strand.
TGCGCTTTGTGAGACGGGCGTTCTCGGGGAGTGATATCAGTCCTCAAGACTATTATGTCCTGTGTCACAGAGCGTATCGACTTCCTGAAGCAGAAAGTGTATGCATGGGAGAACCGTATTCGTAGGTACAAGCGGCGAGTCAAACTCAAACTCAAACTCAAAGCATTTATTTCAATTAAACCATTTACAGGCACTTTTGAATTGTCAAAAAGTCGACCAGTTGGAAAGTTGAAGCTAGTTGCCCATTCCAAAACGTAGATCTCTATGGAGAAGAACGGGCAAGAAACTCCATGGACACTCTTTTTAATCATGTTATGTATTACAAAAACTTGGGAACATTATTCTTGTTGCTTCTATATGTGAGACAATGTAAAAAAAAAACAATTCTAAATATAAAATTTAAAATTAGCCATGGAAGTTAGGAGATGACCAGTCTCAACCGACGGCGCCCGTTCACGAACTTGACGCGTGGATCAGCACCATCCAGCTCAACCATTTTGTAGGGAACCGAATGATCCGACACACGCGCCACCATCAGCGAGACATTTAAGTGAGCATGACATACTCTCAACTGCCACGCTTTTTCAAGTCAACGTACATCAAAACAATATAATTATTATACGGATGCATGGTACTCACATTTACAAAGTTTAAACAAAATGCTTCTAAATTATACAAAAATATAGTTTGCAATGTATTTGAGAAATTAATCAAATTTGATTTCCAAAATGAAAGAAAAATATTTAATATCTTTGACCGATACACCCAAAACCGCACTTTCCAAGTGATGAAAGGTGGGTATAAAGAGCTTGGGAGCGACCAGACCATGGTGTGGCTATCACGCGCCTACCGGATGATGATGCCATGTGTTCCTTTTGGCGTAGTATCTGGTCGGTGCCTGTCAGTCACACCGAAGGTGATTGGGCTCGGGAAGTCGAGCGAGCCTGCGATCCAATACCAGAAATGGGGGCTATTACCATCGGCCCCCAAGATGTAGCTCGTGCAGTCCGTCCGTTGCCAACTGGAAATCTCCAGGGCCGGACGAGCTGCACAACTTCTGGATTAAATGGTTCCAAAGGTCGTACGCTCGCTAGGCGGCTCAGTACCAGGTTGCTTTAGAGTCTGGTTCGCTATCCCAGTTTCTAACAACAGAAATAACCCTGCTCCATAAGGGCTCCTGTTCCGCGGTACCACGTGATATAAATCACGTGGTACCGCGGAACGCAAAAATTATAGACCGATCACGTGTTTACCGACGGTCTATAAAGTTAACTAGTGTTAAAGTCACTAGTGGACCTGGCTAAAAATCACGCTGTCTCACCAGGCTTCGTGTCCGACAGAGATAGTACCAGTCATAAGCAGTTAGACGCTAGTCCACACGCACAAAAAAAATCGCGAAAAAATTAAGAAAAGTCCTTTGGAAGATCGGGTTTTATTAAAAAGCCAATGCATTTATCTATGACCAATACAGTTTATTAAATTTTTCGATACTTGAACTTTGTCGGTATTGACTTGGTTTTGGAGATTTTACACTTCTTTTATTAATGAAACACGCCCAAAGTTAAGTAAAATTAGCAAGAAAAACGAATCTTTGTTGGCTCCTAACTTTTTAATGGGTTTTTATTTTGGTATTCTGTTGCCATACAGACAATATTAATAATGAGACAAAACGATATCATATTTTACTTTGGATGTGCCATGTCAGACAGTGGAGGAAAACACTCTCGACGTTTTTATGCATTAAATGTGGACTAGGTTCACCTTCATTGCTAAATCTTAAGCGGCATGGAGATATTTGGTAAATATGTTGTAAATTGCAAGTACCTATGGTTAAATGTCCTTCATAAACATCAACACTAGGTATAACACCCGAGTACCGAAAACTTTTACACTTCTGGTCTTTACAAATAACACCTCATATTACAACCCTATCGTTAGAATGTGTAGACTTTATAATGAAATTTCAAAAGACAATAACAGTATTGACATCTTCGATTCTCGTGCCGCTGGTTTCAAAAGACATGTGTGTACTCTTTCCTTTTAATATCCCAACGCTTAAATACTGTATTCTTTATTAATAATGTAAGTTTTTGTCAATTTATGTAATTTACCTGGCGCGCTGGCCTCCTACACATTTCCTACCTAAGTAGAAGTGTGTCGGAGGTCAGACGCACATACCTTGTAACTGTGTTAGAAGTGTGTCGGAGGTCAGACGCACATACCTTGTAACTGTGTTAGAAGTGTGTCGGAGGTCAGACGCACATACCTTGTAACTGTGTTAGAAGTGTGTCGGAGGTCAGACGCACATACCTTGTAACTGTGTTAGAAGTGTGTCGGAGGTCAGACGCACATACCTTGTAACTGTGTTAGAAGTGTGTCGGAGGTCAGACGCACATACCTTGTAACTGTGTTAGAAGTGTGTCGGAGGTCAGACGCACATACCTTGTAACTGTGTTAGAAGTGTGTCGGAGGTCAGACGCACATACCTTGTAACTGTGTTAGAAGTGTGTCGGAGGTCAGACGCACATACCTTGTAACTGTGTTAGAAGTGTGTCGGAGGTCAGACGCACATACCTTGTAACTGTGTTAGAAGTGTGTCGGAGGTCAGACGCACATACCTTGTAACTGTGTTAGAAGTGTGTCGGAGGTCAGACGCACATACCTTGTAACTGTGTTAGAAGTGTGTCGGAGGTCAGACGCACATACCTTGTAACTGTGTTAGAAGTGTGTCGGAGGTCAGACGCACATACCTTGTAACTGTGTTTTTTTTTGTTGTTTTTTTGGACTAACCTTTTACTGTAGTTTTATCATCGCCATTATTATTATTTTTGCTGGTCATGTTGTGCGATTACGCTTTGGGTGATAATCAGGTCGAAACCTACAATGTTAAACTAGTGACATTATGTGATTGTTACCTGTTGTAGTTGCCTTGTGAATAAATAAATAAATAAATAACTACACTACCCAATTGGGGACACTGTAATGGTCACGTAAGAACACACATCAAAAAAAGTTTGTGATCACTAGCCTAAGCTGATATCATTTTTCAAATTGAACTACATATATCAAGAAAAATTCTTTGTTGTGTGTTTTCTTTAAATAGAAATACTCTGTTTGAAATGAAAAAATAAAACTATTTTTTACACGCTTTATATTAGCTTCACTTGTATGTTTGTTTGTTTGTTGGTATGTAACCGACTCCTTTGAGCGCGATTTTAACCCACTTTAAACGGTCAGATTTCATTGAAACTTTGTAAACTTGTGGAGGACCGATGACAATTCAATAATTTAAAAAAAAATGGGGAAAAAAAACACATTTTTGTAGTTAGCAGAACTAAAAAATAGAAAATAAATAATAGTTTAAAAAACTAAAAAACACGCTTTAAAAACCAAACTAAAAAAGGAGAAAATAATTTAATTCAATTAAAAAGCGTGGGGTGCTTGACATTAATCGATTATAAAAATACCTCAAAAAGCACCCCACGCTTTTTAATTGAATTAAATTATTTTCTCCTTTTTTAGTTCGGTTTTTAAAGCTTGTTTTTTAGTTTTTTAAACTATTATTTATTTTTTATAAAAAAAATTGAGTAGTTAATCTTAATGTAATTGTAACAGAAATTTGATAGAAAGAAAAAGACTGTTTAACCAAACTTAAACAACAATTAATAATAAAAGGTTTATATTCAATATAATATAACTCCTCCCCTGGCTCGAACACATGAGGTGATCCTCCTGGGCATGCTGAGAATCAAGTTATCCAGTATTTCTTGGGGTAACCTGTCCCATTCTTGAATAGCGGCTTCCCTGAGCTCTGGCACTGTCTGGGGACGTGGCTGACGATTCCAAACAGCTCGCTTAAAAGCATCCCACGCGTGCTCTATTGGGTTTAAGTCAGGCGATCCGGCAGGCCAGTCTAACCTTGTGATGTCGTATTCTCGGAGAGCAGCATTGACTCGTTGAGCTTGATTGGTGGGCGCATTATCATCGACCAGTACAAATTGGTGCCCATGGTTTACTCGGAATGGTCTGACAATTACATCAATAGCAACTGCTCTATACATGTCTGCTGTCATGAAGCCTCGATACGGGATCAAAGGCGTTCTAGCTCCAATCATAATACCACCCCAAAAGGACACCGATTTCCCGCCTTGCTGAACTGTTCCAGTGTCAGTTCTTTGCCGTTCATGGTCTCCTGGTCTTCTCCAGACACAGACACGTCGGTTATCTGGATGAGTACTGATTCGCGATTCGTCAACGAAGAGACAGTTTTGCCAAATGTTTTCTTCTTCATTTTGCCGAAGCCGAGCCCGCTGCAATCTCCATTGTTGACGTTGCCGGGAATTCAGAGGAGCTCGCCAAGATCTCCGTGCTCGTAATCCAGCCTGGTGCAAGCAATTCCGAATGGTCTGAGTGCTAACTTTAAGCCCAGAGGTGGCCCGAACTTTAGCTTTTATATTAGTAACATTGATTGTTGGGTCACGGGCTGCCAGCAATCTAATATAGAAAGAAAGATTACCGTTTATAGCACTTTTGAGCAGCAGTCAAAACAGTTGGGCGACCACTGCGGGGTCGGTCAGCAAAATTACCCATCCCGTGGTACCTCTGCAACGTGGTTACGACACAGGATTGGGATATAGCAACTCTGCGTGCTATTTTTCTTGTGGTGTATTTCTTCCCTCAAAGTTACTATTCTTGCTCGTAAAACTTCTGATAATCCTCTTGGCATTTGTTCAATCACAACTTTCCGCGAAAAAGTATTTTAAATCCGTTAAAATTGACTAAATCAGATTTCTGAATGAGCGTAAGCTAGGACTGAAAGCCTTTTTATATGGAAAAGCAATTGAACTGTTTTATTGTTTTATATTCTAACGGTGTTATTCATAAAAAAGACTTAAGGACTTTTTTTCTATTATTAATTTTCACCTTCTACCGGCAGTTTTTACTTTTATTAATACACTCAATTTTTACTGAAGAACCAAGTCGTTTTTATTACATCTCCTGCTAAAAGACCTGGTAAAATCCCGAACATGGTCCTATCGAGCCTGGATTAGAAGATTTCACGTTGGAAAAACTTCGATCAGCTATTATTAATAAGGATTTCAAGAGAATTGGTGGATTTCTCGTAATTACAAGCGGAGTCGGTTGTGTGACCTTCATTTTGCTGTGTCATTGCGAAGATTTGGAATTTTCCGTGGTCTGGATAATTGAAATCATCATAAGTTCACCCAACACTCTATTATCAGGTTGTATTTAGTGGTAATTTGTTGTTAATAGCCAGGTTAGTACAGAGTTATATATACCTAATCGTTGTAAAACCCTATCAGTGCTTACAAATTGTTATAATTGATCAGACTTTAGCCGATTTATCTTTTGATAATCATAGTTATTTGTACCTTCTAAAGAGTAGCTATCAAATAGTTGCATTATTATAACTTTATTAGGTAGGTAACAGTTACTGAGTCATTTATTCATGTAATCACATTAAAAGTTAGATAGGTTCATAATTGCATTGTGAATAAAGTAGTTATTTAATTAGGTTTTGTACTGATTTTGTTATTGCTAAAACGTTTGGTAGTTAATTAGTAAGTACCAACCCATAGGAAAACAATTAACAAAAAGTTTGCAGTTAATTTGTATTTCAAATGTAGGTATTTACAGGCACGTATCGTACAATTGTAGACGCTGTTAAAACTTTAATTGTATACATTCCAGGTTGTCTGCACCAGCTTACGCAATGCCAGAGGATAAGGAGCTCATTAGAAAAAGGGCGAGTTACAAGGGAAGGGTTACAGTATTCATGAATTATTTAAATTCATTAAAACCTTCTATGAGTCCTTCTGAGGTAAGCGAGTTGCAATTACGCTTAAATAGGCTCGAGTCATTGTATGGCCAGTATGACGAGGTGCAATTAGCACTGGAATGTAGCACTGATAATTTGGATGGTCAAATGTTAGAACGTAGCGAGTTTGAGTCTCTTTATTACAAAACCCTCTCTGAAGCTCAGAGAGTGCTCGATGATTATAAGAAAAGGGATCCAACTGATAGTGAGGTAGCTTCACGTTCTAATTATCACAGCTTTGTTAAATTACCGACTATTCAGTTACCAAAATTCAGCGGTGCTTACATAAATTGGTTGGAATTTCACGATACATTTGTCAGCCTTATTCACTCTAATGACGGCATAAACGACATAAACAAATTTCATTATTTGAGGTCATCACTAGAAGGTTCAGCTGCAGTGGTGATAAACTCAATCCAGTTTTCTGCCGCTAATTATTCAGTCGCTTGGAAATTACTCTGTGACCGGTTTGACAATAAACATCTATTGATTCAACACCATGTTTCAGCATTATTTAATATTGAGACGATCAGTAAAGAGTCGTCTGTCAATTTAAAAGCCTTAATCGATCATATCAATAAAAACTTGCGTGCCTTGGAATCCCTCGGTGAACCGGTTAATCACTGGGACACTTTGCTCATTCACATTATAAGACACAAGTTGGATAATAAAACTTACCGTGAATGGGAAGAGTATAAGGGCCGCCTTGACAAGGACTACGATGTTACATTTACTGTGTTTCTCACATTCATCAAAAATCGTGCTGAATTAATTGAAACATTAGAAATGTCAAGTTCAACAATTGATAAACATTCAAACACTAATAAAAGTTCTAAGGTTAGGACAATGGTAATACAAGATTCCAATAATAAAATAGACAAGAATAATCAGGTGAACAATAGTTCTTCTAAACCTAAGTGTTGTGTTAAATGTAACGGTGAGCACAAATTGAGCAACTGTCCTCAATTTTTGGCGTTGAGTAATGAAGCACGGTTACAATTGCTACCGAAATTTAAGGTTTGTTATAATTGTTTGTCTTCAGGACATTACGCTAATAACTGTAAACAGACATGTTGCAAAATATGTCGGCGCAAGCACCACACTCTGGTGCATGTCGCAGATCATTCAAAGAGGTCAGACTTGGCTACTACTTCCGCTAACAGTGATGATGCGACTAGTGCCCCTGCTCCGTCAGCTTCTAGTGCAGGTTTGTCTCTTACTGCTAATGTTGAACGCGGTGACGTATTACTATCCACGGTGTTAATTAAGATCGTAGGTAAAAACGGTCAGCAATACGTTACTCGTGCTGTGCTTGATAGTGGCAGCACATCATGTCTCATGACTGAAAAACTGTACTACCAACTAGGTTTAACTGCCAATACTGTGAACAACTCCATATTAGGTATTAATAATTCGTCTTCGTATATCAATAAGATGTGTTCTGTCTCAATAAACTCTTTAAACGATAACTTTTCCGTTAACATTAATTGTTTTGTTTTACCTTCAATTACTGATAATCTTCCGAGTAGACATGTAGATTTATTAAAATTGAAAATCCCATCTAATATTTGTCTGGCTGACCCTAACTTTTACTCACCGGCCCCAATAGATATGCTGCTCGGTGCTGACATCTTTTGGGACTTACTGGGATCCCAAAGAATTAAGTTAGGAGATGGACAACCTATTCTTTGCGAAACTCGACTGGGATGGCTGGTTTCAGGTCCAACTAAAATTAGTCATACTTCAACACCATCAAAAATGGTAAAATGTAATTTTATAAAGATTATGTCTGACGGTAACGATGAATTAAATATTAGCATAGATCATCGACTCACACAATTTTGGCAATTAGAAGAGGTCTGTACTACATCAGTGTATTCGCAAGAAGAAAAGCTATGCGAGGAACATTTTAATAATAATACTACACGTTTGGAGAATGGGCAATTTTGTGTTCGAATTCCACTGAAATGTTCCCCGGATATGTTAGGTGAATCCTTTACAAGGGCTAAACATTGCTTTACTTCTTTAGAACGTAGGTTCAAAAGCCAGCCTCAACTGTCTAAAATGTACAAAGATTTCATGGCAGAGTACGAAAGTCTAGGTCATATGTCGAAATGTAAAAATGTCGAACATTCTGCTGCTCATTACCTCCCTCATCACGGAGTTTTGCGTGACAGCAGTGTCACCACTAAATTAAGAGTGGTTTTTAATGCCAGCAGCGTCACTACTACAGGCACTTCTTTTAACAGTATACAAATGACCGGACCAGTAGTACAGGATGATCTTTTATCGATATTGTTACGTTTCAGACAACATAAATATATTATTGCTGCCGACGTGGAGAAAATGTACCGGCAGATAGTGGTTCATCCCAATGACAGACATCTGCAACAAATCGTGTGGCGTGATGACCCGTCAGCTCAGTTGCAAACGTACCAGCTCAATACCGTGACGTACGGTACCGCCAGCGCTCCGTTCCTTGCAACGAGGTGTATTAAACAGTTAGGTTTGGATTGCGTTGATAAAAAGGCTGCTGAGGTCATTCTACACGATTTCTACGTCGATGATTTGCTGACGGGAGGAGATGATCTCAATGAAGTAAGAGACTTGCGGCATAAAGTAACTTCCACTCTTGCTTCAGCTAGAATGAACCTAAGAAAGTGGAAGTCAAATGATATGCGTCTGGTTATTGGTTCTGACTGTCCCCAATCTTCACTTGATTTGAATATCGGTGGATCTGAGTCTACCAAAACCTTAGGTCTGGGTTGGCAATCCCAATCTGATCAACTCTGTTTTCCCATTAGACAACCAGTTATTTGTAGCGATACAAAACGTGACATGCTTTCGGTCATATCACAAATTTTTGATCCTTTGGGGCTTCTAGCTCCATGCATTATAGTATTGAAGATTTTACTTCAAAAACTTTGGTTGCACAAACTGTCATGGGATGAACAGCTATCGCCGGACATTAAGAAAGTTTGGGCTGAACTAGTATTGAATTTACCAAGATTAAATGAAATTTATATTCCGCGTCATGTTTTAATTGATTCAATGAAGATTTTAGAGATTCATGTTTTCACTGATGCGTCCGAACGAGCATACGGAGCATGCTTATACGTTCGCAGTGTCAACAATGAACATCAAGTGTTGGTACGTTTGTTGTTAGCAAAGAGTCGTGTTTCCCCTCTGAAACCAACCACCATTCCCAGACTTGAGCTTTGCGGTGCTCTGGTCGGAGTTAGAATATACGAAAAGGTGGTCGCATCATTACGCTTAAGCACTAGGCCGCGTACGTTCTTTTGGACAGACTCCACTGTCGTCCTAGGATGGCTTAAAATGTTGCCAAGTAGGCTGCAGCCTTTCGTTCGCAACAGAGTGGCTGAAATTTTAGAGAAGACTGGTAACTGTGAGTGGAGACATGTCCCAACCGATCAGAACCCCGCTGATTATGTCTCTCGAGGAGTAGACATTAATTCGTTACCCTCTTTAGATGAGTGGTGGTCTGGTCCAAGTTTTTTAAAGAACGATGTATCATGTTGGCCTTCTAGATTTACACAATCTATTGATGAGGTATTGCCGGAAATTAAATCAACTGTTTCATTACACGGTACTGTTAACGATAACGAGAAAGAGGCCAATGAATTTATTAATTTTAACCGATTTTCTAGTTTTTTAAGGCTTCAGCGCACGGTAGCATACCTTTTGCGTTTTATTGCTGCATGTAAAAAACTGTCTATCTATGGTCCCTTTAGTAATGATGAACTACAAAATTCTTTAAACTTGATTATTAGATTTAGTCAACTGGAGTCTTTTAGTGAATACAAATTGTTACTTCATAATAAACAATTACCAAAGAAAAGTGCTTTATTGAAATTTAACGTTTTCTTGGACGACCATAAAATAATGCGCGTTAGAGGTCGATTACAAAACTCGGATTTACCTTATGATAAAAAATGTCCAATTCTTTTACAATCTAGTCATCACTTTACCAAATTACTATTCGAGTATGAACACAAACGATTATTTCACGCTGGGCCTCAGTTGCTGTTAGCTTCTATACGGGATACATACTGGCCCATACGAGGTCGCAATTTAGCCAGGTTGTGCTACCGTAGGTGTGTACGTTGCTGTCGTCTTAAAGGTCAAACTGTCACACCGATCATGGGTAATTTACCACGGCAGCGACTTCTAGCAGGAGGTTTCCCTTTTGAAAATATTGGCTTGGATTATGCGGGTCCAATACAGTCTGCTGTTCGACAAGGTCGTGGCTGTAAATTGGTGAAAGTATATATCGCAATTTTTGTTTGTTTTACGACAAAATCAATACACCTTGAACTGGTCGGTGATTTAACCAGCAATACTTTTATAATGGCGTTAAAAAGATTCATCTCGCGTAGGGGTAAACCGCTTAATATATTTTCGGATAATGGCACCTCGTTTGTTGGTGCATACAATGACCTATCAAAATTCCTTAAAACTAATTGCGACTCGTTATCTGAGGAGATGGCTAAAGAGGGAATTCAATTTAATTTCATCCCTGCATACTCTCCTCATTTTGCTGGCCTTGCGGAGGCTGGTGTCAAGTCAACAAAGCATCATTTAGTCAGGGTGTTGGGCCTTTGTAACCTAACTTATGAAGAGCTTTATACTACGCTGGTACAAATAGAAGCTATTTTAAACTCCAGACCACTGACTCCACTTTCATCGAATCCTGAAGACTTGGCACCATTGACACCCGGACATTTTTTAATTGGACGTCCTTTGACATCTTTGCCGACACCTGATTACCATGACCATTCCACCAGTTCCTTATCTCGATTCCAACGTATCGAACAACTTCGCCAACATTTTTGGAACAGATGGAGCAAGGAGTATATATCGGAGCTCCAACTCAGGACGAAATGGCGGACATGTAAGGGTTCTCTGAAGCTGAACTCCCTGGTACTTCTAAAGGAAGACAACACGCCGCCTCTGAAGTAGAAAATGGGTCGTATCGTCGCTACCTATCCAGGTCCCGATGGCGTGATCAGAGTTGCAGACATCAAAACCTCCAGTGGCCTGCTCCGCAGATCATTCTGCAAGATTTGTCCATTGCCCATCTACCCCGAGTCTGACCATTCCGGTTGAAATACAAGCTTTCAACGCCCGGGGGTATGTTTGCGCGGAACGCCTGCTAAAATGATCATAGCACTAGTGAAGCTACGTGTGTTTAAGCTAAGGACTTTTTTTCTATTATTAATTTTCACCTTCTACCCAGGGCCTGATTAACCCTTAGGCTAATTAGGCTGCAGCCTAGGGCGCGAGGATCGGGGGGGGCGCGCTGAAATCGTGTCTTCGCATGCACTAATCTAGCATCATTCGTTGCATCTACCCTACATATTTCAACTAGACCGGGACAAAACACTAAAACTAAATGCGCGAGAGTCCCTGATTTTAACAATACATTTTGAAATTTTAAAAAGTGCGCCTTAAACAAACACTGACTTGTTACTCGAATCGGTCGGTGGTCGAGCTTTCTTGGCTGTATTGAGCTTATATCTAAATTTGATCCTTTCATGGCTGAACATTTGGTAAGATTTGGACAAAAAGGCAGAGGTACTCCATCGTACTTGTCATCCTCTATAATCGACGAATTTATTTTACTTCTCGCTGACGAAGTTCGACTTTAGATCATAGGAGAAATAACAAAAAGCAAAATATTATTCGATTAGCATTGATTCTACTCCAGATAATATGTCACACACCGATCAGTTGACATTTATAATTCGTTATATTTTGCCTGGCGGCGAACCTGTCGAACGTTTTGTCACATTTTTACCCAATTGCGGTCATAAAGGTTAAGACATGGAGAAGGCTGCTCTTGCGACAGTTGATAAAACTTTGGAACTTGATATTAAAGACTGTCGTGGCCAATGTTATGATAATGCTAGCAATATGTCTGGTCAATACAAAGGTCTTCAGTCAAGAATTAAAGCTGTAAATCCATTGGGTACTTTTGTTCCTTGTGCAGCTCATTCTCTACAACTCGTGGGATCGGCTGCCGCGGAAAGTAGTGACGAGTCAGCTGCTTTTTTTACACTGGTACCACAACTATACAATTTTTTCGAGATGGCTAATTTTGTTACCCAAATTGGATGAAAAATCGACGGTATTAGAAAATCTATCGAAAACTTGATGGAGTGCGCGAGCAGATCAAGCAAAGCCTTATCGTCCACAAGCGCCCAATACCTCCTATCTGACTCCGGGTGGATTTTACATAGTAGAGAATGTCAAGTAAGAACGACCTTCACCAATTTGATAACCAGGTGAAAATTATATTTTAATTAAAATTATAAAAAAATATATTGTTAAAATATAATTTTCACCTGGTTATTAAATTGGTGAATGTCGTTCTTACTTGGGATCCTCTACTATGTGAAATCCACCCGAAGTCAGATAGGAGGTATTGGGCGCTTGTGGACGTAATGGCTACTCACTTACTACTTTTTAGGCCGTCCGTAACACACCTAGCGGGGGCGCGTCCTCATAATTAGCCTAGGGCGGTCAGAACTCTTGATCAGTCGCTGCTTCTACCAGCAGTTTTTACTTTTATTAATACACTCAATTTTTACTGAAGAACCAAGTCGTTTTTATTACATCTCCTGCTAAAAGACCTGGTAAAATCCCGAACACATATAGAAGGTTTAAGACATTCATTAGTTAAACTGCTCGATAAACTTATAAAACCTTTGATAAAATGTTGTCTTCATAAACGCTCTTTAACTAATATGACGTTTATAAATCAAAATGATACCATTTTAATGAAGTCATCAAACAAATTGACCAAAACATCGAAACGTCTAACGAGAATGTCTGCCTACTCACCGAATAATTGTAACCATCGACATTATTACGTATTGGAAACCATTTAATTGTCTACAGTTTCGACACTTCTGACGCGGTGATGTCATTGTTATTTAAATTTGACAAATAATTTGAAATTGTAACTGGTCATTTTGTTTGTAATTAATCAGCTGTCGGCCATTTTTTCCTTAAAATACTGTTATAGTATGGTTCTGGCTTCGATAACTTTATAGTAGGGTTATAGAACGTAATTGTGCTAAAATCCGTTTATGAATAAAACTTTTTGAAAACCAGACTTCAGCAACTGTTTAGATGCTCGATAATTTTTTATGAAAAAGACCGTAAATCTATATTTTTAAATAAAGAATCTAAACAGAAGAAATCATAATATAATCCACCGTAACAAAAAAGATTTAGATTTTTCAATGTGATCGCAAACTTTGTTTGATGTGTGTATGTGAATAAATAAATATACTAACCTGCATTGATAGGCCCGCTTGGTGGATAACGGTCTACTCCCTCTCACAGAGAGGACACCTATGTCCCAGCAGTGGGAACATTGTAGGCTGATCATTCATGCATTTTTGTGAAAATTAAACCATTTTTTTTTAAGTCAAAATACGCAGAGCTTTTGAGCAAGGCTAAATGGTAATCACTGTAGCATCCGGAACAGCTATCACACTGCTTCTTGGTGGCATAACAGCGCACGCCATATTTGAGATTCCCATCGATTTAAATAGCAACGAAACGCCTGTTTTTTGGGTGTCACGGAACAGTGCAAGATGCGCGTGCTTTGGGTGCTTTCAATGCGATGAATGCACTATGGCAAAAAGGAAAGCAGTAGAAGCTGGAAACAAAACCCAGCAGGACAGCCGCAGGAACCAACACATGTTGGGTAGTATAACGGTTCTGTTTAGAGGCGATTTTTGCTGTTTTCGCAAGTGTATAGATTACGCTTGACCATCAACATGCGAGTTTTGCTTGGCGGGAATGCCAAGTGGACCTATCAGAGGCCTTTAGTAGAGTAGTTCTCACTTTAGAAGATCTGATTCGTCTGGTGAACGGGGACATTAGTCCAACACCATACCAAGAGAATTCTTGGGTGTGTGAACTGGCCATTTAAACGCCCAAAAATAATCAAGTTGCAGCGATCAATCACAGTATTCTCTCGCTAATTAAAGGCTCAACCTCGTATCTTTGCAGCCGTAACCTGTTAGAATTTCCACCTCGATGAGGTAGAAACCAAATTCTAACAGGTTGTGGAGTTGTCGAGACAGCGCTTATACCGCGTATGCCACTAATTTCTCAGAATTATCCCTTCCAGTTGAATGTCCCCTGTGAGCGTATGCTTCGCGATGACTATCAACCAGTCATATAGGCAAACACTGAAGGCTGCGGTTGTTGACCTCAGGGCAAGCGGCTTTTCAAACGGGCATCTGTACTATAACCAACACTTCAAACGTAGGATAGTTCTGTAAGATGTCGCTGTCATTTTAATAAATTGTGGTGCGTCACGACTTTGACGCGAACGAAGTCGCGGGCAGAAGCTAGTAAATGAATAAATTTACCAACCGTCATTGGCAAAATAAATTTACCAACCGTCATTGGCAAAATAAATTTACCAACCGTCATTGGCAAAATAAATTTACCAACCGTCATTGGCAAAATAAATTTACCAACCGTCATTGGCAAAATAAATTTACCAACCGTCATTGGCAAAATAAAATTACCAACCGTCATTGGCAAAATAAATTTACCAACCGTCGACAATCGTTGAAGGAGCGTTTCTTTGGTCGCCTGAAGAAGGTATTAATTAGTCTTCTTTCAGGCGGAAATAAGGTACGCGCCTTCAACGGTTGGGTCATGCCGGTTTTGATGTACTCTTTCGGCATACTCAAATGGACTCAGACTGAACTCGACGCCCTGGATAGACGGGTCCGTACACTGCTGACTGCAAACCGGATGCATCACCCACGATCATCGGTGATGAGACTGTACATCCCGCGGAAGTGCGGGGGTCGAGGCTTTTTAAATACGAAGACCCTCTACAACCGCGAGGTGTGCAGTCTCAGGGAATATTTTTTTAAAGCCGAAATGGGTATGCATCGTGATGTGGTCGCAGTGGACAAGGGGCTCACCCAGTTGTCCATGGCTAAAGAGAACTGGCGCAAACCTGTAATACTAACTATCGATGACCGCAAGGAAGTATGGCAAAACAAGGAGTTTCACGGGCGCTTCTATCGGGCTCTTCATGAGCCCGGTGTAGATTTCATAGCGTCTGTATCCTGGCTACGTTTCGGTGATCTTTTCGGGGAAACTGAAGGTTTTGTCTGTGCAATTATGGACGAAGTTATCTTGGCGAATAACTACCGGAGACATATTATGAAGAACGGGACGGTTGACGTGTGTCGGGCATGTCACCGTCCGGGTGAGTCTATCAGACATATTATCTCTGGTTGTTCTCGTCTGGCTAATGGCGAATACTTGCACAGGCATAACCAAGTAGCCAGGATTATTCACCAGCAACTTGCTTTGCAATATAAACTTGTGGTTTCCGAGGTACCGTATTACAAGTATGTGCCCGACCCAGTTCTCGAGAATGACCATGTCACGTTGTACTGGGACCGGTCTATCATTACTGACAGGACTATTGTAGCCAATAAGCCTGATATAGTGGTGATAAATCGGTTAGCGCGCCGCACAATGATTATCGATGTTACCATTCCACATGACGGGAACCTCGTGAAAGCTGAGAAAGAGAAACAGATTAAATATCTCGACTTAGCACACGAGGTTGTTGACATGTGGAATGTGAACTCGGCTGTCATTGTGCCGATTGTCGTATCAGCCAATGGATTGATGGCCGAAAGCCTCGATCAACATCTCTCGAGGCTCTCGTTAGGCGGTTGGGTCAAGGGCCTGATTCAGAAGGCAGTACTCCTCAATACGGCTCGCATCGTGAGGAGGTTCCTGTCTCTGGAGCCCTAACCACCGGTAGCTTGGACCCTGCTCCCGATACCGGCGGACCACTATTTTTTATATTTTTAAATGTTTTTTGTAAGGTTATTTTATAAAAATATTTAAAAATGTATTGAAATATGTAGTTAAATTGAATAAACGAAATAATAATAATATAATATTTATTTTTATTTCGGAAAAAGAATCCATAGAGTGTTAGTAACATAATATTAAAACAACTTATTATCTAGTGTTAGTACCAATCACCCGCTGCACAAACTGCTTCACAATTGGAGAACCGAAACTCTCCGCTACAGCTCTCAGGATGCGGTTGCGACTGCCTCTCACTCGACTCAGAAGCGAAGCGGTTTTCTTGCGCACAATCGCGTGAAAACCGTCGGAATTTTAACAATCTGTTTGTACAAATTATCCAGAACAATTTTATGTTCAGCTAAACTGCAAGACCCACTACCGCAACTCTCAAACTCATGAGGGAAATCTACGTCGCGCAGCTTACTGTTACAGGTATTATGGTAATTGAGCGTTTCTGGCTTAGTTCTTTCACCCCATACAACAGAATTGTGGCAGGTGGTCCGAGTCAACAGTTTAGGCTGCACCACTTCTAGATTACACTCTATACTCATAGGAAGATGATCAGATACGTAATTATCCTCGGAAACATCAACATTTAATTTTACAATAGGGTATTACACTCATTTTTGAAAAGTGTCTTAATTAGATTCTAGAGTGCTAATAATCAACTAAAAAAACACAACATTTTTATTTAATTGATTAGTGCCATAAAAATGCATTTAAATTTTGCATTTTCAAATTTCGCGCGTAATTTGACAAAAACGCTGGACGCAGTAGACGCCATATTG
Source organism: Antitype chi (assembly GCA_947359405.1). Taxonomy (NCBI): domain Eukaryota; kingdom Metazoa; phylum Arthropoda; class Insecta; order Lepidoptera; family Noctuidae; genus Antitype; species Antitype chi. Next base: position 639,316 of record OX375807.1, read on the forward strand.
CTCTGTGGGTATGATATCAGTTTGCTAAAAACAAATGCGCTGATATTTTGTATGATAATCGTTAACAATGAAAAAAAATGAGTTACTTTAATAATTATCGTTGGTTTGCTGTTCCTGAATGCAAAATATTATTTAAATAAAAATTACTTTGGTTACGAAAATAATAAAAGTACAAAGTTGCTCAGTTGACATGCCGTATGACGAAATAACATGGCGGCTACTATTTCATGGTGTTCAAACACAGATTAAAAAAACTGAAATCTTTAAACTGTATTTTAAAATTTATTTTGTTGTTTCATGAACTAAAACTAACATTTTCCGACTGCATTTTGCCTATGCTATCGCAATAATATGTTTTTAGATTTTTTCTCGTATAGAGTAAAATACCCTATTGTATGCCAAGCTGCTACAGATACCAAGCAGTGATTCAACCACCTCGTACTGCCGTAAACATCACTTATAAAAGTGTATGTATGACTATCTAACCCCCGTTTCTCTATATCAGCATAGATCCAAGATTGGTCAGTACAAAAGCTAATTAACTCTTTATAGAACAACTCATGAGGGTGGGCATTGAAATCACCCAGCATAAAAACATTTTCGATATCACAGCTTGCTACAGTGGCACTTATCTCACTTAACACATTTGTGAAAATAGGCAAGTTGTCTGGACAATTTGTAGGCATATACACTGAGAAAACAAGAATAGTACGACCCTTCGATGAGGCTGTGATGGCCACTAAGCCAGGGCTGCTACAGTCAACAACAGATACCGACTCAAAGATGCCCTTCCGCCAGAGAATGGCTACCCCACCATGAGGTCTTCCTCTCAATAGGCCCTCAGAGGTGTCTACAGCCGACTTACCAGTCAAACCAGCATGTGAAGCAGACCCATTACCACGACGAGCGAGCGGAGCGAGCTGAACTACCCCACGAGTGGGAAACTACATGGGTAAAACGAGCGAAGCGAGCCCCTCGTAAGACCAACACTCGAAGCATGCTTTACCAAAACTAGCGAGCGGAGCAAGGGTAACCTCCCCACGAGTGGGTGGAGCACAGCGCTTTCACATTCATAGAGCGGGCGAAGCGAGCCCTTATTAGAAGAAAACCGAGTTTAGCGAGCCTACTTTAACAACGAGCGAACGAAGCGTGCACACCTTCGAAAATAGTGAACGCAACTTACTGGGCCGTCACTCGTAGCGTAGGTAGGTTCACTTTGCACTCTGGTCTCGAGAGAAGTCTTATTCCTCTCGCTCTTGTGGAAATGGCTCGCGACGCTCGCTTGTCTGGATTGAAAGCTGACGCGTGGAGTAGGTTGGCTCGCTTCGCTTTCTCGATTTTAGAATATGGTTGTGTGTTGCACTCGCTTGTTTTGTGTGGGGCTCGCTTCGCTTACTCATTGCTTGAATAAGTATTCTTCGGACTCATGTCATCTTTGGGCTCGGTTCGCTCGCTTGTCACGAAACTGTGCTCGCTACACTGGGCTGCGTTAGAGAAACCCATCGTTAAGTTTGATGTCAATGTGACCTTTTATTTATACTCAGCATAGAGCAAACTTGGCGTTATTGTGTGTTGCATAAATTACTAAGGATTATTATGAGAACTTCTCTCACAAGGTTAGGTCAGGTTATCGCTGTGGCCGAACGTTTTCACGAAAACAAACGGCGTGGACTCGAACTGCGCTTGCTAATTTTTTTTAACGAATTTCCAATAACTTTTACATGTCAATCGTTTGGTTGCCTTATTAATATACAAGTCAGTGTCATTTAAAGTTTTCATCAAAATTCGAATGATGATAAGATTTTTTTCAAGTTTTTCCTCTTTATACAATTGTTTACACCAGTGGACAGGTAGGATGCAGTGTACTTACTTGGAGGAGTGCTTGCCGTGCTGCGAGCCGTGGCCCATGACGCGCATCTCCTTGGACACGTTGCCGTTCAGCGAGAACGAGTGCTGCGGCTTCTTGTCCTGCACCCAACACACACGTTACACACACGGTACTTCACTACACTAACAACACGATAGTTTGCTCCAAAGGGTTAGGCAGAGGTATACCTGTAGTAACACCCTCATTAATATTTCTACGTCCCATGTAATTGAGGGCGAGCCCATTGGCATCATACATAAACAGTCTATAATGTTACCCAGACAGGCGCTTTCATTTTCAACCGACTTCAAAAAGAAGGAGGTTATCAATTCGATTTTTTTTTAAATGTATGGTCATATATAGACGGATTTGCAAAATTCATTTTTTGGTCGAAAGGGGTTTATTTCGAAATGGTCCCATTTAAATTTCATTTTATATTATATCTAATGATGCGTTTCGGAGACAAACAACGGTACTATTCAAAACTTGACAGCAAATCCACCGCGATTGCTGCTATCGCATAAATATGCATTGTTTTGACCTCAAGGAAGATGAAATTTCTAATTAGTGTTGGGTAGATACCATAACTAAAAAGTGAAAAATAAAAGGTTTTCAAAAAAAAAATATTCGATTTCCGGAAAAACACTACAAAATGAAAATTCACTTTAATTTCGGAAGGCGGTGACAAAAAATTAAAATACATATCCAAAGTCACCGACTTCCGAAATTAAAGTTTTTTTTCACTTTGTAGTGTTTTTCCGGAAGTCAGTGGTTTTTTTTCTAGAAAAAGTTTTTATGTTGAAGTATTTCATTACTATTGCTCTCATTACGGTGATAGAAAACATCGTGAGGAAACCGGCACGTTCTAGAAACAAATTTTATAAGATAAATTACATCTACCAACCCGCATTGGGACCGCGTGGTGGATTATAACCCACTCCCTCTCGAAGAAAGGAAGTACTGGTGGTGGTTCCCAGCAGGGGGACATTATAGGCTGATTATGGTACGACGGTGGTGGTATCGTTTGTGCTCGAGCAAGGTGGTGCTGATAACAACTAGACCATGATTTTGTACTGACCACGCGGCTGGTGTCATCGGGCACGATTAGGAAGGTCTCGATGTTGTGGTCCTTCAGGTAGGCATTGCGCAGGCCTCCGAAGCCAGGCTCCACCTTGTAGTCCTCGCCCAGGCAGCGCAGGGTCTCCTTCGTGATGTGCACGCGTCTGTCGAGAACCATGCGCTTAATACCGGAACACTACTCATACATAAGAACATAGCCTCAGTTCACCCAGGAGCGGATCCTCAGCAGTTGCGCTTGCGACCACTAGACCGACGAGGCAGTCTCAAACGTAGGCGGAGGAACAAAGGCGGGAATGGACTTGGAACGTTTGTTTGTCATGTATCGCGTTACAGTAGTCAGTGCAGCGAGCCGAGCCGCACGCACGACGCGACCATTGCGAGCGCATGTTTACAAAGAAGTCAGTGCAGTGGTTGAATAAAAATGCAGCATGCTTGAGTCAAATATCTTGAATGTTCGCGAAAACTTAGGTCTTTAAAAAAAAAGATGCGATTTCCATAATCTAAATACACGTAGTAAAGATGAAATTGTGAATCCAAAATTTAGATTAACTAAAACTAGCAAGTCATTTCTAATAAACAGTATCCGCTTCTATAACAAGTTGCCAAAGTCGGTTACAGAACTTAGCGAAGGAAAGTTTAAAACTCACATCAAACGTGTCCTAACAAAAAAGCATATTACAAGATAAAAGACTACGTTGAAGACGGAAGTTCGGAATTAATTCCTTCTGCACATGTGACATCCCTGGTAACTCATTAACAGCATAACTATGTAAAAGTCTATTAACTGCTCCCAAATTACAAAGTAATAATTTTTTATTTTTTTATTTTTCACAATGTAAGAAAAGAAGAAAGAAAGAATGAAAAAACGTTTATTTGCGGTAAACATGACGCAAAAAGATAAGGAACACAAAAAAATAAGAAAAGGTTGAGGGAAACATGCGTCACATCCATGCAAAACGACTATCACTCAGCATTATGCTGCGACCCTATGCCAGACAGAGTCCCAGCGCTGGTTTTCAGGGATAGCCGGCTTTGACGTAATGACGTCACCCGGTGCATTAAAGAATAATTATGAAACTACTGGTACAGCGAACTAATAGATGTGATAGAATAAGGAATATAAAGACATACATGCTACGAGAATATCATCCTCAATAAACATTTTTCTCTTTATGTAGTGGCAACATTTCGAAGCGTCATCCATAGATAAAATGTGCGTGTGCGTCATAAAAATTGAAGTAAGAAATTACAAAATGGCCAATGAATGATGTAATGTGTTAAAATGTATGATGTATGAAATGTTCTCGTCATTATTTGACATTATACATCAATTTTAATATCTACTATTTATTAGTGATTGTCATGGAAATCATGTCACTTGGACGATTTTCTATTCTGTATTTTCACTATGTACCTACTACTGTATTACACTAGATTTTCAACTCACGGTGTTGAAACCGAGCATCCTACTGTTACGAGCTTCGGGTTCATGACAATTAAAAACTGCCAATAAAAATTACCAAAATCGACACTTTAATCAAACACACTAATTACAATAAACAATTTCACTGATGATCACTCTTAATCGCACTGAAGATCGCTTCAAATGTTCTCGCCTCTATCGCTTATTCAATACTACCCCGATCCCTTTTTTTTTTTTTTTGTTGGGCATCTCGCAGTTGGCCTTGAGAGGCCGTGACTGCTTAACCGGTCATTCCTGGGGCTGCCATTAAGAAACTAATCTTAACGCCTCCAGCCAGGGCTTACAAACTAAATTTATATACTAAGCGACTGCACGCTGAGGGCACCCCCTGTGGGGTACGGACCTCGGCTCAGGGCGTCACTGATGGGGGGACAGCTATCACTATTGGGGACAGGCTGGATCGAAATTGGCATATTATTATTATAGGGGGAATTTAAAGCTACTGGCTCAGCTGCGGCGCGGGCTGGCGCTTCAACGAGCAAGGGTCGGTCGGGGGTCTCGACGTTAGGCGCCGATACTACTAGGGGTCTTCGCGGGGCGCGAGGACCTCGGCGGCGAGGTCGGAAGGACGATTTTGTGCGGTGTGTGCGAACTGTACTGGTGGCCCTATTGCTTTCCTGGAGGAGAGTAATGTGGTCGTCTGGGTCGGTGAGGACATGTCTCGGCCGTCGGACAGAGCTAATCCTACTGGGGACATAAGTGGCGGCCTTCACAATCAAGGGATTGCGGTGAATTTCGGCTTTATCGAAGAAACGCTTCGCGGTGCGTTTCATGAATTGACTGACCGTGGGGATTTTCAGATCGAGATGGAGGATCTCGTTCCGAACGAACCAAGGGGCACCTGTGGCTTGCCGGAGGAATCGGTTCTGTAGGGTCTGCATCCTATGGATGAATCGGGGGTTCGCGTGCGCAAAGATTGCACACGCATACGTCATGATGGGCCTTATACACGCCGTGTACCCCGATCCCGATCCGCTCCCGCCTTTTATAGGGCCATAGAACATTCGGGAATCGAACCATCTAGAATCTTCGAGTACATACCGGCCCCGACTGAACGGATGTTGATAATTCTAGAAGATTCTGTTATCGAAATTGCTAGATACATCTTGACTCAATTAATTCTGCTACTCGATACTAGATGGCGCTAGTGGTAACGAATTACTTTAGTTTTAGCGCGTAACACTACTAATATTATAAGTAAACGGAAAGTTTGTAAGTATGGATGACTGGATAGATGGATGTTTGTTATTCTTTCACGCAAAAACTACTAGTAGGATTTGGATGACATTTGGCACACGGAAAGATTATAACCTAGATTAAGAGGGCTATTACAAAATGAAGTATTTAGTTTTAAGTAAATTTAATGGCGCGTGGTAGCTGATCGTGCGTGCGTGTATAGTGAAGTATGCTACTCAGATATGCTAACCATTATGATTCGGACGCCCAGGAACAAACCGGCCCGGACTTATAGCTAAAGCCCGCGCGTCCCGAGATATATTACTGATTCATAGCGTTGCATTAAAAAAAAATATTTAAAAATATTATTTTACTTTTAAATAGACTGTTTCTTTTTTTCAAGCAAGTTGACTTAGTAACCTTAGTTATTAAATACTTTTTGTTTGAATTTCGATAGATAAAAAATATGAATTCAGACGAAAAATTATCATTAATTCACTGTTTTACGGAATTATTTTTGGGTTATTATTGTATGACACATAAAAAATTGATTTGAGCATTCCAAATAACAAGCTACAGTACTACCACAGACATTTTTATAAATTACTAAACTATTATATGTTCCATGTAACAGAGCATCAAAAGATGCCCGAAAGTAACATTTTACGAAACATCCTTTGCCGAGATAAGGTTTTTACTGACTTAAGTAAACAAATTGAAAAATTTGTTTAGAGCGCTCCCTAGACAAATAATGAAATTTTACCGGACATATTTTTATTTTTTATTTTTGCCTATATCTAAACGATAATCACTTATCAAATCTCGAGTCTAACGCTCAAATTCAAGAAAAAATGTGAAAGCACCCTTAATACATAGGATACTTTTTATCCCGGTAGTACGTTCTCGCGGGATAATTTCCGACTTTCACGCGGGCGAAGCCGCGGGCGGAAGCTAGTTGAGAATATAACAGAGAGCATCACAGCGCGTCGATAAAACACCCTGTTGGATTTTCAATTCTCAGCGCTAAGTAGTGCGTTGAAAATCCAGTGTACGAAAAAAGTCCCCCGAGCTGACCTGGCTTGGAGACGGTCAGAAGTCACCCGAGCAGACCTGGCTTGGAGACGGTCAGAAGTCACCCGAGCAGACCTGGCTTGGAGACGGTCAGAAGTCACCCGAGCAGACCTGGCTTGGAGACGGTCAGAAGTCACCCGAGCAGACCTGGCTTGGAGACGGTCAGAAGTCACCCGAGCAGACCTGGCTTAGAGACGGTCAGAAGTCACCCGAGCAGACCTGGCTTGGAGACGGTCAGAAGTCACCCGAGCAGACCTGGCTTGGAGACGGTCAGAAGTCACCCGAGCAGACCTGGCTTGGAGACGGTCAGAAGTCACCCGAGCAGACCTGGCTTGGAGACGGTCAGAAGGACGATGATCCAGCAACAGATTAGCAAAATAAACAGAGTTCAATTCTTCGATGAAGAAGTTATCTCAAAACTTAGTCGATATAATATGGGGTGGCTGGGACATTGACCGCAACCTGGGACCATGGATCCAGTACAGGATGCTGAACATTGACCGCAACCTGGGACCATGGATCCAGTACAGGATGCTGAACATTGACCGCAACCTGGGACCATGGATCCAGTATAGGATGCTGAACGTCCCTGAGTTAGCTATTTTCGTTGGTTATCAAAACAATAATCAGGGCGATCAAAATGTAAGGAATAGCTGTTTAAAAAAATAAGTCGTCCACTGCTGGACATAAGTCTGCCCAATTTAAAAAAATAACCAACAAACATTTTCGCGTGACATGATTGTGTCGATCGTAGCGTGTTCACCATTACTACATTAAGTTTAAAAAGCAGGAAATATAAGTTAAATTAAAAATTAATAAACCCCTAACCCAAACAAAAACCTTCAAAAAATTTAAAAAAAAATGGGCTCTTAAGTTGTAGGTAATATTTCGATCAAAGCATTGTCACGTCGGGGGATGGCTAATGAAAATGTTATCCTTTCTACAATAGCATAGTTACCACAGATATAGATAGACCTAGATAACGCAAGTACTTATCACAAACTGTATGACAACCAAGCGTGTCATTTTTTGTTTACCTACTATGACGTCACAAGCACTATTTAGTGATGGGAAAACTACATCCATTCTAAGACATTGCTGCGTATGGCGCCCGATACAGCATTCTGTAATACAAGTAAAATTCAACATTTTATAAAAAAACTCAAAAGTTACAGAAACTTATCAATTTACTAACTTCATGTTCTTGCAATACTTTGGCTAAAGCTGACCATTTGAAATATCTAGGTGTCACTATTGACTCGAATCTAAATTTCCGTAAACATATCGATTTACTTTGTACTAGAGTGCGCAAATTAATATATGTTTTTAAGAATTTACGGAACATAGCCGATTATACATTAATTAAAGAGGTTTATTTAGCTTTGTGTCAATCCATTCTTAGCTATTGCATAACTTCCTGGGGTGGTGCAGCAAAAACCATTTTACTCCCTCTAGAGCGTGCTCAAAGAGCAATTCTGAAGGTTGCCTTTCACCCTTTTAGATTTCCTACGCACCAGCTCTGTTTGGAACATTCTCGAACGATGACGTCGGCGGAGGCGGCACCGGCGAGGACGACGGCGGGGGCACGGCGGGACGCGGGTGACGAGGCGCCTGCACTGGCCATCGCCTAATAAAAGGGAAGATCAGCGGCGGGGAGCGGACACACAATCAATCTTCTCGAACACTGCGTACACGTCCGCGTCTTTGAAGTAATTTTATTGTAAAATTAGACAATAAATTATTATAACCAGCAACAAGTCAACGTCATTGAATACAGTCCTCATAAACTCCTATACCAAGTGGTCCTTCGCACGAAAAATTCAAGACGAACGGCGTTTGCAGTGAAGAAAACAACGTGGCGAACACGTGTCTCCGTGAGAAGAAATCGACAAGAACGGAGAAACGTGGCTACAGATTGGTAATTAGTGTGTCGTTCCAGTTAAACATTTCCTTCCCTTCATGCTTTCTAAACTTTCCAAGAATTTTGGCGTTTCAATCTGTACCATTTTCTTTCCCATATTTTGTACTCATTGCATTCATTTCGAATAACATGTTTCATGCCTGGTTTTAATGCTCAAACTCGCATCGCTGCGTAATTAGTTGCAGAGCATGCATTAAAACTTGTTTTGCACGTGCACGCGGTAGCTTGACCGCTCAAGGTCAATATCGGTCGCATCTTCGCATTCCTATTAAATTAGTCACCGCGTGGTTTGCTTAGTTTTCCATTTAACTTAACCAATCTTTATTTAAGTATGGAGACTAAGGTTAAAGAATTAATTAAGAAACGTGCAAGCTGTAAGGCTAAGCTTACGCTTTTTAGCAACTATTTAAATGTAGTCATTTCTTGTGCTACATTAAGCGACCTACAAGCAACAGAACTGGAAACCAGACTTGATAAAATGGATTTAGTATTTAATGACTATGATAAATTACAGGGGGAGATCGAGATGCTGATGGAGGACCCTAGCGAGGCATTGGCTGACCGCGAAGCCTTTCAAAACCAATACTTCTCCATGGTGTCCACGGCGCGCGAGTTGTTGCGACATCATAGGGAGCGAAGCGTTTTGGTGAGTTCCGTACAAGCTTCAGACGATAACAACGCCACACAGTCTAGACATAGTGTTGTGAAATTACCTCAGATTAGTTTACCGCATTTTGATGGAAGCTATCAGCATTGGCTCGAGTTTAGAGACACATTTGATTCATTAATACACAAAAACACATTGTTAGACGATATAAGTAAATTTCACTACCTCAGGTCCTCGTTAAAGGGTGCTGCTGCCTTAATTATTAGAAGTTTGGATTTTAATTCTGATAACTACAGCATTGCTTGGGATCTATTAACGAAACGGTATAACAATAATCGTCTTTTGGTAAACAATCATGTTCAATCGTTATTTAATGTCGAACAGTTAGAAAAGGGGTCTAGTAAAGCAGTTCGTTATCTAGTCGATGTAACCACAAAAAATCTGAGGGCCTTAACCATTTTAGGACAACCAACGCAGCATTGGGATATTTTGATTATTTATATTGTGGGTCAAAAGTTAGATACTAAAACTTATATTCAGTGGGAAGAATTTAGAAATACATTATCCGAGGCACCTACATTATCTCAATTCTTTACGTTTATGAATAACAGGGCCGACTTATTGGAATCAGTTGAGGAATCCGACGTTAATAAAAACAAAACCTCCAACAATAAAATACAGAAACAAAAAAACTTTGCAGTAACATCAAACGATAATAGTGGATCTAATAAAGGTTCGAGCTCAAGTTGTCCAATGTGTAAACAAGGTCATATTTTATTTAAATGTGATGATTTTCGTAAACTATCGCCAGAGATACGTAATCAGAAGGTTAAAGAATATAATGTTTGCCTTAATTGTTTAAACCCGGGCCATGCTCAAAATAAATGTAAATTGTGGGCTCGGTGCAAGTATTGTAAGGCTAAACATAACACGCTGTTACACGTGGACAAAGATAGTGAGCCGCCGGCCAGTAGTAAGATGACGGATAATGTTACTTTAACTGCGAAAGCCAACCAGAATACTACTTCTTCCACCGTATTGCTTTCCACAGCGCGGGTGAAGGTGCGAGACAGCAAGGGCGGCCATCACGTTGCGAGAGTGCTCTTGGACAACGGTAGCACCGCAAATTTTATAACTAAGGAGCTGTGTGGTAAGCTGGGTTCACTTAAACGTAACGTAAACTCCAAAATAACGGGTATTAACCAGCAAACTTGCAAAAGCACACAGTCTTGTTCTCTAATCTTAGAGTCTTACTCAGGTAATTATAAAACAACTATTGATTGTTTAGTATTACCAGAAAAAACTAAATCATTACCATCGACATTAATTGACATTAGTACTATTCCACTGCCACAAGGCATCTGTTTAGCTGATCCTCATTATTATAAACCGTCAAGCGTAGACATATTACTAGGTGCTGAACAGTTTTGGAATATTTTGGGTACTAACACTATCAATTTAGGTAAATGTCAACCTAGATTATATGAATCTAAATTAGGATGGCTTATCTCTGGGTATATTGCATTACCTAGTCCATCCCGTGACCAACCAGTGTGTAATTTCGTTCAGGACATAAAAACTGAACTAACTCGCTTCTGGGAGCTGGATTCTATATCTGATAAACATGCGTTGTCAGCCGAGGAACGTGCATGTGAGGAACATTTTTTACGCACTACTACTCGTGGTAAAGATGGACGTTTCATTGTAGAAATGCCATTTAAACAATCACCCGAAACATTGGGTGACTCATATCAGATGGCGAAGGTTAGATTTCTTTCGCTAGAACATAGGTTCGATCGTGATTCCGTATTTAAAAATAGGTATATTCATTTTATGCGCGAGTACCTAGAACTGGGGCACATGTCTGAAGATAATAATTCGAATGATATTAAAAGTTACTACTTACCCCATCATGGTGTAATGCGCGAGCAAAGTACCACAACTAAATTACGAGTCGTCTTTGACGCGTCGGCCGTGACAACTTCAGGTATTTCTTTAAATCACTTACAAATGATTGGTCCCACTGTACAGGACGATCTTTATTCTATTTTATTACGCTTTCGGCAATATAGATACGTAGTATCAGCGGATATTGAGAAAATGTACAGAGCTATAGAATTAAATGAATCTCAACGTTCTTTACAAAAAATCCTATTTCGTTTCAATCGATATGAACCGCTAAAAACATATGTTCTTAACACAGTAACCTATGGCACAGCATCGGCACCATATTTAGCGACAAAGTCACTCGTAAGTCTCGCTTCACAGGCGTCAAACGACGACGCAAAGCAAGCTATACAAAGAGACATGTATGTTGACGATTATCTTGGTGGCTGTGACACTGACTCCGGTACTATACAATTATGCAAGGAGGTGAGCTCGATTCTAGCTTCAGCTCAATTCAAATTAAGGAAATGGCAATCCAATAGCCCACAAGTATTGAAGGGTATATTATCAAGTCTTGATTCTAATGACAATAACATACTAGACTTAAATCGAAACCAATCTCCTAACACTGCTAAGACATTGGGTTTAAACTGGATTTGCGATTTAGACGTATTAACGTTTTTTATAAACATATCTCCAAGTAATAAAATCACTAAACGTCATATTTTATCTAGCGTTAGCCAAATCTTTGATCCATTAGGCCTAGTGGGGCCATGTGTCGTGGTGGCGAAGGTAATAATGCAAAAATTGTGGCTAGATAAATGTTCCTGGGATGACCCTGTTTCTCATAACACATAAGAACGTTGGTTATCGTTCGTTGCTATGTTGTCGTGTTTGAATAATTTAAAGGTACCACGGCATGCATTGGATGTTAATTATAAATTAATTGAGTTACATATTTTTACAGATGCATCTGAATGTGCCTATGGAGCATGCGTCTATGTTCGATGCTTAAATAATGATGGTACAACGACCATTAATCTTTTAACTTCTAAAAATAAGGTCGCTCCCATTAAAAATACAACCATACCCCGTCTTGAACTATGTGGGGCTTTATTAGGAGCAAGACTGTGTGCAAAGGTGGTAGCCTCATTAACTATTAAAATAAATAAATTCTATTACTGGTGTGATTCTACGATAGTTTTATCTTGGTTATCTACATCACCAAATAAATTAAAGCCTTTCGTCCGTAACCGGGTCAGTGAGATACAAGAAAGTACCGGGGAAAATTCATGGAGATACGTGTCGTCAAAAGAGAACCCGGCGGACCTCGTATCCCGTGGACTGAGAGCCGATCAAATCGGCACCTGTTCATTGTGGTGGTCAGGCCCACAGTTTTTAAATTTAAGTGAAGAATATTGGCCAAAGGGGCCAAATATAAGCTCAAATTCTAACATACCTGAAATTAAAGTTCATTTAGTGGATAATTATCAATCAAGTCAATCGGTGATCAGTCGTCTGATAAGTAATAAATCAAATATAAACAAATTGAAACGTATTATCGCTTTTATACTTAGGTTTATTTTTAACTTAAAAAATCCCAATGACAGGTTGTGTGGCCATTTGTCATGTGATGAATTGCAAGAAGCATGTATAGTCATGTTACGTATTAGTCAAATGGAAATGTTTCCTGACGAATACAAAACACTTAGTCTAAAAGGGCCATTATCTGGGAAAAATAGGCTAGTTTCACTATCTCCATTCCTGGATAATCGGGGTGTCATTCGCGTAGGTGGCAGATTAAGTAACGCTAACTACAGTTACGATGTAAAACATCCCATATTGTTAGATAGTAAACATCACATTACAAAAATATTATTTCGTTGTGAACATGTTAAACTTATGCATGCAGGGCCACAACTCCTTTTGTCACACATTCGTCAAACTTACTGGCCTTTAGGAGGCAGAAATCTGTCTAAAGGTATATTCAGAGAATGTGTCAAATGTTTCAGATTTCGAACTCAGGCGGTGCAACCAGTCATGGGTCAGCTACCATGCACGAGGACACAGCTTGAATTTCCCTTTTATAATTGTAGTGTTGATTACGCTGGGCCAATGCTAATAGCCGACCGTAAAGGTAGAGGTACTAGACTTATTAAGGCTTATATCTGTGTGTTTGTTTGTTTGGCAGTAAAAGCTGTCCATCTGGAACTTGTTACGGATCTCACTAAAGACGCTTACCTGGCCGCGTTAAAGAGATTCGTTGCTCGCCGGGGTAAACCACACAGCATCCTTTCAGATAATGGCACGGCGTTTGTCGGAGCATTTAATGAGCTTGCACAATTCTTATCAAATTCTAATTTAGAGACAGATCTTGCACAGGAAGGTATAAAGTTCAGTTTTACGCCTCCATATAGTCCACACTTCAATGGTATAACAGAAGCCGCTGTCAAATCTACAAAGAAACATTTAAAAACTATTGTTCATTCTTCTCATTTAACGTATGAAGAAATGAACACCTACTTAGTCCAAATTGAGGCCATATTAAACTCCCGTCCCCTTGTTGCCCTTTCTTCGTCACCTGATGACTTTACCGCTCTCACTCCCTCTCACTTCTTAATTGGACGACCGCTAATATCAGTTTCTCAGCCACAGGTACACTCCATCAACATCAACCGATTAGATCGCTACAGAAGGATTGAGCATCTTCGACAACACTTTTGGAACCGATTTAGCCATGAATATGTGGTCATGCTGCAGCAGAGAAACCGATGGCATGCGTCCACGGGTGAACTTAAAATTAATCAATTAGTTTTGATCAGAGAGAAGGCGCAACCACCACTGCGGTGGTTAATGGGCCGTATCATCAAGGTGTTCCCTGGTCCTGACGGCGTCTCGAGAGTGGCAGAAATTGAAACCAAGAAGGGCAAGATTACAAGGGCTTTCAACAACATATGTCCTTTACCCATTGAAGACAACGCTTCAACCCGGGCAGGATGTTTGGAACATTCTCGAACGATGACGTCGGCGGAGGCGGCACCGGCGAGGACGACGGCGGGGGCACGGCGGGACGCGGGTGACGAGGCGCCTGCACTGGCCATCGCCTAATAAAAGGGAAGATCAGCGGCGGGGAGCGGACACACAATCAATCTTCTCGAACACTGCGTACACGTCCGCGTCTTTGAAGTAATTTTATTGTAAAATTAGACAATAAATTATTATAACCAGCAACAAGTCAACGTCATTGAGTACAGTCCTCATAAACTCCTCTACAAGCTCTACATTGCATGTAATGTACTAACAGTTCGGCAATTATTCATTCGAAGCATAGTACTACACCAGCACACTGCACTTCCTTTTAACCCAGTACCTTCCGACAAGAGAAGGAAGGATTTAGTTTGCATAAAACCTCAAACTAGACATGCGTTTGCTAATCAATTTTATGTGTTTTTAGGTCCTTTTCTGTATAATAGACTTAACAAATTAACGAGCATCTATATTTTAAGCTATAAAAAATGTAGTACTATGTTATCAGAATACCTAGCGTTGTTCAATTACACAGACACAGAAAAACTTCTAGAAATTATGTCATGACGATAATTTATTCCCTCGTAAGTATTTACTTTTGTAGTATTTACATTGGCTTAGTTGTAGGTATTAATGTTTAATTACCAATATGCTTTATCTCAAAGTTGTTAATCGATTATTTTATATCAATTTAATTTTTAAATGTTAATGTCCCAATTTAATTGAAATGTAAAGTGATGGCCCTAAACACAGGTTTGAATAAACCTAGATCGGGTGGGTCGCTACCTAACATTCTAATTCCGAAACATTAGGTATCTCTTGCACTTGTAGTAAAAATATTTTAGAAATAGTTTATTTTTAGGCACTATAATTGTATGGGAAATTTACTACTGTTGGCTAAATGTACTCTTTTTGTATACGTTTTTATTAAATAAATTATTTAAATTATTTTTTTATTTATTTTATCAGTTGTGATCTTCAGTACATCAATAGTCGGACATGCTGCTTTTGTCAATGTTCGATGCTTTTTCTCTTCTACAAAGCTTTCTTCCTCAAAATGTATCGAACAAATTGTGCTATACTTAGTTGGGAACCAATCTTTATTTCCCGTAGCCGCAATGCATTGTTCTTTTAGATTGAGATCATGTGGAAAACCAAAAAATTACGAAACATTAAGATTTTTTATTAAAATTTTCTGCATAATATATAAAAATACTAAATAATCACTCTGTTTCCGGAATCGATTTTTGTTGCATAGGATGAACAGCACTAATCGCTAAAATTGACTGAAAAATTATAAAAGCGCCTGTACTCCGAAACCGAAGCGATATACGAAAGTATCCCTTGTTTTGATATTCATAATTTGTTAACACAGAACGTCACATCAACTGCTCCAAATAAAAGCCGCAATACACACATCATCATCATCTTGTACACACATGATATATGCAATAAAGATTTGAATTTGAATACACAGCATGATTTCGATGACCTATGTTTTTCTCAAATTTGGTATTACTGTGGGTATTAGATTAAAAATAATTGATTTTAAAATGTATTACGCATAATAATATTCATAAAATTACTTACGGATGGAAGGAAACGTTAACTTAATTGTTTCTGCTCACATTTGTGCAGTTTTTACAATTTATCACAGTGCAATTAGGCATTGTTGATTTTTTGACTGACGTCCAACTAGCGAGGCGCACCGATGCAGACCCGACGCGACAGTTTTTTTTTGTCGTGCATCTTGCAGTTGACCTTGAGAGGTCGTGACTGCTTAAGCGCGGCACGCGAAGTGGGTGCTCTTGCGTTATCAAGGTCTATCTATATCTGTGATAGTTACATTCATTATTGCTGAGCATCGTCTTTTGGCATTTTCATTAACTGTCCCCCGACGTGACAATGCTTTGATCAAAATATTACCTACAACTTAAAAGGCCAATATTTTTTCTTTTAGGAGGTTTTTGTTTGGGTCGGGGGTTTTTTAAATGTTTAATTTAACTTTTAATTCCAGTTTTTTAAATTTAATATAGTAATAGTGAACAGGCTACGATCGACACATGTCACGCTTAAATCTGCGCAACTTTGCGTATCATTCCTCGTCCTGATCACCATTTATATAGAACCTATTCATTCAGACCTTTTCAATTAGCTCAAACACGATATCTGCTGTTTGTTGGTGAGTAATTTGGGTATCCTGGAAATTCCAGGTGATGCTCCAGCATCAGTTCAAGGTTACTTTGTTCGTCTAATATCATTGAAGTAATAGAATACCAAATTTCGACCCGTTTAGAACCGTGGAAGATGATCAAATCCCTTCATTAAAAAAGAGCTGTTAATCTTCAAACAGCTGATCCGATTTTGACGAAAAATGTCTAATAACCACCGCTAGAAAACCTACTTTTAAATAAAAATTACCGCACCCAAGTCGGTTCACCTCTTTAAGGGCCACGGTGCCACAGACAGACACACATAGCGGTAAAACTTATAATACCCCTCTTTTTGCGTCGGGGCTTAATTATAACATCCCTCTTGCGTCGGGGCTTAATTATAACATCCCTCTTGGGTTGAGGCTTAATTATAACATACCTCTTGCGTCGGGGCTTAATTATAACATCGCTCTTGCGTCGGGGGTTAAAATACGCGTCGATGTCCCTGCCACTGTATGTACTTATAATTTATAAGGATGATGTAACCAATATGTTGTAACAATATTTTGATATAGCAGTGTCCACGGAGTTTCTTGTCCGTTCGTCTCCATAGGTACCTACTATGCTTTAGAATGAGCAACTAGCTTCATATTTTCGACTGAGCGACTACTTTGACAATGAAAAAGTCCTTGTAAATGATTTACAATTGAAGTTAGTTTTGGTACTCACCCAGCAACGCCACCGCTCTCCATGTAGTTGGCGAGCGTGACATCATTGGACCACACATCAAACTGCCACTTGCGCAGACCCAGCACCACGCAGTGCACGCGGCCGGTGTGGATGCCCACGCGCATGTTCACGTTCACGGCCATCACTTCGCGCACCAGTCTGCATACAGACACACATGAGTCAGGCGATGGCTACTACACTATGCTATGTGAAGGACTAGCTCAATAATATTCTGCTGCACTGATTACAATTTACTAGTTTATTACAACATTAGTAGACTACATACCATGTTATTTTACAGGTAGTTTTTCGATCAATGGGGTAATTTAATTGAAGGAAGAGAGAGTGCACCTGTGTCTGCGCACACACTTGTGCACTATAACATCTCCCGCACCGCAGGCTAGTCTTTTGAGATTGGCCGCCATGGCCGAAATACGGCCTGGAGAACAAAAATCTTATAATACACGTACAACGGCAATCAAGGGAGATGCTTTTAATTTTGACACTTCAGCCACGTTCATTGGTTATTTACGCTATCAAGCAGACGAATTTTCATAACCTATAAAACAATGGATTAAGAATTTATTTCATAACCTTCTGATTATGATTGAGATTGTGTTACGCGGTTAGGTTGTTAATCATAAATTATTTTCTTGTTCGATGATGTTTCTGTGGCTGTCCCATTTGTGGGTCCATGTGGTGTACTCACGCAATAGCATCGATCATGTCCAAGCCCATCTCGACGCAGCACTTGGCGTGGTCATCGCGCGCCTCCGGCAGGCCCGACACGCAGTAGTAGCAGTCGCCCAGCAGCTTGATGCGCAGGCAGTGGTGCTCGGCGGCCAGCCGGTCGAACCTGAGCCAAGAGAGAACAGCTTACTTAAATGTGGTTGGTTTTTGTAGGGGCCTATTATGTCATGATTTATTTGATTTTTTAAATGTATTTTTTTTAAAGTGAAATTTCATATGCGACTTCCAACAAGGTTGCGTTAAACGTTTAACGCAACCGACTCAAGAGAGAAAGTCGGTTTCACTTCTTCCGCGCGGAGGGACTCCACGCACTTTTGAAGTGAAACTTCTTATGCGACTTCCAACAAGGTTGCGTTAAACGTTTAACGCTAAAGGTTGCATTAAAGGTTTAACGCTACCGAGGGAGAGAGAAAGAAAGATACACGAAAGTAGAAAGTAGGAGAGAGAAAGAGAGTGAGTCGGTTTCACTTCTTCCGCGCGGAGGGACCCCTACGTACTTTTGAAATGAAACTTCTTATGCGACTTCCTACAAGGTTGCGCTAAACGTTTAACGCGTTAAACGTTTAACGCAACCGACACAAGAGAGAAAGTCGGTTTCACTTCTTCCGCGCGGAGGGACTCCACGCACTTTTGAAGTGAAACTTCTTATGCGACTTCCAACAAGGTTGCGTTAAACGTTTAACGCTAAAAGTTGCGTTAAACGTTTAACGCTACCGAGGGAGAGAGAAAGAAAGATACACAAAAGTATAAAGTAAGAGAGAGAAAGAGAGTGAGTCGGTTTCACATCTTCCGCGCGGAGGGACTCCACGCACTTTTTGAAGTGAAACTTCTTATGCGACTTCCAACAAGGTTGCGTTAAACGTTTAACGCTACCGAGGGAGAGAGAAAGAAAGATACACAAAAGTAGAAAGTAGGAGAGAGAAAGAGAGTGAGTCGGTTTCACTTCTTCCGCGCGGAGGGACTCGACGCACTTTTTTCTTTATTTAAAGGATTTTGTCGCTGAGCGATAACGTCGCCCTTTAACATCAACTGAATCCACTAAACCTAAAAACAGTTAACACTTACTTTAAAATAAAAAATGCCAGTTTGCACAGTAAATATCTTAGCTTATTCCGATAAAGAACAAGCGAGGATAGCATTACACTCTCCAACATCGTACTTATTTTTTGGAACAAGTAAACTAAATCTCAAAGCCTAATTCCGCACACACTCCATCAAAACATGTTGTACATCTTCGACTACTCCACATTCTTCACAGTTGGGTGACGTAACCTTTTCATCAGAAAACCATTTTTTTTTGTTGGGATGTGGCCGGATCGAAGTCTTCGTGCCATAACTAAATCACTTCTGCTAAGCAGATTTTGATCAGTCCAATTATACACTGGAATCTGTGGTTGGATGGTCTTGTACCAAATTCCCTTTTCTGTTGACCTCTGGTTAAAATATTCACTTCACTCATCTGTACACTGCTGTTTTATTAATCTTATATAATCTGTATATAACGCTTACAGAAATTCCATCTGAAACGGCTTAATGTATTATTTTAATACTGAATTATGTTATCCACTGTTGGTCCGACAGCACTAAGCATGGTCGAGGTAGATGGGCAGGAAATACAGTATGTTGATTAGTACATTTACTTGGGTCAGTTAGTTTCTTTCGGAGACAGGTAAGAAAAGGAAATCGATCGCCGCATCGCAAATGCCTGGAAAAACTACTGGTCCATGAAGACGCTAATGAAGGGCGATCTACCGATTTCCCTGAAAAAATTTTACCCGCTGTGGCAACACTCCGTAAATTATAGGGATCGGCCATTAGTCGTTGTTGGATTGTGACTTCAAAATCCATCACTATCACACAGGTGTATGATGATAAATGGTTAGAAAGGGGGTGACTACCAAGATGACGACTAATAAGAAGTGTGAAGAAAAAGACATGTTGCGACGACCACTAAAACACAGCAGCAACAAGTTGGTGTTACAACAGCGCCGCTCCACGAATGCTAACCGACAGAGTGCGAGTAAAAAAGAATCTTCTTTATACGGTTTGTTTTAAATCCTTGCTCTATAAGCATTGCAGCCAGGGATAGTAGTTCTATTCGTTACATCTAGGACAAATTTTATAAATTGGTTGAATTTTAGTAGTTACATTTTCTCTTAATGAGGAGAGTGTACATTGTGACAGGTAAGATATGCCGCAGGTAAGATGTGCCGATACGAAAATGGTAGTCAGTTGAACAATAGCGAAATATAAAGTGCTTGTTTTGAATTAAAAAAAATGGGTGGTTTTGGGACTTGCTTTTATGTATATTGCAGAGGATTGTATAAAAGTGAGCAGAGCTGTGCAGCTGAGTCGTTCAGTCCGATTCAGTTTGTCCCTTGCTGCCGTCTACCAGCGATGCCACAAACCGAGGTACGTACCCCACAGGGGGTACCCTTAGTGAACAGTCACTCTAGTTTTAATTTTTTTGAAGCCCTGGCTTTATTAAGATTATCACAGGCAAGTCCGGTTAAGCAGACGACAACATAGGTTGAATTGCGAGATGACAATCCCAATATCGCCGTGTGTAGGCAGGACTCTGCGTGACATAGATACTGGCGTCTCGTAATTGCATCACATCCCACAAAGCCCTGCTTGATTTAACTACTCGAATACCACACTTTTTATTCAAGTTTGGTATGCAATCTTAGTAAACAGAAATCGAAAATTTGATAAAAGGACGTAGGTACTCATCTCCAGACTCGAAGCTTCAAAAATTATATATTAATCAAAGATGATGCAATTAGGTGTACAGAGACGAGTGACACGAGGAAAACTTACGAGCATTGAATATCTACATATAACTGAGGTTACCTTAACAGGGAAATTGCTCAATTCATTATCATGGAAGACGAGGGTCTAATAAACATTGTATTAAGTAGGGTGACAGATTATAAATACACGTGTCGTCGTTAACACGTCCATCTGCGTCCCCTCATAAGTAATTCAGGTGTCCTCTCGTCCATCATGTGATCATATCGGACGTTATGGCGAATCTGGGCGAATTAATAACCCTCGCTGTTAACTTTTCATGGAACATATGTAGGTACGTACTTACTGGTCAGTTTCACAAGCAAAGCGAAAAGTTTAACGTTGTTGAAACAGCGGAGTTGCTAAATAAATAAATAATAACAATCTTTTATTTCCGACCCATAACGTCCATTTGGTTAGTATACCAACGACTTAGAAACTAGTGTTACGGTTAAAGATATTTATTTTCTCAAAAGAATTACAAATTCACTTATAGAGAAAAACATAGTAAATACGTTTAAAGAATATGCCAACAAGCGTAGCTTACAAAACTTAAACTAACAATAATTAACATTTTGAACAAGATTAGTATTGTCTTTTCAAGTTATTATACAGAACAAAAAACAAATAAGAAGTAGGTAGTTCTACGCAAGAAACACAGCAGAACTTAGGGTGATGCGGGTAGGGTGCATTTCATCGGTTGTAGCGTGTTTACTAAGGCCTATACCACAGTGCGGAACAAAACAAGAAACGAAAAAGTATGATGTGATGTACTTTGTTTTATTTACTTTGTAAATGAACGTGCAAGGAGTTTTTATGTGGACATCGTCCAGGATTTGTATATTTTTAAATTGATATTTTTTTTTATCTCTGATTTGTTTTACTGCTGTCAGTCCAAGTGTATTTTTTTTTTTTTTTTTTTAGTCTATTGGTCGGGAAAGATCTCTTAGTATATAGCTTTTTAAAGTTTTCTTGTATATGTTAAACGATTTGATTTCTTTTATGTCCTCAGGCAGCTTATTATAAAAGTTGGCCCCTTCATATCTAATGTTCCTCTTTCCATAATTAGTCCTAGGCTGGGCTAAGCAGATATCGTTAGCTTGTCTGGTTAAGATTTTGTAGGTTTGTAACCTTTTTGTAAATGTTATCTGCGAGTGTATGTCTCTAGTTAGTATTTTCCTGACAAGTAAACATGTGTTATACTTATATATTTGAAAGAGATTCATAAGCTTACTTTCTTTGTAAATTTTTTCAGTAGGTGTTAAGTAGTTGTATCTAAATAGTGTTTTAACTATTTTATTTTGGGCCACTTGTAGTACTTTTAGGTTAGTTTTGGCAGCAGTTCCCAGTGTTAGTGCTTACATATACTGGAAAAAAAAATATTACGCCACAGTTGAATGTAGGCGTATTCAATGTCCTAGTATGAGGCTGTCCCACCTATCCGCTATAGCATTCAGGATGTTGTTGGGGCTGGCGCGTACCCTGCTCATGATGGAGGCGCATCGCTTGCGCATGATGGCGTGAAAGCCATCTATTTCCGCCTCAGCGAGCTGCCTTCATGGTTATTACATTATTGAAAGAGTGTTATAATATTGTTGTTTGTGTTATGAATCCTATCAAATCTGAGTTTTCATGTACGCTTATGCTTTTCTATACCTACAAATTGTGCATTGTATAAATTCAATCTCTTTAATAGTATTGTATAATTGCATAGCAGATGTGTGATCTGATCACTATGTTCCTACTAAAAAGCTACCATTTACTGGGTACGTCTTTCATTGTCTTGAATATGCTCTGGCAGCTAAGAGTATTTCCTGCTCACTCAAATATCTCGCTGGTGGTGGCGTGTATGTTGGATCATTAATTTGCCTTCAAAATAGTTGAGCTGAATGGTGCTGATCCATAAGCCATAGCTTATTTTAATTTCTGAATTGTTTTTTAATAGTCTCTATTAATGCGTACATCGTCACATGTATAATTTTAATAATAATGATAATTTTTTGTAACAATATTTTGCATTAAGAGAGAGTCCATAGAGTTTCTTACCCGTTCTTTTCCATAGGTAGCTACTACGCTTTGGAATGAGCTTCATCTTTCTGACTGACCGATCCCTTGGCAATTCAAAAGTGTCTGTACTTTGTTTAATACATGGTTTGAGTTTTATCCTACATAAAAGTTAAGATCTTCAACTTAAAAACAGAGATTATTGGAGTTAGGAAATACACACAATTGTTAAAGAAAAAAAAGTCCGTATCGGTGTGGCCTTGTGGGTAGGCCTCCCACAAGGTGGACTGATGATCTTGTGAAGGCCGCGGGAATCCACTGGATGTAGGAAGCACAAGACCGGTCGAAGTGGAGGAGCCTTGGGGAGGCCTATGTTCAGCAGTCGACGTTTTTCGGCTAACATGATGATGATGATGATCGGTGTGCTTGGTCAGTAGGGCGGCGATGGTGACGGCGCAAAATGTCAACTTTGAATTAGCTGGCATCTACCTTACGTAAGTTGTACGTTAAGATTTATGATGTATTAGGTTTCTAAGGAATAACGTTGATTTCAAATTGTTGGATTATAAAGTAACTTATTTCATCCACAAATATGGTAATGGCTGATCTTTGCGATAAGCTCGTGAACGGGTGCTGCTTGTCGTGGCTGGTCGTCTTGCTGACCATGGTTTATTTATTTCCATAGAGAAAAATAGAATATACGTGAAATTTAGGTATTTTGGAGTGCAGTCCTAAGTAAATAAGGACAAATTGTTTGCCACACGTTTTAAGGTGAAAACATAGCGAAAAGTAATTGCAGCCCGCAGCGATGTAATACATCATTTCGTTAAAGTAACCCTTGGGTGGAATATAAAAAAAACCGTCGTAAACATGTTGATATTGCTGGAATTTTCTGTGTTTGCTATAAAATACGTAAAGTAGATTGCAGTATATTGGGAGTATCGATGCACTAAAGTGCATCGATACATAAGAAGCCGTAAACCGCTTCTTATGCCCTGGCTCAACATGGAGGATGGACGTAATTGGGCCCACACTTAACAGATTTTAAAGTCGTAAGTAAAAATATTGACGTAGGTATCTTAATTGAATAATTGCGCAGAGTTTTCACTAGTTCTGATTTGGATTTTTGACCATTTGCAGTTTTCCATTTTTTTTAGTATCCACCGTGTTGACGATAATGCGTCGACAACTCAATTACAGGAGCGAATAAAATAAAAGACGTGGACTATATAAAAATCTGGTGTATTACGTAAATACAAGTTAATACAATAAAACGCAGTGTCTTGATCGTGGTAAGATTTCAAGTGGTCCTCGAATCGGCGCGAGAGCCTGCGCGAGCGCCCGCGCCGCCTGTGCACCCCTCAACCGCTGCTGACGCCTGATGCTGATGCCGCCGTCCGCGCGCCCCCTCAGCCACCGCGCTCCTCCAACCAGTAGTAGGCATGCCGTGCATAGACATGCTCCCCGGGTTGAAGTGCACTTCAAAGAGGAAGCGGGCAGATATTGTTGAAGCCGCGCCGAATCGTTCATCTCTTCATCTTCAGATCCGCGACCCTCGTGACGCCATCGCTGCTGGGGTACACCTGCACGACGCGCCCCAGTAACCAGCAAAGCGGTGGGTGCGCCTTGTTCTTCACAAGAACAAGCTATCCCAACGCTATGTCACCGTTGGTAGAGGCAGGCCATCTCGTTCGTCGTAGCCAACTTGAATTAATTTAATCTTTATAAAATTGTGTACCTCTGACGGAGGAGTAAGTTTGGCACAGTTAAAGTTTATACGGAGAAGGAGTGCAGAAAGCTTTTATCTGTATGTAATGTATTTTTATTTAAATCAATTTCGGTCCAATTTCGACCACTGGGCGACCACTAGTAATAAATTATTTGGCTCCGACAACTACGCAGACGTACATGCAGACTGTCGACTTTTCTGGCACACTTACATTTGTATGTACTGCTTTGTTGCACAGACAAAATTATATAGAAGGTGATGAAAGTTTGTTTCGTGTGGACCCACCATAATGCACGCCGACTGCCGTTGATACTGTGCCACACTTGTGAAATTCCACAAGCCACTGGTGATGATTCTGATAAGCATCAATTAAACTTAATCTAGGCTATTGCCATTTTTTTCCTTCGAATGAAACAAGAAAAATACGGAAATAAATTAGAGCTGTCCAAATTAGTTGAACTAAGATTTTTTTCGACGTAACTACGACAAATTAAATTCATCGTGGTTAAAATCACACCAAATTCGAGGATATCGAGACGTAATTTAGTGTGACAAATCTAAAGCGTCACTAGTCTTTTTCTTTCGCGGTAGGTCAGTAAGAGATAGCAATACTCTTATTTTAGTTTAGGTGGTGAACAAAAGGTATTTACAAGGCAAATGTGAGTAGACACGCCGGGAGGTGACGCCCTAGGAGGAAATATATGACCTTATTGGTGATGTTCTTCAGAAAGGCCAGGTGAGTAGTAGTCGTAACCGGTGGCGTGTGTGGCCAGGTGAGTAGTAGTCGCAACAGGCGTGTGTGGCCAGGTGAGTAGTAGTCGCAACCGGTGGCGCGTGTGCCAGGTGAGTAGAAGTCGCAACCGGTGGCGTGTGTGCCAGGTGAGTAGTAGTCGCAACTGGTGGCGCGTGTGCCAGGTGAGTAGAAGTCGCAACCGGTGGCGTGTGTGGCCAGGTGAGTAGTAGTCGCAACAGGCGTGTGTGGCCAGGTGAGTAGTATTCGCAACAGGCGTGTGTGGCCAGGTGAGTAGTAGTCGTAACCGGTGGCGTGTGTGGCCAGGTGTGTAATAGTCGCAACTGGTAGCGCGTGTGCCAGGTGAGTAGTAGTCGCAACCGGTGGCGTGTGTGGCCAGGTGAGTAGTAGTCGCAACAGGCGTGTGTGGCCAGGTGAGTAGTAGTCGCAACAGGCGTGTGTGGTCAGGTGAGTAGTAGTCGCAACCGGTGGCGTGTGTGGCCAGGTGAGTAGTAGTCGCAACAGGCGTGTGTGGTCAGGTGAGAAGTAGTCGCAACAGGCGTGTGTGGCCAGGTGAGTAGTAGTCGCAACCGGTGGCGTGTGTGGCCAGGGGCCCGTGTGCATTGGTGAAGGGTCAATCGGAGCGCCCGACGCAGTCGATGCGCTAAGCCGAGATCGTTTAAAGAAACTCACACTAGGGCCACAGATGTATGACGTAAACGAGGCAAAAAGAGTATGCAAGGATCGTAGCAGGTGGAGCTCGGTGGTGTCTGCCTACCCCCATGGGAAAAAGGCGTGAGTTTATGTATGTATGTGATGAACATAAGAATCCACCGGCAATACCTCAACTAACGCACGCACTAAACACGGTCTGTTTGCACAACGAGCAGTGATTTAGTGCATCAAATAAGTCGGAACGGATCTCTCGTCGCTGGGGGCTCGTAAATTCGCGCTCTGCCTTATTGCACGTTTTACGATGCACCCACAGTACTTGTTGTACTCTCATGAACTCGGTCACGGAGACGTCTCCCTGAGGGGGAGTGGATGCTGACATCGACTGCCGACAGTTTTACAACCACCTGGATTGATGCGCCACCGGAAGAGCTATCCTACGATTCCAGATTTAAAATAATTTTAATTTAAAGTATTTGGAGGCTTTTGCCAATAGGCACGCTAAAGAGACTTTATT
The DNA here is from genome assembly GCA_947359405.1 of Antitype chi. Lineage (NCBI taxonomy): Eukaryota > Metazoa > Arthropoda > Insecta > Lepidoptera > Noctuidae > Antitype > Antitype chi. The sequence continues at coordinate 665,509 of OX375807.1, forward strand.
TTACAGTCTTTATATTTTAAGTTTAATTGGAAATGTTTTTAAATTTCGGAATAAAGGGCTTATTTATTTATTTATTAATTGAATGTGCAATTCATATTTTATTTTATTTGATGACTTCAAAAAAACGAAGAGGTTCTCAATAAAAAATTTGGTTCCCTCATTATCTCCGTCATGTTTAAACCGATTTCCAGAATTCTTCTTTTGTTTTGAAAAAGTATATTTGTCGAATAGTCCCCTATAATTTTGGTCAAGTTCTGATAAGTGGTTTTTGAGTTAGCTTGAATAGTAGGTACATATTTTTTCCACTTTGCTTATATACATAATGTCGCAGCCATCTGGTTCAGCTAATTGTCCAATTAGCTGGCCTAGGCCATTTATTAAACACCGGCATCCAATTGGAGGACTGGGCCGCATCAATCATTCAACGTTTAACAATTGGAGGACTAGGCCGCATCAATCATTCAACGTTTAACAATTGGAGGACTAGGCCGCATCAATCATTCAACGTTTAACAATTGGAGGACTAGGCCGCATCAATCATTCAACGTTTAACAATTGGAGGACTAGGCCGCATCAATCATTCAACGTTTAACAATTGGAGGACTAGGCCGCATCTATCATTCAACGTTTAACAATTGGAGGACTAGGCCGCATCAATCATTCAACGTTTAACAATTGGAGGACTAGGCCGCATCAATCATTCAACGTTTAACAATTGGAGGACTAGGCCGCATCAATCATTCAACGTTTAACAATTGGAGGACTAGGCCGCATCTATCATTCAACGTTTAACAATTGGAGGACTAGGCCGCATCAATCATTCAACGTTTAACAACTTGGCGTATTGAAAGTCAGCCCTTTGAAGGTGACTGACTAAGACTCAGCCAAGTTATTCAAATTTAGTTCAGTTTATTTTTCCACTGCGGCGCTTGTAGGTAGTCACCAAAACAAATATGGCGTCAATAGCGCAAACCTTGAATGTTATTTTTCGTTCTTGTGTGCAATTTTAAGTGAAATTAAAGGGTATTGTTAAAATAGTATCAAAACATGGCGGTGCCAAATAATACTACGTCCTCTTTGAGTCTAAACTGACTCAACTTACTGACTGACTTAATTATTATTGAGTAATATGCCTGTTTTGTACTTTGTTGTGAACATATATTTCACTATTACTAGTCACTTAGTAGTAGGTAGTAGTCGTACATAATTTGTGAAGTCATAGTCACCCAAACCAAACATCACAAATTCATCAATATCCAATTTAACTAAATGATTACACGACATTCAGCCATCTGGTTAAACGTTGCGCTCAATGACTTGGCTAGTTATCCTTCAGCTCTATAATTGGTTGCCGGCGTTTAATGAACTGCCTAGGCGTCCAATTAGCTGGCTAATTTAACCAGATGGCTGCGACATATACAACATGTAATGTAACACATTAACGCAATACTTCATCATACACCCCGATTAGAGTATAAATTTAAAAGCTTACAAAGACCAAAACTTATTTTTTTTAACACTAATTAATGTTATTAAGAAAATCGTGTTGAGTCAAGCGTTACTTTATGCATTTAAAATTGAGTCTTATTGCCTTAATATACGATTAAATTTTCTTTGACTCAATTGGCGGTAGAAATAGCAAAATACATAGAAGCTAGTGAAAAGGATTCAGTAGTAATTTGTGAAGCAACTACTTTCAGGACTTGCGTTTCTTCTGTTACACCTTGAATATTTGATGATGTTCTAATAATAATAATAACTGCCTGTCGCTGTCATGTACTTAGCTAGTGAAGGTACCTATAAGAATTTGTGTGGAGTAGGTACCACAACTAAAAGTGAAAAGTAAAAATTGTATTACAAAAAAAACAACCAACTTCCGAAATTACAGTTATTTTTCACTTTGTAGTCTTTTTCTGGAAGTCGGTTCTTTTTCATATTCATTCATCAGGTACCCTCCTAAACACTACTTAATAATTTTCCAACATTTATGTAAGCAGGTAGAATTAATATTGGCCCTTTAATATTGGTCCGACAGTGTTCCGTCACACGTTTAGGCATACCACAAACACGCTCAAACAGCGGCCCATTCATCAAAGCCTCCGTTAGCAATAAAATTCGCGCTTCATTAGAAAATATCGATGTCGGTCGGATGCAGGCCGGACGCCAGACGCTGGACGCCCGGTCGGGTTTGATGGATGGCCCAATCGTGCCGACGCCACTTTATCATCGGCCAAATGATAAATACGCTTGTTTAGAATGATCTTATTTTACAGTAAGGAAGTATTGCGGCCAGTTGACGATTGATTCGAAGCAATGCGAACACAGCCAATACTCATTTGCATGTTATAGAAATGAGGAAAGGAAAGAATTCATATTTTTTTTAAGCTCAGATCTGATTTAAGGAAAATAAAGGGTCGTTCAAATTGGTACTCGACAAATAACACGACATGTTGGCTATCGGGTATGATAATAAATAGGTATTCGTTTTTTTAGATTATCTGTCATGTATCTTAGTACCATGAACGCGATACTTAATAAAGGTTTTTTGTGCGAATATATTGCTACTGTTAGTTCTCATAAAGGTAATAATTGCCGCACGGATCGATCGAAGGTTGAGCTACGCTTGTTGCGGTCGGTTCGTGGATGGGTCCATAACATATCGAGACTCCTCCCAGCCTCGGCAAGCGCATTAAGTTATTGGTCGCGGTGTTATTTGCACATCTTTGACAGTCGATACGAGAACTAGTCTTACCAAGGGGTATCGTATTACTCAGTTACTAAGTAACGGATAGATAGGCAGTCACTCCATGTAAAATACTGGTATTCAGCTGTATTCGGTTAGACTGGAAGCCGACTCTAACATAGTTGGGACAACGCTAGGCCGATTGATAACTGCTATTAGATAAATTACCTGATTTCTCATTTCTATTCGTATGTTTTAGAATTCTAGATGGATGGTTCCTACACACAACTGTGTGTAACACGCTAGGGTTCCGTGGAACTCCACGGAACCCTAGCGACTCAACTTCCAACATTACGGAGGCTACTGTCCCAATCTTAATTCGGTAAAAGAAACAAGTTTTAAAAGTTTTCCTTTTAACCAAAAGAGTCAGAAGAAAAATTGGCAATCTGGATAGCGTTACCCATTTTTACGCAGTTAAGATTCTATTTACTTTCGTCGTAAGATGAGGGCTTGTACACATGTAAATAAATTGGGGTGCTGTCCTGTCTTCTATGGAATCTGGTGATAAATGACCTTATCAACAAACTCAACGCCAACCATTACTTTACAATAGGTTATGCAGACGACCTCGCAATCCTTGTTTCGGGGAAGGTAACGGGAACGATCTGTAACCTCACTGGGCAAGCACTACGTATCGTAGAGAGATGGTGCAGGGAATTTGAACTATCAGTGAACTCCACCAAAACAGAACTAGTCATGTTCACGCAAAAACGAGCATTAGGCCCTTTTCGCCTACCGAAACTGTTTAATACAGAACCTCAGTTGGCCAGCGAAGTCAAGTATCTCGGGGTTACTTTGGACAATAAGCTAAACTGGCGCAGTCATCTACACAACAAGCTGAACAGGGCTTGCATCACCTTCTGGCAGTGCAGGAGAATGATAGGTAAGAAGTGGGGTCTATCACACAAAATTATACTATGGCTGTACACCGCAGTGATCCGCCCCATGATCACCTACGGGGCCGTGGTCTGGTGGCCCCGCACCAAGCTAGCTACAGCCACCAATCGACTACAGCGCATGCAAAGACTAGTCTGCATGGCGACCACGGGCTGCATGAGGACTAGTCCGACTGCAGCGATCGAAGCCATGCTGGGGCTACCGCCGCTCCACCTGTTTATACAGCAGGAAGCAACGATGGCGGCGGCGTGTCTAAAGGCTATACATTTCTGGAGTAAGAGAGACACACTACACACCGCGCTGCTTAAGGAACTCAACAGTGAGTTCCCCATTACGAAGGCAATAAATGACCGAGTGCCCAAACAATTTATCTTCGATAAAAAAAATTCAGAATCCAGCTGCATGAGGATCGACGATGCGAAGGCTTACGCCCCGCAGAGCTGCGCATCTTCAGGGATGGATCAAAAACAGGTAGTGGCACAGGGGCTGGAGTCTTCTCGGAGAACTTCAACATCCACATAGCCACACCACTGGGAGTCCATAACACAGTGTTCCAGGCCGAATGCATGGGTATCTCCCTTGCCGCGTCGGCTATCTTAGCCAGGGAAGTTAAGGACCACTCGATCCGCATACTCTCAGATAGCACGGCTGTTCTGCAAGCGCTGAACAGTCATACAGTTGACTCTGGGCCACCAGCGCCTCAACGAGGTAGGTAGCCACAATAATATTACCATTCAGTGGATCAAAGGACACAGCAGTTCGGTAGGAAACGATGCAACCGATGAACTTGCCAGGAGAGGGTCGAGCATGACACCAGTGGGACCAGAATCCATGACGCCACACCCCTTCGGGTATCTACGCACTCTGGTAAGGAAAAAATCCAGGGATCAACATCAAAAAATATGGTTGGACCTAAGTGAGTGCAGGCAGGCCAACGAAGCACTTCCTGCGTTCGATGCCCACCTGACAAAACAGGTTCTCTGTTTAACCAAACCACAGCTGCGTACAGTTACAGCAGCTGTAACTGGCCATGGGTCATTTAACAAACATCTCTTTGTCATAGGGGTAACAGACAGTCCGCTGTGCCGGGCCTGCATGGAAGACGACGAGACAGCGGCTCATGTGCTGTTAAACTGCCCGGTGGTCGCTAATTACGGGGCAAAATACTTCTGTAACCCAGGTACCCTACGTGAGATTGTCAGCAACACTAAGGCGTTGCTGGCCTTTCTCGAGGAGCTGGGGTGGATCGAATAACCGATTCTCCCACCCGTACGCAAAATACGCGCTTTGACGTGGAGTTGCGGACAACAGTCCGTTTTACCTATTAGCTACATGTAAATAATCTTAAATAAACACACGTCAAATAATTCCGTGTAAATTGGAGTGAGAAAGAGCGAATTTTACAAAAGAAACAGATGCCAGTGGGAACGCAGCATAAGAAAACCTGTTTAGATTATTAACGGGGGTTTATCCGAAATTACCTGTGACAGAATCAACATTAAATGGTCAAATTAGCATATTTAGGTCCTGAAAAAAAAATGTTATAGCTATATCCTTGTTTGAGGGAAATTAACGGTTCAAAACATGATAAATTGTAATTTGCTCGATGAAAAATAAATCTGAAACAGGGTCGATTTCAAAACCATTTTCCATGTAATTTCCTAATAACAGCACAAAATAATGTGGAAATTGCATGTGTCTACGATGAGGGAATCGTATTTAGGAGGGAATTTAATAGTTGCATTTTTTGGTTGAATAGTTTTTTTTTTTAACAAACTCAAAAATAGTAAATCGGGTTAAATCGGCTCGCGCTTTGACTTCTCAGAGTCCTGTGGGACGTAACCTGTATCAAAATTTTCAAAACTCGCTCATCCTGCACCTGTACAAAAAAAAAGTAATAAAATAATAGTAAATTTAATTATGAAATTGCGATAGCTCAGAAAAAAAAACTTGGAATAATATTATAGTTTTAATTCATTAAATTCTTTTCGAAAATGTGATTATATCTAGGCATTATGATGACGTTTAATTGTCATCTTAAAATAGTGTTGAAATATTACAAATTATTATCGATAAAATAATTTTAAGAAAATAAAAAAATAAATAAAATAAAATAATGGTCAAGTGAGAGTCGTATCTATATAATTTTTTATCCTCGTTTCTGAAGAAGGTTGTACAAATTACAGTTTTCTAAGATTTTTTAAATCATATTCATCCATAGCAACGATATTTCTCGAATAGCGGAGCTTGCACCACAAGATTTTTTCTCGAATTCGTGGTTTTAAATTATTGGCTTTCAATTTTGAATACAAAAAGTCACTGTCACTATTGAATACTATACAATATTATAGAGTCCTTGAAAAATAGCACCGTGCGAACGCAGTCAGGTTAAACGCTAACAGCCGATCTATTCTGTTAAAATCTCACCGTGAGAAGTTAGGTGAAGTGAGCTGTCATTCAATCGGACTCTAGGAATTGATGCTAATGACTGCTCACTTTAAGCTCACTTCACCCAAATGGTTACGGTGAGATTTTTACAGAATAGCATTGCAGTTTCTCGGTGCTCATGTTCCCAATCAAGTTCGTATCTATGTCATATACTTGCATTTATGCCACTTTCGTTTTGGTAAGTAGTCCAATGCGTCAGTAATCCGACAACACCGGGGATGGATAAAAAATATATAGTAAATTAATGTTGATGTCCTAATAATAGTTTCGATATAAAAATAATAGTTTCGATAAATTATATGTAGCTGGAGCAGTAGGTACAGTCACGTAATTGTATTGATGAGCCACTTGCTACAGTTCCTATTTAGCCGTGTAATGCAAATCGGCTTTAGTCGGTTATTTATTTTATTTTATTTGAGAAACTTACAGCTAACATAAACAATGTTATTAAACAATATGAAGCTGAAGGCCATTTACAAGTTTCCACTGATAAACACGTAACTTAAACAACAACAAAAAACGGTCGGTAGGTACAAAATAACTAACTATGACTTAACTTATATAACACACGCGTAACTAATACAAATTAAAACAACAACAAAAAACAAAGCAAACAATACAAAGCAAAAAATTAGTTTTCCTTAAAGAAGCTTTCCACCAACATCTGCTTAAGCCGAGAAACACTAGTATTGAATATATCCAAATCATGTTCAAAAGACAGTTTATTAAAACTACTGCTCGCACGGACTAGAAATGAATTATGCCTGTACACGGACCTGGAATGAGGGACATGCTCGTAAATAGTCCAGAGTGACGACCCAAAGTGAACCAATTGCATGGCTAGCAATCGTATCCTAGCGACAATTGTTTTAGCGTAGCGATAGTAACGTTAGCGTATGGAGAAATTATGATTAGTCATTTCGACATAGGAAAAACTCGTTCCCAGGATTTTATCCGAACGCGTAGCGTCCAAGATACCGTTGACAATTATGATAACTGTTGCACATAAACATAAATAGCTACGGCTACGATTCACCAAAATTCGAAATTATTGTCTCTGACATTTCAACTTTCACTGTCTTCGGATAGGTTTTCAGAAATAACGAGTATTTAATGAGCTCTAATTCAAAGGAGGTCAGTATCAAATAGGTTGGATAAACTTATGCAACAGTGTATTGATTTATCATTGACAATTTATTAGTCAACCTATATGGATAAGACTATTTCCGATTATAAGTAATTTGTCATCATGTTTACGAGCATGCGGTTTAAGTTCGTGTTTAATCCTGTAATCTCGTGAATATATAAAACTGCAAAATTGGAAAATTTTAAAGTGGCTCATCAAGTCATCAATTAAAATCCGGGACTGTACGTCACTAGACAATAAAGTACGGCAATAGTTCCTTAATTTACGGTTCTTTCTGAGCGGTGGCAAACATCAAAAACAAAAGAATATGGTTACAGGGTAATTGAAACAGTACGACCATTTTTAGCCTATTCTACTTACTTAATAAAAATCTGAAAATCAGGATCTTTAAAAATTCTGCCTCTAAAGAAGTAAAGAAAATAGTGGATGAAAATTTGTATGGAAATCTACCATTTTGACGAAGAGAAATACCGTCGGGCACATGGCTTGTCTATTTGATAAAATTCTTCAATTCACTGACAACTTACGCTTAGCCTTAACATCTGGGTCGGGAAGCATGATTTCGATTTAAAGACATGTACATTCACAAAGAACAAATTGCGCAAGAGTTTTTTTTTGTTTTGGATGGGAAATCATCATAATATACCTATGACTTCTCCCGTTCTAGGCGGAGCGGGAGGTCGTGTCAGACTTTTACTGACTAAAGTTCTTTTCAGGTGTTTATCAGGCTGCCTAATTCGTTAAAGGAACTTCCTATCCCCATGTTCAAGAAATAGCTGACAAATTGGCTATTGGATAATTGTTTTTATGACATTAGCGAATTTATGGAGAATTGTAAAAATCCAGGATGACAAATAGTAATTTTTTACATTTATTTTAAAGTAACAATTACCTAATTATAATATTATTAATTCATATCGGACTGAATGTAAATCGCCAAGCTTGAAATTAATTGTACTAAGCTGTGTAATAATGACATTTGTACACCACATGTTGTGGTAGAATGTACATAACTTATAAAAATATTAACATTAAATAAATATTATTATCTCCTTTATTTCACTTAAAACACATATAAATTACATTTTTAAATATTAATATAAAATTATAAAAACATTTAAAAATATAAAAAATAGTGGCCCACCGGTATCGGGAGCAAGGTCCAAGCTACCGGCGGTCAGGGCTCCAGAGAGAGGAACCTCCTGACAATGCGAGCCGTGTCCAGGAGTACCGCTTTCTGGATCAAGCCCTTGATCCAGCTGCCCAACGAGAGCCTCCTCAGATGTTGGTCGAGGCTCTTGGCTATCAAACCATTGGCTGTAACGACTATCGGTACAATGATCGCTGAGTCCACATCCCACATGTCGACAACCTCGTGAGCCAAGTCAAGATACTTGATTTGTTTATCTTTCTCGGCTTTCACGAGGTTCCCGTCATGCGGGACCGTTATATCAACGATCATTGCACGCCGCTCTAGTCGATCCACCACCACTATATCAGGTTTATTGGCAACAATAGTCCTGTCAGTGATGATGGATCGATCCCAGTACAGTGTGACATGTCCATTTTCGAGAACTGGGTCGGGCACATACCTGTAGTACGGCACTTCTGATTCCACAAGATTGTATTTCAGAGCAAGTTGCTGGTGGATAATCCTGGCTACTAGGTTATGTCTATGCAAGTATTCTTCGTTAGCTAGACGAGAACACCCGGAGATTATGTGTCTGATTGATTCTCCCGGACGGTGACATGCCCGACAGATGTCAACCGTGCCATCTTTCACAATAAATCTCCGGTAATTGTTCGTCATCATAACTTCGTCCATAATTGCACAGACAAAACCTTCGGTTTCCCCAAATAGGTCACCGAAACGTAGCCAGGCTACGGACGCTAGAAGGTCTATATCGGGTCCATGTAGGGCCTGGAAAAAGCGTCCGTGAAGCTCCTTACTCTGCCATACCTCCATGCGATCTTTAGTGTCAAGCACTACAGGCTTGCGCCAGTTCTCTTTACCCAAGGAGAGCGGGGTGAGGCCCTTATCCACCGCGACCACATCTCGATGCATCCCCACGTCGGTTTCTAGGAAATAATCCCTGAGACTGCATATCTCGCGATTGTGGAGAGTCTTAGCATTTAAAAAGCCTCGACCTCCACATTTTCGCGGGATATACAGTCTCATTACCGATGACCGTGGGTGATGCATTCGATATGCAGTCAGCAGCGTGCGGACCCTCCTATCTATGGCGTCGAGTTCGGTCTGAGTCCATTTGAGTATGCCGAAAGAGTACATCAAGACCGGCATGACCCAACCGTTGAAGGCACGCACCTTGTTTCCGCCTGATAAAAGACTATTGTAAAGTACTTTTTTCAGGCGGCCAAAGAAGCGTTCCTTCAACGATTGTTTCATGTCAGTAACATTGATGCCCAAAGCTTCCGACATACCCAAATACTTATAGGTTTCGGCTGCGGAGAGGGCTCGAAGTTTTATGGAATCCGAGAGTTGGGTTCCCACGGATTCCACAATCTCCCCTCTCTTTACATGCATGACCGCACATTTGTCCACACCAAAATCCATCCTAATGGCGCTACTGAAAGTTTCAGTTACTTTCAGTAGCTCCATTAGTTGCAAATTGTTGGGGGCAAAGAGTTTTAGGTCATCCATGTAGAGGAGGTGAGATATAACTTGACCACCTCTCCTCAGTCGATAGCCTATACCTGAATCCTCCAGCAGTGTGCTTAGAGGATTCAGGGCTAGGCAGAACCAAAGCGGACTCAAACTGTCGCCCTGAAATATGCCTCGCTCGATCCTTATCGGTTTGCTATTCCTCTGGATATTTCAACATCCTGGATATCGAAGGACCGTCCTCCATTGCCCCATACATGACATCAGGAAGGTGCGCAGAGTTGTATCTACTTTATACAATTCCAGCACCCTCATGAGCCATGTATGTGGCACCGAGTCATAGGCCTTCTTGTAGTCTATCCAACATGTCGAAAGATCCTTTCGGGAACGACGAACCTGTTGGCTAATGGCCATATCTATGAGGAGCAGCTCCTTAGTACCGCGGGATCCGTTCCGACATCCATTTTGAGAGACAGACATGATTGAATTAGTGTCTACATGATTGTAAATCTTAGCTCTCAAAATGGATGTAAGAACCTTATAGACCGTCGGTAAACACGTGATCGGCCTATAATTTTTGGGTTCCGCGGTACTACCTGATTTATGGAGCAGGTGGGTAACTCCTGTCGTTAGGAACTGGGGTAGCGAACCAGACACCAAAGCAGTCTGGTACTGAGCCGCCAAGCGAGCGTGCGACCTTTGGAACCATTTAATCCAGAAGTTGTGCAGCCCGTCCGGCCCTGGAGACTTCCAATTGGGTAACGGACGGACTGCACGAGCTACATCTTGGGGGCAGATGGTAATAGCCCCCATTTCTGGTATTAGATCGTAGGCTCGCTCGACTTCCCGAGCCCAATCACCTTCGGTGTGACTGACAGGCACCGACCAGATACTACGCCAAAAAGAACACATGGCATCATCGTCTGGTAGGTGCGTGTCAGCCACACTTTGGTCCGGTCGCTCCCAAGCCCTATATACCCACCTTTCATCACTTTGAAAAGTGCGGTTCTGGGTGTATCGATCCACTCGCCGCTTATACCTACGAATACGGTTTGCCCATGCATACACTTTCTGCTTCAGGAAGTCGATGCGCTCCGTGTCACAAGACGTATAGTCTTGAGGACTGATATCAGTCCCCGAGAACGCCCGTCTCACAAAGCGCATCACTCTAGGGCGAGTATTGCCCTCCCTGAAGCAGATTAGTTTGCCAATGAGGGCTCTGGCCCCACCAATACGGCGTTCAATTCTGCACTGCCAAGCTGGTACGGCTGGTTTCGGTCGTGTAGCTCTTGAGTCATTGGCAAATTTGACGTGAGCTACACGACATGCCGCTACAGCCGCGCAGTACAAAATCGAATGAGTATCGGCGAGGTCTTCGCAGTCATCAAAAAAGTTTGACAACTGCAAATCCAGAGCTGCCACCAGCGCCCTATTTTTATTATGCATGGGCAAACGAGGTAAGCGTGGTCTAAGTTCGGGCGACATGAATCGATATTCCCGAATCGCACCGTCCAAAGCACTCCTCAATTCCTCATTGCACTGGGTACTTACGTTAGTAACCCTATCATCAGTCCCCTCGTCAGCTTGAGGCGCGTGGCTTGTGGTGAACCGTGGTGGTACCACAGATGTTATTATTATTATTACTATGTAAAACTACATTCTTACATTTTTTTTTTTTTTGGAAACCCACCCGTGTTAAAATCTATATTCTTAAATTCACTGACTACTAACACTTACCTTAACCCCCTTAACCCCTTCACTTTGTCAGTGAAGACCCAAAGGTCTGGAAGCATGATTTTGGTATAAGGACATTTAGGGGTTAAAGTATGAAATTATCGATTTGTACTGAAAAATTGAAAGTCGTTTTTTCTAAGATATAACATATTTATTAAATCAAAATATTTACCCTCATTATCTATACATTGCTGCCATCTAAACGGAAGTTCATTTATGCCCTTATAATAGAACTCTGAGGATCTAGATTCGACAAACTGTGTGAAAGCATTTTGTAGATCTGAAGATATCCCGGACGTCAGTTTGTACGAGATTAGGATGGCTTTGAAGCAGATAAAAACAACTTGGCGCCGCCGCGCCGGGTGATGACGGAATTACGGCCGAACTCCGAAAGGCTGGCGGGAAACCCGTTCTTAAGGCCCTCCAGAAGCTGTTTGAGTCCGTCATACTCGAGGGCAAAACGCCGATTAGAGGTGTGGTGGCACTTTTCTTAACGAAGTTGACAATGCCCTTTTTAAGAATTATAGGCCCATCTCACTTCTGAGCCATGTCTACAAGCTGTTCTCCAGAGTTATTACGTTCCGTAAAAGCTTTAGCACCGTAGACCATATTCATACGCTGCGGCAGGTTATACAGAAGACCAAAGAGTATAACCTGCCTCTCTGTTTAGCGTTTGTAGACTACGAAAAAGCCTTCGATTCGATCGAGACTTGGGCTGAACTGCAGTCTCTCCAACGGTGCCAGTTCGACTATCGGTACATCGAGGTGTCGAAGTGTCTGTACGAAAACGCCACTATGTCAGTCCGGCTCCAAGACCACACCTTCTAAACCTATCGTTCTACAGCGAGGTGTTAGACAGGGAGACGTTATCTCTCCAAAACTCTTCTGGACTGGAATGGGGCTGGCATCAAAATCATTGGCGAGTACATCACTCACCTTCGGTTTACCGATGATATAGTTGTCATGGCTGAGACCATGGAGGACTTCAGTGCAATGCTCGATGACGTCATTATGCTTCCGAAAGAGTGGGTCTTAAAATGAACATGGACAAGACAAAGGTCATGTCCAATACCCATGTAACACCCACTCTCATAACGGTCGGACGCGCTGTACTCGAAGTGTTGGACGAGTACGTTTACCTAGGACAAACTGTCCGGTTAGGTAGGTCCAACTTCGAGAAAGAGGCCAATCGTCGAATCCGACTCGACTGGGCAGCGTTCGGTAAGCTTCGCAATATCTTCTCGTCCCACATACCGCAGTGTCTCAAGACGAAAATCGTTGACCAGTGCGTATTGCCAGTGATGACATGATGACATATGGAACCGAAACGTGGTCGTTCACAATGAGCCTCATAAGAAGGCTTAAAGTCACCCAAAGGGCAATGGAGAGGGCTATGCTTGGAGTTTCCCTGCGTGATCGAATCAGGAATGAAGAGATCCGCAGGAGAACCAAGGTAACTGACATAGCCCGAATTGCCAAAGTTACAGTGGGCAGGGCACATTGCTCGCAGAACAGATGGCCAATGGGGCAGAAAACTTCTGGAGTGGCGACCGCGTTCCGTAAGACGTAAAGTTGGAAGTCCTTCCACAAGGTAGACCGATGACCTTGTGTAGGCCGCAGGATTCCACTGGAAGCACAGAACCGGCCAAAGTGGCGGAGTTTGGGGGAGGCCTATGTCCAGCAGTGGACATCTTTCGGCTGAAATTATGAAAATTATGATATATAATCAGACAAGATGAAAATAACTTTTAACAACTCTTAAGACATTACATAGGCATTAATAGTAGGTACCAGATACTGGGTCAACGTTATATTTATATCGCACTCGAATGTTGGCCTCCCGACTACCGTACCGCGCCGTGCCGCTTCGCCTTACCGCGCCCAATTAATCTCGGGGTACAAAACAAAGTGTTTAACTCGCGCCTATTATCCGGAGGGCCCACAATTTGTAACCTTAGCAGTGGCGTCGATTTGGGGTCCGTACACCCGCGGCCGGGGCCCCGACATCACCTGTGTGGCTGTGCAAGACGGGGGTTAACATTCAAAGGTTAAGTTTCGGAGGTTTCAGCATCCGTGTGAGAACATCTTTACCCGAATACAGCGAAGCAAAATGGTGGGTTATGATTTTGACCGGTATGTCACCCACCCCAATACATTCTAACAGTAGTAAGCGATCATAAACTTTAGGGCGAACTGGCATACTAACACGGCTATCAGATGAGAATATTTTCTTGTTTCATGCTTTTAAACTCCAACGCCGGTTTTTGTTTGTTAGAGTGTGATTTTTCAATTGTCGAGTTTTAGTGTATGAACCTAGTTTTTTAACAAAGAAATATGGTAGGCCCTGTCTCTTATTGGAATTGCTCACTTAGTTAGGGTGATCTGGCTAAGCGTGGACAAGATCTTTAAGATCTAAAAGATTTGCATTTTATAAACTACTTGTCAAGAAAGCAAATATTATAATAAAGTTGTAGCAAGATGCAAGAATATGCTTCATCTGGCATGTGAAAAAGTGAAACCTTGCCGGGTAAAATCTTTGTATTATGCATATTTTTACAGCGTGAGGTGCAGATTCAGTGTCCGAGGGTAGGGCCGGGTCATCATGAGGAGTGGTCTCGGAGTCCATTATAAGAAAAACAAACGTTTGAAGCACCGAGTAAACACAATAACATCAATAGTTTTTTCATTGTTGTCAGATGTGAAATGACTCAAGATGTCATTTCACTTGACGATATGGATGTTCGATATGTATCGATACTCAAGTGGGTCAGTATAATGGGATTTGATTGATTTCACATCGATTCAACAATATACGATCCACTACTACACATTGATAAAGGTACTGAGGATCGTTTCAAAAATCGTTCTACTGTAAAATTGTAGTGGTCAGATCTATGTACAGACGCCAGCAGGTTAAGCTATCCCAAACTGTCAAATTTTCCCAATTGAACATGAACCTTACTTTATTTTAATAAAGTTGAAAACCTATCAAATAAATTTGACAGATTGGATGCTAGCTTGATGTGCTGCATGGCGTCTGTACATGTGTTTAGTTAAATCCAGGCCAGGGGAAGGGCGGAGTATCCTAACACAAGCAAACTATTTGCTTAACAGGATTCTCCCCATTGGAACTAGATTATGTTATTTGAGTTGATGCAATAAACATTTTTATATTTTATATTTTATATTTATATTTAAATGAAAAAAAAAATCTCAAGAAAAATACTATTAAGGAGGGCCGTTATTTTACACTACTGACATTGGCAGAATTGTTCGGGCAAAACCGGGACTCTGTTTGCCATAGTAAGAAATTGAATTTAATTAAAGGCAAACATTAAAAATGATTAGTTTAAAGCGATTTTATATCGATACTCGGATCAAAATGATCCATTGCAAAGCAGAATATCGATACAAAGCAACCAGTTCGACCATCTCTAAGTGATACAGTAGGAGTTGCCAGGAAAAAATATGTTAAAATAATATCTTAATATTAGGTCTTTACCTATGAAATTGCCGTTTTGCAGTACTGGCCATTTCAAATCAAAATAATTTTTGTTTGGGTAAGAATTCTAATTTCAAATTAATTTTATTTTAAAAACATGGATTTTTTTTTCCAAAAGTAGTCATTTGTTTATTGATTAGTGTTACATTTTCATCGCATTTCAATCTTTTTCGTCATCATGGATACGTTAAAAATTCGAGTAATTATGGAATATGAGTACCGTCGTGGCAGCAACGCGGCACAAGCGGCACGCAACATCAACGACGTTTACGGAGCTAACACTACAAACCAACGCACCACCTGTTATTGGTTTGCTCGCTTCCGTTCTGGAAATTTCGACCTGAAAAATGAACCTCGCGGTCGTCCGAAGACTTTGGTCGACAATGACGAATTAAAGGCGATTGTGGAAGCTGATGATACACAATCTACGGCTGAATTAGCAGCAGCTTTCGACGTTAGCGTCAAAACAATATTGGTCCATTTGCGTCAAATTGGCAAGGTAAAAAAGCTTGACAAATGGGTGCCCCACGAACTCAATGATCGTCAGCGCGAAGTACGCGTCGAGACGTGCCTTGCACTGCTCAACAGACACACAAATGAAGGAATTTTGAGCCGCATTGTTACCTGCGATGAAAAATGGATTCTGTTTGATAACCGCAAGCGCTCAGCAAGTTGGTTGGATCCTGGTTCAGCACCTAAACAATGCCCTAAACGAAAACTTACCCCTAGAAAAGTGATGGTCACTGTTTGGTGGTCTAGCGACGGTGTGATTCATCACAGCTTCTTACCAAACGGGGTGAGCATTACTGCAGATGTGTACTGTGAAGAACTGAACACAATGATGGAGAAGCTGGCACATCTCCAACCAGCATTGGTCAATCGCTCGTCTCCGCTGCTCCTGCACGACAACGCGCGACCTCATACTGCACAGCAGACGGTCTCCAAGTTGCAAGAACTGGGGTTGGAAGCTCTCCGTCATCCGCCCTACTCACCAGACCTTGCGCCTACAGACTACTACTTTTTCCAGAATTTGGATAACTTCCTGGCGGGAAAAAATTCAATACCCGAGAGGCAGTACAAAATGCCTTTGAAGAATTTGTTGCCTCCCGTCCAGCTGATTTCTTTAAGAAGGGCATCAATAAACTGCCACTGCGATGGCAAAGATGCATTGATTGCATGGGTGATTACTTCGATTAATACAAATAAAAAATACATGAAAAAAATTCGTTTAAATTTTTTCATACAAAACGGCAATTTCATAGGTAAAGACCTATTAATAATGATCTTCTCAAACAGTTCGGTACTCGTTTTGTAGACTAACACTTTTTTTTGGTAATCGTTATTGATTATTATCTAATCGATTACAGACTGAAATTGATGTTTTATTTCCGTGCAGGTAACATTGCGTTAAACAAATTGCTGTGCTTTTTAACTGATGGATACAGTACAAATTTCGACTTTTTGTAAATGTATCTGGCTATTAAGTGATGTGCAAAAATATTTATTTCAGAATTAATAATATTGCTTAGTAAAAATCATTTTTGCAGGGCATCTTGTCCACGCTTAGCCGAAACTGGTGATCTCCATACGAATAGCGAGTTCTGGTAGGTCCAGTTGAGTCAAGGGTTTTACGAGGGGCTTGTGGCTAAGCCGCACGGGTTAACTGATCAGGTTAAGCTACGCTTAATGCGGTTGGCCCGTGGATGAGTGACTATCTTTACATACCAAGATCCCACTGTGCCTCGGAAAGCACGTTAAGCCGTTGGTCCCGGTTGTCATTTGTGGCTCTTTGATAGTCATTACGGGTTGTCAGAAGCCCGAAAGTCTGACAACCAGTCTTACCAAGGGGTATCGTATTACCCAGTAACTGGGTTGTGGAGGTCAGATAGGCAGTCGATCCATGTATTATAATGTTAGACTGGAAGCCGACCCCAAGATAGTTGAGAAAGGGCAAGGTAGATGATGAATTCAATAAAGGACGAAGTTCTCAATTTGAATGTACCTATATATATATTTTTTTGTTTTCTGGTACGTACCTTAGACCTCATTCATAACTGTTTTTGAGTTAGCGTTAATAATTGGTAAGTACTGTAAAGGTTTGTTGCTTATAGAATGCAATCTTTATGTTAATACAGGCCGGTAATGGAATGACTGATTGAGGGAAGAGTTTGAGTGCAGATGCCACCCATGGCATAAATATATAGTGCAAGAGACAGCCATCGCACTAGCAACGTCTGAGGAAGCTGAAAAGAAAAACATTGTTGATAAAAATAATGATGCTGAATTATTTTCTAGAATAAAACAAAATGATGACAATCAGGATGACAGCCATGATGTCAATGAGGAAGTCGAATGCAGCCCTGTGAATGCTGAAGAAGATTTAAGCGAAGTGTTCGAGACCGAACACGAGGAAGAGATGGACGAATCGGGTCAGAGCATTCCAATTATTAATCATAGTAGCTATGTTTCAGAGCCTCGGAATGAATCCTTGTCCAAGGAAAACAATGTTTGCGATGACGAAACACATAAAAATAACGTCATCGTCGATCATAACATTGAGTATGAACGAATGTTCACGGTGCTTGAGACCGATCAACTCTCATTGCTGACCGAAACGAAGGAGGACGAGCAGTCATCTGTGACTCCAAAGGGTGATGATTTTAAGTTTGCTTTAGAGTCAAAGGAAAGTAAAGCTGAGCAGGAGATAGTTAAGGTCGTCACAGCTTCACCTGAGCAGTCATCCAGTTCATTAAATAGAATTGAGATCATTCCAATGCCTTATACACAAACAAGCAAAGGAAATGATATGAAAGTTATGGTTGAAAAGTTCAAAAGTATAAAGTTTCATAAAACTCACAAATCTGTAGGTCATCACAATTGTCCTATAAAAAATAAAAATGACAAAAGAAAACTCATTAATGTTTCGTTACGACGAAAGCGCATCATTTATATTATAAGAATAGCGCCTATTAAGAAAAATGTCGCATACAAATATGCTGGACAAACTAAAATAAAAAACTTAACTCCAGAACTAAATAAACTCAAAAGAAGTTCTAGAAAGTTTAATAAATATTTTATAAAGACATTTTCGCTAAGGCAAATTATAGAAACATTTTTCATATTAAAGTAATTTAGAAGAGTAAATAATAGGAAGATCAGGGAGATTTTTCATGTTAGATTAAAACCATTTCTCATTAATTTAGATTTTTTTTTTATATCCCTTTTTGTCAAATTGATTAATTCTTTTATTGTCATAATTGTATTGTAATTTCAATGTCAACGAGATGTAAACATGTAAACATTAATCCATTATTTTAGTTTGGTTAACTGTACATTTTATTAATGCTTGTTATTTTGTATTTATTACATATGAACGTGAGACAACATCGGACACGAGGATACACCGGGTCAACGGGTGTCACTCCTCGCAACCACGCAGAGTCTGAGGGAAGTACACCACGACTATATATTCATTACCTAGCACACACAGCGGTGTTTACTATTACACAGCGGTGAATTAGCATGGGCATACTCCAGAAAATAATAACGTATGTCAAGTAACTACGCGAATTAATTAAACTTAAAAACTGTGGTTCCACTTAGAGGGGGGAAGACACTCAATCTAAGCCGACCAACTTTGCTAAAGAAGCATAGTCTTCGCAAAGGGTGTTGAGTTGACACCATTGGTTCAGCCTATAGATGAGCACTCTTTACCTTCACTCACACAAGCCATGGCCAACTTTGCTAAAGGAGCATGGTCTCCGCAAAGAGTGTTGGATTGACACTACTAGTTCAGTTTTAAAATAAGGACCCACAGATTTTCATCAGCTGAGGCTGATATTAAATGGAAAGGCGTAGGTATATTTTTAGAATCAGCTATGGCTGATATTAAATGGAAAGGAACGAGAGAGAAGTAATTATATATTTTTTAAATTTTAGCTCTGGAGTATGAACATCATTTAGATTGTTTTTGATGAATTCAAAGTGTGGTCTAGCCTCTTAACCTTTTCCTTCCCTCTGACTCAATGCCGTCCGATGGAGCAAAAGCTTTTGATGTTGAGAACTTCTCTGATTAACCCTTCTGGACTGATGTGAACTGTCACATTAATTTGTTTACCTTAGGAGGTCACGTCGCGTCTTTTCCTCTGGTTTTGACGTGACGAGGTTCAAGCATGACAGACTTAGTTTGTATAGGTGCACGTTGGCACGCTTTAACGTTTAATTTTGCTGACACTGTTCATAGTGTATTAGAAATGTTTGTCCTGTCCTTGAGCCTTCTCATGTAAGAGTTGGACCTCATATTGTTAATATATCTTTCCAGAGTTAGGTAATTATTCTGATAGGTTTAGTAGGTGTCTCGTGACTGTTCAAATGTTGTGAATAAAAGTCTTGTTCAGATATACGACTACGTTAATCCTTTTATTCAAGGGTGGGCGTAGCTCATGTAAAGGTTTGTTGCTTATAGAATGCAACCTTTATGTTAATACAGGCCGGTAGTGGAATGACTGTCACATTTGAACGATCAAGATGATGAGATGAGGATTCTATCCGTCAATGAGTATAGGATTAGTTTGATCCTCAGAAAATATATTTAATTATTATAGTAGGCGCGGCCCTGTTAAAGTCATATCTTATTCAAATAAACACGATATTGAACGTTATTCAATATTTTATTTGTACCTAGAACCCCTAGGTACCACAGTACGTATTTTTTCCACTTAGTTTAAATATGTTGATGATCCTACTATCCTACCAATATTATAAATGTGAAAGTTTGGATGTTTTTTAGGTACTCAATCACGTAACAACGGCTGAACAGATTTAGATGAAATTTGGCACATAGATAGATTATAACCTGGGTTATAGGATAGGATACTTTTTATCCCGGTAAGTAACATGTTCCCGTGGGATAATAAAATTTTGGACCTCCACGCGGGCGAAGCCGCTGATAAAAGTTAGTGTTATGATAATTTCCTGACACTGTTATTAACTTAGCAAGGGAAGGTGTACGAATTAGTGTGGGATAGTTATTAACTTAGCAAGGGAAGGTGTACGAATTAGTGTGGGATAGTTATTAACTTAGCAAGGGAAGGTGTACGAATTAGTGTGGGATAGTTACCACAGCCAAAAAGTGACAAATAAAAAGTTTATTAAAAAGTCGGTGGCAAAAAAGCGAAAATACAAGACCAAAGACACCACCTTCCGAATTGAAAGTTATTTTTCACTTTTTAATGTTTTTTTGGAAGTCTATTGTTTTTTATGAGTTCAAATTTGTAGCTGGTTCTAATCAACATAATACAAGACACATCCGTAAAGTAGACCTTATGAACGGATTGTAGAATTGATCATGAAAAAACTCTAACGAAAGTATATTTATTTTTGCGAAAGAAAAATGTAAAATCCCGATAATTTCCATTGCAATTCATGTTCCTGGCTCGTTGCTCGGCCCCCAGAGTCACGGCAAGTCATTAATTATTCAACAGATGACTCGAAATTCTCACGGACGCATTAAAATCGCGGCGGGATTTTGTTGTGCACTGGATTTTGAACTCTCGGTGTTGAACCAAACGTTGAGAATCCAACAGAATGTAGCACGAGTGAGTCTCAGGGCATCGAAAAAACACAACGTTCGATTTTAAACTCTCAGCGCTGAGCAATGCGTTAAATATCTGGTGCGCGACAAAATTCCGGCCGCGATTTTACTATCTTCGTCTGAACGTCGATTTACAGAATTCATCCATGATTAGCGTCGACGGCGACGAGTTTATTTTTTTCGTTCAATTCGTCGCAACTGATTGGAAAGGGGAGGGGAGGCTGTGACAATACTGGTCGAGAGAAATGCACATCTCAACTTACCAGGGAGTCAGGCAGCTGTGCCGGCCGAACAATGGGAGAATATCTACGTAGGTGAAGCACGCGGAGCAGTGACTGCATTCATTTTGGATCTAGGGCAAATTATTTGCTGTGTACGTTTTGATTGAACGGTTAACGACTTCTGGAAATGGGCGAAGTGCCTGTATTGTAAGGCTCTTCCACCAGAGATGTGCTATGTCCGCTGCTATAGGAGTCACACACTGGTGGAAACGGGTTCAACCAAGCTATGTGCTACCAAGCGGCGGCGCATCTTCACAGCAGACCTGCCTCTCTACACAGCTTAGAATTTGTGGAACCGATCACATAGTTTCGTAGATTAGCTTTAACATCCTCGCAGCATAGCTGTAGCAAATCTCTGGTAGAAAAGCAGCCTGCAAAAGTCGACCTTATGTTTAAATAAGCAGTAAAATCACTCCTGTTGCATTCGAACAGTGCAGCGGATATAATAGACGTGGCTATGGCAATACAAACATAAGAGTAGTGGTGGGCCAGTGGTAACAGGTTGCACTTTCATAAGTGTAGTGGTGGGCCAGTGGTAACAGGTCGCACTTTCAAACATAAGAGTAGTGGTGGGCCAGTGGTAACAGGTCGCACTTTCAAACATAAGAGTAGTGGTGGGCCAGTGGTAACAGGTCGCACTTTCAAACATAAGAGTAGTGGTGGGCCAGTGGTAACAGGTCGCACTTTCAAACATAAGAGTAGTGGTGGGCCAGTGGTAACAGGTCGCACTTTCAAACATAAGAGTAGTGGTGGGCTAGTGGTAACAGGTCGCACTTTCAAACATAAGAGTAGTGGTGGGCCAGTGGTAACAGGTCGCACTTTCATAAGTGTAGTGGTGGGCCAGTGGTAACAGGTCGCACTTTCATAAGTGTAGTGGTGGGCCAGTGGTAACAGGTCGCACTTTCATAAGTGTAGTGGTGGGCCAGTGGTAACAGGTCGCACTTTCATAAGTGTAGTGGTGGGCCAGTGGTAACAGGTCGCACTTTCAAACATAAGAGTAGTGGTGGGCCAGTGGTAACAGGTCGCACTTTCAAACATAAGAGTAGTGGTGGGCCAGTGGTAACAGGTCGCACTTTCAAACATAAGAGTAGTGGTGGGCCAGTGGTAACAGGTCGCACTTTCAAACATAAGAGTAGTGGTGGGCCAGTGGTAACAGGTCGCACTTTCAAACATAAGAGTAGTGGTGGGCCAGTGGTAACAGGTCGCACTTTCAAACATAAGAGTAGTGGTGGGCCAGTGGTAACAGGTCGCACTTTCAAACATAAGAGTAGTGGTGGGCCAGTGGTAACAGGTCGCACTTTCATAAGTGTAGTGGTGGGCCAGTGGTAACAGGTCGCACTTTCATAAGTGTAGTGGTGGGCCAGTGGTAACAGGTCGCACTTTCATAAGTGTAGTGGTGGGCCAGTGGTAACAGGTCGCACTTTCATAAGTGTAGTGGTGGGCCAGTGGTAACAGGTCGCACTTTCAAACATAAGAATAGTGGTGGGCCAGTGGTAACAGGTCGCACTTTCAAACATAAGAGTAGTGGTGGGCCAGTGGTAACAGGTCGCACTTTCAAACATAAGAGTAGTGGTGGGCCAGTGGTAACAGGTCGCACTTTCATAAGAGTAGTGGTGGGCCAGTGGTAACAGGTCGCACTTTCGATACACAGGAGAGGCGCTTTACTTTGTGTAAATTGTTTCAACATCACTGTTCTCAAAACGGTGAAAGAAAACATCTTGGAGATACCGGCACGTCTTAGAATCAAAAATTCGAAGACGTGACATCTACCAACCGCCAATGGGCTGCGTGGTGGATTACGGCCCATGCCCTCTCACCGAGAGGACGCCTGTATCCCAGCAGTGGGAACATTATAGGCTGATTATGATGTTAACACGAACGCATGGAATAAACATAAAAGCAATATGTCATAGAGTACGTGAGGCGCGAGCGCACGTCAATCAATCCACGGCATTGCGAAAGTACCTAGTCACAATAACAGAACACGGATACCATTCAATATCACAGTCTTCCATCAATGCCGGCTTCGACCTATTTTCGCGATCCTATTTTTGGCGGGCTGCCGTTCCCTCAGGACCCGGGATACGTCAAGTTGACAGCTGTCAAAACCATTCTAAAACCAACTCTGTAAGTTTAACATTGCGCATAAACCTTTAAACGTGCCGACAAACGTGATATTAAGGTATTACACTCATTTTTGAAAAGTATCCTAATTAGATTCTAAAGTGCTAATAAAACACTAAAAAAACATCACATTCTTATTTAATCGATTAGTGCCGTAAAAATGCATTCGCTGGACGCAGTGGACGCCATATTGATCTGTGGGTATGACGTTATTTTGCTAAGTAAACAAGTGCGCTGATATTTTATATGATAATTGTTTGTAATTGAAAAAAATAGTTATTATTCTACTTATCAATGGTTTTCTGTTCCTGAATGTAAAAAAAATATTTAAATAAAAATTACTTTGGTTACGAAAATAATAAAAGTACAAAGTTGTTCAATTGACATGAAGTATGAAGTAATAACATGGCGTCTACTATTTCATGGTGTTCAAAAACGGATAAAGAAAACTGAAATCTTTGAATTTAATTTTAAAATTTATTTCATGAACTAAAACTAACATTTTCCGATTGCATATTGCCTATCTCGATACTATATTTTTGATTTTGTCTCTAGTCAAATAGCCTATTGTAACTAGTGGTCGCCCAGTGGTCGAAACTCGACCATAATACATTTAAATAGAAATACATTATAATTTAAAATATTAACCTTCTGCACTCTACTATAAATACAAGAAGTATGAGATATGGTACGGTTAAACTTCCAAGTTTTTTATAAAGTTTCGTCCGCGTAATCCTTACATACATAGTATAAAACAAAGGCGGTTTTCGTGTTTGCACGCTTAGATCTTTTCAACTAAGCAACGGTAGATTTTAATGTGGTTTTCATTAATTGACAGTGTACGAGCTATGCTGTACACTGACCTTTGTGACAGTTGTAAGTCACTCATACATGCACATTAATATTGTTTAGCTGTGCATTCACATTCAACAATTATGTAAATATATTTAGTGGCAATAAATCCATCAAGGGAAGCAATCGTCTACTCATTTACATAACATAACATACCTTACAAGTTTACTTACATAACAACTACATAACATTTTCACTGTTGGGCATTACACCCAACAGACAGAGTGATTCCAGACGAAGGTTTATAAATATGTATAATACACCGACCTCCACGTGGGCGAACCGGCTGGCAAAAGCTAGTGACAAAGTTTTTGTTTTATGTATAAATATATAGATATTGTATGATTGATAATTAACTAATGTTTAATGGCTATTAAGTTTGTTGAGGTACAATGATCTAACTGAAATTAATCAAGATGTTGAAACATACCTAGATAGTGTTTCAACATCACGATTAATTTCAGTTAGATGTTTGTTGTTGAAACATATGTTCATGAGTAGAGAGGGCGGGCATAAGCAAAGAAATTAGGCGAAAAGTTAGCTGCACAGCTACTGACAACAGTCGACACGCTTTTTTAATTTTTTTTTTTGGATGGGAAATCATCAAATAACTTCTCCCGCTCTGGGTGGAGCAGGAGGGCGTGTCAGACTTTTACTGACTAAAACCCACCCCTGTTCCCTCAGTTGACTGTGTGCCAGGGGCCGCGGTATCTCTTTCGAACAACCCGCACCCCTGATAGGCATCGGCCCTTGCGGACTCCACCAGTTGGTGCTGACATCTCTTTGAGGCACGCGTGGAACACAACGCACCGTCGACCCGGGCTTGGTCTTTACCGGACAGCGAGCTACCCATTACTCGAAGTCTGCAAACCCGCGCCTACGGTGGCCGGGAATCAGCCTGGGATTCCCGACGCCCAGGGCGTCTCCCGCGGCGACTACGGCCGTGAGGGTGCATATATTGCCTCTCCCTCACGTGCGCCGCCTCCCTCTTGGCGAGCGTTACTGCTTCGCAGGAGGTGACGGCTACCCGTGTACTCTCGCGCCGTACCATGGTCTGGACCAGGACCGGACGCGAGAGATCGCCGCCACCGATCGCCTCCACGAAGACACGGCGGTGCTCCGCCCAAGCCGGGCAGACCTCCACTGTATGCTCCACCGTGTCCTCAGGGCGATCTTTGCAGTGGAAACACCCGAGCGTTTCCTCCCGCCTTATCCGAAACAGGAACCTCCCGAAACAACCGTGTCCGGTGAGGACCTGCGTCAGGCGGAAGGTGAGGACCACATGCTGTCTCTCAAGCCAGTCCTCAAAGAGGGGACTTACCGCCGCTATCGTGGCGTGCCCAACAGTCGATACGCTTCTGTGTCGAAGCAAACATCCATCAATGTTATCGAAAGAGTCCTCGAAAGGCTGTTCACAAATAGACCGAAAATTTTGTGAATTTAAATTTAATAGACGACCGCGCGCCGTCCTTACGAGAGCTACTTGCTGTCGGGGCAAGGAACATTAGTCATTGATAATGTGTCATTTTCGATTCAACGACCTGTCGAATAGTTGTGATTTATTAATGCTGGATGTCAAAATCTTAACTGGGAGTGGCCTAAGTTAGACAACAGGTAAACATATAAGAGGGGCAATTCCCATAAATTTAAGAACGCAGTCTGATCTCAGTCTTAATATGATCAGTATTATATGTATGGGCCAAATATGCCTGAAATAAAAAGTTTATTTTTATATCACAAAAATACCTCGAGTTTCCATACATTTTTTGACATTTGATTGTCGCTGAGATGAGACTGCGACTAGACTTTAAACGTGTTTAGTTACGAGAATTGGCCTTCAGGTGTGGCGGATGACTGACCTGGCAAACAGCTCGTTCAGCAGGCGCACCAGCTCCTCGGCGGTGCACTGGTCAGACAGGGAGGTGAAGCCGCAGATGTCAGCAAACAGGATGCTGCAACAAAAATACCTACACGTCAACTCACTTACATACAGCGTTGCCAGACGTCCCGATTTTGGCGGGACATCCCGATTTTTAGCCCGAAATTCAATGTTCCGCGTGGGATAGGGGCTCAGTCAGGCTTTTCGAGGATTGCTCGACGGTGCAGTTGTTATGAGTATAGTATAGTAACGAATTTTAATTGAAATACATTTTCTATGACTTTCTATCATCATAGTTAGGTAAACTTAATTAGAAACTAAAACAAAAAGAAAAGTAGTGAACAACTCGGGTAATAACAACACGAATGATGTAAATATTTATTTACGTTTTTAATTAAGTCCCGCTTTCGAAGTAAGTATCCCCCTTATCACTCAAAAGGTTTCAAAATACCGCTTTGACCGAAAAAAAAATCTAGCCTCACTGCTCACGTTACAGCCCTAAGGACTCGCCTGGCCACCCCATTAGCAGCGAGCGACAGAGCTTCATATTTATAAAAAGATAACAAGTGTAAGAATAAAGTAAAAATCTTAAAAAATGCGACGACATCGTCCCAGTGTTAAAAGCCTTCTTCAAGTGTACAAGACAGGTAGTGATGACCTTAGTGTACAAGACAGGTAGTGATGACCTTAGTGTACAAGACAGGTAGTGATGACCTTAGTGTACAAGACAGGTAGTGATGACCTTAGTGTACAAGACAGGTAGTGATGACCTTAGGAGACTCCGGACGTAGAAATAAAAACATTACCATAACAATCTGTAGGAAGTTAAACAAGAATATCTCAAGTATCAGAGAACGAGACGCTACTCCCGGACTTATTGCAAATTGCGGCTACATCGACCGACTCGCGATTGTAAAACTTCTATACATACTGTCCAAACAAAAGGTTACAAGTAAGCCTTCTTATTCACGGAACAGATAAAATGGCCGGTAGATTAATCAAAGAGGCTTTATTTACTAGAAGACGATGTGGAGACAACAGTAACAGTAATAATGTAGCAGTGAAAGTCCGGACAAAATCAGTCCAGCCGTTTCCGAGATTAGCCGGAACAAAAAAATAATGAAAAAAGTGTATATTTGTACCGCCTTTACTTTCATACGCATTTAGTCAAAAGCTGTTACTTTAAAAACATGTTGATATAAAAGAGTGTCCATGGAGTTTTTTGACCGTTCTTCTCAATAGGCACCTACTATATTTTGGCATTGGTAATTGGCTTCATCTTTCTGACTGACCGACCCCTTGACAGTTCAAAAGTGCCTGTAGTTGGTTTATTTGAAATAAATGCTTTGAGTTGAGTTAAGAGAATAGATCAGTACCATTCAGCTCAATCATTTCATCAAGGGAACTCAATGATTCAACACACACGCCACCACCAGCGAGCCATTTGAGTGAACATAACCTACTCATTTACATTCTACATCCAGGAGATTCTGACATATACTTCGGCTTATGAGCTCCAATATTCGTTTAAAACGTGGAAAAGTCGAGGTTTCTTTAAAACGGCTTGCATGTTGCATCCGTAATGTGTCCGTTAATCCTCGGCCGGCTAGTTCGCTCCATGCCGGGAATAAGCGCAGGTCCACCACAAAGCTGCAATTTGCCTCAAATTCGAAACTCATTCTGAAATAAACCTCACTTTTGAAACTATAGTTGCGCGGTTTAACTTCATGAGTACGGAATTGGTTGTTCAACAATGTGGTTGTTGACCGAATGATTAGTAATGTATCGCGCGTGTCTGAGTACATAAGTGTCGAGACTGATGGAATCCGATGAATTGTGACTCAACATACATAAGATCAGCGCGGCTTCTGTTAGCCATTGCATGTCACAGTTAGGAGGTGTAGGGTACCAAGTCTCGCACAGTTCTCAACGCATCTAACCCACTCACCAATAATATAATTGTTGACCATTTCAATTTAGATACACTTGCCAAAATGTTTTTCAAATCGTTTGTGAATTTGTCACTGTATTTGCTTTAGATCCCAAAAATTTAGGAAATATTTATTGAACACTCTTATTTGCGTGATGTTTACACTACACATTTATTTTGTATTTGTTTGCTTTCGTAATAATTTTACCTATTTTCAGTTTATGAGAAGTGAAGTGAAATTTATGGATGTTTGTTACTCAATCACGCAAAAACGGTTAAACGGATTTGGATGAAAATTGGTACACAGATAGTTTATAGCCTGGATTGACACATATGATACTTTTTATCCTGGTAGTATTTTCCCGTGCAACTCTACGCGGGCGAAGCCGCTGGCAAAAGCAAGTAATTCAATAAATTCTTTCGATGCATACATAATTATTCAGATATCAAGCACAGTGAGTACGCGACCGCGGCAGCCATACGAACTGTGTGTTCATAGAGTTTCATTATTTTAAAACCGGAGCGTGTTTCACCTAAAGTGTTGTTCATTTATTGAAACGTTTTATAATTTCTCTTTGATTCAACCAGAGGATCTCTAAGTGGTCCGGCTCTCTAATAAAATATGTATTTGAAGGCGGCTCCGGCCGAGGGGCCGAGAAATTGGACAGAGAGTCCTTTTATCATTCCGCGTATAAGTGCCGTGATGAATTTAACGCTGCCTTTTATATAAAAAAATATATCTTTCGGGAAAGGCTTTAAAAATGAGTCTTCGATTTTTTAGTAGGATCATTTTATTGTAGTTCTGTTATCTAGTCTGTACGAGCAGAGGTGGCCCAGTGGTGGCCCAGTGGTGGCCCAGTGGTGGCCCAGTGGTGGCCCAGTGGTGGCCCAGTGGTGGCCCAGTAGTGGCCCAGTGGTGGCCCAGTGGTGGCCCAGTGGTGGCCCAGTGGTGGCCCAGTGGTGGCCCAGTGGTGGCCCAGTGGTGGCCCAGTGGTGGCCCAGTGCTGGCCCAGTGGTGAACCAGTGGTGGCCCAGTAGTGGCCCAGTGGAATTGGTTGCGATTTACGATTTGTAGGTCGTAGATTGGATCCCTGATGGCAGTTTGTGTAAATTATTTCATTACTACTGCTCTCAAAATGATGAAGGAAGACATCGCGAGGAAACTGGCAGGTCATAGAACCAAAAATTCGAAGACATGTGACATCTACCAACCCGCACTGGGCCCGCGTGGTGGATTACATCCTACTCCTTCTCGCAGAGAGGAGGCCTGTGTGCCAGCAGTGGGAACATTATAGACTGCTTGTGTACTCGGTTTCATTATGTAATGATTGTGGCAACACTTCCCCACCTAAGATAATCCTGTATGGCGTCACGTATGTACGAGTACAGTATGTGACACGTACTATCAGCCGACGACTGAGAACACGAGCAGAGGGAGTTACATACAATAGAGTGCTTATATTAAGACAAACAGGCTCTGCGCAATCCTACTCAGTACTTAGGACTTAATTTCCCGACTATGGTGAAGAAAAAAGAATGGTTAGGATTTTGACCGGTATGTATTATATGTTTATCTGTTCCCTCATAATTTCTAAATTTCTTATCATAATTTGACAAATGAGGTGTCATATGAATGTTATAAGCTGTGTGGCTTCACATTAAATTGAATACGGCACCCTCTAGAGGACACAAACTGGCGAACTAAAGCCACCTATTATGCTACCTGAACAATACTTTCTAACAGCAGTAAGATGCACAGTGGCATACGACAACGGCTGTCAAATGAGAATATTTTCGTGTTTCATACTTTTTAGAGCGTGATTTTTGAGTAGTCTGATTATATTTAGACAAAGTTATTATGTCGCTACTTCGCTGCCTCGCTACTTAGCTTCCTCGCTACCGCGCGTCTCGTTGCTCAAAGAAGAAACATTTTTATCTCAAATGTACTCGAACAATAACAACGTATGCTGGCAGGTGTCGCCGGAATGAATGTACAATGTTCTAATGCGTCACGTATCGTAATTAAACATGTATGTACCCTAAAATGGAAGTAGTGTTCCGCTGATTTGGATACTTTATTTATTTTTCTGTCTACACATGACATAACATCACGCTTTGTTTCCCGAAGGTTTGGGCAGAGGTGTACCTTAGTACATCCACACTTCTCCAGTTATTTTTAAGTTTCATGTAATAGGGGGCGACCCTATTGCCATCAACCGGGCACAAATTCAGACTCCGGGCTCAACATCATTATCATCATTTCAGCCGAAAAACGTCCACAGCTGGACATAGGCCCAAGCTCCGCCATTTCGACCGATTTTGTGCTTTTGTCATCCTGCGGCCTTCACAATACCATCGCTCCATCTTGTGGAAGGGCTTTTTTTTTTTTTGGGTGGGAAATCATCAAATAACTTCTCCCGCTCTGGGTGGAGCAGGAGGGAGTGTCAGACTTTTACTGACTAAAACCCACCCGTGTTCCCTCAGTTGCCCGTGTGCCAGGGGCCGCGGTATCTCTTTAGAACAACCCGCACCCTTGGCAGCCATCGGCCCTTGCGGATCCCACCAGTTGGTGCTGACATCTCTTTGAGGCGTGCGTGGAATACAACGCGCCGTCGACCCGGGCTTGGTCCTTACCGGACAGCGAGCTACCCATTACTCGCCGTCCGCAAGCCCGCGCCTACGGTGGCCGGGAATCAGCCTGGGATTCCCGACGCCCAGGGCGTCTCCCGCGGCGACTACGGCCGTGAGGGCGCATATACTGCCTCTCCCTCACGTGCGCCGCCTCCCTCTTCGCGAGCATTACTGCTTCGCAGAAGGAGGTGACTGCTAACCATGCACTCTCGCTCCGTACCATGGCCTGGACCAGGGCCGGACGCGAGTGATCGCCGCCGCCGATCGCCTCCACGAGGACAAGGCGGTGATCCACCCAAGCCGGGCAGACCTCCACCGTATGCTCCACCGTGTCCTCAGGGTGATCTTCGCAGTGGAAACACCCGGGCGTTTCCTCCCGCTTTATCCGAAACAGGAACCTCCCGAAACAACCGTGCCCGGTGAGGACCTGCATCAGGCGGAAGGTGAGGACGCCATGCCGCCTCTCAAGCCACTCCTCAAAGAGGAGACTTACCGCCGCTATCGTGGCGTGCCCACCTTGTAGAAGGCCTTCCAACTCTAAGTCTTTCGTACGCGGTCGCCTCTCTAGAACCTTTCGGCCCCATTGGCCATCTGTTCTGCGAGCAACGTGCCTTGCCCACTGCCACTTAAGTTTGGCAATTCTTCGGGCTAGATCGGTTACCTTGGTTCTCCTGCGGATCTCTTCATTCCTGATTCGATCACGAAATAAAACTCTAAGCAAAGCCCCTTCCATTGCCTTTTGGGTGACTTTTAGCCTTGTGATTAGGCCCATATGTTATCACTGCCAACACGCACTGGTCAAAGACTATCGTCTTGAAACACTGCGGTATTTCCGGAATCCGGGCTGCTACTGAGAAATTTCAGATAGAAAAACCCGATAACACTTTGCCCGACCCGGGAACTGAACCCAGGACTTCATGCCCTTGCAAACACTAGACCAGCAGTCTGTTTATTCAAGATATATAACTATCCAAAGGTCGCTTGGGAAATTTTTGTATGCGGGCACTTGTGTTTCGAGCTTGCTGCGCTGCTAAATGAACATTGTCAAGCATCAATTAACTCTGCAGCTACCTAATTAGGGCTCATTTTGCAGTAGCTCAGGCTTACAATTGGTTTATTTCCAACTAGGAAATAGTTAAGGTAATCTTTTCACACGAAAGTTACCTCGATGAAGAAGTTTCTTTATGAGACCGTTTACCGTTACCGTTTTTCAGATTTTGCTGATTTACGTGATTTTATAGTTAAAATACTATTAGTATTTCTATAAGTTTTAAGGCACAAATTGAAATACCATTTAAATTATAATCATCATTACATTAGTAAATTTTTTTGTTATTATAAAATTTTTGTTAATCGACCTGAAAACAGCGACTGTTTTGTGAATTTTGCTGTAAGAGGTTTAGAATACTACTTAATAACGAATCATTGTATGAATAATTTTTAACCAGTTTCATATTTAAAATAAAAAGTAAAAAATATATAAGTTAGTCAAATTTTAGAGAAAATAGGCAAATAATTTCTTTTGCTTTCGGCTACCCAGAACTCTCGTACATAAAATTAAAACAACGGAAATAAACTTCAGATCCAAATCAATCCACTTCAAGAAAAAAATGCTTTAAATAACGTTTAAAACAACCAAAATCTCGCATTATAAAACTCGACAAAAATAAAAAAAGAAGCTCATTCATTAGATAATAATTTGAAACAATAAATAAAAATAAAAATAAATCAACAATAAAAGCTTACTGCATTGGGCTGCTTTTCCACCAGAGATGTGCTAAGCTACGTTGCTTTTTATGGCGTTTGATATCCAGCAATCATATTCATTGGTCCAGATTGCATAGCATTGGTGGAAACGGGTTCAACTAAGCTATGGTTTTATATGGAAGGATGCGTGCTATAGATGCGCGAGTGGTACCAGTGGCGAGCTGCGCATCTTCCTCGCACAGCTACCTCGCCACGGCGCATCTTCATAGCACATTTTCCTCGCTCCGCTACCAGCGGCTAAGCCTGCTAGCCTGTATCAGGCTTAGCATGACGCTTTCTTTTTTCTACGAAGAATAGACACAGCTCTTTCTGTACAAAGTGACATTTCGTTTCTCTATTTTTGACATCGCACAGTAGAAATCCTTCTACAATCTGTAATTTTGGCTTTCGTTTCTAACGATCTTTATCTAGGTCCTTTTTAATGTATACTGTTTCAGAGAAAGTTTTCTATCCCAAACTCAAAATCATCATCTACGTCATTTCTCGACATTTTTAATTTTAGCTGGGAATCCGCTGGATGTGGAAAGCACAAGACCGATCGAAGTGGAGGAGCCTGGGGGAGGCCTATGTCCAGCAGTGGACGTCTTTCGGCTGAAATTATGATAATGATCTGTCGACAAAACAGTGCTCGTGCTAAAGTTGCTATAATTATCCGTTAATATTATTATTCTTCCGTCGATAAAATCCGTTTCTATCATGGTCATGCTACGCGTGCAGGTGGAAAATCAGCCTTACTGGAATGTTTAAACGTAATGATCCGCCGCCGCCGGTAGAATTCGAGTCAAGCGACGGTATCTAATTGTATCGCTGGTGTAATCCTCGTGCACATCCCCAATATAATGCACGTATAACGAGGTACCTCGTAGCCTGGTATATTGCACGAGGTACTCACTGTACGGGCGTGTACTACTAGTGAATTGTTTGAACTAATTGATATCCCCTATGTCCGGCGCAGTGGGGTCGTTCTATGGACTATGATATGTAGGTACTATGCGAAGCGTACTAAACGAGCGGGAAGTCAAGCGTATGCTTGACTTCCCGCTCGTTTATTATTAGTTCAAGGTAATTTTAAGACCGATTAAATTAAGGTACATTAGAAACAGTAACGTCTCGAGTTTACTTCGAGTAGCAAGTTATATCAAAACGTCAACGCATTAGAGTCAGCCTATCATTGGGAAGTGTCGTATAGACGTCTAGATGCTGTTCAATCGGTGGTGATGATGACTAGAATCGAAGTCAGAGCTTTTATTTCAATTAAACTATTTACACTTTTGACTTTAATTTTACAAGCTTTTATTTATTTTCAACTGTCTCGGTGTCTGTATTACAATACATTGACACTTTGAATTGTCAAGGAATCGATCCGTCCATACCGTAGTTCTATGGACATTCTTTTTTACATTATATTTGTAACTTATTAGATACATCATTTATTATGTTGCATTTATCATTATCAGCGGCTTCACCCTCGTGGAGGTAAACAATCACCCCGCGGGAACTACGGCCGGGATAAAAAGTACCCTATGTGAAAATTCAGGTTATAAACTATCTGTGTGCCAAATTTTCATCCAAATCCGTTCGGTAGTTTTTGCGTGAAACAGTAACATCCATGCATCCATCCATTCTCACAAGCTTTTATATTTATAATATAAATAGGATTATGTGAGTAAAATGTAAAAAAGACGTAGCTACGCGTTAAAAGCGTCCAGCAAAGAGAAACAAAATAAAAAACAATTCAAAAATAAAATAAACCGTGGCAGCCAAAGCGAAAAGATGCCAGTCCCAAGTCACGGCGCCCGTTCTCTTAGTGACTACTTAGCTAACGCAAATCTAACTGGGACCTACATCTATTATGCCTATGTTTCCCGCTGTGTTTGATGCAGCGGACATACGAGTAGTAGGACATTTGTATGCGAACACAAACATACATATGTGAAAACCGCCCCGCGCCGCCAGCCGGTGCGTGACCAAACGGAAACTTGACTACCAGTGATCGTCACTTTATACACTTCATTCGGCAGGTGCGGTAATGGTCACAGCTTAAAGTTGTGCAGTTCTGTGCAGTAAGTGCGTAGAGACATCTTCCTTATCTCTTTTGGTGGACAGCTGTTTTATAGTAAGTAAAATCTTTTCCGGGATCGGCTTCCAGTATAAATGGATGCAGCTGAGTACTGGTATTTCACATGGAGCGACTGCCTATGTGATCTCCACAACCCAGTTACTAGATGTAATATCTAAATCTACGAATGACATTACGATCCATTGCTGGGATCAACGGCTTAAACGTGGTTACGCAATAACAGTTTACCGATCTGGGAATCGAACCCCGGACCTCATGCTCAGCAGTAGCGCTTGCTATTGCTGAGCACTAGACCAATGAGGCAGCCAAAAACAATACTGTATTTAATTCATAACTTGGTGAAAAAAGGCCAGATTGAAGAGCTTTACACTATTCTCAACAATTACGTCCGTCCGAGTGCTCGGACAGATCACCTCCAGTAACAATTAGTGACACTCCCCCACTCCGCCACCCGATGCGACCGGCGCGACCGACGGCGGAGGATTACACGACGGCAAATTGTAATTAACGGACGATAACCCGGTAAATACTTAAAACCTTTTTGTTCAAAGTAAATAATGTTTAGCGGTTGTTTTTTATTGACACTGGATTCGTGGCTAAGTAAACATGGCCGCATGAATTGATTGGACGTTAAGCTACACTTTTCGAGGATGGGTGACCATCTTTACAAAACGAAACCCCTCCTCAAAAAGCACGATAAGCGATGTTGGTCTCGGCTGTCATTCGGGGATATTTGACAGTCGTTATGGGTACTCAGAACCCCGAAAATTTGTTAACAAGTTTTACCAAGCGGAGTTGTGTTACCCAATTGGTAACTGGATTGTGGTTGTCGGACAGGCAGTCGCCCCGTGTACAGTTCTGGTATACAGAGCTGCATCAGGTTAGAATGGAAGCCGACCCCGATATATTTGCGACAAATGTGTGTGCGTAATTTTGTCTGGATATTAAATTAATAATTTGAATTTGTTAATATCCAATGGTTCTGGAGTGGCGACCGCATACCGTAGGACGTAGAGTTGGATGGCCTCCTACAAGGTGGACTGTTGACCTTATGAAGGCCGCAGGAATTCGCTGGATGCGTGAAGCATAGAACCGGTCAAAATGGAGGAGCTTGGGGGAGGGCTATATCTAGCAATGAACGTCTTTCGGCTGAAATGATGATGATTATGATGAAAATCCAATGTTATAACTTCATAAGCCGGCCACAGGGGTCGATGTCGCGGTCGTTTTGTGATGGGTGACCAACTGACCATCCATTACATATTGAGACCCCTCCGTGCTTCGGAAAACACGTTAAGCCATTGGTCCCGGCTTTCATTTGTAGATCTTTGGCAGTCGCTATGGGTAACCT
Organism: Antitype chi; assembly: GCA_947359405.1. NCBI lineage: Eukaryota > Metazoa > Arthropoda > Insecta > Lepidoptera > Noctuidae > Antitype > Antitype chi. The sequence goes on from OX375807.1 coordinate 701,091, forward strand.
GACAAGCAGTCATACCAAGGGGCATCGTGTTTATTGTAACTGGGTTGTGATCGTCGTATCGGCAGTTGCTTCATGTATATACCTACTGGTATGCAGCTGCATCCGGTTAGAGTGAAAGTCGACTACAACATAGATTGAAAATAAGCGAGAGCGAGCGAGTGAGATTATTAGTGTAGATTGATGTAGTTATAATAAGCTAAGTAGATTAGAGATTATTAGTGTAGATTGATGTAGTTATAGCAACAAAAAAATGTTTTAAATACCCTACTGGATCTTGCATCGCTAACCTACTAAGACAGTACTTTCCCCCGAGCTGTCATTATTAGTGTAGATTGATGTAGTTATAATGACAAAGCAACAAAAAAATGTTTTAAATACCCTACTGGATCTTGCATCGCTAACCTACTAAGACAGTACTTTCCCCCGAGCTGTCATTATTAGTGTAGATTGATGTAGTTATAATGACAAAGCAACAAAAAAATGTTTTAAATACCCTACTGGATCTTGCATCGCTAACCTACTAAGACAGTACTTTCCCCCGAGCTGTCATTATTAGTGTAGATTGATGTAGTTATAATGACAAAGCAACAAAAAAATGTTTTAAATACCCTACTGGATCTTGCATCGCTAACCTACTAAGACAGTACTTTGCCCCGAGCTGTCATTATTAGTGTAGATTGATGTAGTTATAATGACAAAGCAACAAAAAAATGTTTTAAATACCCTACTGGATCTTGCATCGCTAACCTACTAAGACAGTACTTTCCCCCGAGCTGTCATTGAAGGTTCTCATGGCTCACTTTTCATCTTACACCGCATGCCCTGTCACCTGCACACGTGAGGACCTAATGGCTGCGTCAGCGAACGGTATTCGTTCGAGACTAATTTAGAAAACTATACATTACATACATTTTTTCGTGTTATCTTTGCCATCGTCACGCTAATAAGAAAAATATGGAAGGTTCTAGTCTAAACTAACTCACTCCTGTATCTAGTGTAGCCCCGACTGGTCCAACGATATCGTTTTGAGCTTCAGCGTTCAACTGTCCAAGCCTCCTAGAATTAGACATAAATTTGTTAGTCAAAGGCCGAATCAAGGTATTGGTTTGGACTTGAGTTTCACATAATTTAACCCGGTTATCTTGTAATGTTACATTGTTTCTTCGGGGGAAAAAATATAAATTACGTGATATTTACCAAGACCCCCCCTCTCCCCCACGTGAGATTGGGTGAGATTCGACTCGACCCCCTCCCACCCCTAAACGCCTCACGTAATTAATGGACGCCCCCTTAACGGTTTAACTAAACAAACCTAGCAGCGCTGGAGGATCCATGTTGGACTATAACAAACCTAGCAGCGCTGGAGGTTCCATGTTGGACTATAACAAACCTAGCAGCGCTGGAGGTTCCATGTTGGACTAAAACAAACCTAGCAGCGCTGGAGGTTCCATGTTGGACCATAACATACCTAGCAGCGCTGGAGGTTCCATGTTGGACTATAACAAACCTAGCAGCGCTGGAGGTTCCATGTTGGACTATAACAAACCTAGCAGCGCTGGAGGTTCCATGTTGGACTATAACAAACCTAGCAGCGCTGGAGGTTCCATGTTGGACTATAACAAACCTAGCAGCGCTGGAGGTTCCATGTTGGACTATAACAAACCTAGCAGCGCTGGAGGTTCCATGTTGGACCATAACAAACCTAGCAGCGCTGGAGGTTCCATGTTGGACTATAACAAACCTAGCAGCGCTGGAGGTTCCATGTTGGACCATAACAAACCTAGCAGCGCTGGAGGTTCCATGTTGGACTAAAACAAACCTAGCAGCGCTGGAGGTTCCATGTTGGACCATAACATACCTAGCAGCGCTGGAGGTTCCATGTTGGACTATAACAAACCTAGCAGCGCTGGAGGTTCCATGTTGGACTATAACAAACCTAGCAGCGCTGGAGGTTCTATGTTGGACTATAACAAACCTAGCAGCGCTGGAGGTTCCATGTTGGACTATAACAAACCTAGCAGCGCTGGAGGTTCCATGTTGGACTATAACAAACCTAGCAGCGCTGGAGGTTCCATGTTGGACCATAACAAACCTAGCAGCGCTGGAGGTTCCATGTTGGACTATAACAAACCTAGCAGCGCTGGAGGTTCTATGTTGGACTATAACAAACCTAGCAGCGCTGGAGGTTCCATGTTGGACTATAACAAACCTAGCAGCGCTGGAGGTTCCATGTTGGACTATAACAAACCTAGCAGCGCTGGAGGTTCCATGTTGGACTATAACAAACCTAGCAGCGCTGGAGGTTCCATGTTGGACTATAACAAACCTAGCAGCGCTGGAGGTTCCATGTTGGACCATAACAAACCTAGCAGCGCTGGAGGTTCCATGTTGGACTATAACAAACCTAGCAGCGCTGGAGGTTCCATGTTGGACCATAACATACCTAGCAGCGCTGGAGGTTCCATGTTGGACTATAACAAACCTAGCAGCGCTGGAGGTTCCATGTTGGACTATAACAAACCTAGCAGCGCTGGAGGTTCCATGTTGGACCATAACAAACCTAGCAGCGCTGGAGGTTCCATGTTGGACTATAACAAACCTAGCAGCGCTGGAGGTTCCATGTTGGACCATAACAAACCTAGCAGCGCTGGAGGTTCCATGTTGGACTATAACAAACCTAGCAGCGCTGGAGGTTCCATGTTGGACCATAACAAACCTAGCAGCGCTGGAGGTTCCATGTTGGACTAAAACAAACCTAGCAGCGCTGGAGGTTCCATGTTGGACCATAACATACCTAGCAGCGCTGGAGGTTCCATGTTGGACTATAACAAACCTAGCAGCGCTGGAGGTTCCATGTTGGACTATAACAAACCTAGCAGCGCTGGAGGTTCCATGTTGGACTATAACAAACCTAGCAGCGCTGGAGGTTCCATGTTGGACTATAACAAACCTAGCAGTGCTGGAGGTTCCATGTTGGACTATAACAAACCTAGCAGCGCTGGAGGTTCCATGTTGGACTATAACAAACCTAGCAGCGCTGGAGGTTCCATGTTGGACCATAACAAACCTAGCAGCGCTGGAGGTTCCATGTTGGACTATAACAAACCTAGCAGCGCTGGAGGTTCCATGTTGGACTATAACAAACCTAGCAGCGCTGGAGGTTCCATGTTGGACCATAACAAACCTAGCAGCGCTGGAGGTTCCATGTTGGACTAAAACAAACCTAGCAGCGCTGGAGGTTCCATGTTGGACCATAACAAACCTAGCAGCGCTGGAGGTTCCATGTTGGACTAAAACAAACCTAGCAGCGCTGGAGGTTCCATGTTGGACCATAACATACCTAGCAGCGCTGGAGGTTCCATGTTGGACCATAACATACCTAGCAGCGCTGGAGGTTCCATGTTGGACCATAACATACCTAGCAGCGCTGGAGGTTCCATGTTGGACTATAACAAACCTAGCAGCGCTGGAGGTTCCGTGTTGGACTAAAACAAACCTAGCAGCGCTGGAGGTTCCATGTTGGACCATAACATACCTAGCAGCGCTGGAGGTTCCATGTTGGACCATAACATACCTAGCAGCGCTGGAGGTTCCATGTTGGACCATAACATACCTAGCAGCGCTGGAGGTTCCATGTTGGACCATAACATACCTAGCAGCGCTGGAGGTTCCATGTTGGACCATAACATACCTAGCAGCGCTGGAGGTTCCATGTTGGACTATAACAAACCTAGCAGCGCTGGAGGTTCCGTGTTGGACTAAAACAAACCTAGCAGCGCTGGAGGTTCCATGTTGGACCATAACAAACCTAGCAGCGCTGGAGGTTCCATGTTGGACTAAAACAAACCTAGCAGCGCTGGAGGTTCCATGTTGGACCATAACATACCTAGCAGCGCTGGAGGTTCCATGTTGGACCATAACATACCTAGCAGCGCTGGAGGTTCCATGTTGGACCATAACATACCTAGCAGCGCTGGAGGTTCCATGTTGGACTATAACAAACCTAGCAGCGCTGGAGGTTCCGTGTTGGACTAAAACAAACCTAGCAGCGCTGGAGGTTCCATGTTGGACCATAACATACCTAGCAGCGCTGGAGGTTCCATGTTGGACCATAACATACCTAGCAGCGCTGGAGGTTCCATGTTGGACCATAACATACCTAGCAGCGCTGGAGGTTCCGTGTTGGACTAAAACAAACCTAGCAGCGCTGGAGGTTCCATGTTGGACCATAACATACCTAGCAGCGCTGGAGGTTCCATGTTGGACCATAACATACCTAGCAGCGCTGGAGGTTCCATGTTGGACCATAACATACCTAGCAGCGCTGGAGGTTCCATGTTGGACCATAACATACCTAGCAGCGCTGGAGGTTCCATGTTGGACCATAACATACCTAGCAGCGCTGGAGGTTCCATGTTGGACTATAACAAACCTAGCAGCGCTGGAGGTTCCGTGTTGGACTAAAACAAACCTAGCAGCGCTGGAGGTTCCATGTTGGACCATAACAAACCTAGCAGCGCTGGAGGTTCCATGTTGGACTAAAACAAACCTAGCAGCGCTGGAGGTTCCATGTTGGACCATAACATACCTAGCAGCGCTGGAGGTTCCATGTTGGACCATAACATACCTAGCAGCGCTGGAGGTTCCATGTTGGACCATAACATACCTAGCAGCGCTGGAGGTTCCATGTTGGACTATAACAAACCTAGCAGCGCTGGAGGTTCCGTGTTGGACTAAAACAAACCTAGCAGCGCTGGAGGTTCCATGTTGGACCATAACATACCTAGTAGCGCTGGAGGTTCCATGTTGGACCATAACATACCTAGCAGCGCTGGAGGTTCCATGTTGGACCATAACATACCTAGCAGCGCTGGAGGTTCCATGTTGGACCATAACATACCTAGCAGCGCTGGAGGTTCCATGTTGGACCATAACATACCTAGCAGCGCTGGAGGTTCCATGTTGGACTATAACAAACCTAGCAGCGCTGGAGGTTCCATGTTGGACCATAACATACCTAGCAGCGCTGGAGGTTCCATGTTGGACCATAACATACCTAGCAGCGCTGGAGGTTCCATGTTGGACCATAACATACCTAGCAGCGCTGGAGGTTCCATGTTGGACCATAACATACCTAGCAGCGCTGGAGGTTCCATGTTGGACCATAACATACCTAGCAGCGCTGGAGGTTCCATGTTGGACCATAACATACCTAGCAGCGCTGGAGGTTCCATGTTGGACCATAACATACCTAGCAGCGCTGGAGGTTCCATGTTGGACTATAACAAACCTAGCAGCGCTGGAGGTTCCGTGTTGGACTAAAACAAACCTAGCAGCGCTGGAGGTTCCATGTTGGACCATAACAAACCTAGCAGCGCTGGAGGTTCCATGTTGGACTAAAACAAACCTAGCAGCGCTGGAGGTTCCATGTTGGACCATAACATACCTAGCAGCGCTGGAGGTTCCATGTTGGACCATAACATACCTAGCAGCGCTGGAGGTTCCATGTTGGACCATAACATACCTAGCAGCGCTGGAGGTTCCATGTTGGACTATAACAAACCTAGCAGCGCTGGAGGTTCCGTGTTGGACTAAAACAAACCTAGCAGCGCTGGAGGTTCCATGTTGGACCATAACATACCTAGCAGCGCTGGAGGTTCCATGTTGGACCATAACATACCTAGCAGCGCTGGAGGTTCCATGTTGGACCATAACATACCTAGCAGCGCTGGAGGTTCCATGTTGGACCATAACATACCTAGCAGCGCTGGAGGTTCCATGTTGGACTATAACAAACCTAGCAGCGCTGGAGGTTCCGTGTTGGACTAAAACAAACCTAGCAGCGCTGGAGGTTCCATGTTGGACCATAACAAACCTAGCAGCGCTGGAGGTTCCATGTTGGACTAAAACAAACCTAGCAGCGCTGGAGGTTCCATGTTGGACCATAACATACCTAGCAGCGCTGGAGGTTCCATGTTGGACCATAACATACCTAGCAGCGCTGGAGGTTCCATGTTGGACCATAACATACCTAGCAGCGCTGGAGGTTCCATGTTGGACTATAACAAACCTAGCAGCGCTGGAGGTTCCGTGTTGGACTAAAACAAACCTAGCAGCGCTGGAGGTTCCATGTTGGACCATAACATACCTAGCAGCGCTGGAGGTTCCATGTTGGACCATAACATACCTAGCAGCGCTGGAGGTTCCATGTTGGACCATAACATACCTAGCAGCGCTGGAGGTTCCATGTTGGACCATAACATACCTAGCAGCGCTGGAGGTTCCATGTTGGACTATAACAAACCTAGCAGCGCTGGAGGTTCCATGTTGGACCATAACATACCTAGCAGCGCTGGAGGTTCCATGTTGGACTAAAACAAACCTAGCAGCGCTGGAGGTTCCATGTTGGACCATAACAAACCTAGCAGCGCTGGAGGTTCCATGTTGGACTAAAACAAACCTAGCAGCGCTGGAGGTTCCATGTTGGACCATAACATACCTAGCAGCGCTGGAGGTTCCATGTTGGACCATAACATACCTAGCAGCGCTGGAGGTTCCATGTTGGACCATAACATACCTAGCAGCGCTGGAGGTTCCATGTTGGACTATAACAAACCTAGCAGCGCTGGAGGTTCCGTGTTGGACTAAAACAAACCTAGCAGCGCTGGAGGTTCCATGTTGGACCATAACAAACCTAGCAGCGCTGGAGGTTCCATGTTGGACTAAAACAAACCTAGCAGCGCTGGAGGTTCCATGTTGGACCATAACAAACCTAGCAGCGCTGGAGGTTCCATGTTGGACTAAAACAAACCTAGCAGCGCTGGAGGTTCCATGTTGGACCATAACATACCTAGCAGCGCTGGAGGTTCCATGTTGGACCATAACATACCTAGCAGCGCTGGAGGTTCCATGTTGGACCATAACATACCTAGCAGCGCTGGAGGTTCCATGTTGGACTATAACAAACCTAGCAGCGCTGGAGGTTCCGTGTTGGACTAAAACAAACCTAGCAGCGCTGGAGGTTCCATGTTGGACCATAACATACCTAGCAGCGCTGGAGGTTCCATGTTGGACCATAACATACCTAGCAGCGCTGGAGGTTCCATGTTGGACCATAACATACCTAGCAGCGCTGGAGGTTCCATGTTGGACCATAACATACCTAGCAGCGCTGGAGGTTCCATGTTGGACCATAACATACCTAGCAGCGCTGGAGGTTCCATGTTGGACTATAACAAACCTAGCAGCGCTGGAGGTTCCGTGTTGGACTAAAACAAACCTAGCAGCGCTGGAGGTTCCATGTTGGACCATAACAAACCTAGCAGCGCTGGAGGTTCCATGTTGGACTAAAACAAACCTAGCAGCGCTGGAGGTTCCATGTTGGACCATAACATACCTAGCAGCGCTGGAGGTTCCATGTTGGACCATAACATACCTAGCAGCGCTGGAGGTTCCATGTTGGACCATAACATACCTAGCAGCGCTGGAGGTTCCATGTTGGACTATAACAAACCTAGCAGCGCTGGAGGTTCCGTGTTGGACTAAAACAAACCTAGCAGCGCTGGAGGTTCCATGTTGGACCATAACATACCTAGCAGCGCTGGAGGTTCCATGTTGGACCATAACATACCTAGCAGCGCTGGAGGTTCCATGTTGGACCATAACATACCTAGCAGCGCTGGAGGTTCCGTGTTGGACTAAAACAAACCTAGCAGCGCTGGAGGTTCCATGTTGGACCATAACATACCTAGCAGCGCTGGAGGTTCCATGTTGGACCATAACATACCTAGCAGCGCTGGAGGTTCCATGTTGGACCATAACATACCTAGCAGCGCTGGAGGTTCCATGTTGGACCATAACATACCTAGCAGCGCTGGAGGTTCCATGTTGGACCATAACATACCTAGCAGCGCTGGAGGTTCCATGTTGGACTATAACAAACCTAGCAGCGCTGGAGGTTCCGTGTTGGACTAAAACAAACCTAGCAGCGCTGGAGGTTCCATGTTGGACCATAACAAACCTAGCAGCGCTGGAGGTTCCATGTTGGACTAAAACAAACCTAGCAGCGCTGGAGGTTCCATGTTGGACCATAACATACCTAGCAGCGCTGGAGGTTCCATGTTGGACCATAACATACCTAGCAGCGCTGGAGGTTCCATGTTGGACCATAACATACCTAGCAGCGCTGGAGGTTCCATGTTGGACTATAACAAACCTAGCAGCGCTGGAGGTTCCGTGTTGGACTAAAACAAACCTAGCAGCGCTGGAGGTTCCATGTTGGACCATAACATACCTAGCAGCGCTGGAGGTTCCATGTTGGACCATAACATACCTAGCAGCGCTGGAGGTTCCATGTTGGACCATAACATACCTAGCAGCGCTGGAGGTTCCATGTTGGACCATAACATACCTAGCAGCGCTGGAGGTTCCATGTTGGACCATAACATACCTAGCAGCGCTGGAGGTTCCATGTTGGACTATAACAAACCTAGCAGCGCTGGAGGTTCCATGTTGGACCATAACATACCTAGCAGCGCTGGAGGTTCCATGTTGGACCATAACATACCTAGCAGCGCTGGAGGTTCCATGTTGGACCATAACATACCTAGCAGCGCTGGAGGTTCCATGTTGGACCATAACATACCTAGCAGCGCTGGAGGTTCCATGTTGGACCATAACATACCTAGCAGCGCTGGAGGTTCCATGTTGGACCATAACATACCTAGCAGCGCTGGAGGTTCCATGTTGGACCATAACATACCTAGCAGCGCTGGAGGTTCCATGTTGGACTATAACAAACCTAGCAGCGCTGGAGGTTCCGTGTTGGACTAAAACAAACCTAGCAGCGCTGGAGGTTCCATGTTGGACCATAACAAACCTAGCAGCGCTGGAGGTTCCATGTTGGACTAAAACAAACCTAGCAGCGCTGGAGGTTCCATGTTGGACCATAACATACCTAGCAGCGCTGGAGGTTCCATGTTGGACCATAACATACCTAGCAGCGCTGGAGGTTCCATGTTGGACCATAACATACCTAGCAGCGCTGGAGGTTCCATGTTGGACTATAACAAACCTAGCAGCGCTGGAGGTTCCGTGTTGGACTAAAACAAACCTAGCAGCGCTGGAGGTTCCATGTTGGACCATAACATACCTAGCAGCGCTGGAGGTTCCATGTTGGACCATAACATACCTAGCAGCGCTGGAGGTTCCATGTTGGACCATAACATACCTAGCAGCGCTGGAGGTTCCATGTTGGACCATAACATACCTAGCAGCGCTGGAGGTTCCATGTTGGACTATAACAAACCTAGCAGCGCTGGAGGTTCCGTGTTGGACTAAAACAAACCTAGCAGCGCTGGAGGTTCCATGTTGGACCATAACAAACCTAGCAGCGCTGGAGGTTCCATGTTGGACTAAAACAAACCTAGCAGCGCTGGAGGTTCCATGTTGGACCATAACATACCTAGCAGCGCTGGAGGTTCCATGTTGGACCATAACATACCTAGCAGCGCTGGAGGTTCCATGTTGGACCATAACATACCTAGCAGCGCTGGAGGTTCCATGTTGGACTATAACAAACCTAGCAGCGCTGGAGGTTCCGTGTTGGACTAAAACAAACCTAGCAGCGCTGGAGGTTCCATGTTGGACCATAACATACCTAGCAGCGCTGGAGGTTCCATGTTGGACCATAACATACCTAGCAGCGCTGGAGGTTCCATGTTGGACCATAACATACCTAGCAGCGCTGGAGGTTCCATGTTGGACCATAACATACCTAGCAGCGCTGGAGGTTCCATGTTGGACTATAACAAACCTAGCAGCGCTGGAGGTTCCATGTTGGACCATAACATACCTAGCAGCGCTGGAGGTTCCATGTTGGACTAAAACAAACCTAGCAGCGCTGGAGGTTCCATGTTGGACCATAACAAACCTAGCAGCGCTGGAGGTTCCATGTTGGACTAAAACAAACCTAGCAGCGCTGGAGGTTCCATGTTGGACCATAACATACCTAGCAGCGCTGGAGGTTCCATGTTGGACCATAACATACCTAGCAGCGCTGGAGGTTCCATGTTGGACCATAACATACCTAGCAGCGCTGGAGGTTCCATGTTGGACTATAACAAACCTAGCAGCGCTGGAGGTTCCGTGTTGGACTAAAACAAACCTAGCAGCGCTGGAGGTTCCATGTTGGACCATAACAAACCTAGCAGCGCTGGAGGTTCCATGTTGGACTAAAACAAACCTAGCAGCGCTGGAGGTTCCATGTTGGACCATAACAAACCTAGCAGCGCTGGAGGTTCCATGTTGGACTAAAACAAACCTAGCAGCGCTGGAGGTTCCATGTTGGACCATAACATACCTAGCAGCGCTGGAGGTTCCATGTTGGACCATAACATACCTAGCAGCGCTGGAGGTTCCATGTTGGACCATAACATACCTAGCAGCGCTGGAGGTTCCATGTTGGACTAAAACAAACCTAGCAGCGCTGGAGGTTCCATGTTGGACCATAACATACCTAGCAGCGCTGGAGGTTCCATGTTGGACCATAACATACCTAGCAGCGCTGGAGGTTCCATGTTGGACCATAACATACCTAGCAGCGCTGGAGGTTCCATGTTGGACTATAACAAACCTAGCAGCGCTGGAGGTTCCGTGTTGGACTAAAACAAACCTAGCAGCGCTGGAGGTTCCATGTTGGACCATAACAAACCTAGCAGCGCTGGAGGTTCCATGTTGGACTAAAACAAACCTAGCAGCGCTGGAGGTTCCATGTTGGACCATAACAAACCTAGCAGCGCTGGAGGTTCCATGTTGGACTAAAACAAACCTAGCAGCGCTGGAGGTTCCATGTTGGACTAAAACAAACCTAGCAGCGCTGGAGGTTCCATGTTGGACCATAACATACCTAGCAGCGCTGGAGGTTCCATGTTGGACCATAACATACCTAGCAGCGCTGGAGGTTCCATGTTGGACCATAACATACCTAGCAGCGCTGGAGGTTCCATGTTGGACTATAACAAACCTAGCAGCGCTGGAGGTTCCGTGTTGGACTAAAACAAACCTAGCAGCGCTGGAGGTTCCATGTTGGACCATAACATACCTAGCAGCGCTGGAGGTTCCATGTTGGACCATAACATACCTAGCAGCGCTGGAGGTTCCATGTTGGACCATAACATACCTAGCAGCGCTGGAGGTTCCATGTTGGACCATAACATACCTAGCAGCGCTGGAGGTTCCATGTTGGACTATAACAAACCTAGCAGCGCTGGAGGTTCCATGTTGGACCATAACATACCTAGCAGCGCTGGAGGTTCCATGTTGGACTAAAACAAACCTAGCAGCGCTGGAGGTTCCATGTTGGACCATAACAAACCTAGCAGCGCTGGAGGTTCCATGTTGGACTAAAACAAACCTAGCAGCGCTGGAGGTTCCATGTTGGACCATAACATACCTAGCAGCGCTGGAGGTTCCATGTTGGACCATAACATACCTAGCAGCGCTGGAGGTTCCATGTTGGACCATAACATACCTAGCAGCGCTGGAGGTTCCATGTTGGACTATAACAAACCTAGCAGCGCTGGAGGTTCCGTGTTGGACTAAAACAAACCTAGCAGCGCTGGAGGTTCCATGTTGGACCATAACATACCTAGCAGCGCTGGAGGTTCCATGTTGGACCATAACATACCTAGCAGCGCTGGAGGTTCCATGTTGGACCATAACATACCTAGCAGCGCTGGAGGTTCCATGTTGGACCATAACATACCTAGCAGCGCTGGAGGTTCCATGTTGGACCATAACATACCTAGCAGCGCTGGAGGTTCCATGTTGGACCATAACATACCTAGCAGCGCTGGAGGTTCCATGTTGGACCATAACATACCTAGCAGCGCTGGAGGTTCCATGTTGGACCATAACATACCTAGCAGCGCTGGAGGTTCCATGTTGGACCATAACATACCTAGCAGCGCTGGAGGTTCCATGTTGGACCATAACATACCTAGCAGCGCTGGAGGTTCCATGTTGGACCATAACATACCTAGCAGCGCTGGAGGTTCCATGTTGGACCATAACATACCTAGCAGCGCTGGAGGTTCCATGTTGGACCATAACATACCTAGCAGCGCTGGAGGTTCCATGTTGGACCATAACATACCTAGCAGCGCTGGAGGTTCCATGTTGGACCATAACATACCTAGCAGCGCTGGAGGTTCCATGTTGGACCATAACATACCTAGCAGCGCTGGAGGTTCCATGTTGGACCATAACATACCTAGCAGCGCTGGAGGTTCCATGTTGGACCATAACATACCTAGCAGCGCTGGAGGTTCCATGTTGGACCATAACATACCTAGCAGCGCTGGAGGTTCCATGTTGGACCATAACATACCTAGCAGCGCTGGAGGTTCCATGTTGGACCATAACATACCTAGCAGCGCTGGAGGTTCCATGTTGGACCATAACATACCTAGCAGCGCTGGAGGTTCCATGTTGGACTATAACAAACCTAGCAGCGCTGGAGGTTCCGTGTTGGACTAAAACAAACCTAGCAGCGCTGGAGGTTCCATGTTGGACCATAACATACCTAGCAGCGCTGGAGGTTCCATGTTGGACCATAACATACCTAGCAGCGCTGGAGGTTCCATGTTGGACCATAACATACCTAGCAGCGCTGGAGGTTCCATGTTGGACCATAACATACCTAGCAGCGCTGGAGGTTCCATGTTGGACTATAACAAACCTAGCAGCGCTGGAGGTTCCATGTTGGACCATAACATACCTAGCAGCGCTGGAGGTTCCATGTTGGACTAAAACAAACCTAGCAGCGCTGGAGGTTCCATGTTGGACCATAACAAACCTAGCAGCGCTGGAGGTTCCATGTTGGACTAAAACAAACCTAGCAGCGCTGGAGGTTCCATGTTGGACCATAACATACCTAGCAGCGCTGGAGGTTCCATGTTGGACCATAACATACCTAGCAGCGCTGGAGGTTCCATGTTGGACCATAACATACCTAGCAGCGCTGGAGGTTCCATGTTGGACTATAACAAACCTAGCAGCGCTGGAGGTTCCGTGTTGGACTAAAACAAACCTAGCAGCGCTGGAGGTTCCATGTTGGACCATAACATACCTAGCAGCGCTGGAGGTTCCATGTTGGACCATAACATACCTAGCAGCGCTGGAGGTTCCATGTTGGACCATAACATACCTAGCAGCGCTGGAGGTTCCATGTTGGACCATAACATACCTAGCAGCGCTGGAGGTTCCATGTTGGACCATAACATACCTAGCAGCGCTGGAGGTTCCATGTTGGACCATAACATACCTAGCAGCGCTGGAGGTTCCATGTTGGACCATAACATACCTAGCAGCGCTGGAGGTTCCATGTTGGACCATAACATACCTAGCAGCGCTGGAGGTTCCATGTTGGACCATAACATACCTAGCAGCGCTGGAGGTTCCATGTTGGACCATAACATACCTAGCAGCGCTGGAGGTTCCATGTTGGACCATAACATACCTAGCAGCGCTGGAGGTTCCATGTTGGACCATAACATACCTAGCAGCGCTGGAGGTTCCATGTTGGACCATAACATACCTAGCAGCGCTGGAGGTTCCATGTTGGACCATAACATACCTAGCAGCGCTGGAGGTTCCATGTTGGACCATAACATACCTAGCAGCGCTGGAGGTTCCATGTTGGACCATAACATACCTAGCAGCGCTGGAGGTTCCATGTTGGACCATAACATACCTAGCAGCGCTGGAGGTTCCATGTTGGACCATAACATACCTAGCAGCGCTGGAGGTTCCATGTTGGACCATAACATACCTAGCAGCGCTGGAGGTTCCATGTTGGACCATAACATACCTAGCAGCGCTGGAGGTTCCATGTTGGACTATAACATACCTAGCAGCGCTGGAGGTTCCATGTTGGACCATAACATACCTAGCAGCGCTGGAGGTTCCATGTTGGACCATAACATACCTAGCAGCGCTGGAGGTTCCATGTTGGACCATAACATACCTAGCAGCGCTGGAGGTTCCATGTTGGACCATAACATACCTAGCAGCGCTGGAGGTTCCATGTTGGACCATAACATACCTAGCAGCGCTGGAGGTTCCATGTTCGACTATAACATACCTAGCAGCGCTGGAGGTTCCATGTTCGACTATAACAAATCATCATCTGCCTAGCCTTTTCCTGACTATGTTGGGGTCGGTTTGTCATTCGAAACGGATGCAGCTGGATATCAGTTTTTTACATGGCACGACAACCTATCTGACCTCCACAACCCAGTAACTGTGTAATACGATACCCCTTGGTAAGACTGGTTGTGACACTGTCGGAATGACGACCCGTAACAATTGTCAAACATAGACAAACCACGGGACCAGCGGCTTAACGTGCTGTCCGAGGCACGCAGGAGTCTTGGTATGTAAAGATGGACAGATATCCGCGGCCAAACCGCGGCAAGCGCAGCTTGACCTGAGTGATCGACCCGTGCGGCTGTTATAACTTAGCCTTCTCACTGTTGACTATAAAAAATATTGGATATAATGAAATATCACTACATATTATAAAACAAAGTTCCCCGCTGCATCTGTCTGTCTGTTCACGATAAACTCAAAAATTACTACACTACGGTACGGTACTACGGAACGATATTTCATGTGGTTTTCACCAATAGACAGAGTAATTCATGAGGAAGGTTTAGGTGTATAGTTTGTTGAGGTTGTTTTTAAATTTGCTAACGCGGGCGAAGTCGCTGGCAAAAGCTAGTATATCATATAATCGTAGTTTGTATTGGCTCAACACGTCTTCTAGTCTACCTACCTATCTACATACTATGCCATGAACATTTGGGTCACGGTGTCACTTCGACACGCTGCCATTCGGACTACGTAGCAAGTTAACTAGCTACACGTGCTGGTGATGACCACAGCTGATGTAAAACAATCCAGCATCGTGCAATCAAGATTATCCTGAATGCAGATACAATACACAACAACATTTGCCATTGTTATCAAAATCTAAAAGTCATTCATTTAAACTAGGCTGAGATGCAGCACTTTTTGAACGACAAAATTAAATGGGATAGTACCCCAAAATGCCCGTCCTTGACCACTCCCGAATGCTTTAGCTGGGAAAAAGTGGCACAACTAATTGTCTAGCAGCACAGCTGTGTGTTCAGTTAGAAGAACTTGATTCCAAACAATAGTAAATAATAAACATTACGAAATACACGAGCATGGCCGTCAAGTGACGTGATATGACGCCACTAGCGCGCAACAGTTAGTGCCAGCGGTGTGTAGGTCAGCACACGCGACGAGTGTCACGTCAGCTAAATCAACGCGACGAGTGTTACGTCAGCTAAGTCAACGCGACGAGTGTCACGTCAGCTAAGTCAACGCTTATCTTCTATAATATAAAAATGAATCGCTGAATGTGTTGCTAAGCGCAAATCTCGAGAGCAGCTGAACCGATTTCGCTAATTCTTTTAGTATAATATTCCTTGAAGTACGAGGATGGTTCTTACGGAGAGAAAAAAATAAAAAATTGCCTGAAAAAGTCTGAAAACAACACTTTTCTATATTCCCATACAAAAGATTCGTAATAATACTTAAAAGTCAATTTGAACTTTAATACCATACTATAAAGCTTAAGTGTTAGTGGAGGGGTTCCGGGAAGGCAAAACAGTTGAGTGACGTTAGTATCGTATAAATATTAATGTCAATATATCGGTACGAAGTTCGCCGGGTCAGCTAGGCAAAGGCTTTGCAGCAATGTAAACTAATAGTGTGGGATGAATGCACGATGGCGCATAAAATATATAATTGTTGACTTATCAACTTTCTTTTTTTATCTTACTAGCTAACCCGGTGTCACGAATAGCAGAATAAGTATTAAAAAAAATCGACTGTTAAGCGGTATGAAGTTCGCCGGGTCAGCTAGTTAATTATAATTTAAAACTTGATGGCATGAAACTATATGCTATTTCGGAAACTGTATTTTTGGGAATTACTTTAGATTCAAAATTGCAATGGGGTGCCCACATTAGAGCTCTTTCAAACAGATTAAGCTCAGCTACTTACGCAGTAAGAAAAATAAGGCAGTTGACTCATCAGTCAACTGCCTTATTTTGTATTTTCACAGTATTATGTCTTATGGCGTTCTGCTGTGGGGATCGGCAACGGACATAGATTCAATTTTTATTTTACAAAAGAGGGCATTCTGCGCACTCTATAAAATGGGGCCTCGCGAATCTCTTAGAAACAAATTCAACGAAATTGATATTCTAACTCTGCCTTCTCTTTATATCCTAGAAAATATTTTGTATCTTCGCAAACACTTAGGTCTTTTCGAAAAAAGATGCGATTTCCATAATCTAAATACACGTAGTATAGATGAAATTGTGATTCCAAAATTTAGATTAACTAAAACTAGCAAGTCATTTCTAATATACAGTATCCGCTTCTATAACAAGTTGCCAAAGTCGGTTACAGAACTTAGCGATGGAAAATTTAAAACTCACATCAAACGTCTCCTTATCAAAAAAGCATATTATAAGATAAAAGACTACATTGTAGACACTTAGACAGGGAAGTTTGGCATTAATTCCTTCTGCACATGTGGCTTCCCTGGTAACTCATTAACAGCAAAACTATGTGAAAGTCTATAACTGCTCCCAAATTACAATGTTCATTTTTATTCTTTTTATTTTGTACATTGTCTGACATATTCTCGTCATTATTTGACATTATACATCAATTTTAATTTCGACTATTTATTATTGGTGATTGTCATGGAAATCATGTCACTTGGTTCAAATAGATTCATTTTATATAGGTAGATTCTTTTACATATTGTGAATGAAAGAACGTTGTAGGCCTTAGAGACTAGATTTGCAGCCGATTTTCTATTCTGTTTTTAACCGACTTCAAAAAGGAGGAGGTTATTAACCGACTTCAAAAAGGAGGAGGTTATCAATACGTCGGGACCTTTTTTTTTTATTTTTTTTTTATTTTTTTTTATGTATGTTCCCCGATTACTCGAAGATGGCTGGACCGATTTGGATTTTGTTTTTTTTGTTTGAAAGGGTATACTTCCCAGATGGTCCCATGATCACCAAGTCAGGATCTGATGATGGGATCCTGGAGAAATAGAGAGAACTCTTCAAATTTTATAGGCACACGAAGCGATTTAGGTATTTTTTGAAAGAGTACTTTCTCGTAGTGGTCTCATTTCAATTTGGTGAAGATCTGATGAAGAACTTTGGAGATAGGCAACGGAACTCCTCAATAAATGATAGCAAATGGACTGGGATTGCTGAAATCTCATGCCTGTCTATTGCTTACACCAGTTCATAACATAACATCACGCCGGTATGCTGTGAAGGGGTAAGCACATGTGAACCACTAAAAAGTGAAAAATAAAAACTTTTTCCAAAAAAAAAACAACCGACTTCCAAAAAAACACTACAAAGTGAAAAATAACTTTAATTTCGGAAGGCGGTGACAAAAAATTCAAATACAGCTCCAAAGACACCGACTTCCGAAATTAAAGTTATTTTTCACTTTGTAGTGTTTTTTTGGAAGTCGGTTGTTTTTTTTTTGGAAAAAGTTTTTTTCATTCCTCTAAGTACCTGGTATTTATTGACAGGTCTGCACTGTCCTCCCATAGGTACCTATTATCACTGTAATCTGAAAACATTGTAAAAGCCAATTATTTTTAAAAGAGTAACCGTGGTGTTTCTTGCCGGCTCTTCTCCATAGGAAACGACAAATTGGAACCATGCACCTAGCTTCTGACGTTTCATAAGTACTCATGCAGGTTTATGTGAAATAAAATATTTTGACTTTGCTTACACAGATGTACAAATGTCGCGCCGGGATTTATTCGCGCACTGCATCTTCAACCCTCGGTGTCAAACCGAGCATTGACAACACCGTGCTTTGCGTGAATATTTCACGCCAGCCTGGCTTGCAGTGTGTTCAGATGAGAATGTTTAAGTGTAGTGTGGAGTAATGGGTCATTTTAATAAACATACAGTTGTTAAGGGGCTTGTGGCTAAGTAATAACAGCCGCAGGGGTGCAACGATTAAGTTAAGCTACGCTTGCCGTGGTTAGTCCGTGGATGAGTGAACATCTTTACATACCAAGACCCCTCCTTGCCTCCGAAAGCACGTTAAGCCGTTGGTCCCGGCTGTCATTTGTGGATCTTTGATAGCCGTCAAGGGTCGTCAGAAGCCCGAAAGTCTGACAACCAGTCTTACCAAGGGGTATAGTGTTACCCAGTTACTGGGTTGCCAAGGTCAGATATACAGTAAAATACTGGTATTCAGCTGCATCCGGATAGACTGGAAGCCAACTTCAACATAGTTGGGAAGAGGCTAGACTGGAAGCCAACTTCAACATAGTTGGGAAGAGGCTGGGCAGATGATATATTGATTGTACGAAAATAGTATTTTGAAACCTATTCGGTCTTTACCTATGAAATTGCCGTTTTGCAGTACTGGCCATTTCAAATCAAAATAATTTTTGTTTGGGTAAGAATTCTAATTTCAAATTAATTTTATTTTAAAAACATGGATTTTTTTTTCCAAAAGTAGTCATTTGTTTATTGATTAGTGTTACATTTTCATCGCATTTCAATCTTTTTCGTCATCATGGATACGTTAAAAATTCGAGTAATTATGGAATATGAGTACCGTCGTGGCAGCAACGCGGCACAAGCGGCACGCAACATCAACGACGTTTACGGAGCTAACACTACAAACCAACGCACCACCTGTTATTGGTTTGCTCGCTTCCGTTCTAGAAATTTCGACCTGAAAAATGAACCTCGCGGTCGTCCGAAGACTTTGGTCGACAATGACGAATTAAAGGCGATTGTGGAAGCTGATGATACACAATCTACGGCTGAATTAGCAGCAGCTTTCGACGTTAGCGTCAAAACAATATTGGTCCATTTGCGTCAAATTGGCAAGGTAAAAAAGCTTGACAAATGGGTGCCCCACGAACTCAATGATCGTCAGCGGGAAGTACGCGTCGAGACGTGCCTTGCACTGCTCAACAGACACACAAATGAAGGAATTTTGAACCGCATTGTTACCTGCGATGAAAAATGGATTCTGTTTGATAACCGCAAGCGCTCAGCAAGTTGGTTGGATCCTGGTTCAGCACCTAAACAATGCCCTAAACGAAAACTTACCCCTAGAAAAGTGATGGTCACTGTTTGGTGGCCTAGCGCCGGTGTGATTCATCACAGCTTCTTACCAAACGGGGTGAGCATTACTGCAGATGTGTACTGTGAAGAACTGAACACAATGATGGAGAAGCTGGCACATCTCCAACCAGCATTGGTCAATCGCTCGTCTCCGCTGCTCCTGCACGACAACGCGCGACCTCATACTGCACAGCAGACGGTCTCCAAGTTGCAAGAACTGGGGTTGGAAGCTCTCCGTCATCCACCCTACTCACCAGACCTTGCGCCTACAGACTACTACTTTTTCCAGAATTTGGATAACTTCTTGGCGGGAAAAAAATTCAATACCCGAGAGGCAGTACAAAATGCCTTTGAAGAATTTGTTGCCTCCCGTCCAGCTGATTTCTTTAAGAAGGGCATCAGTAAACTGCCACTGCGATGGCAAAGATGCATTGATTGCATGGGTGATTACTTCGATTAATACAAATAAAAAATACATGAAAAAAATTCGTTTAAATTTTTTCATACAAAACGGCAATTTCATAGGTAAAGACCTATTATAAATCAGTTTGCTGTTAGTATTTCGGTTACTGAGTATTGGAAAGAAAAATGAGTTTGAATATTGTATAGAGACATACGAACAGAACAGAATTCCAACGTAATGAGACACCATATGAAGCAAAACGTTTAAAAACGTCGTCATAGTGTAGGTAAGTGCTTAGCTGCCGAAGCTTCGTCGGGTGCAGTTATCTTTGCCGTTGACGCCGACAGTCATTAGATAAACATGTCAGAATAAAAAGACAATTTCATAAGTCAATCCTTTTCAATGTTTTCGAATTACATTACCGACCTGATACGACCATCTGGTTTGCAATAAACTAGCCATCGTAAGTAATTAGCGTCGTCCCTCTTTCGTTCGACGGCTCAACGTGATTGTGCCCTATATTTACGAAATATTGACATAACGCGACAAAGGGACCAAGTACTCGTGTTATGTACGAAGGAAAGAAATAAATTGTTTTTCTTTATGTATTCCCATAAATAAAGAAAAACAATTTCTTTTTACACGGCGTCTATTCAGGCGTTGCTTGTAATTTGGTGCTCGTAAATGTATGGGGATAAAAAACATATTGCATATTGTAGGGCTACACGACACGATAAGATACGGCGCGACGCGGTGCTGAGCGGGAACAAAGCACTCTACGCTGTACGCTGCAACATGTTAGAAACTTGTACATATAATTTAAGATACGGCGCGACGCGGTGCTGAGCGGGAACAAAGCACTCTACAACATGTTAGAAACTTGTACATATAATTTAAGATACGGCGCGACGCGGTGCTGAGCGGGAACAAAGCACTCTACGCTGTACGCTGCAACATGTTAGAAACTTGTACATATAATTTCTATGTTTGTTTACAAAGGTAATTAACAGACACTATAATCATTACTGAAGGGAGCACCCTTCAGTAATGATTATAGTGTCTGTTCTGAGTTTCTGGACCAAGCATGACAGGCGTAGCCACGGAGCTACGCTTCGTAGACCTTCGTAGGCGACATGCTACGAGCACTTCCTTATACAGTTCTATTTGCGGCTTGACCACGGTTGGTTCGTGCATGGGTGACAATCTTTGCGTACCGACACCCCTCCGTGTCTCGGAAAGCACGTTGAGCTGTTGGTCCCGGCTGTCGTTTGTATATCTTTGATAGTCGTTACGGGTCGCCAGAAGCTGGCAACCAGGCTTACCAAGTGGTATCGTGCTACCCAGTAACTGGGTTGTGGAGGTCAGTTATGTAGTCGCTGTTTATAAAATATTGGTATTTAGCTGCACCCCCCCGTGCGAAAAATATATGAGTTTATGTATGTATGGAAGCGAGTCTTAATTTTTAGGGGCTTGTGGCTAAGTACTAACAGCCGCACGTGCCGATCAATCAGGTTCCGCTGCGCATGCCACGTGGCTAAGTACTAACAGCCGCAGGTGGCGATCAATCAGGTTCCGCTGCGCATGCCACGTGGCTAAGTACTAACAGCCCCACGTGCCGATCAATTAGGTTCCGCTGCGCATGCCACGTGGCTAAGTAGTAACAGCCGCACGTGCCGATCAATCAGGTTCCGCTGCGCATGCCACGTGGCTAAGTACTAACAGCCGCACGTGCCGATCAATCAGGTTCCGCTGCGCATGCCACGTGGCTAAGTACTAACAGCCGCACGTGCCGATCAATCAGGTTCCGCTGCGCATGCCACGTGGCTAAGTACTAACAGCCCCACGTGCCGATCAATTAGGTTCCGCTGCGCATGCCACGTGGCTAAGTAGTAACAGCCGCACGTGCCGATCAATCAGGTTCCGCTGCGCATGCCACGTGGCTAAGTACTAACAGCCGCACGTGCCGATCAATCAGGTTCCGCTGCGCATGCCACGTGGCTAAGTACTAACAGCCGCACGTGCCGATCAATCAAGTTCCGCTGCGCATGCCACGTGGCTAAGTACTAACAGCCGCAAGTGCCGATCAATCAGGTTCCGCTGCGCATGCCACGTGGCTAAGTACTAACAGCCGCACGTGCCGATCAATCAGGTTCCGCTGCGCATGCCACGTGGCTAAGTACTAACAGCCGCACGTGCCGATCAATCAGGTTCCGCTGCGCATGCCACGTGGCTAAGTACTAACAGCCCCACGTGCCGATCAATTAGGTTCCGCTGCGCATGCCACGTGGCTAAGTAGTAACAGCCGCACGTGCCGATCAATCAGGTTCCGCTGCGCATGCCACGTGGCTAAGTACTAACAGCCGCACGTGCCGATCAATCAGGTTCCGCTGCGCATGCCACGTGGCTAAGTACTAACAGCCGCACGTGCCGATCAATCAGGCTCCGCTGCGCATGCCACGTGGCTAAGTACTAACAGCCGCACGTGCCGATCAATCAAGTTCCGCTGCGCATGCCACGTGGCTAAGTACTAACAGCCGCAAGTGCCGATCAATCAGGTTCCGCTGCGCATGCCACGTGGCTAAGTACTAACAGCCGCAAGTGCCGATCAATCAGGTTCCGCTGCGCATGCCACGTGGCTAAGTACTAACAGCCCCACGTGCCGATCAATCAGGTTCCGCTGCGCATGCCACGTGGCTAAGTAGTAACAGCCGCACGTGCCGATCAATCAGGTTCCGCTGCGCATGCCACGTGGCTAAGTACTAACAGCCGCACGTGCCGATCAATCAGGTTCCGCTGCGCATGCCACGTGGCTAAGTACTAACAGCCGCACGTGCCGATCAATCAGGTTCCGCTGCGCATGCCACGTGGCAGTGTTGTAAGGCTTGTGCAAAGTAGGTTTGTAGACCACTCACAATTTTATTTAGTACCTGGTACTTGTAGACATGCCTACACTGTCCTCCCATACCTATTAACATTGTAATCATTTCTAAAAGAGCAACCTAGCTTCTGACGTTTCATAAGTTCCCATGTGTGATATAAAATGACCCCGTCCCCGTCCCGCTCCATAGTTCTATGACAAACCTAAGTTAGCAGTATACAAAGTTCAATCAATCAACTCAGCCTATCTCAGTCCACAGCTGGACATACGCCTAGCCTAGGCTTAACAAACTGTCTACTGGCTTCCGCATCCAGTCTGTCCCAGCCACCTTTTTAGGGTCGTCGGGCCACCTAGCTGAGGGACGCCCCATGCTGCGTCTGCCTCCTTAACAAACTGTCTACTGGCTTCCGCATCCAGTCTGTCCCAGCCACCTTTTTAGGGTCGTCGGGCCACCTAGCTGAGGGACGCCCCATGCTGCGTCTGCCTCCTTAACAAACTGTCTACTGGCTTCCGCATCCAGTCTGTCCCAGCCACCTTTTTAGGGTCGTCGGGCCACCTAGCTGAGGGACGCCCCATGCTGCGTCTGCCTCCTCTTCAGGTCTCGTCTTTTCCACCAGCTTTCGTTCCTTTGACAAACATGGCCAGCCTATTATCAGTTCACTGCAAGCTATGACGATGACTCTAATACTTAGTTTCCCCGGATAACTTAATTTCTGATTGTTCTTTGAAGGATACAAAGAAACTCCGAGCATAGTCTGCTCCATTCAACGTTTATTAGCGTCATGGAAAGAGATTTCATGTGACATCAAGTGATGTCGAATGCCGTCGCGTTACGAGTGACTTTCATACGCGTTATTGAATATTTTGATGTCGAGCAGCATAAAGCCAGTCACGTCACTCAGTCCTTTGTAATCATGATGTGAGATGTCGGTGACGCGTTATGTCACTTTTGCAGGTAAAAGGATTTCGTACTGCTTCCAAATATGGCAACAAAAACTATATTATACGTTACTAGGTAATTATTTATATGAAAACATGGTGAGGAGAGAAAAGGCATGCATCTTAAGTCCAAATAAATGTTGAATGGATTGTGTGAGCAATGAAATGAAAGAATGCATATTGGGATAGGTCAGCTCAAAGCTGCTATGGCTCTCTGTTCATAAAGTCCTTCCAAAGCCCTGCATTGTTAGTGTTTGCATTGTTTGAGCTGTAAAAGAGACCATGAGCTCACTTTGTTTCGGCATTTCTTCACAGGTATCAGACAGCTAGGAAATGCTGGCGCCATCTAGTTTAAGATATTGACCAACAAAATATAGACGTATAAGTCTCTTAGAAGATCTACTTAAATGAATAAACATTTCATTTCCTTGAAGAGGGAGTGACTGATAACGTGACGGCTGAATGGAAGTGAAAAACGTGTTGCGCCGACCCCAAGTAATATGGTGCAAGGGCAGGAAGATGCCGATGACATCTTTTTGTAAAATGCACGTACAAGACAAATTCCTCAACAATAACAGAGCAATGTGCGTCGGGGCAAGCTAACAGCGTCTTATGCTACATCGCCGTAGCGCCGTAGCACCGTAGGCCGTCGCCGTACGTGCTACGGGCTACGAAAATCGTGTTCTTATCGCCCTGTTGTGGGCTATTGACAGATGGCAAGAGGACCAAAATCTCATATAGAATTCGTAGACATGAACAAATATCGTAGTTTATTGAAATCAGGCAAACTGTTTTGTATCCAAAGCTGAGGACAAAATCTAATAATAGGTTGAACAAGCCACTTTTGTGGGGCTCGTGGCTAAAATAATATCAGCCTTACGTGTCCATCGAAGGTAAAGCTTCACTCGCCACGGTCGGTTTGTGGATGGGTGACCATCCATTACACATCGAGACCCCTCCGTGCCCTGGAAGGCAGTCCCGGCTGATATTTGTACATCTTTGATAGTTCGAATTCTGACAACTAATCTTACCAAGGGTATCGTATTACACAGGTCAGACAGGCAGTCGCCTCCATGTGTAATATTTGTATTCAGCTGCATTCGGTTAGACTGGAAGCCGATCCCAACATAGTCGCGAAAAGACTAGTCAGATTGATTGGTGAAAAAGACTAGTCAGATTGATTGGTGAAAAAGACTAGTCAGATTGATTGGTGAAAAAGACTAGTCAGATTGATTGGTGAAAAAGACTAGTCAGATTGATTGGTGAAAAAGACTAGTCAGATTGATTGGTGAAAAAGACTAGTCAGATTGATTGGTGAAAAAGACTAGTCAGATTGATTGGTGAAAAAGACTAGTCAGATTGATTGGTGAAAAAGCCACTTGAATACACATTTATTCGTTCTATTGGTACATTGAAATGCCAAATAACTATACAACGGAATATTTAGCCTCATACAATTTCAAATATCGCTAAACGCATCATTTATTCGAGTGAGCGCCACTCCAGCATATCAAGCTGAACTGTCGACTGTTAACAACTTTAAGAAATTGGCGTCACAAGGATATTCGGTGCGGAGTTGTTCAAAGTTGGGAGTGACTGTAGCGCGAGCGAGGACGTCGGAGTGCACGCCATTCAGAATCATATTATATCATCCTAAACGTGGAAATTGTACATATGTTTAGATAATTAGAAATAAAGATTCATAGCCGCGAAAAGAAATGCAAGTATGAAGTGCTCGTATGAGTAGCATGTCGGCTACGAAGGTCTAGCTCCGTGGCTACGCTTGACTTCCTTGGTTCAGAATCAGAATGCTTTATTTGTAACATACACGCAGTATTAACTACTGTGGTGAGATTACCGTTGTAATCAAACATATTACAAATTAGATATTGAATCCTAAACTAAAGAATGCTTGCAAACTTGTTGGCCCTGCTCCATAGGACAATCTAGAATCTAGATAAAATCAAATTCGCCACTGACATCGATATTTTATAATTCTGTGATTAGTTTAACTTTCACACATACACATAACCCCACACTCACATGTAACATACACTCATTTCAATAATAAGATATTAGTATTTTTTGTAATTATCTTTTGTATTAATTTACCTTCTCAAAATTATATAAATAGTAAATACTGGCATAATTTTTGATGTTAATGTACATTACTCAAATCTATGTTGCGGAGGAGTGGAGTGTTCTAATACAGGCAGTTATTTGCTTAAAAGGACACTTCTGTCACTAGCTACGTAATACAAAGCTTTTTAAAGAAAATAAACTATTTGTTAAAACCTCACCACACACTAAATGATTATTTGTTAAAATATTAGGTAAATTATCTACTTTTAAAATATTTGTAAATATGTGAGCAACCTGTATCTACCTCGCACATAGTTACTATACCTGTCATTGCTTTATTATTAATTATTTTTACACTTGATTAAAGTTGCGACAGAAAAGTTTAAACATACAGGAAGTGTTCAATATTAAAATGTCTCTACGCGTCTTTGAACGTATCACAAACGAATCGTGTGTGCGCAGAGTTTGGTATATGAAGTAATGAAGTTAATGACACCGCGATAACTTGCAACAAGCGAGAAATACGACAAAACATTAATTACAATGTTTACATAATATAAGCGTTGTACAGCCAGCCCCAAAAAGATGTACACACAGACAAGGAACCATTTTATTGTACACCTAGTTTCGTAACTTGGTATCCACCGCACAATGCGGAGTCAACCTCATCATCATCATCACCTGCCCATCATCATCATCACCTGCCCATCATCATCATCACCTGCCCATCATCATCATCACCTGCCCATCCTTTCCCAACTATGTTTAGGTTGGCTTTCAGTCTAACCACCATGAAAATACCAGTATTTTCATGAAGCGCTAGTAAGTGGGTAACACGATACCCCTTGGTAAGGCTGGTTGTCAGACTTTCGGGCTTCTGACGACCCGTAACTACTGTCAAAGATCCACGAATGACATCCGGGACCAACGCGGTTTAACGTGCTTGCCTAGCTAGGCACAGAGGAGATTCTATACTATAAACATAAATTGTATACTGTGTACAATAATACATAATAAAAAAAATATTTTACATAAACAAAGGAAATATTTTCTCCCAAAACATCAGTACACCCTGTGACCAACACGA
Organism: Antitype chi; assembly: GCA_947359405.1. NCBI lineage: Eukaryota > Metazoa > Arthropoda > Insecta > Lepidoptera > Noctuidae > Antitype > Antitype chi. Next base: position 727,709 of record OX375807.1, read on the forward strand.
GGTACACTACACAAGTCTCATAAATATGTACACAGTAATTAATATCTATACTAATTTAATAAAGCAGTAGCTTGTTTGTTTGAACGCGCTAATCTCTTGATCTCCCGGTTGGATTTGAAAAAATATATTTTCATTTGATAGTCTAGTTTTTGAGGAAGGTTTTAGTCTTTTTAACATCACGCTAGAAATGTAAGGAGCTGAGCAAAAAAAAATACGAAAGAACGTTAAGCGAAAAAGAACACGAACAAACCGCGGGCAAGTGAACCGATGCGACGACGGGTGGGTCAGTGGAACAAGAGATATCACGCGGGCAAGTGAACCGATGCGACGACGGGTGGGTCAGTGGAACAAGAGATATCACGCGGGCAAGTGAACTGATGCGACGACGGGTGGGTCAGTGGAACAAGAGATATCACGCGGGCAAGTGAACTGATGCGACGACGGGTGGGTCAGTGGAACAAGAGATATCACGCGGGCAAGTGAACCGATGCGACGACGGGTGGGTCAGTGGAACAAGAGATATCACGCGGAAGAAGTCGCGGGCAGAAGCTAGTTTATTAATATTAGTAATTTTATTAACGTTAATAGTTAATATTATCTGACTGTATAATTCAGTTTTTCTTTTTTTTTTCATTTATTTGTTGACTTAATCTACTCATTACAATGTTTTTTTTTAATGAGTAGTATTGCAATATGTAGTTAGCTAGCGACCTCGACAATTCATGATTATTCTTGCCAGTGCAACCGGCAGCAAGTTCGTCATGCTCCCTTAGATGTCACTGCTTGTGGTAGCGTCGGGGGTCGGGTTGCCTCCTTCCCTCAAATATGGCGAGGGGGGTAATGGCTGATCTTTGCGTTATGCTCGTGAACGGGTGCTGCTCGTGGTGACTGGTCGTCTTGCTGACCATGGTTTTGTTATTGTTAATAGTATTAAGTTTTTATTAATTTTAGTCCAGAGGTCCTACTTTAACTTTTGTTACTTTAAGTTACTTATAGCTATATTTGCATAATGCAGAATTGCATATGTAAGCGGGCATGCCCTTTATACCTAGAGGCTTTTATTTAGATTGGAATTTCTGTTTACGTTTTATTTTAATTTTCTATTATTTTTAGTTTTCAATTTTTGATGGCATATTGGCGTGTGCTAGCTGACATATGGCAAATTTTATGTTTTTTTTTTTTTTGTGTTCCGTAATTTTTATTACCTATTATTGTATAGAATCAAGTTCTTCTAACTTAACAGACAGCTGTGCTGCTGGGGAGTTTGTTCCGCTACTTCTTCTTCCCAGCTAAAGCACTAGGAAGTGGTGAAGGGCGGGCGTTTTTGGGGGGACTGTCTTATGTAATTTTATTTTGACGTTCAAAAAGAGCTGACTCTCAGCCTAGTTTGAATAAATGACTTTTGATTTTGATTTTGAATTAATAATAAAGCTGAAGAGTTTGTTTGAACAAGCTAATTTCTGAATTTGCCAGTCGGATTTAAACAATATCTATTGAAATTTCCGATTTTAGAGAAAGTGCTCGAGACTCACTTTAACGGTCCATCGAACTAAAAAGTAAAAATACAAAAAAAAAATAGTAAATCAAACTATAAAGTAGAAAATAATCCCTACTAACATTATAAATGCGAAAGTAAATGTCTGTCTGTTACGCTTACACGCATAAACCAGTGAACTGATCGTCATGAAATTTGGCAGAGATATAGCCTGGGATATGGTGAAGGACATAGACTACATTTTTACGCGATAACTGAAACAAACGCGAGCGGAGCCACGGGAATTTGCTAGTCTTCAATAAATTAAAACTAGAATAGAGTAATTAAGGGGAATCTAGTCGCGGGCTCGAACTCACTGGTGGGCCTGGCTAAAAAGCACGCTGTCTCACCAAGTATCGTGATATGCTGTTAGATGTTAGTCTACATGCACAACGTTATTGAGTGAGATGAAGAATCATTTATAGTAACACAGGCGGGTAAAAAATTAAGAAAAGTCCTCCGGAAGATCGGGTTTTATAAAAAAAAAACCACTGCATAAATCACGAATAAAGTTTATTGAACTTTTAGATATTTGAGCTTTGTCGGTACCGACTTGGTTTTGGAGATTTTACACTTCTTTTATTACTTAAACACGCCCAAAGTTAGGTTAAATTAGCTAGAAAAAATCATCTTTGTTGGCTCCTAACTTTTTAATGGATTTTTATTGTAGTATTCTTTTTCCGTACAGACAATATTAATAATGGAACAAAACCATAACATGTTTAATTTTTGATGTACATTGTCGAACAGTGGAGTAATACACTCCCGAAGTTTGTATTGGAAAAATGTGAACTAGATTCACCTTAAGTAACAAAAACATAGGTATTTTCATCATGACTACTTTTATAAATATCTGTCAATTAAATATTTATTACAATTGACGTCAAGCACCCCACGAGTTTTGGGATAAAATTATGGGCTTTGTTCAAAATCAAATATGTTATTTCACATAACCCTACATGGGCACTCATGGTGCGTCAGAAGCTACGTGCACGGTTACAATTGATCGTTTCCTTTGGAAAAAAGCCTTCAAGAAACTCCACGGTTTCCCTTTTTAAAATAATTGGCATTTACAATATTTTCAAATTGTAGTGTTAATAGGTTTGGGAGAACAGTGTCAGTAGGCCTCTCAACAAGAAACAGGTATAACTTAATCAAATAGAAAATTATCTACAAAACTACTGTCTCTAATCGAATCAAATGAAATAAAATATGAAAACCAATAGCTTTAAATATAAACCAAATGACATGATTGCCACTACGACCACTTTAAACAGTTGAAATTAGTATTGTCAGTATCTAATGTCAAATAATGAGTAGATTATGTCAGACAAGTAAGTAAACCACTCTTATCACATATCACGTTAATCACTCAATTCATATTTTAAACTCTGGAAGTTATTTTTTCTATTAAAGCACGTTTTTAAACTATTATTTTAGGAATCGAGGACTTTTTTACCTAGTTTCTTTTATTTTCGACTTATAACGTATTTCCTTTAAAATTGAGTACATTTAGCGTTTGGCTTACTTAATTTTACAGAAACATTAACGCTTTATAAAATTAACCTAGTGTCACCTTAGTAGAATATATTTTAGTTTGTACTAAACGCACTTCAATTTAAATAACTTTACATTATAATAAGTTTGGTTAAATACATCACGTAGAACCAAAACGCAAGCCACTCGACATGAGCGACAGCGATGCTAAACGCTAGCTTCGTTCATAGAGTGGCGTGGCCTGCGTTTAATGCGTCCTACTTATCTTACTTTTTTTTAAAGTCGAACGGGAATGTCGTACGACTTCTACAAAAATATACTGGTAGTTTGGTAAGTCCAAACTATCAGGTCTTTCCCCTGCGGGCGGCGAATTACTAAAACAGTACATTTGCAATTATTCCTCAGACAGTTATAGTTTTCACGGTAACGAAACCATAGCGAGTTATAACTCGATCCCAACGCCATCTATCGAGCTAGCAGGTAGACTTTTTCGGGGTGTAGCCACGACGAGGGTGGTTTTCTCTGCAGGCCAAATCGCAACTCTAGTAGTAAAAGTATTATGAGATGATAACTGATAAGTTGTGTGTGAATAAAAACTTGTTTTGAGTGATGTACTGTGGAGGTATTTAAGATTCAATATTGCAAGACAACGTAAAAATAAATATATGATGTAGGGGTAGCAAAAAGACATACATTCCAGATGACTGGGAATATTACGCCGAGTTTAAGGTGTTGTGTTTACAATATCTAATGTTTTTTAGCTTCCTATGGACTATGTGCAATGCATGTTATGTATTGCTCAACCAACGCGGTGAAGAAGGTAGACATAGCAGAGAACTGGGCTGCCCAATGGTTTGTATTGGTCGTGGACGCTCTATTATGGGGAGGCGTTACTCAGTACGACACCACACTCTTGAAGAAAACAGTCCATTAATCGATATTTTCTTCACAGGGCATACCCACAATCAGGTGAGTGTGTGCTGCTGAACTTAATTTTTTTTCTATTATCTTGCCCTGGCTGCTGTAAATTGTTATTGTGTTGTTCCCGTGATGAAGTAAGTCTCACTTGGCGTTAGTCCGCCAACTATTTGCCTGTGTGATAGTGTGGCCATTCTATTGAAAATAGTATTGGTCGCTAACTCATACAAACAGTCAGCCGCAAACTATAAACCGAGTGAGACTGCGTCCTAATAACTACCAGTTATTATTAATAGTAACCACATTTTAGTACATTTACCGTAACATTTCTACCATTTACTTTAAAAGGTAAAAGTAGAGATTTTCTATAAAAACTATCAAACGTTTTTATACAGGATCGGAGGACCAATCTGCAAGCATGTCATCCCTGTTTGATGCGAGCTAAGTGCTACTTAGTACATAATATACATAGACAGGTGGAACAACTAGAGGAAAATTAACCTCAATTGCTTTGAAAATGAATAGGCTTCAGAGTAAGTATACGAAAACATTGAATGTGGCTTGTCTGAGTAATCGCAATGATGATTTTCTTAAAATGTCTGTAAAACAAGTAGAAACATTTTATAACCAAATGTAATCCTACCTTCTTGATTAGATACCTAAAAATTCAAGTACTATTTTAGTGTTTTATAGCCTATCCAATTGTATATATTTGTGCCAAGTCGCTCTCCAGAAATATCTGTAAACGACGAGCTCTCCGCTATTGTGGCCAGCCTATGACGACCGCTGAAGGTGTGACTATTACCAATATAATAATATACTTATACAGGATAATTTTTGAACCAGTGCGCAAACTGTAACCATGAATTCAGTATACCATTCTAGACCCCCCCAGCGCAGATATTATTCATTGGTTACAAAAAAAAATCTTCTGTTGTATACATTTTGATCACGTAGTATTGCACTTTTTTTTGTATAACCGACGAAAAATTACTGCACTGGGGGGTCTAGAATGATATGCTGTATTCATGGTTACAGTTTGCGCACTGGTAAAAAACTTATCCGGTACACATCAATATAATTACCAATAAATTTTACTTGGTATTTTGATTTCTGGCTCTTTTTTCACTAGCTGACTTGACGCGTAATTCTATAAAAATGAATGGAACACCGACATTTAGTGTTTCATCTTTAAAGAATTCACTGATATCGATGCGAATAGATGTCGTGTCGGCTAGTGAATAACTGGACTTTATATCCATTGATAATATTGTATTTCTCGTTTTGTTTCGTCTATAAAACTCGGATTTAACGATTATTGCTATTCAAAATATCTAGGCACTTAAAAAAAATGCTATTTGCTGTCCAGAAGGCAAGCGTATATAGGTGTTTTCCTATCAACATAGTAAGTGACTGTATGCTTGAGTGTCAATATAGCACTTTCAGTTGACAGAGTTTCACGAAAACCAAACTGGGCATCGTGTAGGTTAATAAACTTGCTGAGCTGAGCATCCAGACGACCATCGAAAACCTTCGCCAAGACAGTAGCTAAGGAGATAGGTCTATAGTTATTTTTGTCAGTTACATCACCAGTGACATTCTTTGCTATAGGCACAACAATAGTTTCCATCATCTTAGGTGGTAAGTACGAGTGACGTATGCAGAAAGTAAACAACATAGCCAATACTCTAAATAAATGGTCACCCGCTTGCTGTAGGTGCTCAATGCTGAGGCCGTCAATACCTGGAGATTTACCACGTTTCATGTTATTAATAATATTTTTAACATCTTTAGAAGAAAACCCAATTGGTTTCTCACAGACAGTGACGGCCGCAACATCTGCAAGAACAGAACTGTCAGCAAGCGGTGACTCAACTTTAAAATGATTTTTAAATAGGTTAGCTATATCCTTAGGCTCACTACACTCGCCTACAGTCACTGGCAAACTGACCCTACTGTTCATTCTTTTAGTGCCCTTCCAGAAAGCTCGAAAGTTTTTATCCCTAACGTGTGAGGCTAATAAATCCATTTTAAGCTGGTCTTGGTGGTTTTGACAGAACTTTAATCTAGATTTAAATACTTTCCGTGTGAGATACATGTTCTCATGGACAGGCCCACTTTCAGGTTTACCATGCCCAACATACGTTTGATATGCCTACCTAGCCTGACTATGAGCGTCTCTCACGACTTTGTTCCACCCCACTACCGTTTTACCCTTCTTAAACTTTCTCGCCTTCCTGGTCTGCACAGAAACCTCACATAAAATGTTAACAATGTCATTGTATAAATTGTCAATAATTTTTCTATGTTCAAAATTACTACACATACTGTCTGCACAAACACAAAATTCATTGGGGAAGTGAAGTTCTCTAAGCTTACTATTACAAAAGTCAGAATAACTTCTTATTTCGTCAATTTCTCTATCGCCCCACAAAATGTCATTAGAAATTCAATCGTCAGAAATACATTTAGTTTGAATCATGTCAAGATTACATTCAACAATTAAAGGTAAGTGATCCAACCAATACACTCCATAGTCAACATTAATACTAGTTATTGTTTGCCAGGCTGATTCCCTGACTAAGCAGTGATCTAACCAGCGCTTACAACAATGTGCATCGCTATAGAACGTATGTGTGTCTGACGACCTACCAAGCTTAGCTATGTCTGCGCAAATCCATTTATTATCGTCACAAAAATCAAATAACTCGTCACAAAAAGGTGCTGACGAGTGAGCGTTAAAATCACCCAGAATAAATACAGATTCCACGTCATTTTGTTGCACAATAGCGCTAATCTCCCCTAGACAATTCGTAAACATGGGTAGGTTGTCAGACTGGTCGGTTGGCATGTACACACATATAAATACAACTTCACGATTATTACCTGCATTCGCTCTAATTGCCGAAATACGATCACTTTTACAATTCACAACTGTCACTTTAGTAAACAAACTTTTACGCCACAGAATCGCGACCCCACCGAACGGTCTCCCTCGCCTCATACCGGACGATAAGTCTATCGGCGATTTTCCGGTATAGCTGAAGTTATCGTCCATGCTGCCGAGGAAAGGCAGGTCCTGCGGCACCAGCCACGTCTCCTGCAGTGCCACCACGTCCGCGCGCTTGCACAGTGATGGCACACATTCCACACTCCTTTTCACATTTTTGCAATTAAAACTAACCAGTGTGCTGTTTTGTTTGCGTTCCATTAAAATTTTGCTCATCCGACCCCTTTCTCACAGTCACAAAACGGCGGAACTTTATTCCGTCCGGCCATAGATTGTCATCAAGATATAAATGCATTTTACACTTAGATACATACAATTTAAAAGCGTTGTACCCTTTATCGTATTTCATTTTAATTCTAGTAAGGTTCAGTTTTTCCTGCGTTTATTCAGTTATGTCATCTTCCACAGTGTCTTTGTGTACATTGAGACAAACAGGGGTACTTTAGTGTCAGCCGCCTTAAAATTACTCTGCGGTTCCACGGTTGCCTTACCTAACTGACTCACAAAACGATTTCGGAGACGATTTCTTTGAACGACGGTCCAACCGTGATCGGGATTATTTTTCTTGAAAACTCCGTCTTTTTTTACAACTTCTGCCATAGTTAATGGAATTTCAGACACTTCAATAGGCGTAGTCATGGTATAAACCGGTACAGTTGCACGTACCGTCTCAGCTGTTTGTGACAACAGTTTACCCGGCATCGAAACACGTTGATTTCCACCTGCCGCGACACTGTGCATATTTGTGTCCCGCTCGGTAACACCAGTCTCGGTCACTGAGGTATCCTCCGAGCGCCGGTATGACGGAGATAGCAATTGTGGTGAGTTCTCACTGCCGTGTTGTCTCAGTGCCGGCTCCTTGATTTTGTTTATCATGGGTGATATACCTACTGGCCCGCTATCCATGCAAAATGCGCCTCGCCTACGTGTGTTTACGTTGTAGTCATCTAATCCCACAATCGACCCATATTTGCAATTATGTAGTTCACTTTTAATTTCTTGTAGCTGCTCAACTGTTGCGTAGTTACTCTTTACAAGCTTAAGCTCGTTTTTAAGTAGCACTAAATCCTTAAGCAGCCCCGTAACGTCAACGTGGTCAAAGGTTACGGGAGGCAGTTTGCTCAGTTCTTTGGCCACAAATATAGGTATTAGCTCGGGGTCGGTATTCTTGAACAGAGTTATAATGTCTTCCAGGTCCTTATGTCGCTTGTCTTTTCGTCTGGATATTTTACGCTTGCCAGACGACAACGATTCAAATAATAACGACTTTGCTTGATCGATATCTTCACTGGAGAAGCCCGTTGCACAAATATTGATGAGGCTCTCATTGTCCATCACATCCAGCTTATTTTGCACAAATGCCAACAACTCGTTAATCACGATATTACATGTTTTACACTTAACGATTTTAGAGCTCGCCATTTTTTTTTTTATGACACACCCGCACGGCTTGGCGATGCGCACCGACTGATTATAGCATTCATTTTAAAGGCAAATCAAATGTTACTTTTGGTAGATCAGTGATATTATTATTTCTACAAACATCGTTGTATTTTCAACACATAATTATTTAGACATATAATATTTTTTTTATTTTTGGGAAACATAATATTTTACTTACTACTTTTATTGTGAGCAAAACTGTGGGTAGTACTGTTCGTTAGTGTAGTTTTGCAATACCAACAAGCTTCTAATGATAAATGATTTTATTTCTGTAAGTAGGTTTATTTTTTAGAGGTTGGCGTTTCCTATCTGACTACTCTCAGAAGAAAGGACGAAACAAACTCAGAGGTCACAGTGTCTATTAAAGTCCAGACATAACCTTTGAAGACTATGTAGATTGGTGTCTGCAATAGTCTTTTGAGAACAGAACCACACAGATTGAGTGGACCTGTGCACGCATTTGTCACTACTCGTGCAGCTCAACTCAGAACTCTAAGAGCTCAACGATCCGACGAACAACACCAAAGAAAGGACATACAACAAGGTTAGTGTAATGTTGCAAAGCTAACAAGCTTCATTTTAATTACAGAAATCCTACATTTACCCATTACTATCGCAAGCGGTCAGTGGGAGCGGTGTCAGTGCCAGTTAGCCACATCGTTAGACGGGGTAATTTGGCAGGCGGTCTCTTTGATTAGCGTCAGTAACAAACCGATCAATACTCTCTCACGTAATAGCAGCCAATCTCTACTGGTTATGAACGTCGCATTCTAATCGAAGTAATGGGTTCGTGTCGAAGGGAAGTGAGCGCCTCTGCTCCTTAGAGCCGCGAGGCTTTTGTTCTACTTGGCTCCACGTTGCCATTCGGGCTTACGAGCGGCCACAGAACTCCGTGTCCTATGTGTGAATAGAGCTCACGATTCTCACGAGCTCACGAACATTAGCTTTCCACCATCCACTATGTCCTTTCTGGTAATACCTACCAGTACTATTATCTAATAGCAAAACCATTGTAGAATAATGATCGAGGTTGATGTTTATAATTCTTTTAATCGTTTGTTTAAAACTTATGTTATGAGAACTATTATTGGTGAAACTGTGGCTAAGGTAATTAAGTAAAATTTTTCCAAAGCCTGAACCTAATTCGTCACAAAAAAATATAGACTTATTATTATTCTGCTGGAAGAATCAACAGCGGGGGAGACAAGTCAAGCTGTGGTTGGTTGGCACAGCAGCTGCGTGAGAGATTATTAGTCAGAGACTCATACCTCTCAGCATTGCACTTCACCACTCACCAATGCATTAGGAATACATTAAATTATTTAAAAAACCTGTTCGAATGTCGACGACTGGGCAACCACTAGTATTTTTTTAAACTGCATGAGGTCGGCGTTTCCTACCTGACTATTCTGAGAAGAAAAGCCGAAACAAACTCAGAGGTCACAGTCTCTTTTAAAGTCCAGACATGATCTTGGTCAGATCATGTGAAGACCATGTAGATTGTTGTCTGAAATGGTCTTTTGAGTAAAGCACCACACGGAATGAGTGGACTTGTCCAGCTAATGCATTTGTTAGAAATCGTGTTATTATAATTTAACTTTGGGATGTATAAAATAAAATAAATCGCCGTGTCACGATCCCGCACGTGAGCTCATTGTCATAGTTAAATATTATATTGTAATTCACAGGTATGTCAAAGCAAATTATTATTCAGCATTGCATAATTATGTTAGCCATCACGGCCTTTATTGCAGGAGACTTTAATTTTGGTATTATGCTTTGTTTAAATTTTAATTTATTTTTCTTGCGTATAATTTTCATTTTATTTATTGGTATATTGGCATGACTGGCAGACATATTATCACAAATGATTTAATTTAGTGTTCTGTATCTCGTAATGTTTATTACTTTGCCTACCGCCTATTGTATAGAATCAAGTTTATCTAACTGAACAGACAGCTGTGCTACTGGACAGTTTATTGCGCCACTTCTTTTGCCCAGCTACAGCACAAGGAAGTGGTGACGAATGGGCGTTTTGGGGGCTGTCTTATGTAATTATGACGTTCGGGAAGTGCTGATTCTCAGCCTAATTTGAATAAATGACTTTGGATTTATTTAAATTTATAACAAACTAAAACATTTCATTTAGTCGTGCCATTTGAGCTGCAGCTGCATTGTGTGCGAGCTCGAATTGCCTCGATACCTCAAATGACAACTAATTCAGATGACAGCTTTCAATTCGATATTTACTACCAACAGTTGGATTATAATCGTCGGCTCATTGTCTCTTTCAGAAAAGCAGGTTAAAATATGAATTTATCCGTCTGAGTGCTTGTTTCAAATGAAAATAATCACATTAATAGCCCTGCAAATGATTGTAGTTCTTACTTCGTTATTAAAATAGTATTCAGAATTGGTTATGGACTCGAAAATAATGGCGTCTGCGATTAATCTTTTATCTTTAGAGACAATATATTACTCCTGTACACAGGATAGATAAACAAACCGGTAAATAAAATTGTGATTTATCATCGCAAAACAAATAAACATGAAAATGGTTCACTCAAAAATGTTCTAGTTTGAAGAATAGCTGTGTATTACTGAAAGGAGTCGTCAAAGACAAAGAGAATCATTGTAATAATATTGGGTAGACCAACTATTACTTTAGCGAAGATAATCTATCATAAGAAAGTAAGGGGAACCGATTTTTTTGTTCGAATTTCATTTTACCGAAAACTATTGACCGATGTCTTTTTACCTATATGCATTATTTTTAGTTAATTGAAGTATCATGTGTCATTGGTATTACTTTACCGATTATTTCGCCGATTTACAAAATTATTTTTTTGCTACTGGCCGAAGCCTCTTTTGAACTTTTATCATTTGTCAAATGATTTATTTGCCATATTTTCACCACACCGAAAAAACATTTTACGGAATATTATTTTTGTCATTAATATATAGCCGGTTACTTGGTAGCATTTTCAATATTAAATTAAAATGGTGTCATAAAAAGTCAATATGTTGTGCTACAAAATTTATTGAGAAACGAATCGCTGCAAAACCGATTTCACGCAATCTTGTCTGTCCCACCCCTAGAGTGTAATTTAAGCCCGCGTAGGCGCGGAGGGATGGGGCAGCCCGCAAGCTGAGGAGCAGGTGAGCGTTAAAACTATCTGCGACAGTAAGCTCGCGTGAGGCCGCCCAAACCCCGCAGCGCCGGAACCGCTGCATGCCTGCTTACACGCTGCATGCCTGCTTGCATGCTGTACGCTTGAAGCAAGCATCCTTGTTTGCATGCTTCTTACTGTGACCACTTAAAACCACTTTTGTTCACCAACTTTCTAGGCGTTTGGTGATATGAAAATATGGTAATTAAAACAGTGGGATAATTAATGTTCGGAAACAGAATACTTCGAACAAATGTTATTTCGGCTAAGTGTAACTTCGGTAAAAAGAATTTCGACCAAATGAAACGTCGGAGTAATGAATACAGTAGCAGACGTGACTTCGATGAAGTAAAAAAGAAACGAAACTATAATAGTTCAAAAGTTTGAGGTGAAATGAAATTCGGTCAAATATTTTTCGAACTTATGATAGGTAACCGAAAGTAAGTGATGTTGGTTTATAGATGAGCTAGTGTGTATGAATGTGCGCAATGATCCTCACTGAGCGAGCTGCTATGTTTACAAACGTTAATATTTAATTGAAACATTAATTTATTCATAAATGAACTACACATAACATATAATCACGCGTATCCTCGAAGGGCTCGGCAGAGGTGTACCCATAATACACTCACATTTCGTTAAATCCCATGTACTAGAGGGCGAGCCTATTGCCATGCCATCTCTTCTTCTCTCTTGTTCAACCCTTGGCCACCCAATACTGAGTGTAGGTCTCTTCCAAATCTCTCCACTTTTGGCGGTTTTGTGTCATGGCTATCCACTTTCTTCCAGCCACTTTAATGACATCGTCTGTCCACCTAGTCGGTTGTCTTCCCACATTCCTCCGTCCCGTCCGTGGTCTCCACTCCAGCATTTTCTTACATGCCATAATCGGGCACAAATCCAGACTGCGTGTTGCTACTGAGAAATAGAAAACTTTTCCAAAAATAAAAACAACCGACTTCCAAAAAACCACTACAAAGTGAAAAATAACTTTAATTTCGGAAGTCGGTATCTTTGGAGCTGTATTTTAATCTTTTGTCACCGCCTTCCGAAATTAAAGTTATTTTTCACTTTGTAGTGTTTTCTTGGAAGTCGGTTGTTTTTTTTTCTAAAAAGTTTTTATTTTTCACTTTTTAGTGGTTCACATGTGCTTACCCCTTCACAGCGTACCAGCGTGATGTTATGTTATGAATTGGTGTAAACAATAGACAGACATATGACATTTCAGCAATCCCAGTCCATTTGCTATCATTTATTGAAGAGTTCCGTTGCCTATCTCCGAAATTCTTCATCAGATCTTCACCAAAATGAAATGGAACCACTCCGAGAAAGTACTCTTCCAAAAAATACCCAAATCGCTTCAAGTGTGCCTGTAAAATTTGAAGAGTTCTCTCTATTTCTCCAGGATCCCATCATCAGATCCTGACTTGATGATCATGGGACCACCTGGGAAGTATACCCTTTCCAACAAAAAAAATAATAATCCAAATCAGTCCAGCCATCTTCGAGTAATCGGGGATCATACATAAAAAAAAGGTGCCGACGAATTGAGAACCTCCTCCTTTTTGAGGTCGGTTAAAAAACCCAATAACACTTTGCCCAACCTGGGTATCGAACCCAGGAACTCGTGCTCAGCAGTACCGCTTGCAACCACTAGACCTACGAGGCAGTCACTGTGTTAAATGTTACAACAAAATGGCTTGTGATATATTGCAACTATATGAAAGACAGGTCAAAACTTACGTTAAAAGTCATCATCATCTGTCTAGCCTTTTCCCAACTACCTTGGGGTCGGCTTCCAGTCTAAGCGGATGCACCTGAATACAAGTATTTTCACATGGAGCAACTGCCTATCTGACCTCCACAACCCACTAAATAACTGGGTAATACGATACCCTTCATAAGCCTGGTTGTCAGACTTTCGGGCTCACTCACTTATATTAAACGTACCTTAGTAAACATGCATGTTACAAATTAGAGGATTATACCTAAGATAAGAATGCTTGGAAACATACTGATCCTGCTCCATAGGACAATCTAGACAAAATTAAACTGGTTGCTAATTTAATTGTACAAGTGGTTGCCCAGTAGTCGAAATCCGACCATAACAAATTTAAAACTAAATGTATTTTAATGCATCACTCTATACAAATATTATTCGCTTTCTGCAACTCCTTGTACATAAAAACTTTTGCCAAATTTCATACTCCTCCGACCGCGTAATTTTTGTAAAAAGGGTAAAAAGTTTTTGAAACATTTTTTTTTGAGTGTGGGAAAGCGTCAAATAACTTCTCCCGCTCTGGGTGGAGTACGACGGCGTGTCAGACTTTTACTGATTAAGACCCACCCGTGTTCCCTCAGTTGCCTGTGTGCCAAGAGCCACGTTATCTCTTTCGGATTATCCGCACCCCTGGCAGGCCGCCTTCAGTTGGTGCTGGCATCTCTTTGAGGCGCGCGTGGAACACAACACGCCGTCAACCCGGGCTTGGTTCTTACCGGACAGCGAGCTACCCTTACTTGCCGTCCGCAAGCCTGCGCCTATGGTGGGTGGCCGGGAATCAGCCTGGGATTCCCGGCGCCCAGAGCGGCGTTAGGGCCGTAAGGGCGCATATACTACCTGTCGTAGTTGAAGACAGGGAAGTTTGGCATTAATTCCTTCTGCACATGTGGCTTCCCTGGTACCTCATTAACAGCAAAACCGTGTGAAAGTCTATTAACTGCTCCCAAATTGCAATGTTAATTTTTATTCTTTTTATTATTTTTTTTTTTTTTACAATGTCTGACATATTCTCGTCATTATTTGACATTATACATCAATTTTACTACCTACTATTTATTTTCAGTGATTGTCATCGAAATCATGTCACTTGGTTCAAATAGATTCATTTTATATAGGTAGATTCTTTTACATATTGTGAATGAGAGAACGTTGTAGGCCTTAGAGACTAGATTTGTAGACGTTTTTCTATTCTGTATTTTCATTCCTCTAAGTACCTGGTACTTATTGACTGGCCTGCACTGTCCTCTCATACCTATTATCACTGTAATTTGAAAACATTGTAAAAGCCAATTATTTTTAAAAGAGTAACCGTGGAGTTTCTTGCCGGCTCTTCTCCATAGGAAACGACAAATTGGAACCGTGCACCTAGCTTCTGACGTTTCATAAGTGCCCATGCAGGCTTATGTGAAATAAAATATTTTGATTTTGATTTTGTCCCTCACGTGCGCCGCTTACTTCTTCACGAGCATCACTGCTTTGCAAAAGGAGGCGACGCTCACCCATGCACTTTCGCTCCATACCATGGCCTAGACTAGGGGGGCTACTCTCTAACTCCGTCAACGAAAAGACGGGCCCGTCCGAAAATAGTTTGAAACTTCAGAGTGTCTCCTACCGCTGATTAATAAACTTTTTTGGACGGGTAAAACCATATAGGGAGTAGGGATAACTGTAAAATCGTGTAGAAATTCATTCTTAGTTTGGGCTCCAAACTAATCATAGGTCCGTAAGCGGTACGGAGTAGGAAACGCTCGTACCTTCGACCGAGATTACGGATTTCGTGCTTAGAGAGTAGGTCCCCACGGCCGGACGCAAGAGATCGCTGCCGCCAATCGCCTCCATAAGGACACGGCGGTGCTCCGCCAAAGCCGGGCAGACCTCCACGCCAAGTTTTTGCTTCACGTATTAATATACATAGATATATTTTGACATTCAAAAGTGTCGTTTATGTGCCTATTTAAAATAAATGCTATGACTTTGGTTCATAAATGAAGTACTTAATGAAACTATCCTAGATTCGAGATTGTCGTTGTTCTTCATCGCTGTTGCTACAAACACAGAAACATTTCCACATACATAGTGAAGAAGGTATGCTATCTTATATGAACATGTTAGTTCTACGCAATGTGCCAATTATACTGAACTAAGACACGATTCATGTAAAGTTAAGTTCGTTAAAAGTTTGCGATTTCTTGTAGCGCAGCCTCAGTGGGGATGAGACTCCGACTAGCTTTAACATTAAGTTTGTTAATTAGAGGAGGCACCGAGGCAGAGGCCGTGCACAGCATTCGCAACTTGTTAGGCACCTGCGTACGTGCTCACCGGGCGACGCGGACGTATCGACTGATGTTGTTCAAATTCTACTTCTTACTTACAATTTGTAGGTCGTAGGTTCAAACCCAGGCAAGAGCTTTACTTTGTGCTAATTATTTCATAACCACTACTCTCAAAGCGGTGAAGGAAAATATCGTGAGGAAACCGGCATATCATAAAACCAAAGATTCGACGACATGTGACATCTACCAAACCACACTGGGCCCGCGAGGTGGATTACGGCCCATTCGACGACATGTGACATCTACCAAACCACACTGGGCCCGCGAGGTGGATTACGGCCCATTCCCTCTCACAGAGAGGAGGCCTGTGTACCAGCAGTGGGAACATTATAGGCTGATTATGATAGGCTTTTTGGGTCGATCAATCAGGTTAAGCTACGCTTGCCATGGCTAGTACGTGGATGGGTGACCATCTTTACATACCAAGACCCCTCCGTGCCTCGGAAAGCACGTTAAGCAATTGGTCCCGGCTGTTATTCGTGGATCGTTAAGGAGTCGTTAAGGGTGGTCAGAAAATCTCCGAAAAAAAAAATCGCCGAAAATCTGACAACCAGTTAAGACTGGTTGTCAGATTTACACAACCCAAGTACCGAGTAATACGATACTGTATTCAGCTGCGTCCGGTTAGACTGGAAGCCGACCTTAAAATAATTGGGAAAGGGCTAGGCAGATGATGCTGTTTAAATTGACCATGCATCCTATCTAAGGGTCAGGGAGTAATCAAACATTTCATCATGAAATTTAGATTTCATCATGAAATGTTTGATTACTCCTCCGTACGATACTTAGGTATTGGATGCTATTTACAAAGCATCAATTATTGTGATTGGGGATTTCATAACGTTAAAAGATACTTGTTTCCCCGCAAGGTTGGGCAGAGGTGTCCTCATGGTACACCCACATCGCCAATAATGTTTAAGTCTCATATAATAGGGGGCGAAGCTATTGCTATGAACCGGGCCCAAATCCAGTGTCCGGGAAGTTACCGACAAATCCCAGGTAGAATAACCCAATAACATATTTCCCGACCTGGAAATCGCACCCAGGACCTATTCTCTTCTTCTCTCTTGTTCAACCCTTGGACACCCAATGATGAGTGTAGGTCTCTTCCAAATCTCTCCACTTTTGTCGGTTTTGTGTCATGCCCAGGACCTATTAATGTTGTTTAAATGTCTTTAACATAACTCGACACCTTGGGGTCCCGGAAGGCATACGAGGAGCCGAAGCCTACTCGAAGAGGCCCCTAGCACAATGTTAAATGATGATCAGTCACCAACCGACAATTATCCCTGTATGCACTATGCGAGTGCACCCGAGGACAACGCCCGATTGGCGCAGGACTATTGCAAAATATTGAAACAAAACTAGGCTATGGGTTTGGTTTCTATAGTGGATTGGTAACCTACAAGTATGGAAGGAGTATGTCCCAGTCATTAATCAGAATCTGAATCATTTTAAACGTTATTGCTAATTCATGCTTTCATGTGTTTGAAAAACTCTTTGTTTAGCAACGTAAACAACGCCACAATGTTGTAGAACTGTCAAAATGAAAGCGATTCTTGTTGATAGTGTGTAGCGCAATTACCTCTCAGATCAATGTTATGTAATACACGGATAAAAATGGCAGGAGGTGACTTACACACCCAATAATGGGCTCGCGAAAATGGTCGCTAGCATGTGACGTAGCCATGAGGGGGCGAGATTTTCTAAGGTGCTTGAGGAGTGAAGAGGTATAACTCGGATATCAGGACAATCCCAGAAGTACGGTTAAGATCCCTACCAGCATCTTACCGGCAATTATTATTGTTTATGTAATTAGGTTACTTAGCTTAGGTAGGTAGGCCCCAACCCAGTGGGATCCCGCATTGTCGAAAGGGAGTCATCGCGACTGAGAGTTACAGGCTGCGGCGGAGGAGGACTGCCGGTATTTCTGCGCAGCACTCTTCCCTAACGTGGCCTGGACGGGGCCGCCACAGTTTGATTGCGGACGCGGTGGGGTCGCAGGGGAAGAGGAGTGTCTGTATAGCGTTGGCCGCTCTTCCTATACCCTGCGGCCGAAAAGTGGTAGGCGGCGGGGCCACTGTGCTGACCCGTCGCAGGCGGAGCAAGGGTGCCACACACGGGGGCGTCTGGTGCCCTTATGCTAATTAGTTCCTGAGGTGGTCACGGCGTGCCATGTGTTGTGGTGCGCCTGTGATGGGGTTTATTCCCCTCCGAGGAGGGTCCGGTGATGGACAGCCGCGGCGGGTCCGGTGATGGACAGCCGCGGCGGGTTCACGGATGGCTTGCGCGTTTCCGTGTTCCCGCCACAAGCGGCACTGGGGGACACCATGGAGTTTTAGTGGGTTAGAGTCCCACATAACTGCACTATCTCCCCGTGGTGGTGCAGTATGAATGAGCATATCTCCACGTAAAAAAAAAGGTTGGTAGGCCAAAGAAGTTGAGGCCAAAGAGTCCAATAATAACAGTTTAGTCTAGAAATATACATGGTCCTACGGTACGTACCTCACGTTCTCATAGCGCTGGATGTAGATCTTGTGGAACTGCTCCTGGCGCGGCTGGCTGGCGATGTCGGCCTTCATCTCCATGGCGACGTGGCGCGGCAGCACTGACAGCAGCAGGCGCTCCTGGGGACAGACGATAGTGGTAAATATATGAGGAAAATGTGTCTTTAAACATCGGTGGATATCTTTGTCGATATTTAGATGTTTGAACGTTTGCTACTCAATCACGCAAAACAGTCTGAACGGATTTGGATGAAATTTAGCACGAAGATAGTTCATAACCTGAATGAACACATAGGATAATGTTTATGCCGGTAGTACGTTCCCGTGGGATAATTTTCGACCTCCACGCGGGCGAGGCCGCTGGCGAAAGCAAGTTAGCCTATGATGTTACCTGGGACAAAGCAAGTTAGCCTATGATGTTACCTGGGACAAAGCAAGTTAGCCTATGATGTTACCTGGGACAAAGCAAGTTAGCCTATGATGTTACCTGGGACAAAGCAAGTTAGCCTATGAAGTTACCTGGGACAAAGCAAGTTAGCCTATGATGTTACCTGGGACAAAGCTCCTTTCGGTGAAAGGGAGCAGGCCGTTATCCACTACGCTAGCCCACTGCAGGTTGGTAGATGTCACATTGAATGATGATGAATTAGTCTAATTAAAAACCGTAAATTAAAAACGGTATGGTTAGATCACGCGCAACACTACTAGCGGTCACTGTTTTTCACTTTCAATTATTCCTTCGAATGCGTCTTTTCTTCAACTTGAGCCAGTAAACAAAGTACGGTGCAGATATCATGCGGCTCAAGATAGAACCGAGAACGGATGGCGTTCAGCAGAGATTCTCTCCGAACGCCATCTTCTCTTCCTGCCGCTCCACTTTCATGAAAACATTCGTAGTGTAAGTTATACAGCGGAACAAACATCTCGTTTTCTTTGGCAAATATTAAAATGTTTGTACATTTTTTCTTTCAGTTGTAGCAATATAATTAGCTTCAGGTACGTTCCAGTTCCTTTGTTGTACCGCGGCCAACGTGTACACGGGGATTTTGATTAAATTCTCTCTTTTTCTCTTTCATCTTGTTATAGATATTATCCTGTGTTTTGTTGGAAATAGGTAATATATTGTATAAACAGCGGCCGGTCTTCAATATCCCGGGATATTGAGGATTCAAAGAGGAGCGATCAAGAACAAAGCGGCTCAACGTGGAGCCTGTCAGAAACAGGCATCTTATCGAAATATGTATAATAATAGATAGGAATATTATTTATGTCCATGTTATACCGTTGTCCATGGTGGGCCATGGAACTGATGTTACTTGAGGTGGATGCACTAAGGTAGCTCACGAAATTAAAATTTTCCTCCGTTTATTGCAATTTGGGATTGTCAGGTTGTATGTTGGATAAAATATGATTCGCGACTAAAGGAACAAAATATGGCTTTACATAACTATAATCATTAAAACCATCAATACCACGCTCTAAGTTCATTTAATCTCATTGAATTACTATTGAATGACTATTTCATAAAAAATATTGGCATAGGCATTCACAGACCTCCTCTCTGTGAGAGAGGGTGGGCGGTAAAACTCCACGCAGGCCCAGTGCTGGTGTCCCAACTGTGGGACCGTTATAGGTTGAATAAGGTGACTGCTAAGGTAGTAAAATGTTAACTAGTACGTTAAGTTAAGGCCCTGGTAACTTTAGATATTGTCGTTATGAGCGATAATAGTTCTTATTGCAATCCGATACGGGTCAAAATCTGTTGTAATAAATTCGAATAATACATGAGTAAGCATTGTCGTAAAAATGCAAATAAAATCGTAAAAAATTCGAAATTAACTATTTAATAATAAATAATCCATCACTGGATACAGTTTGGCATTTGGAATTTTATGGTTTATTTTTAATTATAATAATTCTTATTGAAGGGATAAACTTGTTTTAAAGATAATTTAGAGGTGACTTTGATGAGTTTTTTGATGCATTAAAGTATGTATAATTATGTTTTGAGTTCGATCACTTTATGCAAAAAAGACTTGAAAATATCATATATTTTTTTGCTTTCAAAATTATTTACGGTTATAGACATACACTTGATTAAAAAACCACCTTTTCGAGCGTTTTCATGAAATCACAGCCCAGCCGTGACTTGCAATCTTTATTAACCATCATCACCTGCCAAACCTTTTCTCAACTATGGATGGTAAATGTCACAGTCATGTCTTTCAATTTTTTTTCGTTCTTGGACATCCCGTTTTTTTCACGATGCTTGCAAAGCGCATGTCTGTGTTCATGGTTTTAGAGGGATAGTGTTGATATCGAGTAAGATGAATATTTACATATATACTGGATTTTAAGATGGTGGCTATTCCAGATAAAAATATTTTAAATCAATACTCATAGAAATCAGTTTCATGTACCAATAGCCATTAACCCTACCCAAAATCCGTCAAACACGGTCCCTTAATTCTTTCATGGCGGTCTGTCCGTGTGCCATACAGCCATTTTACTCGGAAACTATTTACACTATATCGATGATTTGAAAAAAGTTGTACCTATTCTTTGCATCGCTAAACCTTGGTGTAGTGAAATTATGATAATTAAGGGTAGCATTCATCAAACATGTAACCGAGGATGAAAAAAATCTGTGCACATAAGCGTCTAGAATGAGATTTTTCTAAGTGAATTGTTAAGCCAATGGTTTTTGAGATATGGGAATATAATAATTCGTTCTGTGACGATGAAAAACTAAGTTCACGCTACGATTGTAACCGATTACAACCGAAGTCTTGTACTTTGTTTTTCATAGTTATAGAATTAATTTAGTAGGTATTATTCCGAAACACTTAACACTTAATTTTAATAGTAAACTTTCAGAAACTATCAAAACTAAAATCCAACAATGAATATTATACCAATAAATTAAAATAATTTTGAACAGTGGGCGGATTCCGAATTTAAATTCATATTTAGAAACAATGGTTTTGTCTCAGTAATATTTTGTGACTTAGTTATAATAATATCGGAGAGTGATCGGTATTCATGTGATACCCCTCTTCCACACTCACATAATTCGTAGATATATTTTTGACAATGAAAATGTCGATAAGGTGTGGAAGTTTCTGGGGGTCAATCGGCCAGTATGGTTTTCCAGTACTTATGACCTCACAGCGCAAGTCATTCACTACACTAAAAAGCTGTCTTCCCTTAGTTGAAGTTAGTCTTGATCCCCAATGAGTGTTCTTAGCGTTAAAGTCCCCGCCTAATATAAATCTCGGTCCAATGAGTCTGAAGAAGTGTACATATTGTTCTTTGTTTATCATATGTCTTGGGGGATAGTATATGGCCGCTACTGTCACATTAAATTTCTTTGTTTTGTTTGAACCGCCACAGCTTGCGTGTCTGGCTCCTCGTATTTACACTGTTCGTAATGACAGATATTTTCTCTAATAATAACTGCGCTACCTCTTCGGGCCGTGTTGTTTGGGTGTAGCGAGTGATAAACCTTTTATCCTTTAAACTTTACAAAAGACTGATTAGTGAAGTGCGTTTCAGAGATCAGACACACATCAATGTTTTCTGTGTCTAGGACTACTAGCAACTCATGTTGGTGTTGCAGCAGTCCGTTGGAATTCCACGCCATTATTTTAAGTGTGTTGTTCATTATTGATTTTGTACAGTGCTTGATTCTAATTTTTCTAGTCTCTTGTCAAATGAGGATATGCACTTCAAGATCTGGTTGAGCTTGTCATCTACACTTGATAGTTATATACTTGGTTGTACTGCTTGTGCATATGATGCACTTTTGGATGTATGTACAGTTATTGCAGTTGTCTGTGCGAACTGCGCAATTCGTTTTGTTATCTGTTTGTCGGTGTTACTAACAATTTGCTTAACGGCGGCAGGGTTGTTAGTTGGATAATTTTTTGCGTGTTTGTTCTTCATCATTTGCATTTCCTTGGCAACTAAACACCCTCTGTAGTTGGCTGGGTGAGGTAAGCCACAGTGGACACACTTAGGTTTTTCTTATGCAGGTTTCTTACAATCAGCTGTGAGGTGTTTACCTGTACATTTAATACACCTTGGCTCTTTTGAGCAATACTTTTGGGTATGACCATAAGATTGACATCTTTTACACTGCGGTATTATTTTTGACGTTTTAAGGGGGTATGTCTCTACTTTACACCTTAGGATATGTTTAATGCCGTATATTTTATTGACTTCTTCGTCATTCTTGAACGATAAAATAAACATGTTCAGCGGTTCTTATGTTCTCCAGCTAAGCTTGTTAGTTGCATTTTCTATCTGGAATCCTTGCGACGTTAAATCATCTTTAATCCGATCTAGTAGGCAGGAAAAATGCAATTTTTACGCCACAACTCTTATTGGCCTAGTCTGCTTATCTTCGTATGAGTGCCGTAAGCAGTTATTTTCTGTTAAGCGTCGAGAAATCACTTTGTAGGACTCTTCAGTTTTGGCATTTACTTTCACACTATTATCGCTTAATGTTTTGGCGGTAAGTGTTTCTACTGGCTGAGATTTAGTTAAAAAGTCGTAGAATGTTTGGTAATTCTTAACACCGTCCACCACAATCGGAGGCGGTGCTAGAATATTTTAAGTGGTTGCCTTCTCTTTGCTACTGGGTTGCTGCTGCTGCTGAGCCCTAGTTTCAGCTTGTTTTAGTAGTGGTGGAGTAAGCTGACATATTATGGCAAATAATTGAATTGTATGTTTTGTGTTTAGTAATGTTAATTACTTACCTAATATTAAATAGAATCAAGTTATTCTAACTCGGCATTTTGGGGGACTGTCATATATATTTTTGACGTTCAAGAAGTGCTGACAATCAGCCTAGTTAGTTTAAATGACTTTTGATTCCGATTTTGAGTGATTAACGTTAGCTCCACAATCAACAAGTTTGCTCCATTCACGTCATCATCGAGCGCCAACATAATATAAATGAGTAATCCCGCTATTTGAATACGTAAATTAACAGGCAAAAGGCAAAATGTATTAATTTATTTTTCTCTTTGAGCGTCGGTATCAGATCCTTGTTAATGTTAAAGAAGTAGGATGTTGCTGCTTCGCTTGTGTTCCGTGATCTTTGCTAATGTATTATTCAGTGAGACGTACAATTTTCTAATGCAAATACGGGAGGGATGACTCAGAATATTATCTATTTCACAATTGAATTGAGTGTGGCCAGTGCATGTTGCCAGTGATGACCTATGGCACTGAAATGTAGTCGCTCATAATGAGCCTCATACGAAGGCTTGAAATCAGCCAAAGGTCAATGGAGAGGGCTAGGCGTGGACCTATGGATAATTATATCCTGAATAGATAGACTGCCTCACAGGTCTAGTGGTACGAAAGTCTTTGACCAGTGCGTGTTGCCAGTGATGACCTATGGTACTGAAACGTGTGCGCTCACAATGGGCCTCATACGAAGGCTGTGAGTCACCCAAAGGCAATTGAGAGGGCCATGCTCAGAGTTTCCCTACGCGATCGAATCACAAATGAAGAGATCCGTAAATGACTGACATAATCGGATGAATAGCCAAACTTAGGTGGCAGTGGGAAGGGCACATTGCTCGTAGAACAGATGACCGATGGGGCCGCAACCGCATAATAGAAGATAGAGTGTTGGAACGCCTCCCACAAGATGGACCGATTACCTGGTGAAGGCCGCAGAAGTCCGCTGGATGCGACAGTCACGGAACCGGTCCAGGTGGCGGTGCTTGGGGAGACTTGTGTCCAGCAGTGGACATCGTTCGGCTGAAATGATCTTATTCCTAAATGGCCTGCTCTTGATCTCGATCACGCCCGATGGAAAGCAATTGATGAGGTATATGATAGAACGAGTGTGCCCAGAAGATGCCTGTTCACTCTTGTTGTGAAGACAGATGGGTTAACTGTGGAAGGGAACACAGACGCAGGCAGAGAGTTCCACACTTTGATGATGATGTTGAAGGCCCTTGATGATAGAGCGAGGGTTGCTGTGTATGTGAATGGGAGTCAACAAGCAGAGCAGAACTCAGCACACAACGCGGGTGTAAGCTCCATAATGTTGTCAATAGCCTCCCATTAGCTTTCCGTATAAATAATCTGGCGTCGTCGTCTAGCATGAATATTAAATATGAGTGCGTCCCGCTGTTGCGGTGCCGCGCCGGCTGCACTAACTTCTTTATCAACGAGTGATTTATTCAGTTACTGATATCCAGGCGAAAACTTATAATTCATTTATAATTCATAATCAGCCTATAATGTTCCCACTGCTGGGACTCAGGCCTCTCAGTGAAAGGGAGTGGGCCGTACTCTACTACGCGGGCCCAGTGCGGGTTGGTAACATGTCACATGTCTTCTTTTTTTGGTTCTAGAACGTGCCGGTTTCTTCACGATGTTTCTTTACTATATTGAGAGCGGTAGTGATGAAATGATTTACACAATGTAAAGTCCCTAACTGGGTTCGACTTCGAACCTACGACTTACAACTCATAAGTCGTGGCGGTTACCTCCGGGCCACCACACTGCTCTTACAACTCATAAGTCGTGGCGGTTACCTCCGGGCCACCACTGCTCTTACATATAATCTACTGTAATTATATTATGCTACTACTAATCATTGACAAAGTTAAGTGGCAGTGGGCAGGGTACATTGCTCGCAGAACAGCCGCAATGGCCAATGGGGCCGACAGGTTCTGGAGTGGCGACCGCGTACTGGAAGACGTAGCGTTGGACGGCCTCCCATAAGATGGACCGATGACCTGGTGAAGGCCGCAGGAATTCGCTGGATGCGAGAAGCACAGAACCGGTCGAAATGGCGGTGCTTGGGGCAGGCCTATATCCAGCAATGGACGTCTTTCGGCTGAAAAGATAACTATTAATAATTATATTATCTACCTACTTTTAATTATATACCACAAAACAAACGATGGATATAAACAAACGATGAAATATATTTCTTATTTATTCAGTGAGTAGGTAGGTATTCGAATAACTAAGATATGAATACGTTGGTTTTTTAATTTAGAGGAACACAGCAAACAATAACATTAATAACATAAACGCAGATGTTGTAGTGACAACGAATGGAAAATGTGTTCAACACTAAGTCGATAGTCACACGGACGTGAAAATATCGCGGCGGAATCTTATCGCGCACTCTATTTGTGTTGAACCGAGCATTGAAAATTCAACAGAGTGCAACTCAGTGCATCGAAAAAACACAATGTACGATGTTCAACTGTTGGTGCTAAAGAGTGCGAGAAAAAATTCCGTTGCGATAGTAATACGTCGACTTATAATTTCGTTCATTTTAGAAATGTTCTGATTTCAACAAACTACGTTCTCGTTTGTAGGTAGGTAGTAGGTTAGTACCAGTTTCAGTGAAAAAATATTCTTAATTTTCCAACAACGTGTTAACGAGGACGGGTTATCTGAACGCGGCAGTAAATTTCAATTAAATTGCAGTTCAATACCTTATGTTACTTGAATTTTTACACAAAGCAAAACTAATAATATGTACAGGTATATAAAAAGAAAATAATCATAATGCATCAAAAAATAAGTCTGCATCGTTGTCAACGGGAAAAGTGCCCAAAAGGCTGGCAGCATTGCCACGTTGTATGGCAATGCTGATTCTTTTGCCGAAATATAGGCCAGCCCTTTGGTCACGTGAAGAGTCAACCAACCACTTGGAAATATCTCGGAAAACTAAGTGGGCACTCGGACCCCATGGCCCTAGAGTTTCAACCCCAAACGGCTCGAATATATAGGTTCCAATAAGATTGGAATATTTGCGCCGTTAGAGGTTTTCCGCACCTGCAGCAGCCGCCCCAGCACAATTCGCCGTACTAGAAATATGGGATGGCGCAAGGGTGTTGACACATGTTGCATCCCACACCAAAGGCCGACCTAACTTCCAAGGCATTATGAACATTCCGTCTGGTCTCTTCCCATCGTCGCGTGCCAAGCCATAGAGTTCTAAAACAGCTGGCACCCCGGCGGTGACAAGAGCATGACGGATGATGTCATTGATGCTGGCGTGCCGTGTTATTCGGCAAGCGCTCCTACTGCAGGAGTAATTGCAGTTTAGTAAAATTGCCAAAATTTTATTTGGTGATAGCAATCCCTAGATTGCAGGGTACCTATTGTGAACGGGTTCGGTTCCCGACAAGCTTCACTTTGGGGTCTCGTGGAGAGATAATCTGTCCATTGAGAAGAGTTAATAAGAAAAGCTCCTTTGTCTGTAGTGACCGACTGAAACTTCGTTTTCGTTTTCAGTCATTTTCGGCAAAAAAAACATAATTCGGCCATTTTTAGTTTTCGACCATAAACCAGTCGAAGTTTCGCGAACACGCTTATAGCAAAAATATTAATTGTTTGAATCATTTTCGTTTTTGTTTTTGTCTGAAAATAAAACTAAAGCCGAAGCTTTTTTTTCGTTTTCGGCTGTAAAGCTATTTTCAGTTAGACACTGTCTGTTTAGTCATAACACTTGTGCGTGTTACGTCACCGTACATATGTGTGGCATGACACGCCGCTACAGGAGTGTACACAAACCGTTAGTTAGCGTCAAGCAATTAGATCTAGTTACGCGCTTACACATAAGTTACGAGCTCACACATAAGCTTACACTTTAACTCCGGATTAGGGAAGATCTTGCATGATTTTCTGCTACTAAAGTCACGTGAATAATTCAGTCAATTTGTGGAGCGACACAGACTACTGTGGAATCACTGTTCTGGCTGGTTTGTTAAGCTCTCTTTTGTTTGACATGCTGTTTGGCTCCATTTGAAGTCTTACGAATAATGTAAATTTGAGTGGGTTTGCGAAATAGTAGTTTATGAAACTTGCAAAATAGCTTGTTAAGTGCACTTTCATTCACTACGTTATCTACTCTCATTCTATGGGACTGAACCTACTACATGTGATATTATTATATGGGGATAGTTTAGCTGTTACAAAAAAGAATATAATTAAATGTGTCCATTTGATGTTACATCTCAATGAGATCAATAATTGTAAATTAATTTTCAGTGCCTTGCCTTACTCGTAATACTTATCTGTTGAGCAAAATAGGCATACTTATAATTTAAATATGTTAATTTATAATAGGACAAGTCGTCACAGTGACGCTATTTTATATTTTGATTGTAATCAATTTACTACTGATTACAAGCTGACAAATTATAGTATACATTTGCCACCTAGTTGCAGGAGACAAATTGCTAATCTTTTAGCATACAATTTACACCATGACACTGGTACCTGTAGTGTACCCTCGAATACTGTTTAAGTAGTGGTACTAACACCACTTTTGACACGGCTAATAGTTAATATTGAATGTTGTACATTAAAATATGCAGGGTCTGTCCGGCAAAGAGCTCGAGTTAAGTTTATTTATCGAGAATCACGATGTTCAGGTGTTATGTTTGACCAAACACTGGTTAAAAGAACATGAAATAGTGTGTTTCAACGATGATTTTTTTACCATGCAAAGTGCATTTATTAGGAAAAGTGCTATTCGTGGTGGATCTTTAGTTCTTGTTTCCAACAAGTTGAAATGTAAATAACGTTTAGATCTAGTTAGTCTTTCCATTGAGCGCACTATTGAGTTGTCTTGTGTTGAACTCGAGCGTTACGTGATAATTTGCGTTTATCGACCCCCCTCTGGGAATTTTATTCGTTTTGAATCGGTAATGGAGGATTCACTCAATAAATTAAAAACAAGTAATAAATGTATAATTGTACGTGGAGATTTTAATGTTAATATTTTAGATGTTACACCATTAAGTATTGCGACTTCACAATCTGTTTAGGTCTTTTAATTAAAAAAAAAACTTGTTTTTTGAAGTGATGTGATAGTGATGCCAAAAACAAATTAGTGTTAAGTGACTTAACGTCAGACCACTGTGGATTATTAGCTAGCTTCCGTTTGCCGTTTCATAAAAAGCCACATAAAATAGAATGCAGGCCTTATACAGCTAGTCGTTGCAACTTTAAAAACAATATAGCTGATAGAATTACACCATCTTTAATAGAACATGAGAATCCTTATGAAATCTATGGAGCCCTAATCGATGTAGTGCATAACGAATACCAGTTACCACCTACTTTCAAGACCAAAACCATTGACATTAATGGCACTTCCGTTGGCTTCAATCAATGGGCCCTGGTATTTAAAAAAATAGAGCAAGACTATATGAGCTATATGGTTTGAAAAAAATGTAGGTTTGATACTCCTTGCCTATAGTATGTCAGAAATTATTCAATACTAGCTGTCCCGACAGACGTTGTCCTGTCATATATATTAAGATTTAATTCGCATTCAACACGTGCTGGTTATGCCATTAAATTGTAGCTTATGTGAAACGTTGGTACTTTTAACACAGCGCCATCTATTGATTACTTACTGAACCCAGTCGAAAGGTATCGACATCTGTTAGAATCATTTGGAGTTAACAGATAATTGTGACTGTCAAATAATAACAGACAAATAATTAGCAATAAATTAAAATTGCGACTATAATTTGAGATTTAAACTATCCTATGTCTCAAGTCGGATCGAACTGCACATGGTGTGCGAATTTTATTATAATCGGTTAAGTGGTTTAGGAGTCCATTGAGCACAAACATTGTGACACGAGATTTATATATATTAAGATTATTTAAAAAGATCTGTGCTTTTTCTAAATCTAATTTTTTAAGTGATACTATAAAAAAATCTAGTAATAAAGTAAAAACCACATGGAAAATTATTAACAATGAAACAGGTAAATCAGGAAAAACAATTAGAGATTATGGTCAACAACAAATTAATTGATAAAGCTGCCGACGTAGCTGAGGCATTTAATGAGTTTTTTGCCAACATACCTATTACTACGACTTGCTCCTTAAATTCGTCCCCGTCTAAAGCTGAAAATCTTTTGCACAATAGTGTGCCCAAATGTGGTCGCTTATTTATTTTCGAACATGTAACGCCTCTTGATGTAGTTAACATTTTTACACACTTAAGTCTAAAAACACTGGAGATTATTAAGGCATCTCCATTAAGCTTTTAAGTATTATAATCGACATCTTAGCCCCCTATCTATGTAGCAGTTACTTTTAATAAATGTGTTGATTTAGGGTCTTTTTCTGACCTCATGAAGAGAAGTAAAGTCATACCATTATTCAAATCAGGTAATACAAATAACGTTGGCAATTTTAGGCCTATTTCTATCTTACCTGCATTTAGTAAAATATTTGAAAAGTTAATACTCAAGCAGTTGCTAAGACATTTTAATTTAAATAGTCTCCTTCATGATGAACAATATGGCTTTACAAAAGGTCGTTCGACTACAGATGCGGGTGTTGCTTTGCTGAAACACATTTTTAACGCGTGGGAAAACTCGCAAAATGCTTTTGGAGTTTTCTGTGATCTCTCTAAAGCCTTTAATGGCGTGAACCATGACACGCTTTTAGGTAAACTACGTCATTACGGTGTTCAAAATGAGGCTCTTAACGTAATAAGTTCTTATTCACAAAATAGGCACCAATGTGAAGATGTTAATGGTGTGAAATCATCCGGGCGGCCAAATCAGTAAGTTGTACCTCAAGGCTCAATGCTAGGTCCATTCTTATTCTTATTGTTATTAATGACTTACCATTTTATTTAAAGGATATCTGTGACGTTGTACTGTGTGCTGATGATACCTCTCTTATCTTTAAAGTAGACAGGAACAGACAAGATTTTGACGACGTAAACAGTGCACTCTCAATGGTTACGGATTGGTTTACCGCAAATAACCTAGTTCTCAATGCCAAGAAAACGAAATGTATCAAGTTCGCCTTACCGAATGTTAGGAATCTAGGACCCAACATCGTCTTAGATAATGAGGTGGTTGAAACTGTAGACTCGGCCGTTTTTCTAGGCTTAATTGTAGATGCCAAACTTCAGAGGGAACATATATTAAACCTAGCGGGAAGGCTCCGTTCGGTCGCCGTCAGGAAAGTAAGACAATACACTGAAGTTGATACAGCTCGGTTAGTTTATTTTAGTTATTTTCATAGCGTTATGTCCTACGGCATTCTGCTGTGGGGCAAAGCCACTGACATTCAAAATATTTTTGTTCGTCATAAACGAGCTGTTTGAGCAATTTACCAACTTGGTTCTAGAGTTTCTCTGAGATATTTTTAAAAGATATTGGTATTCTCACGGTGGCGTCGCAATTCATCTTCGCCAACATCTTATATATTAGGCAAAATATGCACTTGTACACTAAAAACACTGATATTCATAATATTAATACATACTAGAAATAAGGACAAATTACGAACCTTAAGAAGCCGGTGAAAGGGAACACCCCTTTCACCGGCTTCTTAAGGTTCATAACTACTTTTTTAGTCATGGTATAACCTTTTATAACAAGCTTCCCTCTTCCTTGCGAGATTTGCATTTTAGTGCGTTTACAGCTAAAAAAATCCACCCTTTGTTCAAAGGCATACTGTTCTATCAACGACTACTTAAACGATAAGAATTGTTGGTCGCTGTGATTAACTCAAGACAATGTTTGTGTTCTTTCACCAGAATTAGCTTACCTACTGGCAGGTTAAATAATTATGTTAGTTCATTCAGTATTGTGTTTACAAAGTATGTCAATAATAAACTCGATTTGAAATTTCCAATTTGAATTTTACGATGTGAGAGTAAGTACTTATAATATGTATATTTTAAAACCTGATTTTATATTTTTTTGAAAACTTATGTTTTTTATCAACTATTTAGTGTTTAAATGCCTAGATTTTTTATATTTGTTGTAGCTTTTATCGTTTTACTCTACAGGGTCTATATTTTTGTAGTTAGCTTTAAACCTATGTAACATCTTTTTACAATATGGAATGCAACTAATAAATATGAATACGACTTTCTTTTTTAGGGTCCCGTACCCAAAGGGTAAAACGGGACCCTATTACTAAGACTCCGCTGTCCATCCGTCTGTCTGTCCGTCTGTCACCAGGCTGTATCTCATGAACCGTGACAGTTAGACAGTTGATATTTTCACTGATGATGTATTTCTGTTTGCCGATATAACAACAAATACTAAAAAACAGAATAAAATAAATATTTAAGGGAGCTCCCATACAAGAATCGTGATTTTTTTGCTTGATATTGCTTACCCCAATAGGTAGACGCTTGAAATATTCACAGAATATTACGTTATATTCACTATAAAAATAAATAATGACATTGACATATAACAATTATTTAAGGGGGGGGGGGGCTCCCATACAACAAACGTGATTTTTTTGCTCGATATTGATAACAGCAACAGGTAGACACTTGAAATATTCACAGAATATTTAGTTACTTAACTTCAAAAATAAATAATTAAATTAAAATTTAAGTGGAGCTCCCATACAACAGACATGATTTGTTTGCCGTTTTTATACATAATGGTACGGTACCCTTCATGCGAGAATCCGACTCGCACTTGGCCGGTTTTTTCTTTGTTACTTATTGGTCCTTTTTGTTTAACCATGTTCCCACAGAGAGCGACCAGAACTAGATAACTTAGTTAGATTTGCTTTGAAACCGAGCTGAGAGAAATGGAATAGATAATGTGTCGAGTTCCTCTGTCTTCTGGAAGTGTCCGCGTTCCACAGGTTGTTGACGGCGACGGGTTCGTGGACCGTGCCGACGGTGTGGCTGGATGGTTCAATTGTTCACTGTTGAGCTAGTGAGTTGTAATTTGAGGTAGGAGAAAGGAATTGTTTCTATAGGGCAAATGCACCAATGAAATTAAATGTTTAATCATGTAAGTAGATTTTATATGACACTTACGTCAATATTTTGCTGGTCAATATAAAAAAAAAAAACTAGATGTAACCGACTTCTTCTTGCTCACTGTTCATTGAAAAGAAATGCCAAAACAAACTCAGAGGTCATGGTCTCTTTTAAGGTCAAAACTTAATATTATTAGAATTTTATCTGAGTCTAACAGTGCAGGGCCATGTCTGTAACAGCCTTTTGAACATAGAGCCTTTGCAGCTTTGAGTTGACCTGTCCCGACAGGCGGCATGCATGTATCCTGCGTCGAGTAGCTCAACCTATTTAGGCAGCTCAACGATATAAAAAAGAGATACCGCGGCCCCAGGCACACAGGCAACTATAGGAACACGGGTGGGTTTTAGTCAGTAAAAGTCTGACATGCCCTCCTGCTCCACCCAGAGCGGGATTTGATGATTACCAACCCAAAAAAAAAGCAGAAATAAATAATAAAAACATAAACAGAACTTGAAACCTTAATTAAATGCCTCCAGGCATAAAAGGCCTGCCCGCTTACATATGCAATGCTGCATTATAACTAGAAGTAAATGTTAACGTTAACTTATTTACTTGTAATTACTTATTTATTTATTTTAAAACGTGAAAGTCTTCGTACCTGTTTTGACGAAAATAACGCGGACTGAGGAGTGTGAAATTTCTCACAGTTAAAGTTTATGTGGAGAAGGAATGTAGAAAGTTAATATTTTTACATGTTTTTCATTTGTATAATAATTTATTTATATTTAAATGAATTAGTTATGTTTAAGTCCCATGGAACAGGGGCGAGCTTATTGCGGCCATTGCATGCATTGCACCAAGCGGCGCAGATATAAACTCCGGCCTGTTACTAAGAAATTTCAGATGGAAAACCTGACTTACTAGTACTAGGTTGTGGGTTCGACCCCAGACAGGCGCTTTGCTTAGAGAAATTTGTTTCTTCACCGCTGCTCTCAATGCGGTGAAGGAAAACATCGGCATGTCCTGTACCAAAAATTCGAAGACATGTGACATCTATCAACCCGCACTCAGCGCGTGTGGTGGATTACTGCCAATTGAATACCAGTATTTTACATGAGGCGACTGCCTATCTGACCTTCACAACCCAGTGACTGAGTAATCCGACACCCCTTGGTAAGACTGGTTGGTTGCTTGGTTCACCCATCCAAGGAC
This sequence comes from Antitype chi, assembly GCA_947359405.1. Taxonomy (NCBI): domain Eukaryota; kingdom Metazoa; phylum Arthropoda; class Insecta; order Lepidoptera; family Noctuidae; genus Antitype; species Antitype chi. Next base: position 760,881 of record OX375807.1, read on the forward strand.
CTCTATCAACCATAAGCACAATATTGTCACAAACTTTGTGCGCCCTCTTCCAAAGTTCGAATAAAGGTCACGACATTGTCGCTGAGCGTCACCAGCAGAGCAACTCGGTGCCACAGTGCCTCAGATTGCGACTCATTACCAACCATTAGCGAGATGTACCGTCAGCTGCGACACACATCCACCTCATGGCGGCAACGCACCGCGCCTGTCCATCGCCGCTTGAGTACCCAAACAGAACTCCACTCCCGATAACTAACCTTCAATGTACGTCGCTTTTACACATCTTAACTCGACGCTACAAAACACAGTAGAAGCTGCAAAGTTAATTTAGATTAATACACGAATTTGTTAAGCGAGACGTTTTGTTAATTTCCGTGTAAATTAATCTTGAGTTAAAGATAAAGGAATTTAATTCTGTTTCTTAATTTGATTTAGGTTGTGCATGGTAGACTTTGCGAGTTGTTAATTTATTTTAGTCTAGCCACAAATCTAAGGAGATCAGGGGACGAAAGTAAGCTTGGAATGTTTTTAAAACTCAAAACTCAAACTCAAACTCAAAGCATTTATTTCAATTAAACCATTTTCAGGCACTTTTGAATTGTCAAAAAGTCGACCAGTTGGAAAGTTGAAGCTAGTTGCCCATTCCAAAACGTAGATCTCTATGGAGAAGAACGGGCAAGAAACTCCATGGACACTCTTTTTAATCATGTTTGATGTTAGGTATTACAAAATCTTAGGAACATTATATTCTTGTTGCTTCTACATGTGAGAACAATGTAAAAAAAAAAACAATTCTAAATATAAGATTTAAAATAAGCCATGGAAGTTAGGAGATGACCAGTCTCAACCGACGGCGCCCGTTCACGAACTTGACGCGTGGATCAGCACCATCCAGCTCAACCATTTTGTAGGGAACCGAATGATCCAACACACGCGCCACCATCAGCAAGACATTTAAGTGAGCATGACATACTCTCAACTGCCACGCTTTTTCAAGTCAACGTACATCATAACAACATTATTATACGGATGCATGGTACTCACATTTACAAATTTTAAAGAAAATGCTTCTAAATTATACAAAATTATAGTTTGCAATGTATTTGAAAAATTTATAAAATTTGGTTTCCATAAAGAAAGAAAAATATTTAATATCTTTTGAAATTTTAATAAATAATACTTGATTCAGTAAAAATAAAAATAAAATAACGAGGAACCTTCAAGGCTCACGCAGACTGGCGCGACGCGACTGTACTGAACAACATTGCGGTCGGCTTCCAGTCTGACTTCATGCAGCTTAACGCTTACGATGCCCCTTGCTAAGACTGATTGTCAGATATTCGGGCTTCATCATAGATCCACGAAAAACAGTCGGAAACAATGACTTAGCGTGCTCACTGAAGCACGGAGGGGGGGGGGGGCATGTTAATACTACCACTGCAAAGCTTTTAAAACAACGAGGAACCTTCAGGTATAACGTCGCGTTCTAGCGTTATCATTACGTCAATTGGTTTATCTTAGTCTGGCGAATGTCACTAAAGAAATGACAGTTATCAAAATTGGAAATTATTGGTGACAACCAGACGCCATAATAATTGTAAAAAGATAAAAATAAAGTTGACGAAGTATGTCAAGTGGGGTATCACGTGGTATCACTGAATAGGTCTTTGAAAATCATTTTTGGGTTTCTCTAACCATTACGTAAGTATATATTTTTGAAACAGTGACTCGCTTTGTTCGAGTCAAAAGAGACGATTTTAAAGTTGGTGTCCCCTCGAACAGTCGTCGATCCTCTGCGTAGGACATAGATTGAATATGAAGCTGTCCTGCATGATGTTTTTTTGCTTGAGTATATTTTTAAACCCCGACGCAAAAGCGACGGGGTGTTATAAGTTTGATGTGTCTATGTGTGTGTAGTCATAGACAAATTTCATCAAAATCAGTTAAGCCATTTGAAGATTATCAGCTCTTTTCTGGTTGATAAAGAGATTTGAGCATCTTCCACGGGTATGATCATGTCAAAATTTGGTAGGTATTCTGTTACTTCAATGGTATTAAACGAACAAAATTATCTTGAACTGATGCTGGAACATCACCTGGAATTTCCAGGATACCCAAGTTACTCACCAACAAACAGCAGAAATATCGTGTTTGGGCTTATTGAAAAGGTCTCAATGAATAGGTTATAGATAAATTGTGATCAGGACGAGGAATGAGGATAAATGAGTAACAAACTTCACTGTGGGAAATATACGCAACGCTGCGCAGATTTAAGCGAGACATTAAGTTTAAGATGCAGGAAATAAATGCTAAATTTAAAATTTAAAAAACAATCGACCCAAACAAAACCTCAAAAAATTTGAAAAAATAAATATTTATTGGCCTTTTAAGTTGTAGTTAATATTTTGATCAGAGCATTGTCACGTCGGGGACGGACAATAAAAATGCCAAACAGACGATACCCCGCAATAATGAATGTATCTATGCTATTGTAAAAAGGATAACATTTTTATTAGCCGTCCCCCTACGCGACAATGCTTTGATCGAAACATTACCTACAACTTAAAAGGCCAATAAATATGATTTTTTTTAACTTTTTAAAGTGTTTTATTGTATTTGTTGGTATATTGGCATGGCTAGCTGACATATAGCAAACAATTTAATTTAATATTCCGTGATTCGTTATGTTATAATTACTTTGCATACCTACTATCGTATAGAATCAAGTTTATTTAACTAAATAGACAGCTGTGTTTCTGGGGAGTTTGTTCAACCACTTCTTCCCAGCTAAGCAATAGGAAGTGTTGAATGGCGGGCATTTTTGAGGAACTGTCGTGTGTAACTTTTACGTACGAAAAGTGCTGAATCTCAAACTAATTTGAATAAATGACCTTTGATACTTTCTGAGATAGTTTGGTCTCGATCTCGAGTCTATTGCCAGCTACTTGTACAAGTTTACACTCATTGAGATAAATCGACATTCGCCATTAGGCAAGACAAATTACTATTATTGACTGATGAATATTGACTGCATACTAATAAATACATACACTCATGAACTCACGCCCTCTACCCATGGAGGCAGGCAGAAACTACCGAACGCCACTTGCTACGATGCTTATATATTCCTTTTGCCTCGTTTATGTAGGTACTTACATACATCTGGTCATACACGCACCCCGGTTGCCAGTAGGTACGATTAGTATTATTTTTTTTTTTTTATTGGTTTTTTGTCTGAACAGATGAATGATTTTATTTCTGTAAGTCGTTTTGTGCAAACACTTTTACAAGCCAACCATATTTTTACAACTAGATGAGGTCGGTGTTTCCTATCTAGTACTCTGAGTGTGATTTGCGTGCTGGGTTGGCGGGAAATGAAACCACTGGAGACTTCTTGCTTCTATATTTCGAGTACTTTCTTCTAGGTAGGTCGTCGCTGAATGTGTCGAATGGCAAAAAATTTCGTATTTTTATACAATTTTGTTAAGGACTCAAAATCGATTTGACCAATCATAATCATAAAAAGCGCACGTAAAGCGTCAGCCAATCAGAGTGAGGCACAATATTCAATATTTTTACCAAAAGTTACGGTACCGTACCAAACCGGCTACTCCAGATAAATACCTCGAACCGTTACCGTTACGAGGACCGCGCTATACTATTTGCGGTTTTTGCTAACTTTATTAGATTTACATAGGTAAATCTATATAAAATTGGACTCTATGTAATAAAGACTACCTAAGAAAATTATAAAATTAATAAAAACAACATAAAATATAACATAAACACTTAAAATTACTGCTTACCCCTAGTACAAGATTTCACAACTATACGAATTACTAAAACTATGGTAAACTATTCCCTATGAGTGTCTATGTATCACTTTATATAATATTCTATTATGTATACTGTTCTAACACTTGTACCGCACACTAAGACTCAGTCTCTTTTAAAGGCCAGTCATAATCTTGGTCAGAACTTGTGAACACGATGTAGATTGACGTCAGAAATGGTATTTTGAGTAAAGAGCCACACAGATTGTGTGGACCTGCCCAGTTAGTGCACGCATTTGTCAGTAATCATGCAGCTCTATTGAGCTTATCATAATACTATATTTAGTATTATGATAAGTATTTTAGAAGTTATGAGGAAACAGATGAACATACATACTTATTTACCCACATACATATCGGTCAAAATAATAACCGTCCTTTTTGGTAAGAACCGGTTATTGTGCGCATCGGAGAGAGGTAACAGGCTTAATGCACATACGAGCCGAAGTAACAGGCTTAATACACATACGAGCCGAGGTAACAGGCTTAATACACATACGAGCCGAGGTAACAGGCTTAATACACATACGAGCCGAGGTAACAGGCTTAATACACATACGAGCCGAGGTAACAGGCTTAATACAGATACGAGCCGAGGTAACAGGCTTAATACACATACGAGCCGAGGTAACATGCTTGATGCACATACGAGCCGAGGTAACATGCTTGATGCACATACGAGCAGGGTTAATAGGCTTAATCTTGGAGGAAGTTTTGAATTATGTGTTACAATGTTCACGATATTTAGCAAGTTGTCGACGTCGCGCGTCGCGGCAGACTGCTGTGGGGTGCACGTCACGTGGCGTGGGTGGGTTGGGCCAGACAACAGGTTGCCTAGTGCCATACTAAACAAATTAATACAAACATAATCAACCTAGAATGTCCCCACTACTGGGACACTTACCTCCTTTCTGTGAGAGAGAGTGGGCTGTTATCCACCACGCGGGCCCAGTGCGGGTTGATGTATTTGAATTTTTGTTTTTAAGACATGCCGGTTTCTTTATGATGTTTTCGTTCACCGTTTTGAAAGCAGTGGTGATGGAATAATTTACACAAAGTAAAGTAATCTAATCTAACCTAAGACCTACAGAGCTCGTAGGTAAGTCGCGGCCGTTCCCACTGGGCACCATATCACTGCTCTAAATAATACAGTACCTACCCGGTACCTACCCGGTACCTACCCGGTACCTACCCGGTACCTACCCGGTACCTACCCGGTACCTACCCGGTACCTACCCGGTACCTACCCGGTACCTACCCGGTACCTACCCGGTACCTACCCGGTACCTACCCGGTACCCCTACTACAATATTTCATTGACAAGTGCGTGCACTGACTGCACTGGTCCACTCTATTTGTGTGTTCTTCAAAATATCATTTTATACTTCAATTTACATGGTTTTATCATGATCTAAACAAGATTAAGTCTGGACTTTAAAAGAGACTGTGACTCTTGAGTTTTTTTCTCAGAATAGTCAGACAGGCAACGCCGACCTCATTTAATTTAAAAATATGATTTAAGTGTAAAAGTGCTTGTACAAAACTCGTCAGTCATTACGGACCGTCAGAAGCGCGAAAGTCTGACAACCAACGATTACGATTACGTTTACCAACGGGGAACCGTAACTGGGTTGTGGAAATCAGATACATAGTCGCTGTTCGGGCGCCTTCGGCTTTCTTCGTCAGGCGTCGGGTGGCTGCGTGGACGACGGCGCGGGCGGCTGCGTGGGTCAAGGAGTGGGGCAAGGGACTAGAGGTGGGCAAAGTGTATCATTTTTGCGATTGGAACATTTGCATCTCGATCACTGAAATGATCCGAATCTCTGATATGTTTCATTTGGCTCATTTGGATCATCGGCTCAAAGGATATAAAATACAGAATGTTACGTATTACATTACGTTGCGGCCGCGGGCGCGAGTTCACTAAAATGGTTCCACAATAGACTTCTCTTGCTTATTGGAGGCATTTTAATAATAGAATAAGAAAATAAATGTCTTAGGGTAAGTATGTTAGTACCTAGGTATACCTTAGAAAGTCATTTACTACGAAGTACGAACACGTAGAATTATTATTTACACCCACATTAGTCACAGAAAGAAAGTCTCACAAATACTTAAAATTAGCTATACTATCACTAAGATAATACTAGCACTGAGTGTCTGAGACAAGTTACTAATCTAGTAAACTAAACCATTTACGTGATTCAATGTCTATTTACACAAAATTCTCATGTTAAGTCTCTGAACTCTAACTTTATGAATAAAAAGGAAGAAAGTAAGTCACGATAATCACTACGCAAAGAAATAGAAAACAGAACTATAATATTTTCGAAAAGTAGTACGAACGAACATAAACAAACAATCTGCCGCGTTTAGTGCAAACATTATATGCAAAAAACGACCGTATAGTATTTGATACGTAAGCGCCTTAGTGGTCATTTTTACATGCTTATATAACGACAACGAAAATCTGTGAGAGTTGAGTGAGACACATCTCATTTGGTATCTCTTTCTGACTTGTATAAATTGTAATTGTGTCGCCCGCTCACTCGCGACTCGTGTCTCAGTACCTCAGTGTCTCAGTGGCTCAGTGTCTCAGTGGCTCAGTGTCTCAGTGGCTCAGTGTCTCAGTGGCTCAGTGTCTCAGTAACTCAGTATCTCAGTCTCCCTCTCTCGCTCGCTCACTGCTCCGTCGCCTCGCGAGCGACGCGTCGAAGAAATGATTCAGATCCAAATGATGTGTTTGAAACGTTGTTACTGAACCAATCTTTTGAATCACTTCAGTGATCCGGATCAGTGAGTCGGTTCCGTAAAGAGTTACACACCTCTACAAGGGACCACACACTTCATTAGCGGGAGCAACCGACGACACACGCGCGCCTTCTATTTCTAATATTGTACAATTCTTTTGGATATATCATAACAGTTTATACAGTCCACTGCTTTCATTTCAAAGTCCATTTTAGGACCCTTACAGTCGCTTCATTTAAAATACTGGATAGCTGCATCCGGCAAGCCGGCAAGCCGACCCCAAAACAAAATGTATTTCATTATGACAATTTATTCAACAATATTCATTGCGATATTTACTTGGTCGAGAAGACGAATATTTGAAATGTATGAAACGGAAAATTGATAATGAATTTCCTTCAAAATGCTTAGGATCGTGTTTGTTGTAGTATGTAATGCAATTTGGGATGCTGTTTATTTAATTGCAAAACCGAAGATAAGTTTTAATAGATGTGGCAAAAAAGTAGGTAAGCTTGGATACGTTTCTTCGAATCTCAAACTCAAAGCAGTTATTTCATATATACCAATAGCCAGTCAGAAAGATGAAGTTAGTACCCAATTTCAAAGCGAAGTAGGTACCTATGGAGAAGAACAGGCACGAAACTTCACAGACACTCTCTTAAATCAACGTATTGTAACAAAAAATTGGTTACATCATTCATGTTGAAATTTTTGAATTCATGTGAGAACGATGTAAAAAGACGTGCACATTAAAAGTGTCCGTAATAATAAAAAGTCATCTATTCTAGTATCCTTTTCTGTCAACCGTGGACTAAAAACGCTAAGTGGAGAAGACATCACAAGTATTCGGTGACAATGTGTTTCCGCCTGTTCCAGCATGTCACCATTTGTGTGTTTGGCACAAGAGTACTCAAACACGGCCCGGCCGCGGCTAATCCGACGGATATAACGTGTGCCGCGCCGGATATGATGCAGCGGTCGCAGTAACACGTCCGGACATGTCCCGACGTGCCCGGACGTATTTGGACCAGCTCAATATACGGCGGGGAAAATGATTAACGTTTGACGTCGAAATATTGTGATGTGGACCTCGTCCCTGGTTGAGTTCCTTCTCCATATATTATTTGCAGATAGAGTTACTGGATGGCACTTTTGGGGACAATTTTTTTGTCTATAAAACGTGTTTTACTTTCTGGGTGAACAGTACTCAAATATAATTTAAAAAAACAGATTATGATTCAGAAATTACAATTTAAATCATCATCACCTGCGTAGCCTTTTCCCAACTACGTTGTGGTCGGCTTCCAGTCTAACCAGATGCAGCTGAATACCAGTATTTGACATGCAGCGTCTGCCTATCTGACCTCCACAACCCAGTGAACGGGTGATCTGGTTGTCAGACTTTTGGGCTTCTTCCCGTAACGACTGTCAAATATCTACAAATGATCGCCGGGACCAAGGGCTGAACATTCCGAGGCAGGGAGGGGTCTTGGCACGTAAAGATGGTCACTCATCCACGGACTCACCGCGGTAAGCGTAGTTTATCCTGATTGATCAACTCATGCGGTTATTATTACTTAGCCTGGATTTAACAAACCAGATTATGATTCAAAAATTATAAACGAAGCGTGCTATTTTAATTGAAATTAGTTCTCCAAGAATTCAAATCCCAAGACCTCAAACAAACGCAGTGAAATTTGCTAACAAAACGAGATCAACAGATGAATTAAACCTACCTACTGAATAAACGATCGCAGAGAATCGAGAACTAAGGAGCGAATTATTTCCTCAACATCCAAGCTTCTGAATACAACATAATGGCAGAACTCAAACCATACCCATTATGTTCCAACAACGCTCTCAAGAAACTTATGACATGTTCTAACGTAACACTGTAGTAGCATAATACCATGATATCATAACGGAAGGAGCGTTCAATGAGCAACCCGTTGTTTGTGTTCCGGATTACCGAATATACACGATAACGAGGACCCGAGGTGGATGGCAACGTTCAATACATTGTGTAGCCCAGGACTATTGATGTATTGAAATCGAGCTAGTTATTCAATCAAATGAAAAGCTATTATTAAGGACATATTCTATTCGTCTAGGACCAGCACACTAATTGCGTGACACACTATCAATCAGAAACTGAATAATTTCGTAGGATATTGTTAATCTCCTGCATTATACTTATACAGGATAACTTTTTAACCAGTGCGCAAACTGTAACCATGAACTCAGCATATCATTCTAGAGCCCCCAGCGCAGAAATTTTTCGTCAGTTATACAAATAAAAATCAGCTGTTTCATACATTATGAACGCATAGGTATTGCACTTTTCTATGAAACAGCTGATTTTATTTTGTGTAACCGACAAAAAAATTCTGCGCTAGGGGTCTAGAACAATGAACGATGAATTCATGGTTACAGTTTGTGCACTGGATAAAACTTACCCTATATATATATATGTTATAAAAATTTGTCTGCTCAAGAACGTAAATACCGCAATGAATGTTGTTGAACTGTCAAAATGAAAGCTGTTCCTACTTTTCGTCTCATAATCAGCTCAGTTCCTACTGTTGGGACACAGGCGTCGTCTCTGTGAGAGGAAGTGAGCCATAATTCACCACGCGGGCCAAGTACAACATATTTTATACTTATGAGTTTCCTCATTCCTCCGCATCACATGCCCATACCACGACAACCGATTTCCACACAACTTTTCAGCTACCTGTGCCACTTGCAGACGTCCTCATAAGTACTCATTTCTGATTCTATCCATTCGTGTAACGCACACATCCCTCTTAGCATTCTCATCTCAGCTGCATGCAATTGCCTTTCATTCATCCCTTTTGGTCAAGTTTTTGGATACGAGGAACTAATCTTTGAAGTTTATTTTCAGACAGGATCGCGTAAAGAAATGAAAACATTGTAAGTAATTAATAATCGTGTTTTCAGAGCCGAAGAAGCAATTTAATAACCGAATTGGTTTTGGAGAATCGGAGTTATCGGTATTTGGAACAATGTTTGAAAAGTTGGGCATTTGTAGGTACTTCGTTACTACTTCTGTATATACCTTCTCGTGGTCGCCCATGGACCAAAATTTGACCATAATTCATTGAAAACTGAATGTATTTGTAATGCATTGTTTTATAAAAATAATAATATTAGCTTTCTGAACTCCTTCTCCATATAAAACTTACTAAAAAACTTCTGAACTCCATATAAAACATATAAAACTGCCAAATATATTCCACCAATCGCGTAATTTTCGTAAAAAGGGGATAAAGTTTTTGTTTCACGTATTAATATATTCTTCATACTATAGTATATGGTGCAACAAGCACCTCGTTGATCCGATTAAACACTTTCTACAACGTGGGAAGAGTGTAAAACCTTAAAATTTTAAAACAACGAATATTAAAATTCGTTCGTATATGAAAGCCTTTTAAAAATGCAACTGTAGTTATCAGAATAATCACGTTTCAACTTTCAGCGTGCCATTTTTTCTTCAAATGTTAAAAAAAATATCGTCCCAAATGAGAGTATCACAAGAATTAGGTACATAGATACAGTGTATTTTAATTATTTTTGCTTAAGGTATACTCAAACTAAGCCAGGGCTTGTATTTTGGGAGTATGTCCTAAGGAGATCGTGTCAACATAGTCTATATTATATAACGATATAAACTATATTGACACGATCACAGCGGCTCGCCCGCGTTGAGATCGGATATTATCCCACGGAAACGTACTACCGGTATAAAAAGTATCCTATGTGCTAATCCAGATAATAAACTGTGTGCAAAAGTTCTTCCAAATCCGTTCAGCCGATTTTGCGTGATTGAGTAATAAACAACCAAACATAAAAACTTTCAAATAGTAGGATTAGTTTGTACGTATTTGTGCAGCAGGTGCGAGCGCGCGTTTATGGAAGTTTGCGTTATACAATATGATACGCCAGGATTTCATGTATCTGAGAGAATTGAGGGCCGATCGGTATTAATAATTCGTTAGCTGCGAATGTATACCCGAAGGTGCCACATGCCCATGGTAGGCTCCCCACAATATGGACCGATGGCCTGGTCAACGTCGCAGGAATCCGCTGGATGTGTGGAGCTCAGGACTGGTCGTTGTGGCAATGCCTGTTGCAATAAGATGCCCGGTTCTTACCTGCTGCTGGTTCTCGCGCTGGGTGACAAGGCGAGCCTCCACACAGTCGCGCGTCTCCAGGAAGGCGCGGCGCTGCGCCAACTCGCGCGGGTGGTGCGTCATGATGCCGGCCACGTTGCACGCAATCATCGTCGCCACCGAGGAGTAGATGAGCTGAGGACAATGCTACAAGTTAGCTGCTGTCTTTGAGGAGGAATTACAGTTATCAAAAACAAATGGGTGACCATCTTTACATACCAAGACCCCTCCGTGCCTCGGAAAGCACCATTGGTCCCGGCTGTCATTCGTAGATCTTTGACAGTCGTTACGGGTCATCAGAAGCTCGAAAATCTAACAACCAGTCTTACTAAGGGGAATCGTGGGTTGTGGAGGTCAGATAGGCAGTCACCCCATGTAAAATACTGGTAAACACTTGCATCCGGTTAGACTGGAAGCCGACCGTAATATAGTTTGGAAAAGGCTAGGACGATGTTGACTCCTATAACAAATGTGCCTCTACTGTAAGCCTCAAATAATGGACATTCTGATGTCCTAAAATACTAAATAGCCAAGTAGTGTGACCAACCGTAGTGGTTGTAGCAACGCTGTTGGTCACCGTTCTAACCTAACCTAACCCATTTGGTCGGGGTGCCCTAGCTTTTAGGTACTGGGATCAACTTTCAACAAAGGCCAGAAACTGTGGCTAAGAATCGAGCCGACTGTCGTGCAATTGAGGAGGCCTATGTCCAGTAGTGGATTGCTGTAGGCTGATGACGATGAAGAAAGGTATAAGGGAAGCCAAATGTTGAGTTGAGCTGCCTGACTGGACAGGTCTACTCAATCTGTGTGGTTCTTCCTTCAAAAGAACATTTCAGACCAATCTACATGGTCTTCACATGATCTGACCAAGATTGTGTCTGGTCTGACTGTGACCTCTGAGTTTGTTTTAGGCTTTTTTTCTCAGAGTAGTCAGATAAGAAAAGCCGACCTAGTCTAGTTTAAAAAATATGACTGACATGTAAAAAAAAGTTTTGTACAAACCTTCTTACATAAATAAAATCATTTCTCATTTGTCATGATACTCACGTGAGCCTCGTCGGCCTCGTCCAGCATGAGATGGGCGCCGATGTCGACGATGCCGAGTGCGAGGCCAGCCACGGTTGCCTCCAGCAGGCGCACCGGCAGCGTCGCGTATGTTGCGTAGGTGAACAGGGCACACGCGCCTGTGCTGATGCTCAGCGAACTGCATACAAAAACAAAATCATTGATTTAATCAAATTAGGCTTAGATTAAGCCATTTTTTGTCAAGTCACTTGAGACTACAGAACAGAGCAATGAGATTAGAAGGGCTATGTGGGCGGGGTAGGTGCACCGCACTTGAGATCAGGCGATAATAATTTATGTCAATCAAAATATGATTCACCTGTCAACAGCGTATGAAACTCCGTGAAAAAGATGTATTATGCCGTGTTGCGCCACTATAACATGTCGAAAAAGAAGCCAGGTGATGAAAAGAAATCCCTTCTTTGGCAACACTACACGTGTTGTCAAAGAAGGGATTTCTTTTCATCGGTAGGTCCAAAAACCTTGAAATTCAAGAGATATTTCTAATTTTTTCAATAGTAGGTATTATGTAGTTTGCGAATAAAAATGATAAAATTGCAAACAGATACACAATTATACATAGCTTGCAATAGATGAGTACTATCTCGTACCACGTAAGCGATCGCACGATGTATTGTGTCCACTGCAAGAGTCGCGTATACGAAATTCAAAATATATTATCCATGTGTATCTATAGTGTTGTACCAAGTTGTAAAAAATGTTGATATTAGTTAAGTATGCATATAAATTAATGATCAGTAATATTATGTACTAGCAGACCCGTGCCCACTTTCTTTGGGCGGTAAACATTTTTATATCACTCAATAGATTACGACACGGTCGCGGTTCCATACCTTTGTCGTATTATCTCTTTAACTATTCATCCAAATTATATGCAGTAAAAGGGAAAAGTCTTTTGTTTTAAACACTTGAGACGATAAATTTATTTATTATGATAAGAATTCATAATTGTTGATAATATAACCAATAAACATGACCTAACGATTCAAATTATTTTTTAATATGAAAAACGACTTTTTGTGACTTAAATAAAAAAGTTAGACATTATGCTGTCGGTGACTTTTTTGTAGACATTATTATATTCTACAACTTTTTTCTAAAACATAATCATATATCTCTCGTCGTTAAGGCAGTGTTCGTAAGAAACGTTTTCGATCGACCGTTTTTTCTCCGACTTACTTTGCAGATCCGGCTACCACGAAAAAGTCTTTTAATTTTTCGGGTTAATATATAGCCTATGACACTCACAAATAAAGTGGCTTTCTATTAGTAAAATAATTTTCTAAATCGGTTCTGTAGATCCAGAGATTACCTCCTGCAACCTCACAAACTCACCTCTTTATTATTTTAGTATAGTATAGAAGTATAGATAATGAAAATAACTTTTCTTAGTAGCACTAAATAAAGTTTACTGTGGGTTTTAATTTCGTTTCTGAGTGGGTTTTTTTGTGTAAAATGTGATTTTAGGTTGGGAATTTATTTAAAACGAAAACAAAAACATAATTATTACGTACTTCCTACATGACGTAAAATAGAAATGCAATTGGCAAAAAACTAAAGAAAATTTCAATTTCGCGGCTATATCGGATGTTCCCACATAATTTGATATTATTATTTATGTAAGTATAAATAAAACTTCCTCAAGAAAGTCTACACTATTCGTACCCCACTCCCCTCCTCAAAGAAAAATTGCAAAACTTAAACTAACTTTACAATTTTTTTATCGATATCGATAATCGAACTTTTGGTCGCCGTAACATGAATGAGAAAATGGGCATAGAGAAGCGGGGGGCAATTTGTAACAATTTTTATGTTTTTCGATGGGGAAGTCAAAATATTGAGAGTTTTTAAGATGAAGCACTTTTAAGTGAGAGGGCTATTCAGGTATCGATTAGAATGATAATTAGGCTTAAATAAAAAACAGAAAACTGTATAGATAACTTTTGTGAAAGGAGTAGCATGTACCCCGTCCTTGGGGAAAGTTGTAACTAGCGTGGGATGACTAGTAACAACATAATAAAATAACAACTCTGTATGGATTTTTGAGGAATGTGGGAAGACAACCGACTAGGTGGACAGACGATCTCATTAAAGTAGCCGGCAGAAACTGGATAGCCACGACACAAAACCGCCAAAAGTGGAGAGATTTGGAAGAGACCTACACTCAGCATTGGGTGGCCAAGGGTTGAAGAAGAGAGAGAAGAGAGATGGATTTTTGGCTTTTGTTGTAAATAAATACGAAAAATATTACTTATAAGGTATTATTAAAAACTAATGAGGTTAACAGTGTCTCTTTATCAACATTTAGAGATCTTTCTTGTTGTTTATATCTCAAGAAAGAGAAACTAGACTTTAGCAGCTGTTTAGATGTTCGATAACTTTTTATAAATAAGACCGTTAGTCTTATAAACAAAATAACAATACTTGTATCAACATTCAAAATAATTTCTCAATAGCATAACATAATTTTCGCTCGATTCTCCTTTTGCTTTTCTTTAACCCTGTCCCTTCTCTTTGTATTTCTCTTTATCTTCTTGCTTCTGCTTCTTTTTCATATTCATATTCTTTTTCATATGATTTCTGGAGTATCAGTCAATATAGTGGATTTCGCTTGCTCCCACCTCTTTTAGATTGTTTCGTAGGTAGTGGTCTGATTTTTGAAGGTGAAAAACCGATTGATTTACTTTGGATGCCGGTCGCTCCTGGAACTGGTTTACTAAATTTCACCTATCAGCTGGTTAATAACATCAGTGACGCTTATATTCAACTGCGGATCAGATTGTAACAATTCGGGTTTTCGAGATCAAATATTAAGTCTTCTTCACTTTGCCAAGTAGCTTTTTCTGCGACAGTTTCTGCAGCAGGGTTAGGACGATCAGGCACAAAGGTAGGAGGATCGGTAATAAAAAAATCTTTGTGTATATAATGACAAAGCACTCCCAAAAAATGTGAAGGGGTAAGTTGTAACAAGTTACAATGTGCCCAAAACTTCGTTACAACTAGCCCCATGACAAAATGTTGAATATTTTTATTTATTGAAAAAAAAGTATGTAATAATGTGAAATGAAAGTAGTTACATAAGGTAGCTTAATCTATTGACTATAAAAATGAATTGATTCTCATTTCAATAAGACATTGCAGTGATTTAGAATCAAACTTTACGAATTTAATGTTGTTATATTACGTGTTAAAAATGGTGCACCTACTTACAACCACTCACTGTGTTTGCCAGCGCTGCATTGGCTGTGCTTATATCGTAAGCCCCGTTATAAGGAGCCGATTAAATGTAAATTTAAAACAAAAGAATCGAAACCTGCTTAGTAATTAAGTTGTTAATACTTACCCCTGTTACTACTAGCCCCCCGCTACCCTACATTGTCTTGCGTTACTGTGGCCACTAATAACAAGCTCGCGATCTAAGTGCGTGTGGTCTATTTGTGTGCGTAATGCGTGTACGTATTGGTCTCTTGCTTGTAGCAGAGTTAAACATGCGGTGACACGCGTTCTAACACAAATCAGGAACTATTTACTTTCTAATCTCTTTCCTCTGTTCTGTGCTTGAGACAGTCCCAAACGCTCAGCCTCTCTCAACTCTAAGCCCCTTATTCTTCTTTTTTTATTTAGATTAGGTTTAAACCAACAAGCCAGATTTTGAATAAAGAACCCAATAGCTTTAGAAACACATTTCTTTGTAGAAATCGGCCAACCTTCAAATTGGTCAAATCACATCAAATCATTTATTTGTTTTACAAACATGGGTAATATAGTACATAGATGTTTTATTTTATGACTCCTCCATGTTCTACCGTTACATGGGCATGCAAAGTAGTCCAGTGCTAAGTTCTCATATTTTTACCCCCTACGAAAAAACGGGGGTGTTATAAGTTTATAGTCATATATAGTTTCGTGTGTATTTGTGTTTCTGTGTGTCTGTTGGTGGCATCATAGCTAGCATACGATAGGTGACTTAATCGGGAGTGTTCTTAGCTACGATTGATGGAAATCTCTTCAGACGTTTGAAGATTATCAAGATAAAGAAGATTATCATCTTTTCTAGTTGATGAAGGGATGTGATCCTCTTTCACAGGTCTGATTGACTCGAAATTTCATTACTCCAATGATATTGAACGACCTTGTATATTAGGAACTTTCCCTTTATCAAAATAAAGTTGAAAACGCCAACACTGGCTTTAGGGTAGAACTAGATCGCATTTTGTAATAAGTGTTTTTTTTACCTGGGATGAAGTAAGTGGTGCAACAATACAACCATACCTACTCCTTGTCCACAAATTGAGATAAGGGCGGGATGAAGATGAGGGTGTTAAACAAAATGTACTGTTAATAGTTGTGTCTTTACTTGATACGTCTAGACGCCAGATGGCGGTGGTCGCAGGGTGCCGTACGTGGCCGCCCGTCGCTAACGACTATTAACACTTATATTCTCGATGGAAACGTTTTAGCTGTGCTTGTGACATGCTCAATTTAACTTAATAGTTACTTATGTAAAAGCTTGTTGACCACCTGGAGTCAACAAAGCCGACATGAAGATAAATAAAGTCTCTCTAAAAAAATTGTATTGAAGGTAGGGTACAGTCGACAGAACGGGAACACCTTCCGGCTCTCGGGCGCGCCGCATTACCCCAAACGACCACTTTCCGGCGCTCGTAAACGTCCCTCCCCCACCTTTCCCCCAATACCCTTCATCCGCTGCCGTTAAAAATGAAACAATATCACCGTTAACGACAGGCAAATTTGCCCGAATATTGTCCGAGTAATACACTATCCGATAACACCTCGCCGTAAAAACGTTCACCACAATAAAGACGGCGATAAAACTGCGAACAGCTCGCTTTGATCTAAACTCGGTACAAACACGTCTCCCGCCACACTTGTAAACTTCGTTTGTAACGGATTTGCGAAGTTCCAGTAACATTTGGAACAGTTTTGAAAATCTGGAGTAAACAAATGGACCCTTGCTCTGCGGTTTGTTTGAGGCGGGCGTTGCGGGGTGGTGGGTGGAGTGGAAAGTTTTAATTTCAATTTGACACAATTTGCGTGGTGCCCGTCGCGGGTATCGCCCGGGCCCGGCTGCTGGTGCCGGAACCGGCGACATCCTGTTTGCTCTACAGTTGCGAGGTTGCGACTTGTGACTCCGCGTGCCTGTTTACGTCGAGCGTCGCATTGTGGAGCTCGGTTTGAGTGTGGAGAGCAAACGTCGGGAGGGTAAATTGTAATGAACCCGCAGTAAACATTTACACTCTGGTTTATCTCGCCATTTCCGAGGACTTAACATTTAATGTAGGACTCTACAATGTGCTCTTATAATTATAGGTATTCTATTTCAGGGGACTTTGTTGCGCTACTTCTTTTTCCCAGTTAAAGCGCGAGGAAGTGGTGACAAACTGGCGTTTTTAATTTTGACGTTCAAAAAGTACTGACTAGCCTAATTTGAATAGATGACTTTTGATTGAGGCTGAGAGTCAGAACTTTTTAATAACTTAAGACTGTCCCCCAAAACCCCCACCGTAGACCATTTCCTAGTAAGTACTATAGCTGATAAAAAGTATTAAAAGGCAGACTTACCGCAACACGGAAGTGCCAGCCAGGGCCAGTTCGATGAGCAGGAAGGTGACCAGCACCACGTATGAGATGGTCAGTAAGTAGATTTCGTTCATGGCAGGGCGGCTCAGGCACGCCAGAAGGCCTGCAACAAACAGATTATCAGCCATCTTGATTCACACCATCATCCTGCTAATCCTACTTCATCATCATCTCAGCTTCCAGTCAAAGCGAATGCAGCTGAATAACTGTATTTCACATGTAGGGACTGCTTATGTAACCTCCACAACCCAGTTACTGGGCAATACGATACCCCTTGGTAAGACTGGTTGTGACTTTCGAGCTTTTGACGACCTGTAACGACTGTCAAAGATCCACGAATGACAGCCGTGACCAACGTCTTCACGTGCTTTCCGAGGACCGGAGAGGTCATGATATTAAATCAATAATAATCAAACTACTAATCCTACTTATAAATGTGAAAGTTTGTATGTTTAGATGTTTGTTCATCATTCACGCAAAAAGGGATAAACAGATAGTTTATAACCTGGATTAACACGTATGTTACTTTTATCCTGGTAGTAAATTCCCGTGGGATTATTTTTGACCTTCTACGCAGGCGAAGCTAATTATAAATAAAAGCTAATCTATATTATATGTATATAAAAGCGAAAGGTCCCACATTCCTACATATATTCACTCACTGATTAAATACAAAATTTCAAAAACTACGAAGATACAATTAGGCACAGACGTAGATCACGAGTAGGCGACGCTGGCTAAGAAAGGATTTTAAGAAACTCTCCCCGTAAAGGGATGAAATGGGGGTTGGAAGTTTGTAAATTTTTTTTGGGCCTAGGGAGGGTAATTACACGCAGACGGAGTTGCGGCCGAAGCGCTAGTTATAAATAAAAGAAAGTGGAGATAAATAAATCCACAAATATCTTCACAGAATCAGCTATTACAGCTAAGAGATCTAGGAGTGATTATTACGTATCACAATTTATTAACCTATAGCCTATGTAATACACCGTGGGATTTTAATCGTCTTACAAAGCCAGCCCACTTCATGTATCCAAAAACTACTAATAATTTATTAAAAACAAGACTTTTCCAAAAAACAACCGACTTCCGAAAAAACACTACAAAGTGAAAAATAACTGTAATTTCGGAAGTCGGTGTTTGGATATGTAAGTATTTAAATTTTTCTTCACCGCCTTCCGAAATTAAAGTTATTTTTGACTTTGTAGTGTTTTTTCGGAAGTTGGTTGTTTTTTTCCCCACACTAATTCGAAATTTGATCATCCTTGGGGTATTCTAAAAGTCAATCAAATCAAAACAATGCATATTTACACGATAGCAATTGCGGTTGATGTGCTGTCATTTTTTGAAGAGTTCCGTTGTCTGTCTCCGGAAATTTAAATGGGACCATTTCGGAATAAACCCCTGAGGAGTTATGCCCGAACATACATAATTTTTTTTTAAGGAAATGTTTTTATTCAGGCCGCAAACTGTAACCATGAATTCAGCATATCATTCTAGAACCCACAGTGCAGTTTTGTTTGTTTGTATAGCTTTTTGTAGCCTTTAACATCTGGAAAAACATTTAGTATTTCTAGCACTTACTCCACCTTTGTATATGTATTAATTTGGATAGATAAACATTTATTTATTTATGGACTGTTTTTAACAAAAATGTACTAAGTACTGATGAGATTTAATGTTATCGACATATTCCATTAAGAATATTGTTTAATATTGTACTACATTACATAAATTTGTTGCCTTGATATTCTTATAGATTTGATATTCCTATACATTTGACACTCCTATACATTTGATATTCCTATACATTTGATATTCCTATAGACTTGATATTCCTAAACCTTTGATATTCATGTACATATCCATAAATTCGCGATGCAGTGATGAAAAATAATAATGAAGTAAATACTGCCTGCTAGGTATATTTTAAAACATTACCTATTAAAATCAATAGGCCAGAGCTGCATATGAATCAATCTAGTCAGCCAATTCCCTGAGGCCTAGTTTAGTATAAAAACCAGTATAAAGTGAAAAATTACTGTAATTTTGGAAGTCGGTGTCTTTTCTAACTTTACTGACTTTCGAAAGTAAGGTCATTTTTCACTTTGTAGTATATTTTTTTGGAAGACGGTGTTCTTTTGAATAAAATTCTATTTTTCACTTTTTTAGTTGGGCTAGCCTTCCATCTCTTCCTGTGGGTGTCGCAGGAGGCAACTAAGGAACTTACTAGCGAATTGGCAGCAGCGTTCTCTACGCATTTTACCACCATACTGCGATCACCAACCCGCCTGCAAAGCGTGGCGATTATGGAAAGCCCCCCTCAAATTGGGGGAGGCCTATTTCCAGCAGTGGACGTCTTTAGGCTGAAATGATGATGATGATGATGAGCCTACCTCATATAAATTCGTATGCAGTAGTGCATGAAAAGGAGCTAATTTTGTGAGGGATAGGTGCGTGAGGTAAGTTTATATAACACTAAGTGGAAACAATACGTATTATTGAAGCTATAAACGAAATGAGAACCTCTTCCTTCGTATGAAGTCGATGTTAGTAGTCGATAGAAGAAGATGTTTATACTCACAGGCGTACACTAGAGCAGCAACTCCGAAGATGATGATGTTGACGATGTGCGCAACGCGTTCTTTCTCGTAGAACACTTGCTGTAGCTGCGCCGCGTTGATCGCATCCAGCTCCTCGTGGTAGCGGGTGGTCGTCACGTTCACGTATCGGTTGGGGTCATGGTATCGGCTGTGGACAGACAACAAATCAGCACGAGATCGGTGCAAAGTCCTCCGAACTTCGTCATCAATATCGTCAGTATTACGGGTGTAAAAAGACGCTTATCGCTTCGAAGCCGATAATTACTTGTGCTTCCCGTTTTTGTGACAATTTCCTTGTACTGGAATATTCCAGTACAAGGAAATTGTCACAAAAACGCTCCCTATAAATAAAAAAAAATAATAAAAATATCTCCCTAGTATATACTAGGGAGATATTAAAGTAAGAACTTTGTCATCAATTGTGGTTTCTTGTTTTTTATTTATTTCCAATTGTCAAAAGGATTATCTCTTCTTGTAATTTTTTTTAGCCATATCGTCTATGTGGCTGATGTCACCTGCCCAGGCCCATTTGAGCCTGGCAGCTTTCTTGCCTACGTATATCATAGCCGTTTTAAAACACAGCGTGGTGTTTAAAATTTTGTCCTGTGTTTGAACCCAGAACGCTGCATCCCATCGCTCTTTGCCAACAAATATTAAAACAAACATTGATGACCAGTTGTATGAATTTAGAAAAAGATAGGTTGTAACCACATGGTCAACGCAGAAATACATAGACTCACGCCTTCAGGCAGAAACTACATACCAATATAGATATGTAGCTGGAGCTATTGGAATACTGAAATACATACATACATACATGCATAAATGAATACTGGAATAGGTACAGCTGTAACTTTGAATTAAAGCGTCGGCGTCGCTGCAATGAAATGCAACACCCAAAGCCAGTTAATGTACACAGCCAATAACTTAGCTGCATATAATTTTACTTTACCCATATCTATGAGTAAGACCCGTCGTTCACGAGGCAACTCAAATTACTAATGACTAGCAAAATGTCACAGCAGTGGTATGTCAATGGTAGCCCTAGTGAGTTTTTATTTTAAGGTAGTTGGCTCTTGACCACTACCACGTCTGATGGAAAGCGATGGATGAGGTATATGATGGAACGAGCGTGCCCAGAACGTACCTTAAGGTGATTAAATAAAGCCCAGGAGGTGGTTAAATAAGCAAGGGAACACAGACCAGACAGAGTTTTACAATTTGGCTGTACGCTTAATAAATGTGGAGGAGAAGCGCTGAGTACGACTGGTCGGTATATCACCCAAGTGGACCCTGTAGTACTTCTGGTAGTCCGGTAGTGAAAGGGCGATGGTGGGAGCAGGTAGTGGAGCTCTTGCACACACTCTCCGAAGTACAGTTTATAGAAAACCGACAGACAAGCAAGATTACGCCGATGAGCCGTGGCTAAGTCTCATAGCCTATAAGCCTTTTTGCTCTACTTTCCACCGAGTCAAGTGTAGCAAGCTGGTATATTAAGGAGCCATCTCATACTACAAAAAATTACCAGTGCAGTGACAATCCTGCTTCTCTGGTATTGAGTTTGGAACACGTTATTATACTTTAAGTAGCCTCGTGGATGATGAACCTAATGATACAAGGAGGTTAGCCAGTTAGACGGAAGCTTTCTAACGATGCAGAATTGCATATGTAAGCGGGCATGCCTTTTATGCCTGGAGGCTTTTATTTAGATTGGAAGTTCTGTTTACGTTTTATTTTATTTTTTTATTATTTTTAGTTTTCAATTTTTGATGGTATATTGGCGTGTGCTAGCTGACATTGGCAAATTTAATGTTTTTTTTTTGTGTTTCTTAATATTAATTACCTATTATTGTATAGAATCAAGTTCTTCTAACTTAACAGACAGCTGTGCTGCTGGGGAGTTTGTTGCGCTACTTCTTCTTCCCAGCTAAAGCACTAGGAAGTGGTGAAGGGCGGGCGTTTTGGGGGGACTATCTTATGTAATTTTATTTTGACGTTCAAAAAGAGCCGACTCTCAGCCTACTTAGTTTGTATAAATGACTTTTGATTTTGATTTTTGATGCTGATGCTGATACTTGCGTTCTGTGTTTAGTGAGAATGAGTGTCCATCCTGGGACCCAATCAGTTAAGGATGAATGTCTTGTGCTTTGATCAACTTAAACAGTTCAATCTAGATTATACTTGGTGAGTCTTGATTATTCAAATAATTTGTGACTATAAGGCACCTGGCTGACTGCCGGCGATCAAGGAGAAGCGAGTTGGTAATTAAAAACGAGTTGGTGAGCAGTGAGTGCGCGACGGTAACGACCGATTACCTGCTGGTGAGCGTAGATACCAAAGGTTAGTCCCTCAGCGAGCGTCTTGCTCGCTAAGCGAGCGTCGCTGAGCAAGTACTATCTTTGATAGCTCTTGTCCGTGCGATAAACACGTGCTCGCTGTCGACGTGAACAGTCAGCGGTGAACTATTAATACAGGGTGTTAGTGTAGTGTTACTATCAATCCAATAAACCTGATTTGTTTTAGTACCTCATACGCTATGTATCGGTACCGTGACAAAATGCACGTAGCGAGTCTTCGGCCGCTAGGCAGAAAGTGAACAGCTGATTTCGTGCGTCGTTCGTTAGAGTATTTCAAAATCCATGACTAGTTTTATAATTTTAGCTGTTTTATTTACATAAATGTAGAGCTAAGTACCAAGAATGTAATTTTGGATTGAATTAAAGAAAAGTAACTGAATTAACTATAATTACAAAAAAAACCTGTGTTTTCCGGTGGAATATGATTCAAAATAAGGAGTTGAATACACCCGGTCAGTTTACGAAGAGCTGTCCCTTACACCGTGTATGCAGGGCTAAATTAAATTAGCTGGAAATACTTTACCCACGTGTTGGGTATCGATATCGAAAACTAATGGAACAAAATGAAAACTTTTTTTTAAATCTTAAATTTTTTACGTATTGCCAAAAACTATAACATAAAAGTCGTTTGGTTGCCTTAATGTAGGTACTTGTCACGGGGTCATTCAAAGTTTTAAACAAAGTTATTTTTTTTTATTTTATTGTTTTTTGATTCCTTCGTATTCGATACCCAACAAGATGGTAAAGTAATGCCAGCTAATTTAATTTTACTCTAATTGTATCTTTTGGACTTAAACGGGACCTAAAATCTCTTCTACATATTTTGAGCGAGAAAACCGTTAAACTCTTCGTCGGTGCAACAGGACAGGTGCCTTAAACAGTTACTGCCTAAGTACATGGGAATAAGGCGTGAGATTATGTATGTGTGGAGTTCACATGGGACATACATTGAGACAAGCAACTAGCTTCTTATGTTTACGTGATAGTGACAAATATGGTAGTTGAATAAATTAAAAGGCGTTGAAATAAATAAACTCACTCCCACAACCAAACAGAACCTATGAACGTGCGTAGTGACATAGAAAGTATATTATAAAAACAATAGCCGACGAATTCAACGTACTTAAAGTTGTCTAGTTGGGTGTTGTTGATCGAGTGCCTGCCGAGCCACTCCTGCGCAATCAGCAGCGTGCGCAGCTGGACGGCCATCATGAGGACGGCCACTGTCAGCAGGAGGCCCAGCAGGTGCG
Source organism: Antitype chi (assembly GCA_947359405.1). Classification (NCBI taxonomy): domain Eukaryota; kingdom Metazoa; phylum Arthropoda; class Insecta; order Lepidoptera; family Noctuidae; genus Antitype; species Antitype chi. The sequence goes on from OX375807.1 coordinate 784,555, forward strand.
TCATGTTCGTCTGGTTCATACGTAGGAAATAACGCTGGTACAGCATTTCCACCTGGGGACAAGCAGAAAAGTTCGTTTGAGCTTGAGCTTTGATTGAAGGACCGACATATTCGCTCTTTTAGGCGGGTGTCACATCTCCGCGAAACAAAAGTAGCGAAACCGCAGTAGTTCCGCTATGACTTGTCCCTTGTACAACAAGCGAAACGGAAGCAAAACTATTAGAATAAAATAGCATAATATATTTTTTAATAAAACATAAACAAAAAGAGTACATTTAGCCAACAATATTTTACTAAATGCAGGTAAGATAGAAATAGGCCTGATATTGCCAACGTTATTAATGGTATGACTTTACTACTCTTCATGAGGTCAAGAAAATACCCTAAATCGACACATTTATTAAAAGTAACTGCTAGACAGGGGGCTACGATGTCGATTATATTACTTAAAAGCTTAATGGAGATGCCCCAGTAATCTCCATTATTTTTAGACTTATGTGTGTTAAAAATGTTAACTACATCAAGAGGCGTTACATGTCCGAAACTAAATAAGCGACTACATTGGGCACACTACTGTGCAAAAGCTTTTTTTCATTCGCTTCCTCCATATCTAGCTACAAGTTTTGCAAGGAGGTAATGTAGCGTATGTTATTACGCAAGCCAAGAAGGGCGGATACACCCAAGTAGTAATACCTCCCCGCTGATTATATTAATTACCACCCGTTTCATCAACAAGCTACTTCTCAAATTGTCTGCAACGCCGTTTTGGAAGGGCTGATTTTTCATGTATGGTTTTTTTTTAAGTCGTTTTATTTTATTTTATGTATATTTGTTTAAATATTTTCGATGATAATATATATTTTCGTAAATGTATTTCTATTACGCGTTTCGTGCCGAAACGGGGGCCTACGAAAGTATTCAGGAGGGTGCCACTTGAGATTTCAGATCTCCGAATGACAAATCTTATTTGGAAAATATAGACTGCAGCAGAACAAAGAAACCACTTAAATGTATGAAAGTAGACTTAAAACGTATTCACCGTCACAAAGAAACGCCAGATGAAATCTTCTATGCCATAAGTTGCACAAGTCTTACGTGGAGGTCAGATAGGTAGTCATTGCATGTATAATACTGGTTTTTAATTGCATCCGGTTAGACTGGAAGCCTACCTCAACATAGTTGGGAAAAAGCTGGGCAGATGATGATGATGTTAAAGAAACTGAATAAATTCCACTTTATTCAGTTACCTGCACCCTAATTGCGTATCACGCGATTAATCATAACCCGCTTCATTTTGACAGTTCAACAATATTCATTGCGTTATTTACTTTGTTGAGACAGACACATTTTTCGAACATATGAAGCAATGGTTTAGCCATCTGATTCAAAACGAAACAGTTTATGATTAATCGTGAGTTACGCAATTAGGGTGCTGGAGTCTCCGTTATTCAATTTCATGCGAGTAATTGAACTAACTTTCAGAGTTGTCGTTCACAGTTTGTAAAACACAATCCTCGCTACGGAATAACGCGAAGAAATAAACTAAAGTATTCCAAACTCCGGTTTAGATTGTAGTAAATTACCTCTAAAGGAGAGAGGTTCACAACTAAATGCTTCCTGTAGCTGAGTTCTATGACAAAATTTCTGAAAAGCAGTTGCGGTGACAGCCGGGACAAAACATTTGTAAGTAATTCATTTAAGTTTTTGTTGGTAAAGAGTTTGCCATATTTACTATGATGGGTAAATATAATATATATTTTAATGGTAATAACTAGAAGTCCATAAGGTGGCCAGACTTGGCGTAGTCAAACAACTCATGTGAAGAGTCATGGGCGTAGCTAGGGGGGGGGCAAGAAACAAGAAACTTCTTAGCCCACCCAAGAAAATATTTTTTTCTTGGGTGGGCTAAGCTCTAAGATCCTATTTAGCAGATGATGGAGGAGAGGCGCGAGAAGAACCTGTTGTCTTCAGACGATGCGTTCAAGTACCGGCAACTCAACCGACGGATTTATAAGTCCTCGAAAAGCGAACTTGACCGCTTTAACACAGGACTTATTAAGGACGCCATAGGCTCCAAGGTCTTTGCTAGAGATCTGTCTATTGGACAGAGCCAGGTTACGAAACTGAAGACCGATGATGGCAGGATCATAGCCGTCAAACCTGAGCCGTTGAGAGCGATCGAGAAGTTCTATCGAGAGTTATACAACATTTACACATCAATTACTAAGTGACCCTGTTACAAATCTGGCAAAATACCCAAGAGCTAGATTGTCCCGATACTATACTGAAGACATCTCGCATGTAAGCTTGTATGAGATTATAATCGCTCTGAAGCAGCTCAAAAACAACAAGGTGCCGCCGGGTGACGACGGAATTACGGCCAAACTCCTATATAGGCCAGTAGTACCCCTTCTAAAGGCCTTCTAGAAGCTGTTTGATTTCGTCATACTCGAGATCAACACGCCACAGGCATAGAACAAAAGTTTGGTTATACTTTTCTTTAAAAAGGGTGACACTGACCTTCTTAAGAATTATAGGTATATTCTTCACTTCTGAGCCATGTCTACAAACTGTTTTCAATAGTCATCACGAACCGTCTCACGCGCATATTTGACGACTTCCAGCCTCCTGAACAAGCTGGCTCCATAAAGGCTTTAGCACCGTAGACCACATACATATGCTGCGGCAGATTCTACAGAACACCAAAGAGTATAACCTGCCTCTCTGCTTAGCGTTTGTGGACTACGAAAAAGCCTTCGATTACAAGGAAACATGGGCTGTTCTACGGTGCCAGATCGACTATCGGTACATCGAGGTGCTAAATTGTACGAAAAATATACATGTCAGTCTGACTCTAGGACCGGACCTCGATACCTTGCCTCCTGCAGCGAGGCGTTTTCTCTCCGAAACTGTTCACCGCTGCACTGGAGGATGTAGTCAAAGTTTTAGACTGAAAAGGGGTTGGCATCAATATTAATGGCGAGTACATCACTTAACTTTGGTCTGCCGATGAGAAAGTTGCCATGTCGGAGATTATTGATCGAGGACCTCAGTACGATTATCGATGACCTTAGTAGAGCTTTCGAAAGAGTACGTCTTTAAAATGCACATGGGCAACACAAAGGTTATGTCAAATATCCATGTAACACAACACCTACTCTCATGAAGATCAGAGACGCTATACTTGAAGTTGTGGACGTGTATGTTTACCTAGTAAAAACTGTCCAGTTAGGGAGGCGCAACTTTGTACATTTTCCCAAGAGATAATATATTGTAATAAATAAGGGTTGTAGACTTAGGCCTTGATGGCCGCAAAGCTGTCAAACTGTACATTTTGACTAAGATGTAAAGTTTGTAAAGTAAGGGCTTCGATCTATATTATATCGGATAACTTTTTAATGAAAGCGTTAATTAAGTGTTGGCTAGTTGTTACTATACATGAAATATTTTTGGGCGGAGTATTTATTTTGGGCGTTATTATATTTCATTAAATGACTGTGGTTGTTCGGCTGGACGGTTTTTCCCCTAGACATCTGAAGAGTCTGTAAGATAATTGAAGCTGGTGCTATGTTTGTCAGTTGTCATTACAATCATTTGCTTTTTGACGTGAAAACGTCTTTTCACTCATTTCTGACCGATAAAAACATGTAGGACTTCAAAAGCTAATAACTACGACAGTGTTAGAACTAGACTGATGGTTGAGCATTCAAAAGATAGATCATGTTTATAAAACTTTTTTAACAGAATATATTTTGCCTATGAAATCACACTGCGTTTGCATGCGCATCCGCGTGACCCTCTATTTTTGACTATGACTCGAAATTCCAATTCGTATAGCGCAAAAACGTGTTTAGTCAGAACACTGATTCTGGTGTCGTTTTCAAGAATAGACAAAGCACTGCTAGGACATAGAGAAAGTTAACAATAATATTGTCCGTAATAGGGTTTAAATTAATATGAAGTTGACAATAGCAAAATAACTCCATATATCGTGCCATTTTGGCCGTAAATATGCTCAGAAATTTAAAAAAAAATTAAATCCAAGAAAGCATAGTGAATGCAATGAGCCTAAAAAATCTAGTGCCGAGCAAATACCTACGGAAGTGGCTGAAACCGTGAGAAAATCTGTTGCAAATAGCAAAATAGTTTAAGATGTCGTCTGATGTTGGCTGTAAATTTGCTCAGAACTGCAAAACATAAAAAACTGTGAAAGTTTACTTCATAAAGAATGTAATGAGTATACTAAATCTAGTATCGGGAAAATAAAATGGCTACAGCAGCATCGGGAACAATAGGAAAATTTGTTACAAAACCATAATTATAAACGTATTACGCCTCATGTCGGACGAAATATTTTCGTAATTGTTAAATAAAAAAACAATCGAAGAAAGTTAAGGTCATAAAAAACACGAATACATTAAAAAGTCCCGTTATGAACGATTAGGGTGTTTCAATGGCAGTAGATGGAATAAGGGGACCCCTCTATACATATATGTATATAAGTGAGGTTAGATGGGAACTGTAACATCCGGGCTCGTTCTATGAAAGCGTAGCAAGCATATCACGGCAGTTACTTGTGAAAGGTTTGCACAGCCAGGGTGATTCCTGGCTGTGCAAGCCAAGGCCAGAGCTGATGCCAAGCTATACAGCTCACTACCAGTCCTCGGTAAGGCAGGTGAAGCTTGAACTGTGAAAACTTCTTACAAGCTGAGCAAGTTCAGTACGCTTACCCAATATAGAAGAGCGAGCGAAGCGAGCGCTCACACGAGATAGAGAGTGACACGAACGAGGAGGGCGTGCTTAGTGACAAGATGAGCAGCACTTAATACTAGTGTGCATGGCGAGCCCATCCTCTACAAAAGTGAGCTGCGCGCGCTTATACCTGACAAGAGCGAGCGAAGTGAGTTCTCTCACAAAAAACGGAAATGAAACGTGTACAGTTTACTGCCAAAGCGACCGAAATCAGTCTATGTCGCCAGGACTGAGCCTCCTCACAAGACCGGTGCGTTAAGCAGACCCATTACCAAAACGAGCGAGCGAAGCGATCCCTCGCAAGACTAGCACTTGAAGGTAGTCTATTACCAAAACTAGCGAGCGTAGCAAGCTTAAACTCCTCACGGGTGGATGGAGCACGCTTTCACATCCGTAGAGCGTGCAAAGAGAGCCTCTTTTAGAGGAAAACCGAGTTTAGCGAGCTTACTTTAACTACGAGCAAACGAAGCGTGCACACTTTAGATAAAAGTGAACGCCACCTACTGCAATTCGCTCACTTGTAGCGAAGGTAGGCTTAATCTGTACGTGCACGCTGGTCTAGAGACAAGTTTTTCTCTTCTTGTAGTTGTGGAGGAGACCCGCTCTGCTCGCTTTTCTGGTTTGAAATCTGAGTCGTGGAGTAGGTGTGCTCGCTCTCCTAACTCGATTTTAGAATATGCTTGTGTGTTACACTTGCTTGTCTTGTACGGGGCTCACTTCGCACGCACATTGCTTGAATAAGTGCTTTGCTCAGTCGTGTCATCTATGGGCTCGCTTCGCTCGCTCGTCACGAAACTGCGCTCACCACACTAGGCTGAGTTAGGGAATCCCATCGTTGAGTAGATTAGTTTAATGTAAATGTAACCTTTCATTTATAGTTGTTATAGTGCAAGCGTGGCGTGATTTTACAAAACTGTCTATGGATTATTGTGGGAACTTCCGTCACTAGGTTAGGTTGGGTTACCGTTATGTCCAAACGTTTTCGCGAATAGAAATGGCGCAGACTTGGATTGCGCCTGCTTATTTTTTGTATAAGTAAGTTTTATTCATGCCATCGATCATCGATCGATCAGGCAGTTTAAGTCATTTATGTGGCCTACCTAAATGTCCTTTCTTTAGTATTGTTCGTCGATTCTTTTTGCTCCTTATGTTCTTAGTTGAGCTGCAGGATTAATGACAAATGCGTGCACTGATCGGAAAGGTCCGCTCAACCTGTGTGGTCTTTTCCTGAAATAACATTTCAGACACGAATCTGCATGTTCTTCACATGAACTGACCATGATTTTCTGGACCTTAAAAGAGACTACTAACAAAAATGTACATGTATCATTTAATAATTAGAATATAACCTAGATATAGCGGAAAAAAAAACCGATTTAATACGTCCAACGAAACATTACAGAGGAAATCCCGACCCGCCATTTAACACAGTATCAAATCCACCCTACCGATAAATCTACCATCTTTATACAAAAAAAAAAAACTGAAGAGGTTATAAAAATGAGGCCATAATGGCAGACAAGCGACAGTATCCTATAAACGAGGAGCGGGGGCCGACAATGGCTCACAATGGACCCTGAGAGGCTTCAAGTTAGGCACAAATAATACCGAGATGCTTAGCCGACCCTCATTCGCCTATTGCCATTTCTAGAACATTTTTCAGATAAATAATTGGAGTCTTGATGCTTTGATGGCTATTCCTGTCTGGCCTCACTCCTTTGGGACGAGTCGGATATGCTGCGCACAGGCGAACTTTGTGTTTGTTTGGATTAGTTTTAGATTTCCAATGATGAGTGAAGAATGTCACGTTTATTGGCGTGTGCTAGCTGACCTAATATAGCAAATAATTAAATTATTTTTTTTGTGTTTCGTAACGTTAATTACTTACAATAGTATAGAATCAAGTTCTTCTAACTGAACAGTCATCTGTGCTTCTGGACAGTTGGTAGTGCCACTTCTTCTTCCCAATTAATTAAAGCACTAAGAAGTTGTTAAGGTTGGGCGTTTTAGGGGACTGTCTTATGTAATTTTGACATTCAAAAAGTGATATGTGTCAGCCTAGTCTTAAAAGTCATTTATTAAAATAACTGTTTTTTTTTTATTGACAGTCATAATGTAAACAAGGTAGTCGGCGGGTCATATCAGCCACATGCAGAATAACCGCTGGGTAAACGTTTCTACACAATGGGTGTCCAAAGCTGGACGGCGCCGCCGTGGTCGACCCATCCAGATAGCGGTGACGAGATGATGCAACTTTCATATTTTTCTTTTTCACAATATGGCGTCTAGTTGTCGCCATATTTAATTTTTATTACTGTCATATCTTAAGTGACACTCGCAAGATTAAGACAAATCGATTGACGCCAGAATCATCAAAATCTGCCAACGCGTTTGGTCTCTAGAGCGCCACAAAGGATTGTACAGAGGCCAGCACATCAAGCTACCCCAATCTGTTAAATTTATTGGATAGATTTTCAACTTTAATACAATAGCATAAAGTTCATGTTCAATTGAGAAAATTTGACAGTTTGGGATAGCTTGATGTGCTGGCGTCTGTACATACATACATTAAAATGATTTGCGAGCTGACACACGTGGTCTCTTTGTGCATGCAAGCAAGCATTGAAAAAACAAAATGCAAATACTTAATGTTTTAACACAACAAACGGAATGACGTTACTCGTCGAGGGGATTCTTTCAGATATATCCAAGTTATAAATGAACTTGTCTTAATCTTTGTACACATTTTTAATAATTTGTGAAGGTTTTACCTTTTCACAGACATAATAACTAGGTAACATGCCACCCCTTTGCAAGGCTGGTTGTCGGCCTATTGGGCTTCTGACTATCCGCAACGACTGTTAAAGATCTCGAATGACAGCCAGGATCTGATTGCCGAGGCATAGATATGAAACAGTCGCGTCTAGCGTAGCTTAATCTTCTATCAACCCGTGCGGCTGTTATTAATAAGCCACGAGTCCCCCATCACTTGTAGATCTAAAAATAATATTTCAAATCCTCATTATAAACAGATTCTAGATTAATATCGTACTTAATAGGGATAAGCATAGTTCTGTTGCTAACAGTGAGGAAAGGAGCTAAATCTCCTCGACGGACTCTACTTAAGTCCCCACGTTCAGCGGCGCCTCGAGCTTAGTGGAAGGAAGGACATTGTTAGCAATCCGCAACTTTACATATTTAATAATATCGCCAGACAACGCAGCAATGCTGCCAGCCTGTTGAGTAATTTTCCTGTTGACATCGGTGCGGACGAATGCCCTAGGATTATTTCCTTCTTGTTTATTATACTTACACGTATCACAAATTATTATGGTTCACTTTGAAACTCAAACTCAAAGCATTTAATTCAAATAAACCAATTACAGGCCCTTTTGAATTGTTAAGGGATCGGTCAGTCAGAAAGATGAAGCTAGTTGCCCATTCCAAAGCGTAGTAGGTACCTATGGAGAAGAACGTGCAAGAAACTTCACGGACACTCTTTTCAATCAAATATTGGTTACATCTTTCATGTCGAAATTGTATATGTGAGAACGACATAAAAAGACGTAGTCCCTACTCCAGTCCCTACTGGTGGCGCCCGTTCACGAACATGATGTAGATCAGCAGCATACAGCTCAACCATTTCGAAGAGAATCTTGAGACATTTGAGTGAGCAAGACAGACTCTGAGATAGGTAAGAAAAAGAAAGGTTGAATGCCTACCGCGACAAACGTCAAACATTCCCCATTGACAATTAAAAACAAGGCAAATCAACGAATAACCGAAGAACTTTAGTTTAATCTTCCCAACTTAAGATGGTTCACCGAGCAAAGTAACCTTGAGCATTCGCTCCCTCTTTGCCGCACCGCACATCTACAATACTTCGTAAACTTTACTGGCGCCATCTGGCGAACAACTTATGAATGCACGTAAAAATCACATACTTCACAGAATCTTAGAATTCACAGAAAAGGCAGTCAATAAAATGAAATAAAATAACTTTTTTAAGAAAGAAACGTTTGTTAATTCGGATAAAAACATTTTGGTCTTGAATTCGGTGAATCTTTATTATTACAAAATAATTATAATTATTTAATTATTAATTGGTCCAACTTTTCGCCATTTCGAAATCACCACGTAACGTCGACGTGACGTCAGCACCAACTGGTCGGGACCGCAAGGACCGTTGCCTGCCAGGGGTGTGGGTTGTTCGAAAGAGATACCGCGGCCCCTGGCACACAGGCAACTGAGGGAACACGGGTGGGTTTTAGTCAGTAAAAGTCTGACACGCCCTCCTGCTCCACCCAGAGCGGGAGAAGTTATTTGATGATTTCCCACCCAAAAAAAAAAAACCATTGTGGAATCAAGATTATTTGGGGGAGGATTTTAATGTATTTTGTTTTAGTTGATATTTCATTTAAATAACGAGTAGATAGCTCCAAAAACTGTTTTAGTAGGCAAAGCGCCTTAATAACACCATTGCAGTTAACGTTACTGTAACTAGACACGATATGTTACCACCTACTCCGCTAGCCCACAGAGTTACCCCCGGCGGGGAACCTGCCAACTAGTTATGACATGTCTTGTTATAGTTATTAACAGGTTTCGTGTAACCCTCGGAGTTGGACAGGTTTTGTGTCGTTTATATTAATGTGTGTAATTACTATGGTATTAAAGAACAAGTATTGTGAGTAGAGAATCTGTTTAACTTTTTAGCGTCATTAGATGTACTAATGATTCACGGCACGATTTTTATGGCATACTTTTCACTACTTAACACTAAATACTTGTGTGTTTATGTAGCGCTAAATGTATTTAGTACCCGACTACGGCGAAGTAAAAAGGAGGTTGTGTCTTAGACCGGTATGTATGTATTTATGTGGGTGTGAATGTATGTATGTTCAACTGTTTTCTCATACCTTTATAATTAACAAAATAAGTATCGTTGGAAGCGTCTTGGCCATCCGCTGGTTATAGGCAATGTGACGTCGCATTTAATTGAATATGGCGCCCTCTAGAGGACATAAAATGACGAACTTCTTTTTTTCATTCGTTTCGTGTTGGTATCAAATGAATGGGCTCGATTAACACTTTTAAAATATATATATACATATATACCGGATGATTTTTTTTACCGTCTGGAAAAAAATAGGGGTTAATAGGTGAACGGAGTAGAAGCCTATGGCATGGAAATTTAACATTTTTTTTTTTAATTCTAAAATGAAATTAACCTATCAATAAATGCTATTACTTATTTGAAGTAAACTTTTCATATAAAAATTAAAAAACAATAAAAAATTATAAAAATACAAAAAATCGACAAATAATATCAAAATCCAACTTATGGGCACCCTAATCAACGCGCAGAAATTATGAATGAATTCGTAGCGAAATTCAATCCTTTGATTGAAGCCGGCCGGGGATAGGTAACTAACATTTTTTTGCAGGCGTACCGCTCAAGTGTCGCCGCATGCGCTCCCCCTCCCACCCGCGCGCCCTTCGACCCGAGTACCGCGTCCCGCGGTCTCTCTCCAAGTCTCCAGTCCAGTGCGATTAGTCATAGTGTGACGTCGATCGCTGTTTTTTTCCGCGTGTGCTTCAACGTCCAGTATCTTGCCATGATGAGGTATTATTTTTTGTCTGGTGAAAATGTAAATGGTGCAAGGCGAATGTACGCCGACGAAGAACACCTACAATCCCTTAGACGTAACGGTATCCCTGCCCCCCGAATCCCTAGCACAGACTTGATACTCCGCACTTATCAGCGGTTACTTGACCATGGCCAGTTTCACCTTCCTGGTCATGCCAGAGGCAGAGGCCGGCCACCCTTATCCATACTCGTCGAAGACGCCATCCTGGAATATTTCCATCGACACCCGAGGAGGAGCACCCGGCAAGCAGCTCATCGATTTGGCGCTCATCAAGTTCGATTCAGTGTGAATGTTTGGGCCGCGATAATACACGATCGCAGAATTGGTCCAGTTTGGATCGCAGGTCGATTGACAGGGATAACGTATCGTGAAATGATACAGTCCGTTATCGACACAATGTTGGAAGACGTTCCTCTGCACTGTCTGCGGGACATGTACTTCCAGCACGACGGATGTCCAGCTCACTACGAGCGATCTGTGCGCGCGTATTTAGACAGTGAATTCCGTGATAAGTGGATAAGTCGCTGGTGGACCTGTGAACTGGCCGGCGAGATCACCAGACGTAACGCCGTTAGACTTTTATTTGTGGGCTGAACTAAAACGCTTAGTGAGTGATTGTTATAAGAATTTAACATCAACAGGTTTGTTTACATTTCTATCAAAGCTGATCTTACAAGACGTCATTTATTTGGTTTACGGTTTCAAGACACGCGTCACTCAGTGTATCAAATTATTTGCCTACTAAAACTACATACAGCAAGGTGACGTATGTAGATACACGCGCAAATGTGTGCGTGAGAGCGTAGAGATCAGCCGCGAAATTAATGCTAGCGTCTCGCTCACACTCTCGGCATGCTCCATTCATGGGCCGTCGCAGCTTACGCCCATTTACTATTACCTATTTTGCGTATTATTCGTTTTACGCGAGTGCCGTAGGATGTATTCTTTTTCATGTATTTTAAGGATATTCGGAACTTTTTCTATATCAATGGTACCAGGCAAAGGTTAGCGTATATGAGTTCTATTCTACTTACACAACATGTCATATTGTTCTCCAGACGCTAAAAAAAATCAGCCGGTATATTGTGAAGTAACTCCAAAAATAATTTAAATAAAAAGTAAGTTCAAAAACCAAAACCCAACAGGTACCTACTGAAAAATTATGCTCTTAAAAGTACGAGACAAGAAAATATTGTCATCAGATAGGTAACCGTGGTCGTATGTATGTCCACTTGGACAATACATTCGTAACATTAGTAAGCTAAAGGGCAACGTGGCGTACGACCACAGCTAACAGATGACAATATTTTATAAAGAGCGTATTTTTTTTCAGTGGTTGGGTTTTAGTTTTTACTGATTCGAGCTGTAAACAGGTCTAACTACCCGTTATCAAAACGTAATTAAACGCACCATTCTACTGAGGATTTATCTACTTTAATACACATAGTGGGGATGACGCCCGCTGTTGATTAATGACTTCGTTGATTAACTAGGAGCTACCACTGTGACTAATATCTGTATTGCAAACGAATGTGCATATACGTTTCAAAATATTGATTGAATGCACTTAATTTACATACAACGTGTCCCGGGCATTAAGGAACACCACAGCCCCCATTACCCCACCCCCCCACCCCCCTCATACCCCAGACCCCCCCAGTACCCCATTTAAAATATTATGGTATAATCATAATAATATTTCACTGAATTTTTGCTATTGTCTATAAAACATTGTTTATTTATTAAATTAGTTATGCTGATTGTGGCAGAAAATTGTGATCTCATTACAAATGTACACACGCACACAGTCGCACACGTCTAGGTATTTCGTCCGTTTTGGTTTGTATGCCTGTACCTACAGCGGAAGTGTAACATAAATTACGTAGTTTTAATTAATTTTGGTATAATTACACAAATCGGATCAGTTAACGATTCTGAACAAAGTACATGCATTAATGATCATCAGCAGCCTATCATGTTCCCAGTGCAGGGACACACGCCTCCTCTCGGTGAGACAGAGTGGGCCGTAATCTACCTCGCGGGCTCAGTGCGGGTTGATAGATTTCACATGTCTTCGAATTTTTGTTTCTAGGACATGTTGGTTTCCTCAAGATTAATTCATTCACCGTTTTAAGAGCACTCGTGATGAAATAATTTACACAAAGTAAAACACCTGCCTGGATTCGACCCAAAGCCCTACAACTCGGTAAGTTGCGTCACCTCTGGCCATCATTCATCTCTCAACAACCACTCTCTACAGACAGTCATTTACGTCGGTAGTTTTAATTTTTTTTGTGGAAAAAAAATGACACAAATCTGTTCATTTAACGATTCTGAACAAACTACATTCATAATGTGCATTAAAACCATATTCCGTGATTAAAATGAATTGTATATTTACCTTGTAACTTGTTATCCAGACACCACCGTAACAACTGGAATATGTATTACTCGTGTATTATTTAAACAGAAATAATCAAAGTCGTATTAATTTAATCTGCCAAGTGGCGCTCAACTTCTTGCTCATTATATTTGAGTTGTAGTCAAGTTTTAATGACGGTTCGATCGCTCCGCCTCGCGCCTCCCGTCGTCGATAATTACGTGTTATTTACTCGTTCAAGCGCACATTGAAAGAGGTGAAATTTAGAGTTTCCACATTAACACCTTATTTAAAGGAGCCGTGCACAAAATTGACTGATTTTGATCGATGTTGTTCATTCTTTGTGAGGAAGGCAAGAAGAGTTAAAACTAAGACTAAAAAAAAAAAAAAAAAAAAAAAAAAAAAAAAAAAAAAAAAAAAAAAAAAAAAAAAAAAAAATTATGTGTGTTTTGCAAACTCGAGTTTTTTGTTTTGCATGTGGCTGAAAAGGATTTTTTAAATAAATCGTTAATTCATAGATAATCACTAATGTTTGCAACACGTTTCCCAAAAAACGACGCGAGGCTAACGTTTGATAAGTTTTGATTTTGAACATAAAACAATATGACCAAACTCATAATATAGTATGTGGGTGGACTACTTTTTTGAACATCAATATAAAATATACTAAAAATATTATGTTACGAAACCTATTTTTAGAGAAAAATCCAGGCCGAAATGTATGTTTTCCTATTATTAAGCGGACCATTTATAGAAATTTAAAGATCACACAATAGTCCTACAGCTATCCTTGAAACCAAATCAAAACTCTATTAAAAGACAATACAATATCTTCAGTAAATTAAAGCCGAAAAAACTATTAAGAGGTGTTGTGTCAGACACAAGTGGTATAGCGCCACGCTACCAAAACTGTACGTTTATATTCACACTGATATAATGTTTCAATTATTTCAAGATTTCTCACAATTAGATGAGAAATAAAAAAAGTTGTTTTCGTGCACGGAGCCTTAAGGGCCTACGTCCCGTTTGGTAGCGTAACACGGTCACTTTATGAACCGTACTGCTCATTAACGGCTTATCTTGAAGATTTGAAAAATATATGATTTTGCTATAGATTCATATAGATCATTTTGCTCGAAGTACTTTTTTTGTATGGTTAATACTTTTGCTGTAAAAAAATATTTTCCAACACGCAATATTTTGGCTTCTATTCCATACTCCTACTAAACGGCTTCGTTATTTGAAAAAAAAAAATACACTGAAAAATAGATAGAGGTACCACAGAATCGCCGAAGCACAATTGTAAATTAATCAAAGGAATATCCCCATTTTGAGATAAAGGCTCAGAGGTGGCCTGCGCGAGCGCGGGCGGCAGTCGTGCTTTAGCATACAAATGGGAGATGAGGATACTATGGGCCGTAAGTCGTCGACATAGACTTCCAAGGGTCAAAAGTGTTATAACCTTCTGGTTCTGACATTGCGCATCGCATCCCGTCTTCACAATAGCGTAGAACTTTCCTGCCATGGCGTGGTCGCCCGTCACCAAACCCAAAGCGAAATATTGTATTTTTGTTAAATTATAACACAAATGAAAGCTGTTATGTGCCATATTTACACAGGGAAACCGGGAAATGACTCGCATTCGTTCGTGAGGTCATCAAACAATCTGTTTGTTCGCCTTCACCCACACACTCATCAAATTGCGTTTGAATTTAATTTGTTTCATACGTTTCCAACGTAGGAAGTGTGAAGCGTGAGCCGTTGACAAAAGAAACGCAAGTTGGAACAAAAACATCACTCGTTAATGAAAAGAAGACGTCTAATGTTGTCTCATAAAGAAAACTCTAAACAAAGGGAATCTCTCTGCAAGTTAGTTGCCGCGTGTCGGAAGTGTTCGGGTGAGCTCGGCTCCTCGCAGCTTAAGGGCCTACGTCCCGTTTGGTAGCGTAACACGGTCACTTTATGAACCGTACTGCTCATTAACGGCTTGTCTTGAAGATTTGAAAAATATATGATTTTGCTATAGATTCATATAGATAATTTTGCCGGAAGTACTTTTTTGTATGGTTAATACTTTTGCTGTAAAAAAATATTTTCCAACGCGCAATATTTTGGCTTCTATTCCATAATCCTACTAAACGGCTTCGTTATTTGGAAAAAAAAATACACTGAAAAATAGATAGTTAGAGATACCACAGAATCGCCGAAGCACAATTGTAAATTAATCAAAGGAATATCCCCATTTTGAGATAAAGGCTCAGAGGTGCCCTGCGCGGGCGCGGGCGGCAGTCGTGATTTAGCATACAAACGGGAGATGCGGATACTATGGGCCTAAAACAAGTTAGCTAACTTGTTACTTGATAACTGCAAGATCAGCTGACTGGTTGTGTGCAGTATTGGTACTGTAACTTGTCGACAGTTTGCTGGGAGAGAAAGTTTGATAAACTTTTGCTGAATGGCTATTAAGCAATTGTTGCTTGTAGACTTTTCATTTCATTTCTTAGCAAGATAATATTTCAGATAGTGCTGGGTTTATTTCAGGCGTTATGGTAAATAATGTTACCGTAACAAATCTGTCCAACATTGAAACTTAGTCGACATTCACACGGACGTAATAAAATCGCGGCGAGATTTTACCGGGCACTGGATTTTCAATCTTGATGTTGAACCGAGCATTGAGAATTCAACAGAGTGCTCAGCAGCAAGTGAGTCTCAATGCGTCAAAAAAACACAGTGTTCAATTTTCAACTCTAGACGCTAAGCGGTGCGTCGAAGATGCAGTGCGCCAAAAAAAATCCCGCCAAAATTTTATTGCGACCGTGGGAACGTGGGCTTATAATTTGATAACAATTCCAAAATCAGACCTCAGTCCGTCTGTTCAAGTATATTTCAGGCATTCGTTCTGTGATGTATCGTTTGGAGTGTCTACAGCGCACTATTCGCCAAAAGTCGTCTAAATACATGTCATCAATCAGCAGTGTTGGCTAGGCGGAGAGCTATCGGCCGGTGTGGCCGCTGAAACTGTCACAATATTGAGAGCCTATGAGATATCGAGCTGTGACACAAAACTGTTTGTGCGCGAAATTCGATGATAAATAAACACAAGATTTTTTCCATTTTCTGCTATAAACAAAACGCAATTGGGATTGTAATGATTTGTGTATGAATTTCCGACGGTCCTTTATCATGTTCCCACTGCTGGGACGCAAACCTCATCTCGTTGAGATGGAGTGGCCACCATTGGGCCACGGATGCTGCCGAAACTTAATAATCGGAAAAAAATTAAGTACATTGTTGGTGATTTTAAAATCAACAATGCACTTTAATCGGGCAGTAAGCGAACTCGACATTTATTTTGGTGATTTGTCGAGAGTTTTAGTCCAGTGGTTAATTATCCGGTGTTTTTCACAAAGTGTACCTATTTCTCCGTTATTTTCAAAAGAGTCCGTATAATGTTATCAATGAAGCTCTTAATTGGAGGCTTTGGGTGCTGGGTGCCGGGCGCCCGGCACCCGTAGCCCCGTCCCGGGCCCATCCCCGGGCTGGCGATGCAATTATTCAGGCAGACGTATATAACGCAATTATTAATAGGGACGTACGCTCGCGCACGTTTGTGGAGTGCTCGCCACAACTGCTGACCACGGCGTATTGCCTGGTATTCTGTTACTAAAGAGGTGCAGTGACTTGTTATAATCAAAGAGTGGGTTGGACAGCTCCGTATTTATAACAGGAGACTGAAAGAGACAGTAATGAATACTAGTGGTCGCCCGGTGGTCGGAATTCGACCATAATTCATTTAAAACTTAATTCATACCTAATACTGTGTTATATAAAAATATTAGCTTTCTGCAGTCCTTCTCTATATACCTAAACTTCATACTATTCCGTCCGCGTTAATTTCGTAAAAAGGGTACAAAGTTTTTGCTTCACGTATTAATATATAGGTAGTAATTGGCCATTTTTGAAAAGTGTCCTAAATAGATTCTAAAGTGCTAATAAACCACTAAAAAAAAACCACAACATTTTAATTTAATCGTTAATTGCCGTAAAAATGCATAAAAATTTTACATTTTCAAATTTCGCGCATAATTTGACGAAAAAGCTGGACGTAGTGGACACCATATTGCTCTGTGGGTTAAACATCAGTTTGTTGTTTAGACAAATGCGCTGATATTTTATATGATAATTGTAAATAATTAAAAAAAATAGTTATTATTCTACTCATCGTTGGTTTGCTGTTCCTGAATGCAAAATATTATTTAAATAAAAATTACTTTGGTTACGAAAACAATAAAAATACAAAGTTGTTACAAGGCTTTTTGCTGTAAGTTATTTAAATGTTATTAAAGTTCGTCAGTGGGGTAGTTCTATTTTTAAACTCCGACGCAAAAACGACGGGGTGTTATAAGTTTGACGTATCTGTGTGTGTGTGTGTGCGTGTGTGTGTGTCTGTCTGTGGCATCGTAGCTCACGAACGGATGAACCGATTTTGTTTTTTATTTTTGTTTGAACGGTGAATTAGTCAGGAGTGTTCGTAGTTATGTTTGATGAAAATCGGTTCAGTAGTTTGAAAATGATCAGCTCTTTTCTGGTTGATGAAAGGATTTGAGCATCTTCGGCGGGTCTAATCGAGTCGAAATGTAGTATTCTAATACTTCAATGATATTAGACGAATAAAGTAACCTTGAACTGATGCTGGAGAATCACCTGGAATTTCCAGGATACCCAAGTTACGCACCAACAAACAAAAGTACAAACAGCAAAAGTAACGTGTTTGGGCTCATTGAAAGGTCTCAATGAATAGATTACAGATAAATGGTAATCAGGACGAGTAATGAGGATAAATTAGTAACAAACTTCACTGCGGGAAACATACGTAAAGCTGTGCAGATTTAAGCGCGACTTGTGTCGATCGTAGCGTGTTTACTAAAAGCAGGAAATATAAGTTAAATAAAATATTTAAAAAACCCCCGACCCAAACAAAAACCTCTGCAAAGTAAAAAAAATAGTATTTCAGGCCTTTTAAGTTGTAGGTAATATTTGATCAAATCATTGTCGCGTCGGGGGACGGCTAATAAAAATGTTATCCTTTCTACAATAGCATAGTTACATTAACTATTGCTGGGCATGGTCTGTTTGGCGTTTTCATTGGCCGTCCCCCGACGTGAAGCTACCTAGAACTTAAAAGACTAATACATATAATTTTTACACTTTTCAGAGGTTTTTGTTTAGGTGGGGGGGGGGGGGGGGGTTATTAGAATTATTCACATTTTATTTTTTAGCTTGATTGTAGTTTTAACCATAGGTATTTGTCGGTATATTGGTAGCATGGCTGGCTGAGATATGGCAAATGATTCAATGTATTGTTCAGTGTCTCGTAATGTTAATCACTTTCCTACCTTCTATTGTACAGAATCGGGCTCTTCTACCTGAACAGACAGCTGTGCTGCTGGTCAGTTTCTTGCGCCACTTCTTCTTACCAGCTAAAGCACTAGGAAGTGGTGAAGGGCAAGCGTTTTGGGGAATGTCTAATGTAGTTTTGACGTTCAAAAAGTGCTGACTCTCAGCTTAGTTTGATTAAAAGACTTTTGATATTGATTTTCTGGTTCTGTATTCTAACGTAAAGTCAGCAGGCGTCATGAGACAGGACAGCTCCACCACGAACGTGACAAATGTAACGTCTGGAAAGCTGTCGGACTTGATCAATTTCAATGTGTTGTGTGAGCCAAGCGTACACAGACTGTGGTCAAATCTGAACATGGCTTGTTACAATTGACCCTGAATTAATTGTATGTGTAATATTATTGGCACTTTTGACATTGAAATCTACTTAATTGTTATTTATCGGTGTTGTTCTATAACCTATTAATACCTCATACATTACCGGTGTTATATACCTCATCTAGTTATGACAAACTCCCGCCCCATACAAAATCTCTAAAACGTAAAAAAAATATATATAAAAAAATAGGCCTTTAAATTGTAGGTAATATTTTGATCAAGGCATTGTTAAGTCGGGGGACGGCTAATGAAAATGCTAGGCCTCATCCTCTGTTTGGCGTTTTCATTGACCGTCCCCCAATTTGACAATGCCTTGATCAAAATATTACCTACTACTTAAAAGGCCAAAAATTTATATATTTTTTTACTTTTTAGATGTATGGGTCTGAGGTTTACAAAATATTTAAGTAAACTTTTATTTCCTGAATTTTAAACTTTATGTCTCGCTGAAATCTGCGCAGCGTTGCGTATGTTTCCCACAGTAAAGTTTGTTACTAATATATCCTCATTCCTCGTCCTGATCATCATTTCAAATCATCATTTCAGCCAAAAAACGTCCACTGCTGGACATAGACCTCCCCCAGGCTCCTCCACTTCGACCGGTCTTGTGTTCCCACATCCAGCGGATTCCCGCGGCCTTCACAAGTTCATCGGGCCACCTTGTGGGAGGCCTTCCCACTCTACGTCTTCCGGTACGCGGTCGCCAGTCCAGAACCTATCGGCCCCATTGGCCATCTGTTCTGCGAGCAATGTGCCCTGCCCACTGCCACTTAAGTTTGGCAATTCTTCGGGCTATGTCGGTTCCCTTGGTTCTCCTGCGGATCTCTTCATTTCTGATCCGATCGCGTAGGGAAACTCCGAGCATAGCCCTCTGCATTGCTCTTTGGGTGACTTTAAGCCCTCTGATAAGGCCCATTGCGAGCGACCACGTTTCTGTACCATAGGTCATCACTGGCAACACACACTGGTCAAAGACTTTTGTCTTGAGACACTGCGGTATTTGGGACGAGAAGATATTGCGAAGCCTCCCGAACGCTGCCCAGCCGAGTCGGATTCGACGATTGACCTCTTTCTCGAAGTCGGACATACCTAACTGGACAGTTTGTCCTAGGTAAACGTACTCGTCCACAACTTCGAGTGTAGCGCCTCCGATCGTCATGAGAGTGGGTGTTAAATGGGCATTCGACATGACCTTTGTCTTATCCATGTTCATTTTAAGACCCACTCTTTCGGAAGCTCTACTGAGGTCATCGAGCATTGCACTGAGGTCCTCTATGGTCTCAGCCATGACAACTATATCATTGGCAAACCGAAGGGGAGTGATGTACTCGCCATTGCTGTTGACGCCAGCCCCTTTCCAGACCAGACCCTTGAAGATATCCTCCAGTGCAGCGGTGAACAGTTTCGGAGAGATAACGTTTCCCTGTCTCACAACTCGCTGCAGAAGTATAGATTTCGAAGTCTGGTCCTGGCGTCGGACCGACATAGTGGCGTTTTCATACAGACACTTCAGCACCTCGATGTACCGATGGTCGATCTAGCCTACCGTTGAAGAGACTGCAGTACAGCCCATGTCTCGATCGAATCGAAGGCCTTTTCGTAGTCTACAAACGGTAAGCAGACAGGTAGGTTATACTCTTCGGTCTTCTGTATAACCTGCCGCAGCGTATGTATGTAGTCTACGGTGCTAAAGCCTTTACGGAATCCGGCTTGTTCGGGAGGCTGGAAGTCGTCTAACTTGCGCGCGAGACGGTTCGTGATGACTCTCGAAAATAGCTTGTAGACATGGCTCAGAAGTGAGATGGGCCTATAATTCTTCAGAAATGTATTGTCACCCTTCTTAAAGAAAACTAACACCACACCTCTGTTCCATGCGTTTTGCCCTCGAGTATGACGGAATCGAGCAGCTTCTGGAGGGCCTTAAGCACGGGTTTTCCGCCGGCCGTCAGGAGTTCGGCCGTAATTCCGTCATCACCCGGCGCCTTGTTGTTTTTAAGCTGCTTCAGAGCCATCCTAATCTCGTACAAGCTAACGTCCGGGATGTCTTCGGTGTAATGTCGGGTCAATCTGACTCTTGGGTCGCTTGCCAGATTCGTAACGGGGTTGCTTGATGACGTGTATAACTGTCCATAGAAGCTCTCAATCTCTCTCAACAGCTCAGGCTTAGCGGATACGATCCTGCCATCATCGGTCTTCAGTTTCGCAAGCTGACTCTGCCCAATAGACGGAGTTCTTGCAAAGAACTTGGAGCCATTATTCCGCTCTATCACGTCCTTGTTGCGGTCCATATTAAAACGGCGAAAGTCGCTTTTCCAGGACATAGAGATCCGTCTATTGAGCTGCCGGTACTTTAGCGCGTCGTCTGAAGACTGTAGGATCATTTCACGCTTCTCCTCCAGTAGCTGCAGAGTAAGATCAGAGAGTTTATTTTTGCTATTAGTACGATGGGTCTTGAACACCTTAGACCCGACCGTATGGACAGTTTGCACGAACCCATCGTTATAATCAACCACGGAGTTCTTTAAGCGCTCGAAACGATTCTAGAGTTCGATCTGAAAGCTCTCGGGGTTTTGTACTTGGATCGGTGCTGGACGGAGCGTAGACTTCATCAGCCGTGATCTTTCCAGCTTGATGTTGATATTCAATGTGCCTCTTATCATGCGGTGATCGCTTCCGGTTTTAAACGCGTTGATGCCAGAGACATCATTGAATATTTGCTTCTTCGTCGACATAATGAAGTCAATCTCGTTTTTAGTTGACCCATCAGGGCTTTGCCAGGTCTACTTTCTGTGCTCACGTTTTCTGAAGAAGGAGTTCATCATAAAGAGGCCTTCCTTCTCCATAAAACTGGCCAGTAAGTGACCTCGGTGGATCCGACGTCCAACTCCTAATTCCTCCACTTTCAGCTCATCATCGTCCCGTTTGCCCAGATTCGCGTTGAAGTCCCCCATAACAACAGTGAAATGAGTTTTAGAGCCATGTATGGCTTTGGATATATCCTCATACATGATCTCCACCTCATCGTCGGCGAGTGATGAGGTCGGAGCGTAGACCTGTATGACCTTCAGCGAATATCTTGCGGATATTCTGAGTATAAGGTACGCCACCCTGGTCGACACAATCTCGATCTTCACCACGTTGCTCATAAGGGACTTTTGGACAATAAACCCGACACCACCTTGGGACTGCTGGTCGCCCTCCCGGAAATAGAGCAGGTTACCGGATTTGGGGATTATCGAGTCCTCCCCTCTCTTCGGACTTCAGATAACCCTACTATACCCCACCGTAACCTGCTCAATTCTTCCTCGAGTTCGGTAATCTTCTCGTCGGTCCGGAGTGTGCGCGTGTTGTAAGTTGCCAGGTGCAGTTTTAGTTTGTTGTGGTAGCTTGATCTCTTCCAGAGATTCTTAGCACCCCTTGCCTCACCGTAGCCTTGGCCACTACCGTAGCTAAGGGTAGGTGGGCCACCGGGTACTAGGGGCCGTTTTGCAGGGCTGCTTGTCATTTTGGTGGGTTTTGCCATAATCGCCACGCTTGGCAGGCGGGTTGGCGATCGCAGTATGGTAGTAAAATGCATAGAGAATGCTGCTGCCGATTCTCTAGTATGTCCCTTAGTCGCCTTCTACGACACCCACTAGAAGAAAATGGGATGGTGCTATTATTTTACGCCCGGCACCACACAGAACGGGATCATCATTTATCCATAACCTTTTGAGACCTTTTCAATGAGCCCAAACACGATACTTCCTGTTGTTTATTGGTGAGTGACTTGGATATCCTGGACATTCCAGGTGTTGCTCCAGCATCAGTTCAAGGTTTTTTTTTTCATCTAATATCATTGAAGTAATAGCATACCAAATTTCGACTTGATCAGACCCGTGGAAGATGCTCAAATCCCTTCATCAACCAGAAAAGAGCTGATAATTTTCAAACAGCTGAACCGATTTTGATGAAACATATATAAAAACACTTCCGACTAATTCACTTTTCAAAAACAAAAAACAAAATCAAAATCGGTTCATCCTTTCGGGAGCTACGATGCCTCAGACAGACACACACACCCAGACCCGTCAAAGTTAAAACACCCTGTCGTTTTTGCGTCGGGGTTTAAAAATGATTGACGTGTACAAGTGTTTATACAAACCTTCTTACAGAAATAATAGTAGTTTATGGAACTCATTCAGTCATTATTATATTGTACTACTGTAGATATTTATTTACCGACTGTACCAGTACCCTTTATGACTTCAATATTTTGAATTCTCATCAAGCTGAGTTTCGAGGAGACTCTCTTTTAATTGCTCCTTATCAACAAACCGGAGCTACCATTAATTTTTAGAAAAGTCCTTTTTGTAACGTAGCGGACGGGACGATGGCAGCGATGTTGGGAGTCGGGCGCGGTGAGCCGTGACGGGTGACGGCAATACGTCAAGATGGCTACTGTTCGTGCTTCATATTCCCGTTTAACCCACAAAACAGGGCCATTAGTTATTCGTCAAGTCTTTTGTGATACTTTGTTTAGCTTTCTGCGGTCTGTGGCTCTCTTTGGTTGGATGACGTCATGAATTAGTAAGATACTAATAAAGTAAAACGCAGATTGCAGATTTTTGGATTTTTGGAAATTCCAAGCAAAGCCCTCTCCATTGCCCTTTGAATTACTTTTAAATAAAATATGACATCTATAAAACGCGCTGTTAAACTTGGTTCCGAGGAGATGGTACTGCCAACGTGATTATAAACTTTGCCTCTTCAGACTAGTTTTGTTATTAGAAGCAATTTATAGCATACATAAGTAAGTGAGGAGGCTCTGATCCAAGCGAGTTTTCTCACAAATTTTAATAGATAGTATTACTGCTTTTCAATTGACTGAATATTCTGAGAAGTTGTCGGTGATTGGTACTGTTGGTTTATGCTTTACAAACTACGAAATAATCGGTGCCTTTCTACTTCGATAGCTACTAAGAAACGATTATGCCGCTAAACATCAGATAACCTGTCCCTATGAAATATAGTTTGTCATGATCGTGAACGGGCACCGTTAGTGGTAGTCACTTGACTTATTTTAATTTCTGAATTTTTATTTTTGTTTTAATTACGAACGCTTTTAATGTGCACGTCTATTTACATCATTCTCACATTTATAATATCAAAATAAATATTTTGATTTAAAAGTGTGTCCTTGAAATTTATTGAACGTTCTTCTCCATAAGTACCTACTACGCTTTGGAATGGGCAATTAGCTTCATATTTCTAACTGACCGATCTTTTGACAATTCAAAAGTGCCTGTAAGTGGTTTATTTAAAATAAATGCTTTGCGTTTGACTTTGTCTTCTGAAATAAAACGCTCATCTTCATCATCAGTCTACGGCAGTCTACATAGGCCTCTCTAACTGCACGCCATTTAGGTCGATTTACGGCAACTCTCATCCAGCTGCTACCAGCAGCGAAGATCGTCGCTCCACCTAGCCTGGAGGCATCCTTTCGTTTACCGATTCACGGTTTCCACTCAAGAACACTTCTATATCATCGGTTCTACGGTTAATATGGCAGGCTCATTGCCACTTCAGCTTGCTTATTCTGTGAGCTATGTCGACAACTTTGGTTCTCTGCGGGATCACCTAATTCCGGGTTCTATCCCTCAAGGAGACTTCTAGGAAAGCTCATTCCATAGCCCTAATTTTATGGACCAACCGTGCCGTGAGTGCCCAGCACGTTTCGGCTCCGTAGGTCTTAGCAGGCAGGACGCATTGGTTGAAGACTTTAGTCTTTAGCTTCTGTAGAATACGCGACGAGAACACTCGACGAAGCTTTCCAAACGCTGCCTAAAGTCGCTCATACATAACATTATTCATGAACCAAATAAGATTATGCTGAAATCTTCACATAATTCTCACAAAACATACTTATTCAGTCGAGATAATAATAATTTCTGTATAATTATGATGTAATCTGGCCAGTAACACTAGTCATTATCTCGGTGCCTACAGCCATTACATGTTGTGTCTACAGCCACATAACGTGATTACAACTTTATAGCGTACGATCATCGTATGTTTACGACACGATACCGACACAGCACCGACACGGCACCAACACGGCAAGCCCGAAACACGTTCCAAGGTGAAAAAGGAAAATTCTTGTTTATTTTTCCGTAAAAATCGACGCTGGCGTGAAAAAATCATCTCGTATGGTATGTGTATTTAATTTTGCTTTCAGCTTATATAAGGATTCTCTCGGGAAAATACGAATTATAATGGGTTTGCCTTTTGGTTGAGGTAAACAAATGAGCTGTTGTTATTGTGTTAGATATTATATTTTTATTGAAGTAAAGAACATATTTTTCGTTCACCTAAGCCACGATAGTGGCGGTAAGTCCCCTCTTTTAGGAGTGCCTTGAGAGGCGGCATGGCGTCCTCACCTTCCGCCTGACGCAGGTCCTCACCGGACACGGTTGTTTCGGGAGGTTCCTGTTTCGCATAAGGCGGGAGGAAACGCCCGGGTGTTTCCATTGCGAAGATCGCCCTGACACGGTGGAGCATACAGTGGAGGTCTGCCCGGCTTGGGCGGAGCACCGCCGTGTCCTCGTGAAGGCGATCTCTCGCGTCCGGCCCTGGTCCAGGCCATGGTACGGAGCGAGAGTGCATGGTTAGCCGTCACCTCCTTCTGCGAAGCAGTAATGCTCGCGAAGAGGGAGGCGGCGCACGTGAGGGAGAGGCAGTATATGCGCCCTCACGGCCGTAGTCGCCGTGGGAAACGCCCTGGGCGTCGGGAATCCCAGGCCGATTCCTGGCCACCGTAGCCGCGGGCTTGCGGACTGCGAGTAATGAGTAGCTCGCTGTCCGGTAAGGACCAAGCCCGGGTAGACGGCGCGTTGTGTTCCACGCGCGCCACAAAGAGTTGTCAGCACCAACTGGTGGGGTCCGCAAGGGCCGATGCCTGCCAGGGGTGCGGGTTGTTCGAAAGAGATACCGCGGTCTCTGGCACACAGGCAACTGAGGAAACACGGGTGGGTTTTAGTCAGTAAAAGACTGACACGCCCTCCTGCTCTACTCAGAGCGGGAGAAGTTGTTTGATGATTTCCCAACCAAAAAAAAAAAAACCTAAGGCCATGCTTAGGTGAACTGTGCTGAGTGGAAGGAAAATGCGCTCAAGGCAGAGCCGGCAAGATGCGCCTAAGTTCTGAGTTGAGCTGCATGATTACTGATGCCGTGCACCGACTGCACAGGTCCACTCAATCTGTGTAGTTCTTTACTAAAATTACCATTTCAGACACTAATACACATGATCTGACCAAGATTATGTCTAGAATTTAAAGTTGGTTTCGGCCTTTCTTCTCAGAGTAGTTATACAGGAAACGCCGACTTCATCTAGTTTTTAAAATATGATTGACGTGTAAAAAGTGTTTGTATAAACCTACTTAGAGATCCAGAATCATTTGGCATTTATTATGTCATGATTTACAAATATTCATAACATTTGTTGTACCAATTATCAAATAGAAAGTATCTAATTTGCCACAAATGATTTCGTATCAGTGTAGTGACGTTTAAGAACTATCTAATTTGACACTTATCGAAAAAGTAGGTCCTACTGGTTTTTTTACGGATTTGAATCGAAATATGATGGGGGATTAGCCTAGTTATCTAAGTCAGTTCTCCCCGAGCTTCGAAATTAAAATATTGTTTTCAAGTGTTTAGTGATAGTATGTTGAATACTTAATTAAATAGTTTGATATGTAGGGGAGAGCAGGTAGGATTCGTACACTTTTAATTCTAAGTCGTACAAAAGAAAAACTATAAGCAATTTTAAAATAAATTTAATGCTGCTGTATACCAGACCTATTTGGCTTTAATAAAACTTAACTGTAGTTTAGATACACACCAGCATGGCGAAACTACAGTAATTTTTCTGAAAAATGAAACACATGGGGTAGCTTCGTACATAGTGTGGGTCACATTCGTACATAATGGGGAACCTTCGTACAGTCAAATAAAATACCATATATTCAATATAATATAATCATGTATTGAACCCAAAATTAACACAGTAGCAGCCTTCAATAAACCGAGCCTATCGCAGTCCACTGCTGGACTTAGGCCTCTCCCAGGCTGCACCACAACACTCTGTCCTCCGCCTTGCGCATCCAGTCTGTCCCAGCTACCTTTTTAAATTCGTCGGTCCATCTAGCTGGGGGCGTCCCACACTACGTTTACCGATACGCAGTCTCTACTCCAGGACTCGTCTGCTCCACCGTCCATAGGTTCTTCGACAAACATGCCCAGCCCACTGCCACTTCAGCTTGCTCACCCCGCTCCATAGCGCGCTGAGCGACCTTAAATTTGTGGACCAGCCCAACTGTCGGTGTCCACGTTCTGGCACCGTATGTCATCACGCGCAGGACGCACTGGTTGAAGACCCTAGTCTTCAAACATTGCGGAATAGGCGACGAAAAGACTTGACGTAGTTTCCCAAATGCTGCCCAACCTAACCGGAAGGATCCGGTTGGGTGGGGCAGCATTTGGGAAGAGAACATCAAATGATGATATGATGTTCTCTGACATAACTGGAGTTCCATTCTCAGTACCCCATCCTACAGACGTCTGTTAGATGGAACAAGAACACAAGAACTTCTCTTAAAATCAGTCTCATCCTCACAATTAGTCTCATCCCCACAGTCAGTTTCATCCTCACTATTCAGTGTTTACAGTTTTATTTTGCGTCTTTGGTTTATTTGTCCCTGAAGTTTTCTTCTGTCTCTATGTTTTTTTTTGTATGTGTTAGTAATTAATGTAATGTTTGCTTCATCTCCTTAGCCCTTTGTTTTCTCTCTTGCTCTTGCTTCTTCAACTTTTTCTATTTCTTCTAGCCTTATTTTTTTCTCCTTTCTTCGACCTTTTGACGCATTTCACTCCACAGTCCACTCTGACCGGAATATTTCTGGAGTTATTAATCCTACAGCTGATTAAAATACAAGCGCAGTTGTAGGTCATAGCAAGGAGAGTAATACTGGCGGTAACTTCCGTGGAAGATCTCGTTGAGTAAACTCTGTTGTAGGGTTTTTTTTTTGGATCGGAAATCATCAATAACTTCTCCCGCTCTGGGTGGAGCGGGAGGGCGTGTCAGACTTTTACTGACTAAAACGCACCCGTGTTCCCTCAGTTGCCTGTGTGCCAGGGGCCGCGGTATCTCTTTCGAACAACCCGCACCCCTGGCAGGCATCGGTCCTTGCGGACCCCACCTATTGGTGCTGACATCTCTTTGAGGCGCGCGTGGAACACAACGCGCCGTCGACCCGGGCTTGGTCCTTACCGGACAGCGAGCTACCCATTACTCGCCGTCCGCAAGCCCGCGCCTATGGTGGCCGGGAATCAGCCTGGGATTCCCGACGCCCAGGGCTTCTCCCGCGGCGACTACGGCCGTGAGGGCGCATATACTGCCTCTCCCTCACGTGCGCCGCCTCCCTCTTCGCGAGCATTACTGCTTTGCAGAAGGAGGTGACGGCTAATCATTCACTCTCGCTCCGTACCATGGCCTGCACCAGGGCCGGACGCGAGAGATCGCCGCCGCCGACTCTGTTGCAGGGTGTCTGGCACATTGCATCTTGGCCCGGTGTAGAAGTTGATTGTCCACCTTGCGTAGATTCTAACGGCTTTAGTGGTAAAGAAGTAAGCGTTAAGAAGATTTTCAAGTGCCGTTGATTTGACGCCACATTTTAGCGCGGATTTTATAAGTTTTATCCAAAACTTCGTTCATCGCAGATTTCATTGCATTTTCATAAATCCTATTCTTATCTACTTTTTCATAGATGTACATGTATATTCGCGGCATGGTTCTGTAACATTTTCTTTTTTGGGGAACAGTCTTTCTACTGCCACACAGTTAGGAATGGGGAGCTTTCGTACTGCACGAATCTACCCTACTCATAACTGCACGAAGGTACCCTAAAGCGAAAAATCAACAAATTAATTGAAAATAAAAATAACCGCTATAGTTAGCGTAAAATTATTATTTACATTTTAAACCAAGATTTCTCCACAAAAACTAAATAAAATCACTTAAATAATTTGAGCAAAACTTATAACAGCTAAGCGTGTTCAAAGGTGATTAAGAATAATACTTAAATAGAACGAAAACACGTATCGGCTTTTTCCATTGGAGCCAGCGGCCGCACTGTTGCACCGCTCCGCGGTTACACTATGCGTATGGCACACGAACGCGAGCACAACAATGTAATGGATAGTGAAGATTGTACGAATGCTCCCTGTGTACGAAGCCTACCTGCTCTCCCCTTATTGCTAAATATTGCTTTAAGCGGTTTGATTGTAGGTAAGAAATTAAATACAGAAATATTGTACTGGTAAAGGTGTGTTCATTTCAATCATGTATAGATGATCAGACGAGGTCAAGCAGGCTGTGGGAGGCAGCAACTACCGAGTGGTCTACAATGCAGAAGACCGCATAACTTGGACACGCGTCGTATGTGATCGCGATCCTCAGCATTGAGAGAACTACGAAGAAGAACAAGGAAGAGATATAATATAATATCAGGTCGGTTGTCCAAATTGCATAACACATTATCAATTAGAACCTAAATCATCTTGGAGGATTTAGAAAAATTTAAATATTTGTTGCTCAGCAACGTAAATGAAGCAATGAACGTGCTTGAACGGTCAAAATAAAAGCCATTCCTACTGTTAGTGTGTTACGCTTACGCTATTACCCGCCGTTTACCAAGCTTGGATACAGCAATAGAATATCCATAACCAACTAATATTATTAATGTGAAAGTTTGGATGTTTTTTACACAATCACGCCAAAACTACTGAATGGATTTGGATGACATTTTGCTCAGTTTATAGCCTGGATTAACATATAAGACACTATTTATCCCGGTAGTACGTTCCCGAGGGTATAATTTCTGACCTCCACGCGGGCGGTAACTGCTGGCAGAGTACAACTAATACATGTAGGTACGTGTAGCAGGATAAGCTCTGTGTTGCGTCATGTTTCACGTTTATTGCTCACAATAGCCGCAGCCGGCGCAGCAGGCTCCCCGAGTGGCCGTGGCCGCAGACGAGCACAAAGTGTACCGTGTCGTCAGTATACAAGCGGTACCCTTCATACAGCGGTGTTACCACTACTTTGTGCAATACCTACTCCATTTTTGTTTATTTTGTTTTGCGGCTTTCTTGTTGTTATAACATACATGAGAGCCCTGTAGTTTTTAATGACCACAGCGTGTAGTGTTTTTTAAACGCTGTCGCATGTTTTGTTCAGACTTCATAAATATTTACCTAAAATCGCTCTAAAAAGTGTGAAACAAGAAAATTTTCTCACTAGATAGCTGTGGTCAAAGTGAAGTACTAAACATTTTTTTAGTTCTTTACTCTATTTTTTGCTAGAGGACGCTATTATCTTAATGTGACGTCACACAACCGTAAACTAGCGGACGATCAAGATGCTTCCAACGATACCTCATTTGTCAAATTATGATAAGGAGCTTAGAATTTATGAGGGAACGGAGGAACAATCGAACCTTCATACATCCCCACTTACATACCGGTCAAAATCATTACCCTCCATTTCGATTTGCCGTAGTATAGCTACAAATGAGCTGTTGTTATTGTGTTAGATATTATATTTTTATTGAAGATTGAAGATTATTTTGTTGATTTTTATTTTTTTTAAATTGATGCATAATCAGCCACTGCCGCGACACAGGCCTCCTCTTTGTGAGAGGGAGTGGGCCACAATCCACCACGCGGACCCAGTGCGGGATGGTAGATGTCACATGTCTTCGAACTTTTGTTTCTAGCACATGGTGGTTCCCTCACGATGTTTTTCTTCATGGTTTGAGAGCAGTGGCGATGAAATAATTTACACAAGCGCCTGTCTGGGTTCGAACGTACGACTTACAACTAGTACGTCGCAGTCGTGACCAGAGGGCGCCACAGCATTTAAGTGGTATTCAATAAGTTTCAAGTTTTTCGAAAAATGGTCTTTTAGTCTGTAATCTCACCAAGATTGTAAAATATCTTGCGCCTACATAAAAAATGTACAACATCTCGTAATTCGAGCGGCGCCATTTTAGCTTATGTACACAATTTGTTCGCTCATTTACTTGAGCAGTATTAAATGGACATCATAAACTGCTGGGAAGCTGATGTTTTTCCTTGACTTAATTAATAACCCCTGAAACTGTCTGTCAGATCTGACTTTTGGTCATTTTAAGGAATTTCAGGCACAATTGTCACCGTTGCAAATGTTCTGAAGATACTGATTTATATATTTGAGTGAAAGATTATAACATGGTGCGCTGGTTATAGAAATAAGACCTTATATCACCAAATCATAACAAATTTAATAAAATATGTACTTTATACTTGTTTTACTGTATATAGGTATACTCTGGTGATTATATCCTCTCCATTTTTTAGCATTTATATTCATCAGTCTTAAATAACAAACGGTATCGTATTACCCAGTAACTGGGTTGTGGAGGTCAGATAGGCAGTGGCTCCATGTCAAATACTGCACGCGTATTTTGACCACCATAGAAACGGGTTAAAACCCGTTTCTATGGTGGTCGACGGAAGAATGGGCAAAATGACAGATTGTAGAAAATACTTCACGGCGATGTTAAAACTGTAGAGAAGAAAGGTTTGTATTCTTCAGTTGACAAAGTCAACAGTGTCAACAAAGCATGACGAGAAATTTTTGTCGTCTTTTGACACTTGGGGGTAGATTTTTTCTTTTCCACTGAATTATCATACAACCCTCAAAAATCAAATACCTTATCGCATCCACCTTATCTACATCACTAGCTACGGCAGGTTTTTCTTTGTCTTAATAGAAAGGCGAGTCTACGTGTCGCTCCGTGCTTGGGCGGAAGAGATGTCAAGTTAAATAGAAAAAACTTTGTCTATTCTTCGTAGAATAGAGATAGAATTATTGGTCATGCTACGCCTGCTGCTATTCAGCTGCAGCTATTTTGACTGGAAGCCGACCCCAACACAATTGAGAAAAGGCTAGGCAGACGATGACAACAGGTAAACACTAAAAATAGCGAAATAATAGGTCTTTACCTATGAAATTGCCGTTTTGTATGAAAAAATTTAAACGAATTTTTTTCATGTATTTTTTATTTGTATTAATCGAAGTAATCACCCATGCAATCAATGCATCTTTGCCATCGCAGTGGCAGTTTATTGATGCCCTTCTTAAAGAAATCAGCTGGACGGGAGGCAACAAATTCTTCAAAGGCATTTTGTACTGCCTCTCGGGTATTGAATGTTTTTCCCGCCAAGAAGTTATCCAAATTCTGGAAAAAGTAGTAGTCTGTAGGCGCAAGGTCTGGTGAGTAGGGCGGATGACGGAGAGCTTCCAACCCCAGTTCTTGCAACTTGGAGACCGTCTGCTGTGCAGTATGAGGTCGCGCGTTGTCGTGCAGGAGCAGCGGAGACGAGCGATTGACCAATGCTGGTTGGAGATGTGCCAGCTTCTCCATCATTGTGTTCAGTTCTTCACAGTACACATCTGCAGTAATGCTCACCCCGTTTGGTAAGAAGCTGTGATGAATCACACCGGCGCTAGACCACCAAACAGTGACCATCACTTTTCTAGGGGTAAGTTTTCGTTTAGGGCATTGTTTAGGTGCTGAACCAGGATCCAACCAACTTGCTGAGCGCTTGCGGTTATCAAACAGAATCCATTTTTCATCGCAGGTAACAATGCGGTTCAAAATTCCTTCATTTGTGTGTCTGTTGAGCAGTGCAAGGCACGTCTCGACGCGTACTTCGCGCTGACGATCATTGAGTTCGTGGGGCACCCATTTGTCAAGCTTTTTTACCTTG
The DNA here is from genome assembly GCA_947359405.1 of Antitype chi. NCBI lineage: Eukaryota > Metazoa > Arthropoda > Insecta > Lepidoptera > Noctuidae > Antitype > Antitype chi. The sequence continues at coordinate 816,972 of OX375807.1, forward strand.
CCAATTTGACGCAAATGGACCAATATTGTTTTGACGCTAACGTCGAAAGCTGCTGCTAATTCAGCCGTAGATTGTGTATCATCAGCTTCCACAATCGCCTTTAATTCGTCATTGTCGACCAAAGTCTTCGGACGACCGCGAGGTTCATTTTTCAGGTCGAAATTTCCAGAACGGAAGCGAGCAAACCAATAACAGGTGGTGCGTTGGTTTGTAGTGTTAGCTCCGTAAACGTCGTTGATGTTGCGTGCCGCTTGTGCCGCGTTGCTGCCACGACGGTACTCATATTCCATAATTACTCGAATTTTTAACGTATCCATGATGACGAAAAAGATTGAAATGCGATGAAAATGTAACAATAATCAATAAACAAATGACTACTTTTGGAAAAAAAAATCCATGTTTTTAAAATAAAATTAATTTGAAATTAGAATTCTTACCCAAACAAAAATTATTTTGATTTGAAATGGCCAGTACTGCAAAACGGCAATTTCATAGGTAAAGACCTAATATAAGAATATACACGAATTTGTATATGCATTATCTATTCAAGAGATGTGCTCGGCGCCGAGTAGACAGTGATCCTATTTCGTTCGTACATTACTACAAATCCGCGGCTTTTCCCAGCAATATGAAAAAACATCGATCGGCGTCATCCAGGGATCAGGCTGTGAGGCTGTCAGTGCTCCACGCGTGCTCCTGCCGAATCCACCCGCCTTACCTCTCGCATTTCGACAAGGTTGTAAAACTTGTGAATTGTGTTCCACGTTAAAACCTTGACGAAGATTGTAAGTTGCGATATGATTGAACGGGAGCTAGTTTGTTTGAGAATAGCTGAGCGGAAATTTATCACGTAATCCGGTTGCGATTAGGATTCAGTTTACGAGTGTTGGACGTCTTTACGAGTTAAGTGTGTGAGGACGTCGGAGTTGGTACGAGTTAAATATCTGTAGGCCATGCGACGCTACTTAGATCGGCCACACACAGATACAGAATTTATTAGAAAGCTTTTTATAATTGGTCCCGTGGAAATACTTTGACATAATAACCAACCTTCACAAAATCCCTATGTTCTTTGTCAAATACAAGGAAAAGTACAAATTTGTTATTTCTGAAACTTACTTATCTATCACCATCTGCCTAGCCTGTCAACTATGTTGGGGTCAGCTTCTAGTCAAACCGGATGTAACTGAATACCAGTATTTTACATGGAGCGACTGCCTATCTGACCTTCACAGCCCAGTTACTGGGTAATACGATGGTCCTTGCTAAGACTGGTTGTCACACTTTCGGGCTTCTGACGACCCGTAACGATTGCCAAAGATCCACGAATGACAGCCGGACCAACGGCTTATCGCGCTTTCCGAGACACGAACGGGCTTTGATATGAAAAAATGGTCACCCATCCACGAACCAACTGCGGCAAGCGTAGCTTAACCTGATTGATCGAACCGTGCAGCTGTTATGACTTAGCAACATGCCCCTCATAATTACCAATCAATCTGCCAAGTTATATTAAAAAGAACCGTCCCAATCCCGAGCCAGCTTGCCCCATCCCTGCCCCCGTTCCCTATCGTGTGCTCGCTCTCTGACGTCCCCCAATCTTATAAATCATAATCTGCCTAGCTACTCCCAACTATGTTGGGGCCGGCTTCGAGTCTAACCGGAAGCAGCTGAATACCAGTATTTCACATGGAGCGGCTAGTAATCCAACCTCCACAATCCAGTTACTGGGTAACACGATACCCTTGGCAAGACTGGATTAATTTACATAATAATTTTCCGGGAGAGCCGAGGCAACCACTAGTTCATAAAATTATAGTTATTCATGGCAATTGCTTGTAACACACGAGCGTCCCAGTCTAATTGAATCTTGTTCACAAAGCCTTCAACTTCCTTGAGTATCAGATACTGCACTGGAGTTCTAACTATAAATCTGTCACTCAACTATGAAACACGGCTACAGGGACTAACTGCACTTTGGCAAGGAGTATTAAACAAATTACATTGCATGTTACATATTAATTATTCGCCCATTCAACTGTCGACAGTCGATTACGTGATCGCTTGAGGCAGATAACGAAAATCATCCAATGAGAGATATCTGATTAGCTGTGTAGGATAGCAATTACTTATGGTCGCTTATTAATCTTAGCTTGCGTTTGACATAGATACCTACCGCCTTTGGCTAAACTCTTATCAAATTACATTGCATATATTCATCTCACATCAAATTATATTGAATTCAACTCAAAACTCAAATAATTTATTTCAAATAAACCAATCACAGGCAGTTTTGAATTGTCAATAGGTCGGTCAGTCAGTATTTGCCTATTCTAAAGTGTAGTGTATGGGGAAGAACGGGCAAAAAACTCTACGGACACTCTTTTAAATCAAATTGTTGTTAGAAAAAAAGGTTGTATCAGCAGGTAATCTATAAGTTAAACGAATATTTAACAGCCGCACAGGTCGATTGCCGCGGTTGATCCATGAATGGGTGACCATCTTTACTTGCCATGACCCTTCCGTGCCTCGAAAATCTGGCCGTCATAGTGCACCTGTGACAGTCGTTACGGGTCGACAGCAGCCCGAAGTCTGACAACCAGTCTTACCAAGGGGTATGGTGTTACCCAGTGACTGGATTGTGGAGGTCAGAAAGGCATTCGTTTCTTGGAAAATACTGGTATTTAGCTGCATCCGGTAACACTGGAAGCCGATCCCAACATAGTTGGGAATGAGGCTCGGCAGATGTTGATGAAACGAATATCAAATGTCAAAGTTTAAATATTTAAACTTTGACATTTGATATTCGTTCATTCGGCGCCTGGGTCTGAGATTAAAGCTGACGGATATTAAACTGCAAATCTAACTGACGGAGCAGGTATCCGATAATGAGTTAAGTTTTGATATTTATATCTCTTTAAAATATTAGTATAGATTTAATATTGACGACTCGCACGATTCGGGCGAGTTGACTAGTAAGCCAATTTTATACAGATTGCTAGTAGTTGTGCTCCTGTGCGCAGCTGTGTCGCAGATTTAAAGTTTACCATCCGAGATATTATGCTGTGTTATATTTCGGTGAGTCTATGCGGTTTGGACGAGTGAGTTCATTTCAACCTCCATGTGTCTAGGAATAGTAGCTACAAGTTATATTATGCTTTTGTAAGTCAGTCTACAACTGTAACTAATTGTCGTTATTAAATTCTACATACATATATTGTTTCATTTTAATTTCCTTAAGTTGGATTAGAATTTAGGTAGGTTTAATAAGTCTATGTTATTACTGTTACATTCCGGTACTAATAATTTATTTTCTATTCAAAATAATATAATTAATAATAATTAATAATTATATATATAATTTTTTTTTTTTTTTTTATTTATTTATTTGCAAAGTAAATACTTTGCAATCGTTATTGTCATACAACTTTCATTTACGTCAGATACTAAATGAATGAATGAAAATAAATAAATAAATGATAAGCGATTTTATTTTTGTAAGTAGGTTTGTACAAACACTTTTATACGTCAATAGGATAGAAGATCCCGTGTGACATCGACACAATCACAATCAGTTTACTCCTTACCTGCCTGCCTTTTTCTAAACTATGTTGTGGTCGGCTTCCAGTCTAACCGGATGCAGCTGAATACGAGTTCTTTACATGGAGCGACTGCCTATCTGATCTCCACCACCCAGTTAGTGAGTAACACGATACCTCTTGTTTACACTTGTCACACTTTTCGACTTCTAACGCCGACGCGACGGTCCGACGGAGCAACCGCGATAAACGTAGCTTAGCCTGATCGATTGACCTGCGCGGATGTTATTGCTTAGTCAAAACCCAAGTATTTCTTTAGTTATTATAACACTAACGGGTTGCTTAATGCAATAAAAATTCCAATTTTAAAAACAAATCGTTTTGAACTCGTAAGTTTCCCTTCCCGGGACGGTGCGAGTGAGTGTTGCCGCAGTGGATCACACTCACTGGCCAGTCGCCGCGGTCCGCCAGGACCTACTGGATTCCCGATAATTAACCCACGGGACTCTCCCGATAATGGACTTCATTAATAAAGTGCCGGACAATACCAATGTGATTCTTTATTCACATTGTTTTCTTAGCTCTGATTGGATGGTCGAAGAGTCTGTATTGGAGTACGGCGATGAATGAGGTTAGAGAATAATATTTTTGCATGAGGTTGAATACGAATATTGAGCTGCACGGTTTAACAATGTTTGTAAATTTGTGAGCAGCATATTTCTATCATATAATTAATTTATATGTCATTGCTTCATTTTAATACTTTTACCTTTTATCGTATGATAATTTTATTTTAGGTACATCTTTTTTCACATAATAATGTATAATTCATGTATGTAACATTTTGTAAAACATTCTAAAAGAGTAACGGTGGAGTTTCTTGCCCATTCTTCTCCATACGAAACTATTATATGAGGTAAATTTTTCACCCGTGCGCAAACTGTAACTATGAATTCAGCATATCATTGTAGACCCCGTAGCGAAGAAATTTTTCGTCGGTTTGCGCACTGGTAAAAATGTTATCCTGTATATAGGGTGACTGGTAATTACTGACCGATATTTAAACACATGATTGTAGGTTGAGTACCTACAATAACAACCAACTTTCCCAAAGAAACAATTTTTTGTATCTACGTTATTGACCCCAATAGAATATTGAGTACCTAACAAGAATAATACACCATCAGCTGTAACTTAATTTAGTTACCGACAAGCAAAAAAAAACATATTTACCTATTATTCATTGCATTAATTCCTATTATGCATTATACTTTCTTTCATTCATTTAACAAAAGATAGCGCGCGCGCGCTTGACCTCGGGGTCAAACGACTCACAGCTGATCAGCTCCCTACGTACGGTGGTTAAATGAATGACAAAAGAATAATGCATCGTAAAACTGTTTTTTTTTTGTTTGTAGGTAACTAAATTAAATTACAGCTGATGGTGTATTATGCGCGTTGTGTTCCACGCGCGCCTCAAAGAGATGTCAGCACAAACTGGTGGGGTCCGCAAGGGCCGATGCCTGCCAGGGGTGCGGTGGGTGTTCGAAAGAGATACCGGGGCCCCTGGCACACAGGCAACTGAGGGAACACGGGTACCCTTAGTCAGTAAAAGTCTGACACGCCCTCTTGCTCCACCCAGAGCGGGAGAAGTCATTTGATGATTTCCCACCCAAAAAAAAAATGGTGTATTATTATTGTTAGGTACTCAATATTCTATTGAGGTGATAGGGGACATGCGCTAGTTAAATAATAAAAAAATCGTTTCTTTGGGAATGTTTTTTGTTATGATGAGTACAATCATGTGTTTAAAGGGTCACTAATTACCAGTCACCATATATAATTTTTATGTAAATGTTGACGTTCAAAAGTGTCATTTATGTACCTATTCGAAATAAATGCTGTGAAATGTCTTCAAATGAGTTTTGGACTTTAGATACCTGAGATGTGACCTCTGAGTTTTATTCGTGGTTCTTCTCAGAGTAGTCAGATAGGAAATGCCGACCTCATCTAGTTTTTAAAATATGAATGACGTGTAAGTGTTTGAAAAAACCTACTTACAGAAATTAAAATCATCTATCATCTGGTCGGAGGATTCTCTCATTAAAAAGGAGAATGACCAGTTCCTCTCCGTTCCTCATTAGGTACCTCTTTACGACTATCCGGAAAAAAGTCTTGCTTTTATACTTGTTTTACGTATACCACGCGTGTCGATAGCCTATTGCCCAGGGTTTAAAGTATCCCCATACGAAAGGCGAATCTAAATCTAAACGTTACAGGAATTAAATATTAGGTCTTTACCTATGAAATTGCCGTTTTGCAGTACTGGCCATTTCAAATCAAAATAATTTTTGTTTGGGTAAGAATTCTAATTTCAAATTAATTTTATTTTAAAAACATGGATTTTTTTTTCCAAAAGTAGTCATTTGTTTATTGATTATTGTTACATTTTCATCGCATTTCAATCTTTTTCGTCATCATGGATACGTTAAAAATTCGAGTAATTATGGAATATGAGTACCGTCGTGGCAGCAACGCGGCACAAGCGGCACGCAACATCAACGACGTTTACGGAGCTAACACTACAAACCAACGCACCACCTGTTATTGGTTTGCTCGCTTCCGTTCTGGAAATTTCGACCTGAAAAATGAACCTCGCGGTCGTCCGAAGACTTTGGTCGACAATGACGAATTAAAGGCGATTGTGGAAGCTGATGATACACGATGATGGAGAAGCTGGCACATCTCCAACCAGCATTGGTCAATCGCTCGTCTCCGCTGCTCCTGCACGACAACGCGCGACCTCATACTGCACAGCAGACGGTCTCCAAGTTGCAAGAACTGGGGTTGGAAGCTCTCCGTCATCCGCCCTACTCACCAGACCTTGCGCCTACAGACTACTACTTTTTCCAGAATTTGGATAACTTCTTGGCGGGAAAAAAATTCAATACCCGAGAGGCAGTACAAAATGCCTTTGAAGAATTTGTTGCTTCCCGTCCAGCTGATTTCTTTAAGAAGGGCATCAATAAACTGCCACTGCGATGGCAAAGATGCATTGATTGCATGGGTGATTACTTCGATTAATACAAATAAAAAATACATGAAAAAAATTCGTTTAAATTTTTTCATACAAAACGGCAATTTCATAGGTAAAGACCTATTATTTATCAATATTCTTTGTTCCTTTTTATGGCATAAGAAATTAAATATTTAATTATAAGAATACTGACTTCCCATATTTTTACTTCGAAAATGTTGCCAGATGAAAAAAATTAATCGAATTCACTTTTTTTTACCAATAAGATATAAAACAAAAGCAAAAAAAAAACAATCAAAATTGTTTTCTTCTGTAAACTTACTTTTTAAACAATGCTTACCCAGTGACACAAGAACTAACCATCGTTTCTAAAAAGTCTTAAAAATAAATTGAGTAGATCGATTTCACAATCGATCATCATTATTTTATGTATTAGATAGGCGACAAACTGGAATGTCAATGCGAGGTCCCGTTAAACTTCAAACAAACAACTCATTCGCTCGTTTGTTTGCCTATGAGCTTGCGGCAGTGTATATTTTGTTGTTTTCTGGTGCTGTAATTGTTATTCGACTAGTATTCTATAACGACTTTGGCTACTTATAAAATATTTTGACGGATATTATTTTGACGAACGACACAGGCATTTTTCACAGCGGACTTAGTTATCTTGCCTACTCGACTTACCTTATCTACCCCGGATTACGAAGTAAGATTCTATACAATGTGTGGGCTGTATTTTCAACGTCTACAATTCTAGTCTACAATTAAATCTGATATTTTTAAAGTATAACGTGAGTTCTCGGTGTAAGAATAACTTATTATGAAGCAAGAACAACATTGTTTTTCTACAAACCAATAATACCCTATTTTTTATCTACCATGGAGCAGTCATAAACATTATTTTTTTGAAATGGTATCAATATCAAATTGGAATAATGCAGTAATCGTTACTCTAACGTCAGGCCCAACTTTCTACGAACTTTCGCGTCTCCTTTGATTGACGTGCAAGTGTTTGTACAAACCTAGTTACAGAAATATAATCATTTACCACTGTCAGCATGATGACCGGATGAGCTACACAAATAGGATAGTTGAACTAATTGTGACCGTAGAACTAATCGTCGTGAACCCACCCCACTTGATATTCAGTGATGTTTTAATTACTGCATGCCTAATATTAGGAGCCAGGAGGTTTGTGATTATATCCATAACTGCATGATTTATGGTTGGGTTTACACATCAATATTGATGTAGCTACAATTTAGTGTGTAATTGAGACACATGAATCAAGCAATCAGATTGAGGTTACATAAGATCGTGTGTATAGATGCAAAACGGTTTAAAACCACACTTAGCGGTTTAGTAACGGTTTAAATTGTTTTTATTTTATTTTATAGAATACACTAAGGCTTCAAACAAAGTGATCTAGACCGCACCTACCATTCGATTTAGGATATACATCACAATGATGGATATTTATCACGGGAAATTAATAGTACATTAAGATATAAGTGCGGTAAGTTGAAAATGACAGCCGAGGCGATATTGCTAGCCCGAGTCGTAGGCGAGGGCTACAAGAAAGCAGAGGCTATAATTATCAAAGCGCAAGTATGTCATACGACGTTTTGTAACATATTTGCGAGGAAATAAATAAAACTCGGACTTTCTTAAACGTATTAATTTTTAATCACTTGTTAAAGCAGTTAGAAAAATTTGAACAATTTGTAAAATTGATTATTACGTTGCCAGTTGGCATTTTTAATGTTGTCAAGTTATTATTATTAGTTACAATTTCACCAGTCTCTCTCTCACTCTCTTGAGTGAAAGTAGGAGAAACGAGACCACAGAGTTCTGCGACGGAGTTCGCGGCGACGGAGGCGGCTGCGGCGGCGGCGACGATGGTGGAATGTACGCGTGTGTGCTCGTAGATGGTCGAGAGTCAACACTTGGCTCCAAATTTATATTCCTTGTAATGCGGGATCTATTTTCTTCTTTATTTCTCATCGAGTCATCTATGTAGCCCTCGGCTACACTGTTCGACCGCCACCCTCCGTGGCGTTTTAGTGTCAATAAGTTCGCACCTGAATCGGCGAGCAATGTAGCCGAGGACCTTCTGAAACTGTGCCCTGTGTATTCATGTGGACCATCCAAATTTAAGAAAGTGGCAATTTGTTTCGGCATTCCTCCAAATTTATTTATGCCAATGGGGTGGCTAGTGCATTTTCCATTTTGGTAATTTTGAAAAAATCTGTTAGACATTGCTTTTGTTGAACGAAGCGCTTCGTATTTCTTCACTATGTCGTGAAAAGGCCCCTGTATTGTGAACGATCTTGGAATTTTATTTTTTGTGTTTTTGACCTGGACAAGAAGAACCCGCCCATGGTTCTCGACATCATTAGTTGTGATGTTTGCCAACTCTTGACGTCTACATGCACCATTTATGCCGAATATTAATACAACCTGAAAAGAGATAAAAACAGCGTACAAAACACCTATATTGTATATATATACGAAAGTGAAAAAAGTTAAAACAATAATTTAGTTTCAACTGACCTTTGTTGCCAAATATCGGCAATCCGGAGCTTCTTTTAGGAACTTCTTGACATTGTCTGCCAAAAATACTTTCGACTTTTTACTCACATGGCCACTTGAGCGTCTTTTTAGAAATGCCAGCAAGTTCTCCAACTTGAAAACAAAACATAACAAGTCATACTCCTATGACTTGTTATCAATACCATGTTTTGTTTTCACAGTGCTTTTTAGCATTGAATAGTAGCACCACAATGAGCTTGACTTATATTTTTGAGAAAGTTCCATGAAATAGGCTAAAAACACACTTTCTGAAAATAAATTTGCATCTTTGCTTGTTTTCCATAAGATGAAATATTGATAGGCTTGTAAGTATCTATCGGTCGATTTTTCGGGCAAGAGGCTTAGAGTAGCCTTTTTCGCTGCCTCTGAGACTTCTGGCGGTGTCGAATTAATAAATTCATCATTACTTGACGACATTTTCAAATAAAAACAATACAGCGAAAAGAAAAAGCGCGCGGAATAATCTTTACTTGTTCACAAATAAAATTAGCGATGCGCGCGCATCAGCGCTTTTTTTTTAAGGCAAAGGCACAAAAACAGTCAGTATTACTAATAAAGTAAATTATGTTTTTTTTTGTTTTTGTTACAGATAAATGGTTGTAATTTATTGTCAAAACTAATTAAATTAAATATGTTTATTTTTTTGTATATTTTATCTCGAAAGTTAATTTTATTCATAAAATGTTTACCACTTTTCTGACGTAAAAACTCTTTGCTAAGATTTAAAAAAAGTACCGTTCGTTTTAGACGGAGCATCTTGATAAACCGTGCGTTTTACCTTATTAAAAAGAAACTCGTGCGTTTTACATTACAATAACGCACAAGTACGTAATGACATACATTACGATATTGAAATTGGTGAAATAAGAGACCCTTTACGAACAAATGTGTTATAAAATTTATTATAATACTAGCTTGCGCCCGCGACTTCGCCCTCGTGGAAGTCGGAAACTATCCCGCGGGAACGTACTACCGGGATAAAAAGTATCCTATGTGTTAATTTAGGTTATAATATATCTGTGTGCCAAATTACATCCAAATCCGTTCAGCCGTTTTTGCGTTATTTAGTAACAAACATCCAAACATCTTCACAAACTTTCACATTTATACTATTACTAGCTTTTGCCCGCGACTTCATACGCGTGGACTTTAGAATCAAGTAGATAATCATTTTTTTTTTATAATATATAGCCTATTTTTTAAGTTAGACCTCTCGGAATACATCATTGAAAACTGCATTCAATTCCATGCAGTGGTTTTTGCGTGATGCGGTAACAAACATACAGACAGACAAAAATTCTAAAAACCGTTGTTTTGGCTTCTGTTGCTCTAATAAAGATCCCCCATACTATTTTTTCTTCAATATCTTTAAAGTACAGACATCGGCCTGTTACAATTTTATTATATGTATAGATATAGATTAGGAAGTAGGATGCTTTCTAAAAATAAATAAGCACTCAGTAACAACCTAGCCAGAAAATATTTTTTCTTTAGATATTTAACTACAACGTAGGTAATAATTTTTTTAATGTTTATTTTAGGGCTGATTTATCAATAAATCTGACAGTTTGACATATTTTCTATACAAAAGCTGTCAAGCCGACATAATTATTCCTCAGATAAAAGTTATCTGACTATTGAAAATGTTCCCTTAATAATAAATATAAAACAATCGAATCTATTATGCGATCAAGATTTTTTACAGAATATCTAATCCTAATAAAGTAGTATGAGTATGATCATTTGATTAAAGTAATACATTATTATCAATGTACGGCCCACGTGGTTGTGGTTTTAAACAAATGTGAAAACGGTTTTAAACCACTTTTCTTCTTTTCGAATTCGTACACTTTTTTATGTACTTAGAGCTCAGTAGGCGGCCACGTTTATTGCGGCATCAGTAGCTTCATTCAAATCATCCAAAGTGCAGCTAAACGGCCACTTAGGGCACTCCAGCAAGTGGGACATGGTCTGATCAGAAGCACTGCATTCGCACTGGGTGTTGGATGAGTCAGTAATCCCCCACTTTGACAAATTGTGTCTGCAGCGGCCTATTTGGGTACGCAATAGATTGAGAGCTTTCCATACAGGCCACTGCAGATCACGTCCGGGAGGTAAATGTTCCTGAGCTTTATCGGAGTCTGGAGGTGGTGGATGCTTCTCTTCCCACAGTTTGATTCTCGCAATAGGTGGTTTGTCCTGAACCACTGATTTTGGTTTAAAACGGCTTATTTACAACTATAATCGTATCAGACAGAGTGTCAGAAATAGATTGTGTCATACTCATACGCGGGTGGTAACTCATGTGAATGTCGTTCTGAATTAAATTTTAGAGAGGCATCGTTTAAATTTACACCGTTATCCGAAGATGTAAGCTTACTCGCAACAAATGTCTCAATATTTAATATTCCGTGTCGAAATCCCGGCAGCTACAGCTCGGTTTACTAGAGCAAACACACAAAGCGGGCTTGCGGAACGTACTCCGTTCGTTTTGTCATGCGGCTTCCCGTAAGCCTCTCGTGGCGCGAGGTAACACCGGCGGCGCACGTGGCTTACGACGGACTGCGGCTGCAGCCGTACAGCCGGTGTGCATGCACTCTTATCTGTAGTGATGTGAGCTGTTCGAGATTCAAAATTGGGTTATGTGAGGATTTTACTGAAAAAAAATGTTCAATCGTTTTAACTCAAAATAAAATGGCGAAATTCTAAGCTGCTCGGAAATTAGATTCTTCTTTGCCCAGTTTCCAATACTCCAAATAAATTGTCCATGGCTTGTTTGCAAACGCTTTGCTACATTGTGTTGGAGACGTTATTGTTTGTGTTTTGTAAAGATTCGACCTCGTGTCGGGCATGGCGGGTATTGTAAGTCCGGCGCTTTCTGACACAATGACCCAATTCCCTTCGCTTCTACAATACACAGACTGATTCCTTTATTTGCTTTATTTCTGACTCTTTCAGAAATCAGTCATAATGTAACCAATTTGTCGGTGAAATCTGTTTCTGTAACAGTCCTAGTAATATTATAAATGTGAAAGTTTGTGAGGATCGCAAAAACTACAGAACGCATTTAGATGAAATTTGGCAGGCTGATAGTTTATAACCTGGATTAACACAGAGTACTTTTATACCGGTAGTACGATCCCGCGGATTAATTTATAAAGCTAGTATACATAATATAACCAATTTGTCGTTTAAACCTGTTAGAGTGACAATCTTAGATAACTGTGTGAGCGTCGCTAAACTTGTCACCTCTCAGATATAAACATATAGATTACTTCGACAAAGAAGCGAGGGGGTGGGCCATTGGGGTCCGGGGGGCTGGAGGACGGGGAGGCTAATTTTATGCGCGGAAACGGAACTCCTATTGAGTGACAATAAGTTCACGATCGGGATTCGAGATAAGTGATGTTTAACGGACAATTTCGGTTCGGGTGCTCACGACGACGACACGACCTACATCGAGGTACTTCGGTGTAGATATTGTAAGGGAGAAAGGATCTTCATTTTAGGGTATTTGGATGTTGAATGTATTATATTTTAAGGCACCATGTGCTCACTTACTCTTTACCTGACTCCAGAGCCATGATTTTGACCGTTAGGTATGTTTGGATGTATGTACGTTCATCTGTTCCCCATAATTTCTAAACGAATTTTCATACCTATATTTTCGTGAAACAAACTTAGTATTCCTTTTTTCGAAAATACGCGGAAGGAGCAGCATGAAATTTGGCACAGTTATATGTAGTTTATATGGCGACGGTGTGCTAAATGCTTATAATTTTTAATTATGGTCGAAGTTCGACCACTGGTTTTCATAATTTGACATCGTAAGCTGGGTAAAGGGTATGTGACGTCATATATATAATTAAATATGGCACCGTCTAGAAGATTATTGATGACCCAAAAAAATTATGGTAGTTATCAAATTATCAAAAATATATACGTGGAAACTCAATAAAAAAAAATCAATAAGTATTTTTTTAAATTTATTTAATAAAATGTATACAAAAAGTACATTTAGCCAACAGTAATAAATGTCCCATGCAATTATAGTGCCTAAAAATAAACCATTTCTAAAATATTTTTATTACAAGTGCAAGTGATAATTTTTCGGAATTACAGTTTTAGGTAGCGACCCACCCGAACTAGGATTATTTAATACTGTGTTTCGGGCCAACACTTTACATTTCAATTAAATTGGGACATTAACATTTATAATTATGTAGCGACACTACAGAAAAACACTTCGCAACAATATGTAGAAATACAAAAAGAGAAGTGGCGCCATCTACAACGCCACAGGCGCACTACGAAAAGACGCACGTCATAGAAAGCCTAGATCGCGCAGTTAAAGTTTACCGCGCGATTTGGATAGGTACAACATCCCGACATCAACCGTCGGGCAGTTGCCCACCAGACACAACACCCGTCTGGTCGGAGGATCCTCCCTTTACCAATAGAGTATGAGTGAACTTTACACCCTGTTCCTCATACCTCTATACTGGTGACCCCGAGAAAGAACGCCAGCTTAGCCTTCGTGCAATACTTCAGCGTGACGTCATCATCATCGTCAAGACCACTTCTTCAAGCTTTCGAGCAGCGAGCCACACAGCCAGCTAGCAACCACGGCCTCAACGGGTATCCTGACTACCAGCATGCAGCGAACCGCATTCCTAGTCAGCACCCTCAGCCTCAACAAGCGAACACGGCACTACTGCTCTTCGGCCGGTCGAGAGCTCAATCTCCCGGTCGACAACAGCAGTCAGCCTCATCTCGGCGCTGTACCACGATGCACCGGAGCAGCGCCGTCCCCGACTCACTGGGGTTCGCACCACCGCAGACAGTTCCGACTCACCGCGAACTATGCGACACCGGTTCCGACTCACTGGAATCACAACTGGCACTGGCAAGCATAAAATATGCACGGACTTCGCCTTCTATCGACCTCCGGTCTCCGGGGGGAGTGATGTAGCGACACTACAGAAAAACACTTCGCAACAATATGTAGAAATAAAAAAAGAGAAGTGGCGCCATCTACAACGCCACAGGCGCACTACGAAAAGACGCACGTCATAGAAAGCCTAGCTCGCGCAGTTAAAGTTTACCGCGCGATTTGGATAGGTTCCCGACATCAACCGTCGGGCAGTTGCCCACCAGACACAACACCCGTCTGGTCGGAGGATCCTCCCTTTTCCATAGAGTATGAGTGGACTATACACCCTGTTCCTCATACCTCTATAATTAAATTGATATAAAAATAATCTATTAACAACTATGAGATAAAGCATATTGGTAATTAAACATTAATACCTACAAGCCAGCCAATGTAAATACTATAAAAGTAAATACTTACGAGGGAATAAATTATCGTCATGACATAATTTCTAGAAGTTTTTCTGTGTCTGTGTAACTGAGTAACGCTAAATATTCTGATAACATAGTACTGCATTTTTAATAACTTAAACTATAGATGCTCATTAATTTGTTATACAGAAAAGGACCTAAGAACACATAAAATCGATTAGCAAACGCATGTCTAGTTTGAGGCATTATGCAAACGGGAATAAAAAGAAGTCACACGGTGCAAGGTCAGAGCTGTAAGGAGGGTGACCCAGGAGTTTGACCGGCGTGCTGTTCAGGAAGTTCCTAGTTTTGAGCGCGGTGTGCGAGGCGCTTTGTCGTGGTGGAGCAGTAGCCCGCGGAGCCCTGTGTTTGGTCGCTTGTTGCTCACAACAGAGAAAACTTCTGCCAAGCATTTGGTAGTATACCATTCAGCGTTGATGCTTCTTTGGTTCCGTAAAAGAATTGACACCAAGTAGCCAGTCAAATTTAAAAACCTTGCGATCAAAATCTTCCTCCCGCTTCTAGATTGCTTCACTTTGGTTGGCGTTGATTCGTTTTGAAACACCCAAAACGTTGACTGGCGCTTTGTTTCTGGATCGTATTGATAAATCGAAGACTCATCACATGTAATGATGTCGTAAACACACTGAGACGAGCCTGCTTCAAATTTGTTTATCATATCACGGCAGCATTCCAGCCGGGCCTGCTTCTGAGCATCGGTGAGGTTGTGGCACCCAGCGTGAAACTATCCTCCTCACGCGAAGATGCACGAGTAGAATTTCGTGAAGGCTTCCCGATCCAACCTGCAGGATGGGCTAAATTTCTTGTTATGTAACTCGCCTATTGTCATGGATTAAAATTTTCACTGCTAGCACGTTTTCATCCGTAACAGCCGTCAAAGGGCGACCACTTCTTTCTTCATCCCCCAAAGTTAGTTGACCGCGCTTAAATTCTATATATACCAACGATACACGGTTGCCTTAGATGGGCCTTCATCCAAAAATGCAATTTGAAGTCTATCGTACGACTCGTCCGGTTTCACGCGACACTTGAAATCGTAAAAAATCATAGCGCGAAAGTGTTCCCGGCGCAGATACATTTTTTTATGAGACACGATAATTAGTTCGCAAACAATGTGGAGGGAAATTTTTAAATTGGAACTTACTTATTTCATAATCATATTTTCAAAATAGATTATAACTGGCCAGTCTCTAATACATAAAAACTTTTTTGCGCAATACTTTCTGTGTGGCCTGGTGTAGTGTAATAAAACTTAGTTCAAAAACCAAATCCGACTATTTACTGAAAAATCACGCTCTAAAGGTGCTCTTACACGGGCACTTTATTGAGGAATACGGAAACACTAATGGATCAATCTGGATCAATTAAGG
Source organism: Antitype chi (assembly GCA_947359405.1). Taxonomy (NCBI): domain Eukaryota; kingdom Metazoa; phylum Arthropoda; class Insecta; order Lepidoptera; family Noctuidae; genus Antitype; species Antitype chi. Next base: position 832,874 of record OX375807.1, read on the forward strand.
GGAGTAATCTGGAACAACAACAATAAATTGCGGATATGTTTCGGGAATATTGCTTCTAATTGCTCCATATATTTCATGAGTTGCCGAATATCCAATCGGTTTGGAAATTTTTATTTTCTTTCTATCTCTTTTGTACGTATAACTACGTCTCATTTTTGCGTGAGGAACCGGCCGGCCAGCGGCGGAGGTGGCGGCGTTGGCGTATTGCATAGTTTTTTAAGTTGTTCCATATTACATGACCAATATATCCATATTGTTTGTGTGGCCGTATCTCTGGCAACAGGTTTCTACATGTTGCCATTGCCCTAAATTGCTGGATGTAGTCGTGACGTCATAGGTGACGAGAATTGACCAGGATGGAGCAATTTTAGTTGCTCGTGTAAGTGCATCATAAGTATGAAACAAGAAAATATTCTCATTTGAAAGCCGCAGTTGTATGCCACTTAAGCAAACATTCGAACAGTAGTAAGCGATCATAAGTTTTAGTGGCACACAACCACGAGTTTTTTACGTTACGCAACCGGACATTCCTTATAGTAAACAACGTAAAGTTGTCTACCTCTGCGTGGTTCAAAGCTTGCTCGGGCGTTTACGACGTAATTTCCGCATCATATCCGGAGGCCAAACTCTTTGTTGTATCAGTCGTACGTACGTAAGGGTCAATCTGTTACCAAAAGCAACAATTTCTCTGAAATCTACTCAGTCGAGTATCAAAGGCGATATTGCTCTTAGTTCATCATCTGCCTGCCTTTTCCTAAATTTTTCGGGTTGGCTTCTCGTCTAATTGGATGCAGCTGAATACCAGTATTTTAAACGGAGCGACTGCCTATCTGACCTCCATAGGCCAGTTGCTGGGTAACACGATATTCCTTGGTAAGACTTATAGGTTAGTTGAACTAGTTGGCTGTCAGACTAATAGCGTTCTGACGACCCGTAAACCCTACGTCTTGGTATATAAAGATGGTCACCCATCCACGGGCGAACCGTGGTAAGCGAAGCTTAACCTGAGCGATCGGCCCATGTGGCTGTTATTACTTAGCCACTAGCCCCTGATACTGCTCGTAGTTTTGTACCAAATATTTGTTAGGCCAATGGCTGCGACAGCGTGATTGGCATTGCAAGTCCTTCATTTTGCCGTTTTACATTCGGACGTCCAAATTACAAACACGTCACGGTTTCAAGCCGAAGTCTGTACTCGAGCCACAGCGGCCTGTTCTCGGCATGTTTGTCTCAAACTCGCTCGCAAACAATTGGGACTCGTCAACGAAACATTTTTCATTAAACGGCCGGAGGAATCGGTTGACATGTTTCACTTCAAGCAGATCACATTTTTGAATAAAATATATTTTATGCTGTTTATATTTTTAGCTCTCTTGATGTAAACCATTTCAAGTCGCAGACAAAAGCTTGTTACCAGCCTACACGTGTTTTATATTGAGTTAGACTGAGTGAAGTGAAGTGATTTCTGCCATTTCTTGTGAGTGATGTTTGAATTTTGTATCAGCTGAAGTTGTTTTAGTCTTTTCCATCCCGACTAGAGAAATATAGTTTTACCTAATATGATCTAGGTCATGGGTACGAACCAGACAGGCTCTTTACTTTGTTTAAATAATTCATCACACACACCACACCACTGCTGATGACACCACTGCTTTCAAAGTCAAAGTCAAAGCATTTATTTCAAATAGGCACTTAAAAGGCACTTATGAACGTCAACATTTACATTAAAATAGAATTGATTCTAGTCGCCCCTTCCAAAATGTAGTTTCGTATGGAGAAGAATGGGCAAGAAACTCCACCGTTACTCTTTTAAAATGTTTCAAGTACAATATTTACATTCATTATATGATTATGTGTAAAAACGATGCACCGAGAATAAAATTACCATACCAAAATGGGTAAAAAGAATCAAATTGAAGCAATACAGATAGATCAATTCTGTGATAGATACATGAAGTTCACACATTTACAAACATTGTAAAAGTAAGTATAGGTATGATTTTCCTACAATATTAACAAGTAATGAGTCAGTGTGTGAGTTAAAGTAATCACTGAGTGTAAATCAATGTCATAAATATAATTAATTATACAATTCAATTAGCAACCAGTTTGATTTTGTCTAGACTCTAGATTGTCCTATGGAGCAGGACCAGCATGTTTCCAAGCATTCTTATCTTGGATATAATCCTCTAATTTGTAATACGCTAGGTTACAAAGTTTACTTTTAATGTGAGCTTTAAATTTCCTTTCATTTAATTGCAATATATCACAAGGTATTTTGTTGTAACATTTAACACAGTACCCCATAAAAGATGTATGTACTTTAGCTAATCTGAAAAATGGTTGATCTATTTTGTCTTTGTTTCTAGTATTAAAATTATGTCTATCACTTATTTTATTAAAAAGATGTAGATTTTAAAACGGTGAAGAAGTTTTGTGTGAAAACCGGCATGTCCTAGAACCAAAATTTCAAATACATGGGAGATCTAGCAAGCGGCACTGGGCTCACAGCCCCTTTCGAAGAAAAGTGGCATGACTCCCAAAAGTGGATATACTACGTACTATATAGGATTATGATTACGCATGCTAAGTATGAGAGACAGCTCCTATAGCTAGAGGGCACAAAGAAAACTGTAACCATTAGCTAGAACATGGTAACATAACCTCAGGAACACTAACTGATTTTATTTTTTTAGTTGGGCCGTCATCGAATAACTTCTCCCGCTTTGGGTGGAGCAGAAGGGTGTGTGAGGCTTTTATTGACTCAAACCCACCCGTGTTCCCTCAGTTGCCTGTGTGCCACGGTATCTCTTTCAAACAACCCGCACCCCTGGTAGGCATCGGCCCTTGCTAGCTCCACCAGTTGGTGCTGACATCTCTTTGAGGCACGCGTGAAACACAACGCGCCGTCGGCCGGGCTTAGTCCTTACCGTCCGCAAGCCCACGCCTACGGTGGCCCTGAATCAGCCTGGGATTCCCGACGCCCAGGGCGTGTCCTGCGGAGGCTAGGGCCGTGAGGGCGCATATACTGCCACTACTTCACGTGCGCCGTCTCCCTCTTCGCGAGCATTACTGCTTCGCAGAAGGAGGCGTCGGCTACCCATGCACTCTTGCTTCGTACCATGGCCTGTACCAGGGCCGAACGCGAGAGATCGCCGCCGCCGATCGCCTCTACGAGGACACGGCGGTGCTCCGCCCAAGCCGAGCAGACCTCCACCGTGTCCTCAGGGCGATCTACGCAGTGGAAACACTCGAGCGTTTCCTCTCGCCTTATACGAAACAGGAACCTCCCGAAACACCCGTGTCCGGAATGGCCTGTGAGAGGCGGAAGGTGAGGACGCCGTGGCGCCTCTCAAGCCACTCCTCAAAGAGAGGACTTACCGCCGCAATCGTGGTGTACCCAAACACTAACTGGTAACTTAACACTCATCATCTGCTTAGCCTTTTCCCAAATATGTGGGGGTCAGCTTCCAGTCCAACCGGATGCATCTGAGTACCAGTATTTTACATGGAGCGACTACCTATCTGACCTCCACAAGCCACTCACTGGATAATACGATACTCCTTGGTAAGACTTGTTGTTAGATTTTCGGGCTACTGACGACTCGGTAACGATTGTCAAAGTTTCACGAATGACAGCTGGGACCAACGGCTTAGTGTGCTTTTCGAGGCACGGAAGGGTCTTGGTGTGTAAAGATCGTCACCCATCCACGGGCCAACCATGGCAAGCCCGTGTGCCTGTTATTACTTAGCCACAAGCCCCCTAAGAAAACTAAAGACTAATGGTTTTAAAATCCCCTGCATCTACGCTAGTCCCTGCAGCCGTCAGCGTGACAATGGCCGCGGTGTCTGCGGGAAGATTTCTCTGCAGTAACAAATAGTGTCTCTCGTGTTTCATTAGCCGGGAGATTCGTCGGGACATTGTCGTCTAGATCCAGTCTCATAAAGTCGCTCAAAAATCCAATGGTGGCACTTATTACTTCTTAAACCTATTTTTATTGGACCTACTTACTCATATTTCAATCTCAGTACTTGAATCAAACTGTCATGATTGCCAAATATTAATAAGATGATGTTGTGATTTTAAAATTGAAAGTGTATATTATTTGCCTCAAATGATTTTGTATCAGTGTACTGACGTTTAAAAAGTATCTCATTTGACAGTTACCGCAAAAGTACTACACCCTGATTGCGTAACACACTATTAGTCAGAATCTGAATAGTTTTGAAGGTTATTGTCTGAAATGGTCTTTTGAAGAACCACACAGATTGAGTGGACCTGTCCAGTCAGTGAACGCATTTATCAGTAATCATGCAGCTCAACACAAAACGTAAGGAACTCAGCTAAAGGAAAGAAGCTGAATAAGTGTCAGTGATGCGTATGAGATGTAAGATGTTCAAGTGACGTCACTACTGCTTGATGTATATTGACACTAACACCAAAGTATTAAATTGTTTCACAATCTCACCTCTACAAAAACCACGTTAAGATAAGAATGTAATGTTTACCCATTCGTCTGTTACGTCATGATATATTACTCAAATTGCGCGAAATATTTTTAGAAACCACCATCAGTCACGCAAATATCTGTGCAATACATCTCACCGACAGCGTTATTAATAATTACACATTTTTTTCTACTTTTCAGAACACGACGTTTTTCTCGTCTGGACAGTTTCTACGAGTTAGGGACCTGACTCATGGCAGAACAGAGAGCACCCCAATCGCCACTTCTTAGCGTGGTGATAGCAATCTAAACACAGTCAGCCCATTACTTGGCGATGAGCTTATCCTTTTTAGCAGCGTGCATCAAATCCTGTAGCGTGCAGACAACGCTGGACAAGATATTAAGTGCCCCATTGTTTGTAGAACAGCACCACATTTACACTCCAGGCCGGAGTCTTTTGTGAATCTCCACCTGAGCAGGTTGTTTCACTTCGGCCCACCTGAGTCCGGAGTCTATTTAAAGACTTCCAAGAATGCCAAGGCAACTCATGTCTAGGTGCGAGATTTTCAGCTATTGGAACTAATGGATTTGGAAGGGAAAACACCATGTCACCTCAGGCTTAGCCTTTCCTTAGACCGGCTGTCAGTGAGTGGGTGGACACACTTAAAATCTATTGGGGTTTTACAGCCCTTGTGACACGAGAATATTATGATGCAAAAGGTGTCGTATGTCGGAAACCATCTTGGCTCTTTCACTTGAACCTGCCACCGCTCTGAGAACTTCTGGTGGTGCTACTCCAGCTACTGGATACAGCATTTGCACCGGTGTCGATTTGAGGCAGCCAGTGATGCTCCGTCACGTTATATTCAGAGCTGTATCCACTAACTTGGCATGAGCAGAAAGACTGCACACAGGGCACGCAAAATCACCTGCAGAAAAAGGTAGCGCCAGCGCAGTAGTCCGTACAGCGTCAGGCGAAGCACCCACTTTGACGAGAAAATCCATTGCTGCACATGTCCGAAAAATTTATCAGCTTAACAAAGTATATATTTAACGCACAATAAATGTTGGTGAACTATCACAATGAAAGTCTTTCCCACTGTGTGTGTTATGCAATATAGGGCTGGTGGCTAAGTAATACCAGTTGCACGGATCGATCAATAAGGTTAAACTATGCTTGCCGCGTTTGGTCCGTAGATGGGTGACCATCTTTACATACCGACACCCCTGCGTGCCTCGGAAAGCTGTTGGTTCCAACTGTCATTCGTGGATCTTTGAAAATCTTTACGTGTCCTCAGAATGCCGAAAGTCTGACAACCAGTTTTACCAGGAGGTATCGTATTAATTACCCAATAAGGTTGTGGCGGTCAGATAGGTAGTCGATCCATGTAAAGTACTCGTATTCAGCTGCATCCGGTTAGACTGGAAGCCCAACCGCAACATAGTTGGGAAGAGGCTGGGCAGACAATGAGTGTGTGACGCAATCCCCCGCAGGGCTCAGCTGTGAGCTGGAGCCGCGAGAACAAGTGATCTTTATATAATTTAAAGTAAATATTTACGCGGCCAGTCAACCGCGGAGGCCCCAAAAGAAATTTATCGTCCGCGAAACTTTCGCACACATTAGCGATGTTGTTCTAGTGTTAAATTGGGATTGCTTCTTGATAGTTTAGTGTGGGCTCGTGCGTGAGTGCACAGCTATGAAGACAGACGCGGCGTGCGTTTCTGTTCGCGCCTGTTTACTGTGGTGTAGTTGTAAATAATCCGTTTTAGACCAAAAAATCATGTAAACCCACGACCACATGGGCCATACATTGATTACCCACGTATTTCTTTAAAGATTTAATGTAAAAAGACTAATTGAAATCATTCCCCGTTTTATTAAGGCTCCGTACCCGAAGTGTAACCAACGGGACCCTATTACTAAGCCTCTGCTGTCTGTCCGTCCGTCCGTCCGTCTGTCTGTCAATGATCCGTAATAAGAAGACAGTTGAAATTCTCACAGAATGTGTATTTCTGTTACCGATATAACAAAAAATTATAATAAAAAAACAACCGACATTTTCCGAAAAAAACAACCGACTTCCGAAAAAACATTGCAAAGTTAAAGATAACTTTAATTTCGGAAATCGGTGTTTGGATATGTATTTAAATTTTTGGTCACCGCCTTCCGAAAAGTTATTTTCCACTTTGCAGTATTTTTAATTTTTTTAAGAGTTTCGTTATCTGTCTCCGAAACGCATCATCAGATCTATTCGAAATTTAAATGGGACCATTTCGGAATAAACCTCTTACGAACAAAAAAATATTTTGTAAATCCGTCTATATTATGACGGAATTACGCCCGAAAATACATTAAAAAAAAACATACTGAATTGAATCTCCTCCTTTTTGAAGTCAGTAAAAAAATTGTCGATTATGTTTTTACTCAGTCACTGCATATTTCTTTAAGTGTCCTTAATGTATACTAAGTAAGACAGTAGGAGTGGTCTAGACCATTCGTGTAAAGCCTTAGTGTATTCTTTTAAAGAATAACATTTTAAACTTCTAATAAATTGCTAAGTTTGGTTTTCAAGCGTTTTAAGCCAAAACGAGGGTTTAAAACCAAATGGTTTAGAACGTAATGACACTAAACTCTGACACTGAAAAACGAAAACTTCAAAATGTTCGCAACTTGTTCACACTTCATTCACTCACCTATCGTCTGACAGTTCAATAAGCGATGTCCATCACTTCACTCCTGGTTTGTTTCCAAATATTGGCAGATTGACTACACTAGTAGTCAATTTGCCATCACAGTAGACGATACTACATACTATTATCCTACTAATCCTACTTAATATTATTAATGTTTGTTAGTTTGGATATTTAGACAGTTGGATGTTTGTTACTCAATCACGCAAAGACGCCTGAACGGATTTGGATGAAAATTGTCACACGGACAGTTTATAAGCTAGATTTAGGATACTTTTCATCCCGATAGTTTGTTCCCGTGGGATAATTTTCAGCCTTCACGCGGGCGAAGCCGCTAGCAAAAGCTAGTATTGACTATTGAGTGCTGAAGTCATCATTCTCCTGCCCTTGTCCCAATTTATTAGTGGTTGGTGCAACATGTCTTTGTCTTCCTCACTTATCTAGTAGTCGTCGTCTCGGTAGTCGCACCCTTTCTACCATATCATCACTCACTCAGTCCATCCATCTTTCTACCATATCATCACTCACTCAGTCCATCCATCTTTCTACCATATCATCACTCACTCAGTCCATCCATCTTTCTACCATATCATCACTCACTCAGTCTATCCATCTTTCTACCATATCATCACTCACTCAGTCCATCCATCTTTTCTTTGGTGTCCCCCTACTCTAATAGCCATCTACATTCGTACTCAAACTTACAGTTACCGGTGCCACTTCCAGTCTATTGAAAGTTGAAGTATTATTCAATTTCTTAAATAGAGAAAGCTTCTACTGAAGAAGTTCCCAACTCCAATAACACGCGATGTCGACCGCTTACTCAAACCGAAAACGGAAGTCAACAATTTAACGAGTAGTAAGCCCTAAAAACTACTGTATTTGTTACTGCAAACAAATTAAGTGGCGCGATCAAATTGTTGGCGAACTATCAGTGGGGAATGGGGTCGAGACGCGGTGCGGCGTGGTGGAGACGCGCGACCGAGCCGCGCCGTCTGCACACAGCTTAAGGGATGATTCTCAATAGACCGGGCCGTGCCGTGTCCGTGGCTCGTCCGGGCTCGGACGACGCTCGTCTACACCATGGTTGTTGCACGGACACGCCCTGTCCCCTCCACGTCTTATAACCCGGTGTAATATAGGTAAACGTGCAGCACGGACGGGCTCCACTCCGGCCCCGGCTCGGACACGGCCCGGCCCGGACACGGTACGGTGTACTGAGAATCATCCCTAAGTCTCAAGAAATCTGTCCAACATTGAAACTTAGTCGACATCCACACGAACTTTATAAAATCGCGGCGGGATTTCTTTCGCATTGGATCGTCAGCGCACTGCTTAGCATTGGATCGTCAGCGCACTGCTTAGCATTGGATCGTCAGCGCACTGCTTAGCATTGGATCGTCAGCGCACTGCTTAGCATTGGATCGTCAGCGCACTGCTTAGCATTGGATCGTCAGCGCACTGCTTAGCATTGGATCGTCAGCGCACTGCTTAGCATTGGATCGTCAGCGCACTGCTTAGCATTGGATCGTCAGCGCACTGCTTACCATTGGATCGTCAGCGCACTGCTTACCATTGGATCGTCAGCGCACTGCTTAGCATTGGATCGTCAGCGCACTGCTTAGCATTGGATCGTCAGCGCACTGCTTACCATTGGATCGTCAGCGCACTGCTTAGCATTGGATCGTCAGCGCACTGCTTAGCATTGGATCGTCAGCGCACTGCTTAGCATTGGATCGTCAGCGCACTGCTTAGCATTGGATCGTCAGCGCACTGCTTAGCATTGGATCGTCAGCGCACTGCTTAGCATTGGATCGTCAGCGCACTGCTTACCATTGGATCGTCAGCGCACTGCTTACCATTGGATCGTCAGCGCACTGCTTAGCATTGGATCGTCAGCGCACTGCTTAGCATTGGATCGTCAGCGCACTGCTTAGCATTGGATCGTCAGCGCACTGCTCAGCGCTGACAGTTGAAAATCGAACAGTAAAACACATTGTTCGTTTTTCAACGCACTGAGATGCACTCTGTTGGATTCTCAATGCTTTGTTTAACACTGAGAGTAGAAAATCAAGTGCGCGCAAAAATCCCACCGCGATTTTATTGCGTCCGTGTGTACGTCGACCTACAAACCTCGGCTAAGAAAACTGAATGTACGCCAGGTGGAGTTATTACAGTAGTAAAATTACTAGAACTGAAGTTATTGCCTGTTAAATTCTTTTTTCGGAGAGGTCGGTGATAGGATTTACGAGAATTATGTGCAATCTACGGTAGGAGTGGGTGAGAGTCGTGTTGTTTCTTGTTCAATTGTAAATAGAATCGCAATGGAAATAACGTATGCGTACAAACGTACATATCTACAAATATAAACAGATGCGGTATAGAGCAGTGTAGGCCCAGTGGCAGATACTTTACTTTATGAAAATTGTTCCATCACCACTGTTCTCAAAAGATGAAGGAAACATCGTGAGGAAACAGGCATGTCCTAGAACCAAAAATTCAGAGACATGTAACATCTACCATCCCACACTAGGATCGCGTGGTGGATTATGGTCAACTGTCTCTCTCTCTCGGAGAGGAGGAGTGCTTCCCAGCCGCAGGAATACTAGGCTCATTATGGTCAACTGTCTCCCTCGGAGAAGAGGTGTGCCTCCCAGCCGCAGGAACACTAGGCTGATTATGGTCAACTGTCTCCCTCGGAGAAGGGGTGTGCCTCCCAGCCGCAGGAACACTAGGCTGATTATGGTCAACTGTCTCTCTCGGAGAAGGGGTGTGCCTCCCAGCCGCAGGAACAATAGGCTGATTATGGTCAACTGTCTCTCTGGGAGAAGGGGTGTGCCTCCCAGCCGTAGGAACACTAGGCTGATTATGCTATGTTTGTAGTCGGAGTATTGAAACGACTCGAGTGGGCAACGTGGCTATCTCAGGTCTGAAACTATTCATAATTTCAAAGGCAACTCTATACAAATAGTACGTAAATGACTTAAGTATTGCTAAATCATTTTTAAATGTGTTTTTAATCAGCTTTACTGCCTTAAAATCGATTTTTTTAGATTATGTGCTATGACTAATGTTAATGAAAATGTTTAATTTATCAAATACTTAGTATTTTTATTATTTGACTGCGTCAGTGAGCGGAGTTCACGTGCCTGAATTTTAGGCGAAAGATGTTTGAAAGAACTTTTTGCCCTCGATAAATGATAACTAAGAAGAAGATTCCGAAGCCCGAAGTTCTGACAACCAGAATAACCAAGGTGTATCATATGACCCAGTAACTAGGATTTGGAGGTCAGATGTAAAGTAATGGTATTCAGATGAATTCGGTAAGACTGGCAGCCGACTCCAACATAGCTCCGAAAAGGCTAGGCAGATGATGATGATGACGGTGAAGCTAAGAAACAGATTATAAAAGGCTAGGCAGATGATGATGATGACGGTGAAGCTAAGAAACAGATTATAATAATCGTTCTCTGTAAATAATCCTAAGTAAATGTACTTAATACAAACCTACTTTAATTAATTTATATTTAATGAAGTTCTCGTCTTCGTCGTCTGCTTTTAAAAGCTTTTATACTATTATAAAACAAAATAGGACTACTTAAAGATTGCCTTGAGCTGTTAGGCACCTTAGGATTAATTCCACACAAAAATGTCTCGCAAACCTTGCTTGTTGCATGTCCCTCATTCTAAGCCCGCGTACAGGCAGAATTCATTTCTAATCTATTTTAATAAATTTTAGTAAACTGTCTTTGAACGTCATTACATTTGGATATATTCAATACTTACCCGTGTTTCTTGGCTCGCAAAAGTATTTCTTTGGGTCTAAATTAATGTTTAATTGTATTCGGCGATCGTGTATTATTTATTTCCTAATTTATGTAATAAGTGTCGTACAGACCTTTTTTTTGTTTTTATTTTTAGTGTTTTTTAGTGGAAACTTGTAAATAGCCTTCAATGTCACATTTTTTAAGAACATTGTAATAATAAAATAAAGTATGTAACTACAGGTAGTACATCATGTACACATATGATAGCTGTGACAGCGGGGTCGTCGAGTCAAGGGACTGTCGCCCGCTACGGAGGGTAATCGTGGAATCATAGACGCCACACGTGCTGCCTCCACAATTAATTTGTACTAGTATGTGGTGGCTGGTGTCACAGGCTGATGCCGTGCTAATAATAGTATTTTACGAAATCACGTGGCATGGAGCAAGGTAACTAACTAAATTCCAGGACTTATTTCTAATATTATATTTGGAAATGTTTCTTATTTTTTTCAAATCGATCTCACATTTAGAAGCTCTGTAATATCTTGATTTAAAAGAGTGTGCTTGGAGTTTCTTGCCCGTTCTTCTCCATAGAGATCTACGTTTTGCAATGGGCAACTAGCTTCAACTTTCTGACTGAGTGGCCGACTTTTTGAGGATTCGAAGGTGTAAATGCTAGGTTGAACACCAAGGGTTGAAAATCCAATCCCGCTGCGATGTTTTTTTGTCGTTGGTGATGTGGTAGTAATCGTCGGGAGATAGTTTGACCCTATCTACAACGAGGAAATTGTTGCTAAGAGATATCTTCATAGACAAAATCCATTGGTAAGCAGAAACAAAAGCGTCATCCAATTAGGAAGCGACCATGCAACATGTTCGACGGGCCTGTTAGCTCGCATCTACCACGAGGTTCTGGGCATTCTAACGATCGTGCTTTCAATAGACATATGGACACAACTACTCGTAGATGTAGCTGCCAGCTATTCAGTTGTTCAGAGAGGTAACGGAAATACATCCACATTTGGAAGGCTTAGACTTGATTCATAAGAAGAGTACACCGAAATTGTAAAAGCCCAAAAAAAGCCAGCCAAAAAAAAACGTATGACTTCAGTTTCTGTTTGGAATGTCAATTTAACAATAGTAAAAGTGTACATAAACGGTACTTATAACTAATCATATATTTTTTTACGTTTGCTTTGTAACGGACGGACCGATTTTGATGGGAGATAGCTAATCTTATAAAGAGTAACTTTGGTTACCTACTTTTGTTTTAGAAAAATAAAGATTATCAAAATGTATTAATATCACACGAATGAAGTCGCGGGCAGCAGCTAGTTAGTATAAAAATATAGGTACATTTTTAAAGTAGGTACAGGTACAGGGATATATGTGAAATAAAATATTATGATTTAAATTTTGGAACGTCCTGGAGCTCCCACTCTCCCAGCAGCTTCACAATACGCCTTTAAGATTATAATTTAGCACCGATAAGGCTGCTGATAAGAAATGCCGAAATAAACTCAGAGGTCATGGTCTTTTTTAAAGTCCAAACATTTTATGTGAGTCTAACAATGCAGGGCTAGGTCAAAAAGGGCCAAGACACATTGCAACCTTGAGCTGACTTGTCCCAACAGACGGCATGCACTAATCAATCATCGTGGAGCTCAACCCTATTTTAGGGAGCTTAACGACCGTCGCATGACGCTATAATAAAGTGCTGTAGGTATTTAATCTAGCCTGCCTGGTACTCACACTCACAGTCAGTTTTCACTTTAAGTCATCATTCCCCTATCCCAATTTATTTGGGGTCGTCGCAACAATCTTTTTGTTCCACACTTCTCTAGTAGTCGTCATATCCGCAGTAACACCCTTTCTAACCATATCTTCATTCACAGAGTCCATTCATCGTTTTTTTGGTCTCCCCCCACTCTTATAGCCATCGACATTCATACTCAAAACTATGTTCACGACATTTTCCTCATTCCTCCGAATCACATGCCCATACAATAACAGCCAGTTTCCCCATTGATAAAACACTAAATGTACAATAGATGAGCCACTCCGGCTTTCGTTTTGTAAAAACTAAGTTCCCCAGAAAACAGATGGCGCTGCATGTCTCTATGTTCTTCGCTCACTAGATGGCGCTTTTAGTTTGTTTTTCTAATATTAAATCCTTGAAAAATGATTGTTATTTATTTATGAAGAATACATTAGTTCGTATGTGTTTATAATAATAGTATGATAATAACATCATATTCTAGTTCTTGTTATAAAGTAAATCTGGACTCCGAAACATACACAGAATTTACTTATTTGACAAAGTGAATAACAAAATCATTCTTCTATTTAAGGAAAATTATTCTTAAAAATCATAAGCTAGAAATTACATTATCAATAGCCATATCAATAATGAAACGGAATAAAATGGTAGACAGAAATGAAATAATATAAGTTCTTAAATAGAATTTAATTCACACAAGAGGACTGAGACAAATTGCAAAATATATTGGCTGCTTGCTTGATTGTAGGTACCCTTTAGACATTTAAGCAGAGGTACGTCGTTTTATTGTGTTTGAATGATCATGCAAACAACATCTACAGACTCGCACAATGCCTTTAATGGATAAGTATGTAATCTTCTTCTTCCTTAAAATACTTTACATCCAAACTTTTTTACAAAGTTTACTTCCCGTGCGGGTCGTTGGAGGCGGCGTGACTAAGACTAAGACTAGAGAATGGGCAGCAGCGTTCTCTATACATTATACCAACATACTGCGATCGCCAACTCGCCTAGCAGTCGTGGTGATTATGGCACCCCCCCTGTTGGGGGAGGCCTATGTCCAGCAGTAGACATCTTTTGGCTGAAATGATGGCGACATGGAGCGACTGCCTGTTTGACATCCAAAACAAGGATGGAAGCGTCATCAAGGATAATGTTGATAACCTGTTTATCCCCGACTACTTATCGTTAATGAAAGCAAAGGGAAACTCAGTACTAATACTTTTGACAGAAAAGAGACCATAATATGTTTTTGGGTTTTTCGAAAATCAGACACTTAAAGAGGCAAAAAGGGGGTAATGTCACACAATGGGGCGCTTAATATCTTGTCTAGCGTGTCCTGCTGTCTGCACGCTGCAGGAGTTTATAGACGCTGCTGAAAGTGAAAGCTCATCGCCACATTCTGGGCTGACTGTGTTTACATGGCTATCGACACGCTAACAAGAAGAAGAAGGATAATTACGTTTTTAGTAATCTTTGAGTAAGTTATGGAAACACTATCATCGTCATAGTGTTATTCTTTTAACTCCGTACTCTAATTGGGGTGTATAAAGTCTTGCGTAACATAATGCTTACGGTACGGTACGTATATACGGTGTGTACCGAGTATGCTCATAGACTGGATTTACATCTGTTTACGTAAGCTTTGCTCATCGACATACGTTGATGGATTGTGTGTATGAAAACATGCCTCGTAAACAGCATCATCATACAGAAAATATTAAACATTTCATAAACATAATTCTTCGTTATTATTACAAATAAAATTTGTGCGAGAATTTTAAATATTAACGAGTTCGGAAAGCCAATGTTTCTGAAACGATAGACTAATAGCGTTTGTCCACCGAGCGCCGCCGTTAACGGGACGTCAACGTTAAACGAGATTATTCAAACTGAACGTACGGTCCCGTTGATGGACGTGCGGTAGACACGCAGCCACAGACGACGCCTAAGTCTCAGCACACCTCCAGCGCGAAAATAATTATGGGAAACTGCTTTTCAATTTCCGCTAAGAAACATTACTACTTAGAATTTATGTCGCGATTCGAGTAGCGGAACATCATGAGAGTCAGTTGAATTGTTGCGTTTGCAGCAAAATATCATCGCTTTCGACTTACGGTCTTATTCAAAAAAAGTTATCAAACATCTAATCCGTCGCTAAAGTCTGGTTTTCAAAGAGAAACCAGATTTAGCAGCTGTTTAGATGTTCGATAACTTTTTATGAATAAGGCCGTTGGTAAATAGAGTATAGGTCTATTTGGGACCTCTTAGATTAGATTTTCCGTAAAATCAACATTCGTTTTACAAAAAGTAATAAGTTTCGGTTTATAAACTTCCCGACTGCCACAGATACGTGCGAAACAAACTCGGTTCAGCAATAAAATAGAGGGCTAAGCGCAGAGGTATGATCTGGCTTCCGAGCAGATCGGCGAAATCACGCGAGAAAGAGATAGAATCATAATGAAATATGTGCGTTAGCACAGGTAATTTCGATTTTGTTTTCCTTGCCGGACAACGGTCAAGTCATGGTGAAACTACTGTGGTTTCGGTTTTATGGTTTCGTATCGCTACTTCGGCGCCGTCATCTTGTTCTCGGTGACGGACGTCGTGTGGATATGGCGGTGGACAACCGGCCCGGAGACAATACCAACGATGAAACATTGGCGGCCATTCCTGCTCGCATTCATCACTCAGAATTTGGCGAACGGATAATTAAATTACTAGGACGTAGTATGTCCATATAATTATGACATACGAGTATTATTTTACGTGGATCCTATGGACGTCGGCATTTCATATCGCACGCGACGTCAGTTGCTCTTCGCAGCATTACGAGAGTAAGAATTTAATTTTGTCGACACAGCCTTTGTTAACCCTAAGGCTGCGACACCAGGTGACAGGATCGGCATGTGGCCGGTGCTATGGCGTTATGAACGGGAATTTGATTTAAGTCGCGTTTGATACGGGAATTTAACTAAAAGGTTAGCGAGGTAACTGAGCTCACAGAACATAGACCCTTAAATGGCTTTCCAATTGAATTGGAATTGATTGACGGTCCTAAGTATGCATGCTGGTTGCACTGCAAAGAGTTTTCTTTGCCGAATTTCTATCTTTTACATACTCACTACGGCTTCAGCAGTATATATCAGGTTGGCATCTCATCTATAAATATAGCACAAATGTTCGCGCCATCTTACCTTTTGAATGCATTTCAAGGAGAAAGGTCGGGTAAAGCTAATTGTAGATGGCGTGACCACAGCTAGCACCTACACCCTACAATAAATTTGACATTTCGTTCATTCATTCCATTTCGTGTTCATTCATGAGTTTGGTTTTATTACACTATTTCGTTATTATCGGTGACTTCAAAATTTTAAATCAAGTAAGTATTTGACTTGGAATGTGTCTAAATTTTAAACCGTAAATACTCGTAGTCATTTTCTTCAAAATGTTTTCGACATAGCTTGAAACTAGCTACGACAGCACCACTTTGACAACTGCCTGCCCCAGTGAATCATGACAGCTGTCAGTCAATGTCATGAGCGCCCAAAAGATCATTGTAGAACTGTAAGTAGCTGTGGATGACTTACGTGTAGGTTGTTAAATCGGTTGGAAGTGCAAAGCTCCTGCACGGGCGGGGGGCAGGTGCTGATGCAGTTGCCCCACCAGCCCGGCGGGTTCTGCTCGTCGCCGTCCGGGCCGCCGGGCCCGCCGCCGCCATCCGCCTGGCCTTCTGAAGACAATAGAAAACAACCCGTTAACAGAATAACATAACAAATCTATCTATACTAATATTAAAAAGAGGTAAAACAGACGATATCAGCGATGCCTGCGATTCTCATCGGACCAGGAGCTGGCCAGCTAGCGCAGATCCCAAGGCTTCCAATAATTTCCACGGAGCTGCCTATATCGTTCAAGCGACTCCAGATTCCCGTTTAAACATCATTTGCGCTGACTATTAACAAGTCCCAGGGATAAACATTCTCTTTGGCTGGCATTGAACTACGAAAATAATGTTTTACCCATAGACAATTATATGTTGGTTGTTGGCCTGAAATAAATGAATTTTATTTTTTATTTATTTTTATCACGAGTTGGATCAACCGAAAACCAGATTATTTTGTTACCGGAAAATAAAACAACCCAACAACAAACATTGTATACAGGAAAGCTTTAAATTAAATACCTATTTAACTTAGTGAGATACCTACCTAATTAAAATTTTATAAAATTCAGTCACCTAGGTATAGAAACCTACAATATCAGCTAGTGATACTTAATCGCTGTATCTTTAGCTTGTAAGCTAGTATACCTTTAGATATATGTTAATACGTGAAGCAAAAACTTTGTACCCCTTTTTAGGAACATTACTCGTACGCAGGAGTATGAACATTACTCGTACGCAGGAGTATGAACATTACTCGTACGCAGGAGTATGAACATTACTCGTACGCAGGAGTATGAACTTTGGTACAGTCAAAGTTGGAGTTGGACAGAAGGAGTGCAGAAAGCTGTTATTTTAAATAATAGTGCATTAGAAATACATTACGTTTTAAACGAGTTATGTTTGAATTTCGACTACTGAGCTACCGCTGGTATACCCACTCCCATTTAGTAGGGGGCGAGCCTATTACCATCATGCAATCACAAATCCAGACTTCAGGTTGATCATCGTCACTATCAGCGTATAATGTTCCCACTGCTGGGACACGGGTTGCCACATTGTCTTCAGATATTTCCTATGACATGCCGGTTTCGTCACGATGTTTTCCTTCACCCTTTTGAGAGCTGTGGACATTAAATAATTTACACAAAGTAAAACGCCTGTCTGGGTTAGAAGCGCCGACTTCAACTCGTAAGCCGCGGCCGCTACCACTGGGCCACCACAGCTCGACAAAAAGCTCTCGTTGCTGAGAAATGTATAATGGAACATCTGTTTGCCCATTAGACCGACGAGGCATACAAAAATACATCTAGTCCTAAGAAACACAACTGAACGTTCTATTCATTTCAGACTCCTCAAAATCACGTAAAACCCAGCAAATTCTTCAGAATGGAAATGTCAGAGTAGAATGTAACAAAAACATTAAACTTTAACGTTCAATAACGTTCGTCGAAAAACAATCCGTAGATCTGTTCGAGAGAGAATGTATGCAAACAAAATAACTATAGGACAGCGTCGGTAATGACGGTTTATTAATATTATAGTAAGCGAATTCCTCTGTTTGTAATACATATTGAATACAAGTTAAACAAATGTTCGGTTCGTTCGTTATTATTATCTCATTCCCCGGCAGTAGGGCGGGGAGAACTCGACCCCACTCGCGGGGAGACCTCGACCCCGCTCTCCAAAAAGTGGCCGTAATTTTTTGGCGGAATCTATTCATAAGTAATCGGTTTAGCGGGTTTTCCAACATGGTATTAGGTGTCAATAATTGGCAATTAATGAAGCGATATTTATTGTTTTATCTTTAATCCGACGGCGATGGGAATTCGGGTCATTAAGTAGGTAGATATATTATTGGTAAAATTCGATCGAACAGGTTAAGCGACGCTTGCCGCGGCTGGTCCATAACCCCTCCGTGCCTCGGAAAACACATTAAGCCTTTGGTTTCGGCAGTCATTCGTAGATCTTTAACAGTCGTTGCGGGTCACCAGGAGCCCGAAACTCTGACAGCCAGTCTTTTCTAGTAAATGGGTTATGGAGGTAAGATAGGCAGTCTCTCCATGTAAAATACTGGAACTCAGCTGAATTCGGTTAGACTGGAAGCCAACCCTAACAAAGTTGGGAAAAGGCTAGGCAGATGATGAGGTACATTTATTATTATTAAGAACTTTTGTTTATTTTGCCTACTTTAAGGCAAAGGCTTTAAAGCATTTTTGTTGTGTTGTTACATTAAACAGTTTCAAAGGACACCGTCTAATTGTAACAATACAACAAAAATGTTTTCGACCTAGAACAAAGAGTGAATAATTCGCTAAAAGCCAGTGGTACTAACCCCACAGACACATTCAGATGTGACTTCCATTGTGAATAAAATTTGTGACTTGCAAGAATTCTCTCGTGAGCTCGCAAGTGAATTCTTTCACTTGCAAACTCGGACTGAACAACAAAGGGTTCCGGAGGAGGCATTCGATTCCACTCGCTTAGTCCGGATCGCAGCAACCGATCGCGGACGCTCCCACTGTTTGCGCATATTTAATCAAAGCAAATATTTTAGTTGCTCATCGTTCCGTAGACAGTAATCCTTTTTAAGAGACTTACTAGTACATGAATATTTACTTTGTAAAGTATTACCTTTATTGTTTTATTGTAGTCATTTTATTTTGGTTGCTTTTTCTCATTTACTTTTAATCATAGTCTTTCAGTTTGAGTAATTTATGCGGCCTATCCGTTCGTCGAATCGTTTAGCTCCATAAGTTCTAATTTGAGCTGCATAATTACGGATAAATGCGTGCACTGACTGGACAGGTCCACTTAATCTGTGTGATCCTTTTCTCAGAAGACTATTTCAGACACCAATCTACACGGCCTTCACATGATCTGACCAAGATTATGTCTGGACTTTAGAAGAGATTGTGGCTTCTAAGTTTGTTTCGGACTTTCTTCTCAAAGTAGTCAGATAGGAAACACCAACCTCATCTATTTAAAAAAACTATGATTGACGTGTAAAAGTATATGTACAAACTTACTTACTGAAATAAAAATATAATGTAATTTATATAAGCGTTTCTTCTGATTTGCTATGTAGAAGGCTTCGTATTGTTGAATTTGACTTGAGTATGAACTTTTTACCATTAGAACTCGTTTAAATATCTGTTCTACCACCTTCACTTGAAAGGTACTTGAAAGA
This sequence comes from Antitype chi, assembly GCA_947359405.1. Lineage (NCBI taxonomy): Eukaryota > Metazoa > Arthropoda > Insecta > Lepidoptera > Noctuidae > Antitype > Antitype chi. The sequence continues at coordinate 852,414 of OX375807.1, forward strand.
AAAATCGAACGAACCCAAAACACCTTTACACAAGTCATGGATACACTATCCAAGTTATGCCATACTTTAGAACGGGCTATCATAAAATCGTATACAACATTTCGTGCCTGTACTATTGACCGTTGAGAAGTTGCCTCGACTGGAGCGAATCCTGGGTGCAGCAGTCAGTTCACGGTGGACTTAAGAATGGACTTTCAAAATTAAACGCGTAGGTATATTAAATTTTGTGTCGGTACCGTTGACCCTTAAGGAGTCCCTGGAGCCAATCCCGGGTGTATAATCATGCTATGCATCATAAATATGTATTGTCTTCAAAACAAAATCAATATGTGAATTTTCTACTCCGTAGGATAAGAGAAAGTGGTGTTAATTCAGCTAGCAAGATTTGATCCGAACAAACATACATACAAACATTGCAAGTCAAACAGAAGCTTGCCAAACGGTATGTTTTTTACTAAAATCGGGCATCCTCGCTGCGACAATGTTAATTTATGTTAAATAAAGGTTGGTTTCTAGTTGAGGTCGTGTGACTCGTTATTTTTATGCTGAATACAAATAGTGGAACAGCAGACCTCAAAGTTTATCCGGGCCAAAGGGCCGCAGCTGCGGGCCCACATCTCGACGCTTGCATGATTTAAGGTAAAACCAGGATAGTTGCCCCAGTGGTATACCGTATAGTTGCCCCGACTCCAGTTTCGCGGATGAAGCGCATACTATTTTAATAATCTATGAAAACCCTTTAACTACCACTGAGTTGACCGTGTCTCATGTCCCTGTACGATGGCATGGGAAGGCAAAATGTGATCAAAGTTTTTGAGGGATAGATGTCCTATTTCTCATTGGGGCATCTATTCTAAACGTAATTTATATGGTTCAGGCAACTATCCTCTATGTGGCATACATGTTCCAAAATATATAATAAAAATAAAATAAAAATAGCTTTATTAATTCCTTACATTGTGTGTACATCAATCAATTATTTATATTATTTGTTTTTGGTAATTCAATGAAGTTAATATTATGCCTAATTGACTGTTGATAATTTATATTAATTTATTACATAATTTATTCCATCATGCTATAAAGTCAATAGAATTTATTATCATTAACAATTACAATTATTTAAAATAACATAGTACATTTGTTTCTTCATGCAGCATTATTTTATAAAAGTTTCATCATGCAAATTTTTAATTTAATTTATTATTATATTAAGAATATTAAGAACGTAAAATTATTCGCATAATTCTATTATTATTTCGTTTATTCATTTAAATACATATTAAGTTACATTTTTAAATATTTTTCTAAAACAACCTTATAAAAAACATTTAAAAATATAAAAAAATAGTGGCCCATCGGCATCAGGAGCAGGGTCCAAGATGTCGGTGGTCAGGGCTCTAGAGAAAGGAACCTCCTGACTATGCGTGCCGTGTCTAGGAGTACTGCTTTCTGAATCAAGCCCTTGATCCAGCCGTGCAATGAGAGCCTCCTGAGGTGTTGGTCGAGGCTCTTCGCTATTAGGCCATTTACTGTAACGATTATCGGTACAATGATTGCTGAGTCCACGTCCCACATGTCGACAACCTCGTGAGCTAAGTCAAGATACTTGATTTTCTTATCTTGCTCAGCTTTCACGAGATTCTCGTCATGAGGGACAGCGATATCAACAATCATTGCACGACGTTCTCGTCGATCTATCACCACAATATCAGGCTTATTGGCTACAATAGTCCTGTCAGTGATGATAGATCGATCCCAGTACAATGTGGCGTGACCATTCTCGAGAACTGGGTCGGGCACATACCTGTAGTATGGTACTTCAGACTCCACAAGGTTGTACTGCAAAGCAAGTTGCTGGTGGATAATCCTAGCTACTAGATTGTGTCGGTGCAAATACTCGCCGTTAGCAAGACGAGAACAACCGGAAACGATATGTCGGATTGATTCACCGGGACGGTGGCATGCCCGACAGATGTCAACCGTACCATCCTTGACAATGTATTTCCGATAATTGTTCGTCATGATAACTTCATCCATAATCGCACAGACAAAACCTTCGGTTTCCCCGAAGAGGTCGCCGAAACGCAGCCAAGATACAGACGCTAAAAAGTCTACATCGGGTCCATGAAGAGCCCGGAAAAAGCGTCCGTGAAGCTCTTTGCCTTGCCATACTTGCATAATTCTATTATTATTAATGATTGCCATTATTGTATTTTCTTCATGCAAAATTAATTAATAATATTAACAATTTAACATTATATAGATAGGATTTTATTCGTTCAAAATTATCATAGTTATCATTAATTGTTATTTACTAACATAAATACTATTTTAATATCAATAATTATTTAAATGTAAGGACCGCCTATAGCGGTAAAAGCCAAGGACGTAGTTAAGCAAGCCCTTAAGCTAAAATGGAAATGGGCAGGACACATCCAAAGAATGAATGACGAGAGATGGACAGAAAAAAATAACCACAAACTGGTACCCGATAAACAAAAAACGCCGCCGAGGTAGACCATGCAAGAGGTGGAACGATGAAATAGCCAAAGTAGCAGGAAAAATATGGAGGGGGCTGGCCAGAGACAGAGCGAGATGGAAAATAATGGAGGAGGCTTTTCCAAAATATAGAGATCCGCAAAAATCGCTAAAACTCTGGCAATGTTAAAGATTTTTTACTTTTCATAAATGTTTATACAGTTTGCTTTTTGTACTGAGAGATATAGAGTTATTTCAAAAAGTGTGGTACTCGTAACTATCGGACTTTTAGCCTATCTACATTCTGCCACCAAGCTTAAATATTAGACAATCGGACATAAAGACTACAAACATTCCTGACAAATAACAAAGTATCTCCAACAGGATAGTATTTAGCATAATATTATATGAATACAGTTAGTGAGGTAGTCACCAGCTAATATATACATACTCGGCTGTTTTTGTGAGATCATTGTTTTGGCATCACTGTCCGTGTGTGAAGAACGAGTATTGTTGGAGACGTCAACTTAAATTATAGACGGTCATTCACACAAATATGACAAAACATAGTCACAGTGGCGTAAATAGAGTTTTATTTCAATTGGCGCTTCGTTTGCAGAATAAACTGTACAATACCGTCAAAAGGAAAGGGAGCTGCTCCGATATTTGTAGAATATTTGTCGACAATGGGACGAGATGGGGATAAAATCGAGTGTGTTGCGTCGTAATGGGCAACAGAACGCGTGTAAAGAGCCCGAGACGCGGCGCTTTGATCTGTAACTCTTGTCACCAACACGACATTATAAAGACGGGAATCTGTGCGATTAGAATGATGGTGTTGGGTGTTCATTGATCTCGAGGAAATGGTATTGTTAAGAGTTACGTCACGTAGTTCTTGTATGTTATTAAGTGCAAAAGTAATGTGATTATAATTATTAGAAAAAATATAACAACACGCCTTATCCCCCGAAGGGCGCTGTTGTACCGAAATCCGTATTTTGTGTTATGTTTTACTCCCATGGAACAGGAAGCGAGCCTAATTACCATTAACTGCTACTGAGAAATACCAGAAACAAACACCCAATAACTTTATTTCTGTTTTTATCTGTGAGAACCTGTAGTTGGCTTTATGTTTCTTATACAATTGTTATCCATCTATTATAGCTGTTGGTTCTCCTATGAATAAATAAATAACACTTTGACCGACCTGGGAATAGAAGCTAGGACCTCATGCACAGTAGTAGCGCTACTGGTGTGGTGACTGATGGTACGGTAGCTGGAGGGCTCAGACTTGGGCTGTCCTGGCTTGGGGATACCTATAACGGTGGCGTCTTTCCACGCTTGCGGGAAGATGTTGTTGCTCAGGGTGCCATTGAAGATGGCAGTCATGAGCAGTATGAGACGGGTGGGGAGGAGTGTATACACCTTATTGGTGATATCATCCGAACCGAGGGCTTTCCTGGCTTTGAGCCCTTTAAAGATGTCTTGCTCTTCGTCGAGAGTGACGGGAGGCAGCGGATCATCAGGGTCTTCAGCAGGTGGGAGGGACTCCCTACGTTTGACTTCTGCGTTAACCTTGGCAAGGTGCGTATGTCTACCGGCCGACCAACGAGGCACTGTAAAATAAAATAAAAAAACACCTATGGAAGAATCGTACTATTTGCGAAAGTAGTTGTCATTTTTACGATTTTCTGGAAATACATAAGATACAGTAAGAAATAGTCCAAAAACGTATGCGAGATCTTGAGAATTAGGTAATGATTAATGCACTAAAGTTGATAATAAATCGTTTTATTCCGTCTCTCGCCGCGCGCCGGTAACAGGCGGAGGAAGAAGGTTTTATTTATACAAACATCATAAAAGTAAGCTTTCTTTGAGTTTATTTGCGCTGCAGATCGAATAGGGGCGGCTCATTGAATTACACTTGATCGCCTTAACTTCGTTTCGGTTATTACCTAAATGAAAATGAAAATGTATGACTTTGAAGACCAGCGGATGAGAGATCATCTCGACAGCAAGCGAGATCACCTCAATAAAACCACTACCACTCTCCAACACACAATATCATTACCACAATGGCATTCTAACGTGTTCGCACTGTGCACGTACCTTTACAGTCTAGATAGGTTACATTAGCCACATCACAGTACACGCTCGTAGCCAAAATCAGTCACCGTAGCCGAAATGAGCATACGATTGTCAATAAAATAAAATAAAGATTTTTATTGTTTTAGCAGATCAATATAGCAACTTATAGGCTTTGGTCTTAGTTGTAATGATAATGGATTACAATCTTCGTTTTTTTTTTTCTGTGACTAGTTAGGTTGCCGATTTAGATCTGTTGAGTGGGTGATTCTATCCGACATTTTAACCTTTCGCTACGAAACTATAACCTATCCAATTCATGAAAAAAAAAAACGATAAATTCCTATACAACAATAGAGCAGTCAGTGGTTACCCAGGGGTGCGGGTTGTTCGAAAGAGATACCGCGGCCCCTGGCAGACAGGCAACTGAGGGAACACGGGTGGGTTTTAGTCAGTAAAAGTCTGACACGCCCTACAGCTCCACCCAGAGCGGGAAAAGTTATTTGATGATTACCCACCCAAAAAAAAAAACCGGCCGCAACTTACGAGTCGAGTTCTTAGATCCGAACCCGGAAAGCTTTTTTTGTGTAAATTATTAATTCATCACCACTGCACTCAATACGGTGAAAGAAAACATCATGAGAAACCGGCATGTCCTAGAACCAAAAAATTCAAAGAAATGTGGCATCTACCAACCCACACTAGGCACGCGTGGTGGATTACGGGTCACTCCACCTCACAGAGAGAAGGCCTGAGTCCCAGCAGTGGGAACATTATAGCCTGATTATGATGATATGATAGGTAGTAGGCAGACTATTGCGATACGTGTATTTTTCACAATTCGGGTATGAGTTACAAAGCTAAAATTACAGTTTGAACCACCGCCTTGGGATTGAGAGGGATGCAGGTGACTCAAATCGAACTTATCGAGCCTGTATTGTCCCACTGATGGGACTTTTCCCATCAGTGGGAACCATTATTGCCTTCCTCTCCCTATTCCTACAATTCTTTCTTTTGCTAGTGCTGGCCAGTCTTTTCGGCAAGAGTCAAGCTCGTCCCGCCACCTTCGCAGGCCAGAGCCTGCCGCGATGGCGACGTGCGTTCAGCAAGGCTCAATCGCTTGTTCTCTTAGCCCATATTTTGTCATCAGAAATGCGGCAGACATGTCCAGCCCAATCCCACTTAAGCTGAGTAGCTTTCTGGGTAACGTCCATGAAGTCAAACCCGGCGGCAGCCTGGGGGTTCGAATGTTTGACCGTAAAGGCATCAGAACACTACGCGCAAAATGCAATCACAGAATAAAATAAATAAAAAAACTACCAAAACAGGCTTTTCGCTCTACTGCAAATGGCTACTTACCTAAATGTAAATGACTGAGTATAAGTAAATACCATACGCCCACAAAATTCGGAGTAACCCCGTGGGCGGAGAGACACAATAGCGTAGAATTGTTAGTACAACAACGAAATAAATATAACATAGGTCCCCTTAATACGTAATAACAACATTCTAAAACTCAAAAGCGCGTAAAGTTTTAAAAACAAATTGCATGTGATATAAAAATGTCGCGCTCACCCCAAGCCATCTCCGTTAGAAACAATGCGTAAATTGTGCCGCGGTCACAGTGAGGGCACAACTAATTGAGAATTACCTACGTGTCTCACAACAGCTTTTGTGATGAAAAAAAATGCTAAAAATAACATGGTTAAAACCACTACAGCAACTGTATTGTACATGGAGCGACTGCCTACCTGAACTCCACAACCCAGCAGTTAGTAACACGATTCCTGTTGTTAAGACTGGTTGTCAGACTTTTGGGCGTCTCGACCACCCGTCGAATGTCGAAGATCTACGAATGACACCCGGGACCAACGGCTTAACGTGCTTTCCGAGGAACAGAGGTCTCTCGATGTGTAATGGATGGTCACCTATCCACGAATTGACCGCGTCAAGGGTAGCTTAACCTTTTATCGATCCATGTGGCTGTTATTAATTACAACCAAAAATTTATTTTGAAAACATTATGCATGGCAGGCAGGCGCTTCACTTTGTGTAAATAATATCATCACCACTGCTTTCAAAACGGTGAAGGAAAACATCGTGAGGAAATAGGCCTGTTCTAGAAACCAAATTAGACATGAGAGGAGCCCTGTGTCCCAGCAGTGGGAACATAATGCTCTTACTGCGCATGCCCGTATATGTATGACGGGCGAGTCATTTTAAAAATACATCACAACTATCCTAGCTTTTTTTTGACGGCACGGTTGGTTCAGTGGTTAAGCGATGGACTGCTGCGCTGCGTGTCGCGGGTTCGTTTCCCGCACGGAAAAAATATTTGTATGACCTACAAGTAGTTGTTACGGGTCTGGCTGTTTGTGTATGTAAGTTTAAATGTTTGTAAACGCCCCACAATACAGGAGAAATACCTAGTGTGTGAGGCAACGGTAAAAAAAACAAGTTTGGCTGTAAATGGGTTCAGTTTAGACCAGTCAATTAAGGACTCACTCATTTTCACATGGCTTGTTTGTCAATTTTGACGAATTTACTCGCCCGCATCAGGCATACCAATAATAATATATGGGCGAATCAACAACTTCCGAAATACTTATGAGGAAACTGGCAAGTTTTAATAAATTAACTTAGTGCGAGTCGTCTATAGAAAATATTATTTATTTTCAAAGTGACGATTCGCGCGAGTCATTCTTGCGGATCGGCTCATAAGCCTTACAAATAGATTAAGTACGAATATGGGGTATTTATAAAAAATACCTCCAGCCGTGGTAAAAAATAATTTAAAAAATACCTCCAGCCGTGGTAAAAAATAATTTAAAAAATACCTCCAACCGTGGTAAAAAATAATTTAAAAAATACCTCCAGCCGTGGTAAAAAATAATTTAAAAAATACCTCCAGCCGTGGTAAAAAATAATTTAAAAAATACCTCCAGCCGTGGTAAAAAATAATTTAAAAAATACCTCCAGCCGTGGTAAAAAATAATTTAAAAACCGGAGCGAAAATAATTGCGTCCTACTGTTTCTCACAGCTATATCTTCCCATAAAGAACCCATTACTTCTGTTATAAAATAAGACAGCAATGATTTCCTCAACCCTCCCGTGAGGAGGAGGCGGCAGGGCACAGGGGACAGGGGACAGGGGACAAGTCGTAAGGTGTCAATCAACCTACCACTTTTACTGCGAACCTCGAAATAAAATTAGGTAAACGAGCACCTCCGAGTTTTACTCGTCTATAAAAAGAAGTGCCCTTGTCTTACTGTGATGATTCGGGGCCGGAACATTTTATTTGATAATCCTTTGCGTCAGTAGTCAGGGGGGTAATTGCGGAATACACTATCAGTGGGAATCGCTTTCATTTTCACAGTTCCACAACATTCATGGCGTTGCTAAGCAGATCATTTATCCGAACTTATGAAGGAATGGAATAGCAATAACCTTCGAAATGACTCAGAATCTGATTGATGATGTATTACGCGATCAGGGCGCAAGTCATGGTTTACCTATTTCCCAAATTTCATCAAAATGTGTTTAGCCGTTTTAGCGTGAAAGCTTAACAAACGAACGTTCAAAAAACCAAATCTTATCTTTTGGAAAACATGTATTCGTTTTGACAAGGACAAACGAGCTAGGAGAGGGGAGAAGATTTGACATCGAGTGCTGCTAAGTCTTTAGCTACTGTTCCTTTATACCTTACGTCTGATCCTACTGCACATACCGTCTCGAAGTGGTATTTCTGTTCGGCTTATACTGTGTCTCAAGGCTTTGTGCTTGAATTTATTTGAATAACATTTTTGATTCGGATTAATAGTGTGTTACGCAATTAGGGTGCAGGTCGAGAGGGTCGGCTGAGCAACTGATTAATACAGAAGGCACTAAGTTAGCAATCTTTATGCTAAACACCTGTTAAAAGAAAAAAAGGCTAAACCCGAAGGCTGAAATTCACACTCTAAAAAAAATTAAACAATAAAATCACCTGAAAGCTGTGGTCGTATGTCACTTTGCTCTACAGCTTATGATCGCTTGCTACTGTACTGCTAGAATGTATTGTTTAGGTGGCATACCACCCACGGCTTGCAATTGAGACAGTTTCTTGTTTCATACTTGTAGAGTGTGATCTTTTTTTTAACTGACTTTTTGTTTCAATACTTTTTGGGGATTAGCTGACAATATAAATATTTTTGAAATGTGCTTATTGACATTTCATTTGATAACCATCAGGGTATCACTTAAAATATATTTTTTAAAGTTTTGCATGTCCTCTAGAGGGATATTCATTATAATGCACATAGACTATAACCAGCGGACAGACAAGACGCTTCCAACAATACCACATTTTTAAAATGATGATAAGTAGTTTAGAAGTTATGAGGGAGCAGATGAACATCTATATGTATATACATAACGGTCAAAATGATTATTCAGTAGTTGGGTAAAAATATAGGTCTGAATTTCTTGTCTGGATCGGTTCTCTGAATTTCACTAAATTGTTCGTTCGCCCCGTCTCGTCTTGAAGAGCTGTCAAGACAATTCTGTTCGCTAACTTGGGTATCCTTAAAGGCTTCTGGGATACGTCTTACTTCCTTAATACTTATTCTTTGAAGACAAAATTAAATCTTTAAGAACATTTTTCCATTACAGAATATTTAAATTTAAGAGGGGCTCATGGCTTTGTAGTAACAGCCTCACTGTTCGATCGATCAGGTTAAGTAACGTTTACCGCAGTTAGGTGGAAGGTGGTAGGTTTCGTGGATACGTGACTATCTTTACATGTCTCGGAAAGCACGTTAGGCTGTTGGTCCTTGGGAACGCCACAATTGCGGCGGTAATCCCCTCTTTGAGGAGTGGATTGAGAGACGCTACCGCGTCCTCACCTTCCGCCTGACGCAGATAAGGAAGGAGGAAACGCACGGCTGTTACCACTGCGTAGTTCGCCCGAAGGACACGGTGGAGCATACGGTGGAGGTCTGCCTGGCTTGGGCGGAGAACCACCGTGTCCTCGTGGAAGCGGTCATCAGCGGCAATCTTTCGCGTCCGGCTCTGCTCCAGGCCATGGTACGGAGGAAGACTGCATGGGAAGCCGTCACCTCCTTCTGATAAGCAGTAATGCTCGCGAAGAAGGAGGTGGCACACATGAGAGAGAGGCAGTATATGCGCCCTCACGGCCCTAGTCGCCGCAGGAGCCACCCTGGGCGTCGGGAATCTCAGGTTGATTCCCGTCCACCGTAGGCGCGGGCTTGCGGACGGTGAGTAATGGGTAGCTCGCTGTCCGGTAAGGACCAAGCCCGGGTCGATGGCGTATTGTGTTCCACGCGTGCCTGAAGAGATGTTAGCACCAACTGGTGGGGGTCTGCAGGGGCTGATGCCTGCCAGGGATGCGGGTTGTTTGAAAGAGATACCGTGGCCCCTGGCACACAGGCAACTGAAGGAACACGGGTGGGTTTTATTTAGTCAGTAAAAGACTGACATGCTCTCCTGCTCCACCTAGTGCGGGAGAAGTTATTCGATAACTTCCCAACGTCAAAAAAAAAGCTGTTGGTCCTGGCTGTAATTCGTGGATCATCAGAAACCCAAAAGTCTGATAACCAGTCTTACCAACGGGTATGTTACCCAATAACTGGGTTGTGGAGGTCAGATAGACGGTCGCTCTATGTAAAATACTAGTATTCTGCTGCATTCGGTTAGACTGGAAGCCGACCCCAAAATAGATAGAGAAAATGCTAGGCAAATGATGAGATTATTTAAATTTAGCAGGCTTTTTCATCACACGATGAAAAAATACCCTGTTTCTCTTTCCCACAGCTATATAAACTATATCTAAATGTATTTCTGTATGTAGGTATACTGAATATAATAAAGCTGAAGAGTTTGTTTGTTTGAACGCGCTAATCTCTGGAACTACCAGTCGGATAAAAAAAACAGGTATTTGATAGCCATATTCGTGAGGTGGGCATAGGCTATTTTACATCACGCTGCGATCCTTAGGAGCTGAACAAAAAGACAAAAAGTCAGAAAGAACTGTAAGCGAAAACGAAGTAATAACGCGGGCGACGCGATGCGACGCGATGCGACGGGTTGGGTCGAGAGGCTGACAAGTGTTCCGTGGGCAGAAGTAGTTTATAATATAAGAGCATTATAAACTGTCTGACATAACGCCAGGCGCACACTAGCCACTATCACTTGATGGACGACGGCGCGGCGCGGCGTGCAACCACAATGATTAATTATCGTAGCACTTGCTTAGTGCAGCCGAGAAATGCAAGTCTTGCTAAAAGCTGAGTTATGTGTAAAATAAAGGAGTGAAAATATACGGCGAAGTCTAGCGCATTTTGGATTATATGCAAGTCAAGAGATGACGGGTGGTATGGAACCGTCGTGCATTCTTTAATTGGAGCTTCTTTAGAATAGTATTTAGGGTTCCGTACCCAAAGGGTACCCAACGGGACCCTATTACTAAGCCTACGCTGTCCGTCCGTCTGTCTGTCAGCGGGCTGTATCTCACGATCCTTAATAGGTGAACTATTGAACAATTTCACAGAATGTGTACATTTCTCTTGCCGCTATAACAACAAATAAAAAAGTTAAGAAATAAAGGGCGCCTCCATACAATAAACTTTTTTGCCTTGTGGTACGGAACCCTACGTGTGCGAGTCTGTCTCGTAGGTACTTGGCTGGTTTTTATATTTGTTGTCCCTTACCTATTGCATTTCATAATTTTGAAAATGGAAAAGGAATCATCGATACGACGAAGAGAGAGAGTAAAACAACGCTGTATAGTAAAAAACTAACTTTAATTTCAGAAATCAGCGTCTTTGGTTTTGTATTTTCGTTTTTTGTCAACGAATTTCGAAATTACAGTTATTTTAAACTTTGTAGTGTTTTTTTAGTAGCCGGTTGTTTATTTTTCAAATGATCTTTATATTTTTCATTTATTAGTTGTCGTACACTACTTACCAACAAAGTCATTGTTAACTTTAACTAAATAACTGTGACGAGAAATTATTATAATAACATCATTATCATCACATAGTGAAGAAAATACGTATTATTGAAGTTAATTGGGTATATATCAAATCTGATCCTAAATGCCGGAGTTCTGAGGTAACAAAGATTTTAAAAAAAAACTATTTTCTACTTAAACTATTAAAATAATTTTCTACTTTTTTAGTTTAGTTTTTAAAGCGGGTTTTTTAGTTTTTTAAACTAGTTTCTATTTTTTAGTTTGACTAACTACAAAAGCGCGATTTTATTTTGGCCAGTATAAAGGAACAAATTTGTAAAATGATTGAATTGTTATCGGTCCTCGACAAGTGTGCAAAGTTTCAAATCATCAATCCGTTTTGAAGGGGGTGAAAATTACGTTCAAAGATTCCGTTACATAGATACATGCCAAGCTAATAAAAGCGTGTTCAAAATACAAGCGATTTGAGAACGTCCTATTTTTTTTTTTATTGATGTAAAACGTGAAACGTCAAGTAGGCAAGGTGGTTGATCTACTTATTAAATATCTAAATGGTTCATAGTGGTGGGTCTCATCCCAAAATATCTATGTTCACTCCTGCGTCTACATCACGCTACCCATCGGAAGAAGCCATAGACTTGCTCTAATACTCTGGTTAAATTCACTTACGACTCATACTCCAAAGTTTGGCGATAAAGCCACGTTCACACGATCCGACACAGACCTCGTTAAACACATCTGCCGCTCGTGAAATCGCGATGTAGTAAATCTGCGATAACACACTCGCGCCATAGCGCCCAGCGACTTGCCTCGCTTTTATGTTCCACGAAATCGCTCTGTGCCACGTTGGACGACTTCCTTACTAGTTGGTGTTTTATTAACCGACTTCAAAAAGGAAGGAGGTTCTCAATTCGATTGTATGTTTTTTTTATGTACCTATGTTCCAAGATGTCCCCGGAAATTGTGGATCGATTTCGAAAATTCTTTTTTTAATGGATAGGGTAAGTATGCCTCAGGCGGGGTCCCATTTACATTTTATTAAATTTACTAGGGTAGTTTTTGCGTTAGCTTCGATTAAAACTTTTTTACTCCACTTTATGTATCTTGATGGTATTCTAGTTCCTGTGACTGTTGTTTACTTAGCAAGTAGTGGTATACTTAGCAAGTAGTGGTATACTTAGCAAGTAGTGGTATACTTAGCAAGTAGTGGTATACTTAGCAAGTAGTGGTATACTTAGCAAGTAGTGGTATACTTAGCAAGTAGTGGTATACTTAGCAAGTAGTGGTATACTTAGCAAGTAGTGGTATACTTAGCAAGTAGTGGTATACTTAGCAAGTAGTGGTATACTTAGCAAGTAGTGGTATACTTAGCAAGTAGTGGTATACTTAGCAAGTAGTGGTATACGATACGACTTGGTGTGGGGTAGGTATCATAACTAAAAAGTGAAAAAGTCGGTGACAATAAACGAAAATACATAATTATATAAAGGCACCTATTCCGAAATCTTGTTACTACGGTACTATGGTCTATTTTCGTTAGTCTATATTAATATTATAAAGAGGAAAGATTTGATTGTTTGTTTGCATTGAATAGGCTCCGAAATTACTGAACCGATTTGAAAAATTCTTTCTCTGTTGGGAAGCTACACTATCCCCGGGTGACATAGGCTATATTTATCCCCGTATTCCCACGGAAACGGGAACTACGCGGGTGAAACCGCGGAGCGCTGCTAGTAATTAATAAATTCACTGAGTACTTAGCTACATAAAAAAATTTGTGAGCCATGTCAAAAAATCTGCCTGTTGGTAATTATGTTATTTGCTAAATTATGCGTAACTGAGACATGATTATAGACTGTCTTCTGGTAGGTAGACTCTCTCTTTATCTTCTGGTAGAAAGACTCTCTCTTTATCTTCTGATAGGAAGACTCTCTCTTTATCTACCTGGTCTTTTCCCTACTATGTTGGGGTCAACTTCCAGTCCAATCGGAAACAGCTGAATACCAGTATTTTACATGGATCGACTGCATAGCTGACCTCCACAACCCACAGTTACTGGGGTAACACGATATCGCTTGATACGACTGGTTGTCAGACTTCTGATGACCCATAACAACTGTCAAAGATCCACGAATAACAATCGTGACCAACGGCTTAACATGCTTTCCGAGGCACGGTAGTCCTCTTAACTCTCTTTGGTATTGTGGAAAAAGCAATGTCGCACCGGTGATAGTCTGGTTCTAGAGCCACCACACAGTACCACACAAACACACTATAATAACTTTTAATTTTGTTTGTATCTTTTTTATTTCTTTATTTTAGTTTCGCTAATGACTTTCCTACCAAAGGTTAAAAATATATTGTACTATCTTTAAGATTTAAGTTATACTCAAACACTGGTTTTTTTTGGGAGAAGGGTCTGGTTATCTGTCTAAAAGGTTTTCCTAGTGCAGATACCAGTCTCTCATAAAGGATTTATTCAGATACTATAATCTTCATATATTTAAGGCACCTTTGTGGAAGAGAAATAAAATGTATATTTATTATTTATTTATTAAAGCTTTGGTTACTGCCCCTATTTTGCAAAACGGGATTACAAGATTCAAAATAGCTACAATCTATAAATAGCTAATTCCATTTTGCATACCGTATAAGTTGAGCATAAAGCAGCCGATTTGCACCGGCAGCACATAACGCAGCAGCTGATGCGTTGAATGGCTCTCTACGACTGAGGTGAGGTCGGAAAGTCCCGCAAGACGCTCGCTCCGGCCCCGACACGGCTGAGACACTAGTTTGACAAGGCGTTAGAGCTCGGTACGGATAGTGCTCACAACACACACTTCTTCTACTTCTTCCAAGTGCCGTTTATTTTATTTGACTTTATTACTTGTTTTGTCCAACTAGTTTTCCGTACGTCGATTACGAGTGACCACTGAAAACGAGCGCTGTGCTGTGGGTTCATATATAGCACAGCATCCTGCTGAGTGGAAGCCTTCGTGTGACAGTCCTGGCGTGCGTCGACTATTTATGTTTTGTGTTCGTAATTTGGTTTAAATATGCTTTTTTTCATGTTTTTTTTTTTTGTGTGTGAATCTTATTTTTTGTATGCACGTGTTTCTGTGACTAAGTCATGTTTGCCACCATATTAAATAGCTCCTTAGTCATAACTACCTGTTGGGGTCAGCTTCCAGTGTAACCGGATAGAGCTGAATGCCATATTTGACATGCAGCGACTGCCTATCTGACCTCCACAGCCCAGTTACTGGGTAATACTACTGTCCTTAGTAAGACTGTCATACTTTCAGGCTTGACTACTCGTAACGACTATGAAAGTCGGTCCACAAATGACAGCCGGGACCAACGGCTTAACGTACTTTCAGGGAGGCATGGAGGAGCTTTGTTATGTAAAGATGGTCACCTATACACCGATAAATTGCAGCAAGCGTAGCATAACTCGGTCGATCGACCCGTGCGGCCTTATTACTTATCCACAAGCCCCTCTCAGTCATGACCGTATGTTGAGAAATAAAGCTAAACTCTTGCCGCCACTCTTGTAAAACATATCTTTTAGCGATAACACCGCCCACTGTGTCACCTTGTATAAAATTATATCTGTAATTACTTTGTGTATCTACATAGCATAATCAGCCTATTATGTTCCCACTGCTGGGACACAGGCCTCCTCTCTGTGAGAGGGAGTGGGCCATAAGCCAACACGCGGGCCCAGTGCGGGTCGGTGGATGTCGCATGTCTTCGAATTTTTGGGTCTGGGACATGCTGGCTTCCTCACGAGGTTTTGCTTCACAGTTTAGAGAGCAGTGGTGATGAAATAATTTACGCAAAGTAAAGTGCCTGCTTGGGTTCGAACTCACGACCTACAACTCGTAAGTAAGGGCCGTTACCTCTGGGCCACCCCTGCTCATGGTGCGCTTTTATGTGTACATAATAAAGCCAATTTGTAAAAAACGGTTCAGAAAAAGGTTTTATTATAAAGCCAGTTATCCTGGAGCACATACAGCGTGGACAGTGGAAGAGTACATTCAACGCTAATAGTATGAATTGCAGCTTGAAGGCTTAGGAGCACCCCTCTCCCCCAGCGACCCCTCCCTCCCTTGCCGTTGAAACTCTAGGTTTTGTAAAATACACTAAAACTTCACAGCTCTAAGTCTAGAAGGCTTTACTTTCTAGAAAGTTCACGCTTGCAGGATACTGAGGATTATACGTAAGAAAGATACTTTTTAGATGCTTTCCTACTATCAAAATTGTCTTATGTCTAGCGGCCTCAACAGAGTATGTGGACGAATACACGTATCTCTCACAGATCATATCTCCAAAAGACCTAACAAACAAATAAATAAATACCAGAATAAATTTGGCATGGAGAAGATACTGGTCCCTCAAGGAGGTAATGAAGAATCAACACGTACCTCTGAAATCTAAGAGAAAAATTGTTGATTCGTGTATTTTACCTATCCTGACGTATGTATAGAAGCCAAACATGGAGCCTAACCATACCTTAATATACGAAAGCATAATACGGAGCATACATAGCATTATAATAAAAGACAGAATAAAACTAGATATTATTGGGAAGCAAACTAAAATTACTAATGTTACTAATTACTGTATTAAGAAACCTAAATGGAGGTGGGCCGGACTTAAGGTTCCGGGTAAAAAGGAAAAATGGTCTAAGAATGTTATAGAGTGGTACCCAGACAACACAAAAGGAAGAAAGGGAGACAACGTCGCAGATAGCAGGATGACGTTATGACTACAGCGGGTACTAATTGGATGAGACGAGCGCAGAACCGCATACCTACAGTGGAAAGCTCTAGGGGAGCCCTATGCTGTAAAGCAAGAAAAACTTCTGTTACCGGTGTCAAATGTTTTAATAGAAATAAAATAGCTTAAGTACAAAAAAAAAATGTGAAGATTGTTAAATAAAGGCTATAAATAAATTAAAATTAAAATTTCCGGTAACAACGAGCAGTGGTGGCCCAGAGCTAACGGCTGCGATTGGCGACTAGATGGTAGAACGAACCCACGCAGTACTGTACTTTGTGGAAACTATTTCATTACCACTGCACTCAAAACTATTTCATTACCACTGCACTCAAAACTATTTCATTACCACTGCACTCAAAACTATTTCATTACCACTGCACTCAAAACTATTTCATTACCACTGCACTCAAAACTATTTCATTACCACTGCACTCAAAACTATTTCATTACCACTGCACTCAAAACTATTTCATTACCACTGCACTCAAAACTATTTCATTACCACTGCACTCAAAACTATTTCATTACCACTGCACTCAAAACTATTTCATTACCACTGCACTCAAAACAGTGAAAGAAAATATCGTCAGGAAACCGGCATGTCCCAACCCGTACTGGGCTCGCGTGGTAAATTCTATCAGCTTCTTCTCGAAGAGAGGAGGCCTATTTTTCTAGCACTAGGAACATTTAGGCTGATTGAAATTGGATTGAATTGACTCTTAATACAAATTATCTACAAGGAGAAAGTAAAAAAAAAACAATATAATTAATATCGAACCGTGGCTAATTAACGTAACGAAGAACCCCAAAATCAAGTATGATTATATTAAGCAAGAGAATTATAGTAATTAATAACCTTTTCAGCGTAATGAAAGATCTGGTGTTTTCATAGCTACAGGAGCCGACCCCAAAACACGGCCAAATTATTATCCCAAACAACTTAATAACCTTCATCAACACACAAGCGTAAACAAGATATTAATTCGGCAAGTTTCCCAAACACGCTCGCGGCATAAGCTAACCACTAGCCCTTCACACGTAGTGAACACAATATCCCGCATGTCAATGGGAGAGGCAGGTGGGGGCCGGTGGGGACAGCTTCGGCCTTGTCACTGAGTATTTCCACACAAGTTATAGGTAATAGAAGTGCAGTAGCTGTAGCGTGACGTGCGGCGTGACACATTACAACTTAATGTTGGATAGTGACACTGACGTTATAATTATGCCTTGTCTTACTAGCGACTGTTTCAGACATGCATTGGTTCTAATTTGATGAGCGATATTAGTAAATATAGGAAGGGATCGGTTACACGTTATAGAAGTGCAAAAGCTGTACGCACCGGCGTGACACTTAACAACTTCATTAATGTTTGATAGTGACACTGACGTGACAATTATTACTTGTCTTAGTGGTGGCTGTTTAAGACATGCATAGGCTCCAATTTGCTGTGCGTTATAAATAACTACAGGTCCAGGAAATAAGGCCACTGCCCCATATGATTGACAGCAGCATTCAGTCCTGCATGCGATATAATTAACTTCAAACATTTTTTTATCAAGCAATAAAATAAATCTTAATTCCAAATTATATGTAGAAGCTTGGAGTGGAACGACGTGAATGGCGTGTACCAAAAATAAACATTATAGAAACTCGAATGTCATAATACCTACTTTCACGTTTTAATTCGTATTAGGTATTCGAATAAAGGCTTTCAGTAATGTCTTGATAAGTTTCAGTTTGAAAAGAGTTTACCAAATTCGAAATAGAATCAAAGTTTCTTTCAGTCTTCGCTAAACTGTCACGTTTCTTTTTTCAAGTTCTTTCACGTGGTATCGTATGTGATCAACGGGTTGTTCTTAGGAGTCAACATACTGTCACGAACTAACACGCTCCGTACCTCTGGGACGGGATGGTGAAGGCTCTAAGCATACGCGATTCTTTTCGCATCGGGCGGCGACCGCTGATTTCGCGAATATATCAACTGGGAAATTTTGGTGTAGCGCTTAATCTCTCGTATCGGTGACTACATCAAAGCAGCATTTGATGTCCGTAGCGTGTTAGATTCAGGTGCAAACTCGCCACTAGCGGACAGCATAATATTTAGTCTATGTAAAAGTTTTTACAAAAAGTAATAACTTTCTCTTGCGTCTTGTTTTCCATAAAATGCTTTGTACTATTATTGTTGTCCATAATCGTAATCCCTCATAATATTTACTTGCACTATTATCATTTATGCTAATAACGCTTGTCATACCAATTTATTAGTCATAACTTTTATTTGCCATAAAATAAGTCTCCATTAAAACATGTGTTAAAATCATTAATTTCTATAAGTAACACATTACATAATCGATACTTGACATAAGCAATATTTAATATAATTTTGAAACGTTTATTGTTTACATATTGTGTCCTAAGTATTGTATTATATAATGTGTATTATTTCGAAAGTACATTTATAATCAAATTGTTAACCTAAAACATTTGCTAAAAATTAGGGTTTTAGTGACAGAAACGAATCGCTGTTAATCCGACTCCACGCAGTCTTGTCTGCCCTAACCCTAGAGTGTAATTTAGAATCGCGTGGGACCGCCGGAGCTCCGCAGCGCTGGAGCCGTGACAGAAACCATGCCTTCTGCATATTGCCTGCTCGCCTGCATGCTTCCTTGCATGCTACATATTGCATGCTTGCTGCATGCATGGTGTATGCTGCATGCTTGCTGCATGCATGCTGCATGCATGCTGCATGCTTGCTGTATGTATGGTGTATGCTTACTTGCATGCTTGCTGTATGCATGGTGTATGCTTGCTTGCATGCTGCATGCTTACTTGCATGCTACATGTTGTATGCTTGCTTGCATGCTGCATTCTTGCTTGCATGCTGTATGCTTGCTTGCTTGCATGCATGATGTATGCTTGTTGGGATGCTTACTGGGAACTACACAATAAGTCAACTATGTGAAAACAAATCGGTAGAAGAAAAAATATTGCCCGTGTGTCATATACCTAACTTGTATCTACTTTAGGCAATAAACAGTTTGTCAAATGTGAAACGGCTAGGTTAGGTTAGAACTGTGCCCACACAACGCTAGATTTCCTCTTTTACGGCGCCAGCAGGCATGATAGATTAGGTTTATTTTCAGGTGGGCAATTGAATATTATGGTGAACTAGCTTTTGCCAGCGGCTTTGCCCGCGCGGAACTTTCATCCGCTATTCAACTACCTTAGGGGTTGAATTTCGAAAAATCCTTCCTTAATCCTTGTCTACATTATAAAGAGAACCTCTGTGCAAAATTTCAGTTTTCTAGGTCCAAGGGTTTGGGCTGGGCGTTGATGAGTCAGTCAGTCAGTCAGGACTTTTCTTTTTATTTATATAGTTATAAATGTTACGGAAAACGACATTATTGAAAATGAAAAATATAGCAAATTTTATGGATTAAAATTAATATGACATTTGATCGATTATGACTTATGACCAGAGGTCGGAATTAGGTAGAGCTATTTATGTACTTACACCGATTTCATACAACGAAAGAATAAAGTAGATATGTCCCAAATCCCGGGATTCATTTTGAAGAGCAGAAAAATCCCGTGATCTATCAAATAAAAAGTTATTTACTTTTACACAATTTAAACCACTGCACGCGCGACGTTGCCAAAGGGGAATGCCTACTCTCCATAGTGTCCTAGGCCCAAGATGTATATCTTATATTACTATAAAAATGTAGTGTTTTGAAATCTTAATAGTATTGGATATCTAAAAAATATATTCAAATTGACGCCACTATTTTACATGCTCCCCCGTTTTGTATTACTATAGAATATTACAAACTGCGACACAGACAGAGGCACCCACAAAAACTCGATTTGATTTTGAAGTCCGGCAAGCAAGCCCACATCCGCCGCGCGCGGGCAGACTCGACCGCTCTCGAGGACGGCCCAGCTTGAACTTATCAAAAAATACTTCATAAAGTTACAAATATTATTGAGTTTTGAATATAAATGTCAATGGAGTAGGGATAGCCCAAAGAAACTATAATATTGATAAAGTATTGCCAGCTAATTTAATTTGTCTCTGTATCTAAAATTAATTTATATCAATAATATGATAATGGTACCTTCAGTTATTAATAGTATCGAAAGGACTTTGTGCCTAAATAGCGGGTGCTTGAGCGAAGGGGAGCGAAATTGAAACTCTCAAGTGTCCTGAACGAGTTGGGGATGTTTGTGGACGCCGACGAGGGCGGGGGGGAGGGGCGAACCAGTTTGGTTTTATTCAAATTATAGAAGATGGCGGTAGGGGGAGTGTTTTGTGTGATAATAAGTTAATTGACACGGTTGTCAATGTGTTTATTGGTAACATGTATGTATTTCAAGATATATCCTGCTTTTTCCGATTGTATCCAATATCAACCAGCATAATATGGCAGATAAGATAAGATAATAATTTATTTGCCCAAACATGAGTACAAGACATACAACACAAATTGTCAAATGCAATAGAAGTTAATAGTAAAAATAGATCATCACGTTTGCCTTAAACAATGGCATGCAAATATTAATACAATAATAAAATATATAATGTCACTCCAAGTCAAACTATTTAAAAATGTAATAAAAATAAAAGAAAATTTAAAAAAAAATGGTGAAACATATCATAATCTCTCATTTAGAAACTCATTCAAGTCATAATAAGCTTGATCTGCTAGTAAATTAATAACTTTCTTTTTGAATTGTATTCAGTTAACTTCTTCCAGCTTTTAGGTAGTTTATTATAAATTTTTGGAGCCATGCAAAAGACACTTTTTCGCATAAGTGACGTCCTATATTGACGTAGGCAAACTTACGAGGAAATCGATCTGCCGTGCGAGCAAAGAGGAGAGGATTTAACCTTAGGAACATTGCATTTTCTAATAAAAAGTGAAGACAATGTCAAGAATTTGTATTTTTTGAAATAAGGTTTGCAACTCTGAGTGGCTTCAAGTTTAAACATCGACCTAATGCAACGCTTCTGAGTTTTAAATATAAATTCACGGTCCGTCGAGTTACCCCAAAATATGTATAACGCCGCCGCCGTATCTTACAACGGACTCCACCAAGCCGTAGTATGCGGTGAGCAATGCATCTATACTAATTACTGCTGCCAGCTCATACAGAGCATATGCTGAGGTACTTATTTTCTTACTTATAGGTATGGAACCACGACCGTGTTGTAATCTATTGAGTGATATTTCTATTAGACGGTTTTCTTTTCTAATACATACATACATAAGCAGTAAAAATATGACTCTTCTTTTGGCAGTCAGGAAATAAATCATAGCACTCAGTACTAACCGAACCATACTCATAATTTCATCACAAGTAAAAATGTTTACCGCCCAACGAAGTGGGCACGGGTCAGCTAGTTACTGATAAATGCGTGCACTGACTGATCACGTCCAACCAGTCTCTTTCCTCAATAGACCACCTCCGACACCAATCTACATGGTCTTGCCAAGATTATGTCTGAACTTTAGAAGAGACTGACTTCTGAGTTTGTTTCAGCCTGTTTTCTCAGAGAAGTCAGATAGGAAACATTGACCAGGTGTTCAGAGATGTCAGCATCAACTAGTGGGGTCTGCAAGGGCCGATGCCTGCCAGGGGTGCAGGTTGTTCGAAAGAGATACCGTCGCTCCTTGCACACAGGCAACTGAGGGAACACGGGTGGGTTTCAGACAGTTAAAGTCTGACACTCCCTCCTGCTCCACCCAGAGCGGGAGAAGTTATTTGATTGATTTTCCCCAATCAAAAATAAAAGTCTAAAGGTGTTTGTACAAACCTACTTACAGAAATAAAAAAAAACGTTTACTATAATGTTCCCACTGCTGGGACACAGGCCTCCTCTCTGTGAGAGGGAGTGGGCCATATCTACTAAGTGGCCCCAATGCGGGTTGGTAGATATCATATGAATTGTTATCAAATTTTTAGTTCGAGGACGTACCGGTTTCCTCCCGAAATTTTCCTTCACCGTTTTGAGGGCAATGGTGTTGAAATAATTTACACTAAGTAAAGCGCCTGTCCGGGTTCAAACCTACGTTCTACAACACGTAAGTTTTGCCTAGTCCTCTGGGCCACCACTGCTTGCTTTAGTTATCGACCTTATATCATTAAAAAAACATTTTTAGGCAGATTAATCCTCGAGAAAAACAAACAACCAAGACGGTAATTTGTTAAAAACAAATTCGTATTCGCATTGAATGCGCCTAGTTATTATGAAAACAAACCACGAAGCCAATCATAGGATATTCTAAAGAAACAATCGTGACGTTACCGGTCGCCGTCGCGCTGTGACGACGACGCTCAGGTGACGCAGTTCCCACGTCAGAATTTCACAACGCCAAAAAGCACAACAAAAAAACAAGCAAAACAGAAACCTAATAAGGCACCCTTCTTTTCTTTTTTTTTTTTTTTTAAAACGTTGCCCCACACTAGGAATTTCTCCTGTATTGTGGGTGCGTTTACAAACATTTAAACTCACATACACAAACAGCCAGACCCAGAACAATTACTTGTAGGTCATACAAATATTTGTTCCGTGCGGGAATCGAACCCGCGACACGCAGCGCAGCAGTCAATCGCTTCTGTATTATTGTAAGTTTAATTTCGGCACACCGCTATCCAGCGTCAAATTAAATTAGCTGTGCAGTACTTTACCCACGTTAGGGTATGGGTACCGAAAACGAATGAAACAAAAACCAGTTTTCTTTATTATTCGAACTTAGTTCAAAACGTGACATGTACATTTAGGAAACCAAACGACGACTGTTGTAATGGTTTTAGGAATTAATTACAAAAATAGCTGAGCGATCTACACTCGCCCGACCGTCGCGGTTCTCTGACCGATTGACCTTCGCTCATTGTCAGCTAATTTAATTTGACCCTGTTTACATAGCGATAAGTAAAGTAATGCTGTTTAAGATAAATGGGACGCAGCAAAATTTGCTATGACGTCAGTCTTTTGCGTCGTATCGATGATTCCAATTGTTGGTTTTAAATAAGCTTCGACCAGGATTCGGCCAGTTTGACAGCGTTATTGTTGGTCTCGCCAAGGTCTTCCAAAGTGCAGGTATTAGTGCACGGAGAGCACGACAAGAGGTAAGGCATAGTTTGCGATGTGGCCCATCGGGGTACCCCCATCTGAACAAGTTGTGCCGACAGTGGCCCACCTGGCTTCTAAGTCGATTAAGAGATTTCCAGGTGTGCTATACTGCCATGGTAGTTGGTGGCCCACTACAACATAGTTGGTGTGACGTCAAAGAAGGAAAGCATCGTGTAGTCATAATTCTAACACGAAGTGAGCGAGACTGTGAGAGCTGCTCTTTGAGGAGATTGGTTCACAAATACAACGCGTCTACAAGTCGCGGCCGATTCGTGCAGTCTGCTCCAGGTATTAGAGCGTTATCACACACAATTTGCAAGCGTATTTCCAGCGAGGCGATTTGTGAACGTGCTATCCGCGGGAGCGATGCGAGCTTGCGAACTCTGCCTTTACAAAAACATTGTAAAGTTTGTCTTGAGGAGCTCATGACTAAGTAATAACGTAATAACAGCCGCACGGGTAGATCCATCAGGTTAAGCTACCGGGGTTTGTCCGTAGATGGCCGACCTTCTTTACATACCGAGACTGATCCGTGCCTCGGAAACCACATGTAGCCTTTGGGTCCTGGCTGTCATTCGTGGATCTTTAGCAGTCGTTACAGATCGTCAGAAGCTCGAAAGTCTGTCAACCAGTCTTACCAGTCAAGGTTAGATAGGAAGCCGCTCCATGTTAAATAATGGTAATCAGCTGCATCCGGTTCGACTGAAAGCCGACCCCAACATAGTTTGTAAAAGGCAGCACAGTTTGATTGACTTTCTTGCCTCACACTTGTACAATTTCGTAACAGAAACGCGGCGACCACGTCGCGCTCACGTGCCGCGCTCGCTCGCACTTCTCGCAGGAATCACGCTCGCAAATCTCTGGTTTGATAAGGCTCCTACGCGTCGGGGAGCAAGTTATGCGCGCTCACGCCGCGCCCGTATGGCTACCTCACACAGTCGAACACGTTCCGCAGTGTTATAGCAATCGTATCACCGCTGCCGTGTTTACTCTGCCAAGATATTGCCTCTTATAGCGCACGTACTACCCGCAAGTGTTTGTACTTCAAATATCGTATAATATAATAGCCCCGTTACTTTCAGATTTTTTTTCTATAGAAACATGCTCGTTAGTTATAAGACATCCTAGTTACGTGTTTGGGTTTTATTTGTGTACTGTATAAACACTTTTACACGTCAATCATATTTTAAAAACTAGATAAGGCGTTTACTTTCTGTAGGAGAAGAAAGGCCGAAACAAACTCAGAGGTCACAGTCTCTTTTAGTTTAGAGTCCAGATATAACCTTGGTCAGCTCATGTGAAGACCATTGTGGGTTTGTGTCTGAAATGGTCTTTTGAGGAAAAAACACACGTAGGTATAACTTTGAAATCGATTAATTAATTTGTTCCTTAAAAATCCTAATGCATGAAATTTTATTTGTACTTGTTGTCTGTTTTTATTTTCTAGCAAAATAATGTTTACGGTTAAATACTTATTTGCACAGATTGAGTGGACCTGTCCAGTCAGTGAAGGCATTTGTCTGTAATCGTGCAGCACAACTCAAACCTTAAGTAGCTCTACGATTCGACAAACAATATCAATTAAGATCATTACTCAAACAGCCAGTACATGATTAAAACTGAACGAGAAAAAAAAAACATTTTTTTTTATAAACGCACATAATTTGCACATTCACAATATTTAATATAATATAATACTTTACAAAGTACATAAGTAAAGTAGCGCAGGTACCAAATGAATTAGTGTACATGTATTGTACCAGAGTGGGCGTTCATAATTAATTGCACTTAGAAACAACAAATTGCATCGGCTACAGACAGGAGTACAGGGTAGAAAGTGGCCACGAAGCAAACAACATATCACATATCGAGTCAACCATAGTTCCTACCCCTATTTAATTGCTCTTAGTCCCTATACTTTTCTTCTTAAGTACATTTTCTCATAATGTTAATTAATTATTTATTAGTCGCCCGAATCGAATGATGTATTATTTTCTACACCTAGGCGAATTTATTAGGTAGTGAGCGATTCGACAACTCCAGAAATACGTATTAGTCATTTGGCACATTTTGAATTGTATGCACTTACACATTACATGTACTTACAGTGACCTATTTCATAACTTTATTGCATCAAATTTCGTATTTGTTTCGTATTTAGTTAACGTATTTCGTGAGTTGTCGATTCGCCCATAAATAAATTAAGTTTGTGCGAGTCGCCTCTAGAAAATAATTATTTTATTATTTAGAAGTGTCGATTGGCCCGAGTCGGGCGAGTAAATTAGTGCGAATCGAATAGTTGGTGTAATTAACATTGTGATTTGCTTTCATTTAAGAACGCACAAAGGATTATAACACTTAGACTGTATCCATAGCCTTCGTCATTAATTTTAATTATTAATTTTATTTGAGGTGTCTCTTGCCTCCCATGTGCAGGCTCTTAAAAGGATTTTGACTTGTTGATTTAGTTCATCTGTGACCTCGGACGACCCACTAATGATTTAGTTCATCTGTGACCTCGGACGAGCCACTAATGCGTCTGCCAAGTTTAGAGAGGTATTTTATTAAGTGCCTTTTAATTATTTTTGGGGTTCGTAGAGGACCTCTCTTGTGGAACAATGGACATTTAAAATCTGGTGTTAACTCTTAATTAATTCAATTAAAGGATACTGTTACGACTAATCCTAAGAACAGGAGCTCGTAGCTATATAATAACAACCGCACAGGTCATTCGAAGGTTAAGCTTTCCTTACCGCGGTCAGTTTGTGAATGAGTGATCCATAACATATCGAGACTCCTCCGAGGGAAACCACCTTAAACCATTGGTTCCGGCTGTCTACCTATAGAAAATATTATAATATTCAAAATTGACTCAAATTCGCCCGATTTGTGCTAGTTAATACTTGCGAATCGTCTAATGACCCGGTTTCAGTAGTGGCGCGGTGGCCCAGTAGTCACGGCCGCGACTTACGAGTTCTAATTCATAGGTTCGAACCCAGACAGGCGCTTTGCTTTGTGTAAATTGTTTCATCACCACTGCTCTCAAAAATGTGAAGGAATACGTTGTGAGGAAACTGATATGTCTCAGAACCAAAAGCTTCGAACACATGTGACATCTACCATCCCGCACTGCGCCCTTGTGGTGGATCTACCCTCCCGCACTGCGCCCGCGTGGTGGATCACGGCCCATTCCTTCTCGCCGAGAGGAGGCTTGTGTCCTAGTAGTGGGAATATAGGCTGATTATGCTATGCTTATCCAATTCTCTGTGTATGTTTAGCCCTGCAACACACGCATGCACACAAAACGGTGTCATTCAAAACCAACTTGTGAGTAATTAATTTTTATAAATTCAGCAGCTCCTTGTAGGAGCTCTGTATTAAACTTCTAAGATGAACTAAGACCGGTGTGGACAACCGGATAATTAAAGCGGGATAAGCGTAGCACCCGGGGAGACGGTGTAGCCCCCGCCTCAATTACAGAGCTATTCAGTATTCGCCTTAGAAACGGCTAAGGTATAGAATACAAAGTCTTATTCTGAGACGAATTCATAACATTGATCGGCTTGTGGTTAAGTAATAACAACTGCACGGATCGAACTAAGCTATGCTAGCCACAATTGGTCCACGGATGGGTGACCATCTTTACATATAAATACCCCTTGGCCGTTGAGCCGTTGTTCCCGGCTGTCATTCGAGAATCTTTGACAGTCGTCAGAAGCCCGAAAGTCTGACGCCGACTCTTACTAAGGGGTATCATATTAACCAGTAGGTATCTGGTGTGGAGGGCAGATAGGCAGTCGCTCCATTTAAAATACCGGTATTCAACTGCATGCGGTTAGACAGTAAGCTGCCGCAACATAGTTGGGTAAAACCTGGGCAGATGATGAGTGGAGCAGTGTAGGTCGTGGGTCCGGACAAAGGCAAGCGATTGACTTTGTGTAAATAATGTCATCACCACTGCTCTCAAACGGTGAAGGAAAACATCGTGAGGAGCCCGGCTTGTCCTAGAACCAAAAATTAGAAGATATGTGACATCTATTATCCCGCACTGGGCCCGCGTGGTATATTGCAGCCCACTCCCTGTCACCCAGAGGAGGCCCTTGCCCAGCAGTGGGGACAGTGAGATGATGTGAGGACGACTTTTATAACAAGTGGTTGTTTTAATTATTTGAAGGTTTTAATATGAAGAACCTACCTCTCATTAAATCACAGTTGTTTTTTCAAACAGTCAAATAAAAGGCAAGTGAAGAAAAATGTTTTCATGAAATATTTAAATTGTACACAGACTCCGGCATCAAATGCAATATTTTGAAAAGAACACAAAAAAGATCAATTGAATTGTTACTGCACAAATTGATTGTGCGATGATTTCAATGGAAGGATTCCGATATTTTCATCCTTTAATGCAGACGAATGATTGCGTTAAAAAAACGACCTCTGGCATACAGATTCGAATATTGAAATTTTGAGGAGTTATGTTCTGTGACAAGGAAAAACTCGTGTTCGGGTATCGAACATTTCTTACCCAAAAATTAAAATGGCCGGCCATAAATAAGAAACGGTTTTCTTATAGGAAATAACTCTCACAACATTTACAAATCATTACATCATTTCAGCCGAAAGATGTCCACTGCTGGACATAGGACTCTTCCAAGCTCCGCCTCTTCGACCAGTTCTGTGCTTCGCGCATTAAGCGGATTCCTGCGGCCTTCACAAGGTCATCAGTCCGCCTTGTGAGAGGCCTTCCAACTCTACGTCTTCTGGTACGCGGTCACCACTCCAGAACCTTCGGCCCCATCGGCCATCTCTTCTGCGGGCATTATACCCTGCCCAGTGCCACTTAAGTTTGGCAATTCTTCGGGCTATGTCGATTACCTTGGTTCTCCTGCAGATCTCTTCATTCCTGATTCAATCACGTAGGAAAACTCCAAGCTCCAACTCCTTTCCACTGTTTTTTGGGTGACATTAAGCCTTCTTATGAGGCCCATTGTGAGCCACCACGTTTCAGTGCCATATG
The DNA here is from genome assembly GCA_947359405.1 of Antitype chi. NCBI lineage: Eukaryota > Metazoa > Arthropoda > Insecta > Lepidoptera > Noctuidae > Antitype > Antitype chi. Next base: position 880,892 of record OX375807.1, read on the forward strand.
TCAGCACTGGCAACACGCACAGGTCAAAGAGTTTCGTCTTGACACACTGCGGTGTGTGGGACGAGAAGAACGCCACGCGACCTTCACAGCCGAGTCGGATTGGACGATTGACCATCATTACGAGTATACAATTAACTCTTCCGCTGCTATTTGAGTATGAAAACCCAAAAAATATTATTTTAGCTTTTACCAGCGCGGCAGCGGTGCGCCGGAGTGGAGCTCGAAGATTGTCACACGGGAACGTACTACCAGGATAAAAAATATCCTAGTTTAGTCCAAGTGATGATTTATCTGTGCGCCAGAAACATCTACACATCTAAACATACAAACTTTCACATTTTCTTTCCTTTTCGTTAGTAGACTTATTTTTTTTAAGGATAGTAGGATTATTATGTCCATTTATACCATGGGCAATAATAACTGTTTGCGTCTTTAAGCGAATGTTCAAAACATTATTTACAAAATAATGATTTTTCGTACTTTCAAAGTCAAAATAGCACCGAGGGGTTTAAATCTAGACTTTCGTTGCACTAATAAAAAATATTCAAGACGTCATTAAGGCATCGTAATACCCAGTAAACGTGTTGTGGAGGTTGGACAGGCCGTCGCTCCATATAAAATACTGGTATTCAGGTGCATTCAGTTAGACTGAAAGCCAAACCCGTCATTGGGAAACATGTAGGCAGACGATGGTGTAAACATGTCACTTCCCATAAGATTTTTTTTCTGACTTAATTTTTAAGGTACGACATGAATGACCGCCTTTTGACTATAAACTTGTAACGTGATATATTATTTGCTCTGTTACGTAGATATGTGTTTAACACTACAATTAAAACTACAAATTTCTCCAAACTCACACCACCCCCAACTGTAGACAAGTTCTAAGACACACTAATTCCTTTCCACTGTAATCTTGGATTAACGAACAGCCGACCCTCAGAACGGCGGTGTCGAAAAGCACATCGCGATCCCTATGGGTCTAATTGATACCGGCACAATCTTCAGCCCGCCGGGACTCCAACCTGGGCCCGCCGGAACTGAGATCCGCTTAATTGAATCAGGAATTTGCGCCTTATTTAACACTTTGTTAAACCGTAGGCATGAGTCGGCGAGGAACGGTAAGCCTTTTATAATTATAGTGTTGGGATTAACGCGGAAGGCGTCTTATTGGGTTTTGTCTAGTGTTTGGGTTTGACACCTAAATGATTCCACAAAAAAGTCAAAGAAAATTGGGAGTCTCACAGGATTATCACTAACTGAACTAAACACTGGAGAGCAGTGGAGGCCCAGTGCTAACGGCCGCGACTTACGAGTTCAATGCCGTTGATTCGAACCCAGATCGGCATTACTTTGTGTATATTATGTCATCACCACAGCTCTCAAAACGGTGAATGAAAACATCGTGAGGAAACCGGCATGTACTGCAGCTGGTTTTCCGGCAATTCAAAGAACCAAAAAACAAACCCAAAGAACAAAAAAAAAACCCAGAAAGTCCTGTAGATACGAGGCTAATGTGGCCTCTATCTCAGCATGACGCTGCGACATTTAAAACACACTGTACATATACAGAGGAGAATGCTGGCTGGAAATGCTTATCTTGACTCAATCGGATATCAATGGACATATATACAGCTACACATTCCGACTACAACCCAATTTCCGGAAACCTCCATGGTGCAATAAGCTTCTATTTGCGATATTACCTACGTTAGTTCTCGGTAAGATTCTATTCCCGTTCCAATTACTTACCGCTGTCACCAAGACGTTACTTCCCTTAACGGGGGAGGGGGGGGGGGGGGTGACCGCAACCTATAGAGGCAATATTCGCAATAATTACTAGTTTTAATCAAAACGTCATCAGTCCCGCACACGGACATTTTGGATTCAATTATGACACTATATTGGAAATTAAGATTAAATGGGATTTACCTACCGGTTGTGTTATTTGTCGGGTACCCGGGGCGCAATTTGATAAGGGTCTTTGTCCAGCGGTGGGTTAAGAAGGTGCTGTGTCATCACAAAGTAAAATAATTAAATAATAGACGCTTGAATCCATTAAAATACATAACAAAGGAAGGAAAGGCCCAACCCTGCAGAGGTGTATCTTACAGTACACCCACATTTCGCCAAATATGTAAGTCCTATACAATTGGAGGCAAGCCTTTTCCCATCAACTGGGCACAAGTACAGACTCCAGGCTGTTAATGAAAAATACCAGATATAAAAACCCAACAACGCTTTGTCCGACCTTAGAATCGAATCCTGGACCTCTTGTTCAGCAGTAGCATTTGTGACCACTACACCAACAAGTAGGTCAGTCATTGAAATACCTACACGAATACTTCATCAATACCTATTGACTACGCCACCAATTGATTAATTGCAATATATAGGTAGATACAACACTAAAACCACAATGTTAACGGAACTAAACCTCAATAGATTGTTATTTCAATGGAGGTGGACATCAGTCCCATACAAGCTCTGCGTAGATATGTACACGGATCAAACAAAATGTATTTTAAAGCTATAAAAGTGTTTCATAGCCCTGTATATATTTATTCGTGGTAAAATTTTGTGAAGGTATACATAAGACCCTTTCCAAATCTGAAGACTTCAAATTATAAATTCAAACCTGCCGGTCGTGGATAAATCTATTGTCTTCCAGCAGATTGAATTTCACTCAAATCAAACGACTGTTTCCCAATAAATTAATTTGCTGTACCCCAGTTTATAATATTTTGGATTTCCGTTGGAAACCAGGCATAATTAGAGTGGTCTGTGATACGAGTTACCATTGTGGCCAGGTAAACTGTAATGCGAACATCAATTTTTCAGTCTAATAATGTATAGAGAACATTATTAGACTGAAAAATGGATCTTCGTACTAGCGTAGGTAAGTAAGATTTGCACAGAAAATCGTAAATGTCATAATAATGCATGAAAAACAAATGCATGACAATGACAGGCAGTGATAACGATTAAGAAAGACGAAGAAGGTGTTGTCATTACATACTTTTGGGTCTGGAATTAACTATTTATTTATAAATGAATTTGATATCTACCTACTCAAATCAATATTATTTTTGTACTTAGCATGTAGATGTCAAAATAACGCGAAAATATAGATCTTATACCTTTTTAAATTAGTTTGGCCTAAAACTCAACAACACAAATTCTGTTCGCTGAAACCGCTTTCAATACAGTTTTTTAATTATACATATTATATTCCAAAAATACTCGTGAAAATTTATCCTTTTCAATGAACATGCCCATGAAACGATATCAAAACATCGCGTGATAGTTGCTGTTATTTGTTTTTTTAGAAGTCGGTTGTTTTTATTTTAAGTTATTATTTTTCACTTTTTAGTGGTTGAAATGTGCTTACCCCTTCACAGCATACCGGCGTGATGTTATGTTATGAACTGGTCTAAACAATAGTCGGTCCAGCCATCTTCGAGTAATCGGGGAACATACATTATTTTTTTTATTTTTTTTAAAGTTTCCGACTAATTGAGAACCTCCTCCTTTTTGAAGTCGGTTAATAAAGACATCTCTAACCCGAATTCTATAAATCCAATTTTCTTACGATCGCGAATGATATTTTAATCAGCATAACCTGACACAGACCTGCAAATAGCTATATAATATTAAAACGTGAGAAAATTTCAATTTTGCGAGCTACCTTAGCACATCCACTTTAATTACCTATTTTTAGATGGACTGTTAAATTTGAATATTTATTTCCTTACATCATTTGTGAAATTCATAGAGCATTAGGTATATTGTAATTTCCTTTTGTTTTTCCTTTTGTTAATTATTATAGTCATAGTATTTAGGTACATACTTGTAACTTTCATTTAATGTGAGCAATGTGTCAACAATTGCACATTACATTATTGATAGCTGCACTTGTATAAGTTTTTTATTTTTTTTCTTTCGCTACTTTTTAGTTAACCTAGCTTTATCAATGCCGTGAAACTCTGTTACTGGCTTAATAGATAATTGTCATCATCTCGCTATCGCTGTGCAGTGTATGCAGACTCTAAGATGCTGTAACTTTGACGCAACTGCGTTGAGCTATTCATTGGTAGTGAGGTGAACATTCATAACTCATGTAAATTAATTATAAGCGGTTGAGTTTCCAAATAAATAAATAAATGAAAAAGTACCTGAATCATCAGTTTCAATTAATAAGCAAATATGCTGGACTGTAGATACAAACCAAATATTAATCTTCAAAGTGAACTTAACATCTGTACTGTACTGTGTACTGAAAATCTTTTTTTCCATCTCTAGATCAATTTTTGAGAGCCTTCGTTCAAACATACACGAGAGCAATTATTGCCGACTTGCGAGTTAATTGAGAGCCTTCGTTCAAACATACACGAGAGCAATTATTGCCGACTTGCGAGTTAATTGAGAGCCTTCGTTCAAACATACACGAGAGCAATTATTGCCGACTTGCGAGTTAATTGAGAGCCTTCGTTCAAACATACACGAGAGCAATTATTGCCGACTTGCGAGTTAATTGAGAGCCTTCGTTCAAACATACACGAGAGCAATTATTGCCGACTTGCGAGTTAATTGAGAGCCTTCGTTCAAACATACACGAGAGCAATTATTGCCGACTTGCGAGTTAATTGAGAGCCTTCGTTCAAACATACACGAGAGCAATTATTGCCGACTTGCGAGTTAATTGAGAGCCTTCGTTCAAACATACACGAGAGCAATTATTGCCGACTTGCGAGTTAATTGAGAGCCTTCGTTCAAACATACACGAGAGCAATTATTGCCGACTTGCGAGTTAATTGACGCAGTGTGCGGTTGCCGGCCAGGTCGGGTGGTATGTGGCGAAGCTGGAGATATCACTAGATCCCAACCACAACCGCTACTATCCACATCAGGTTGGTGCAAATCATACGCAACACACATGCTGAGCACATGATGTTTGCGTATGTGGCGAAGCTGGAGATATCACTAGATCCCAACCACAACCGCTACTATCCACATCAGGTTGGTGCAAATCATACGCAACACACATGCTGAGCACATGATGTTTGCGTATGTGGCGAAGCTGGAGATATCACTAGATCCCAACCACAACCGCTACTATCCACATCAGGTTGGTGCAAATCATACGCAACACACATGCTGAGCACATGATGTTTGCGTATGTGGCGAAGCTGGAGATATCACTAGATCCCAACCACAACCGCTACTATCCACATCAGGTTGGTGCAAATCATACGCAACACACATGCTGAGCACATGATGTTTGCGTATGTGGCGAAGCTGGAGATATCACTAGATCCCAACCACAACCGCTACTATCCACATCAGGTTGGTGCAAATCATACGCAACACACATGCTGAGCACATGATGTTTGCGTTTGCGTTGTGATTTTATTTCTTTCCACATTATACTCACTTTGATTGACCGAAATATTGATTAAATTAGATGTAGCTGCATTTAATTGGAACGAAGTTGCTTAACGCTGGTTGTGGTAGGAGTAAAATAGTAGAAATGGTAACGATAAATTCGCATGGAGGGGCTATGCGACTTTTTATTATAGAAGATAGAGACAGAGGGAGAGTAATTTAGTTTTAATTGTTTTAGAGTGAGCATCATTTCATTTAGGCCTCACTATTAAGTGAGGCCTAAATGAAAATCCTTCCAGGAACATCGTTCCGGACGGCCACCCCATCCCGACGAACGTTTATAATATTATTGAAATCGGCACTCTTTTTCTGTATCTAAAATCTTAATCGAATCGCATCTAGCTAGTTTCCTTAAGAGAACCGACCATATTTTTTAGTTGTATGAAATATTGTAGGCATATCATAGAGGCAGTGGTGACCCCGTGGTAACAGCCGCTACTTACGAGTTGTAGGTCGTAAGTTCGAACCTAATTAGGCGCGTTACTTTGTGTAAATTATTTCATCACCACTCTCAAAATGGTAAAGGAAAGCATAGTGAGGAAACCAGCATGTCCTAGAACCAAAAAATCGAAGACATGTGACATCTACCAACCCTCACTCCGTCTCCCCGAAGGCATGCATGTGTTCCAGCAGCGGGAACAATATATATACACTGAGTCCTGGTTGATTTCAAAGCCTCCTTGCCTGTCCCTTGGACCACACTCTCCATTTCTGTTCCAATAAGAGTTGAGCGAATTCAATTATGTGATATCGTTTGCTCTCGAGTTCGCCTTTGAAACTTCAGGAGTTCACAACTATTTTCTAAGTGGCCAGTCTTAATTAATAATGGCCGGTTGGTCTCCCGTGTCTCAAGACAGTAAGATTTCTGAGGCTTTAGAAGCAAAGAAAATATCAGTACTAACTTGATCTAACAAGTTTGTTACTAGAATTTGCTCGAGTGATTTCGAATTCAGAATTTTGCGAGCTTTGCAGATATAGTTTCTAAGTAGCTATTAGAAGTTAGGCCTTGTTTGTGGGTGTGGGAATATACGAAGACTAATAAAATGATAAATGGTTTTGTTTCTGTAAGTAAGTTTGTACAAACACTTTTACATGTCAATCATATTTAAAAACAAGATGAGGTCGGAGTTTCAAAACTGAGTACTCTGAGAAGAAAGGCCGAAACAAACTCAAAGGTTGTGACTTCTGATCGTGTTTCGGCCTTTCTTCTCTTTTTAAGTTCAGACATAATCTTGGTCAGATCATGTGATTGGGAATTATGTAGATTGGGTCTTTTGAGGAAAAGAAGCACACTGTTTGAGTAGACTTGTGAAGTCAGTGCTCGCATTTATAAGTAATCATGCAGCATAATTTATTATGATAACACTATTTAATGGAATAAAAAAATCTATACGGCCATTGCAAAATCGAGTACAGTTAAAAGGAATTAAAGGTATTTACAAAAAATCTCGCGTAAGCGAGCCGTGATGTCACTACCATTCGAACGACAAAACTCCTGCGCAACTTCCACGCTTCCATAACTTTAATTTCCCTTGTTCTCCTTCACTCGGCGTTGTTTCTGTGGTTCTCGGTACTTGCTATGTGCGTAGAACTACGAACCCAGGTATCTATGCTGTGTCATCTGGAACCCTTTCTAGAGAACTATCTCTAGAAGTAGAGCGAGCGAAAAGTTTTAAGTCCTTTTCAAGTTTCAGAGAGCACTTAGAGGTACCTAAGGTTACTTTCCAACTGTATTTTTAACACAAGCACAGTATTTTGTGGCTAAGCAAAAACAGTTGCACGGGTCCATCGATCATGCTTGCCGCGATTGATCCGTGGATGAGTAACCATCTTAACATACCAAGAATGCTCCGTGCCTCGGAAAACACGTGAAGCCGTTGGTCCCGGCCGTCATTTGTAGATCTTTGACAGTCGTTACGTGTCGCCAGAAACCCGAAAATCTGACAACGAGTCTTACCAATGGGTATTGTATGACCCAGTAAGTGGGTTGGGGTTGATACTCAATTGCGTGTGGTTAGACTGGAAGCCCACCCCAGCCTAATATGGGTAAAGGCTAGGCTTATTATGAGTTTTGGTGAAGGGCGGGCGTTTTGGGGGACAGTCTTATGTAATTTTGATGTTCGAAAAGTGCTGATTCTCAGCCTAATTTGAATATATAACTTGATTTTGATTATGAAATAAGCAGATCTGTCAAATAATTCCCAAATAAGACATAGCAACCTGAGAAAGGTGAATTATTAACCAAAAATCACGTTTTAGAACTCAACTTGAATGTAATAGAACCGCAAGTTTTCTTCCACAACAAACTTTTATGAATAGAACGAAACTTCGAAGGGACTTTTTGTTCTCCAAGAAATACCATCCAAACTCCGTTAAGCAAAGATACTTCCCAAGTCCCGACCGACATTAGCAAGCCCGTGCCGTCACTCGAGCGAGACGGAGGTACACTTTAGAAAAGGATGGGTGTAGAAGGAAACTCGGCTGTTGTGTTCCGCAAGCTGTAACCTGTTGCTTGCGGTGGCAAGTATTGTGCCTCGTGTGAGTCGAAGGCGGCAGCGACAAGTGGTTGCTTATGTCAATTAGACGGTAAGATTAGGAGCGTTCTTGTCAGCTAGAAGAAAATAACCATCTCAGTAGGCGGAGGGAGGTAAGTTTAATTGTTTCTTATTTGTTTTTTTCTGTGCTGTTTCGGTTGACGTCATCACATCATCGCCGTCTGTCGCGGGAAGCCAGCGCTGGGGCTCTGTTTCGCATGGGTGCGTAGCATTATGCTGAGCGATGGCCAACTTGCGCGAATGCGACGCATATTTTTCCTAATTATGTTTGTGTTTTTTCTCTGTGGCATGTTTACTGCGAATAAACGTATTTCCTTTATTTTTTTATTTTTTATTGTGAATTAGATCTCTGTCGCGTAACATTCTCGTATATCAATGTCGTTAGTTATGGCGCGGAATGATGATACGCCGTAAATTATACACCCCGATCTGTATGTAACCGCGTATCTGGTACGTTTCGTATAGGATAAGAGGTCTCGATTGGCAATGGGACCACCGGGACCAACGGAATAACGTGCTATCCGAGGCACGAGAGTGTCTCGATTTGTAATGGATGGCCACCCACCACTAACCGATCGCGGCAAGCGTAGTGTTTACCTTCATTCGACCCGTGCGGCTGTTATTATAATCAAACACGGAGCAACATCTAATGATGTGACGTCTTCCATTTGAACGCTTCTACTACTTGTGCCTGGTTGTGCCTCTATGTGTCCCGTTGTGCCTTATTGTGCCTCATTGTGCCTCAGATCGTGCTCCTGTTGTTGACTGCTACACAATAAGACAATACATTTCTAACAGTTAGGTATTGAGTTTGAATCGAAATTGTTGCTTGGGTTTACAAGTTAACTGTACGTTCATTCAATGTTTGGAGATTAATTATTCATAGTTAGTTATAACTTTACAACGAAACGAAGCCGAGGGGCAGACTGAACAGCCGTAAGATGTTTCTCAAGTCAATCATCCTATTACATGCCAGTAGCTCTAGTTTGGTACGATTGAAACAGTAGCTTCTCAAAAACCAGCTGACTATGTTGAACCTGCAGAAAAGGTTCCAGCGGGTCACCAACTGCCATAGCATACCTTGAAATCTCTTAATCGATTAAGAACTTTGGTGGGCAGCTCCCGGCACAACTTGCTCAGGTGGGGGTACTCGATGAGATGCAGTGCGACTATGGAGCCATATCACAAACTGTGCCCCACCTCTTGTCCTGTTCTCTGTGCACCAAATAAATTTATTACTTTGTAAAAATTCCCATCTCATTCAAGATGTTTTTATTTAGGTTCCTAGTTGCCATATTTTTATGTAACATTTTAAACAGTGTTCCGTATTTCAATTAGTTTAACAAACACTTTTACACGTCGATCAAAATATTTAAAAACGAAATGAATTCGAATAAATATCAAGCGTCCCTGCGCAATGATATGGATGAACGCACAATAGACACAATTGATACATTCATACAAATTCCTGAACTCGCACTGGTATTTACAATTTTGCATATGGATGCGATATAACAAATATTTTTAGTAATGGTTTGAACAGGCGGTACACTAGTTGTAAAAAAGTTACAGAATTTTTATCTCACGATGCGACGCATGCATACTTGTGATAACCAAGTGTTCGAACAAGTAGCGTCAGTACTTATCTCATACATGCACACACACTTTGCCATTGTCTAGGACGGTACCGACAGCTCGTGCGCTTACACACACATTCTCAGCGTGTTTGTACACTTGGTAACCACAAGTAAAGCGCGCGTCGCTACATACATACAAACATACATAAACTCACGCGTTTTTAGGCAGGCAGAAACTACAGAACGACACCTGCTAAGATCCTCACATACTTCTTTTGCCTCGTTTACTTTCATACATTTGGTCATACACGCTCCCGGTTGCGAGTACTGCGCACCTGACCTTTCACATCAACATCACCCATCAGGTCACTATTTGTCCACCTAAGGCATCCCCTCGGCGTTTCCACTCACATCTGCCTTGAAAATACTTGTTTGCCGCCCTTCATTCACCCTCTCAACATGACCAAACCATCTCAGCATACTCTTTCCAATGGTTGTCACTATATCTTCCTTCAACCCGCACCGTTGCCGTACCTCATCATACCTCAGTCTTTCATTCTTATTCACATCACATATGCTTCACAAGGAACGCATTCTCACAGTATTTATTTTACTTTCATGCTTCCTTTGCCACGCCCAGCATTCACTTTCATAGATAAGGGCAGGTACCAGCTCAGCATTCTGGACCAGTTGAGCCTTTTTGCAACTGGTTGGTCACAAACGCATGTATAGCACCATTTACTTTATTAACTCTTCTTTCAACATCTTTATCAATCGTGAGATAAAAAAAATACTAAATATATTTATTCAGTGGTTTCAAAACAAACACTCATATGTAGGAATACAAACAATTCGTCATTACGCGTGAACGAAATTAAAACACTTAGTAAAACGAAACTAATTGGAATTATAACAACTGCTGGAAGCAAAGCGCTGTTGCGTGACGATAATAATTACTAACTTGATGGGCATATGTTTAGTAGTAACGACCGTGTTTACATTATAAATAAACACTGTAAAGACATTTTGTACACTGTATAAATTGAAATCGTAAAAGCGATATTGCGATAGACATCAACAAAAAAATCAAACAAGAAGATATTCTCATCTGAAAGCCGTGCTCGTATGCCACTTTGCCCTAAAGCTTATGTTCGCTTACTACTGGTAGAATGCATTGATTAGAAGTCACCTATCCAGCATACGATCAAAACGCTTCCAAAGAACCTTATTTGTCAAATTATGATAAGTAGTTTAGAAATTATGTGGAAACAGGTGAACATACCTACATACATTCACACATGCACATCCATACCTGTAAAAACCATAACCATCCGTTTTGCTTCGGCGTAGTGGGATAAAAACAGAAACACCGGATATACTGATGAGCTGCAATATTAATCTGCGAGATTAAATGAATTGATATATTAGTATCTAATAGCGTCTGTGTTGTGATGAGACCAGTAGCGGCTAGGGTCACCAAGCGCACTCTGAAATAGAATATTGTAATCTTCGTTCTTGTGAGTGCACTCTATAATCTTTATCACTAATAGAGTACGCTAAAATACTCTTTTTACATAAACTGACTTTTTTGAGGCAAGCGATTTCGTATTTCTGCGGTTTTTCTATATTTTCCATTGTGAGACTTGACCGTTTTTGTCGGTCATGAATGGGAAATGGCGAGAAGATAGCAACAAAGCTTTATGAAAATTGATTAAAATAAGCTACTGATCTTATATTTTAACTTAGATTAGGAAGTTTGGAGTTCTACACTTCTTATAAAATCAATTTAAAATGTTATATACCTGAAAAAAGGCTTGAAAATACATTAAAAAATTGAATAAATGGAACCTACTCTTTTTCTGAAATCTGAAGTCCTCTACTTCTTCTAAAAACAGTAACTGGGCCACCCCAGTCAGTGGTAATGGCCGTGACCTACGAGTTGTTGGTCGTAGGTTGGGAGCCTGGCGCTTTACTTTGCGCTAATCATTTCGTCACTACTGCTCGAAAGCATCGTGAGGAAACATAGAACCAAAAATTCGATGACATATGACATCTACGAACACGAACTGGGCCCGCGTGGTAGCTCACGGCCCACTCCCTCTCACAGAGAGGAGGCCTGTGTGCCAGCAGTGGTATTATAGGCTGATCTCACATGACCGTGTGTATTCATATAATTAATCTTCGTGAAGATGATGGTATGACGTGTGCTCAAAAAGATACCGACTTATGCTCGGTTCTTATAAACAAAAACGAATCGTTTTGCTGGTAAATGGTAACCGGTATTAGTGCCAAACAGGGCGTATACTCGTATATAGATTCGTAAGCAGATTTTACCTATGATAGCTACTTCGATACGGGAGGGTCTATTAAACAAAGCTATTAGCTCTTTGCTTTATTACTGGTAAAGATACAAGAGTGTTGATTTTAACCAATAACGGTCCGTAAATTATAGGAATCAGCCAATTATTCTTTTCAGGATGATACCAAAAAAAAAAAACAAAAAAAAAATAATTCCAAAATGCCTGGATCTATCTCTAAATTAAGAAGTGCCAACTCTCAACGTCGTTCAATTAGTTGAAATTAAAATTTATAAGAAGCATTTCGAGGGTCCTCACTCATCATTCCGGGTCCTCATCACAAATTGACTCTTGGCCCGGCACCATTTATCCTCCTTTAAATCTTTATTGTCACGCCAGATCCTACCGATACTTATAAAATCTTGAAGAGAGTTATTTCGAAGTAATTTCGGATAATGAATTACTTGAGAGTGTCGTAGTTAATATTTTATTTAATAAATTCATTTAGATAATTTATTGGGACTGCTGTAAAAGTTTGATCTTTTAGTAATTAATGTTCTTGTCTATCCTCTAAGCTTGTTCCATGTGCCGGCTCGAAGTATGCTTCAGACTTTTTTGCTGCCTGATTACTTAAAACGACTTTATAATCGACGAAAAAAAAAGGATTTCTCAAGGGGTTCTCAAGTAGACGCGTATTTTTGTTTTTAGTATATTTGGTCTGGCATTACTTTTTACTGAGTGGTACGATTTTGAAAATTCTTATTTTATTGGTAAGGGTGTGAATAGAATAGAATAGAATAGAATAGAATAAGTCTTTATTTGCTTAGAATGTAGTTACATAAAAATAAGTTGTTAAATTAAATAATAGGATCCATGTACATTCTGCCTTAATATAGCATGCAAATTGAATACAAAATATAGGATAATAAAATTATTACAAAAAATCATCATTTAAGAAATCCTGCACAGAATAATAACATTTGTCTACAAGTAATGCTGTAAAACGTTTTTTAAATTTATGCAACGGTAAGTTTTTAATCTGGTCAGGTATTTTATTATAGACTACAGGAGCCATACAAATTACACTTTTTTTTTAATAGGCTAGTTTTAAATACACCCGTGCATAATAGATTCTGGTATTGAGATCTCATAGCTGTACTTCGTTTTCTAGTTTCTATGAAAGTGGAAAATAGACATCGATTATTTATTAAAAATATTGCTAATTCAAGGATATAAAGGCATGGGAAAGTTAATAATTTATGAGACTTGAATATAGGTACGCAACTGTTGTTGCTTTAAGATGAAATATAGCTCTCAGGCTGCGCTTTTGGGCTTTGAAAATGCTTTCTCGTTCACTACAGTGACCCCAAAATATTATACCAAATCTTAAGATCGAAATTACTAGACCATGGTAAGCCACTAATGCTGTCGGTAAATTTACTTTTTTTGATAGATTATGCAACATAAACGCGCCTGTGCTTAAACGTTTACATATATCTTCTGCTTGCGGCTTCCAGGTTAACTGGCTGTCAATTATGATTCCTAAACATTTTGTACTGTATACTTTGTCTATAGTTTGACCATTATAGTTTATATCCATATCTCCCGCAGATATTCGTTGGTAAAAGTGCATGATTTTAGTTTTTTGGAGATTAATAACTAAATTATTATTGTCAAGCCACCTTATTAAACTACTAACTGTATTGTTAATGTCATTTACATATGATTCTTTATTGATACATGAAACAATTGATGTGCTATCATCTGCAAATAATACCATAGGATGAAGTATATGACGTGGCAGGTCATTTACATATAATAAAAATAACAAAGGTCCGATGACGGTGCCCTGGGGGACACCATATGTCTCTAAAAGACGATATAGATTTTAATTCTTTTCTAGATTCTAAATATAGGCTCGATATCTCCGTACACGTATGCTTTGAAGTTCGTCCAGTTCTAAATTGAAAAACAACATCTACTCTCTTGCCATAATATGAAAAATAGAATAGAATAGAACATCTACCCTGAGGTGTAGAAAAAATATACTCAAAATAAATAATTTATTTAGAGGCTAAGTTAGACTAAAAGGTATTTTTTTTGGCTTTTCAGTTTCTGTTTTTATAGGTAAAATTTTTGCTCGAAACTATTTTTGGTAATCAAGTTTCTTGTCCATACTCAAAGCTTGTTCCATATGCTGGCTCGAAGTTTGCTTCAGACTTTTGTCGTTCTAGCGCAGATTATGATGTTGCTGCCTTAGTGATGGATATTCGGCAGGATTTAGCGCGCGATTTGTTTCCGCCTGCTGACGCCACTACCCCGGACGGCCTGGACTGTGCAATACAACACCCCCTGGTAAGACTGGTTGTCAGACGACTCACGAAGATCTACGAATGATAGCCGGGATCAACGACTTAACGTGCTTTCCGAAATACGGAGGGGTCTTGGTATGTAAAGGTGGCTACCCATCTACGGACCAATCGCGTCAATTGTAGCTTAATCTGATCGATCGAACAGTGCGACTGTTTTTACTTAGCCACAAGCCCCTCAATGTTATTAACTCATCAATCATTTTTGGTCATAATAAAATGGACCCACATGTATTTATATTTTGTTAGTAAATGTATGCTCATAGAGTTACGTAGTACAATATTATTCAGTAGAATGCTCGGCATTTTTGACAAATAATCGATCAAAAAAGAAAACGATAGTAAACCTGCCGACATATGACGAACATTTGGCCCATTCCTACTGATTGCTTGAAACGACTTTGAAGTCATAATTACCAATATCTACAACAGAATACCTGAAATCACTGCGTTTGTAACCTGACTTCATGCCACCGCCATTGCGTGCTATACAATGGGAAGTAAATTGATCAGTCGCGTGCTATGTATATGCATGAGTCCTGCTTATCCTGCTTGCTTACTTAGTCATACGCTTTTTGTTATCAACTGTTTTTGTCAAGATTTTTTGTCCTGTCAATCAAACGTTTCTGTCTTGCATGTATAACAGTAAATCGTTTTCATAACAACTGCTTCAATGCTTTGCGTGCTAGGTTCCAAGATTGTAAGAAGTCTATAATTGCCTTGATCTTTTTCCTCAATAGTACCTCATTATTCAACTGGGACCATAAATTTATCCTAGTCTACTAATACTAATATACTAATAATATTATTAATGTGAATATTTGTATGTTTTGCTGTTTAGATGTTTGGACGTTGTTACACCATCACGTAAAAACGGCCAAACGAATTTGGATCATATTTGGCGCACAGATAGTTTATAATCTGGATTAACATATGGGATACTTTTATCCCATTAATACATTCCCGCGGTATAATTTTCGACCACCACGAGAGCAAAGCCGCTGGCAAAAGCTAGTTAGCTATAAATCGAAAGTAATGTCCTATGATATCTTTGAACCAACTTCTCATGCTCCTCGAACCCCGAATCTTACCATCAGCCGTTCGCAATGCTACTTCAATTAGCAATTCAAATACTTCCTTCTCCCGAGGCCCTCCGGCTGAGTGCTTTAATGTGTTCAAAGTTCACTCATTTTTCCTCTGTCACGATTATTTCCCTCCCGATTGAGAAAACAGTTTTTTTTTTTTTTTTTTAAGCACCAAGAACCTGACTGTACAAAATTTCATTAGTATATTTGATTTTATTGTTTGTATTATATTTGAGTTGAATTTTTGGAAAGTTTTTTTGGCAATAATAGAGTTTGACATCTACATCATCATTTTTGTCCGTAAACATCCACTATTTGTCTGACATTTTTGCTGCACTAGGCCTTTTTGCCGCAGCCGTGAAGCACACTTTAAAGCTAGTTTCTGACATTGCTCTTTAGAACTTTTGTTTGATTTTTGTTTTTATTTTACTTTTTTCTGCTATAGTTATATTGTGTGTCTTTGCATCATATCACAATCAGCCTAAAATGTTCCCACAGCTGGAAAGTAGACCTCCGCACTGTGACAGGGAGTGGGTCGTAATCAACCACGCGGGACAAGTGCTGGTTGCTAGATGTCACATATCTTAAAATTTTTGTTTCTAGGACATACCGGTTTCCTCATGATGTTTTCCTTCACGGTTTTAAGAGTAATGGTGATGAAATGTATACAAAATAAGCGTACGTGTCTGGGTCCTTACCTATGGGCCACCACTGCTCTCAACTCTCTGCTATCGTGTGCCTTTTAGTATGTGCTAAATAAATGTATTTTCTTGCACTAAATAAGTTTACGTGCTCAATATCCATATTTTTACACGTGCAGTGAATTGGGGACATCGAGGTATTGCTGAAAATTCTCGGACATCAATCCGTTTCCTTCCATTTCTCTAAGCCTTAGTGATAGGAGACTTATTCTCCGTCGTTTCAATGTAACTCGACTAGATCCGTTTATGCGAAGCCGAAGCAGCTCGGGCAAGATTTTTGTTTTTGCTGACAAACTAAGTGTTCCTGAGGGTTTGTGTATTTTAGCGGTCAGATTGTTGGCTTTCCCGCTGGCGTGAGAAGTTTTAAAATCCCACCGTGAATTAGTTAGTATAACATATTTTACGGACAAACAAACGAAAACGAGCTTTAGAAAGTTTGTGTACTACATCCGATATAAATGTTCTGTAATGAGACCGACCCATCAATCTGTCTAGCCTTTTCCCAACTATGTCGGGTCAGCTTCCAGTCTAACCAGATTTAGCGGAATACCAATATTTTACATGAAGCGACAGCCTATCTGTCTTCCACAACAGATTACTGGGTACTACGATACTCTTTGGCAAGAATGGTATGTCAGACTTTTGGGGACAGCCGGGACCAACGGCTTAACGTGCTTTCTAAGCCACAGATAAGTCTTGATGTGTCAAGATGGTTACCCATACACGGACCAACCGCGGCAAGCTTAACTTAACGTGTTCGATTGCTCCGTGCGGCTGTTATTATTTAGCCACAATCCTTTTTTACAATGAGACTGACCATTCTAAAGAAAAACCTAATCATCTTTGAATGCATTACCTACCTAAATGTAGCTATAATGGAATTGGCAAAGCAAATATATTGAATCATTAGGCGTAGTTTAATATGCTCATCAGGCGCGAGTTATGGGCTACACAGATCGTGCCCGGAATACTAACAGCAATCGGCAACCAGATTAGTTACCAACAATGTATCGATTACTAAACGTGCTAATTGATCTAAATTATACTTTATGTAATTATGTCACCGTATGATTGTGAACAACGTTAATTTATAATCTACATTGCGAGATATTGTGAAGCATACCATGCTCTTACAATGTAACCTAGTAATTTTCGACAGTTTATAATCTATCGATGTCAAATCGTCAAATTATTAAGAATCTTGCACTTAGCCAGACAGAGTTCACAATCTGACAGATTTTATCACCCGTTAAATTGTAAACCATCCCAGAGGAGCCGAATTGGTTGCAGTTTCTTAACCAGGGCACCCCGACCGAACAGGTTAGGTTATGATAGAATTGTGACCAACCGCGCGCGAGCGATACTTCCAAATTGGTGGCAGTTACGTGATTGTGTTGCTATTTAGTATTAGCACAAGGTACTATCCGTCGCAAGCAAGTTTGATGCCATTTCACAATTTGTCGGTTTACCATGGACAGGTCATAAAACTATAGAAAACTTGCCTTTGACAATTTTTCGATAGTTTGGTATCTCGCGAGATACCTATATTATAAATGATGTTCATAATGTTACGGTGACATATCCACATAAAGCGTAGGTATATATGTTTAAATCAGAAGTGCGCAGTCTGCTTTTGTGATTGCATATAACGAGCACATGCAATGAAGCAGGTCTAATATCCGGCAGTAAGATGCATAAGTTTATTCGTCTATAAAATTGCTCATCTGAATCGAGGAAGGTCTTCATATATATATTTTTAAGGATGCAATCTGTCGATAGCACATGATAGATAAGCAACGATTCGAATAAATATATCGCCCTATGTACCAACGTTATACAGTGGAAAATAAGGCTTCTGGCACTAATTGAAGCACAGCAGCTTTGGCTAGAATGGGCGGTTCGCACGCTAATTTAGGTATTTCTTTTGTATTATTAAAAAAAATACACATTTCGAAAACATTAAAAATTTACGTAAAAAACATATCGTAATAAAGTGTGGGGTGCTTTTTACGGTATTTTCATAATGACTACTTTTACGAATATCTGTCAATATTATATTTATTTTATAACAATTATTGACACCAAGCACGTCACACTTTTTTACGATAAATTGTTTTTTTGACGTGAAAACTTCTTTTCGCTCGGAGTACCTACTGGTGGTAAGTTCAATATTTTTGACCGACCAAAACATGTAAGATTTCACACGCTAATAACTACGAGAATTTTAGTGCTAGAATAATGTTGGATAACTTTTAAGATAGGTCATATTTAAAATAGAGGTGGTCGTTGAATCAATAAACTGTTTTTTTAACAACTTTTCTTTATTCGTCATTCGTTTCGTCATTATTTTATTCAGTTCCAAAGAAATCCAGTTGAAAATAAAATGCTGCTAATGCTGTTAATTTACATCAACGGTTCAATGGATTATTCCACTATAATTTTATTAATTTCTGAGAATCAACTAGTATGCGAAACGAATACTTCCGAACGATACCCAACATCGTATATCAAATTAATTATTTGCAACAAAATTTTCAATGATTGAAAACGTTGACATACATTGACGCTTAACGCTACCAATTGAATATTCAAAACCTGTTAATAATTAACAGCTTTTTTAACCTGTTGACCATTGATGATTAACAGTTAAATTACATTAACCAAAAATCCGTCAATGACCTACCTCTAATTTAAAACAATTTTTAAGCGGAATATAATTAGGCCACGCTGCGTGTGCAAGCGCATGCGCGCGACCCTCTATTTTTCACAGTGAGTCGAAATTCCAATTCGTATAGTGCAAAAGCGTGTTTAATTAGAACACTGAATCTGCAATCGTTGTCAAGAGTTGACAAAGCACTACTAGTGCACGGAGAGACCCAACAAAAATATTGGCCAAAATAGGGTTAAAAATTAATTTGAAGTTGACAATAGCAAAATAACTTCATGTATCGTGTCATTTCTGCAGTAAAGAGCCTAAAAAAGCGAGTACCTAGCAAGTACAAAACCTGCAGTAGTTCCAGAAACCTTAAGAAAATTTGTTGCAAATAGCAAAATAGTTTAAGATGTCGTCTAATATTGGGTGTGTATATTGCTCTAAACTGAAAAAAATCATAACCAGTGAAAGCTTACTTCATAAGGAATACAATGAGCCTACTAAAACTAGTATCGGGCAAAAACAACGGCTTCAGCTGTATCGGGACCCATAGGAACATTTATTACCAAACCCTACGTAAAAACATCTTTTAAAACGTTTTCATGAAAACAAACGGCGCGGGGTCGAATGGCGCCTGCTTAATTTTTGTTTTGTTAATTACTTTGGTCTTATTTCATTTTTAACTTATTAAAGATTAGTTTCTGCTTTTTAGTTTGATTTTTAGTTGTTTAAACTTGTTGTCTATTTTTACTTTTATATCCAATTGTATTCATACAACAGATATATACAAACTTAATTTGACACCAAAGTGACACACCAATAACAAAATTATTATTATAAAAGATATCGAAGATCAGCTCTTTAGGTTGCTAATGAGTTAGAAGCAGTGTCTGTCTGTGTGTCACTCTCGGTTACAATCTGTGGTCATTCCTTCTGTTATCAGCCACGTGTTGATTACATCACAATAAAGGATACATTCCAAATTCACGACACACACTAACTACACCAACCTCACACCACAGAACACAATTGCAAAACATACGTACACAAAACACTTACACAACACACCCACACAGCACATTCAGTATTCCCAGTATTCCTACAGTAAAATTCTTCTAATTTTTACCAACTTGTTCCTACTTTGTCATGCATCCTTTTGTTACCTATTGTTATCTTTTTCCAACAAACATCGGCTTGCACACGTTATCACAACGCTGACTCATTTTATTCGGAAGGCCCTGTCTCCTTTAATACAGTTTTTTTTTTTTACTAGTACAGGATCCAGGTGATCTTTTCCACTCATGTTTAGTACTGTATTGTATTGCATAGGTTTTGTTTTATCAATAACTGATGGAAAAATAATCTGTTACACTGGTTTTGAAACAATAAAAAGCGTTATTAAAATTGCTCTAGAATCGACTCGAGCGTGCTTACACCCGTTCCGAACTAGCGTGAGCACAATAACGATGTCCCGTGAATCGACCAAGACATGCGCCATCTTTCGCCATCGCCATCTTTGCCCTAAATCAATAGAATTATGACAGTTAAGCTGTTTTGTTTTAAGTAGCATATGTGGTGATACAAGTTTTATGTGGAAATATATAGGTTTAGACGTGGAGTTCCGAATTTTGACAGCTCCTAGCTGTCATAATTGTGATATCTAACACTTGCCATTGCATAATTCGGAATGTACCCATAGCATCGCGGCAGTAATCTGGGTGGCGGCAAAAAAGGTATGAAACAAATTTCTCATTTCGCGCACAACTCTACGGGGTGCACAGTCTCTCTGTATTCGGCTTTTTGCTTCTGTCATTTAGAAACAATAGCCGGCTCCAGGAAAACAACTGACAATCAAAAAAATCGTTCACAAAAGTTTTTCTGAACATGAAAAACATTTTGTTGAAAAGTCGGGTGCCATTCATGTCATTCACACTCCGGATTGAGTCCGCCGTGAAAATTGAGTTTCAAAACTGTACGTTGTCATGGAGGTTAAATTGTTTGGAACTATAGGTGACTGCAGCTGTTTGTACAATTGCATCCATTCCGACAGCCGTCGGAATGGATCCGCACCTCGCTCACTTTGTGCAGTCAGCTCTGCCTTTTAACTGGCTGGTATTTTTAATAGCGAGGCCCATTTTCTGCAGTGTGTTTGGCAGATTCGCCAATACATTCTACAAAAAAAAAAGCTATTTGCAGAGGCAAACAATCTTCTTTTTGGAGATGACATCTCTCAGGTATACCTAGGAGGTTGTCAACTGCTTAACCGGACTTGCCTGTGGCTGCCTCAATAAACAAAAGCTTCCAGCCAGGGCTTAAAGCTTAAAACTAGTCAAACAAACGAAATCTCACCTATAAACATGGAATTGTATACAATAGCATGGCTACACCTGGTCCACACAAAGAACCGCCCTGTTCTCCGCCGGACAAGTCATTTGTCTCCGTGATCCTCACAGCTCTCAGCTGATTAATGAGGTTTGAGGATCCGACGCGAATATTAAAGCGATAACAAATACGTCGACAGGAAAAATAATGGTCCTATTAGGAATTTGACAGATAGAAATGGAAACGTACGTTTTAGAGCTTTCATATGAAACAATTGAATTTATTCATACGTTCATAAACTCACGCCTTTTTCCTATAGAGGTAGGCAGGAACTAGAGAACACCACCTGCTACAATCCTTACATACTCCTCTTGCTTCGTTTGGGCTCATACCTCTTATCTTACTCGCACTCCGGTGCTACGCACCTGACCTTTCTGAAAAACATCACCAATAAGGTCACAATATATGGCCTTCCCGGCGTTTCCACTCAAATCTGCCTTGTAAATACCTATTGTTAGCCACCCTGCATTCACCATCTCAGCATACTCTTTCCAATGGTTGTCACTATATCTTCCTTCAACCCGCACCGTTGCCTTATCTCATCATACCTCAGTCTATCATTCATAGCCACCCCACAGATGCTTGCATACTTTTGGAAAAAAAGGAATAAGAAAGAACATTATTTCTATCGTTAGTTTATTTTATTAGATTGTATAATTATTATTGGCACCAACGACAGGCTCCATTATATTTCTAAGCAAATCACTGTCCATTCCAAAGTTGCCGGGAAAAGATCGCAGAAAGCGATACCTAAGTTCGCCATTGTATATTTATCGATTTATTTGTTGTTATGTATTTATATGGCGTGCAATAAAGTTTATCTATATGTATAATAAAGTACGTCAAGATAACACTATGTACCCCTTTTTACGAAAATAACGCGGTTTGAGGAATGCAATGTGACACGGTTTATAAGGTGAAGATGTGAAGAAAGAAACCTAATATGTATTTTTATATAATAATCCACTAAAAATACATTAATTAATAGAAAAAAACAATACACACACTACCATGCGTTTGACACACATATTTATACTCTTTTGTTTATGGAAGTCTGTGGTCAAACTAAGAAAAAATTTCTGTTTTGGCTTCGCACGGTTTGTGCATTTAGCCAGTGTCAAGTAATTTTTCTTTTCGATCAAGTAAATGGCCCGATATCGGGCACGAAGTTACAAAACAGTCATAATCGTCTTTAGTCAGTCAAGTCAAAGTTATTGTAAAGCGGTAGTAACTTTACAACAACCTAATATGAGTTTTAGGGGGAACACGAAAAGTCCACGTTAGTCACTTTTTTTCGCCTTCACTACACTTGTGCACTCACATGTAATTAAATTGAATAATTCACTACCAAAAAAGCAATTTAATTCGGTATTTCACTAAATTTAATGAAAATGAAAATTCGTGCGACATGTTCCAACCCAATCCCGCCAAAAACTCTCATTATGTGTCTTTAATGTCTATTAGGCTTACTTAGTGTCAAACAATATGTCAAATATAATGATAATGTCATTTAACATTCACAACTTAAAATTTTCAATGAGTTACGGTGGAATTTCGACCACCGGGCAACCACTAGTATTCATAAATAAGAGTAGATAGCTATTTTGATAAGCCCCAAAGACTAGCCTAGCTTATCAATCTAAATGAATTAGAAGTGACTAGTCCTTCAGGTGAATCAGGGCTAAAATCTGAACCTTGAAACTTTTAGCCGCCATTAAACTAAGTGCTTCCAGAAAAAACCCCCGAGGCAGAAAATTATTGAAACAAAGTACCTGCTGCTCGGTTTTAATATCGGACCAAAAGTGCTAAAGATTCATGATTCGTGTTTCATATTTTTCAGTTTTTATTTCAACAATAGCTTTTTATCTCATCACAATGTTTCTTGAGTTATCATTTTATTTGTTTCGTCTTTTTCATTCATTCTTAATCCAGTATTCACTAAGAAGTGAGTAGGACCTTTTGTTTCTACTAAGCCCGATTCTCTTATATAAAAAATAAACTATGAAATTTATAAAAATAAAATATTGGAACTGACTTAAAAGAAAACACTACTAAGTGAAAAATAACTTTAATTTCGGAAGTCGGTGTTTTTGGATCTCTATTTTAGTTGTGTCACCTTTTAGTTTTTTTTATATTATGGTATACCACTACTTGCCATGTAAACAAGTGTGCCTGTAAATTATGAAGAGTTCCCTCGATTTCTTCAGGGTTCTATGATCAGATCCTGACCTGATGACCATGGGACCACGTGGGAAGTATACCTTTTCAAACAAAAAATAATTTTCCAAATCAGTTCAGGCGTTTTCGAGTAATCGGGGCTCATCCATAAAAAATAAAAAAGATTCCAACAAATTGAGAACCTCCTCCTTTTTGAAGTCGGTTCATAAATGAGACTCTTTTAACTATGTAAGATTGTAAAATAAAAACAATAATTTTCCTGAACAACCGTCGGCATCTGTTTGCGTAAAATTGAATGATTTACAACACGTCTACGTTCGCAACAACGTTTTTGTGTAATGATTCACGTCGATATATCAATGGTATTGAATTATCGAATGGTATTTTTGATATATTTTATTGAAAGCTACTGGTAGCTTTAAGACTGATGCAGTAGGTCGCTGACCTATCATTACAAGGCTGTGGAATCTATACTAATACTGGCTGACCCAAAAAACGTTGTCCTGTCTTAACTATGAATATTGAACTCGCATATGTCATGTTACGCGCGACTTTCTTCATTTTTTCATTCTTAAGAACCCACCTATAAAAGAACCTTCTCCTGACCGACCTCGAAGGTGAACCCACGATGGAAAGGTAGCATTTTACAAGTTGGTATAAAAAGCAAGACTTTTTCCGGATGGTTCCTCATTCTCCTTTAATTGAGAGAATCCTGCGGACAATCCACCAGATGATACATGATTGTATTTCTGTAAGTAGGTTTGTACAAACACAATTCATCATATTTTAGAAAATAGATGAGGTCGGCGTTTTCTATCTGACTACTCTGATAAGAAAGGCTGAAACAAACTCAGAGGTCACAGTCTCTTTTAAAATCCAGACATTATCGTGGTCAGATCATATGAAGACCATGTAGATTGGTATTTGAAATTATCTTTTGAGGAAAGCGCCGCACAGATTGTGTGGACCTGCTAGTTGTGCATGCATTTGTCAGTAATCGAGCTCAACTATCTGATGGGCGACTTCCAAACGGTTGTTGTCTGCTAATCGCGAGGAAAACTTTGCTCACAGGAACTAAAGTTTACGTGACGTCAAGTTCAAGGTGCAGTTCGTAATTGACAGTCTTGATGCGGATGCGCACACTTGAACTTCGTGACTCATTGGTGAATATATACGGCGAACGGCTTATATAGTTCCGGTAATTGAGAAGAGTTACACCTCAATCTCGCAGAACCGGAGTAAGCGACATAGCTTGCAAAGTAAGCAAACTGAAGTGGCAGTGGGCTGGCCATGTCTGTCGAAGGACCGATGGGTGGTGGAGCAGACGAGTCCTGGAGTGGAGACTGCGAATTGGCAAGCGTAACGTGGGACGCCCCCAGCTAGATGGACCGACGACTTGAAAGAAAGTGGCTGGGTGAGGCATATGGCCAGCAGTGATGGACTGCGATAAGCTGAGTTAATTGATAGATACCTCGCTCCCGATGCGTCTCAGGTCTGATGTGTGCAGGTAGAGGCAGCTGGCTGGCTGGCTGTTTAGTTGGTGCACTTACCGTCAGTGAGCAGCGGCTGCACATCGGCGTCCGGCCTGCCGGAGGGGCACAGCGGCAGCGTCGCTTGCGACGTTTGTGCCGCACCGCCCTCGGTTTCGACCTTTCAGAACAAACACATGTGGTTAGTTATCTACAGGGATGGTTGCAGAACATAAGGGCATTATGATGGTAGAACATTATGTAGGTAGATCAAAGTCAATATCAAATTCAATATTCATTTATTCCAACTAGGCTGCGAATCAGCCTTTCTAAATTCTTGTAGAAGTTATCGTATAACGAAACCGAGAATCTTATTACAATCGTCTTACAACAGTTATATTACTGTATTTAAATTAAGGCATTGTCTGTTTAGTTCATATTTTTGTAACAATAAGTACTTGCACGACATTTAATACCAGTTGTATGCCATTATACCTGGATAAACCTTGGCTCTTAAAACACAGGCTTTCGGCCTAGTCTACAAGGCAGTCAGTATCAGTTTGCCCTCTAATATGACTCTATTGTACAATAAATCCCGAATCTTTGTGACCTGTGTATGTTTTTCTATGTGTATAAAAATCATTTTATTATTATTACTTTTTGAACGTCAAAATTACATAAAAAATAAAATTATTTATTTGACATAAGAAGCAACTACACAGATACAAAGTGACACTTGATTTAAGCGTTCAAATAACCTGGCACAAAATAACTGATTAATGACCCCCTTGCTAGGAAAGACCTGTGCTACGGGGTCATCCATCCGTCCATCTAGTGATATCATAGCAAATTTAATGTTAACAATGTACCACATTGTGGTATCAGCAAATATCACAACATGGCTCACACATTCTCCTACACCCACCATACTCCTCGGACCAACAGATTACCACTTTTTCCAGAATTAGGACAATTTCATGCAAGGATAAAAAATCAATTCCTATGAAGCAGTAAAAACCAAAAGATAAATAAACGAATATTATAAAAGAATATTTTATATGCATGGACATAATACTATGTAATATGTCCTACAATAGAGTTTATCAAACTCAAAACTCAAAACATTTATTTCAATTAAACCATTCAAGGACATTTGGAAAGGAGTCGGTTTATCAGAAAGATGGTTCTCTTTGAATCTTGGACTCTCTTTTAATTCAAAATATTGGTTGCATCATCCATGTTGAAATCTATACTAATATTATTAAAAGGTGGTGCGGGTTGTTCGAAAGAGATACCGCGGCCCCTGGTTCATAGGCAACTGAGGGAATACGGGTGGGTTTTAGTCAGTAAAAATCTGACACGCCCTCCTGCTCCACCCAGAGCGGGAGAAGTTATTTGATGATTTCCCACCCAAAATAAAAAAAATATTAAAACGTAAAATTTGTTTGTTTGTAATTTGTATACAGGGGGTAATCTCAGGAACGACCAGTATAATTTTAAATAATGCATTTTTAGCCCAATTCTTGAGGAAAGTTATAACATCACGCTACGACCCTTAGAAGCCGAGTAAATAGAACAAAAGTCAGAAAGAACGCTTCGTCAAGAAAAGGAAGTAATATTGCGGGCGGGCTGTGCTATGGATATGTTTTATGTTGCAACAATAAATCTCGGCAGAAGGCAGTCGCGGGCAGAGAGCTAGATGTACAAAAGTATGTGAGAAAGATATAAAAAGACGTCTATAAAAATGTCCAAAGCGCGGCTCCACAACCTGCGCCCTTGTGGTTGTGGAGGCGGCTCCGAAACCTGCACCCTTGTGGTTGTGGAGGCGGCTCCACAACCTGCACCCTTGTGGTTGTGGAGGCGGCTCCACAACCTGCACCCTTGTGGTTGTGGACGCGGCTCCACAACCTGCGCCCTTGTGGTTGTGGAGGCGGCTCCACAACCTGCACCCTTGTGGTTGTGGAGGCAGCTCCACAACCTGCACCCTAGTGGTTGTGGAGGCGGCTCCACAACCTGCATCCTTGTGGTTGTGGAGGCGGCTCCACAACCTGCACCCTTGTGGTTGTGGAGGCGGCTCCACAACCTGCACCCTTGTGGTTGTGGAGGCAGCTCCACAACCACAAGGGCGTATAAACAATGTTTCCGATTGTGATTGACAGTGGATTACGAAATTAGGGTGCAGACTCTAATTGCGTAACACACTATTAATCAGAATCTGAATAATTTTGAAGGTAATTGCTAATCCATTGCTTCATAATGTTCAAAAAATGTGTCTGCTCAACAACGTAAATAACGCAATCAATGTTATTGAACTGTCAAAATGAAAACCATTCAACGCGCAATTACCCCTCAGTGTCATTAGAAATAATAGTTTAAAAACTAAAAAACACGCTTTAAAGACCAAACTAAACTATTTAGTTTAGTTTGGTCTTTAGAGCGTGTTTTTTAGTTTTAGTAAAAATAAAAAAAATAAACGAAATTAAAATGAAAAAATCACGCTTTTGTAGTTACAAAAGCGTGATTTTTTCATTTTAATTTCGTTTATTTTTTTATTATTTTTTATTATTGAATTGTCATCGGTCCTCGATAAAGTTTAAATGAAATCTGACCGTTTAAAGTGGGTCAAAATCGCGCCCTAAGGAGTCGGTTACAAACATACAAACAGACATACAAGTGAAGCTAATATAAAGCGTGTAAAAAAGATTGTTGATATCACCTTAAAAGCTGTGTAGTCATCATACCCTACCCTCTATAGCAACAACTTCGTCCCTACGACCAGTAGGATGTAGCCATAGCACACGACGATGGATATCGGAATCACTCTACACTGCAACTATATTCCATTTATTATAAGCTTTTGAAAAAAGAGGCTCGTAGAAGCAGGAGTGCAAAACATTTTATTTCAAAGTTAAGTTATAACTTTTTTAGGTAGATCTAAGACAGTACCAAATACTGAAACGAAGTACTTATAAGTAATTTTATTTTAAATAATGTTCTATTTATAATAACATCTTCATCACACATTACAAACTTATAATAACACGAATGAATGTAACAAACAATCACATGATGATTTAAATCTATTGAAGGATTGAAGGATTTTTTTTACAATACTTTATTTTAAATAACGACTTTTGACCCACAGAATACGTTGGTAAAACTTCGTCGTCATCAGCTAATTTAGTTACTCTGTATTGTTCACTCCTGCTTCTTTTAGGCTTTTAGAATTGACACTTTAATTTTAAATTGGAATGAAATAATTATATAAATGAAAGCTACA
Organism: Antitype chi; assembly: GCA_947359405.1. Taxonomy (NCBI): domain Eukaryota; kingdom Metazoa; phylum Arthropoda; class Insecta; order Lepidoptera; family Noctuidae; genus Antitype; species Antitype chi. The sequence continues at coordinate 908,883 of OX375807.1, forward strand.
TAATTTCATATGATAAATAGTTACACATGATTACAATAAAGTGTGACAGTAAATATATACAGGCTGATTTTTTAGTCACCGTCCAAATTTTTCAGGGTGATAGTACCCGTGAAATTGAACAACTTTCTCCAAGGAATATGGGTCGAAATATGAAAAAAAAAATCGACCTCCCATGCAAAATCAATAGTTACGGTGTGTGGTAGTGGACGGTGACTAAAAAATAATTCTGTATAAATATGAATTTTAATAAATTTGGCATTATAATCGTAACTGCAACACGTTTAATATAATTTTGTTATAAACTGTACATTAAAAAGAACCTTTTTTAACTTCTGTCTAATGCTATTGTAAATGGAGTATAGATCATGCTAAGCTAAAAAAGTAATTATCAGAAAAATCTAAAAACCTAACTGCGTAAAAAGCGAACTATATATATTTAGTGTACACATTTATATAAAATGATTAAACAAGAAAATTCTATTTGAAGAGGTTGACAATTAAACTTTAATACTTTATGCAATCTCATGCAGTCGGATGCAATGAAGGTCTTCTTTACATTTCTTTGGTCTTGAATGCTAAATTTAAGAAGATGCCTCCGATTAAGACCTATTGAATGACCACTTGACACAGTTCGTTGATTATTTTCGTCTTCCAAAATAAGCCGTCTGGTTGTCGCCATCAATCGCCATATTGAATTTTGATTACTGTCATGTTTTTGGTCACAGTCCGCGGAATTTTCGTAAAAAGGGGTATAAAGATACTTCAAGATAGAATATTTTGGGGACAAAGTTTTTCTCCTTAGCTCTTTGGCTGGTTTTGAGCTACATTTACGGACCGAAACCAAGCCAATGCAGCGTGTATTGATATAATATTGATTCGAAATTGATGGCGTAATTCCGCGAAGTCTGCCATTTTGCCATAACAAGCAGAGACCGGCCCCATTTGGGCTTCGTGTGGCGACACGAAGCCACGTTCCACGTTATTTCGCGTGCTATTTGGAAGGAAAATTGCTTATGGATTTATTATCCTCGGGATGTATCAGTAGAAAACTAGTTACGGCAGGAATATTTTATGGAAGTTCTAGATCTAGCCCCTTCGGCGGCTTCGCCCGCGTAGAAGTCGGAGATCATCCCACGGGAACATACTACCGAGATAAAAGGTATCCTATGTTTTAATCCAGACTATAAACTATCTGTGTGTCAAATTTCATCCGCATCCGTTCAGGCGTTTTTCGTGATTGAGTAAAATATATCCGAACATAGAGACTTTCACATTTATAATATAATATATAGGTACTAATATTACCTATACAGAAGTAAAGTTTGTGAGTTTATGAGGTGTGAGGTTGTAGGGGGTACTCTATGCTTCTATACTAATATTATAAAGAGGAAAGATTTGATTGTTTGTTTGTTTGCATTGAATAGGCTCTGAAACTACTAAACCGATTTGAAAAATTCTTTCACTGTTGGGAAGCTACACTATCCCCGGGTGACATAGGTTAAATTTTAAACCCGTATTCCCACGGGAACGGGAAATATGCGGGTGAAACCGCGGAGCGCTGCTAGTAATGTTATAAAGAGGTAAAGTTTGTGAGGTGTGAGGTGTGAGGTTGTAAGGGGTAATCTCTGGATCTACTAAACCGATTTTGAAAATTATTTTACCAATAGAAAGCCACGTTATATTTGAGTGTCATGTACTATATATTAACCCGAATAAAGAAAAGACTTTTTCGTGGTAGACGGATTTGCAAAGTAAGTCGGAGAAACACCTGTCGAACGAAAACGTGTCTTACGAATGCTGCCTTAACGATGAGAGATATACGATTGAGTTCTAAAAAAAGTTGTAGAGCATGATAATACCTACATAAAAGTCAGTGGCAGCATATGTCTAACTTTTATAATGATTTAAGTCACAAAAAGTAGTTTTTTTATATTAAAACAATCATTTAAATAACGATTTAAATGATTTTTCATGTTCATTGGTCATATTATCAACAATTATACATACAACAATACATAACAAAAAAGTATTTTTATTTTTATTTACTGTCTCAAGTGTTTACAAGAAAAGACTTTTCCCTTTTACTGCATATAATTTGCAGGAATGGTTAAAGAGAGAATACGACATAGGTATGGAAACGCGACCGTGTCGTAATCTATTGAGTGATATAATAATGATTACCGCCCAACGAAGTGGGCACGAGTCAGCTAGTATTATTATGAGTAGGATTAATACAACCTCGTTCTTCGTAACAGAAGCTCTCAGTATCGTTGCAGCTCATAAACAGCACCCTAATTGCGTAACATTCGATTAATCATAATCGGTTTCATTTTGACAGTTCGACAATATTCATTGCGTTATTTACGTTGTTGAGCAAACAAATTTTTCGTATATATGAAGCAATGGTTTCTAGCTATCTGTTTCAAAACGAAACAGATTATGATTGATCGTGAGTTACGCAATTAGGGTGCTGGGCATATCATTCTAGATCCCTAACGTAGAAATAATTCGTCCGTTATAAAATAAAAAAATCAGCTGTTCTATACATTATGACCGCGTAGGTATTGCACTTTTCTATTAAACAGCTGATTGTTTTATTGTTTAACCGTCGAAAAATTTCTATGTTAGGGGGTCTAGAATGATAATATGCTGAGTTCATGGTTCCAGTTTGGGCACTGGTTAAAATTTTATCCTGTATTATGTTTCAAAATATAATACAAAATCGCAAGACCACGACTCACACTAATCCCGTATTCTGAGCCATAAAAGCAAAAGGAATTCGACAAAAGTGCTAATTATTTACTTCATTTAAATGAGAAATTGATAAATTTTCCTCTGTTTTGTGGCGTTTTATTTCAAGTTAGCATAATCAGCATGTTCCCACTGCTGAGACTCAGGCCTCGTCTCTACGAGAGGGACTGGGCCATAAACCACCACGCGGGCCCAGTGCCGGTTGGTGGACGGCACATGTCTTCGAGTTGTAGGTTTCCTCACGATGTTTTGTGTGGTGATCAAATTTAATACACAAAGTAAAGTGCCTGCCTGGGTTTGCTATCATCACGGAGTAATGTATGTCACGTTACTTTAGTAATGTATGTCACGTTACTTTAGTAATGTATGTCACGTTACTTTAGTAATGTATGTCACGTTACTTTAGTACAATTTAATTTGTTCGGAGGTTTACCGATGAGGGGTAGACTAGCAACTTAAGTGACGCGCTGCTGCATTTATTGCAACCATTTCTTTACGTTGCCGGAAAGTATGACGTTCGTTAACTGATCCGTAGCTCTTGTGGTTGGTTCGATTCTCAGGACAGGCAAGGTCCCGGATTTTGGAATTCAGCCTCAGAAGCACGTTAAGCCGTTGGTCCAGCGCCCGATCTCTCAACACTTGAATTTTTGCACTTTTGAATTCCTAAGGGGTCGATCAAATCAAATCAAAATCAAAAGTCATTTATTCAAACTAGGCTGAGAGTCAGCTCTTTTTGAACGTCAAATTTTTGATCAGTCAGAAAGATGAAGCTAGTTGCCCATTCCAAAGCGTAGTAGGTACCTATGGAGAAGAACGTGCAAGAAACGCCACGGACACTCTTATAAATCAGAATATTGTGACATAAAAATGGTTAGATAATTTATGTTGTAATTATAATACATGTGAGATCGCTGTAAAAATACAATGTAACAAGAGTGTCTGTGGAGTGTCTTGCTTGATCTTTTCCGGTCATGACGGTGTACCGACCCTTCGGACTATATGATTATAGGGAGAGAGAGAGCACCTGTGTCTGCGCACTTATTTGTGCACTATAATATCTCCCGCACCGAAGGCTAGTCTTCGTTGACATTGGCCACCACGGCCCCAATACGGCCTGGTATAATAATGTTATGACGTTCGCAAAGTGCTGATCCTCAACCTCGTCTGGATCATCATCACCTGCCAAACCCTTTGCTAACTATGTTGGGGTCAGCTACCAGTCAAACCGGATGCAGCTCAACCAGTATTTTACATGGCGATAAGTTTGAATAAATGATTCTTGATTGATATAGTCAACGAAATATATTTCGAATAGACGGAGTATTTTCTTCGACAAATTAGATAAATGAAATCAATTATCTTACACGTGGAAGAGAAGTCGACTCTTGACCTTTCTAATTTCAATGTAGTCAAAAGAACCTTTATTTTTCCAAGAATAGAAAATGCTTTGGAAATTGTTTGGCAACTGCCAGGCAGAAAATGGGATCAGGAATATTACGATCAAATTCATATCTCCAATTATTAACTTTATACATTAAATAAATCTATACTAAATATTGCTAGCCATTATGGATCTATTCTCGACATCATTATCGAGTTTCACATTTACTTAGCATTATTCATTATTTATAACTGAAATGATCGCAGTGCTGTTGTCGTTCAATCATTTAAAAACACTACAAAGTGAAAAGCCACGTTAATGTTGAAAGCATTAATGAAACGCGACTACCAAAATTTACAAAGCAAATTCGACTGGAAATGGCGCGAGGGGACGCCGAGGAGGACCTAGAGTAATGTTCTTCAGAAAGTTCAGGTGCTAGTAATAGTAGTGATCGCTACTACCGTGCGAGTGTGACCATGCAGGAGCTATGAACGTTAACGAGGCAAAAGAAGGATGGAGGAAATCGGTGTCTATTTTTCACATTGTGTAGAGTTTTGTTTGAAGTTGGTGTTTCTTACTTTTTAATATTATTTTTAATTTTTCGTTTTTTAGCTGTGGTTCCTACCCTAAAAGATTATATACCTTCACTTGCTAAATATTTAACAGTGTCAGGAAGTTATTATTATAACATCATCAACATACACTAAGTGGAAAAAATACGTACTGTTGCAGCTACATAAGTCAAAATCCACTTATCAGAACTTGACCAAATTTATATTGGTTACACTCTCGTTAAGTAATACCTTTCCAAACAAAACAAATCGAGTCCTACGGACATGAAAACAAAACCGAATTGAAAACCTCGAAAAACGTCTGTGATCGATATACATATATATCTGTTTTTACCTTCGTGTTGAGAATCAAAGCGTCCCATTTCCCCGGCTCGCCGCTCGCAGGAACCGGTAGCATGTGGTGACGGGCAGCGCGCTGCACACCAAGCTCATGGCCACTGCGGCACAGCACAGCAGCGACAAGTAGCGCCCAGCCCACGGGAACCCCAACATCACATCGCATATGTGATACGACCAAATAAACACACACACAGAATGTAATAAGTTGCACATTGCAAACACTGCAGACTCGTCTGACACTATAGAAGCACTGTTCCTGCCGACGACGTAAACGAATCAAATTTTCCTTTATTCACTTCTGTTTTATAAAAGATGGAAATTTTCATATTTTTTTTGCATCAACCTGTCTTCCCGTTGTGTCACCAACAATGACTCGCCCTCGTCTGTATTCTCTATGACAACGCGCGCAATATGGCTGACCACTGAGAAGTATTGTTATTATTAGGTTCATTATATTGCTCTGTGGTCAGATTTTTCCGAGTTCGTATGGCCCACAGGTATGGCCGTTATGATTTATTACTTCTCTTATTACTTATTATCTCAGTTTTTAATATGAGTAAACTAATTATTACCGACATGTTACAATCGTTCAAAGATTGAAAGAAAAATTTAAGAAGCATATAAATTAAATTGCATTTATGTAACGGGGCGCGCGTATGTAGCCCGCGAAATTAAAAGTACATAGACGGAATAATATTAAGTACTTATAATATCATGTTGGCGATTGCCGTGCTCTCTTTACAAAAAAGAATGACATCAGCGGAGCGGCCTGGTGGCCTCCAGCAGACGAGGTGCTTGCGCTGCAGTATCCCGAGCGTAAACATCCGTTTATGTCCGGCTTATGGGTATAAGATAGGGTCAAAATTCAGCATAGGTACATAAACAAGAGCATCGTACCCACCAGTGTTCTTTAGAGACTATGGGGACTTCTTTGGAGACCGCTGTAAGAGGCAGTCGTTTCATGTGTTAAATATTTCCCTGGTCATCCTGTATCTTTATTATATAGTTCGAAGTTATTATATTGTTAAAAGTACAAAGTGGTTTCAATTAATAGTTGGTGATCTAAATACTTATAGAGCTATCAATCATATTACCGGTAGGATTTCCCATCGTACAAAATGACGAGCTTCCAAATAAAGTTTCATCCCCTGTTTATCTCCTTCAGGGGATGCATTTTCAAAATCCTGCCTTAGTAATAATTTCTGTTATTTAAGGAACTGTAGTGCAAAATTTCATGATTCTACCAGATTCTACACACACAGGTCTGCCTGTGCAGCCCCGGATCTACGATTTTTTTAACCGGGGCAGAAACTTGATAGTGGCGCCCTTATCTCTAGCGTTTGTGATAAATTAATTAGGTGTGGGCCTGTGTGGCGCCTTATTCTTGAAAGTCAACGATGAGCCCACCAGGCTTTCGTATGCTTGGCGCTTTGTGCAACAAGTTTTGAATTTTTTATCATACTATATTATGATTTTGGCGCCCCCTGAAACTGCCGCCCGGGGCGAGTGCCCCGGCCTGCTGGAGCTGTGCCCATGGGCGTAGCCAGCCATGGGCTCAGGGTGGGGCAGAAGTCTAAAATGATATGTAACTAGCAAATTATACCCGCGGTCTTAGCCCGGTTAATTTTTTCATACCAAAAAGGCTACACCCTATAGCACCCTGTTTCTGTATGTATAAGTCGAATTATCCAAAACAATTTTTTATTGCTCACCTACGTACACCACGAAATCTTCCACCCAAAAATGTGTCTCTAACTTCAGCCGTTTGGGCTCTGGGCGTATGCCAATTTGTTAATCAGTCAATTTAGAGTTTTATATATATCTATAGATAGTGCTTTCAGCTACAGTAAATGAACAATTACTCATAGGTATAATAAGTTGTTTATTTATTTAGGTATTAACTAACTTCATAATATTACTTTAAGAGAAGCCGGCGTGGGTTCTGGCAGAGCCTCCTTAGCACTTCAGCTTCCATTTTTTTTCCCTTCAGCGATCCTCATCTGTGAACACTTAGCATACAGAGACCGCTCAGACGATTTTCACTCATGGTGGAGCGAAGCCATGTCTTGACGCGCCGTAACGTACTGAAATACCTCTCTATAGTACAGGCCGTACACGGTTGGGTCAGTAAAATAGCAAGCACAGGTTTTAAGCTCGGATAAAACATTTCTGAATCCTTTATCAGTTCTGCCACTTCCATGTCTTTCAGAACATTCGATGTCAAATTATTTTCTTCCCACAAGTGGTACCACAGTTCAGCCTCGCTGTGGAAACTAGCACGTAAGTTATAAAACTCGCGAAAGGCCTGTTTTTTTTTTTTAAATTCTTCGAATGTCATTTGCAACATGTTATATAGGTGCAATGAGATCAAAAAATATGCGTAAGTTGTTCCCCGAGAAACGCTCTTCCAATGACATAGTTAGCGAGTCTAGGTACGGAATAATCAACGATCGTTTCCAAAACTGGGTAGGAATCTCTGCCGGAGGATTTTCACGGTGCGTTTGTCTTTTTGCGATGCGTGGCATTGTAAAATCAACTTCTAGAGCGTCAGCGATCACTTGAGCTATGAAACTGCCGCTGTGACCGTACACATTTTCACGATGTTTTTTTATTGTGTCGATGATTCTTTTAATGTGATTCGCACACTGGAGCAAGTCAATGCTTTTTGACTGTGACACATTAGCGATGGGTTGAATCAGTGCGGAATATTTCGCAATAAGGCAAACAGAGACAATAAATTCTGAATTGAACGCATAACCGACCGCTGCGCGCGTGCGGTCAATCGCGCGCGCGCTTTTTGTTTTGATTGCATTTTTTTTGTGTCGACTGTGGAGTGTGAACTTTCTTACGGATATTAAGTATTGTAGTTAGTACCTAGATAATTTATTTTTTTAGGTTTGGTTAGGTACCTTACAGGTCAGAGCCAGGGTGGGGCAAGCGCCCCACCCTGCCCCACCGTGGCTACGCCCATGGCTGTGCCTGTGTGTGGTTTTGAATAATAGAATTTAAGACTTTTCCGTAGAGGAGTATACCCACAACTGGGCGATAATTAGATACATACTGAGCTGTGGTCTGTCCGACTCGAGCTGCTTAACAAGAAGTCATCAGCTGCCTGCCTTTTCTTAACTTTGTTGCGGTCAATTTCCAGTCTAACCGGATGCAGCTGAGTACCAGTATTTTACACGAAGCGACTTCCTGTCTGCCCTCCACAACCCACTGGGTAATACGATACCCCTTGGTAAGACTGGTGGTCAGAGTTTCGGGTTTCTGACGACTGTCAAAGATTTCCGAATGACAGCCAGAACCAACGGCTTAACACCTTTTCGAAGCACGGAGGGGCCTTGATAAGATGGTCACCCATCCAAGAACCAACCGTGGCAAGCGTAGCTTATTACTTAGCCCCAAGCCCCTAGTAATCCGCTAAAAGTTTCCACGTTCGACATTTTAGAATGCGAATTATTCAAACCTTACACTAAAATTATTTCTATTTCCAACTTCTTAAAATTTCCAAATTAATTCAACGAACCCTACTTTTTAACTTAAATAAAAACAACCGAGGTCCTCATCTTTCAGCTCAGGTAAAGAGTCACGACTCGACGTTAAATCGGTTAACATAAATAGAGACCACTTGTAAATATTAAGAGCTAGGGGTCGCCCAGTGGTTGAAATATAACCACAATTAATTTACATATTAAACAATGACCAAAAATATTAGTTTACTGCACTCCTTTTCCATATAAACTTTAATATATAACATATTTTCCCTCAACTTCCCAGCGCAACGAGCAGTGAACCTGCATTTTATTTTGCAGCGAATCTCGCAATACAATCTAGTTCCATATATTGTCTCAGCCTGCCGCACAGACCTACAGATCGACTGCTATTACTTTTTGTTTAACTTAGGAACAAAATGCCAAAATGTCATTCGATTTTGTTATTAATCGGTCATTTTATGCTGTGTCACAGCAAAGATAAAGTGACATTCTGCCAAGTCTCCTACGTGGTTTAAACTTATAGGTGCCCCAACAAGCTTTAACACCCCATAATCATGTACGGGGTAATACTAAAAAACAAAAAAATACTTAAGTTATTACTTATTTAGATAAATATTCATGCCAAGTAGCAAGCTTATTAACTCAAGGAATATGATTTTACATGCAATCAAATCAATCCCTTAAGGTCAAATTTCCAAAAACTCCTTCTAAGTGGTCCTCTCCATTATAAAAGGAAGCCGTGTGCAAACTTTGACTTTCCGAGTCCCGGTAGTTCGGCTGCACGTTATTATGTCAGTCAGTTAGTTTCTCCTTTGATATATAAGTACCTACTAGTAGTCGCCCAGTGGTTGAAATTCGACCATAATTCATTGAAAAAAGTTTTTGCTTCACGTATTAATATATATAGATAGACAGAAGATTGTTTTCATTTGTCCCACGTTTAATGTTGTCTGTAAAATAAACTTCAGCTACTTTGCACACACGGCTACTCATCAAGCAACACATTTCCAGTTTACGCTAATCTCGTACGGAAATCTTACACAATGCGAGATCAGCTTATATTGGAAATGTATAGCTTGATGTGTAGCCGTGTGGCGGGTCGCCGTACTAGACTGTTTAAATAGAGTGGAGCAATCAATGAAGCGAGCCAATAAGACAGTGTGTGGCAATTTAACGAGCTTTATTGGCGGGTGGGTCAGCTTGTTGCATTAGTCTTCCCGAGAGCGTTACAATAGCCTACAGAGGGGATATAATCTCGGCCTTTGTCCTAGGGGCTTATAGATAGACTGACTAACCGTAAACTTAATTATGATAGGAATAGATGTATCTTTAAACAACAGTTTTATGACTGGTTGTTGGAGATTTTGTAACTTTTGGCGATCAATTAACATCCTTCTATTACCACTCAATCATTATCTGCCTAGCTCTTTCCCAATTATGTTGGGGTTGGCTTCCAGTCTAACCGGATGCAGCTAAGTAGCAGTATTTTAAATGGAGCGACTGTCAATCTGACAACCATAACCCAGTTATTGGATAATACGACACCCCGTGGTAAGACTGATTATCAGACTTTCGGGTTTTGGCGATCTGCAACGACCGTCACAGACCCATGAATGACATCGAGGAGGACAAAACAGCTTTCCTTGGTATGTAAAGATGGTCACTCAAACATAGCTTTACCTGATCGAGTGACTCGTGCGGCTATTATTACTTGCCCTTCAATCCAATCATTATGTTAGAACATGTTTTTCGACCACATTGTCAAGTTTTTTCATGGGATAAATTCACCCCAACTGCGGAACCCTTCATTGTGCGTGGTCCGATGTCCGACATACAGTTGGCCGGTTTTCTGTTTCAAATTACCTCTTTGTAACATTTAACGATAATTGGCTGCCAGTGTAGTTTTACCTGACGTAACAAACTGACTGATGTAGGAAAATACTTGAATTTTATACAGCGTGTTCCTTTTGATATCCCCTAACTTTAGGGTATTAATGAGACCATGTCAAAGAACCAACTGGCATATGATTTTATTTTTTATTGAATACGGATTGTAGTTTTATTGATAAATACGAGTTAATCATTTTAATTCAAACTTATTCGTATTTCACGTAAGGTTGTTTTACAAAATAATCATTTCGTCGAATTATTCTATATGACCAATGAAAAAAAAATAGTTCATATACCAATTGATTCTTTGAAATAGTCTTATTAAATACCCTAAAACTGTGGGATATCAAAAGAAACACGTTGTATAAAATTCCAAATTCAAACCTACAATGTTAAATTAGTGAAATTATGTGATTGTTACCTGTTGTAGTTGCCTTGTGAATAAATAAATAAATAACAAGTGGCCATAGTATGAGTTTCTTTTAATCATCTCGATCTAACGCATCGAGCGCCTTCGGCGCTCCAATCTGTCCCTCAGAGCAACCCAGGGCCAATCGGAGCGCCAAACGAGTTCGCTGCGTTAGATCAAGGTTGTTATAAGAAACTCACACTAGGGCCTCAGATTAGTTTCCACGTCAGCAAAGTGAACCTTCGAAACTTTAACAGATCGTTTTCAGTTAACAGGTACGAGATACTTATAAACTTTCATTTTTAAAAGATTTTGACGAGTTACAGCAAGATTTTTGGCTCCTGCAACCTAAATTCTGAATACACATCTGTACCTCCAACTTACCCTTTTGGGGGGAAACTTGTCTCAGGTACTAGCAAGTCACAGACAAGTTTTAAGTTCCACGACGAAGAGATACCTTCTTGTTAAGAGAAGTAACTCGACTCGCTAACGATCTCGTTGCACGCGCTGCCGAAGTTGGGAACTTTTGTCGTCAAATGTACAAGCAATTAAAAAGTGTAAAACTGAAAAATGGCAAACGATGACGCTGAGCGAAATGGAGTTTTTAAAGTTAATTTTAACTGTTGGTTCATACATTTTGGTGTGGCAATATAACTCGAGTACCAGGTATAAGTCACACACTCATTCAGAGACTCATTTAGTTAGCTGGCAATACTTTACCCGCGTGTTATGTTTAGATATCGAAAAGTACTGAAACAAAAAATCAGAATTTCTTTTCGTCATTCGAACATTGTTCTAACCTTTGATTGACACTGTGACATGTACTTTAAGACAACTATACGACTGTCATGTTATGGTTTTTGTTAATTTGTAAAAAATATCTAATTTAAAAAAAAAAACACAACCTCACCTGTTCCGACACGGTTGGCTGACCGACTACTGGCATTGATTGACCTTCGCCCATTGAATGATGAAAAATATATTTTATTTGTTTCGTTACTTTTCGATATCGATAACCAACACGTGGGTAAAGTATTGCCAGCTAATATTATTTGACCTTGTATGAACGTACCTCACAAACAAAGTCAATTTTACTGAATCCAGTGTAACTGTCATGACAATCAACCAGTAAGGTTACGTGAGAAATATACGGGTACCTACTACTCGACGGAATCCGTAAAAATGCTAAATTCATTCCTTTTACAGATTGAATGAGATCCATAGTCCTATAATATCAAGACTAACTTAAGTCGCAAAAATAAGATATTATTTGTTTATCCGACTACGGGGAAGCAAAAAGGAGGGTTATGATTTTGACTGGTATGAATGTATGTATGTATGTTCATCTGTTCCCTCATTACTTCTAAATTTCTTATCATAATTCGACTAACGATATATCGTTGTTCTGGGTCTTGATCATCCGTACATGCTGTGGGTGTACCTACATTCTATCAGCAGTAAGCGATCATAAGATTTAGGGCAACCTTGCGACGACCACGGCTTTCAAATGAGAATAGTTTTTTGTTGCTAACTTTTTAGAGCGTGATTGTTCAGTTGGGGTAGTTTTTGAACTTACAGCTGCATAAATAGTAACGTGTGGGATTTCAATTTCAAACTTATGCATTCAACATAAATATTAATAAGCTAAAAGTATGTAGTTGCTGACATTTATCTTGTGACCGATTACACGCAGTCCAATGCGGCTCAAAGCTGTGCTGGCCCAGTGGTTACGGTAGCGACTTATGAGTTGAAGATCAAAGGTTCGAACCTTCTTTCTTATATCCATGGTTGGAACTCACACAGGCGCTTCACTTCGCGTAAATAATTTCATCACCACTGTTCTCAAAACGGTGAAAGAAAATATAGTGAGGAAATAGGTCTGTTCTAGAACCAAAAATTCGAAGACGTGTGACATTAAGCATTTCAATAACATTAACGTATATTGTAGGTATTTGAATTTACACAAAAAATATATGCACACAAAAAAACCATTTTAGTATTACAAATGAATTCAAATTACATTAATAATCAGATAGGAAGTACTAATCTGCAATGGCATAATAAGACATTATTTGTTCAATAGGAACTGTTTTTTTAGTTTTGTTTTAAAAGAACTAGTGTGAACCATGCTTTTCAGATCTAAAGGCAGCCTGTTAAATAATGTTACTGATTGGTGTCGTGGGCTGACCTACCAACCGGCACTGGCCCGCGTGGTGGATTATAGCTCACTCCCTCTGTCAGAGAGTAGTCTCGCGTCCCGGCAGTGGTAACATTATAGGCTGATGATGCAAAATAAGTACTAGGTACGTAGGTACAAAGTGGTAGGTACCCTATGTGGAAAAAGACATACGTTCACAGTTCAACAAACCTATAGACTATTGAGATAGAGACGAAGTCTAGAAAGAAGTAGCTCAGCGCACAATCAAATGAAACCCTGCACGATGGCCGGCTGCCACGCGAACTTTAATGCAATCACCGCAAACTCCGCGATGATAGCAAAGAGGCAGGCTCCACGCCAGTTTATATGGCTGGTGGTTTACTTGTTAGGTTCAGAGGTCGTCTTAACTTTTTTCTTCCTGCTGACTTCATAATTTGATAGTGAATTAAAATGAAATGTTTATTAATACTAGTTAGTGGTCGCCCAGTGATCGAAATTCGATCATAATTCACTTAAAACTTAATGTTTCAATATTGTGTAAAATGTTATAGTTCTGCACTTGTTCTCCACATAAACTTTAACTGAGCTAAATTGTATACTCCTCTGTCCGCGTAATTTGCGTGAAAATGGGTACAAAGTTTTTGCACCACGTATTAATATATAGATAGATAACAAACAAACCGACACACATATAAACGTTGACTTTGGAACTTAGGCGTAAGTAACGGTCAAAGGGGATAATAATTACTGTCATCATTTCATCATTTCAGTCGATACACGTCCCCCTGGGCTAATAAGCTAATCGACTAATAAGTCGATTCGCACGAATTTACTCGCTCGAAATGGGCGAATCGACACTTTTAAATAATATATTACTTCTGTCGGCGATTCGACGAAGTTAATTTATTGGTCGGCAAATCGACAACTCGTGAAATACATATTATGCAATTTTCGCTTTCGACTGATAAGGCTCTCGCAGACACTGCGACGCGACTCTAGCATAATTATTTATAAACAAAGTTTATGGAAATAATTCTACTATGGTTCGGTCGCGCCTGTCTGCGGGAGGCTTTGTTTTTATTATTACCACCAGTGGATACATGTCTTCATATTCTGACACTGAGCCTTTATTAAATACCAAAAGACATAATAATATGTAGACACGTACATAAATTTCTCCGAATAAGTGCGTCCGTTTCACCTCCACCCCAGACACGGCTTCATAACTCGACTGGTGACCTTTACAGACAAATGAAGGGGATGGAAGGTGACGTCATTAGACTTCGGTGTCTACGTCACCAGCTGTCATGTTTCAAACAAGTTTCTTAACATACAAAACACAGATATAGATAGACCTAGATAACGCAAGTAGCACGATCTGTATGAAAACTAAGCGTGCCATTTTTTGACTACCTACTATGACGTCACAAGCACTATTTAGTGATGTGAAAACCAAATCCATTCTCAGACATTGCCGCGTGTGGCGCCCGATACAGCATTCTGTAATACTAATACATTGCCGCGTGTGGCGCCCGATACAGCATTCTGTAATACTAATACATTGCCGCGTGTGGCGCCCGATACAGCATTCTGTAATACTAATACATTGCCGCGTGTGGCGCCCGATACAGCATTCTGTAATACTAATACATTGCCGCGTGTGGCGCCCGATACAGCATTCTGTAATACTAATACATTGCCGCGTGTGGCGCCCGATACAGCATTCTGTAATACTAATACATTGCCGCGTGTGGCGCCCGATACAGCATTCTGTAATACTAATACATTGCCGCGTGTGGCGCCCGATACAGCATTCTGTAATACTAATACATTGCCGCGTGTGGCGCCCGATACAGCATTCTGTAATACTAATACATTGCCGCGCGTGGCGCCCGATACAGCATTCTGTAATACAAGTACAAGTAAAATTCAACATTTTATAAAAAACTCGAAAAGTAACAGAAACTTATCAATCCACTAACTTCATTAGTTGTGATCTTCAGTACATCAATAGTCGGACATGCTGCTTTTATCAATGGTCGATGCTTTTTCTCTTCTACAAAGCTTTCTTCCTCAAAATGTATCGAACAAATTGTGCTATACTTAGTTGGGAACCAATCTTTATTTCCCGTAGCCTCAACGCATTGTTCTTTTAGATTGAGATCATGTGGAAAACCAAAAAATTACGAAACATTAAGATTTTTTATTAAAATTGTCTACACAATAAATAAAAATACTAAATAATTACTCTGTTTCCGGAATCGATTTGTGTTGTATAGGATGAACAGCACTAATTGCAAAAATTAGCTGAAAAATGATAAAAGCGCCTGTACTCCGAAACCGAAGCGATATACGAAAGTATCAATTGTTTTGATATTCATAATTTGTTAACACAGAACGTCACATCAACTGCTCCAAGTAAAAGCCGCAATGTATTACGAATACACATCATGATTTCGATGACCTATGTTTTTCTCAAATTTGGTATTACTGTGGGTATTAGATTAAAAATAATTGATTTTAAAATGTATTACGCATAATATTAATCATAAAATTACTTACGGATGGTAGGAAACGTTAACTTAATTGTTTCTGCTCACATTTGTGCAGTTTTTTACAATTTATCACAGCGCAATTAGGCATTGTTGATTTTTTGACTGACGTCCAACTAGCGAGGCGCACCGATGCAGACTCGATGCGACAGTGGCCACGTTAAGCTTTTTAAGATTAAGCGCGGCACGTGAAGTGGGTGCTCTTGCGTTATCTAGGTCTGTTTATATCTGTATACTGTACCCACCTGGTACTTTACAGACATTATTAAAGGAATAAATAAACTGAAACCTAACAGTTCTATTGGCCCCGATAACATTCCCCCTTCATCATTAAATGCTCAAAACATATTTTCAGTGATCATCTTTGTCAAATTTACAATTTAGCCTTACAGACTGGTATATATCCTACTCAGTGGAAAGTTTCTAGAGTAACTCCTATTCCTAAAACCCAAAACAAAAGTTCCGTTGAAGATTACCGCCCTATAGCAATTTTATCTTCCCCGGCGAAGGTCTTTGTGAACATCTTCCATATTGCCATACACGAGCAAGTAAACAAATATCTATGTAATGAGCGGCACGGTTTTAGAAGAAAGAGGTCAGTCGACATGAATCTCCTGACACTTGTTGAATATATGTATCTCCTCCAGTTTGGACCGCGGGCGTCAGGTAGACGTACTTTATTTCGACTGAAACTTAGCAAAATAGGTTTCGCACCATCTCTCCTCCGTTTTTTCGCAGACTACCTACGCGATCGTCAGCAGTTCATTAGGCTCGGTATGTGCGAATCAGGTACCTACCACACGCGATCCGGAGTAAGTCAGAGCTCAATTTTGGGGCCTCTATTATTTTGAATCATGGTTAATGATCTTCCCCAAGTTCTCCGTCATATGCAAAATGTCTATTGTATGCTGATGACTTGAAATTGTACCTCCAAATAAACTCCAAGCGTGAACCTTCATCACTACAGCAATACAAATGCAAATGAAATGAAATGTTTATATAATATGTAAGTAGATCTTAGAAGACACTTTTACGCGTCAATATTTAGCTAGTCAATATTAAAAAAAAACTAGATGGCGCCGGCATTTCCTAGCTGACTGATCCCTGAGAAGAAAAGCCGAAACAAACTCAGATGTCATGCTCTCTTTTAAAGTCCAAACATACTATTATTTGAATTTTATGTGAGTGTAACAATGCAGGGCCACGTCTGGAAGGGCCTTTTGAAGAAAGAGCCATTGCAGCTTTGAGCTGACCTGTCCCAACAGACGGCATGTATGTATGATTAAATGAACTTGATCATTATCTGCCAAGCCTTTTTCCTAACTATGTTGGGGTCAGCTTCCAGTCAAACCGGATGCAGGTAAAAACTACTATTTAAAATGGAGCGACAGTGTAATACGACTGGTTACTACGATACCCCTAGGTAATACTGGTTGTCAGACTTTCGGGCTTCTGCCGACCTGATTAAATCAAAATAATTTCTGATTATTACTTATTGATGATTTTAATGATAATAATGCTGTAAATACATACGTGTTACGGTCGTGAATCATATTTTGTTCAACATACAGCCTATCACTGACCTGCAATTTGCAAAAAACGTAAGAAAATTTGCATTTCGCGGGGTACCTTAGCGCTTACCTACGCGCACCGATGTTACCTCAACATAAGTTACCGATACACGTATTTTAAAGTTACCTTAATGTTTTTGTCTTAGCTCATCTACCATGCCACTCAGAAAGTATTGCGAAAAAAAGTTTTTATGTATGAGAGACTGGCCAGTTATAATCTATTTTGAAAATACTATATTATAAATAGTAATAATAAAATATTATAATAGATATAAAAAAAAATATTTACCTATATAACATTGTTTTGTTTTTCCGCAAAACTTTCTGAGTGTCCCATGTGTTATAAATTTATAACTTAGTAATTCCGAGCAATGGAATAATCTTGGTGTGACTACGGTAAGCCCTTCTAATAATATTATGGCTCTCTATAAAGTATTGTCAGTAAAATTTCTCAAAAAGTAGTCATGGTTTACGAGCTAAGTAATAATAGCCGTGCGGGTCGATCTATCAGGTTAAGCTACGCGTGGATGGGTGGCCATCTTTACATACCGAGACCTCTCCATGCCTCGGAAAGCACGTTAAACCGTTGGTCTCGGATGTCATTTGTGATCTTTGACAGTCGTTACGGGTATTCTGAAGCCTGAGTGGCTGAGAACCAGTCTTACCAAGGGGTTTCGTATTGCCCAGTCACTTGGTTGTGGTGGTCAGGCAGGTAGTTACTCATTGTTAAATACTAGTATTCATGTGTATCCGGTTAGAATGGAAGCCGGCCTCAATAAAGTTGGGAAAAGGATAGGCAAATTGAGATCGGTTGAAAAAAATTACAAACCTTCTGCACGTCTTGTGGGAGGACATACTCATTAAACTAATCAACAAGGCGTTGCTCAGTACACAAAATGCGGCTCTTACAAGTATAGTTGTAAATAAACCGTTTAAAACCAAAATTCGTCGTTAAAAGCCAGTTTTTTTGTTTGGGCCGGTTTAAAACCACCACGTGGGCCGTACAGTGATAGTCAATGTATTAGTCTGAAAATTAAGTTAAAGAGTCTGATTGCCATCTTTCACCATTTTTATTCACTTATGTGATGTGAAGTAAGTAAAAACATCGTGAGGAAACCGGCATGTCCTAGAATAAAAAATTCAAAGACATGTGACATTTACCAACCCGCACTGGGCCCGCGTGGTGGATTACGGCCCGCTCCCTCCCACAGAGAGGAGGCCTGTGTCCCAGCAGTGGGAATATTATAGGATGATTATGCTATAAGAAGATCGCATACTAAACTAAACACACAGTCATACAAAAATTACAAAAAAAAATCTTGGAAGTAATAAACATAAAATACAACAGAAGTCCTGCACGAGGCTAAAAGGCTCCTACCTCAGCATAATGCTACGACATTTAAAAAATGTCGCAGCGCTGATATTCTGACAGAGCCCTAGCGATTGTCTCACAGGCAGTGACAGTATACATAAATAATCAGTAATAAAGATCGATATGTAATATGTTAGCGAATAAAACAAAATACCATCAGCGTTAAACGTGACCTCATTATTTGTCAATGGCTTAACCTTATATATTTATTTAAATTAAATTGGCCTTAATATATCCTAAAACAGGCAGCAGGTGTGGTCTAGAACACAACGCGTGAAGCGTCGGTGCATTCTACATAAAAAGAAACATCTTAAACCAACATTAAACTGGTGTGATTACGATTGCAGCGGTAAGTCTCCACTTTGAGGAGTGGATTGAGAGGCGCCACGGCATCCTCACCTTCCACCTGACGCAGGTCCTCACCGGACACGGTTATTTCGGGAGGTTCATGTTTTGGATAAGGCGGGAAAAAAAACGCCCGGGTGTTTCCACTGTGTAGATTGCACTGAGGATACGGTGGAGCATACTGTGGGGATCTGCCCGGCTGGGGTGGACCACCGCCCGTCCTTGTGGAGGCGATCGGCGGGGGCGATCTCTCGCGTCCGGCACTGGACCAGGCCATGGTTTGGAGCGAGAGTGCATGAGTAGCCGTCACCTCCTTCTGCGAAGCAGCAATGCTCGCGAAGAGGGAGGCGGGGCACGTGAGGGAGAGGCGTATATGCGCCCTCACGGCCCTAGTCGCCGCAGGAGATGCGCTGGACGTCGGGCTTGCGGACGGCGAGTAATGGGTAGCTCGCTGTCCGGTAAGGATCAAGCCCGGCTTGTAGTGTTCCACTCGCGCCTCAAAGAGATGTCAGCACCAACTGGTGGGGTCCGCAAGGACCGATGCCTGCCAGTGGTGCGGGTTCTTCGAAAGAGCTAGCATGGCCCCTGGCCCACAGGCAACTGAGGGAACACGGTGGGTTTTAGTCAGTAAAAGTCTGACACGCCTTCCTGCTCCACCCAGAGCGGGAGAAGTTATTTGATGATTTCCCAAGTTCAAAAAAAAAAGCTTTCAAATCGCCTCAATCCAAATTCTTTAAAACATTTTGCATCGAGGTAATCGATCACTATAAAATAGTACGTGAACAGACAACCTCCAGGCGTCCGCAGCCCCCGATGTGAGTGTATTCACGTATCGGTTACAAATTATCAACATCATACCTGAAACTCAAAACATGCCCTGGATTAAATTTACAGTACATCAAAATTAACAGAGAACCAATAACTAAGACCTGTACTTTCCCTTGACAAAATACATAACATAGTTCAACATACACTGGTGCTCCCGTATAGACCCTGCGAAGCTTGCGCCCATATATTTCAGATCCAATTTCTTAATATTACCCTGACCTTACCTGGCAAGTAACACAGGCTTCGGAATGACCTCCGAAATAAAAAACAGTTAGACAAAGGCGGCTTAGCGGTGATTTAGGGCAGTCCTGGCTTCCACTGGACTTAGAACTGGCAGTATATCAACGTTTCGTTTACAATTTGCGGAGAATTTAATATAGTAACCTACTGCTCAGAATAACAACTGGTTTGCTAGCTTGTTAATAAGCTTATTGGCTTTCCATCTAAATTGTAGATTAATACTGTTCCAATGAATTATGAGAAGTCTTATTACTGTGAATACTTAAACATGACCCTTAAGATGTAAATCCTACCCCCCTAGTGGGATGTATTGTCGTTGTGGGGGGGCTCAGTAGCCGTGGTCCGCTCCCACGGTGAAGCGAAGAGGAACCCCAAGGTGGGGCCGCTCGTCAGGGCTTTTGCCTCTAAGCCGACGACGTAGCGACCAAAAAGTGGGTTGCAGTGAGATGCACCGCAACTGAGGCGGGCCGGGATGTTGAATGGGAGGCATCGCAGCTAAGGGTTACAGGCTGCGTCGGAGGAGGAGCGCTCTTCCCATCCGTGGCCTGGACGGGGCCGCCACCGTTTGATGGCGGACGCGGTGGAGCCGCAGGGGAAGAGGAGTGTCGGTATAACGTTGGCCGCTCTCTCTATCCCCTGCGGCCGAAAAGTGGTAGGCGGTGGGGCCATTGCGCTGACCCGTCGCAGGGTGACCAAGGGTGCCAGACATGGGGTCGTCTGAGGCCCTTATGTTACTTGGTTCCTGGAATGGTCTCGGTGTGCCATGTATCCTGGTGCGCTGAACTGGTGGGGTCCGCAAGGGCCGATGCCTGCCAGGGGTGCGGGTTGTTCGAAAGAGATACCGTCGCCCCTGGCACACGGGCGGCTGAGGGTGCATGGGTGGGTTTTGGTCAGTAAAAGTCTGACACGCCCACCTACTCCACCCAGAGCGGGAGAAGTTATTTGATGATTTCCCACCGTCAAAAAACAAAAGTAAAATTTATGTAAATCCTTTGTTTCTTCTATTTCTATGTAGGTTTGCTTAAGCACTTTGACACGTCAATCATATTTTTTTTATTAGATAAGATCGGCGTTTATCTGACTACTCTGAGAAGAAAGGCCGAAACAAGCTCAGAGGTCACAGTTTCTTTTACGGTCCAGACATAAAGTTGATCGGAAAAAATATCTCATAATTAAAAACGCTAAAAATCTAGACAGTCAAATGTCAAAAACTTGTCAAAAATCTATGGAAACTTGAGGTATTTTTGACAAGTTGAAACTGAGATCAGACTGTGAGCCTTCTTAAAATTACGAGAATTGCTCGTGGTCAGGTTGGAGAGAGTTGTGCAAACCACGTAGGTTGGTATCTGAAATGATATTTTGAGGAAAGAACCACACGCGCGACCGTCGTTCGACCTGTCCAGTCAGTGCACGCAGTTGTTAGTAATCGTGCGGCTTATTCCTGATCTGTTGTTAAAATCAAGACAGCTGCAACCTTCTCCTGTCAAGGCCACCAAGACCACAGCTTCACTAACTGACTCCAACTCACTGAGAACAAGTTGAAATATGAATATTTCATGATCCCCCGCAGTATGGTAATTGACGCTTTGACACAGCGGTGTTAGTGTTCAGCACACCTTTTCTTCGGCAGCTAAATGGCTGCTGTTTTAAAAACAGTTGTGACTTGTTTGTTGTTCTAAAGTCTGGGTTTACAGTTGCTAATGATGATGAGCAATAACTTCTTAAGCCCTAGAAAACCACTGTCCTGTAATTTCTCTTCTCGCATTTGATTATAAATGCTGTTTGCTCACTAAATTTATTGTTATTCGGCGAAGCAAAAAAGAGGGTTATTATATTGACCAGTATGTACGATTCCTCATCTGCTTATCATAATTTAGTAAATGAGGTATCGTTGGGACCGTCTTGATCGTCAACTGGTTATAGGAACGTCCTATGTGACGTCATGGCACCCTCTAGAGAACATAACATGAAGAAAAAAAAATTAAAGGACTGAATTAGCATAATTATTTCAAATATATATCTTTATAAAACATACATACCAAATCCCAAAATTACTTGTTTACAGAACGATATTGTATGAATAGCATCGCAATATTGCTGTGTGTATAGAACACATACGTACGCAGGAGTTTAGACGTTACTTGCATACCGAAACTTTGAGTGGCTCAATATTGGTGTTCGTCGCATCTCGATATGATTCGATACCTTGAATACATAAGCTACGATATTGCTTCGTGGCATTTATGTGACCCTGATCTAGCCTGTTTTTTTTTGTAGGTATGTGTTTTGGTTGTAAGTATTAGGGCTTTTTTTTTTTGGTTGGGAAATCATCAATTAACTTCGCCCGCTCTGGCTGGAGCAGGAGAGCGTGTCAGACTTTTACTGACTAAAACCCACCCGTGTTCCCTCAGTTGCCTGTGTGCCAGGGGCCGCGGTATCTCTTTCGAACAACCCGCACCCCTGGCAGGCATTGGCCCTTGCGGACCCCACCAGTTGGTGCTGACATCTCTTTGAGGCGCGCGTGGAACACAACGCGCCGTCGACCTGGGCTTGGTCCTTAACGGACAGCGAGCTATCCATTACTCGCCGTCCGCAAACCCGCGCCTACAGTGGCCGGGAATCAGTCTGGTATTCCCGACGCCCAGGGCGTATCCCGCGGCGACTACGGCGGTGAGGGCGCATATACTGCCTCTCCCTCACGTGCGCCGCCTCCCTCTTCGCGAGAATTACTGCTTCGCAAAAGGAGGTGACGGCTAACCATGCACTCTCGCTCCGTACCATGGCCTGGACCAGTGCTGGACGCGAGAGATCGCCGCCGCCGATCGCCTCTACGAGGACATGGTGGTGCTCCGCCCAAGCCGGGCAGACCTCCACCGTGTCTTCAGGGCGATCTTCGCAGTTAGGTATTATGGCTTAGGGCATTCCATAACTTATAATCTTTTAACTTATAATCGCACTATTAGACGCAATTCATTATGACCAAAGTTTTAATGTTGCTTGTTTTTTATATACGATTATTTGTAATCGACTAATTGTGCTAGCAACCCCGAAACTATTCAATTCGTGTGATTCTCTTTGGCAAAACTGTTAGTAAAATAAATAATGACGGGTAAGCGCATGGGAGAACATCTCTTGGTCGTTTGCCGTCGTCGAGGTCAGACCTACAATTGGTATTTTACATTCCAGCACCCTAATTGCGTAACTCACGATTAATCATAATCTGTTTCGTTTTGAAACAGATGGCTAAACCTTTGCTTCATTTGTTCGAAAAATGTGTCTGCTCAGCAACGTAAATAACGCAATGAATATTGTTGAACTGTCGAAATGAAACCGATTAAGATTAATAGCGTGTTACGCAATTATGGTGCTGGTCTCCATCTGATTTATTATAATATAAGATATAAAAGTTGTTACATTGTAGTACCAATATAATAAAAGCCTATACAGGAATGAAGCAGTTTTATTACACATATGTGGGACACACAGAAAGCTTTGCGAGAATAAAAGTAACTGTTCTACATATTTTTATATTTACACGCTTTATATTAGCTTCACTTGTATGTTTGTTTGTATGTTTGTACGTAACCGACTCCTTTGAGCGCGATTTTGACCCACTTTAAATGGTCAGATTTAATTGAAACTTTGTAAACTTGTCGAGGACCAATGACAATTCAATAATTTAAAAAAAAATGGAGAAAAAAAAACACGTTTTGTAGTTAGCAGAACTAAAAAACAAGAAAATAAATAATAGTTTAAAAAACTAAAAAACACGCTTTAAAAACCAAACTAAAAAAGGAGAAAATAATTTAATTAAATTAAAAAGCGTGGGGTGCTTGACATTAATTGATTATAAAAATACCTCAAAAAGCACCCCACGCTTTTTAATTGAATTAAATTATTTTCTCCTTTTTTAGTTTGGTTTTTAAAGCGTGTTTTTTAGTTTTTTAAACTATTATTTTTTATGAAATCTTTTCAAAGTACTCTTCACTAGCCTCTATACAAAGTTTCATGCATCTGAACCAGTTTTCGAAACACTTTTTCCAGTCCGCCGCAGACACCTCGTTTACAGCTTGCTCGAACGTTGACAGCGCATCTTCCGGCGATGAAAATTGTATCCCTTTGAGCTGATTTTTATTTTCGGAAATAAAAATAAGTCACACGGTGCTAGGTCAGGGCTGTAAGGAGGGTGACCCAGGAGGTTGACCGGCATGCTGTCCAGGAAGTCCCTCGTTTTGAGCGCGGTGTGCAAAGGCGCGTTGTCGTGGTGGAGCAGTAGCCCGCGGAGCCCTGTGTTTGGTCGCTTGTGCTCAAACAGAGAAAACTTCTGCCAAGCATTTGGTAGTTATAGGTACCATTCAGCAATAATGCTTTTTGGTTCCGTAAAGGAATTGACACCAAGTAGAGGGAGAGTCAATATATGTGTTCTCACGGCCTTAGTCGCCGCAGGAGACACCCTGGGCGTCGTAAATCCCAGGCTGATTCTCGGCCACCGTAGGCGCGGGCTTGCGGACTGCGAGTAATGGGTAGCTCGCTGTACGGTAAGGACCAAGCCCGGGTCGACGGCGCGTTGTGTTCCACGCGCGCTTCAAAGAGATGTCAGCACCAACTGGTGGGATCCGCAAGGGCCGATGCCTGCCAGGGGTGCGGGTTGTTCGAAATAGATACCGCGGCCCCTGGCACACTGTCAACTGAGGGAACACGGGTGGGTTTTAGTCAGTAAAAGTCTGACACGCTCTCCTGCTCCAGCCAGAGCGGGCGAAGTTAATTGATGATTTCCCACCCTAAAAAAAACATTGGGTTCTTATACAGCTGGAACAACGACAGTGACAAGAGCTCGTCGGATGATGTCGTTAATGTTCGCGTATCGCGGAAGACGACCCGCACTTCGGCTGCAAGACAGGCCGTGGTGTCCGAGACTGTTGGCAACTTTGCCACAGTGACAGCGATGAGGAGAACAACTCGGAGCTCCTAGTCGTAGGGAAGCAGCGAGGCGGAAAGTAGTGTCGTCAAACAAAGTGCCGTCAACGGTAGTGTATGAAGCCACAGACCCGACTCCCATTTACCCACAGCCAGCAGTCGCGCATGCTCTACAGTAGTAGTAGAAGTGTTTAGTAAATTGTCTTGTACAACTCTGCAGAGCGGCTCATCCCACTGTCTCTTGGAAAATGGATTATCAGGTAGATTTGAGCTCGATCAAGCGTGTTTCCTGGCATCCATAGCCTCGGTGAGGCACGGCACAACAATGTGTGTGTAACTAACTTCGTCATCACTGCTCTCAAAACGGTGAATGAAAATATTGTGAGGAAACCGGTACTAGGATCATAAAATTTGAGTAGTGGACTACAGTTTAACCCTCTTATTGAGACCAGGGTTGTGTAGTAGGAACATTACAGGCTGATTATTCTTATACTTAAACCTCGACCTTTGGTCAATTGGAAATACCACTAGACGAACTGCACAGTGAATTTGTCAAAATTTCCCCTAGTAATAGCTATACTATGTCTCCAGAATTCTAAACTTCATAATCAACACAACTAACGCCACTTGGTGGCTTGTGGTTCTTTCCTCAAAAGACCATTTTAAAAGCCAATCTACTACCACTAGTCTTCACATGATCTGACCAAAATTATGTCTGGACTTTAAAAGAGACTGCAACCGATAAGTTTAGTATAAAATATGATTGACGTTTAAAAGTGGTTGTACAAACCAACTTACACAAATAAAATGAAATGAAAATAAAATCTATAAATTGATAAAAAAAAAATCATTCTTTCATCAATCAATGAAACTCCAAAGTTAAACACGACAAGTTTGACATTAAATCAAAGGTTGCATCCACTGGAAGCACAGCTTCTTATAACATCAGCTATTTGCCAGTCAAAGTCCCGTCAAAATCTGCCTACTCATTTCGGAGATTGGCCGGAACAAACAGACAGACACACAACAAAAATGTTTTTTAGTCAAAAGCTGTTATTTTGACATTACAAACCAAAACTTTGATTTTATTTATTTGTATTGAAGATCAAAGGACACAGAACCTGTAGAAGTGGTGGTACTTGGGGAAGGCCTGTGTCCAGCAGTGGACGTGATGATGATTCGAGTCTCGTCACTGACAAAGCGTTTGGCAAGATCGCGTAAACACGTGATGGGCACTCATTGACAGCTGGTAATTACAGCCACGTTGTCCAGCGCTGCTCACTGACCAGTAGCGCTAATTATATTGAATCACGAACAGGTCTTATTTATTATTCATTTGAACAATAGATTGCTAACGGCGGCATTTAATACTTATACGAGCCTTGGAGCTTTGGAGCTGGAGAGGCCATTATGTACGTGTGGTTTGCGGTTAAGTGATTAAAAGTAGATTAAGTATTATTTTTAATTTGTTTTAAGAGCCATTTCACAAAATGTTAACGCTCGAGTTTAGGTAAAATACGACAGCGCTGTGTATGTGAGCGTAGCTATCCACACATACACAATACCAGCAGTGTAACGCGAGTGTCGAGACGGACTAAACAATCTTGAGCCGTTATAATAATAATGCGGCATTTAGAGATTTATGAAAAAAGTTATTTTATCTGTTCAGTCTAATAAAGCTTTCTAGACTAATAAAAAAAGACAAATATATGTTATGAAAGGTATATAATAAAAAATAACAGGAAAACAATCACATCGTACACAACAAAGAGATGGTCAATCAATTATACGCCTGCCATCAACGATGTAATCATTCTAAAAACAAAAGCACCATTAAAAATCTTATTGAAATTAAATTTAAGGAAATATAATAAATAAGTAGGTACTAAAAATATTTACGATCGAGTCTGAAACTTCCATTAATTCGTCAAGTCCAGGGGCCAATGTAACAGGTTCTTTTTCCTATAAAATTAAACAAAAAATAATTATAATAACTATTAACAAATAAAATGTTACTAAAACATACAACTTCTGTTATCGAATATGACTTTTCAGTTGTACCCGGCGCGTCACTTGTACCCGGCGCGTCACTTGTACCCAGCGCGTGACTTGTACCCGGCACGTCACTTGTACCCGGCACGTCACTTGTACTCGGCGCATCACTTGTACCCGGCGCGAGGACTCTCCTGAATTTACTATTCTCCTCTACTCGATTCACGCGATTTCTCATTCTAAAATGAAAACAAAATAGCTATCAAGCTTCTATTATTCCCACATTTTTTTTTTAATTGTAGGCATCGAAACTTGATAAAATAAAATCATCAATATTTTTATAGAAGTGTAACTGTATATGTTACCGGCCAAACCCGATTTCAGGCCAAACTAGTTTGTCCTACGCCAAACTGGTTTATTAAGCCGGGGCACGCCAATTAAATGGGTTCGGTTAGGTTAGAACTGTGACCAAAAGCGCGCGAGCCGAGCGAGCGTTACTTCCAAAGGCTGTTAACGAAATGGCTAATTAAGCTAGTTGGCTGCGACATATCACGCGTAGGATAAGTCTGTTTGGCCTAGGACAAACTAGTTTGGCCTGAAATTGGGTTTGGCCGGTAACATATACAAATCCTTAAAATTGTAATTACGGCTCTATAGTCCATGTCGATAAGTACGTATTTGATCCGTTTTACAAATAAAAATAATTAACTACCTCGCTTCGGTTGCTTTCTTTATGGCTGCAGAATTTTTATTTTTCCTTTTTTTGACACAATGGTAAACACAACCCTTACGCCCCATTGCTAAAACAATAAAAACAAAAATATTTATTCATTCTACAATCTACTAAAATAACACTTAACTTTATAATAAACGATAATCTTACCTTATGCAAAAAAAATACGAAGAAAATCAAAATGCTGTAGTCGTAGTATAATATTGCGGTTACGATATGAGCACTCGACAATTGAGACGCGGGAAAAAGTAGTACAGGTCCTTCCTCGACGGGCGCTCGCGCTGTACTAAACGATGCCCGCTTGTGCATCGTAATTTATTCTTTTTTAGAGTGATTAAAAAAGGATATTATGGCTAATTAAATGAAGGGATTTTAACCAAACTTGAGAATTCGATTGGTTAAAGAACATAGTTTATTTTGACATGATTTTTAAAATGTAATTACGCTTTATTTAAACGAAAAAAACGCAAAATAATTGCGAATAAATTGTGAAAATTGTCCTAAGACTTTATTTTTTTACTAATTAATGTTATTAATAATCGAAATTCTAGTACATTATGTGTCGACAAAACTATATGTCTGATGCTTTGTGTATTTTTTTTAATCAAATTTATAAATATTAATTATAGTTATAGGAGTCTGAAATTGACTCTGCGATGATTTTTCAGTAAACTAGTTTTGGGAGATTAATCACTACAAAGTAAATAGATAAGTTTTTGGAAATGTGTTACATGAAGTATCAATACGAAAGATTGATTTATTATTTACATGTATTCGCCAATACCAGAGAATTAGCTAAGATGGTAAATTAGGCGACTAAAATCTTAGATATTCGCGCGAAAACGTGAAATGGCTCTTAAGGCTTATCACTGTTGTCATTTTATTTTTGGTGTAAATTTATTATGAAAAGGGGACAACTCGGCAGAAGGTTATTGTGGTTCTTTCATAAAATACCTTCGAAATAAAAATCTAATTTATGCACAAATCAAAATACTATTTTTATTTCAACAAAAGAATATGCCATCATCTGCCAACAATATTGCTCTCCCAACAATATTGGGGTTGGCTTCTAGTCTAACCGGATGCAGCTCAGTACCAGTATTTTACATAGAGCGACTGCCTATCTGACCTCCACAACACAGTTACTGCGTAATACGAAACCTCTTAGAAAGACTGGTTGTAATATCCACGAATGACAGCCAGAATCAATGGCTGGTCACTTTGGGCACGCCACGATTGTGGCAGTAAGTCCCATCTTTGAGGAGTAGATTGAGAGGCGCCACGGCGTCCTCACCTTTCGCTTGACGCAGGTCCTCACCGGACACAGTTGCTTCCGGAGGATCCTGTTTAAGATAAGACGGGAGGAAAGGCCCGGGTGTTTCCATTGCGTAGATCGCCCTGAAGACACGGTGGAGCATACGGTCGAGGTCTGTCCGACTTTGGCGGAGCACCGCCGTGTCCTCGTGGAGGCGATCGGCGGCGGCGATCTCTCGCGTCCGGCCCTGGTCCAGGCTATAGTACGGAGCGAGAGTGCATGGGTAGCCGTCAGCTCCTTCTACGAAGCAGTAATGATCGCATAGAGGGAGGCGGCGAACGTGATGGAGAAGCGGTATATGCGCCCTCACGGCCCTAGTCGCCTCAGGAGACGCCCTGGGCATCAGGAATCCCAGGCTTATTCCCGGTCACCATAGGCGCATTCTTGCAGACGGCAAGTAATGGGTAGCTCGCTGACCGGTAAGGGCCAAGCCCGGGTCGACAGTGCGTTGTGTTCCAGGCGCGCCTCAAAGAGATGTCAGCACCAACTGGTGGGGTCCGCAAGGGCCAATGCCTGCCAGGGGTGCAGGTTGTTCGAAAGAGATACCGTGCCCCTGGCACATAGGCAACTGAAGGAACACGCGTGGGTTTTAATCAGTAAAAGTCTGAAACAGCCTCCTGCTCCACCCAGAGCATAAGAAGTTATTTGATGATTTCCAACACTCAAAAAAATTAAATATTAAACGGCTGGTCACTCATCCACGGATCAACCGCGGTACACGTAGCTTAACCTGACTGATTGAACCATGCGGCTGGTATTACTTAGCCACAAACCCCTCCAACAAAAAAAGAACGTGTACAGTAACAACGAGTATAGATGAATATGCGTATGTTTGCTTAAAATATTAGAAACCCTGGCCTTTTTTTGTTTACCATTCAATTCCATTTCAGTATTATACAAGAAAATAGAAAAAACAATCTACGTTCAATTTTAAAACGTGGAGTTGTGGGAGCGCACCCTGCTGGATAACGGAGATGAATTGTCAAAACTGCGAGATCTACATGTCGCAGCCATCTGGATAAATTAGCCAGCTAATTGGACGCCTAGGCGGTTCATTTATTTATTTATTTAATACTTCACGCACATAAATATACAGAGGCGGACTTAATGCCAAAGGCATATTCTACCAGTCGACTTTTGGGTGATGCACAGACAAACAGTGGTAGGTGCAATTACGTAAGTCGTGTTTTAGATATTTATTCAAATATAATAGAAAATATAGGTACATATTATTATTATACTTATACATATGATATAAATACTTAATTAAATATAACCAAAAATAAACATACTTAAATAAACATAAATTTAATAAAACAAATAAGACAAACAATGGGAAAATATTATCGTTGTGAAGATACTGCCAACTTCTTTTAAATAGCTGCTGGACAACTAGCCAAGTCATTGAGCGCAACGTTTAAACAGATGACTGAATGCCGTGTAGTCATTTAGTTAAATTGGATATTGATGAATTTGTGATGTTTGGTTTGGGTCACAAATTATGTACGACTATCTTTTACTAATACCTACCCCTATGGTTACATACTTATTGTTGTGAACCAACATTTCACTATTACTAGTTATAGTAATAGTGAAATGTTGGTTCACAACAATAAGTACTTAACAACACAACAGTAATATTCGTGTACATAACGTACGAATATTACTCAGTAATTCCGTTAAGGTTCTTGAAAATATCATTGACACAATTGCCCCTGTCCTAACAGGCATATTAAATCAATGTTTAGACAGCGGTACGTTTCCTGACTTAATAAAACATAGTAAAGTAGTACCAATTATCAAATCGGGTAGTAAGAGATCCTTTAATTATTGACCATCTGTGCTTCCAGCATTGAGCAAAATGTATGAAAAAAATCATGCTAGACCAGATGTTGTAACATTTTAATCAAATGGAATTTTACATAGTCAACAGTTTGGTTTCACGAAAGGTAGGTCGACGATTGACGCGGGAGTAAAACTCATCAGTCACATTTTGGAATCCTGGGAGAATTCCCAGGATGCAATTGGCATTTTCCGTGACCTCTCAAAACCGTTTGACGGCGTTGACCACAATACACTGATCTGTAAATTACACCACTACGGAATTCGTGGACAAGCTGCTGATCTTGTACTTTCCTATTTATCAAACAAGCAGCAAAATGTAAACGATACGAAGATGGGCGTGCCTCAAGGTTCAATTCTTGACCCTTTTTTATTTTTAGTTTATATTAATGACCTTCCCTATCTGATAGCTAACTTCTCGGATATAATTTTATTCGCTGATGACACTTCTCTTATTTTTAGAATAGATAGAAAAGATACGGATGTCTTACATGTCAACGAAAGCCTAGCTGTTCTTTCGAAATGGTTTGCTGCTAATAATCTTTTACTCAATGCAAACAAAACTAAATGTCTTAAGTTCTCGTTACCAAATGTACCGCAAGTAGGTCTAAATTTTAAACTAGATGCTATTTCAGAAACTGTATTTTTGGAAATTACTTTAGATTCAAAATTGCAATGGGGTGCCCACATTAGAGCTCTTTCAAGCAGATTAAGCTCAGCTGCTTGCGCAGCCAGTAAGAAAAATAAGGCAGTTGACTGTTGTAGCCACAGCTAGTTTATTTTTTGGGTGTGAAATCATCAAATAACTTCTCCCGCTCTGGGTGGCGCAGGAGGGCGTGACAGACTTACTGACTAAAACCCACCCGTGTTCCCTCAGTTGCCTGTGTGCCAGGGTCCTCGGTATCTCTTTCGAACAACCCGCACCCCTGGCAGGCATCGGCCATTACGGACCAGTTGGTGCTGACATTTCTTTGAGGCGCGCGTGGAACACAACGCACTGTCGATCCGGGCCTCTCCCTCAAGTGCGCCGCATCCCTCTTCGCGAGCATTACTGCTTCGCAGAAGGGATGACGGCTAACCATGTCATCTCGCTCCGTAACATGGCCTGGACCAGGGCCGGACGCGAGAGACCGCCGCCACCGATCACCTCCACAAGGACACGGCGGTGCTCCGTCCAAGCCGGGCAGACCTCCACCGTATGCTCCACCGTGTTCTCAGGGCGATCTTCGCAGTGCAAACACCCGGGCGTTTCCTCCCGCCTTATTCAAAACAGGAACCTCCCGTAACAATCCTGTCCGGTGAGGACCTGCATCAGGTGGAAGGCGAGGATGCCACTTCTACAAAAAAGGGCAATCCGCGCAATTTATAAAATGGGGCCTCGCGAGTCACTTAGAAACAAATTCAACGAAATTGAAATAATAACTCTGCCTTCTCTTTATATCCTAGAAAATATCTTGTATGTTCGCAAAAACTTAGGTCTTTTCAAAAAAAGATGCAATTTTCATAATGTTAATACACGTAGTAAAGAATGATGAAAAAGTGATTCCAAAATTTAGATTAACTAAAACTAGCAAGTCATTTCTAATAACCTGTATCCGCTTCTAAAACAAGTTGCCAGAGTCGGTTACAGAACTTAGCGATGGAAAGTTTAAAACTTACATCAAATGTGTCCTTACCAAAAAAGCATATTATAAAATAAAAGACAACGTTGAAGACAGGGAAGTTAGGCATTAATTCCTTCTGTACATGTGGCTTCCCTGGTACCTCATTAACAGCATAACTATGTGAAAGTCTATTAACAGTTCCCAAATTACAATGTTAATTTTTATTCTTTTTATTTTTTACAATGTCTGACATGTTCTCGTCATTTTTTTTTATTTTTTTTTTATTATTTATTTATTTGTAAGAATATAGTTTTACATAGTATGGTGTTACTATTTGACATTATACATAAATTTTAATTTCGACTATTTATTTTTAGTGATTGTCATGGAAATCATGTCACTAGGTTCAAATAGGTTCATTTTATAATAGGTAGATTCTTTTACAAATTGTGAATGAGAGAACGTTGTAGGCCTTACAGACTAAATTTGTAGACGATTTTCTAATCTGTTTTTCCATTCCTCTAAGTACCTGGTACTTATTGACTGGCCTGCACTGTCCTCCCATACCTATTATAACTGTAATTTGAAAACATTGTAAAAGCCAATTATTAAAAAAAGTAACCGTAGAGTTTCTTGCCGGCTCCTCTCCATAGGAAGCGACAGATTAAACATCTAACTATCCAAACATAGAAACTTTCACATTTATAACATTAGTAGGATCTTTCTTAAGAGTGCACCCAGGGACTTGCGAAATAATTTTATTCGTTTGATCCCTTGCTGCATTGTTATTATTTAACCTTTAGTTATGCAACTAACTTAGTTATGTAAAATAATATGTAAAGATTAATTTTATAAATAGTACACCTTAGAAACACGAATAGGTACTTGGAGATTCCGCGACAGAAAAAAAATCCAAAGTAATCTCTAAAGACAAAATAAACCCTTAGTAAGGCGTAATGAACTGCTTCACGGAAGGTTAGCCGTTGTTTTTTTTAATAATACCGATACTAGATGTTTTCTTTATCGTATTAATTATTAATGTTCAAAATGTGTGTTTGGTTTATTTTAATAATAGAAGGAAATACCTAATTTAGCGCGCAAACCAACCACTATAGCCAAAGCCGCCACGGTTCTATGAGCGCCAGGAGCATGGTGCGCCCTTAAACGGTACTAAGATTTTATAAAATATTTTATTTTACATAAACCTATATGGACAGTTATGAAACGTCAGAAGCTAAATGCACGTTTCCAATCGGTCTCAATTGATATGGAGAAGAGCCTTCCTATGGCGCCGGCAAGAAACTACACGGTTAGGTATTCTTTAAAAATAATTTCCTTTTACAATGTTTTTAAATTACGGTGTTAATAAGTATGGGAGGACAGTGTAGGCCTATCAACAAGTGTGAGGTACTTTATGAAAAAGAAAATGTTTTTATGGGTTATAAAGTTAGTAAAAGATAATAACACAACAAAGAAAATATCACGAACTTACTACGCCGCTGCCGTTCAGTAGCTAGATTTGTCTTCCTTTTTTAAATAAAGTGTATCTAATGGAGAAGGATCGAAGTTTACATTGCGCCGACGCTCACGTAATGAAGCACAATTTATCAGATACGCGTCACGTTCCAGCACAATGTAACGTATGATACGATTCAACTCATCGTAAGTGGGTGGAATGCCTGTTCATCAAGCGAATTGACAAAGGTTGTCAGCACAAGGAGCCATTGCATTGACGTGTGCGAACATTGGGCGATGTTAACTGGCGTCAACGAGTTTGAGGCTTCCTACACCAGATAATTATACTTACAATGTTCTGCATATTAGAACAATGGAATATGTACGAGAAAGATAGGTATGTTAGCCTTTTTAACTGTATGTTTTTATTTCTTTCCTTCAAAAAGGAGGCGGTTCTCAATTCGTCTGTATATTTTTTGGCTGTATGTTCTGCGAAACCGGCAACTGGCATGTCCTAGAACCAAATATTCCATTTTTTTAAATCTTACCTACGTTAGTAGAAAGCAAGTGCAAAAGGCTATAGATAATGGCTATTGTCACGATTTGCAAATAATACTAAGATTTTTTAATTTTAAATAGGTACTAATTAAAACATTAATGGTAGGTGATTTGCCTCACATGATTGCTGTATTTCTATTTATGAAGTTTGTATTAGGGGTTTTTTTTTTGCTGGGAAATCATTAAATAACTTCTCCCGCTCTGGGCAGAGAAGGAGGGCGTGTCAGACTTTTACTGACTAAAACTCACCCGTTGTCCCTCAGTTGACTGTGTGCCAGGGTTAAAGTATGAAATTGCCGATTTGTACTGAAAAATTGAAACTCGTTTTTTTCTAAGATATAACATATTTATTTAATCAAAATATTTACCCTCAATATCTATACATAGCTGCCATCTAAACGGAAGTTCATTTATGCCTTTACGATAGAACTCTGAGGATCTAGATTCGACAAACTGTGTGAAAGCATTTTGTACTGCCTCCTGGGAAGAAAATTTTTTTTTCACGTAGAAAGTTGTCCAAACCACGAAACAAAAGGTAGTCCGTTGGAGCAAGGTCTGGCGAGTACGGAGGATGACGTATAGTTTCTAACTGCAGCTCCTGTACAGTTACAACGGTTTGTCGTGCACTGTGAGGTCTTGCGTTATCATGGAGCAATAATGGTGAAGATCGATTCACGAGTTAGGGCTGTTTCACTGCCAGTTTCACCATCATTGTTTGAAGTTCGGCACAGTAAACATCTGCTGTTATTGGTCAGGCCAGACCTGAGAAATCTGTAGTGGATAACACCATGAAGAGACCACCAAACAGTTACCATTACCTTTTTATTGGTAAGCTTTGCTTTAGGGCACTGTTGCGGCCTTTGACCTGGGGTCAGCCATTGCATTTTTCGCTTAAGGTTATCGTAAACAATTCACTTTTCGTCCCATGTCACAATTCGATCCAATATTCCTTCATTTTTATACCGATTCAACAAGGCAACACAAGTTTCAACACGCATTTCTTTCTGCAGATCAATCAAATCATGAGGCACCCATTTTTCATATGTTTTTATCTTATTGATTTGATGCAAATGAGTTAATATTGTAGGTAGGGTAACGGTAAACCATGCCGCTAATTCCTGGGTAGTTTAACTCGGATCGGCTTCTACCATCTCCTTTAATTCAGCGTTATTCACCTGTGTGGGCGGTCTACCACGTGGTTCGTTCTTCAAGTCGAAGTTTCCATTACGAAAGCGTTTTGAAACCAAAAACGCACGGTGCGTTCATTAGCAGTGCCCTCTCCAAACGCAACTTTGATATTGCGAGCCGTTTTTGCCGCGTTAGTTCCACGTCTGAACTCGTATTCAAAAATAACTTGGATTTTCGAAATATCCATCTCTACGTCTAAGCTGAATAAAAAAATTAAAAAAATCGAAAATCTAATGTTGAACATTTTGTAAAAGAAGAACCTCATAGTTACCATGTTAAAAAAGTTTCACACGAAAATCTCACACCATGAAGATTTTATGTCAATTCGAAGTGTCTATTACTATACAACGGCAATTCCATACTTTAAATATAGAATATCCTTTGACAATAATCACAAAAAAAAATGCTTTTTTCTAGCGGAATGGAGGGAAAAGATGATGTTTGGAGTCACGTTTTTTTTGGCAGGCAGTTCTCGTCGAGCCTCGAAACCAAATACTTGCCTTCAAAAGTTCTTAATCTATACAATATTTATAATGCTTTGTCCTGAATGACTGACTGACGGATCAACGCATAGCCTAAACCGCTGATCGTAGAGACCTGAAACTTGGAGGGTGTGTTCTTTGTATGACGTAAACATCCGTTATGAAAGGCTTTCCCGAAATTCCATAGGGGGTGAAAAACGGGGGCAAAGTTTTCTCAATACATTTTGTTAGTCAGCTTTTTAAACGCTTTATGCCTTCGAAGTACCAGGTTGTCATAACTTGGTAGGAGCACACCTAATATAGTTGTCAGCTAAAAAGCGTTATAAGCCGTCCAAGTACCAGGTTGTTATAACTCGGTAGGAACATACCTAATATAGGTAATTGTGTCAGCTAGAAAACGCTTTATACAGTCGAAGTACTAGGCTGTCATAACTCGGTAGGAGCACACCTAACATAGTTGTGTCAGCTAGAAACCGTTTACATTTTATCGTAATAATTTTTATTATATGTTTTAACAAAATTAATAACGTAAAAAAACAATTAGAAATCCTATTAGAAA
This sequence comes from Antitype chi, assembly GCA_947359405.1. Lineage (NCBI taxonomy): Eukaryota > Metazoa > Arthropoda > Insecta > Lepidoptera > Noctuidae > Antitype > Antitype chi. Next base: position 945,430 of record OX375807.1, read on the forward strand.
CATTTTCGACTTCTACGCGGATGAAGTCGTGGGCAAAATTGCTATTTTTATCAAGTTTATATGTGTATTAAATTACCAAATACAGTAATATTCATATTGAAAAGGCGTTTTCTTATAAGTATCGAACGGGAGATAAATCGGTTGACTAATAATTTTTGCGTTATTTTGGAGACTTTCTACTGTGACCTCAATGGTATTTATTGTTTCGTCTGTTGTGAAATTATAAGTGGGCGTCCTCCATTGTTTTATTTATCCCAAATATATTATTCTCTTTGAAAGCTATCGCGACTGATGCCGCAAACCAAGTGTTTTCCCCTTGTCTGTTGTTTTTGTTGTTGTTAGGGCCTTGTTCTGTTTTCTTTTCAACCAACTGTTGGTTGTTGTTGTACCTTCTAAATGTTGGTATAAGGTTGTCTACGAAATGTTATTGCTGTGTCTTTGTAGGATAAAAACGAAGTATAGCTTGGAATTTAGATCAACACAAGTTAAAGGGAAACTTTTTGAGATCTGTGTTGGGTTTGAGTCTCAAAGTATAAACAACAAAAAAGTATAACAGATATAAATTGGTTTTTTGTCAATTTGCTAGTCAGTGTCAGCCTGTATGTTAAACTCAATAAGTTTCGCGATCATGACACATAGGTATTTATAGAATTACAATAATTATAATCATCATTACAACCCTATAAGTTCAAAGTATTCCAATGACTATATCATAAAATTTCGCAAATCATATCTATACAGGGTAAATTTTTAACCAGAGAGCAAACTGTAACCATGAATTCAGCATATCATACTAGACGAATTTCGAAGAAATTTTTCGTCAGTTATACAAAATAAAATGAGCAGTTCCATACATTTTGACCGCGTAGGTATTGCACTTTTCTATGAAACAGCTGATTTGTTTGTATAACCAATGAAAAATTTCTACGCTACGGGGTCTAGAATGTTCTTCTGAATTCATGGTTTCAGCTAGCGCACTGGTAAAATTTTTATCCCGTATTTTAAGCATATTATACGAGAAACAAACTTTGTACACTTTTTACGAAAATTACTAAATTAATGTTTATTTGGAGGTGTGCAGAAAGGTAATACTTTTATATAATAATGCATTTACATTACCTACGAGTATAAATTATGGTCAAATTTCTACGATTGGGAGACCACCACTTTCAATAAACATACAAACTGACACTGACCAGCAAATTGCAAAAAACGTGAGAAAATGTATAATTGGCGGGTACCCTCGCGATAAAACTGATTAAATTACTAATCAACCAAATAGTTTCTAACTTTGAACACAGAAAGAAGGAGAGCAAACCAACATAAACGAGACATTTGAATAAGGTTAGTGCTGTAAGTGGACCAATCACTGATCTCATTTGTTTCGCTCTTTTGTTTGATTGGAGGACCTGTGGCAAGAGATGAGCGGGCTGAGTGCAATGAATAAGGAACCGTTGAGAATAAAGATTTGACATAGTTGACCAAGCAAACTTTACGTGAAATGATGTCAGAGCCTAGGGCAAAATAATGCACGTTCCGTTTCTTGTAGGAATGTGGTTAGCTGAGTTAGGGATGTGCATTGTGCAGAGAACTTAGATTATGGATGGAGAGAAGGCTGATATCATCATCTGCCTGTCTTTTCCCAAATATTTTGGGGTCGGCTTCCAGTCCCACCGGATGCAGCTGAATACGTATTTTACATGAAGGTACTGCCTCTCTGATATCCACAAACCAGTTACTAGGTAACACCATAGCCCTTTGTAAGACGGGTTTCCAGACTTTCGAGCTCCTGACAACCTGTTGGGGAGAGGGATGATAATGGTTCAATTGCAACAGAAAGTATTATAAGGCTAGTTACTCACTTTGACATTTGGGTAAGCCGACAAAAAAGGAGTCTTCCTTTTTAAAATAACCCAAACCTTCCAAGTTTTAAAACCACAGGGCTTTGATAGTAGTAAATAATTTTGTTTCTGTAAGTAGGTTTGACCAAATACATTCACACTACACACACATAAATCACATTTTACAACTAGATATGGATGTCATTTGCTTTCTGTATAAAGGTCGAAACAAACTCAGAAGTCACAATATCTTATAATCTTGGTCAGATCATAGGAAGACCATGTAGATTGGTGTCTGAAACGGCCTTTTGAGGAAAGAGCCACACAGATTGAGTGGACCTGTCCAGTATGTGCAGCTCAACTCGAGCTCAACGATTCGACTAACAATAGTAAAGAAAGGACATTAGGGTAGGTTGAAGAAAGTACTTTAACTGCCAGATTATTATTAAAACTAACCGTGAAAAAGACAAAAAATGCAATGCTATTTTGGAAAGCCGGATGAAAAGATTCACGCTTGGTATAATAACCCAAACCTTCTAACATTTAAAAACCACAAGGCTATGATTATGAAAAACTAATTACAAAAACGCTAGCCAACAAATTCTTGCACCAAACATAAAAGGATTCTAACAAGTTGAGCTAAGCTCATCAGCCGAATTATACCGGAATGGAAAAAGTTGCCAACAAATATTGGAGGGAACCCTTGCTTGGCGTTATTTACATTAAAATACAAAAATACGGGATGCGGATAATACTACTACCTCTCAATGGAAATAGGATGCAGAGAGTCATTTTAAAATGTAGGAAGGAGATGTTGTAGTTTTGATATCTCCTTCGTTTTACATCCTCATCTGCCTAGCCTTTTGTCAACGATGTTCGAGTCGAGTTCCTGTCATACCGGATGCAGCTGACTACCAGTATTTTAGATGCAGTAACTACCTATCTGACCTCCACAACCCATTAACTAAGTAATACGATACCCCTTGTCTTACCAAGGCGTATCGTATTACCTAGTAACTGATTGGAAGCCCGAAAGTCTTACAACCAGTTAAAGACTGGTTTCAGACTTTCGGACCTCTGACGACCCACTACCATTGTCAAAGATTCAGAAATGACAGCCACACATAACGTGCTTCTTAGAGGTTCGATATTAAGAAAATACCCTATTTTTCTTAACTTTTATACGTATGAAATGCAAAAAACCTGCCAATTGCCTAGTACGAATTTCTGGGGTTATCCAATCGCCCACAAATAAATTAACTAATATATTAATCAAAAGTGTCGGTTCGCCCGTTCAGGGCGAGTAAATTCGTGCTAATCGACCAATAAGCCAAAAGTGTTTTGTAAAAAACTAAATTCAGATTGAGGCCGTGCGCCTAATGGTGAGTAGGAATTACCTAATAAAGCCATAAAAGTTGTTCGATCGCAGTCTCTAATTATTGAGCTTCCGTATAGCAACAAGAATCTAATTATAAATGGAATGGTAACAAGATATCGATGATATTTCTGACACAAGACTCGCAGGAAGTAATTCAATTCTTATTGTCAAAGTTTGGGACGCCCGCGCGCCGCATCGTCGTCCCGCGTCTGTCTCTAAGTACTTGTGAATTTAATAAAAAGGAATTAGGAACATTTAACTCGCATTGAGGGGTTTCTTGGACATTTTGTAAAGATACACAACAACATGAAACTAAGTTATAATGATGGTCGCCAAGTCTTTAAACAGAAGTAAAAGTGAGACTCAAGAGGGGGTACTTATACGGGGGTACGTACCTACCTGTTCCATACCAGACCGTTAGTAAGCTTCCTAGCTTGTCAAAAATCGTGGCGAATTATTCGCGCACTCGACCATCGACGCTGCTTAGCGCCGACTTGCGACAGTTGATAACCGAAAACTGTGTTGCTTCGCCGCGTCGAGACTCACTCTTTTGTATTCTCAATGCTCGATATAAACACCGAGGGTTAAAAATCCTAAATATCGCCTAAAATTTATTACGTCGTGTGAACGTCGACTTAAACAAACGATTTTTTGCTAAAATGTTTTATAAAAAATCGTTTTTATTTTTTTAAACACTTCACAGTCAGCTTTAGTACAATACATTACCCAATTCGTTAGAAAGAGCACTGCGGGATAATAATACAAATTTCATACACATTGTATTGTCTAGTACAGTTAGCACAGCGAACTTAGTGTTTACTTCAGTCGTCGGATTTCTATCAGGTGCTCTTTGCACTTGGTGCAGACTGGACGCTCTTAATCGACTTGGAAGTATATGGAGTTGTTAATACTCTTTTAACTTAATGTAATTTATTTTACAAATGGGAGGAAAGCTCGATTGTATTCGAAAATGCGATAATGCCCGAAGGACATAACGAAAATAGTTGTACTTGTTAAGCTATCTGCTATTTGCCACCATAATCTTTATAATTTCAGCCGAAAGACGTCCACTGCTAAATATAGGGATCCCTCAAGCACCAGAATCATACAATGTCTGACAATCAGATCAGATCCATTACAAGCATTAAAATGTAAAACCGGCAAAAACGTTTCAAACTATTATGAATATTCAATATCCGTGTCCGTATGGATTGAGGAGCCATTATGTCTCATATTTAAACGAGGGTACTACCAATATATAGTAGTAAATTCGCAGAATTTGTAGTACCTATCTTGGAATTGTTCAGTGTGGTGCCGGACGTAACAGAATAGCACCATCCTATTTCTTCCCGTGACATAGTACAGAATGGGCAGCAGCGTTCTCTATGCATTTACCCACCATACTGCGATCGCCAACCCGCTTGCCAAGCGTAGCGATTATGGCAAAATCCCCCCTTTTGGAGAAGGTCTATGTCCACCAGTGGACGTCTTTTGGCTGAAATGATGATGATTTTGAACCTGGAATTTGTAGTAAAACCCTTAAAAAGTTACAGGACGTTTAAGGTGGCTCCTCAATTCAGACGTCTGGATTGAGGAGCCACCTCAGAACTCGAAAACTAGCAGATATATATTTCTGAAAATTTGGTAGGAATTAGTAGTATTTATGCTAAATTTCTGCAAAAAAACTGGGTTTTGTACGGCTGAATTTGAGGTAGCTACAACGCTTTGATTTATCTGAAAAAAAAAACCATAAATTTCCCGGCGCTGTTTCTCGGAAACTAATGAAGTAATTAAAACAGATTTTTAGTATAATCTAGTAGTATAAAAAAAAAATAGTATTAAAATGGCTCCTCAATCCTACCGGTCTATAAAGAAAATGTACGTAGCTACTAAAGTAGTTGATCAAATCGAAGTTTAACTTACGCCAATATTTAGTAGAAATTTATAGTAAATATTGGCGTAATCAAAATTCCTTTACATTCAATATTTGAAAAGATATTAATAATTTTAACATTCCTTAACGAATTTCTGTGTAGGGTGACCATAAATAATTCAAACAGTGTTCATAAACAGAACTTTATTCACACATGAATCATTCTTCACCAATCAGTACTTAAATAATAAACACAATATATTAAACACAAAAAATAAAGTAAACTAAAAGTGGATTATCCCAAAAAATCTGACACGCCCTCCCGCTTCGCCCAGAGTGGGAGAAGTTATTTGATGATTTCCCACCCTTAATAAGGTATGAGGGAACCATGAGACTACAGCTGAACACACATACATAAATACAGGTCAAAATCATAACACTCCTTTTTGTATTACAGCAGTCGGGTAGTAAACATATATTCCTCTATTTGAAACTTCCTGCAATTAATCACAACTCTAGTCCCGAATAACGAGCTAAAGTAACTGACGTGCAATTGACACTTCATTAAAACCCGGGCTATTTAGTTTGTGGTGTACGAGCGACATAAAACTAACGGCCCGAATCATCACTTTTAAATAATATAACATTTCTATAGGCGACTTGCACGAAATTAATTTCGTAGGTATTTGGCAACCAGCATGTTTCGTATTTTTAACCGACGAAAAAATGGAGGAGGTTCTCAAGTTGACGCGTATATATTTTTTTTAATGTATGACCACGCGTAACTTTTACAGAGTAGTTCGATTTTGATAATTCTTTTTTTATTGGAAAGGGTATACCCCGAAGTTTGTCCCATATAAATTTGGAAGAAAAATCCTACCCTAGGGGTGATTTATTGTTCACTCTCAGATTTTAATTTAGTAGATTACAGCCACGAAAAAACATAAAATTAAAACTTTTTAACAAAAAAATTAAACCGCCGAAAAAACTGAATCGCAAAAAATAATAAACCTTTTTTGTTTAACCTTAATAACTAAGTTCTTAAACTAATATAAGTATACCTTAGTAATTTTGAGTCGGCGCCAAACAATCAATGAATAAAGTTCACTTAATTACCTTAAATTTAAAGAAATAACCAAATCAAATTAACAATGCAACGTGAAATCTCCAGCGATAAACATTAACATTCCATAAAATGCGCTTTCCACACGACCACTCGCAACGACATGAGTGTCACGTATGTGCCCGTTCGGGTTGATGTCTTGCTGACATCAACTTCGCGAACGCTCGGCATTTTCCGGCGAAGGGACGTGTCGCGTCGCGCCACCGCCGTGCATCATGCTTTACGTAATTAATTAATTTGCTTGTTTGGCGCCGCGCCGACTCAAAACTACTTAGGTATACTTACATTCGTTTAAGAACTTAGTTATTAAGGTAAAACAAAAAAGGTTTATTGTTTTTTGCTTTTCAGTTTTTTTCGTCGGTTTAATTTTAAGTAATAACGTTAATAGTACTGAATTTCTAAAAAAAAAATTGTGTAGGTACTTTTCCTTAATTTTTCGTTGTTTCCTCAACCTTTTATTCGAAACGTGCCAGTTGCGTAACATGAATTTTAGGAATTGTCGATTCACCTACAAATACATTAACTTCGTGCGAATCGCCTTTATAAAATACTATATTATTTAAAAGTGAAGATTCGCCCGATGCGGGTGAGTTAATTCGTGTGTGTCGACCAATAAGCTAAACACACCACGTTATTATAAAATGACAAAACATTAGCGTAAAGTCATTCATTATATTTGCGTATAGTTTGTGTATGTTTTAGTGAAAATAAAATAATTATAACGTCTGTATTGTACAAAAAATTGTTCTGAGGATAAAACAAAGGGTACATCATCTTACTGTTAGTCGTTACCTACTTGGCTCCTTAAGTACTGAGTTTATCTTCATGATTGCTGATAAATACGTGCACTAACTGGAAAGGCCCACTCATTCTGTGTGGTTGTTTCCTCAAAAGGCCATTTCAGACATCAATCTTGATCGTCTTCACATGATCGGACCAAGATTATGTCTAGATTTTAAACGAGACTGTAACTTCTGCACCTTAATTGCGTACCATACTATTAATCAGAATCTGAATCATTTTGAAGGTTAGGTATTGCTAATCCATACTTTCATAAGTTAGAAAAAAAATCTCTGCTTAGCAACGTAAGCATCGCCATAAACGTTGTGGAACCGTCAAAATGAAAGCAAAGTATCTGTCCATGAATGGACGGTTTGTTGAAATGATACAACCTCAGCTCAACCTCGGACCCACCCGTCCGAGAGATAATCCAGATTAACTTGAGCCAAAGGTTATATTTAGACATGAGTGTCACACGGAGTCACTGCGGTGTGCGACTAGCGGCATCCCATAGCTCCGAACACAGTCGTGCCAATCAGAGCAGAAGGCCATGGTTCCTCGAGATATCGCGAAACCATTCATGGACTAGGAGGCAAAACTATGTATTTCGAGCTCGCGTTCTTAATAATGATGACTTAGATGGGTCAAATCAATGTATATAGTTATTATGTGACATCTACCAACCCGCACTGGGCCCGCGTGGTGGATTACGGCTCATTCCCTCTCACTGAGAGGAGGCCTGTGTCCCAGCAGTGGGAAAATTACAGGCTGATTATGCTATTTGGGTCAAAATGTTGGGCCACAAAAGGGATTAATGAAAGGCAATTGCATGCAGCTGAGAGAAGAATACTAAGAGGGATGTGTGGTGTTACACGAATGGATAGAATAAGAAATAATTACATAAGAGGAGGTCTGAAAGTGGCACCGGTAACTGAAAAGTTGTTTGAGAATCGGTTGTCATGGTATGGGCATGTGATGTGGAGGAATGAGGAAAATGTCCTGAGGAGTTTTGAGTAAGTATGAGTGTCTATGGCTAAAAGAGTAGGGGGAGATCAAAGAAATGATGGATGGACTGTGTGAATGATGATAAGGTTAGAAAGGTGACTATCGAGATGACGACTTATAGTGAAGTATGGAAGAAAAACATTACGGCGACCACAAATATATTGGGAGAAGGTCGAGAGAGTGAATGTTCTTGATTACTATTCAACCGATTTTCAGCCGAGACAATTCAAACTCAAAAACAAAGCATTAATTACAATTAAAATTGTTTACAGGCACTTTTGAATCGATACGTCAGAAATGTGAAGCACATTCCATTGCGTAGTAGGTGCCTATGGAGAAGAACGAGCTAGAAACTCCATGGACACTTATATGGAGGAGTGCAGAAAGCTAATATTTTTTTAAATGTTTTACTGTCGCGTTTCGACCACTACAATTTGACAAATTTTAAATACATTCGAAAAAATAAATTCGAAATTACATCATCCTTGGGGTCAAAACAATGCATATTTATGCGATAGCAGCAATCGCGGTTAAATGGGACCATTTCGGAATAAACCAACCTCTTTCGAACAAAAAACTAATTTTGGATATCCGTCTTTAAATGACGGAGTTATGCCCGAACATACATAAAAAACAACGTATAAACATGTCGAATTGATAACCTCCTTCTTTTTGAAGTCGGTTAAAAAGGTTCGATTCCGGTATTCATCAGAACGGCTCCACAAATTAAAAATGAATGTTAATTAAGCTGATTTGAAAAGGAATCGCTATGCAAAGGCTAATTACAAAATGACTACTGATTTCCATAATTAACTTAGTCACTAGTCGGGTGGAAAGCAGTGATATTAATTAATTGAAGATCTTCTTTGATCGAGTCGCTCGGGCATCACTCGGGCATTATTGGGGGTTACAAGGAATATAAATATGTATTTATGCCATACTAAAGTACAGCCGTAACAGAGGAAATCTTGAAGCAAATTGATGCCAATTTATAACAGAAGATTTTCATTGAATTATATAGGTATTCGAGCGGTGACCAGAGGGCTAGCCTATTTTTCTAGCAAAGAATCAACATTGCCATACAACATGGCGATGTGGATTTTTTTTTGATGCCCTATGATTATTTTCTTTTTCATAGACTTGTACATATTATTATTTTACTTTTAGTTTTTTAACTATGAAATATTTTATAGTCTCATTGCAACTTTAATAATTTCGGCCTTGGCATAGAGAATAGACCTACTTGGTAGTTCTATAATTTCTATTATTTAGCTTTAAGTCTTTAATTGTGTATTCCTCCTACTGTATTGTATATTGTAAAGATAAATCATTTTCCTGGCGTGGGATGTAATTTCAGTTATCAATAGTTAATTAATATGAGTTAGATAACAGTCAGTACAGGCACTAATTAATTTGTAAACAAATGAATCGAATATAAAATTAATCGAGGTACCATTTTAACGCCCTCTTTGGAACCAAGTGACGTATTCTACATATCACAAGGGTTCTAATACAAAAGCCGAAGGAAATTACCTTAAGATCACTCTAACCGCTTTGAATACGCAACCTTCAAATGTGATTATTTTCTTAGTCTCGGGAGATTGGTACTTCGCTATAAACGTGCCAAATCCGGCCTATAGTAAGCGATTTATGTCCTGATATTTTGGTGGTCCCGGATGGGACACCGTGGCGACAAAAGCAACAAACCTCCTGTCATACGACTCGTATAGAAAAATAATTCTAAGAAATTAACCTATAAAAACCGAAATGATTCCCGCATGATACGTGGCGTGCCTTTTAAGTATTGTCGTTTGAACAAAAAAAAAAACAACTAGAACCTTAAAGTACTTTTTATTGTTTTTCAAAGTATTCACCACGTAGTACACTTTTCCATTCTCTCGAACCAGTTATTAACACATTTATTTCACTCCAAAGTAGGGGTGTTCAATATGGCTGAATTAAAAGCGTCGACTGCTTCTTTACCGGACTGGAACCTTTGACCACGAAGAGTTTTCTTAATTTTAGGAAATGTAAAGAAATCGTTAGAGTTTAGGTCGGGACTGTATGGAGGATGGTTTAGACTTTCTAAGTTTTCCTGCTTCAAATACTCAATCGTTCGACGAGCGCTGTGTGAGCTTACGTTGTCATGGTGTAGGATGATGCGTCGCTTTGGGTTGATTTCCGAAGTCTGGCGATGACTTGTGGTAAACAAACTGTGGTATACCACTCTGCCTGCATTCATCGCTCTACGATCTTAAAGTACAATCGTTGCAACATGACCCGATTTTGCCACGAACGTAGCCACCATCTTCTTTAAAGTGCTTTGAGAGCGAACAACTTTAGTCGGCTTGGGCTCGTCTTGGAAGACCCAGATTGTGGATTGTTGTTTGGAATCACGATCGTAGGCATAGATCCAAAATTCATCACCACTGATGATGTCGTAGACGTGATTTGACTCTCCTCGGTTGAACCTTTGAAGAGTTTTCTTACACCAACTGACGCGGGCCGCCTTATGATCGTCAGAAAGCAAATGCGAGATCCAACGAGAAACTAGCTTTCTCACATCAAGCGCCTCAGGCAACATCTTCTGAATGGTTGTCCCTGAGATGCCTAATAACGCGTCTATCTCCCGATATGTCACATGACGATCTTCGAAGATTAGTTGTCTCACAGCAACGACATTATCTTCAGTGAAGCCAGATTTTGGACGTCCTTCACGGATTTGTCACTAAGACTGGTATGTCCACGCTGGAATTCTAAATACCAGCGTTTGACAATCCGCAGACATGGGGCTTCATCATGAAGCACAGATGTTATCTCTTCAAAACACTGAAGCCGGTTAGGCCTCTTCGGAAGTTATAGAAAATTATTGCACAGATATTTTCCTTAGTGAAATTCATTTTCGTACGTGAACTGTCAGATTCAAAACAACGTTGTGACTAAACAATTGCATTCATCCTAATTCCCTCAATTGTTTTGATATTCTAAATTCCAACAAATTTGAATATTGAACAGTTCTAAATTCAAAATTCGCAGCAAATATGTAAACGACAGAACTTAAAAGGCATGCCAGGTATTAACAGACTTCACTATTTTAGGTTCTACAATGGGATTACTTAAATAGTGACTTATTAGTCAATTGGTACGAATTTACTCGCCCAAAACGGGTGAATCAATACTTTCAAATAATTTGTTAATTTACTTGTGTTACTACTTTCTTGCATACAATTCGAAAAGTGCTAATTGCTAATACGTATTTTTAGAGTGGTCGATTCAACCATAAATTAACTTCGTGCGAATCGACAGAAAATAGTACTTAAATTATTTGTACGTCTTGATTCGCCCGTTTCTAACCTAACGAGTCAGGAAAGTACGGGTCAGTGTTAATGTAGAATGTTTTCTCTAATTTTGATATCGAGGTAATCCAAACACGACGCATGTATATTTAGTCCTTTATTCATAACAGGCTACATTTGTTATTAGCACCTCAAACACATTCAAAATGCTATAATAGTTGAGCAAATACCGCTCGCCTATTCTGGGGAACAATTCGTCTTGGGTTTACATCGCCTATTGACCAGGAGCGGTCCCTTAGCTGTTCCCGTACGATGGCGGGCGCCATGTTGGCTTGCTACCTACAGTTACATGTGCCTTTGACTCAAACAAAAGGTCTACATTCCGGTTCTAATGAGCGCTGTAGGACCACGTAGCAGAGATGACCCGAAGGACCAGCTCAGATAGACAATTTAATTTAAAAAACAAAACTACCGACTCGTCTTGGGTTTTCGTTTTTTGCCACCGATTTTCATTTTGATCGTACTATTGGCAGCACCCTCGAAATCATAAAAAAATAATATGTTTTAAATTTTTTCGTATCTTGGATTATCATTTTAAACTCACTATTGGTTTCAGCACTCTCGAAAACCATGAAACTATCTCACCTCTACTCCCTTATATTTGTATTATACAAGGTGTTTTTTTGATATCCCGTAACTCTAGGGTATGAATGAGGCCATATCAAAGAACCTACTGGCTTATGAAGTATTCGTAAATTATCATATTTGTTTTGTTTAAATTTATCGTACAAAATAATTCGACAGTCACGATATTAATGTAAAACATACCTACGTGAAATATGTCAACGTCGCATTTTTTTAGCTTTAAATATGAATGATTGGTTTGAATGAAGATGAATTACTCGCATTTATCAATGAAACTTAGATATCTACACACATGGAGTCCGTTGTTAGCATTTTGTACGGTAATTTGGCAACGTCACAAAAGTAAAGATTCGTCATACGGGTGATATTTGTTGCCCTCAATTAATTATGATTGGTGATATCTTCGAACCACATATTCTAGGACCATTTATATAATTTTGACTAACCCTAGAGTTACGGATAAAAAAAATACATTGTATAATAAAAAATCGCATGTGTCGGGCGCGTCATAACGCTTTTTTCATCATCAACAATCGTCATCGACAATAATAGAAATTCAGCCTTTTGACATATTGTAGCCTTGTAGGCTAGGCAAGTAGGCACAGCAGTTAGTACATAAGTCTTCACATGTGACTGTCGTGTTGGTTTGCTTGGATTGTTTGTGAGCGGCCCTTTTGATCTTCCTGTGTCAGGTAGGCGTAGCGGAAGGTTTGCGGCAGGTAGGGCGGCGCCCTTTGTCCGACAGAATGTAATAGTTCCAAATTTCATACCGGGACATACGTACTATGTAGCAAGGTCGCTAGGGTGTAGGTACTCGTGGCTGACGTCACACTGAACCGTTTCTAGGTTTGGTACGCACAAAGAAACTGATTAAATTTACGTTAATTATTACTATAGAAACATTATTTGATTCGGTAATATGGTTCAATAGTCGATTCGCATGAATTTACTCGCCCAGAACGGGCGAATCGACATTTATAATTAATACATATCTTATTTTTTTAGGCGACTCGCACGAATTTAATTTATTTGTGGGCAAATCGATAACTCCGGAAATACATACGTTGCACTTGGCACGTTTTGAATTCTATGCAATATAGTAAATATTTATTTTACTTAAACTTACTAGATAGGGGAAAATCGAACTAATGCTAAAAGCGCTATCCACCAGAAAGTATTGCGAAAAAACGTTTTTATTTAGGAGAGACTGGCCAGTTATAATCTATTTTGAAAATATGATTATTTTTAAGTAAAACTAGGTACGTTCCAATTTAAAAAATTCCCTCCACATTGTTTACGAGCTAATTTATATTATCGTGTCTCATTAAAAAATGGATCTGCGCCGGGAACATTTCCGCGCTATGATTTTTTACGATTTGAATTTAATCCATGACAATAGGCGAGTTACATAACAAGAGATTCAGCCCATCCTGCAGGTTGGATCGGGAAGCCTTCACGAAATTCTACTCGTGCATCTTCGCGTGAGGAGGATAGTTTCACGCTGGGTGCCGCACAACCTCACCGATGCTCAAAAGCAGGCCCGGGTGGCATGGTGCTGTAATATGATAAAAAAAATTGAAGCAGGCTCGTCTCGGCATGTTTACGACATCATTACAGGTGATGAGTGTTGGATCTATCAATACGATCCAGAAACGAAGCGCTGGTTGAAGGTATGGGTGTTCCAAAACGAATCAACGCCTACCAAAGAGAAGCGATCTAGAAGCGGGGGAAGAATTTATCGCGAGCTTTTTAAATTTGATTGACTACTTGGTGTCAATTCCTTTACGGAACCAAAAAAGCATTATTGCTGAATGGTACCTATAACTACCAAATGCTTGGCAGAAGTTTTCTCTGTTGTGAGCAACAAGCGACCAAACACAGGGCTCCGCGAGCTACTGCTCCACCACGACAACGCGCCTTCGCACACCGCGCTCAAAACGAGGGACTTCCTGGACAGCACGCCGGTCAAACTCCTGGGTCAACCTCCTTACAGCTAGCACCGGGTGACTTTTTTTATTTCCGAAAATAAAAAATCAGCTCAAAGGGTTATACTTTTCGTTGCCAGAAGATGCGCTGTCAGCGTTCGAGCAGGCTGTAAACGAGGTGTCTGCGGCGGACTGGAAAAAGTGTTTCGAAAACTGGTTCAGACGCATGAAACTTTGTATAGAGGCTACTGGAGAGTATTTCGGGGTGGTCGGTCGAGCAGTTATAGAACATTTTTTGATTTTATTTTATTTTATATTTTTTCATGTAATTTCAGATACAATTTATCTAAACTATCTAAACTAATATTATAAAGAGGAAACATTTGTGTATGTTTGTAATGTTTTCACACAAAAACTGCTGGACCGATTTCAAAAATTCTTTCTCCATTAGAATGCTGCATCTTCACTGAGTGACATAGGCTATATTAGATTAAAAAAAATAGGGATCCCTAATAAAAATGCAATAATATAACCCAAAGTGTAAAAAAAATTGACAAAAAATCTGTCATCGCCTGCGCTGCGGAAACTATTGATGATAGAACAAAAAAACGTTCTACAGTATTATAGAACGTATCAATATCTACAAAAAAGACCATAATATCATATGTCCAACTACTGCAGTTATGCCACTATAACTACTTTTTTACATTTTAAAAGTTGATAAAAGCGCCGCCAATAATCAAACCATATTATTCATACCTCTGTATTAATCCTCATCCCATTAAATGATATTTTATCAAAGACCGTTTCAATACCTGCAAAATACTTTTTAGATTATTAAAATCGGACAAATAACGAATTTAAAAATGTATTAGATATAATATTCGTTGTAAAGTAAAATCTGTATATTTATTAGATCATGAATGTAAGTATGTATCTAATAATCTGAAAGGAAGTAATTAAAAACTAAGACAACTAAGTGACAAAACTTTTATGTTAACAAAAATTAATCTTTAGTCCGACTTAGTCGACTTTCCACTACCACGTGATCGGTATCTACGCGAGTGAAACCGCGGGGCATTGCTATTTGTTCATAAATAAACAAACAAATGCTATTAGTTTATATTTTTTTTGAGTGTCGATCCGTTTCAGGCAAACAAATTCGTGCGAATCAAACAGTAAGCAGAAGATTCTAGCAAAATCATTTGCTATAGAAACATTATTTGACTGAGTAATGTCTCTTCTATTTCCTCTTTGCTACACAATAGATTGGTCACGAGTCCCTTCCACACAATGCCACACTTGAATAAGATCACGAAAACAACAACCTCCGACATAATTCTTCTGAAATACATTCTCGTAATAAATTACAAGGAACATTAAAAAGATAAGCAGATATTATGGGAAGCAAGGATGCCACAGAGTAGAATATTCTGATAAGGGTAAGAGATGCAGAACCGTAGGTCAGACCTGCTTTGTTAGATGTTACTTTCCTCTGTAGTAGATGGAGAGTATCAGTTTAGGTCATCAAATTACTGTGAAAAATACCTCACACCGATCACCTAGCTTCGGAATCGATGGATGTCAGAAATGAGTGGAACAAGCTACCGGGACAATAAGTAGCCTATGTTACTCTTCTGACATCAGCTATCTGCCAGTGAAAGTCCCGTCAAAATCGGTACAGCCATTTCGGAAATAAGCCCGAACAAACGAAAACTTAAAAAAAACTAAAATTATAAGTACCATTATAAATATACTTTCATAATAAGCAATAAATTATAAAGAAGCTATTAGTTTGACATTACAAACAGATACTTCAATTTTATTTATTTGTATAGAAGATCACAAGCCCCAGAACCGGTCCAAGTGGCGGTGCTTGGAGGAGGCCTATGTCCAGCAGCGGACGTCTTTCAGCTGAAATGATGATGATGATGATGATGACATTCAACAATCACTAAAAAATGATCGAAACAGTAATTTTTAACGAAACAGCATGGCTATTCACAAGCATTCAACAGGCTATCGTATCGTAAGTGACACATTTCGATAACCTGATTTGCCTTGCCCCCGACGAATCACGGCTGTCCATTTGATTTATACTGACAAAATTTGTAGGTTTTGGTTTTGAGATGCGTTTAAGCGGCAAAGCGATGGAAGCGACAAAGTAGCCCGCGAAATTTACCTTTTCTTATGATTTTTGCAAACTGCAGGTCAGTGTCAGGCTGCATGTTGTACAAAATATGATTCGCGACCGAAACACGTTATTTTTACCGAATTACAATAATTAAAATCATTAATAGTGTTACGAGCTTCGGGTTCGTGACAATTAAAAAACTGCCAATAAAAATTACCAAAATCGACACTTTAATTAAACACACAAATTACAAGACACAATTCCACTATTGATCACTTTAAATCGCACTTCAAGATCACTTCAAATGTTTTCGCCTCTATCGCTTATTCAATACTACTCGGTCCCGATCCGTTCCCGCCTTTTTATAGAGCCACAGAACATTCGGGAATCGAATCATCTAGAATCTTCGAGTACATACCGGCCCCGACTGAGCAGATGTTGATGATTCTAGAAGATTCTGTAATCGAACTTGCTAGATAGATCTTGACTTAATTAATTCTGCTACTCGATACTAGATGGCGCTAGTGGTAACGAATTACTTTAGCTTTAGCGCGTAACACTGCCCCCTCCTAAGACATGCTCGTCCCGAGCATTTTCGGCCCCATAGTAACGCGCCAGTCGATCCACATGGACGATCTTAGGAGTACCTCTTGCACCTTTCTGTATCCGGTACGTTACGTCATTGATCTTCGTCACAATCCGGTACGGTCCGTCCCATTTAGCTTGAAGCTTAGGAGATTTCCCTTTGCTGCGGACTGGATTGTGCAACCACACTAGTGAACCTTCGTCAAACCCTTTATTGTTCATTTTGCGGTCATAACGGGTTTTCATCTTTTCAGACATTTGCTGGCCTGATTGTCTGACGTGCTCATAAATGTCGTTCATCTTGTTCCGCAAGTCGTTCGCATAATCGGTTATACTGCGTGGGGCATCAGGTGGTATTCCGGTGATCAGGTCTGCAGGCAGCCGTAATTCTCTTCCAAAGTTTGCGAAAGCTGGTGTCACCGATGTACTTTCGTGAACAGCGCTTCGATACGACAACAAAAAAGGTTGTATGTGTTTGTCCCAATCCCGTTGCCGATTTTCCACAACTTTTGCTAGGTACCTCTCTAATGTCTGATTAAATCGTTCCACCATTCCATCCGATTGTGGGTGGTAAGATGTTGTTCTTGTTTTATGAGTACCCATAACTCGACAAGTTTCCTGGAATATTTGGGACTCAAAATTCCTTCCTTGATCACTGTGAATCTCTAAAGGTACTCCAAAACGACAGAAGACTTCATGAACTAATTTATCTGCAACTGTCGAAGCTTCTTGATTTGGAATGGCGAAGACTTCCGGCCACTTAGTGAAGTAATCCATCACAACCATGAAATACTTGTTACCACTTTCACTTTCCGGAAACGGCCCCGCAACGTCAAGGGCTATCCTCTCCCATGGTGCACCAACATTGTACAATTTCAATGCACCTCTACTACGAGTCTGAGGTCCCTTTACAGCTGCACAACTTGTACATTTGCGACACCAGTCCTCGACATCGTCCCGGCAGTGGATCCAGTAAAACCGTTCTCGTATCTTCAGTAGAGTTCGTTTTACTCCCAGGTGACCTCCTGAACAACCATTATGGTACAGCTGTAGAACATCCGGTACTTGAGCTTTTGGGACAACCATTTGCAAATGACAGCTGTTTCCCCGAGCATTTTCCCATTTACGGCACAGGACTCCATCCTGTATCACCAAGCTGTCCCATTGGGCCCAATAGCTCTTTGTGATCGAACTCATTGCTGAGACATCGCTCCACCTGGGCTTAGGAGCTCTGGCCTTCATCCACTCCAGAATCGGTTTGATGTCCGAATCTTCTTGCTGTGCACGTTGTAGGCTTTCCTTCCACTCGTTGCTGAGGTCTGTCCTGAGCATCCTCACTGGTACTCCTTCCTTACCCTCCTGCCTAGTACAATGCTTGCAGTCTTCAGGACAAGGTCTTCTTGACAATGCATCTGCGTTGCCATGAGATTTCCCGCTGCGATGTTCTACCAAAAAGTCATATTCCTGCAGTAGCTCAATCCATCTCGCAACTTGTCCTTCTGGATTTTTGAACTGCAATAGCCATTTCAGTGCAGCATGGTCGGTTCGTAAGTGGAATTTCCGCCCCAGAAGGTATTTGCTAAAATGCTGCAATGACTTTACCACAGCAAGCAATTCCCGTCTCGTGACACAATAGTTCCTTTCCGGCTTTGACAACGACTTGCTGAAGTACGCTATCACAACCTCTTGATCACCATTCCGTTGAGACAACACACCACCAAGTCCTATGTCACTTGCGTCTGTGTCAACTATGAATTCCTTGCCTGCATCAGGGTACCCCAAAATAGGTGTTTTACACAGTCGGTCCTTTAACTCCTGGAATGCGATGTCGCAACTTTCATCCCAGCAGAAATGTCGCTTCTCCTCGGTTAGCTTATGCAGGGGTCTGGCTATATCCGCAAAGTTCTTAACAAATCGCCGATAATAAGAGCACAACCCCAAAAATGCTCTGACCTGCGTCTTGTCTTTTGGAACTGGCCAATCCTTGACAGCGGCGATCTTTTCTGGATCCGTGCGGATACCTTCTTCCGACACTACATACCCCAAAAAGCTAACTTGCCGTTTGAATAGTGAACATTTCTTCGGACTTAACTTGAGGTTGGCACTCTGGATCTTAATGAGCACGCGTTCCAGGTTTTGAAGGTGTTCTTCAAACGTACGGCCTACAATGATGATGTCATCCAAGTAGACCAAACAGGCATCGCCAAGTAACTTGGTTAGTACAAGTTCCATCAGCCTTTCAAACGTTGCCGGAGCGTTGCATAATCCAAACGGCATTACTTTAAATTGCCACAGACCCTTTCCTGTCGAGAATGCTGTTTTCTCCTTGTCCTTAGGGTCAATTTCAACTTGCCAGTAGCCACTTTTCAGGTCCAGCATGCTAAACCACTTTACTCCAGTAAGCATGTCCAGCGTGTCATCAATTCTTGGCAAAGGGTAGCTGTCTTTCTTCGTAACGTCATTCAGACGACGATAGTCAACACAAAACCGCATGCTGCCGTCTTTCTTTCTTACCAGCACTACAGGTGAACACCATGGACTAGATGAAGGTTCAATAACACCATCCTTCACCATTCCCTCAATCATGGTTTCCACTTCCTTTTCACGCGCTACCGGTAATCTCCTTGGCCGCTGACGGATAGGCAACTCCTCTCCTGTGTTTATTTTGTGTTGAACTAAACCAGTTTTCCCAATGTCAGCATCGTTTGAAGAGAAAACTTCGGAGTACTTGAGTAACATCTTCTTTGCCTTAGCCATTTCATTTTGCGACAGAGCGCTGCGAGAGTCTTCTAAAAGTGTGGTCACTCTTGTTTGTGCATCCTTGCTCGGGGTCCCAGTCGATAGATATTGGCATCGACGCAACCAATCCACTTCCTCGCAAGTACCAATCAGTGTGCCTTTTTCAATAATCTGTTCCTGATCACAAAGATTCAGCACACGTACTCCTGAGATGTCGGTGGCTCTGACCAAAGTTCGTGCCACTTTCCATGGAAGGTCATTATCTACCCTTTCCACGAGTACACAACGATGACTTTGCCCAGAATTCCGAGGAAGACTAACCGGCACAATCGTTTCTGATCTCGGAGGAAGAACAATCTTCTTAAGGCTATACACATTCCCTGGTAAAGCCCCTTCCATAAAAAGTTCCTCTTGCCCACATTTCATAACTCCTTGCTTGACATCAATCTCGCAGCAATTCTTCCTCATAAAGTCAAGGCCCAGGATGCAATCGTCCGTTATATCAGCCACGATGACATTATGCAGGTAGATCCTGTTGCCTAGCTTCAACTCCATCTCCTTTTCTCCATGGACGGGTATGCGCTGACCGGTAGCTGTCACCAAATTAATGCGTTCTCGGTTGTATGCGGAGTCCCCAAGGAGCCGACTTATAACTTGGGAACTGACGACCGTACGAGAAGCTCCAGTATCAATGGTTAGCTTACAAGGCGTTCCGTTGACCTCGCCCTTGATTATTAAGCTGTTCCCGTCATGGGTTTGTGTGATCGAAATCCTTGGGGCTCTTTGAACATCAGCCAGCACCCGCCCCGCAGTCCTGGCTACTACTCGTTTCCCTGCTGCTGCAGGGCAGTGCTGTTAGCCGCACTACCCTCTGGAGACCGGCCATCTTCCCTTTCTACAGTTCGCTTAGGGCAACTGGATCGAAGGTGGCCCCTTTCCCCACAGCCGTAGCACCTAGGGCCGTATCCTTTATTACGGTCGCGAACTGTAGCCGCTACAACCTCCCTGATGCGATGGGAACGATGATCCTGCCGCACAGCTTCCACCTCCAGTGCATGGGCCAAGGCGTCCTTAAGCGTCCCGTGGTGACCAAGCCTCACAGCAGCTCGAACTTCAAGGTCGCGGATGCCGTCGATGAATGCCTGAACCAGGTTCCCATCAATAAGCGCAGGTACGGACTGGTACGCTTTACGAACCAGCTTCTCAACTTCAAAGGCCCACTGCTGCAGGTTTTCATTACTGCGTTGCACACGATCCTTGAGCTGCGCACGAAACACGTGTTCCAGGTGAGCGTCGCCATATCTAGCCTCCAATGCCTCAAGAAGCTGCTCGTAAGTCACTTCCTTACCGAGAGCTTCCAGGACTGTTAAAGCCTGGTCGCGCAGACCTAGGGTGAGGGCAGTCATGGCCTGACTGTTATTCCACCCGTTCGCCTTCATGACAGCCGCGAACTGAATTTTGTAGGCCGACCAGGAAGAAGTCCCGTCGTACGGCGGCACTTTGAATCCACGTAGCGAAGGTGTTGTAGCTACGGGAGCTGCGATTCCATCCCCAAGTTTGAGGTTACCCAACTCCTGCTTCACATCAGCAATGACGTCATTAAACTTGCTGATCTGAGTTTCAGCTTCTGACAAGCGGTTGTCATGCTGGGCAACCTTCTCCTTCACCTCCTTCATGTCTTTCCCGAAGGCTGCGTGAAGGTCCTTCATGAGGAGCATCTGCTCTTCCTGGCGGCGCGCCTGCTCCTCCTTATCCCGTTGGAGCTGTTCTTCCAGCCGACGAGCCTGTTCCTCCTGTCGGCGGGTCTGTTCCTCCTTATCGCGCTGGAGCTGTTCTTCCAGCCGACGAGCCTGTTCCTCCTGTCGGCGGGCCTGCTCCTGCAGCATCATCATCAGAGCAGCAAAATCTGGCGCTGATGATGCTGGAGCAGCTGTGGACGGGCCGGCCTCCGTGGTCGGTAGCTGACCCTCCGACGTCTGTGGCAGTGCTCCACCGAATCGCCTCTGATCCGTCTCTTGCTGGCGTTGACTCCGGGTACGGATACCCTCCATGTCGTCTTTAGGTAAAATCGGCATGATTTTAATCCCACTTCTGACACCAATTGTTACGAGCTTCGGGTTCGTGACAATTAAAAAACTGCCAATAAAAATTACCAAAATCGACACTTTAATTAAACACACAAATTACAAGACACAATTCCACTATTGATCACTTTAAATCGCACTTCAAGATCACTTCAAATGTTTTCGCCTCTATCGCTTATTCAATACTACTCGGTCCCGATCCGTTCCCGCCTTTTTATAGAGCCACAGAACATTCGGGAATCGAATCATCTAGAATCTTCGAGTACATACCGGCCCCGACTGAGCAGATGTTGATGATTCTAGAAGATTCTGTAATCGAACTTGCTAGATAGATCTTGACTTAATTAATTCTGCTACTCGATACTAGATGGCGCTAGTGGTAACGAATTACTTTAGCTTTAGCGCGTAACAATAGGATCGTCTAAATTTATTGAACTATTTTTCATGAAATAGTAATTCAACGGGATTACTTACATGCAAACTTAACTTAAATTATGATTATAACTCTTTTAAGCCACATTTGCTGCGGTCGCAAATCATATTGACTCAATATACAACCTAACACTGACCTGCAAATTGCAAGAAAACGGAATAAAATATGAGTTTCAGGGATACTTACCTAACATCCACCTGATATAGGACTCCTACGTTAACACTCATTGATGTTCGATTCGGTACGAAAGCGTATCGAATGATCGTGAATAGCCATACTGGACTCTTTACCTACTTTGTTTAGCTGTCAATACACTGTGACCTACACAGGGGCGGCACAGCTCCCAAGTTTACTTGTGTTATTCCTACTACAGAGTACGAGTACGTACGCGTCCAGTGGACGTTACATGTCCGATACAATTAAATGTTGTTTCTGTTCTGGAGACGGGCCGATATTATTTTGTATAGCTGTATGTTATTGTTTATCATTATAGGAAACTAGCTTTTGCCCGTGGCTTCGCTCGCGTTAATTTAAAATTTTATTCGGGTTGCACTCTGCTTATAATAATATAATTCAATCATCATTCCAAAGTCACGTGGCGCTATCATAAGAACCTTAATATTTATTTAATACTTCACGCACATACATGTACAGAGGCGGACTTAATGCCAAAGGCATTTTCTACCAGTCGACCTTTGGGTGATGCAGAGACAAACAGTGGTAGGTGCAATTACTCGTGTTTTGAATATTTATTCAAATATAAGTAAATATAGGTACTTACCTAACCTTATTATTGATTTCCCCGGGAACAGTACTTTTTTTTTCAGGATGAAAGGTAGGTAATGTCCGTTTCTGTACACCTGACAACGTATTTGCAAAAATTCAAGATGATCGGTTCAGTGGTTTAGGTGTGAAAAGATAACAAACAAACTTACTTTCGCATTTACAATGTTATTTTTCGGAACCATTTCCAATGAGACGTCCCCTGTTCTTGGGATCTTAAGGACTTTACGTTCATTGAGTCTATTAATCTGCCTAGCCTTTTCCCTATGCTGGGGTCGGCTTCCAGTCTAACCGGATTCCGCTGAATACCAGTATTTATTACATGAAACGACTGCCTATCTGACCTCCACAGCCCGGTAACTAGGGTATCGTATTACCCAGTTAGGTAAAACGATACGCCTTTGTTGTCAGACTTTCGGGCTTCCGACGACCGTCAAAGATCCACGAATGACAGCCGGAACCAACAGCGCAAAAAGGTTTCCGGAGCACGAAGGGTCTTGGTATGTAAGGATGGTCACCCATCCATGCGCCAACCACGGCAAGCGTAGTTTAACCTTACCGATCGGCTCTTACTTAGCCACGGACATTATATTGGTTATATTGCTTTGTTCCCGGTCCAAAATATACATATTACTTCATATATTCAGACATAACCTATGTTACGACTGCTCAACCTGTTTCTACCACGTCCAGATCAAACACAATCTGACGTCACAACAGACACGTCACACTACCTTCCTAGTGCTAAACACTACCTCAATTTATACATCACCCCACTTAAGGAGCCGCGGCGGGCAGGACCCTTGTCAGCGCCGTCGCGACGTCAGATAACGTGACGCGTACACACGTCGCTGATGTGTGACGTGTCGGATATCTACGTCAATACAAACTAAATGGCGAAACTTGACAACTGAATCTATGTGTATAGAGTTGGGAACAAGTTGTCCTGCGTGTCTAACAGGAAGAGTTTTTAATCGAGGAAAAAATGGAGGATTTTCTGAAGTCGACGCGTAGGTAATACGTATATTGTTATCTTTTTTAAATGTGAGACCACGCATAATAATGTACTCAGTAAGTAAAAAAATATTTTTTTATTGGATAGGGTATAATACGAAGTTGGTTCCATTAAAAATTGAAAATGAAATTCCACCCCTAAAAGTAGACAAAAATATCCAAAAAATCTTTTTACCAAAAAATTAAAAGGACGGAAGAAGAAACTGAAAAGATCATAAATTATAATAATGTAAATGACAAATTTTGAGTTGGCGCCAAAAACCAAAACGGCGCCAAGTAAAATAAACCCAGCTTGATGGATCTGCTGCGTTGATTGTAGTGTGACGCCTCAAAATGAGTAATTTAAGTATGTACATTAATGTAGGAGCTTCGTTAGACTAGAAGGTTCACTTTTTGCTCTTTTCGTTTATTTCTGCGTCGCTCCACAGCATTACAACTAAATCTATTTGTATAAAGTTGAGACCAAGTTTTCTTTTAATAAGCTCCCGCGTGTCGAGCAGGCGGAGTTTTATCGATATGGTTTGAGGCCGCAGGGCCCCGGGGCCCCGGGGCCCGGGGCGCGGAGGTGAGCGCCGGATGATAATTCTTTTTATTGTTGTACTGAAGGTGAGTAAACTTTCTCCTCAATTTCGGAAGTAATGGGAAAATATTTCTTTACTGAACCCGTCGGGTACAATATTGTAGGTGTATTCTAGTTAGTTTGCGGTTAGCAACAACCAGAACTTAAAATACTTACCTGTATTTTTGGCAACCGGTAACATTGCTCTCGCTATGATACCGGTACCAGAGTAGTGCCTGTTCTATTGATATTTCTAATCAGTATCCGTACAGTTTGGTTAGAGTGCAAAAACAGATCCTATACAGGGGTCAAATTAAATTGAAAGTGTCGATATTTAAACATGTTAAAGCGAAAATTAATAATTTGTTGTTTTTTTATCACTTGAATTATCCGCATAATAATCTGTTTTTTTTTTTGAGTTAACTTCACAGACGTTATGGGTTTCGATATCTTAACATAATCCCCCCCAGTGGGTTCCCGCATTGTCGTTGCGGGGGGGCTCAGTAGCCGTGGTCCGCTCCCACGGTGAAGCGAAGAGGAACCCCAAGGTGGGGCCGCTCGTCAGGGCTTTTGTCTCCAAGCCGACGACGTAGCGGCCAAAAAGTAGGTTGCGGTGAGGTGCACCGCAACTGAGGCGGGCCGCGATGTCGAATGGGAGGCATTGCGGCTGAGAGTTACAGGCTGCGGCGGAGGAGGAGTGCCGGTACTTCTGAGTAGCGCTCTTCCCTTCCGTGGCCTGGACGGGGCCGCCACCGTTTGATGGCGGACGTGGTGACGACACGCCCTCCCGCTCCACCCAGAGCGGGAGAAGTTATTTAATGATTTCTCACCCTCAAAAAAAAAAATATTTGTCAACTCAAACTTGATGTAACATAACAAAATAATTTGGATATCGTATATCAAGTTTCGCTGGGTAATTTAATGTGACCCTATAGTAAATAAAACGGATACTTATCAGGCATTACAAAAATAACTTCAAGGTTGCCAACCGTACTAGGTCCAGCGTACAAATATTAGATTTGTGGTTTGCGCCATGTACCTGAATTTGTTAAAGGTACCCACTCGTCTGTAACCGGAATCCAAGTACCTAAATGGTATGAACTGCACAGTTCCGGTACAGAACCTGTTCTTTTGGTTCCGGTTACAACCCTGGCGTCAGCTAACGATAGTAAATATCTTTGAAAGCTTGTATTAGAGTTTTAGATAATTTTGTCTCTCGAAACGTTTACTCCGCAGAGCCTATCGACTAAAGCCTTCAATCAGTGCGTCCTACCTGCTATGACCTACAGAGCCGAAACGTAGACACTCACCGTACAGCTGTCCATATATTAGGTCTTTACCTATGAAATTGCCGTTTTGCAGTACTGGCCATTTCAAATCAAAATAATTTTTGTTTGGGTAAGAATTCTAATTTCAAATTAATTTTATTTTAAAAACATGGATTTTCTTTTCCAAAAGTAGTCATTTGTTTATTGATTAGTGTTACATTTTCATCGCATTTCAAACTTTTTCGTCATCATGGATACGTTAAAAATTCGAGTAATTATGGAATATGAGTACCGTCGTGGCAGCAACGCGGTACAAGCGGCACGCAACATCAACGACGTTTACGGAGCTAACACTACAAACCAACGCACCACCTGTTATTGGTTTGCTCGCTTCCGTTCTGGAAATTTCGACCTGAAAAATGAACCTCGCGGTCGTCCGAAGACTTTGGTCGACAATGACGAATTAAAGGCGATTGTGGAAGCTGATGATACACAATCTACGGGTGAATTAGCAGCAGCTTTCGACGTTAGCGTCAAAACAATATTGGTCCATTTGCGTCAAATTGGCAAGGTAAAAAAGCTTGACAAATGGGTGCCCCACGAACTCAATGATCGTCAGCGCGAAGTACGCGTCGAGACGTGCCTTGCACTGCTCAACAGACACACAAATGAAGGAATTTTGAACCGCATTGTTACCTGCGATGAAAAATGGATTCTGTTTGATAACCGCAAGCGCTCAGCAAGTTGGTTGGATCCTGGTTCAGCACCTAAACAATGCCCTAAACGAAAACTTACCCCTAGAAAAGTGATGGTCACTGTTTGGTGGTCTAGCGCCGGTGTGATTCATCACAGCTTCTTACCAAACGGGGTGAGCATTACTGCAGATGTGTACTGTGAAGAACTGAACACAATGATGGAGAAGCTGGCACATCTCCAACCAGCATTGGTCAATCGCTCGTCTCCGCTGCTCCTGCACGACAACGCGCGACCTCATACTGCACAGCAGACGGTCTCCAAGTTGCAAGAACTGGGGTTGGAAGCTCTCCGTCATCCGCCCTACTCACCAGACCTTGCGCCTACAGACTACTACTTTTTCCAGAATTTGGATAACTTCTTGGCGGGAAAAAAATTCAATACCCGAGAGGCAGTACAAAATGCCTTTGAAGAATTTGTTGCCTCCCGTCCAGCTGATTTCTTTAAGAAGGGCATCAATAAACTGCCACTGCGATGGCAAAGATGCATTGATTGCATGGGTGATTACTTCGATTAATACAAATAAAAAATACATGAAAAAAATTCGTTTAAATTTTTTCATACAAAACGGCAATTTCATAGGTAAAGACCTATTATTTAAGGTCACTCAGCGAGCAATGGAACGAGCTATGCTTGGAGTCTCTCTGAGGGATAGAGTCCGGAATGAGGTGATCCGGCAGAGAACCAAAGTTGTCGACATAGCTCTCAGAATTAGCAAGCCAGGCCGGCCATGTTAGTCATAGAACCGATAACCTTACGGTGGGACGCCCTCATGGTAAGGCGTAGCTACATCATACGCTACACCTTACCATCAGGGCGTCCTACCTTAATTTTGCCGATTCGCGGTCTCCACTTAAGGTCACTTCTTCCCCAGCGTCATCGGTTCTATGGCTAATATGACCGGCTCATTGCCACTTCAGCTAACTAATTCTGCCTATCTTCTTCCCAACTATATTGGGGTCGGCTTCCAGCCTAACCGGATGCAGTTGAACACCAGTAATTTACATGGAGCGACTGCCTATCTGACCTCCACAGTCCAGTTACTAGGTAACAGGATACCTCCACACTTTCGGGCTTCTGACGACCGGTAACGACTGTCAAAGATCCACGAATGACAGCCGGGACCAACGGATTATACGTGCTTTCCGAGGCACGGAAGGGTCCTGGTACGTAAAGATGCTCCCCCATCCACGGACCAACCGCGGCAAGCATCGCTTAACCTGTGCAACTATAACAGCAGCACGGGTCGATGTCCAGCTAATTTCGGCTGAGTAGATAAAGTACTCGATGTGTCGTTCGGATAATTTACTACGAGTACCTACCTCAATATATCAGCTCCATCGTGGGGCTTACAACGGACTTTCACATTGTTTTATTGCTGATCTTATCACAATATACTAAAATAGTATTTTTATCAGTTATAGATTTATGTGGAGTACCACGTATGCACGTAAGCGATATATTTCATGAAATCTATACGCTTTTACTGCCATGTACAGACATAAACCCGTGTCAGCCATCATTATCATTTTGGCTTAAGACTATTTCATGAAAAAGTAGATTGTAGGTCTGTATTGATAATTGTAATGATTATAATTCTGTAAACGCTTATTTGTTTCTGATCACACTGACACTGACCTGGAAATTGCAAGACAATTTGAATTTCGTTGTCATGTCAGCATCAGGTATTTGGTTCGATTCCCGAGTCGGGCAGTGTTATTCGGATTTTCCATC
This sequence comes from Antitype chi, assembly GCA_947359405.1. NCBI lineage: Eukaryota > Metazoa > Arthropoda > Insecta > Lepidoptera > Noctuidae > Antitype > Antitype chi. The sequence goes on from OX375807.1 coordinate 973,382, forward strand.
TGGAATTTCTCAACTCAGAGTCTGGATTTATGCCTCGTTTATGGCAATAGGTTCGCCCCCTATTAGGTCCAGGCACATAATTGGTGAACTGTAGGGTTTTTTTTTGAGGGTGGGAAATCGACAAATAAGTTCTCCCGCTCTGGGTGAAGCAGGAGGGTGTGTCAGACTTTTACTGACTAAAACTCACCCGTGTTCCTTCAGTTGCCTGTGTGCCAGGGGCGACGATATCACTTTCGAACAACCCGTTCCCCTGGCAGGCATCGGTCCTTGCGGACCCCACCAGTTGATGCTGACATATCTTTGAGGCGCGCGTGGAACACAACGCGCCGTCGACCCGGGCTTGGTCCTTACCGTACAGCGAGCTACCCATTACTCGCCGTCCGCAAGCCCGCGCCTACGGTGGCCGGGAATCAGCCTGGGATTTTCAATGCCCAAAGCGTCTCTTGCGGCGACTAGAGCCGTGAGGGCGCATATACTGCCTAACTGTGGGTGTAAAGGAACACCGCAATGTTATTAAACCAAACTAAATACAATTCCAAGCCTATAGTGATTTTGATTCTGTCGTGCACCAACTAAACTTAATTTAGGCTATTGTTATCTTGTTCCTTCTGATGAAACAAGAAAGAGACGGAAATAAAAATTAGTTGTCAAAAGTTGAACTAACATTTTCTTCGATACAACTACGACGAACTGAATTCATCATGCTTTAAATTACGATAAATTTAGTTTGACAGATCTAATAGCGTCTCTTGTATTTTTCTTTCGCGGTCTGTCAGAAAGATATACCAATACTCTTATATTAGTTTAGGTGGTGAACAAAAAAATCGGCACCATTCACTTTGAGTTGCAAATTAGGCCCTTTTGTACCACCTCCACCGACAAGATTCGCTAGACTGAACTATAAAAATAACACGAAGACAAGAATAAAAACCCGAGTTAGAAGCAAACTCGCTTATAACAAGTGCCCGAAAAAAACTCGGGGATATTACGAACACTATATATGTCAAAGGCTTCTTCTGAATACCGACAAAAATACAACAACGTTGGTCCGCATACAGATGCGTCGATACGTCGTGCGACGTCATGTGGACAGCCGCATAACGTCGCACGACGTCGGCCGACATCGGACGTCTTCAACACTGTTTTTATAAGAAAAGAATAGCAAAACATCGATCCACCTTTTGACGAGAATATTTTTACTGTTTACTTAGGGCTCGATTAACGTATGAAAAAAATTACTTCTGAGAGAAACGTAGCTAGTTGAATGTTACTTGTATATACAAGTTCCAATCTTGCTTCGAATATTATTATAATAATCTTTTTCGATTCCCTTTGATTGTGTCTGTCCGCCCCGAAAAGGGATCAACTCCGAGAATATTAATCTTATCAACAATGCCACGTAAAAAGGTCACGTCAGTACATTACAAAAAAATATTGGAGTTCCTACGTCTTAAATTCAACAAAAACGAGCCAATCGATGAAGAAAAACCAATCTCATATCGGTAACAAGACTTTGAAAGAATCCAATAGAATGTGCTCAACATAATTAGCAATCTATCGACCGTGAAACAAGCCACATCATATAAAAATTGCACTTATAGAGTACGACCCGACTTGCAGCTGAAAGCCTTTACTCCATTACTTTCAGATAAATACTTAAAATTGGATTTTACGACTGTAAAGAGGACAATAATGGCGAAGGCTGTCATCCCTGAGGTCCAATTGAACGCATTTCCGAGTTTTTACGCACATCCCGGGCACTAACTCGATCGGGAGCGGAGGGAAACGGACCGAATCTGAATTTGCGAACGATCGGCGGCGGTGGGCGCCCCCAATGCGAGAGACCAGGAGACCGGGATCAAAACGGACGCTTTTCAATTAAGAGAGGATAAAGAGGCCGATTTTCTGACGTATTTATACGTGATTTTGTAGAGCAACTGTGTTCAATTTAATGAAATATTTTTAGAGAATCTTACAACTTGTTGTAATTGTTTCAATTTCGAACCACATTGCGGTATAATTCCGTGGAGATATATCCTAATCAGTGGAATCGCCTCAGGACACGAGACGTACCGAGGAGCTATTAGCTCAAAGATATTACGTCAACACTGACTCCCACGCATGCCTAAACTGTATCGTTTTACAATATCATTATATATTTCTGCTTGAGTCTAGTTTTCTATGTTTTCGTTGGTATATTGGCGTGTGCTAGCTGACATATCGCAAATAATTTAATGTTTTGTATCTCATAACGTTAATTACTTACTTTTGTCTATACAATCAAGTTCTTCTAACTGAACAGACAGCTGTGCTGCTGGGGAGTTTGTTGCTCCACTTCTGCTTCCCAGCTAAAAAGTGGTGACAGGCGGGCGTTTTTGGGGGACTGTCTTAGATCATTTTGAATTTCAAAACGTGCAAATCAAAAGTCATTTACTCAAACTAGACTGAGAGTCACTCAGTCTAGTTTGAGTAAATGACTTTTGATTTTGAAACCACCTGTTTCTTTCGACGTTTTATGATTATTTAATTAGTTTTCATATCAACTAAGGTTTGCTGAAGCAACAGCCTGAGAGCCATCTATCATAGATACGTAAACAAGTTTATGAAAAGCGTCTATTTTCTTTTTTATTACTTGCAATTTGTTAGAAGCATTCGACTCGCGTTCCTTCATCGTGTAGAGTCTTGACATCCATTAAGACGTAACCTGTATATGTATGATACATAATGTGAGTACAGACAATAGAAAAGATAGGCATACAGGCATACATATTTTGATAAAGTCTTTACAATGACTAATCAGACCACTTAAAACCGTTTAAGCATAGTTTAAAGTCATCGTCTGTCTAGCCTTCCCTACTTTGCTGGGGTCAGCTTCCAGTCTAACCGGATGCAGTTGAATTACAGAATTTTACCTGGAGCGACTACCTATCTGACGTCCACAGCCCAGTTACTGGGTAAGGCAAGTGTGGCTGCCACTCTCAGACTTCTTGCCAACTGCCAACCGACCGCCAAAGATCCACGAATTATAGCCCAGATGTTGATCCGTTAAGCCGTTGAGCTTAACGTTTTTTCCGAGGCACGGAGGAGTCTTGATATGTGATGATGGTCACCCATCTATGGACTAACCGTGGCAAGCTTAGCCTGATCGATCGACTCTTGCGGCTGTTATTATTTTGCCACAAGCTCTTCTTTTTTGGATAAGTCATAACAGAACCCATTACCATTAACACCAAATTTTAAATGTGCATTGTCAAATTAGAAAGGTTCTCGTTAAACCCCAAAAATAATTAAAAGGCACTTTATAAAGTTCCTCTCTAAACTAAGCAGATGCATTAGTAGCTCGTCGGAGGTCACAGAAAATGAACTAAATGAACAAGTCTGACAGAATCCTTTTATGAGTATACACATGGGAGTGATACGTCAACACCTAAAATAAAATAAATAACGGCTGAACGTGCTTTCCGAGGTACGGAGAGGTTTTGGTATGTGATGATGGTCAGACAGCTGTGCTGCTGGGGAGTTTGTTGCGCCACTTCTCCTTCCCAGCCAAAGCACTAGGAAGTGGTGAAGACGGGCGTTTTGGGTGGATTGTCTTATGTAATTATGACGTTCAAAAAGAGCTAACTCTCAGCCTAGTTTGAATAAATGACTTTTGATTTTGATTTTCGCACATTGCTTAAAGTAGTAGCCTGTTTACCGATCTCCTTGTATGCCTGTACTTTTGTACAGGCATACAAGGAGATCGGTAAACAGGCTACTACTATATTAGAAGAGTCTTCCTTCAAAACAAGCGTGATCTTCTGGGTACGTTCGATCCATCATAGACCTCATCAATGGCTTTCCATCTTACGTGATCGACGTGAAGAGCAGGCCCATTTAGTAATAAAAAAGAGTATACTCACAGCAGTAGGACTTCTCTTGCTTTTGCTTGAAGAGAAGTGCTCAATAACTTCCCAGTTGGATTTCTTGGGGGCGGGTGTGTCCGCGGGCGAGGGGGACGCTCGGTGCGGTGCGGAGGGGGTGCTACGACCCGAATCCTCCGCCCCACGCACCGGCGTCGCCGCAGAACGCAGCGACGCGCATCGTCGTCCACGCAGCGCATCCTGACAAAAAAAGTAAAGGTTAATTTCAAATTCCTAGAAGATGTAGAAAAAGTGGGTATTTAGGAACAGATGAGTATAATTATGAGAGTAGATGTGGCCCAGAGGTGACGGCCGCGACTTATGAGTTTGCACCCAGGCAGGCGCTTTACTTTGTGTTAACCATTTTATCATGATCCCTCTCAAAACGGTGCAGGAAAATATCGTAAGAAAACCGGCATGTCCTAGAAGCAATCATTCAGACCAGACATGTGCCAACCCGCACTGGACCCATGTGGTGGACTACTACCCACTCGCTCTCACAGAGAGGAGGCCTGTGTCCCAGTAGTGGGAACATTATAGGCTGATTATGTAATTGTTACAAAATGAAAATTGGTGATTAATACTGAAATGATGACTAATAAAGACGAGTGGTAGCAGACGAGATGCTGCCCCTCAAGAAAATTGGGATAAGTCCAGGAAGCATTACGACTTTGTGAAGACCGCAGGAATCCGCTGGATGCAAGAAACACAGGACCGATGGCACATCACGCAGGAGCGGTGGCGATGTTTGGGGAGGCCTATGCTCAGCAATGGACGTCTTTCGACTGCAATAATGATGACGTTGAAGTCCAGAACGATTATGATGAAAGAATTTCTAAACCGATTTAAAGTTAAAGACTTTTAAGTTTCTATTAGGTTCTACTTAAAAGTATGTAGAGTCATTTCAACAGGAGATTTTGCAAACTTTAATTACATTCATTAGATTATAAGTAGCAGGCAACAGATCTTACCAAAGAGGTTACTAAGTTTTAAGCGAGAAGATACCTACCTAGTCGACACAGATGAGTGATTCTGATAAATATACAGAGCGACCACTGTACCAATAGATTGCTACTATTTAATTATTGTAGAACTAGGATCTCCTCAGGGTGTCCCCTTGTTTCGCGGACAGAAATATCATAGAATTTCGTTTCCCAGAAAATGTTTCATATCATAATATTTGGTCCCTGTATTTTTATTTCGAATATTATTGTTTCAAAGACTATTTACTTGAATGAAACATTTCACAGAAACACAATTCAATGAATTTTTTTGTTTAACAAACTTATCAAACAGTAGAATTATTTAACGAATATTGTTTGTTCGGTGTATTTTTTCATGGTATTTTATTTCAACGAATTAAAGTATTGTCTTAACAAGTCAATATGTTGTGCTACAAAAGTTAGTGACAGAAACGAATCGCTGCAAAACCGACTCCACGTAGTCTTGTTTGCCCTACCCCTGGAGTGTAATTTAAATCCACTTAGACGCGGAGAGGCGAAGCGGCCCGCGAACTGAGAAGCAAGTGGTTTTACCGCCCGCCGCCACGGCTGAGGCTGGCCAGCGTAGCCGGTCAGCAAATCAAATCAAATATCTTTATTTTATTCATTTAGTTGTTTTACAATATAAGTAAGTTCCAACATTAATCATGCAACCCTTTAGTCAACATATTATAATGTATACGGACACTGGTCCTTGGTCATCATATTATAATGTATATGGACTCTGATCCTCGGTCATCATATTATTAAGTATGTAGACACTGATCCCCAGTCATCATAATTATTATTATGTGTATGGACACTGATCCTCAGTCATCATATTATTATAATGTCTACGGACACTGAACCTCGGTCATCATATTAAGTATGTGGACACTGATTCCAAGTCATCATAATTATTATTATGTGTATGGACACTGATCCTCAGTCATTATATTGTAATGTATACGGACACTGATCCTCGATCATCATATTATTAAGTATGTAGACAGTAATCCCAAGTCATCATTATTATTATTATGTGTATCTATAGACACTGATCCTCAGTCATCATATTATAATGTATATGGACACTGATCCTCGATCATCACATTATAATGTATACGGACACTGATCCTCAGTCATCGTATTATAATGTATATGTACACTGATCCTCGATCATCACATTATACTGTATACGGACACTGATCCTCAGTCATCCTATTATAATGTATATGGACACTGATCCTCGATCATCACATTATAATGTATACGGACACTGATCCTCAGTCATCATATTATAATGTATATGGACACTGATTCTTGGTCATCATATTATAACTTATACGGACACTGATCCTTGGTCATCATATTATTAAGTATGTAGACAGTGATCCTCAGTCATAATATCACAAACTCTGTTATGTTATTGATCCTGGACTGATATCTTCAGCTTTGAAAGAACTTATAAAACACAGTAAGAAATCACTCCAAAACTAACTGCGATGAAACTGTTAACAATTTCAATTAAATTACTAAGTATCAGAAATTATATCGAAGACAGGTCAAGTCTAGAAGAAACTGTTGCACAGTTTGTAATAATAACAGAGTTATACGATAAGTTATAACTTTAAGTGCACAAGTTACAACTTTACAGGCACTTCTGACTATACTTGTGAGACGCAAAGTATAATAGCCAAGAAATTGAAGAGAACAACTAGCGAACTACCTTTGTATACTTAGTTGTTGTCGAGATGGCTGTTGTTTCTATCGACAACTTTAGTTTACCTACATCTCCGTCGATTTCAGACTTTCATTGTTTTCCCAAGATGTTTTGCTTCAATGTAAGTTAGTTGTCTGAGACTAAGATGTTGAAAATAGTAGCTTTTGCCAGCCGCTTAACAAACGTAGAGGTCGAAAATTGTCCCACAGGGACGTATTACCAGGATAAAAGTATCTTCTATGTTAATCCAGGTTATAATCTATCTGTGTGCCAAATTTCATCAAAACCCGTTTGGCCTTTTTGCGTCATTGAGTCACAAAAATCCATACATCTTAGAAACATCCAAACATTCATATTTTTAATAGTAGTAGGATTACATTATTTGCACTTTCAATATGTTTTAAGTTAAATTGAAGCGTGGCGACGCCCGCCGGCGGCAGTGGCTAGAGTGGTCGGTTCGCGCGCTAATTTAGTTAATTCCTTCGTATTATTTAAAACAAATATACATTTTTAAAGTGTAAAATTAATACGTTATACTTAGAATACAATATAAAAACAAAATAAGTAAAAAACTAAATAAGACGCTAAAAAAATCAAACTAAAAAGTAGAAAATATTTTAATTCTATTAAATTATTTTATTCCAATTCTGTGATTTTATTTGATTTAATTTTCTGTTAATGACATTTTATTGTTTTCTGTGGCAGCATTTTTAAATTTAATTTATTTTATTTTTATTTTTATTTGTAATATGGGTTTAGCCTGAAATAAATTAATTTTATTTTTTATTTTTTATTTAAAAAGCGTGGGGTGTTTTTTGAGTTTTTTTTATAATAAACTAGCTTTTGCCCGCAACTTCGTCCGCGTAGAAGTCGAAAATTGTTCTAAAAGGATTTTTCATTACTGGAGCCTCGGGGACTCGGGGTAGAATCAAACACACAATTTTCAAACCCGTTCGGACAAGAACATCTTTTGCCGGTAAACACTACTTTATCGTCAGCGTAAGATTTTTATAATAAGACAAACAAACTATTAGATGTCTTTCATCTAAATCGAATAAACTGTAAAATTAAGGTGGGGGAATGGCTTACTTCTCTAACCTATCAGGATACTGAAGAGTTGCTGGCTGGTTAGCGCTGGCTAAGTCATCGCTTTCACTCAACATGCACCTAAAGCAAACAACCCCAACATGTCATCTCACACATACACACTCTTACACGCACCCTCTCACTACACTCACCTTTACATTACACGTACTAAAATGAAACCGAACCGACCGTCGAAAGTGAAATCAAAATATTTTATTGTAATGCTTAGTGTACTGTACACTGACGAAGTGGAGCTCCGACACAACGCTCCGTTCCACTAGTCTGACTTCTAGTAGTTCTTCACGACTCTGCTAACGCCTTAGTAGGCTTATGGTTGTAATTCTCCCAATTATTATTAATAACAGCCGCAAAGGTCGATCGACCAGGTTCTAAGCTCGCTGCTGTTGGTCCATGCGTGACCATCTTCACATACCAAGACCACTCCGTGCCTCGGAAAGCTCGTTAAGCCGTCGGTCCCGGTTGCCATTCGTGGATCTTTTACAGTCGTTAAAGAAAAGTCTGACTAACCAGTCTTACCGAGAGCTACCTATCGTGTTATCCAGTAACTGTGTTGTGGAAGTCAGATAGGTATACGCTCCATGTAAAATACTGGTATTCAGCTGCATCCGGTTAGACTGGAAGCCGACCCCAACATAGTTGTGAGAAGGCAGGCAGGTGATGATGAGATGATTGGGGCACGTTTTCGTGTTGCGACACTTTTCCCATTTTCGTTATCGTTTCCATTGCGCGTCGTATTGTTTGGGTTACATAAAAAGGGTCGTGATGATTCATCGATCAATCGAGATCGAGAAATAGATTCGTCTTAATCTTGCAAGTATCACTAAAGACATGACAGTAATGAACATTCAGTATGGAGACAACCAGACGCCATGTTGTAAAAAGAGATAAATGAAAGCGGACGAATTATTATGTCAAATGGGGTATCATTGAACATATAATTGAAAATCAATCCTTAAGCATCTTCTTAAATTTAACATTATAGGCATTTATTGCCTCCGACTGCATGAAATTGCTTAACGCATTAAGTTTAATAGTCAACCTCTTAAAATAAAATAAAAACTTGTTTCCAAGTTCGCTTTTACCGCAGTCGGGTTTTTTTTCTGATAGTTTTGACAGTGGTCTATTTTCGTAGGGTAGGTATCAACATTTATTTATTTACTATGTGGCGGCATCTACATCGCCGCATACTGACTACGCGTCACACTGACGACACGCAAAACCTTGCATCACACAAGCAAAGCTTACCGCGTAATTAGCATTTATATACAACGTCCCAACATCAGTCGTCGGGCAGTACTGCCGTACTTCTTAACATTGTAATTTAAAAATATATTAAAATTACATTTATTTTAAAAGAGTAACCGTGCAGTTTCTTGCCGGCTCTTCTCCATACAAACCAACCAATTAGAACCTTGCACCTAGCTCCTGACGTTTCATAAGTGCCCATGTGGGTAAAAATATATTTTGATTTTGAAAGTAGCCCTCCAGATACAACACTGGTCTAGTCGAAGGATCCTACCTTTTCTATAGAAGATGAGCAAACTTTACACCCTGTTCCTCATTACCTTATATAACTTTGCTGATTTAAATATATCAAACACCAAAAATGAGCAGGTAATTATTTCCATAAAAAGAATAGGAACACTGTACTGCTAAGCAAGAGGCCCTGGGTTCAATTCCCAGGTCGGGCAAAGTATTATTGGGTTTTTTTTTATCTTTAATTTCTCAGTCCAGCAGCCCGGTGTCTGGATTGCTGCCCGTTTGATGGCAATCGGGTCGCCCACTATTACTTGGCAGTTAAACATAACTGACGTAATGTGGCTGTACTTATAGGTAAGTACACCTCTGCCCAACCCTGCGGGGAAACAAGGCGTGATGTTATGTAGAATAACCCTGTCTAAGAATGAGCAATTCTCATGAAAGTAAAAGGATCGTTGTTCCGTTGTTCTAACAAAAGCAAAACATTGTATAATTGAGTTAACGTTGACTGATGGCGTCATCTATCACGAGGACCAGTGAATCTGAGCGAACGTTTAAGGTGTCAGGTACACGGCTGTATGGGCGGATATTAGAGGCACAAGTTGTAACAGAGTAGACGCAAGACCTGAAAGTAGTTTGTTCCTAATTGCATACTGTGTTAGCGATTTCAGTAACTTTTAATTTAGGTTTATTTTTTAAATTATGTGTTTTGCCATACCTACCGCTGATTGAGCCAAAGAGTATTCAATCTTGCCTTTAAGGCAATTCGATTCGATTTTCAATGCTTAAAGTAATGCTTGGGTCAATAGGTACGTTTTTTTTAATAAAACAGCAAGCTTTCAAAAAAATCTTTCAGTCATTAACTCAATACTCTAATTGGAGTGTATGAGGGTTTGTGTTGATTATGTTACATGTTGTTTGCACGATCTTGAACTGCCATTATAATTTTGTAAGTGCTTTAATCTGACCATTTTTGTACCTATGTCTTGAGTTCTGTCTGAACTGTTTTCTTAATTCGTACTTTTTGGAGCGTAATTTTTCAGTGGTCGGCTTTTAGTACTTGAACTTACTTTTTATTTGAATAATTTTGGTGTTAGCTCACACTATATTTCTTTTTGAATTGACTTTATTGTAATTTTATCATCATATTAGACAAATCAGAAGTTAGGTTTTAACTAGATATTGATTGCATTTATCTGTATATATTACTATAAGTATGGAGGAACAAATTTAATGAAATGCATTAACAAATCACAAGTTTATTCTCATTATCATGATTTCTCTTAAACTTTTCACTTAAATTACGTATAATACTTAACATTATATTATTGTACCTAATTGCTAAGTAAATTATACCAATAGCAATAGTAACAATGTAGAATCCAACATTTAAAACAAAATAACGGCCACAGTTTAAATCTTACTATGATATTTTAAAGAATAGTTATTAAATCAGACTGACTTACAATAGGTTCTCCACTTGATACTATACGACTTGTTCTCTTGGTGGTCCGTACTCGAATGCCCCGAGGGCTCCGATGATCTCCCCCTCGTTATTGAGCGTTGAAAATCCACGGACAAAGAAAAAAAACTATCGTTGTCACTTGACAGGCAAAGGAAATGTGACTATTCAGCCAATATGATTTTAACAAAAATTAAAATTATGTAAACTAAATGTAGGTATTTCTTGTGGAGAAGTGATGAAATACAATCTTAATTTTATAATCTAACAGACGGCCGTCCTGAGAAAGGAATGACCCCATTGCTTTCCGGCCATTCGAATAAATTTGTGTGTCTCTATACAAATCGAATAAACAATAAGTTCTAGACCAAAGTAGCACTTAATTGATACAACTTAAAATACCTTAATAACTGTGTAGGCAAGTTTTAAAACTAGTAACTAGTACAAAATAACAAATAAAAAGATATAAAAAAAACAAGTAGTACAATAACTTCTAACTTAACAAAGATCATTCAAATATAATAAAAAAGACCAACTAAAACAATACTTTCTAACTAAATAACAAAGATCATGAAAATATCATAACTTAACTAATAAATTACGTATTATTCTAGAAGTAATTGATTGAATAGGTACAAAAATAAGGGTGATCTCGTTAAAGGTCATCGCACACATCAGCTTAGTCTCGGATCATCATCACCTCGCCTCATCTGCTCCTTGGTAGCCAGGGGTCCATCAAATGTAGCGGCACTTCTCCGGAACAGCTTTCAGCGTCTCCCGAGGTGTCGACGCGGCTACATGACGTCGGCAACATGATCGTGACCACGCGCTTATTGCTGAACGTATTTGTGTGCAATGAGCCCTAACGTGATTCTGAAGGTAGTGTAGATACCTGGAAAACAGAAATATATTAGTAGAGCTCTATTTGCATTATTGCAAAACAACGATTCATAAACTGTTGAAAAATAAACTAAATAAAGAAAGAATAGTCAGCGTAAAAATCTTAGACATATATGTAGGATTGGATTGTTGATGAATGCATGACATGTGTGAAAGAGCTGAATGCTAAGGTGTAAGAGAGTCAGATGACGCATGTCAAAGGTCTACGCTTGGGATGACGTGGAAGATATTTAAAAAGGTAGAATGACAGAGGGCTGAATGAAGGACGTAAAGACGAGAAGACGTGTTCATATAAATTTGCTTTCAGTTTATTTAATTAATAAAGATATATTTAGTTTTCTGACCTCGGCCCTTTTCAATTCCCACAAATTGGGGGCTCGTCCGGGATATGAAGAAATAGATAAAACTGGGATCTTAGATAAGGGGTCTGAACAGAAAAAAAAAGACGAACGACGAAAAATTGACTGTCGATTTTTTTTCTGGAAGGAATAAAAATGGGTGGAAACCGAAGGAAAAGTCGCGGCCCTAACGAGTTTGACGACGCGGTGGATCATGAGATCGGCCAGGGCACGGCACAGGAATACAGACTTGTTCATGCCGAAGAAGCGGTTCCAAAATTCGACGGGCGGGACAAAACACAGTCTGCAGAAAGATGGGCGCAAGACGTTGAGGAAAATGCTGAGATTTTCCAGTGGAGGCCATTACAGACACTTATTTTCGCCAGGAGAGCTTTGAGCGGTACGGCTGCGCTGTGGCTCAATAGTGAGCGGCCACATAAGTCATGGGAGGAATTCAAGGCAGCACTCCTCAAGGAATTCCCTGATTCTCTTGACAGTAAGGCGGTGCATGAAATGATGTCGGAGAGGAAGAAGCGAAGTGATGAGAATTGCATCGATTATATGCTTATTATGAAAGAATTAGGAAAAAGGGGGAAGATTCCGGATTATGTTGCAATAAAATACATTATCGACGGCATCATAGACGAAGAAATAAATAAGGTTATGTTATATGGCGTCAGGACATATTCGGAGTTAAAGGATAAACTCAAAATTTATGAGAGTGTAAAGGAAAAAATGACTACGAGTACAAGGAACAGAAGAAACACCCAGCCAGCTACGTCAAACTTTTTGAGGCGTTGTTATGGTTGTGGCGAGATGAACCACGAGTCCAACCGGTGCCCAAATAAGGAGAAAGGCCTTAAATGTTTTAAATGCAACGAGTTCGGTCATATTTCTACGCAATGCAAAATTCGCGGTGATGGCGATATCACTTCAGGTGGTTCGAGCGAGAAAGAGAAACTCTTTCCTCGGACAATGTCGGAAAAACGGCGGTCGGTGATGTTCGCAGCGACTGATTCGACCAATCGGAGTGCTTGTATGTGTGGTTATGATATTGACAGTGGAAACGTCATGGGACCGTCAACATCAAAGTCAAATGAGGATTCAGAAGTAATGCAAGTCGTAAGAAAAGATTTGAAGATCGTACAAAACGAGGGAAAACCTCTAAAAACGGTGATTATAGCGGAAAAGCACCGTTCTAGTGCGCTTATTGACTCGGGAAGTGACGTAAATCTGATGTCGGCAGAACTATGCGCTAAATTGTTCTGCATAGAGTTTAATGACGGCGGTCTAACGCTAACAGGACTGGGGCGTTCGCAAGTGAAATCTTTAGGGAAGATAAAAACAACGGTTAATATAGATGGACAGTGTTACAATGGCGTCGTGTTCCACATCATTCCTAGAGACTGTATGCCTTATGATATAATTATTGGTCATGAGTTTTTGAAAAGTGTAACGTTGTTTATGAGCGAAGGTTGTGTGACCATATTTAAAGATGATAGTGAGTGGTTAAATAAGGTAAATTGCATTACAGATGAGAAGGAAGCTTTGCTGGAGCAAATCAGTAATCCATTAGTAAGGCGGGAAGTTTTCAAGTGCATGGAAACTTATCATCCAGTCCAGGTGCGGGAAGCGCCTCTGGAGCTAAGAATCGTATTAAAAGATGACGTACCCGTCGCACAACGGCCTCGACGACTATCTTACGTTGAACAAGGTATTGTGGAAAGACAGGTGAATGAATGGCTTAGCGACGGAATAATCAGGGTGAGTTTCTCTGAGTATTCCAGTCCACTCGTGTTAGTGAAGAAAAAAGATGGCACAACTCGGGTGTGTGTAGATTATAGGCGGCTAAATGCAAAAATTATGAAGGATGAGTATCCTCTGCCAATCATTGATGATTTGATTGATAGATTATCTCAAGCAAAAGTCTTCAGTGTGCTCGACCTTAAAAATGGTTTTTTTCATTTGAAAATCAGCGAGGAGTCCATCAAGTACACCTCGTTTGTCACTCATCACGGCCAATTTGAGTTTCTGCGTGCACCATTTGGTCTTTCAATTTGTCCCAAATATTTTATGAGGTTTGTCAATATTATCTTTCGAGAACTAATAGCGCAGAAGGTAATGATGATTTTTATTGACGATATTATTATTCCGGCTGATAATGAAGAGCAAGCATTACGACGACTAAAGCAAGTTTTAAAAATAGCCGAACAGTTCGGGCTAAGAATGAATTGGAAGAAGGCAAAATTAATGCAGACTGAAGTTGAGTACTTGGGCCATATTATAAGAAATGGGGAGGTGCGGCCAACTTCAGAGAAAACTGACGCAGTTGTAAGATTTCCTGAACCAAAGACGAGTAAGCAACTTAAAAGCTTTCTAGGATTAACGTCCTACTTTAGGAAGTATATAGAGCACTATGCTGACATAGCAAGACCGCTTAGTGATTTACTGAAGAAAAATATGGACTTTGTCTTTGATAAGGAGCAACAAGAAGCTTTTCATGCTCTAAAAGAGAAATTATGTACAGGACCTGTTTTAAAAATATATGACCATAATTTAAAAACAGAATTGCATACCGATGCCTCCAGTATTGCTATAGCAGCTGTTCTTATGCAGTATCACCCCATTACTGGCTTGCATCCAGTTCAATATATGAGCCGTAAGACAAATGACGCGCAAAGAAAATATTCAAGTTATGAATTGGAAGCATTGGCGATTATTGAAGGCATTAAAAAGTTCCGCCACTATTTGTTTGGGAAACACTTTAAGTTAGTAACTGATTGTAAAGCGTTTCAGCAAACTGTAACGAAGAAAGACCTTTCGGCGAAAGTTGCACGATGGGTGCTTATGCTGAATGATTATGACTTTGAAGTCGAACATAGAGCCGGTGGAAATATGAGACATGTCGATGCTCTCAGCCGAAACCCATATGTGTTTACGATAACATCCTTGCGTGATCAAATTAAACAAGCACAAGACCAAGACGACGGTGTTAAAGCAATCAAAGAGATACTGAAAAAACAATCTTACAAAGATTATTCGATAGATGGTGATATACTATACAAGGAGTCTGGTAAATTATTGGTTATTCCTAAACACATGGAAAATGAAATAATAAAGAGGATCCATGGTAATGGGCATTTTTCAAAGAGAAAAATGAAGGAGTTAATAACTCAAGATTACTACATAAAAGACGTGGATAAAAAAAAATAGAAGAATTTGTAATATCATGCATACCATGTTTATTAGCTACGAGGAAAGAAGGCAAACAAGAAGGGTTCTTGAATCCTATAGGAAAAGAAAGTATACTATTGGATACATTACACCTGGACCACGTAGGACCGTTAACAGAAACTAGAAAACAGTACAATTACATTCTAACTGTGATAGATGCGTTTACAAAGTTCGTATGGATGTTCCCTACAAAGAGTACGACTAGTGCGGAAACACTGAACAAGTTAAGAATTCATCAACAAACTTTTGGAAATCCAAGAAGAATTATAACTGATAGGGGAACATCGTTTACTAGCCGTGAATTTGAAGAATATTGTGAAGAAGAAAGTATTCAGCACTTAACTATAACTACAGGGATTCCACGAGGGAATGGACAAGTCGAGAGAGTCCATAGGATAATAATCCCTTTAATGACTAAACTTTGCATAGAAAATGCGAGTGTGTGGTATAAACATGTAAGTAGAGTGCAAAGAGCGCTAAATAGCACGTTTCAAAGGAGTATTAAAACTACACCATTCAATTTATTAATTGGCTCTAAGATGCGAAACAAAGAAGACATTGAAATAATGGACTTGCTTCAGGAAGAAACTGCTAGTCTGTATGATAGTAATCGGGAAGATTTACGAGTAAAAGCAAAAGAACAAATACTGGCAGTACAAGAAGAAAATAGGAAGTATTTCAACAGAAGAAGAAAAGAAAGCCGAAAGTACAAGATAGGGGACCTAGTTGCTATTAAAAGGACTCAATTTGGAACGGGGCTTAAACTAAAGGCTAAATACCTAGGACCATATAGTATTACCAAGATTCACATGAACGACCGGTACGACATGGAGAAGATTGATAGCTCAACTGAAGGTCCAATCCGTACCTCCAGCTCAGCAGATCAAATAAAGTGGTGGCCGATAGGAAACGAGGGATAATCTAAGGATGAGTGTGTGTGTGAAGGTGAATCTGTGTGGTGTGCTAGTATACTTGAAAGTTGTTGTTTTTATTATGACAAGAAGCTGTTTTTAATGTTTTATTATTGAATGCATGTTGTAATAATATGTTTAAAGTGTTAGAATTTATTTAAGAAATTGTTTTATATTTTCTATGTTGAGGTGTTTAAGTTGTTTTATTGTTGTATACGTTTGTTTTAAGTTTTAGCTGATAAGTAGTGTCTGAGGACAGACATAAGAGCAGGACGGCCGAATGTAGGATTGGATTGTTGATGAATGCATGACATGTGTGAAAGAGCTGAATGCTAAGGTGTAAGAGAGTCAGATGACGCATGTCAAAGGTCTACGCTTGGGATGACGTGGAAGATATTTAAAAAGGTAGAATGACAGAGGGCTGAATGAAGGACGTAAAGACGAGAAGACGTGTTCATATAAATTTGCTTTCAGTTTATTTAATTAATAAAGATATATTTAGTTTTCTGACCTCGGCCCTTTTCAATTCCCACATATAGATATAATGTATTATGTAACGAGTATTTCAATATATATATATTTTCGAACTTCACTTGTACGTCTTTTACTTCAGCCTCGGCCATCGAAATAGAGAGGGTGAACACCGCTTGTACTTTGGCATCCGTCATTGTTACTGACTACCGCTTGTACTTCGGCCTCGGTCCACTTAAAAGGGGGACGTGAACACCGCTTGTGCTTCGGCATCTGTCATTGTTACTGACTACCGCTTGCACTTCGGCCTCGGTCCACTTAATAGGGGGGCGTGAACACCGCTTGTGCTTCGGCATCTGTCATTGTTACTGACTACCGCTTGCACTTCGGCCTCGGTCCACTTAATAGGGGGGGCGTGAACACCGCTTGTGCTCCGGCATCTGTCATTGTTACTGACTACCGCTTGCACTTCGGCCTCGGTCCACTACTATACTTACAGGCAAGCAGCTCCAGAGTAGCTAGATGCAGCCCGTTAGTCACGTTAGATTTATTCTGTAATCATGTAACTGGGAAGGATTTGGGAAGGAAAGTCTGTATTTGTCATTAGTCTAGCAGCGAGAGTTTAATTCGGTAAGTATGAGTCATAACGTAAGCATTGAATGCCTCTTAATTTGAATCGGAGAAGTAATTATCGCTGTCAACAACCGCCTTATTCCCAATGTCATTGTCTTCGCAGTCAGTATAATTACTAGGTGCGAAAGTTATCCAACGTTTTAACTGGTCTGCTGGATAAATACTTGTATATTTACGTTTTGAGTGTCCTGGGATGCTAGTGACTTCATATCGATCGTTTTCTAAAACTGCAGTTATTTTTAAGGGGCCTCGAAACTTTGGACATAACTTTTTACTTTTTCCATCTGCTGGATTGTGATGATTAGGAATCATTACCAAATCATCTATTTGAAAGAATTTTGTTGGAGCCCTACGGCTATTAAATTTCTTTTTCATATATTGTTGACTCTTTTCGGTGTTTTCAAGAGCAGCCAACCGTATTGTATCTCTAGATGGGCCCGATTCAGAGGTATCTATTGAATCGGATAACTCGTTCAAAATAGGACCCTCCCCAGGACAGATTGTGCGACGTCCGAATACTATCTCAGAAGGAGATTTACCCGTAGTTTTATTGACTATGTTATTTAAGCTCCACTGCAATTTACCTACTCTGACATCCCAGTCGCGCTCCGCCTGATCGTAATTGGTCGCGGCTAAAGAATCGAGAATTGTACGATTATATCGTTCGATCTGCCCATTTGCTCGTGGTGTTGCTACAGCGTTCAGTACATGCTTAGCACCTATTAATTTTACAAAGTTTGTGAATGCCGCTGATGTAAAACTAGTACCACGATCGGTTATTATTACGTTTGGACTACCTATTACGTCAAATATATCCTGCAAAGTTTTGATAGTGGTTTTTGTTTTTACATCTTTAACTGGTCTTATAAAAATAAATTTACTGAAACCGTCAATTACACCGAGTATGTAAGAATTCCCCTTTTTGCTCCTAACAAATGGTCCTAGATGATCCATGTGAAGAGTGTGAAATGGGATGTTACCTTTGGGGATTGGATGCAAGTACCCAGTGGGTTTGGTAGTAGACGCTTTATTGTATGCACAATTAAGACATGCTTCCACGTATTTGCGAACAAATCGTTTCATTTTTGGGAACCAATAGTCTTGTTTTATTTTATCAAGAGTCTTTTCGACCGCAAAGTGCCCCATCTCATCATGGCATAGCTGACAAATACGCCACCGTGCCCCATTAGGTACAACCCATTTTTTTTGATTCCCCACTAACCTGTAAATCTTGTCATCCTGGAGGAGGAAATTTGTATAAATATCTTTAACCTCCTTTTTATTACTTTTTAAGATCAATTTGATGTGTTGCAGCTTAGGGTCAGTCATTTGAACAGTTTGAAGCCAGTCGGTGGCATTTATATTCATGATATCATACTCCCTACCATCTAACAGTTCCCGCGAATCTCGATAAGCAATAGGATTTCGGCTTAATGCGTCAACATGTTTCATGTTGTCGCCTGGCCTGTACTCAATGCTAAAATCATATTCTTGTAATAATAACCACCATCGAGCTATCCGTGGCATCAAATCACGCTTTGTCAGGGTAGTTCTCAATGCGTTGCAGTCCGTGAATACTTTGAACGGTATACCAATTAAATAAATGCGAAACTTCTTCAGCGACAGGACTACCGCAAGAGTTTCTAACTCATAGGAATGTAGGTATTCTTCTTCTTTAGTGGTTTGCTTACTAAAGTATGCTACGGGCCTGGGAGGAGATTTTTCGTCAGGCTTCTGAAGCAGAATTCCGCCTACTCCTAATTTGCTGGCGTCGCAATGTACCTCAGTTATGTAAGTTGTATCATACAGAGCCAAAATGGGACGTTCGATTAACTTAGTTTTAATTGTATTGAATGCTTCCTCTTGGAGACTACTCCAAACCCAGGGGATATTTGCTTTTGTAAGAGAAGTTAAAGGTTTAGCTATACTCGCAAAGTTAGGAACAAATCGTCTAAAGAAACTAGCGAGGCCCACGAATTGTCGGACCTGATGGACGCTGCTTGGTGTCGGGAATAAAGCTACTGCTTCAGTTTTTCTACTACCGGGCCGCAGGCCATCTTTAGAGATTTCATATCCTAAGTAATCTAGCTTCGTTTCAAAGAAGAAACATTTGTCAATATTTAAAGTCAATCCAGCTTTACGAAGGCAATTAAAGATTCTCCTTAACTTTTCCATACCTTCGTATACGTCAGTACAGGGTGACAAGATGTCATCCATATAGGGCAAGGCTAGGTCAAATCTGTCTTTCCCTAGGGTTTTATTTATCATATGTTGAAATACAGCTGGTGCGTTGACCAAACCGAATGGCATTCTCGTATATTCGAAATGACCGTCAGGAGTTACGAATGCTGTTACATGAGTCGAATCTTGCGCCATTGGAATCTGGTAGTAGCCTGATTTTAAGTCTAAACTCGTAAAGAATCTTTTGCCGTTAAGTCTATCTAGTTGGTCATCTATGACTGGCATAGGGTACGAATCTTTGACGGTCTTTTTGTTAAGTGCCCTATAATCTACGCATAAACGATAATCGTTATTCTTCTTTTTAACTAAAACTATCGGACTTGCGTAAGAAGAATTAGATTCTTTAATAATATCGTTATCAAGGAGCTCATTTACCAGTTTTTGAACTACTATGCGTTCGCTATAAGGTAATCTGTATGGTTTGTACGAGACTGGGGAGTTATCAGTAAGTGTAATATGCATTTCAGAAATAGTCGATGTTCCCAGCTCGCTCACGTTTAAAGCAAAACAATCACGGTATTCATTAACTAACCCTAACAGTTGTTGTTTCTGGTTGTCAGTAGTCTCAGAACCAATTTTTAACATATCCATTGTCAGGGGATCAGGATTGTTGTCGATAGGTTTGTCAACTGTCAGTTTGTAGACTCCTAATTTGTCAGCCTTTTGGAAATCGCTATAAATGTTAAGCGAGATCGGTAACAAATTAGCCCTTGCAATAAGCTTTCCCTTATGCAACACATGTTTATCCCCAGATAAGTTTATAACTAATATTTTTCCCATGCCTTCTTCTACTAAATATAATCCTAGGGGAATTAAAATTTCTTCCCCCTTCTTAAAACAAGTGTTTCCTGCTAAGTATAGTAGCCCCGTGTGATTATTTCCTAAATATATATCTACGCCGACCACCCCATTAATCGCAACATCTGATTTAATGTAAACTTCTGATTTAACTGCTTCGGCCACCGCTGAGTATAAAACCAAATTACTGTTTGTTTTGTAAACAGTAACCTCAGGTAATTCAGTTAGAGTCTGCCCAACAAGTACATCTGTGTTAAGGAACTCATTATGTACAATAAACACTTCTACTATGGCTGTAACAAAGTCCACGCTTATCTCGACGGATGTCTTTGCTAACGGTAATACTACACCAGTTGCAAAGCCCTTTAATACAGGTAGTCCCTCTGTCGAGGTATCTAGTTTTAATTCGTCTGCAGTGCTCTGTTTGATAAGCGTGCACTCGCTACCGAAATCGACAAATGCAGTTTTAGGTATGCCGTTCACAGTTATATTTTTTGTATAAATATTGTGAGTTTTTTTGCTGGCTTCGATTAACTGTACCTTATTGACGGGATTTAAACTATTTTTATCTTTGTCTGCGTCCCGCTTGCAATGTTCGGCTAAATGGCCCATTCTGTTGCATTTTGGACATTTTTGAAGAGCTTTCGGGCATTTCGGAACAGTATGTCCCACCTCCGAACAATTATAACAACGGAGTTTAAACGAAGGGTGTTTATTGTTCCGTATGCTATCTTTAGTTTGCATAGGGGTTTTCTTTATTTCTTTTAGACTTTTGCAAGAGATATTGCGTAGATACTTGAGAAGTCTACTCGGTCGTCTTAAATCTGAGCCTAACGCATTCAGACGGATATTATTATCATATATGCCCTGTACTATGCAGTCTACTGCATCTTTCCCCTTGATACCACAATGATTAACAAGCTTTGCTTTATCATAAAAGTACTCTTCTAGAGTTTCATCCCTCTTACTCTTCCGGTCCAACATTTCGATGAGTTTATCCGCATAATTTCGATCGTCTGGAAAACTTTTCAATAATTTGACCTTCCAGTTAAGCTTAACTGACGATAAGCCTTCATACCATCTGCGTGAAAGACCGGCAAGCTTCGGTAATGCGTTATAAATAATTTCTTTATCATTCCAGTAATATATTTGAGCAGTTTCATTCACTTTCTTTAACCATGATGCCATCGTTTGATTTTTTTGGCTCGGATCAAAGTTTGGAATAACATCTTTGGCGCCTATGAAGTTACTTTCATTACGTTTATTTAGAGCGTCTATTAACTTTTCTACTACATTACTTTCTTTAGATTTAGACGTAGCGCTTTGCTTTCGGTATTTAGTTCGCTTCGATTTCACTGGGGACCGTCTACGCCTGCTGGTGATCGATTCAGAAGAATTCGATTTTGTTGTAGTACTACTCGTTACTGAACTTCTGCTAGCATGCCGTCTCTTTTCCACGTGTTTGCGCTCACGACGCGAGCGTTTTTTGTTTTTATGCAGTCGTGACCGCGAACGTCCCCTGTATGCTTTGGACGATTGTGAATCTGTGCTACGTGACCGCCCAATAGAACGAGAAAATTTGGTGCGGTGATTTCGCTTCAACGATCTTTTCCTATGACGTGAATGTTTAGCATCGGAAGAAAAAGAGGCCAATGTTGAACTCCAAGAGGTGTCCCTACGCATTGATCGCGAGCGTGTCCGGGGACGTTTGGATCCGCGAGATCGAACCCGCGTGTTCCTCTCCATAGATCTACTCCTACGCTCGACTACACGTGGAGGTGTAAAGGCCTCTCTAGCAGACGTCCTATCCGACATTGTCACAATCTTTTATGATTATTGTCAAGTCAAGGTCAAATTGTAATCAGGATAGTAGGAAAATATTGATATGATTAAAATAGTAATCGTAATACCTTAGTACATGTGAAATATTTATGACACAAATTGTATAAGGAAAAAAAAAAACAGCGAAACAACATATTCAGCAAATCATTAAAGAGTTATTCAATTAAATATCATTCAAGTAATCATTAATATACTTAATTGTATTTTACTGTGTAATTTCTTAACGTTTCACTGTGTGCTGTGCATAGGTGCATTCGCTCTATTGAGCACAAAATAAAAATAACAGCAAGATGCAGTAGAATACCCGTGCCTACTGAGCACGTGGTATCGGCACAATCTTTGTCAGACGTAAAACGAATGCACATTTAACCAAATAAAACATCCACACCCATCCCGAAGGGTAGCCCCGGCAAGGTGAGAGTGGACACTTGGTCACCGCGGTGTTCCTATCTTGTACCTCCATAGAGTAGCCATGGCAAAGTATATGCAGGAACACCCAGCAACGAATAATATGCATCTGTTTAATGACTCACATCTGCCTCCCCGTAGAGTGTATACAGAGAGCTGCTTGCATGGTGGAACACTATAATACCATCCCAGAGAACTCGTGTGTATCCCGGCAAGATACACAAGGCCCTCACAATCCGTGCCTACGTCTCCATAGAGTAGCCATGGCAAGACGCATGCACGTTGGAACATCATTATACCGCTCCGGAAAACATGTGTACCCCGGAGTGTAGCCCCGGCAAGATACACAATGCCTTCACAATCCATGCCCACATCCCCCATAATGATTTAAACAAGAATAAAGCACACGGTGAAACATTTATTTCCTTTATCCAACATGTAGCCGTTATTTTATTCAGTTAGCAGGTAGAAAAATATTTAAATCGAATATGGGCGCTGAATTATCCCACTTCTGATTTATTAGACAAATCAGAAGTTAGGTTTTAACTAGATATTGATTGCATTTATCTGTATATATTACTATAAGTATGGAGGAACAAATTTAATGAAATGCATTAACAAATCACAAGTTTATTCTCATTATCATGATTTCTCTTAAACTTTTCACTTAAATTACGTATAATACTTAACATTATATTATTGTACCTAATTGCTAAGTAAATTATACCAATAGCAATAGTAACAATGTAGAATCCAACATTTAAAACAAAATAACGGCCACAGTTTAAATCTTACTATGATATTTTAAAGAATAGTTATTAAATCAGACTGACTTACAATAGGTTCTCCACTTGATACTATACGACTTGTTCTCTTGGTGGTCCGTACTCGAATGCCCCGAGGGCTCCGATGATCTCCCCCTCGTTATTGAGCGTTGAAAATCCACGGACAAAGAAAAAAAACTATCGTTGTCACTTGACAGGCAAAGGAAATGTGACTATTCAGCCAATATGATTTTAACAAAAATTAAAATTATGTAAACTAAATGTAGGTATTTCTTGTGGAGAAGTGATGAAATACAATCTTAATTTTATAATCTAACAATCATGTAGTTTAAATTATTCTGGGGTAAAAAAACACCACAAAATAATTTAAATTACAATTATGTATACAATACACTAATACCTACTATACTAGTAGCTCACAATATATTACATTTTAAATGTGCTAATTAGGCACTATCACTTGCTCGTGAACGGGTGCTGCACGTGGTGACCGATTTTCTTGCTGACCATGGTTTTGTCATTGTTATTAGTAATTAACTGTTTATTTATTTTACTCCGAAGGTCCTAGGTCAACATTTATTATTTCTAGCTAAATCTAAATGCACATAATGCAGCATTGTATACGTAAGCAGGCATACCCTTTATGCCTGGAGGCTATTGCGTGGGTATTGAGTTCTGTCTACGTTTATTGTTTTGTTTTATTTTTATTATTTATATCTGCTTGAGTTTAGTTACTATGTTTTGTTGGTATATTGACGTGTGCTAGCTGACATATGGCAAATAATTTAATTTTATGTTTTATGTTTAGTAGTGTCAATTACTTACCTATTAATGTAAAGAATCAAGTTCTTCTAACTTAATTGACAGCTGTGCTGCTGGGGCGTTTGTTGTGCCACTTCTTCTTCCCAGCTTAAGCACTAGGAAGTGGCGAAGGACGGGCGTTTTGGGGGACTATCTTATGTAATTTTGACGTTCAAAAAGTGCTGAATCTCAGCCTAGTTTGAATAAATGCCTTATGATTGTGATACCCAACACGGCATTAATTAAGTTTAGTTATTTATTTCGTCACTTTATATCCTCTAGAGGGAGCCATATTTTATTTAATGTGACGTCACTTAGCCCATAAGCAGCGGATGATCAATACGCTTCCAACGATACCTCATTTGTCAAATTATGAATACTCGTAGTAGTTTAGAAATTATCTGGGAGCAGATGAACATACATACATACAAACACATATAATAAAAAAATAAAAAAAACTTTTATTTAAGATAACCTAGATCCAATTTGTTAGTAGCAGTCAAACTTATAAGACCCGCCGTGGTTGCGTAAAAACGAAAGTATAACTCGCCGTGTGAAGCTAGCACTATTGCTATTAATAACTCAGTACACAGCACAAACACGACCGCAGGCTTCAGTACACACATCTGTTCACAAACCTGACTACTTAGCATGCAAACAAAAGCCGCAAGCCATAACATAAAATTTTACACCACAGCATCCGCAGCGTTCGGATATCCGCCGCCTTCACGTTAATGTGCACCCCGCCTTACGTGCGCCCCTACAGTACATCGAGTAATGGGTTTACGAAAAACACATTGTGGCATTCAAAAGATAGAATGAATGAAAATGTATAGTGCTGGATCTTTCTTTTGATTAGCCTTTTTCCAACGATGGTAGGGTCGGCTTCCAGTCTTACCGAATGCAGCTGTATACCAGTATTTTACATGGAATGGCTGCCTCTACAACCTAGTCATTGGATAATACCATACCTCTTGGTAGGACTGGTTGTCAGATTTTCGGACTTCTGACGACCCGTAACGACTGTAAAAGATCCACGAATGGCAACCGGGACCGACGGCTTAGCGAGCTTTCCGAGGCACGGAGTGGTCTTGGTATGTGAAGATGGTCACGCATCCATGGACCAACAGCAGCGAGCTTAGAACCTGGTCGATCGACCTGTGCGGCTGTTATTAATAATAATTGGGAGAATTACAACCATAAGCCTACTAAGGCGTTAGCAGAGTCGTGAAGAACTACTAGAAGTCAGACTAGTGGAACGGAGCGTCGTGTCGGAGCTCCACTTCGTCAGTGTACAGTACACTAAGCATTACTACATAACAGCTTATACAGTCTTAGTGCTGCAGGTGAGTGCTTCTACAAATAATATCTACTATAAAGTTATTACTTTTAGTTCATAACAAATAATATTTACTTGAAAGACATAAAGCGAACAAAATATTAATTTTTATATTTTATATTTTCTGAAACACTTTTTTGATGAATTAAATACGAAGCAGATGAATTGGATTATTCAATCGTGCTAAGTAGATTACGGTTTCTGCAGTCTTTCACTATTAAGGGTTGGAATCCTACTAATCCTATTATTATAATAAATGTAAAAGTTTATATGTTTACTCATGCATAATCATCTTATAATGTTCTCAGTGCTGAGACACAGACCTTCTCTCTGTGAGACGGAATGGGGCCCACGTGTGCCCAGTGCGAGTTGGCGGATGTCACATGTCTTCGAATTTTTGGTTCTAGGACATGCCGGTTGCCTCAGGATATATTTTTTCACCGTTTTGAGAGCAGCGGCGATGAAAATAATCTATACAAAGTAAAGTGACGACCTAGAACTCATAAGTCGTAGCCCTTACCTCTGGGCCACCACTGCTCTCGTTTCTTACTCAATCACGCAAAAATGGCTTCACGGTTTTGGATGAAGTTTGGCACAGAAATAGTTCATTGCCTAGATTAACCAATAGGATACTTTTTATCCCAGTAGTACGTTCCCGCGGGATAATTTCCCTCCACCGCGGGGACGAAGCCGCTGGCAAAAGCTAGTATAATAAATGTGAAAGTTTGTAAGTTGAGCTGTTTGGATATTTGTTCCTCAGTCACGCAAATACAGCTGAACAAATTGGGATGAAATTTTGCACACAGATAGTTTATAATTTGGGTTAACACATAGGATATGTTTTATCATGGTACGTCCCCGTGGGATAATGTTTGACCTACATACGGGCGAAACTGCTGGCAAAAGCTGGTATCATATAAATATATAGTTGGGTGCTAAATTTCATCCCAGATTTTCCAGCCGTTTTTGCGTGATTGAGTAAAATATAAATTAAATATGCGAGTTTGTATGGTTTGGTTGATAAGATTTTTCGTTTATTCCCGTTGTCCCCGTATGCCATATCCCCGTCACGGGGACAGCGGGACGTGATTAAATTTATTTCCAGTTGTCCCCGTAACGTACATTCGGCTAACGGGGACAACGGGAAGTAAACTTTTCACGAGTCGTTGTCCTCTTAAATCTGCATATTTGACCTAATGTTCTTTTGACCAAATTTTCATGTTTAATGGTCACAGTTCTAACCTAACTCAAATGGCACCTAACCAAATCTTAAAATATTCAATGCATGGTCGAGGGTGGGCTTGGTCGATGGAGCCCCGCTTTGCGGGGCTCCTACTTCTGGATGGTTTATAAAAAAATAACCACGAAGGGGATGGCGGGGTCTATTCGCTCGCTTCGCTCGCTCACACGACCCCGCCATCCCCTTCTAACCTAACCTGTCCGAGTCGGGGTGCCCTAAAGTCCAGATTGCATCCAATTTCTACTGGTTACAATAGTTGAGTATAGTAAATGAATAATATACTACATGAATATTATGTCAAATGTGCATTATAGGAAATGTTTATTATATCATAAGAAATTAGATAAAATGAAACTATATTAACGGGGACAGTGTACGGGGACAACGGGAAGTATTTTTAAATATTTAATTGAAGTACCACTGTCCCCGTAGAACGGGGACAGTGTACGGGGACAACGGGAAGTATTTTTAAATATTTAATTGAAGTACCGCTGTCCCCGTAGGACGGGGACACGGTGTACGGGGACAACGGGAATAAACTAGATTTTTGATGTTTAGTACTCAATCACGCAAGAATGGTCATAAGGATTTGGATGAAATTTAGCACCCAGCTAGTTTATAATCTGGATTAACTCATACGGTACTTTTTATCCCAGTGGTACGTTCCCGTGGGATAATTCCCGACCTTCACACCGGCGACACCAGTGGCAAAAGCTTATATTTCGATATTAATTATGAGAATACGATTATTCTTTTGACCATTAATTATTACAATATCGACCATAGATTTACATTGTTATTGAAATTAATAAAAAAAAATTAAACCAACTGTAAAATATCGGATATTTCAGCTGATTTCGATTAACCGTTCAGCTGAGAAAATAATTCGTTCTGTATTTAAGGTATAGCAGAGATATTCTAATTATTGTTTGTGTTTGAAATAAAAATGGGTACTAACATAAGAAATATAAAAAATTACTTACATTTACAAGTATTCAAACTAAGACCACTTGAAGTGATTACTATTCAAGTATTCCGTTATTTACCGTCCAGGTACGTCCTACGAAACATCCCCATATATTTTTTCACAAAGCGATTTGAAATGATCCGCCAAAGAAGTTATTGCTTTATATTAAAATGCCTATCAAATGACAAATTATTATGTTTGTTTGTTTTTGGTCATGGAAACCATTCTGTCCGGTCCTCCTTTGGAATGAGGGTACTGTAAGCCCTAGGAAACTACTTTTTGTAAATGCGGACGAAGATGCGGGCGGAAGCCAGTTGATAAATAAAACAGGCGAACATATTCTCTGCTGGCGCGGATCATTTTCATGTGCGTAAAAATACGTGGAAAAATGAGTGAAGTTGAATGAAAGAAAAATAGTCTATGTATGTATGTCAGTTGGATATTTTTCTGCGAGAAATGAAGTTGTTATTTCAAATATAACCGCTACCGTGCCGCGTCCAGAGGATACAGTTTCATATTCATCCTTCACTATTTCCACTGAAATGGGGGACATTTATGACATGATATTGAAATCAAATAAAAATCTGTATAACATTTATACCGAATGTTATTCGATAAGTCATCAACATCATCAGCCTAACTTTACTCAACTATGTTGGGGACGGCTTCCAGTCTAACCAGATGCAGCCAATTACCAGTATTTTACATGGAGCGACTGCCTATCTGACCTCCCCAACCCAGTTACTGGGAAATACGATACAGCTTTTGATGACCCATACCACGAAAGACAGCTGGGAACAACAGCTTAACGTGTTTTCCGAGGCATGAAGGGATCTTAGTATGTAAAGATGGTCACCCATCAACGTGCCAATGGCGACAAGCGTAGCTTGACCTGATCGACCGAATTGTGCCGTTGTTATTACCTAGTCACAAGGCCCCTTATTATATACTATATTAACCAACTGTTTAAAAAATAAATAAAACAGCCAATTATTATAAGGAATAGAACAGAAAATGGCCACATTCAAATGTAACTTTATAAAAATTAAATCATTCGGTCTGGGTGAAATAATTCAAGCCTCACGAGAACACATTTTATTTTCAACCGCTTTTCTCAACCAATAAGGTTTCTTTTCCCTAATTCGGTCACGGCTTCCAGTTAGCCCTGATAGCTGGCTGGAAAGTTTGTAAAGTATTTTGTTAAAACTTAGTTGTGGTGCTTTAAGATAATTTGGGAACAGATAGCGCCTTCAACATTTCGCCTTCAGCGTGAGGAAGTGCGTGGGAGAGATATCTACCGTCTTTGGTTCAAAGATTGGAAGCCAGATGCTAATACAATGTTGTATTTGTTGTATTATAAATGCCGAAAATGTCTGGCAGAGCTAATGGTGCGCAAGGCGATCTTCCTCTATCTAT
Source organism: Antitype chi (assembly GCA_947359405.1). Lineage (NCBI taxonomy): Eukaryota > Metazoa > Arthropoda > Insecta > Lepidoptera > Noctuidae > Antitype > Antitype chi. Next base: position 1,002,359 of record OX375807.1, read on the forward strand.
CAAGAGAAAACTCATCGATATGTCATATCATACGTGAGGTTGGGAAGAAAATACGTATATTTTCTTCCCAAACTCACGTGTTTCTCAAAAATTGTCTTTGACAATTCAGCAGAGGTACACGCTCGAGGTTTGCCAGAGAGCTGTAGAACAGAGTACTTAGTACTTCTGGGTAACTTAACTTAACTTGTAGACTTGAGAATACAACCATCCGTTCTTTAACTAAAATATCTGATGTCACTTGGAAAGCTGGACATATTTGTCGTTTGTCAGACGCTCAATGGGCTTACCATCCAGTTGGTTCCGCTTAGTGGCAAACGACATCGCAGCAGACCCAGATGGAGCCGATAGGATGAGCTGGACTCTTTAAAATAAAGATTAGGCCTTGGCAGCTCTGGAAAGAGAGTAGGTAGGTCAGGCGCAGTGTGTTTGCGGTTTTCAATCTCAGATGTAGGATGTAGCTCCATTTAAACTTTTTAATCAAGTCAAGCCGATCAGTTAGGTCTTACCGATTATAGTAGCTTTATGTAAGTATTATTACATTACATTATGACTAAACAGTACACGTTTATGTATTTCCGAGCTCATAGAACTGCCCATAAAACGCCCGCAGTTGGCAATTCCTGTCTCAACCTAAATCAAATGTACTGAACATTTAATTAATTCTCTACCAAATAACTTCCTAACCGTTTCTGTAGCATGGCTAACTTTTACCATATGATAACGCGAGTTTGGCGAAGTGGAAGATAATCCCGTTGCCGAAGCGACCAGGCATCCGAAGAAATCCCGGGCCCTACGATTCCGGAGCGGCGATAATTGTGTTAGTCGTGATTCCCGAAAGGAGTATCTTTACATACGTGCAGTTTGCTTGTTCGGAATTCTGTTAACCTTCAGTGCCAATCAGCCGAATTCTTCGTTGATATCCTCACTACTATTTCGGTTCCTACCGTCTTGTGTTTCTATCTGAGCATACTCGTATATTTCAGTTAAATAAGGTGGCTGAGAGGAAATGTGGGTGTACTAAGTACAACTCTGCTCAACCCTGCTGGAAAACAAGGCGTGATGGCATATAATCAAATCCCTACTTAATGATGAAATCAAAACTTTAATGGGAAAACTTTTACCACAAACTTTGACCGAAGTAGGAAATCTAGCCAAACAGCCCCAAGCTTAGATGCCTTCAGAAAGTATGTCAATGATCAAATTACCTCGCACAGAGCACAGGGCTGGCACGTGCTAAAAATAACCTTTAGCTCGGCTCACACAGGTGGAGCCTTTTGTTTCATTGAGCATATTATGTCACCCCTGCGGAATGCTGGCCCAGGGCGAATTTTATGCAAAGCTCTACTAAGTTCCTTCAGGTTGCCAAAATATTAATAGTAATTTATTTCCAAACTCCAGTACACGTTACATGAATGAGGTCCCGACCTCTGAACTTGGGACACCTGTATGACAGGGGTCTAGGTTTCTCCAGTTACATGGATCAGCATGAGAAGGTTTAGACTATATACAATTTACACGTAGTTTTGACAATAATTAATAGAGAAACTCTGTGTATATTCTGCTTATAAAAAGCTAAGTTTAGGTAATGAACAGAAAAATAAAAAATTGGCCAAATGCGTGTCGGACCACGCACAATGGAGGGTCCCGTAGTTATGATGAATTTGTCACAAAAACAAACTTAACATTGTAGTTTAATAACATGTTCTCCCATACATCAATATAAGTCACAGTAAATTTTCTAACTGCCAATGTAAGTTTGTAAGCATAATTAAATTTTTTGCTAAAACTACAAGTTAACGGTTTTCTGACAAAAAGTCCTTTACTTGTATTGTGAGACTTTGCTTCTTGCCAAATTTCATGATTCTACGTCAACAGAAAGTCCCATATAGGTTTTGATTCCCTTGCGAGCGTCAAAATATGCAGTATAAATGGAGCATAAACTGTCTTATCTTTAGATTGCGTTGACTTTTTTCACTGCTCCAAGGGTTAGCCCCTGGCAGTCTTGAGTATTTGATAAATATTAATTTCAACTTGATACCTTCACGCGTTCCTGAGAAAAAGAGCATTGACAGACGGACAGACGGACAAAGGGTATAAGGGTTCCATTTTTGCCGACTGAGATACCGAACCATAAAATTTGAATTTAAATGGTTATTCATTCTAAAACACATTTTGGTTCAGATTAGAATAGAGTAGCATGTGTGTGGTGAGATATGTGACGCGTGTGGCGACCAGTCGACAGTCACTGTCGACTGGTCGCCAGCGACTCGGTCGACACACATTCACACACGCATCGTAATGGCTCTTAAGGTTCATTTTGGTTCAGATTAGAATAGAGTAGCATGTGTGTGGTGAGATATGTGACGCGTGTGGCGACCAGTCGACAGTCACTGTCGACTGGTCGCCAGCGACTCGGTCGACACACATTCACACACGCATCGTAATGGCTCTTAAGGTTCATTTTGGTTCAGATTAGAATAGAGTAGCATGTGTGTGGTGAGATATGTGACGCGTGTGGCGACCAGTCGACAGTCACTGTCGACTGGTCGCCAGCGACTCGGTCGACACACATTCACACACGCATCGTTATGGCGCTTAAGGTTCATTTCAGCATGAATGCCAGACAGATGCTGTCTGACGCTGGGGACAAGTGACGAAGAGTACAAACATTTTCAGTTTATTAATGTTTTTAGTATTATCATAACTATAGCTTTCAAGCCAAAGTAAGATTTATTTTTATAAGGAAATTGTTCACGTCTCTAACAAATTTAACCTAGATGAATTTACTGTAGAGGCGTGGCGCTATACTGTTGTAGTGCTTTCTGGAAAACTTCTTCCTAGCCCTTGGGACGGTGTATTTATTTATTATTTTTTAGCAGATAGGAGACTGTCATCATAATCAGCCAGGGAATGGGCCTTAATCCACCACGCGAGTCCAGTGCGGGTGGTAGATGCCACGTGTTTTAGAATTTTTGGTTCTAGGACATGCCGGCTACGTCACGACGTTTTCCTTCACTATTTTGGGAGCAGTAGTGACAAAATAATTAACACAAAGTAAAGCGTTTGTTTGGGTTCGAACCCACGACCTAGAACTGGGCCACCACTGCTCGTAGGCTCGACAGGGGACTCTGTGCCGGAGATATCTTCATGTCAAAATAACGTCCAAGCAATTAAGAGATTCCTCGAAATAACAAAGACAAATGAGCATCCAGATGGTCTATTCAGCAGTCGCCGCTGATAAGCATCATTCGTTAGTAGAAACAGAACAGTTCTCTGAATATCTTCCCTTCCACCAAAGATTCAGGCAATAATAAAAAAATAATTATCTGAGAGCGGAAGTGATTTTATAAACATTGAACGTCGTGTCAAAATGTTATGGTTGTAATATTATAAAAGTTTGAACCATAAATCGTAAAAACTTGAAAATAGAGTTAATGTCACAATATTTCATTTGAAGTTCGACGTTTGTATTGTAGCGATGCAGTAGCGATGCTGTCGCGCATGTGTATTGATACAGCCGCGATGCCGTCGCTCGCTGTGTACGTTCACCCAGATTCCGTATCGCTACTATCGCGATGCTGTCGCGCTTCTTTCTTCGGCTTCGGCCTCGGCTTTCTTCGGCTTCTTTCTTGTATAGATACAGCCACGCGTTTGCATTGTTTCTGTCGCACGTTGCAAACGCGACTGACGCGCGATAGTAGCTATGCAGAAGTGCGTTTACAAAACGCGCGACAGCATCGCTACAAATAGTCGCCGTGGGGCCTAAAACGATTCGTAAATATGTGTTAATCTAAACCTCTTACAAAATTCACAAAACAGTCGCCGGTTTGAGGTCGAGTAATCAAAACCAAATAATAAATAGTATATTTTATATCGAGGGACTAAACGAAGCCTTAATATACCAGAGGTGGTTTCGAGGGTGTATTAAGTTGGCGTTTAGTCTCGAGGTGAAAAATGTACTTTTCACTTTGAGTGCGAGAAAATAGTCAATTTAGTAAAAAAACATTTAATAAATATTACTTAATACTTAATAAAATAAAAATCACAAGAGATTTTTTTACTTCAAGCTAAATGTACAATTTGAATTATTTGAAAAATGATGGAACTAAAACTCTCAAAATTTCCGCAATGAAGATGATCCACAGTCCACAGATAATAGTATATTTACAGGCTGTTTGAGTTTTACTATGTCACATGAAGGCAATTAAAAAACGAATTACTTTTTACTCCATAAAGACTAAAGTGGTCACTTTAGTCCCGCTTCGTAGGGCTATATTGGCATACTTTTAGAGCATGAGATGTGAAAAATAAAGATAACTCATTCATTAGATCATAATTGAAATCAGTTTTCATCTGGTGCATTAAAACTTATAAAAATACAGTATTTAAACTGTAAAATCACGTCTAAAAAACCACGTAAATCAGCGAAATAAAAAAAAACCGTATACGCGGCCTCTTAATCTTCTTATTCTAGTCTCCATATTGAATCTTCGTTTCGCCTATCATTCAAGTAGGTCGTAAGTAGGCATCAATAACATAATATTTGAAACACAACTTAGTAGAATCCTCCACAGAAGTGAGTTTTCCATTCGTTATCAATAAACGTCGTCCGTCTGCCACTGTGTATGTCTCGACTGTGCGCCGTAACTCAGAGGAAAGCGCTAAGTAATGTTCTGTTACATACTTAATGCGTCACTTGAGTTATTTATAGTGATCGAACCACCTAGCAATGAAAATAAAAGTAATTAAACGCCGGAAAAATAAAGGAGGAGGTTCTCAAGTCGGCCTGTATGTATTCTGTTTTTTACTTTATAACTTTTTACTGAGTTGCTTTTCTTATTAGAAGGCGTATAATTCGAAATTGGCCCCATTTAAAGTTCCGTGTGGTGGCGGACGTAAAGAATAGCAACATCCAATTTCTTCCCATGAGTGTCGTCAAAGGCGACTAAGGGTCTTTTTAGAGAATTGACATCAACGTTCTCAATGTATTTTTTTCTATCTGTTTAATAGAGACCTAGAGGTGATCTGATGATTATTTATAGTGATCGAACTACCTAGCAATCAAAATAAACGTGATCTTGTTGTGCTTAAATATTCATACGTTTGCCGAGTTCAGCTAGAAACACACACAGTCAGCCTATAATGTTCCCACTGCTGGGACACAGGCCTCCTCTGTGTGAGAGGGAGAGGGCGGTATTCCCACGTAATCACCCTGTATACCACTTGATTGAATTATCCTATTTGTTGTTTCTGTATGCGTTTGATTAATTAGTGGAGTTTTAATTGGACTTCGTCTGATAACAATATGCAAGATATTGTAAAACAAAAACCTACCAACTGCGTATCCCAAGCACACGTAAGTTGGTCGACTACTAGCCTACTTAGCTGTGATAGTGTTCCTTTTCATTTAGTTATATATCTACAAGGTGTAACAGAATAAACTACTACGTTATGTTTTTCTCATTTCGAGAAACTTTCAATTTGCTGGCAGGGGGAGGTGGGACACTTGATTCTAACAAAATATTGCACTTTAACTTTTCAAAAACGGATTTACCCTAAATCGCAATATTTTTGAAAGACACCAGAGGATTGACGAGAAAAATAAACATCCCCACTTTACGTGTAGAGGTCGTAAATACCGTAAAGAACATTTTTTTTACCACTTTATTGGCGTGACTAATATGTATATCCATACCAAATCACAGTTTTCTAATACCAAGAATCCCTGAGCTGATCGCGGACTGACAGACGGACTTGGCGAAACTATAAAGGTTCTTTGTTGACTACAGAACCGTAAAAATGCTTTTTTTTGGATTGCAAACTTTGGTCAGAAATTTTTCTAAAAGATTTTAAACCAAATCCAATTCCTCTAACAAGGAATACTGAGTCAATAATAATGTAAGTACCTAAGTAACGACCAAACTACATGAAAAGAAACTCCTTACATAAATCAGCTCCAATTCTATGAAATAGATAAAGAGTGGACATTCAAAGTCTCGAACTAAGAAAGTATGTGATACACTAAACAAATCGGACCCAACTAGAGCCGCCTCACAACTTTTTCAATAACTAAACGAGCTCACAGGGATCAATGGCGACCACTTTTGAACTTATATCTCGGTAACTTCTGCGCCAATCCTTTTGTCCCTTAGCAAACTATGAACCTGTAGTACCAACATTGGAATATACTTTTCATATTGATATAAGAAAGCAAACGGAAATTGACAGAAAAAAAATGAGAATGTTGCATAATCGGGAAGATCAAAGAAAAATAATCGGAAGAATCATGATAACGGGATGTCAATTGACAACGAAAAGCAAGTCTGAAGTTGGTGCGCTTCGACAAAGTCTAGGCTGATGTTCGTGCGAGTCGACAAGAGCGGCTATAGCGGCGTGGCGTAGCCATCATGACTATTGGACATCGTACGGACAACAAGCGTAGTCCAACGTTTCATTTTAGCAAGTTCAAATCAACTCCATAGCCTAGTCTTTTCCCGACTGTTTTGGGGTCGGCTTCCAGTGTAATCCAATGCAGCTGAATACCAATGTTTTACATTGAGCGACTACCTATCTGACCTCCACAACCCAGTTACTGGGCAATACTTGGTAAGACTGGTTGTCAGACTTTCGGGTTTCTGACGACCCGTAACGACGGTCAAAAATCCAGGAATGACAGCCGAGATGCAACGGCTTAGCGTGCTTTTCGAGGCACGGAGAGGTCCTGGAATGTAACGAAGGCAAGTTCAAATATAACCAAAAAATCAATAATAATTTTCAGAGTGTTTCTTCTCGCTCGTAACACACTTACGGCCAGTAAAATGTTTGACGGTGAAGAATCCAGCTCCAAACGGCGTCCTGTCCCGACAGATAGAACTACGAGTGGCCAAGATAAGACAAACACTTATACAAACAAATACATTAACTTAATGGGTGAATAGAAGGCTGAGATTGTATGGAAGTACTTGACAAGACAACCTACCATGTAAACAGACAGACGTTGTTAGATTCACATGCAATTCTATAATATAATGTTTGAACTTTAAAAGAGACCATGATCTCTGAGTTTGTTTCGACATTTCTTCTCAGGGATCAGTGAGCTAGGAAATGCTGGCGTATTTTTTTATTTATGTACAATATTTACATTATATGTATTATATTAATATTATTTTATAATAATATTAATAATATGTGCATGAAATAATTTAAAAAGAGAGAAAAGAATCACAACGAATAAAAGATTCGTCCACATCGATGTCATTGAGAATCGTGCCCAAAAGGCTGGCAGATTTGCCATTTTGTTTGGCGATGCTGATTTTTGGGCCAAAAAATAGGCCAGATTCTGGTCACGCGAAGAATCGACCAAACGTTTGGCGATGTCTTAGAAAAACAAGTGGCCACTTGGAGACCGTGGCCCTAGTGTTTCAACCCTAAACGGCTGGAACATACTTTTTTCATCTCAACAGGGTATTAAGAAGCTCATCGATTATTGATTGCAGAAGTAGGATCCATCAGCGAAGATGCTGACTTACTGTGACGGACGAATTCCTGAAGTGAGCTCTCATAACAGAAAGGGGAGCTCTCGAGATGAACTTAATAGACGATGTACAAATATTTCCAACGTACGCGGAGCCCTCCGTGCCACTTAAGTACAAGACAATTTGATGACCCAAGAAATAAGTGAGCAATACAGTCATAAAATATATTTTCTTACACTGAAGCAGTTATTACTAGTGAACGTGCGAAGTTGCGTTTTAGTTTTCGGCCATATTTTCGTTTTCACCCATAAACCAGCCGAAGCTTCGGCCAAGCCGAAAATCAGAAGTTCGTGAATTATCGCAAGCCACTCGGCCAATTTCATAAAGCTCGGCAATATCTGGTAAAGTTCGGCTAATTTCTTGGTGAATCGAGTCCGCTCGTGGCTTCACTCAGCTGAAGCGATTTTGTTTTGAAGTTGTAAAGCGAGGTTATGTTGTATTTTTAATGTAGACATTAAAAATCATCTTCGTTTGCGGCCGAAAATGACACTAAAGCCGAGTCTTCATATTTGTTTTCGGCTGAAAATCCATTTTCGGTCGGACCCTAGTTATTGCCTCCATACGAGCAAATGTCGAGATCCCTTTTCCTGCGACAGACCTCACTTAACTCAACACATGCAATACTTATCCTTATTGCCACTTCAATAAGAGTTTTCTAGGTGCAAATTATATTTGTTTGGTTGACATTTGTAGCAACCTATTTCAAACCGTATTGCTGTGAGGATAAGATTGTCAATAAGTGCAAATGTTTTTTGCTGGTAAGGTGTTTTCGGTCGACGACACGCAAGGACCGTGGCGATTCGGAAATGAGCGTAATGTGCTTAGAGCGAGAGCAGATAAGGAGTGGTGTATAGAAACCGTTTAGGTGGGACGAGACTGTCGTAGGGACATTTTATTGTGTAGTATTATTTGTAACGAAATGAAAGGTTATTTAGTTGGAGCACGTGGGCTGAAATACAAAAAGCTATAGTATACATAAACGTAAAAAACGTAAACATAATTCTAAATAGGTATAGTTAGTATTTTATTGGAACAAAAGCATGATATAATGTTCCCACAGCTGGGACACAGACCTCCTCTCTTTGACAAGGAGTGGGCCATAATCCACCACGCGGGCCCAGTGCGGATTGGTAGATGTCACATGTCTTGGATCAAAAGAATACGGATAAACTTGTTTTGTAAAAAAAGTATTAAGGATTTTTCACTTTTTAGTAATGGCTCACACCAATACATGGTATGTAAACAACAGTGACAGGAAGTACTCAAACATCATCATTAAACACAAAGTGGATGAAATACGTATTAACGACGCTAACGCAAGAACTATCCAAGCAAAGTTAATATATTTACAAGGTGTAACATGTCATGACGGTTAGGTATTTTGAAATAATCTTTTGCCTTTAAATGTTTTCTTTCCTTGTTTTTAATTTTTTTCATATTTTTTTCCATCTACCTTCCATCACCAGTTATCATTATTTTTCTGCTAGTCATCTAGCATGCTTTTAATATTGTACCACGCTGCTTAGACTGCTTCATCTCGAGAGCTAATTGATGCTTGAACACTGCTTTCCACTGTAGATTCTACGTTCGACGGGGTTCAGGAGTTGCAGTCAATAGCATGAATTCGGTAATTTTCTAAAATGCCTAATTCCGGATTTCCAGGGTTCTTCCGTACCGGATTTCACATTATTTACCGCCGCTGCAAGGGCTGTGGTTGGACAACCCTACGAGCTGACCTAACTGCCGTTGGAAGACCGACCTACCTATCTGGCTGCCACCGGAGATAGTAGTTTTCTTTAGGCGGACTAGAACTAATACGCGCTAAATATCGAGAACTCACGCCAGCTTACTGCTGGAGTTAATTAACCATTTTTCTTTTAATATAATTATTTTATTTTTTAATAAACATCTGTATCTTATACCTCCGTTTTTGTGTTTTTTTTTTTAATTTACCTGCCCTAGTACCTGCCCTATTACCTGCCGAGTGGAGTTGTTGGCGGGATCGCGTTGGAACCTGTGGTTGGAACATGTGGCACGAATTTTCATTTTCATGAAATTTAGTGAAGTAGCGAATTAAATTGTATAATTTTGGTAGTGAATTATTTAATTTAGTTACGTGTGAGTGCACAAGTGTGGTGAAGGTGAAAATAAGTAACTAACGTGGACTTTTCCTGTACCCCCCAAAAACTCCTACTTGGTTGTGGTATAGTTACTACCGCTTTACAATAACTTTGATTTGAAAAAGACGACTATGACTGTTTTGTAACTTCGTGCCCGATATCGGGTCATTTACTTGATCGAGAAGAAAAATTACTTGACACTGGCTAAATGCACAAACCGTGCGAAGCCAACACCAAAAAAAAAAAAATCCCTGCCAAGTTTTAACTGTCGAGGACAGTTCTAGAACTTCTATCTATTTAAATTGTGTCCGAACTATTCGCGAGGCTTTGAAACAGGTAGATTGCGCTGGCCACTTCCGGCGCACTATCGGGCAAACTTGCACTGGGTTCTACAGTCCGGCTGTAGTATGGAGGATACCTAACTTAGTATAAGCTACTGTTTTTATTTGCAAGGAATTGCATTCAACTGGATCATCTGTTTGTTTTGATGAAGAGGCAGACTGATGGATAGTCCATCTGCCTCGCCTTTTTGATGAAGAGGCAGACTGATGGATAGTCCATCTGCCCGTCTTTTCTCAACTATGTTGGGGTAGGCTTCCAGTCTAACTGGATGCAGCTGAATACTGGTATTTTACATGGAGCGACTGCCTATCTGACCTCCATAATAATACGATACGCCTTGGTAAGACGGGTTGTTAAACTTTGGGTTTCTGACTACCGGAACCAACAGCTTAACGTGCTTTCCAAGAAACTGAGGAGTCTTGGTATGTAAATATGGTAACCCATCCACGGACCAACCGCGGCAAGCGTGGCTTTACCTTATCGAGCGACTGTTATTACTTAACCACTAGCCCCTCTTCACTAAAGCCTTTTTCAGTTTCATTCTTCAGGGCGAAATCCATAACTATGTAAAATAGAACCAAATAGACCAAAAATCATGAGTTCGATTTTTGGCAGCATCCGTCTTATTACCAAGCTTGATCTAACATTATCCCGAGCCGAAAACTTCGAGACAGTTTTTTGTATTTCCAACTTTATGCCAACTTTAGTAAAGTTATTAATAGAAAATTAACTACTTAGTCCTAAGTTGTTATTTTTGTACTGTTAGGTTCTTATTCCAGAACTCCCCACAGACACTGCCCGCCTTCCATCCGGCGCCGCATGCTGTCACCTGTGCATTTGATGATCCTATGACTGAGTCAGTGAGCGGAGTTCGCGTAGCTGTATTTTGGGCCAAAAATGTTTGAACTTTTTGCTATCGATGGAAAAGATAATTTAAAAAATACTATATAACTCTGTATGTTTTTTATAACTCTTCTAATTTACCACAAATCCGTCTTTCGTAACATCACTCTGAATGTATCGTAACCTATTTAAGTTTTTATAACGACTATTCGTAGTATTATTCATTTCCCCTACAGGAAGCGTCCCTGCTGCCTCTCTGAGCTTTGTGTGGAGCCTACGTGACAATAGAGACGTGGAGCTGCGCCATTCTGTTCAGTTGCTATTTAAATATCAAATGTCAGGTCAAGGCGAGAGCTAGCGAGCCTATGACGTCACAAACTGGGATAAAAGTGAATATTTTTACAATGTAGGATGTTAGACAACGGGCTTTGTAGTGGGAAAATGTACGGAGTATTTTATTTTAACACTCGTTTTAATCATCCTAAGAGTTGAGATTTCTGTGATATGCGCTTTTGTGTTGTTGAAACCATTTGACTTTGTTGAAAGTTTATCTAAACATCGTCATCGTCTGGCTAGCCTTTTGCTAACTTTGTTGGGGTCGGCTAAGGGGTCGATATGACTGATATTCAGACTTTGGGGCTTAGATCCACGAATGACAGCCGAGACCTTACGCCTTGGTAAGACGGGTTGTTAAACTTTGGGTTTCTGACTACCGGAACCAACAGCTTAACGTGCTTTCCAAGAAACTGAGGTGTCTTGGTATGTTAAAGCTGCCACCCATCCACGGACAAACTGCGGCAAGCTTAGCTTAACGTGCGGCTGTTATTAGGTACAACTAGTGGCACCTGTGCTATAGCTAACCTAGCCAAGCCTGCTAACGTAGAGTCAAAATAGAGGCAAAGATCCCTCAGAAAAAAAAACGTTTCAATGGGACCTCAGTCAATTATTGCAGCCGCCATTTTGGATTTAATTTAAATCTCACTCTTGGTTTCAGAACCCTGGAAAACCGTAAAAACGACACCCATGAGGAATAACAGAAAATTTTCGCAGCTGCCATCTTGGATTTAGCTATTATTGGTTTCAGTACCCTTGAAAAACCATGAAAACATCTTTTTTTTTTGTTGGGCATCTCGCAGTTGGCCTTGAGAGGCCGTGACTGCTCAACCGGGTTTTCCTGGGGCTGCCATTAAGAATTAACTTAACGCCTCCAGCCAGGGCTTAAAAACTAAATTATATTACAAACTAAGCGACTGCACGCTGAGGGCACCCCCTGTGAGGTACGGGCCTCGGCTCAGGGCGTCACTGATAGGGGGACAGGCTGAATCAAAATATTGGCATTATAATTGATCGGGGAATTTAAAGCTACTGGCTCAGCTGCGGCGCGGGCTGGCGCTTCAACGAGCAAGGGTCGGTAAGGATGAAAAACTATCTCACTCTTTCTATCTTTTATATTAAAGGTACATATAAATTTCATAAAAAGTCGTATGGGGCCATAACACTTTTTATAAAAAGCGGCGACTTCTACAATTTTGGTCCTACCCCAAGCCAAGTTAAATAACTTTGTTTGAATGAAAGATGCATGTCCTTTAATGTCCGGTCATATCCAATATGCAAAAAGCGACCTCCATTCCCCTCTAGCCGCATATAATGTGGCCTCTGTCACGTGGGTCTGGTGGACATCGATCAACATTGACTTGTAAAGTGTCGGCTACATTACAAAGTCATGAGGGCCTGTTTTTACCGACGACAGTCATGTTTATGCGGAGCCTACAACGGTTTTCTTTTTAAGATTAGAGTCACTTCAGCTGCTTGCTGAATAGGGTATTTTACTATATATGAGAAAAAAAACTAAAAATATATTATTAAGATAGCTTAGGCAAAATGTAGTCGGGAAATGTTAGTTTAAGTTCATGAATGAATGAATTAATTTTCAATTAATTAATTAGTTAATTAATTGAAAACCCATTTTCTATTTTACTAAGTACCTGGTTACTGTTGGCAGACCGGTTAGCCAAGCGGGTTGTACTTGTGGCTAAGTAATAACAGCCGCACGGTTCGATCGATCTGGTTATGCTGCTCTAGACGCGGTGTGTCCGTGGATGGGTGACCATCTTCACAAAGCAAGACCCCTCCGTGAAAGAAAGCACGTTAATCCGTTGGTCCCAGCTGTCTTTCGAGGATTTTTGACAGTCATCACGGGCCGTCAGAAGCTCGTAAATCTGACAACCAGTCTTACCAAGATGTATCTTATTACCCAGTAGCAGGGTGTGGAGGTCAGCTGCGTCCGGTTGGACTGGAAGCCGCCCCCGACATAGTAAAAAGGTGAGTGTGTTACGCAATAACTCCGTAGATATGATGACTATTGTACAATTACTTAAAGGTTTCCCAATTTACATATACCTAAAACTCTTTATCAACTGTTTTATTTGCCGAAACTACTCCGGCACCCGCATCATTGCAATTTTGTACAAAGTTTATCTTTTTGTAAAAGAAAAACACAGACATTTTCGTCGCACCCTTTGTAGTCTCCGAAATAAACACACGACATAATGACATGTGCCGGGAGCTTGTCTGTCAACTCATTCCCTAGGATCGTGTGCATAAGGAAACCTTAACTTACACTCACTGTGAGCTTAAGTAATTATTTAGTGTTGCCAAGTTAATTCGATTAACGGAGTGACATGCAGAATTATCTTTTTGGGTGGGTATACGTAACATACTAATGAACAGTGTTAGTAGGTACTAACACTGTTCGTACGTTACGTATCGAGTCCCATCCGTGCCTTGGAAAGCCCGTTAAGCCGTTGGTTACGGGTAGTCGAAAGACCAAAGAGGGTATCGTGTTGCCCAGTAACTGTGTCTAAATAGGCAGTCGCTCCATGTAAAATATTGGTATTAACTGCATCCGGTTAGACTGGAGGCCGACCCCCACAGAGTTGAGAAAGGACTGGACAGATTAATTGACGGTTAACGGTATAACTGTAGCCTACAGGTACGATTTTATTATTAACGATACCGAAGTATACAAAGAACAAGGAACAGCACACGAGGTACCAATTTACCTGTATAATTCAAGGGTATGAGCAGAAGTATTCCCAGCTTCTAGCAAAGCTCACTTTCTGCAATGGCGTAACTAGTATAATGATTGATCGATTTACATACAATATGACGTGATACGATAGTGCTAAGTTGAAATAAATGGGTGGACGACACATATTTTTTAACATGAAGCGGACAAGAAAACTTACATTAGTTATAGACACAAAAATGTTACTTAAGAACAATAACGAAGTACAGAACTACTCGGCAGTCACACGCTCATCTCACAATACTCCAGACATACTGACAAGATCTTCTTCTATTCGCCCTCGAACACATCACAGGCAGGCTTAGCGTCCAAGAGAGCGTTGAGTGCAGAGTGCGAGGGACGGGAGACTTATGTTGGACGGGAGACTTATGTTGAGTGCAGAGTGCGAGGGACGGGAGACTTATGTTGGACGGGAGACTTATGTTGAGTGCAGAGTGCGAGGGACGGGAGACTTATGTTGAGTGCAGAGTGCGAGGGACGGGAGACTTATGTTGGACGGGAGACTTATGTTGAGTGCAGAGTGCGAGGGACGGGAGACTTATGTTGGAGTCGGCTTTCAGTCTAACTAGATGCAGCTGAATACCAGTATTTTAAATGGATCGACGGCCTATCTGATGTACACAACTTAGTTAACACGTTGTTTAGACTTTTCGGGATTCTGACGACCCGTAACAACTGCCAGAAGTCCATGAATGACAGCCGGGACTGCTTAACGTGCTTTCCGAAGCACGGATAACTGTATTTATTGACCTCCAGCAAATTCGACTTCTGTGTGGACACTACTCCAAACCTGAAAGCAGCTCCCGGTCTGCACCCGCACGCGCACCCTGTGACTAATGATTTTATTTCTGTAAGTAGGTTTGGACAAACACTTTTACATGTCCATCATATTTTTTAAACTAGATGAGGCCGGCGTTTCCTATCTGAAGCTTACGCTGAAGACAAAGGGCGAAACAAATAAAGAGCACACAGTCTCTTTTAAATTCCAGTCATAATCTTGGTCATGGGAAGACTATGCAGATTGGTGTTTGAAATGTTCTTTTGAGAAAAGAACACAGATTGTGTGGACCCGTGCAGTCAGTGCACGCATTTGTCACTAATCGTGCAGCTCAACTTAGAACTTCAGGTTCTCTACGATTCAGCGAACAATAGCAAAGAAAAGACATTTGGGAAGGCCGCATAAATAACTAAAACTGCCACATCATGGTTACAACTAATTGATAAAGAAAGAAACTAATTGTGTAACACATCACTACCTGAATCATTAAGAAGGATATTTATAATCCATTGCTTCATATGATCGAAAAATTTCTAAGTTCAACAACGTAAATAACGCAATGAATGTTATTGAACTGTCAAAATGAAAATCATTCCTACTGTTAGTGTGTTACGAAATTACTCCGCCTCGATCGCGTCTTGTTTTCGCGGCGGTAAACAGTAATTACCGCCGCGGTAGGATTACGGTAACGGTAATAGTAAAATGGACGATTGCCTCGTAAATCAGGCGATAGTGGAATGAAAGCGTTGCATCACTGTTACTGTGGTCTGTGGGAGGCAAACCGGGGTAAGTTATGTTTGAAAGAAATCAATGTCGGACATTATTTTTACTTCGCTTGACATTTTGTGGCGCAGTGGTTACGGCCGCGACTTATGAGTGGTCGTAGGTTCGAACCCAGACAGGCGATTTACCTTGTGTAAATTATTTCATGACCACTGCTCTAAGGAAAACATCGTGAGGAAACCGGCATGTCCTAGAACCAAAAATTCGAAGACATGTGACATCTACTAACCCGCACTGGGCCCGTGTGGTGCATACAGCCCAGTCCCTCTCATAGAGAGGAAGCCTGTGTCCCAGCAGTGGGAACATTATAGGCTGATTACGTTATGTTGACATTTTGAAAAAAAAAAATCTCGTGTTCGTGGGAGGCGTACGAGGGGCCGAAGCCAACTCGCAGTGGTCCGTTAGACGTTTTAATTAAATTATGCATTATTATCACTATCTTATTTAATTTACAAGGAGCTCGTGGTAACTTAATAGGGTGTTACACTCATTTTTGAAAAGTGTCCTTATTAGATTCTAAAGTGCTAATAAACCACAAAAAAACTCATTTTTATTTAATCGATTAGTGCCGCAAAAATGCATTAAAATTTTTCATTTTTAAGTTTCGAGGCTAATTTGATGAAAATGCTGGACGCAGTGGACGCCATATTGGTATGTGGGTATGACGTCAGTTTGCTAAGTAAACAAATGAGCTGATATTTTGTATGATAATTGGTTGTAATTGAAAAAGAATAGTTATTATTCTACTTAACGTTGGTTTTCTGTTCCTGAATGCAAAATATTATTTAAATAAAAATTACTTTGGTTACGAAAATAATAAAAGTACAAAGTTGTTCAATTGATATGCCGTATGACGTAATAACATGGCGGCTACAATTTCATGGTGTTCAAAAATAGATTAAAAAAAACTGAAATCTTTGAATTTAATTTTAACATTTATTTTGTTAATTCATGAACTAAAAACGAACAGTTTCCGACTGCATTTTCCCTAAGCTATCTTAATACTATATTTTTAGTTTTTTTTTTTCATATAGGGTAAAACCCCCTTACAGACGCTGATGACGTGTCAATTAAAGATTAAGCTACGCTTACCGGGGTTGGTACGTGGATGGGTAATACATCCATAGTATATCGAAATTACTCCGTGTCTCGTAAAGGACGTTAATCCGTTGTTACCGGCTGTTAGTTATATATATCTATGTGACAGTAGGTAGTAAGTAGCCCGACAGTCTGACAATCAGTCTTACCTTGGGGTACCTACCCAGTGACTGGGTTGTGGCGGTCAGCTAGGCAGACGCTCCATGTAAAATACTGGTATTCAGCTGCATCCGGAAAGACTTGAAGCCAACCCAAACATAGTTGGGAAAAGGTTAGGCAGATTGTTTGATTTTATTATATTTGCAAAGTTATAGTTTACTACCAAATTATCGATAGAATTTTAAATATAGCTAGCATTTTTTTTATTTAAGCCTACATTAAGTAATTTACCTTACTGCTGTTTTTTTTTAGTAATGAGAGATTACATTTAAAACCACAAAACTGGTTTTCCAAATAAGTGGTCATATTGGATTCAGAGCAAGTACACAACAAAAATTATGAGGAAAAGGTAAGCAATCTGTTTATTATGGATTTTCGCACAAATATTTTCTAGTAAACACTTGAAGCGTGACTTTTGCCCTGTACGTTTTTTTTTTTTTTTTTTTTTTTGAGGGTGGGAAATCATCAAATAACTTCTCCTGCTCTGGGTGGAGCAGGAGGGCGTGTCAGACTTTTACTGACTAAAACCCACCCGTGTTCCCTCAGCTGCCTGTGTGCCAGGGGCCGCGGTATCTCTTTCGAACAACCCGCAACCCTGGCAGGCATCGGCCCTTGCGGACCCCACCAGTTCGGCGCACCAGGACACGTGGCACGCCGTGACCACCCCAGGAACCAAGTAACAAAAGGGCCCCAGACGAACCCGTGTCTGGCGCCCTTGGTCCCCCTGCGACGGGTCAGCGCAGTGGCCCCGCCGCCTACCACTTTTCGGCCGCAGGGGATAGGGAGAGCGGCCAACGCTATACCGACACTCCTCTTCCCCTGCGGCCCCACCGCGTCCGCCATCAAACGGTGGCGGCCCCGTCCAGGCCACGGAAGGGAAGAGCGCTACTCAGAAGTACCGGCACTCCTCCTCTTCCGCAGCCTGTAATCCTCAGCCGCGATGCCTCCCATTCGACACCGCGGCCCGCCTCAGTTGCGGTGCACCTCACCGCAACCTACATTCTGGCCGCTACGTCGTCGGCTTGGAGACAAAAGCCCTGACGAGCGGCCCCACCTTGGGGTTCCTCTTCGCTTCACCGTGGGAGCGGACCACGGCTACTGAGCCCCCCCGCAACGACAATGCGGGAACCCACTGGGGGGGTTGCCCTGTACGTTTGGCGTTCAATTAAAACCCTTTTAATTCAATTCAATCCTTTAACTATATTTATCGTATTTCCCGTATTTATGTCATCAACTTCTCATTGACGCTGAAGCTTTTGTGATTTTAAGTTGAGTGTTAAGAGCATTCATCCCGCGCGGGCTGGCAACGTCGAATTTATAGTGGTTTTTCGTGATTACCTATTACATTAAATATAAATTAATCAAACTGCCATTTGTTTTCAGCCAAGAACTAGACCATTGGTAGGTATTTAATATTATTTTAAACATTCACTCTTGAATAAAAACACTTAATCGTAATAAGTACTGCAAATAAAAAAAAATAATTCACGGTATGTTGATTTTAATGAGTAAATACCAAAATAATTGTAAAAAATTGCAGACATATGTACTTATAAATTCCAGCGATATAATTATTGGCTGAATAGAAATAGTACTTTGATTTAAAATTAATAGGATAATCACGAAAAACTACTTAAAAAGCGACGTGGCCAGCCCGCGCCAGATGACCGCTCTTAATGTCGAAAATGTGGATAATATAACATTGTTAACATTTATGAACCTCATTGTACTGACGTGACGTGGGAAAATGTGGCTGACTACGGTTAACTGTTTCAAAAGCTTCTCTGAAATATGCAATTTAAATACTTAGGTACTTTTGAAATATTTTCATTGGATGGTTAACATTTTATTCGTTAATATTGTATTTCAACAGTAAATATAAACACATCTATGTGTCTAGGGATCAAGCACATTTTTTCTGATTTTTAACATGCTTTTATTAGCTTGGTATGTATGTATCTACGAGTATGTAACGGACTCTTTGAACGTGATTTTTACCCACTTTAAAACGTCGGATTGCTTTGAAACTTTGCACAGTTTTCAAAGACCGATGACAATTCAATAATTTCAGGTCGTTCCATTACGGCGTTTTTGGGGGACTGTCTTATGCAATTTTGACGTTCAAAAAGACCTGACTCGCAGCCTAGTTTGATTTTGATTATACTGGACACAAAAAAAATAAAAACAAAAAAATCACTCTTTTGTAGTTAGCCGAACTAAAAAATTTACGACCCATACAAAAACTCTAAAAAGTAAAAAAATAACAAAAATTATTGGCCTTTTAAGTACCTATTCCTTTCAAACAACCCGCACCCCTGGCAGGCAACGGCCCCCCTTCAGTTGGTGCTGACATCTCTTTGAGGCGCGCATGGAACACAACGCGCCGTCGACCCGGGCTTGGTCCTTACCGGACAGCGAGCTACCCATTACTCGCCGTTCGTAAGCCCGCGCCTACGCCCCACCGCCTCCGGGCTTCGCGACCATTACTGCTTCGCAGAAGGAAGCGATGGCTACCCATGCACTCTCGTGCCGTACCCTGGCCGGACGCGACAGATTGCCGCCCAACTACTATGTTGGGGTCGACTTCCAGTCTAACCGGATGCAGCTGAATACCAGTATTTTACATGGAGCGACTGCCTATCTGACCTCCACAACCCAGTAACTAAATAACACGATACCCCTTGGTAAGACTGGATATCAGGTTTTCGGGCTACTGACGACCCGTAACGAGTGTTCAAAGATCCACGAACGACAGCCGGAACTAACGGCTTAACGTACCTACTTTCTGAGGCACGGAGGAGTATCGGTATGTAAAGATGGTCACCCATCCACAGACCATCTCCGGCAAGCGTAGCTTAACCTCATGGATCGACCCGTGCAGCTGTTATTACTTAGCCACGAGCTCCTCGTATTGTTAAGATAATAGTAAAATTTGTTTGATGACACAAAGTAACTGTTAAACGTGATTATGTGACGTATCCCACTTTACTTGGCAATCCTTTATATCGCAGCGCGGCACAACAGCGCGCGGACGTAAATAGCCCGCACTGGGCTCTTAAAGCTGCACTCACACAGAACGAACCCAATCACTTATAATATAACTCTGTTGGTACACCGCTGCCTACTGCACGACAAGCGGGATATATATCACAACTTGTCACAGGCTCTGTCAATTTTTTAGCAACGCTGTTGAAAAGACCGTCTGGGATTGCAAGTGAACATTCATTGAACATGTTGCTTGTACTATAGATACTCTTCTGCATAACCCGTTGGGGGTTGCGAGCGTTATGTTTGATATGTAGATGTGCTTTATTAAAGTTTTAAAATAAAGAATGGCAAATATGTTACTCTGGAAAATAGGACCATATATTTTCCTCTCGTTTCGTTGACATAAAAATGATACAAAAAGGTACATTGTGTAATTTTACACAGCTTCAATTAGATTGTATTTTTATCAATCTATGACATCATACAAAATACCAAAATTAAGTAACTTAAATTTCGGAAGTCGGTGACTTTATTATTATTATTAATCAGTTTATTTCAGATAAAAATTCAATCCATACAAATTACAAATTATAAAACATAAATAAATCATCATAAATATTGTGTTAGTCAAATCTTATACTCTATGTTAGTCAATACCCATCACAATATGCATCCATTTGTTTTGGATAGAGCAATCTGCACGAGATACAACCATCTGCAGGATACTGTTGCTACTGCCGCGCACGCGCTGCAACAAAGACGCTACTTTCTTTCGTACAAACGCATGAAAGCCGTCGGTTCGCGCCTCCGCAAACATTCCGGACGCACTACAATAGCGAGGCAGCCGCATCAGCATCCTAAAGACGTTGTTGAGATCGATGCTTTAGATCTGTATTTTAGATTTTTGCCACTGACTTCCGAAATTAAAGTTATTTTTCACTTTGTAGTGTATTTTTTGGAAATCGGTATTTTTTTTTTGTAAAAGCTTGTTTTATTTTTTTTCAGTTGTGGTACCTACTTGAGCTGGTGACATAAAATATTATGGAAAAAAACTAAAAACTACCCAAGCAAAGTTCAATCAATAAAAAAAGAATTTTCGAGTTCGATCTACATTTTTGTCGGAGATATCGCCGGGCATACACACAAAAAAATAAAACTACGAAATGAGAAGAATCTCCTTTTTAAAAAAGAGATATAAAATTAATTTAAATGTTATCAGAAAACCCTATTTACCAGCTTAGGAATCCCGATGATTCAACAATGTTTAAATTGAGTGAAATAACTTGTTTTATTATTAAGTATTCTATATTTTCACCGGGCTTTTGTTTCTAAGTAAACGTTTTAACCTGATATTTTAATACTGGTATCTGATCAATTACATGTTAATTCAGTTATTAAATATATCAAGTCCGTTTAAAGGCTGATTTTTCAATAGGTAGTCAGAAAACTTTTCTCTGAGAAATAATTATGTCGGATTTACAGATTTTGTATAGAAAATATTCCTAACTGTCAGATTTATTCTTTAGATAAAATTTATCTGACGACTGCAAAATCAGTCCCAAGAATAAATATTTCAATCTCTTTTTAAAATATCGAAGGAATATAATAAGAAAAAAAAAAACACCCAAGAACGGCTGAACAGATCTGGATGAAATTAGGCACACAGATAGATAAAATCTGGATTAACACATAAAATACTGAGTATTAAAATACTCATGTGATACTATTAAAAACCTTGCCAACTCGGATGTCAAAGAAACTCGTGTTTTAATACCCCTCATTATGCATCAGTTTTATTTTAATTTTAAATAAGTTAATGCTTGTGTCTCCTGACCTTTACCCGTCATACAACTCCTCACACTCACTGCCAGTCAATCCAGCCAGGGTGAATAGATAATGTCCACGTGATGTCTCCTACATATGGAATGTTTGGGAGTCAGTTGTCGAGACAAACACAGCGTCATCAATGAAACATCGATTTGTCGCTGTAAAAATCTGGAGCCAGATGTTTTTTTTTTTTGCAAAAATAATGAATAATTTATCTGAACTTAAAAATAACCGGCAAAGTGCATGTCGGGCACGCAGAATAAAGGGTTCCGTAGTTGGGATAAATTTTTATGTAGGGTACATACAATATCCACCAGTAACCAGAGGCAAATGTGATAACTATTTAATTAGATGTAAGCACTGTTGTATCTCATTCTAATTGAACTGTTATTTATGTTTTATGAGAAATAAATTCTTTAAACCTACAAATGTCAAAAACTTTAACTTAACATCGTAGTTAAAAAACATGCTGTCAATTCTCCAATTGCACTCGTAAGTTTGTAATCGCAGAAAAAATTATATGTGATAGAACTTGAATGAACGATTTTCGAACTTTTTCTTTTACTTGTGCTGGGAGATCTTGCTTCGTACCAAATCTACTACCTAGTGATAGGTTTTGATTTATTTGCGAGTATCAAAATATGTCGTATAAATGGCCTTATTTCTTTGTTGCATTTACTTAGAATGATGAAGCCTTTTTAACTGACTTCAAAAAGGAGGAGGTTCTCAATTCGTCGGAACCTTTTTTTATTTTATTCCCTGATTACTCGAAGATAGCAAGACCGATTAGTTTTTTTTTTTGTTTGAAAGGGTATACTTCCCAGGTGGTCCCATGATCATCAAGTCAGGATCTGTTGATGGGATCCTGGAGAAATAGAGAAAACTCTTCAAATTTTATAGGCACACGAAGCGATTTGGGTATTTTTTGGAAGAGTACTTTCTCGGAGTGGTCCCATTTCAATTTGGTAAAGATCTGATGAAGAACTTCGGAGATAGGCAACGGAACTCCTCAATAAATGATAGCAAATGGACTGGGATTGCTGAAATCTCATGTCTGTCTATTGTTTACACCAGTTCATAACATAACATCACGCCGGTACGCTGTGAAGGGGTAAACACATGTGAACCACTAAAAAGTGAAAAATAAAAACTTTTCCCAACAAAAAAACAACCGACTTCCAAAAAACACTATAAAGTGAAAAATACCTTTAATTTCGGAAGGCGGCAACAAAAAAATTAAATATAGCCCCAAAGACACCGACTTCCGAAATTAAAGTTATTTTTTAGAGCTCCACGATGCCGTCGACTTTCCTAATTGATGTTCATTTTAACTCTTTACTTCCACGCATTTTGAAGAAAAAAGGGTCTTGACAGGCAGACAGACAGACAACGAAGCGATCCATATTTTTTAGGCTACGGAACCCTAAAAAAGAGCTTCAAAACTTCGAAAAATCTACTCATTGTCCACTTTGACAACATTGTAACAACAATTATTGGGAAAGCTCCGCGCTTTGTGGCGACGAAGCAATAGGGCAAGTGTCAATAGGGCAAGTGTCAATAGGGCAAGTGTCAATAGGGCAAGTGTCAATAGGGCAAGTATCAATTTACCAGAAATACTGGCTACAGCTTGCGACTTTGTCCTCGTGAAATTTCATGACCCCGACCTGCCGCGTCGCATCGCATCGCCTGCCCGTGGTGGTACTTCGTGGGTCCTAGACTTAGAAAAAGAGTATGAATCCGACTGGTAAGTCTAGAGATTAGCGCATTAAAATAAACAAACTCTCCAACTTTATTATTAGTACCTATGGAGTATATGCGCATTGTTTGCGCGACGAACCGATAAAAACTGAAAACAATCGGTTGGTCAATTACTTTTTCCCGATGCGTTTATTGTTTCAATGATTATTTTTTTCGGTTACCTATTGTGTAATGGTTGCACGGTTGGACCGTCCAAACATGTGACCACCTCCATCGATTCTACAACTTGACTCACTCAAATAAAACCGATCAGAAACGAGTTTCGAAACTTTCCGGAAAAGAGTTTTGAGTAACAACAATATTAACGGCACTGTTGAGTATCAAATATTTCAAACTCAAAGCATTTATTTCAAATAAACCGATTACAGGCACTTTGAAATTGTCAAAGGGTCGGTCAGTCAGAAATATGAAGCTAGTTGCCCCTTCCAAAGCGTAGTAGGTATGTACTGTAGCGTAAATCCGCTACGGTTAAAAACTTTTTTGATTTCCATTCCAACCTTTTTAAGAAAATTCTCCTTTTTTGATCACATTTTAAACTTCGATTCTGAAAAATATTGCTATTTGTTTTATTTTGACATCCCACACTGCAGATTTGGAAGCCATCGATGAAGCATCGATGGTGGCATGAATTGTTTGTTTGAACCAATACACCAAAATTTTGATGTAGAGTGATAATTATGATTATTTGAAGAGAAAAATACAGCAATAATAGAAAGCTGTTTCCATTTTGGGATATTTTTGAGTTTTCTTCGCCAAATATTGGACGTCGAGAAGTTACAAGCCGAATTTCCGTTTTCCCCACGGGCTTAAAAACGACGTGGTTCGCCGTGACCTACGTCGACGCGGTCTTGCCTGAGACCTGACGTAGGCTCTGCAGCCGCTCCTCTCCAGCCACTCTTCCACTCACCGTCTGGCGCGCTGCGCCGACCTGTTATTTAGTTTGTTTGTTTTTAAGTTTAACATTATATTTTCAAATAATATTGTAAAGACGCACGGTTTGACTTCGTATTATATCGTAAAGCAAACGTACTTTTGTGTGCATGGGCCTATGTTTAATCGATTGCAATCGCTTGATAGGTCGAGTACCAAAATAATTTACGTTTTTAAGCCATAAAAATGTCAACTAAGTTTCACTTGTCTCCTACTTGTCTCCTAATTCTTATCTGCAGTTTTTTTACCCCAATTTTCACCTTTCTTATTCTTATCTTTGGTTTTTTTTTATTAAATAGGTTTAGCAAAATTAAACGTATTATGTGGCAAAAATGTAGTTTTCTTCATTATCCACGCTACAGTACCTACTACGCTTTGGAATGGGCAACTAGCTCTAGTACCATGAGTACTCGTGGACCGGGCAAGAACCTCCACGGCGGATTGTTTACACCGTCCATGCTGAAATGATTATACACGTGCTCATTAAAAGCGACCGTAATAAAAAATAAAAAAACAATTCAGAAATTGAAATAAGCCGTGGCAGCCAGAAGTCGTACGTCGAACCTCCAGAAGTCCAAACTCAAGTTCTGCGAACGAGGAATAGAGCGCAGTATACTAGGCGTTAAATTAACGGTTCGTGTTCAACACAATACTGCGGGTCAAATCAAAGATAGCTGACGTGGCTCAAACGGCTGCGCAACTTAATGAGACAGGACATGTCTGCCCCATTCCAGACACACTGTAGGCCTAAATATCACAGAAATGGTTCCTTGAGATGGTGAAGCGATGTCGCGGTAAACCACTTTCCGCAGGATAGCTTCCATCAAGACTGGAAGGAGGACGCGCAGGCTTGCGAAAGATGGAAAGAGGGGAGGGAGGCCTTTGCCCAGGAGTGGGCCAGCGTAGGCTAGTAAAAATAAACTACAGGTGGTTGCACTCTCTAAAACAAAATTCTCTTTTTATCTTCAAGTGGGAGAAACCTACAAGACGTTATTGTATTCTGATATTGCGCGGTCCATGGCGGCTGGTCAAAGTGAGTCGTATTCATAAAGTGGCGAGGTCTCGCAAGGGGCTTCTAGCTCTGCAGCTACGGTGCAGCGGTAATAAAACGACGTTATTACAATTTTGAAATGTAATTTCAAAGGAAATCGCATTTTATTTTGAACTAGCTGTGCCCGAGACTTCGTCCGCGTGGAATTCAACAAGAAAGTATATAATTATTAAAATAAATAAAATTTCTAAAATAAAAGTAGCCTTAGTTACTCCTTATTACATCAGCTATCAGCCAGTGAAAGTCCCGTTAAAATCTAGCCAGCCGTTTCAAAGATTAGCCGGAACAAACAGACAGAAAGACAAAAATTGTAAAAAAAATGTTATTTTGGTATATTTACCGTGTATACATCCATATAATGCATTTAGTAAAAAGCGGTTATTTTAATACTACAAACAGACACTCCAATTTTATTTATCTGTATAGATGTATAGATTTCCTGAACTCGAATAACTTTGAACGACAGAGAGTTGAAGTAATGTTGTTTTATTATGGTTTGTGGTATTGGTTCTTGGATCATGGTGTTATGACGTACACAATTACATGAGATTTAAAAATGTAGAGTCAAGACAAAATCAAACTGGTTGCTAATTTAATTATAATTATTTTTTATGACATTGATTTACATTATGAGATAACTTTAACTCACACACTGAACTTAATATTTTAGGAAAATCGTGTCCCTACTTTTACAATGTGTGTAAATATGTAATCACAATGTATCTATTGCTTTATTTTTAACTTCTTTTAGTGCTATGGTAATTTTATTGTAGGTGCATCGTTTTCACATAAAATTAATGCATATGCAAATCTATATAATTTTGAAACAGTAACGTTGGACCTTCTTGCCCATTCTTCTCCATACGAAACTACCTTTTGGAAGAAGCAACTGGAATCAATTCTATTTAAATGTAAATGTTTACATTCAAAGATGCCTTTTATGGGCCTATTTGAAATAAATGATTTGTCGTTGATTTTGAAATTTATAGTAGTTATAGTAGATGATTGAAATATCTGAGAAATTAAAATTAAATCTGCCTTAAAAGACGACAAGTTCCCCATATGATGTCTTACTGAAACTGTAGGAATTATCACTAGCTGTAGCCGTATTACGTCACGCTTAATTCCAAACGTACAAACAGACATAAAATCCGTGAATAGGTCACCGCGTAAAACGTGATTTAAGTGCGGATCCGTACTAATCGGCGATCGGTACTAGGACAACAGATGACTGAGGAAAGTAGCACTGAAGGTGAAAAGTGAGTGTCGACAGTTGAGGTACTGGGTCAATTGTGATAGATGGACTGTTGTTCAAATAGATATTTATCAAAATAAATTCATATATCGAGACTTACTAAAACTTTTAATATTATATTTGTCGAAGTTTTTTAAAACTTAATGTTTGTTGAAGTTTCGTGTACTGAACAGAGCATTCATGCTAACACCAATAGATGGTCGCCATTATTTTGTGAAGGTGATAGATGAATCTGATTCTGGTAGATGATGTCTATTGGTAATACTATTGTTGAATAAAGATTGCTGTTCGGGACATACATTTCCCAATTGCGTAACACACTAATAGTAGGAATGGCTTTCATTTAGACAACCCAAGAAGATTCATTGCGTTATTTACGTTGTTGAGCAGACACATTTTGCGAACATACAAAACGATAGATTAGCAATTACCTTCAAAATTATTCAGATTCTGATAAAAAAAAGATTAATAGTGTGTTATGCAGTCAGAATGAAAAGAAAAACTCTTTAATACATCCATAACGAGACACATTTGTTTTCTTTTTTTGTTAAATATATCCAAAAATTGCTACCATGCGCTTTGTATCATTTGCTTCTAGGTATCATTAAAAATTATGTGTTGTAATTTCTACAGGTAATTTCAGATAGTTGGTATAGATTGCGTCACATAATTATATATTCTTGAAGAAAAAGCTTCATCAAATAAAGCAGAAACAAGAAAACTCCAATTTCGCTGAACTTTTCATATTATTTGCCAAAGTTTTTGCACTTCTTATAATTAACGCCATTTGACGATGATGACGATTTTTGTGTTCTACGGTGATTCCAGAAGATATTGCATGATTATATAACATAACATCATGCCTTGTTTGCCGAAGGGTTACAGGGTACAAGCTAACGTCCGGGATGTCTTCCGTGTAGTGTTGGGTCAATATGGCTCTTGGGTCGCTTGCCAGATTCGTAACGGGGTTCGTTGTTGACGCGTATAACTATCCATAGATATGATTAAAAACCCTTCCAATATCGTTTGATATCATCCAAAGAAGCCGTGCCATTGGTATGTACATACCCTTTCCGTTACACGTTGGGTATATATAAAAATTCCCTATTTCCCTTGGTCACGGCATCACACGTGAACGGCTGGACCAATTTTGCTTATAATTTTTTTGGTATGTTTGTTATTGTCAGGAGAAGGTTCCTATGAAAGAAAAATTTTAGAAAATTGAGCGTAGCAAATAAAAAATGCAAATTCAATATTCATAGTTAAAACAGGAAAACGACTGTCGAGTTAGCTAGTATATATATGTATAAGCTAATATACACAAGTATAGAATAACGTTCCCGTGCTCTTTATTACGTGAATGTCGAGTGTGTGACATAGTTACTTAAATGAATCAGAGCATGAATCCTTTTATGCTGCACCTTTCAGACGAGATGACGCTGTGTCGTGATGTTGATACTTGGAACAAGTATTAAAACCAAATTAATTACTCAGCCTGTCATGATGCACTACTGGGACACTGGCCTCCTCTCTAAGAGAGGGAGTGGACTGTAATCCACCACGCGAGCCCGGTGCGGATTGATAGACGTCACATATCTTCGAATTTTTGGTTCTAGGCCATGCCGGCTTCCTCGCGATGTTTTGCTTCTACGTTTTGAGAGCGGTGGTGACGAATTAATTGATACAAAAACCACTTGTCTGGGTTCGAACCTACTACTTACACCTCGTAAGTCACGACCGTTGCCACTGTCAACCAATTTATCATAATCAGCCTGTAATGTTCCCACTGCTGGGACACAGGCCTCCTCTCTGTGAGAGGGAGTGGGCCACGCGGGTTGGTAGATGTCAGATGTCTGAAAGCACGTTAAGCCGTTGGTCCCGGCTGTCGCTCGTGGATCTTTGACAGTCGTTACGGGGCGTCAGAAGCCCGACACTCTGACCACCAGACTGGAAGCCAACCCCAATATAGTTGGGAAAAGGCTAGGCAGATGATGATGATGATGACCAGAGATCGGATATTCGGATGCATATTTACCTAAAGATAATTTTTAGCTATGAAAGTATGGAACCGGCTTTATAAATTATTTATAATATTTATTAAAAACCCCGGGATTCTTGATTGTGTAACTATTCAGATGTGTATTAATTTTAAATGAATGTTTAACCCAATACAAATATGTATATGTACTGGAGGAGGGGTGGTTCGTATTAGTTAAAACCAAAAATAAACAAATTACTTGGGTACCTAAATTAAGACATTTTCGATACAAAAGCGCTTTCCATGTTAGCCAACATCTCAACTATTAATATCCGATCTCTGATGATGCCATGCACAAGTGACGTCACACCCCTGACACGCTGCTACCGTCTTGCCTCTATTGCCCATAAGAATTCATTAGGAGTTCATTTAATTTAGCAGTCGATATTAATAATGGTACTTAAAGGTCTTACGACGGTATTTTCTAGAACTAGTATTGCCTGAGCAATAAGTAATAAGTCTGTACTTACAATCTCAAGAAAGGATGTCACATCATTTTTTATGCTAGTTTCTTCAACCGCGGGGATGTCGGAAATTGTCCCACGGGAACATGTTACCGTAACCGGGACCAAAAGTATGTTACTCTTTATAACATCAGCTATCTGGCAGTGAGAGTAACGTGAAAATGTGTCCAGCCGGTTTGGATGTTAACGGAAAGAAACAGACAGACAATTTCTTTTTTGTTAAAAGTTCCGCTTATGTCAAAAGCTGACATTTCAATTTTTTTTTTCTTTATATGCACAGCTAAATGTTGCCAGGAGAATATAAACACATCGTTTGGAGAAGTCGGCTAAAAGAGATGTAAGGATCTTAGGTATTAGTTGCAACTTTAACTTGTATAATAATGGGACTACCTTTCGGCCTATTTTCTTGTAAACCTGTTTCTTTATTTTAATTTTGAAGGAGCAAATAAATATTTTAATTATTTATTTATTTAGCTCTTCCCAGCGGGCTCGCCCGCGTGGAGGTCAGACTTTATCCCACGGGAACGTACTGCCGGGATGAAAGTATCCTGTATGTTAATCCATAATAAACTATATGTTTGCCAAATTTCATCCAAATCTGTTCAGCCGTTTTGCGTGATTGTAACGTGATAGTAACAAACATCCAAATATCTAAATATCCAAACATCAAAACATACAAACTTTCACATTTATAAAATTAGTAGGATCAAGAAAACTTGCTTCGTTGATCCTAAAAACATTTTGATAACGGTAAATGATAATGATTTAAATTCTGTAAGTAGTTTTGTACAAACACTTTTACAGGTCAATCATATTTTGAAAACTAAATGAGGTCGTTTTCGATTTTGATGAGGTTTCCTATCTGACTAGGTACTCTAACAAGAAAGGCCGAAACAAATTCAGAGGTCACAATTTCTTTTAAAGTCCAGTCATAAACTTCAGTTCATGTGAAGACCATGTAGATTGGTGAATGAAATGGTCGAAAGGAAAGAACCACCTAGATTGAGTGGACCTGTCCAGTCAGTGCACACATTTGTCAGTAATCATGCAGCTCAGGTAACAGTAGTTATGATGTTGAATATAAACACATCAGGCTAGCATTTAGCCAAATCTATAAACTCTACCAACTTTATCAATCAATCTGCCTTCCTTTTCCCAATTTCTTTGGGGACGGCTTCCAGTCTAACTAGATGCAGCTGAATACCAGTATTATACATAGAGCGACTGCCTATCTGACCTCCACAAACCAGTTACTGGGTAATACGATACCCCTTGGTAAAACTGGTTGTCAGACTTTCGGGCTTCGGACGACTGTCAAAGATGTACGAGTACTACCCGTGAACAACGGCTTAGCGTCCTTCTCGAGGCAAGGAAGAGTTTTGCTATGGAAAGATGGTCAATCCAAGGATCAACTGCGGCAAGCGTAACTTAACATTCGATCGACCCATACGGCTGTTATTATTTAACCACGAGACTAGATGTTTGTATTTAAAATAGTTAAATACAACCAGATTTCTAGAAACCTGAACTTGACTAAGCTTTTGATAATTATATTCAGGCTAGTTATAAGCTTACCACGAATTCTAATTAAAATAAAATATATCTGACAGAAAACTTTCGTTTATATTTTTATGAAAATACGGTCAAATTTAATCTGAAATAATTTGTTTTAGTACAGAAACAGGAGCAGCATCTGCCCGGGGCTTTTCTTAATTAAAACATTACCTGCCTTAAATATTTTGACTATGATTTTATTTAAAACCAGCTTTAGCCCGCGACTTCGTCTTCGTCGTCGACCCACCTCATCGCATCACATCGCCTGCCCGCGCTATTACTTCTTCTTTCTGTCTATTTGCTCGGCTCCAAAGAGTCATAGCGTGATGTGCCTTCCTCAAGAATACGCCAATCGGTCCTTGATAAGTATACAACATTTCCGTTACATAGGCACATGCTAACATACGTATGAAGCTAATAAAAGCGTGTTAAAATGATTTTGATTTTGATGAATAATGTTTCCGGATGAAAGGTACCCTTTGTCCGTTTCTGTACACCTGACAACGTACGAGTATATACAAACTTTCAGGACGATCGGTTCAGTGGTTTAGGCGAGAAAAGGTAACAAGCACACTTACTTTCGCATTTATAATATAAGTTAGGATGTAGATATACATAGTCACAGGTATAGCTGGATTAATATAAATATTAATTTGACCAACTATTTCCTAACAACTTTTTTTTTCTTGGAACAAAAGGCTGCTGATTGGAGTCTTGGGCAGCCTTATAAGATAAAAGGTCTGAAAGTTCCCTTGCAGAAGGTCACGTCACGAGGTTTGCCATTGTTTCTTTTATTTTTTAACTAAATAATAGTTGCGTAAGCGAGTCATATTTTTTCAAGCAAAGAAATGTTGTCCAAGTTTTAAGGTAAATCTAGTCAAAAAAAAAATCCATACAAACTTCGGGAGTGTATTACTCCACTATTTGACAATATATATCAAAAATGAAACATGATATGGTTTTATCTCAGTATTAATATGTGAAAACAGAATACTGAAATAAAAAGCTATTAAAAAGTATGAAGCCAACAAAGATTCGTTTTTGTTTCTAATTTAACCTATCTTTGGGCGTGTCTAAGTAATAAAAGAAGTGTAAAATCTCCAAAACTAAGTCAGTAGCGACAAAACTCAAAAATCCAAAAATTCAATAAACTTTTTTTTTTTTTTAAGTATTTTACCAGTAAAATACTGGTGTTGAGCTGCATCCGGTTAGACTGGAGCGAGTCCAGAGATTGGAGCGACTACTTATCTGACCTACACAACCCAGGTACAAGGTTATTCGATACCCTTTGGCAAAACTGACTGTCAGAATTTCGGCCTCTGACGACCCGTAACGACTGTCAACGATCCACGAATTACAGCTGGACCCAACGGCTTTCCGAGGCACGGAGGGGTCTTGGTATGTGAAGAAGGTCACCCATGCACGAACCACCCAGCTATCGACTTTACTAACAGAAAGAAATGCCCAAACAGATACTGAATATCCGCTCAAGCCCATCTAATACCTACGCTATAAAACTCATCCTTTAAAAAACCAAACTTTTTCATTTCGTATAATCCCGTACTAAAAATGTTCTGTACATTAGCGATCCCTTAAAATGAATAAAACGAGAAACATTGTGCCGCTAACGGAATTATAAATCCTAATAGAAATGTTAGACAAATTTATAATTAGGATGTTACAGCCGAACGAGCCGGCGGCGGCCCGGCGCGGCGGTGCTTTCATTTACTGAAAGCTTTAGTAGGTCGAGCTTCAGCGGGCGTTGAAAATGTTCAGTAACTAGCGAGGGGCGCGAACTAACTGATAGTGGCATCAAGACTTATGTACGATGTCAAATATCTCTGTAGGTAAATGATTATTTTAGGCGAGCACTCTAAAAGTTTTGTGAATTAGATGAGTTTTGAACTTATGGGATTAGGTTGTTAATACTAGATAGACGGTTAGAAAAAGGTTGATCCAGTATTTTCCCAATTGAAAATTAACCTTAAAATTATGGTATAAACATGATTGTAATTGTAGAAAAATTTAAACAATGCTGTGGAAATGCATTCCTTGCGGAGGATGTGTGGTGTGACTATGAATGGATAGGCTATGCTTAGTTGGTTTGGTCATGTGAGTGGACAAGGCACAAGTGAGTAGAAACGCGGGCAGGGACGCCCTCGGAGGACATACAGTGACCTTGTTGGTGATGCTCTTCAGAAAGGTCAGGTGCGCAGTACTCGCGACCGGCGTGCGTGACAGACCAGATATATGAACATAAAGGAGGCAAAAGGAGTACGTAAGGATCGTAGCAGGTGGCGTACTGTGGTTGCTGCCTACCCCTATGGGAAGAAGGCGAGAGTTTAAGTATGTATGTATGTATTATCGTAATGTGCGTTAGTTTTGACATATCAATCAATCTGAGTACAAAATCTTTCAAAATATACATGGGTCCTTATCTGCTTAGCTGCATTTGTCTATCTATATTCTGGTCGGCTTCTAATAAAACCGGTTGCAGCTGAATTCCAGCATTTTATATGGGGCAACTGCTTTTCTGAGGTCTACTACCCAGTTATAATGCGTAACACGATACCCCTGGTAAGGTTGACGGTCAGGATTTTGGGCTTCTGAATGAGAAACTACAGTTCACAAAGATGTCCGAAAGGAAGTTCGGCGGCCTAACTTGTGTTCTGAGGTGTGGACGTTGGACGTGTGTCAATATTACCCTATATGTCCATATTCGTCACTACGTCACTTGCTTTCGATAAAAGACCATTTCAGACACCAAACTACATGGTCTTCACATGATCTGACGAAAATTATGTCTGAACTTTATTCGGCCTTTCTTCTCAGAGTAGACAGATAGGAAACGCCGACTCTATCTAGTTTGTAAAACATGATTGACGCGTAAAAGTGTATGTACAAATTGACATCTAGAAAAAAATACAAGACTAGTGGTCGCAATTCGACCATAAGTCATTTAAAACTGAATGTATTTCTATTGCACTATTATTTAAAATATTAGCTACCTGCACTCCATCTCCATATAAACTTTGACTGCGTCAAATTTCATACGCCTCCGTCCACGTTATTTCATACGCCTCCGTCCACGTTATTTCATACGCCTCCGTCCACGTTATTTCATACGCCTCCGTCCACGTTATTTCATACGCCTCCGTCCACGTTATTTTCGTAAAAATAGGTACACAGTTTTTGCTTCACGCATATGGATAGTAAAATAGTATACTCACGACACTATGTCCGCTGCGGCTGCGCAGACTGAGCCGCATCTTCCAGTCGCGCTTGGAGGACGCGCCGCCCTCCGAGCTGAAGGACCTCTTCATAGGCAGCGACATCGCGCACACTGCACTATCCACCACTGAACACTACGCGTCTCTGTCGCATAGTTTGCGCACTCAGTAGTAGTTGCACGGTGTCCGCAAGTAGCTACACTTGTCCACAAAACATCTTGGGCATCGTACACTAAATAAATAGACACTAAACTATCCCTACACATAAGCCTAACATTATTACACTAACACTGATTATATATAGACACTGAGAGAGAAAAAAACTACCATCTAACACTGCGAGACACTACACACCAATCTGGAACAAAGATAACACACGTTAGTAAGTTGAGCCCCTGAAGGATCCCTTTGTAGCGAGAGCCGTGTCGTGTAACAGCCGGTTTGTCACTACCAGGTAAAGTACACAGGAAATGTGTTAATCTGTTAAGCTTTCATCCCTTTGGGTGAGATAAACAAGGGGAAGCTTCTGAAACCAGTTTTTGTGGTACATAATTTGAAAGGATTCTATTTATATATAATAACAGGGTGTAAACAAACAGTGACTGAGGCTTCTGGCTAAGTGATAACGAGCCACACGGGTCAATCGATTAGGTTAAGCTACGGTTGCCGCGATTGGTCCGTGGATGGGTGATCATCTTTACATACCAAGACTCTTTCATGCCTTGTAAAGCACGTTAACCCATTGATCCCGGCTGTCATTCGTGGATCTTTGACAGTCATTATGGGTCGTCAGAAGCCCAAAACTGATAACCAGTCGTTCTAAAGGGTATCGTGCTGCCCAGTAACTGGGTTGTGGCGGTCAGATAGGCAGTCGCTTCATGTAAAATACTGGTATTCATCTGGATCCGGTTAGACTTGAAGCCGACCCCGACATAGTTGGGAAAAGGCTAGGCAGATGAGGTATACAAAGAGCCATCACATAGCTTGCTGTACACCAAAGTAACATAGCACAAAAATAATTGCTGGGAAACGAGTTTTACTTTTGGTGTAAAATTATTTTGCTTTATGCGTAACGCACGCAAAACATTATGTTATGAGGCATGTAACGGTACAGGGTACCTATTTAAAGTTGTGTTTTATCGTTAAAAACGAATTTTAGTATAAGAATGTCAAGTTAAGTTGGAACCTTGACCTTCAATATATCGGTGACCAGAAATTCCCATAGGTATGGTCCTGTACAAAAAAATATATATATTAACGGGGAGTACAAGTGACTGACGGCTTCGTCAAGTGTCGTTTTATACTCTTTATAGGGTGACTGGTAATTAGTGACCGTTAGTTAAACACATGATTGTCCTCACAATAACAAACAACTTTCCCAAAGAAACGACTTTTTGTTTATTTAACTAGCCCCTATCACCCCAATAGAATATTGAGTACCTAACAAGAATAATACACCATCAGCTGTAATTTAATTTAGTTAGGTACCGACAACCAAAAAAAACTAGTTTTACGATGCATTATTCTTTTGTCATTAATTCAACCACCGTAGGGAGCTGATCAGCTGTGATTCGCTTGATCCCGGGGTCAAGCGACTCACAGCTGATAGCTCGCGCGCGATCCGTTGTTAAATTAATGAAAGAAAGAATAATGCAAGGTAAAAGTGCATTATTATTTGTTTGTTTGTAGGCAATTAAATTAAATTGCAGCTGATGGTGTACTCAAAATTCTATTGGGATAATAAAATTGGAGTCAATAAGATACATAAAAAAAATAGTTTCTTTGGAAAGGTTGTTTGTTACGATGAGTACAATCATGTGTTTAAAATTAAATATCGGTCACTAATTCACGGTCACCCTATAAATACCATTTATTATACGTAGCTAAGTGAGAGAACAAAGGTCTGTTTGTGTTAAGTGAAGTAATAACACATTTTTCACATTGCAAAACAATTGCTCGTTGGACTTTCAATCAGTGGTACATCCCCGAGATCCTCAGTCAATCAGTCAATCAACTCCGAGGTTCACATTCCACTGCTACTTATTAGCAACTGCGAACAAAGGATTGGTCATATTTTAAAATGTACAGACAACATAATTTTAGTAAAGTTTTGAATTGAAATAAACTTGCTAAGCTTCCTGTGAAGTCGGAATAACTCTTTCAATAAAAGGGTTTGTTAGTCGACTCACACGAATTATCTCGCCCGAATTGGGCGAATCGTCAGTTTTAAACAAAATATTTTTTTCCAACGGCGACTCGCATGAAGTTAATTTATTTGTAGGTGAATCGACCACCCCATAAGTTTGTATAAGACAATTGGCTTGTTTTGAATTTTAAGTAATAAAGTTAGTGTACTTTTTCTAAACGTTTTATCCAAAACTTACCAGTTACTTATTACGAATTTCTGGTATTGTCGATTCACCTTCGGGCGAGTTCATTCGTGCGAATCGACAAACAAGCCAATTGTACCTACCACTTTTCCAACTCCAAAAATAATATGATTATATTACAGAAGTTAAACATCCGTTTACTTCCGCGAGCGGAACGCAAACTCAATCAAATCAGGAAATTTGGAAGTAAGTACATAATATAGGAATGTTTCTTTACGCTCACATCCGTCGGGGGAGATATTTGATTGTCATTATTATATTATTATTTATAACGGCAGTATCTACTTAGCTAATAATATCTCATGTATGTCACAAATTGGCAATGACTGCGTCAGCTAAGCAGTGAATCAGTTCTGAGTGGTACTTAATGTATTGTGTAAATAAATTATGAAAGAGTTTTTTTCAGGTAAATATCTTTATCTTTATCTCTAATAATTGGTAAAACTGTGAACAATATTTGTGTTGCATAAGATATAAACATACAGCCTATAATGTTCTCACTGCACAAAGGCGGGCTACAATTTTATTATATGTATAAATTATGTTTTTATTTTAAACACACCGAGCAGTGGTGGCGCAGTGGTGGCGCAGTGGTAAGACCCGCGACTTACGAGTAGTGAGGCGTTGGTTTCTACCCAAGCAGGCGCTTTACACTGTGTAAATTATTTAATTTTCATCACCACTGCTCTCAATACGTTGAAGGAAAACATCGTGACGAAACCAGCATGTTCTAGAACCAAAACTTCGAAGACATGTGACATCTCCCATCCCGCACTAGCCCTGCCTAGCCCCGTTCCTGGCCCACTCCCTCTAACAGAGAGGAGGCCTATGTCCTAGCAGTAGAACCATTATAGGCTGATGTTTATAATAACAAGGATAACTTTACACACATTTTGAAAAAAGTCGACAAACGTTAGCAGCATGGCAAAATTGCAATTACGGTCATGTATTTCGGAATCGCTACCTCAGTGCTTCTTGATAGCCAAACAGGGCACGCCAGGCCAAGATAAACGCTGCAATGAAGACATGATGGATGCTGTCACAGTTCTGTTTAGTAGCGTCTCCCGGCAAACACTACACGGACTGAGGCGGGGGGAGGGACTAGGGCTGACCAGGTGAAGAGTTCGGTTTAAACTTAGTGAAGACACTCTACCAGAGAAGAGTAGTTATAGGTGAATCTGCCAGAGGCTCTTGGTTGCTTAGTTTAGAAGATTAGATTGGTCTGGAATTCGGGGACATCAGTTCAATGCTGTACTTAGAGAATTCTTGGACGTGTGAACGGGCCATTTTAATGCCCAAAAATGATCAAGCTACAGCAAACAACCGCAGTATTCTCTAGCCAATTGAAGGCCATAAGCCCATGCGGCGGGAATCGACTTCAGAACAAGCTACTTCTCACACAGGCGACTTTACTGTAACTGAAAATACAAACGTAGTATACAGAACTTTTTATAAATGGCTGAAATTTTAGTAAATTGTGGTGACTTTCGACTTCCACAAAGCTAGTTTATTAAATAAAATGATGTTATTTAAAAATGACAATTTGTCCGTGTTTGGTGAATAAATTCGTGCGAAAAGACTAATAAGCCCAGTACCGCGGCCCCTGGCACACAGGCAACTGAGGATTGTGGATGGTGGATTGTAGTCAGTAAAAGTCTGACACGCCCTCCTGCTCCACCTAGAGCGGGAGAAGTTATGTGATGATTTGACACCCAAAAAAAAGCCCATAATATTGCTTTTTCCATATTTTTTTAAATATTTTCTTAACATTACGATTTCTATAGTTTTTTTCTGATTTTTGCATAATACTTATGACATAATAATTATGTTCGCTACATAAATAGTGGCATATTCCTCGTTCGACAACAAAAGGTCCACTACTTCCGTGCTCCGTGGCGAAGATTAAAAGTAAACAAACGGGCGGTTTTCATTTCATTTTGGCAGCAATCGTCTAGCGTCGTATGTACCTACTATACCTACTACATAGGTATGGTATGGTACTTATACACAGTTTTGTTTGAAATGTAAGCACCCAAGTATGAGTGTATTGTGCCAACATTTTTGACGTTTCCGACATCATTTTTGAATACAACTGGTAGAGTTTCTGTTTGAGGTCTCATATAACCATTACCCCTACCCTACCCGGTTGCCTACATTTGTACTTCTAATATTATAGTACTTTCAAAGCCATTGTCTGTAAAAATGTAGCATCTGGCGAAAAAATATAAAGTAGGTATTCAATAAAATTCTGGATAATCCTCTGTCTGACCAATTCTTTTTTTAAAAGCAAACATTTGCTGTCCAGTTAACCAAATGTTGCTCTTATTAAAAAGTAATGGGTCAGACAGAGGATTATCCAAAATTTTATTCACTTAACTGATTTTAAGAATACACATTGTTTATATTAATTCAATTTTTCGTCGGAAAATATAATAATTTCGCATACTATAATAATTAGATGATTTGACAATCCTCTATTATTATAACCAATCGTATTCAACTTTTGAAAAAACAGTACAGCTCCATTTTACTTTCGCGCTCGCAACAATTAAATTTGTGTGTCATCGTATGTCATGTTCATATCACTCCCGAAAGTATTGAAAATTGTAGCAAAAAATTATATTAGTTCACAGTTCCTGTTTAATCCGCTGCCAGATTCGATTTTTTTGTAAAACAAACGTCATTCAAACGCTAACAACAAAACCTCGTTTTTCAGCTCAACCATGTGATTGCAACACGTATGACCTCAAAACACAGTGCGACACAGAGCTGAAAGTCACGTTACTTAATTCGACACTGTGTGCTCACACGCCTCTGTTGGAAAGCGCAATCTGCTATAAAGTCTATTCTTACACAGCGTTTCGATGTAGCAGGTAATCTAATTCGGTTTCTGTGTTACTTTGACAAAGGACATGGACTGATGTTCTAGTAATTTCGAACAACGTGAGAAAAAAGAGCAGTGAATTCGATAAACCATTTTAGTGAATGCCAGATTCAAAGTTGGAAGCCGTGGAAATGTAAGTCATACCTACAATCACTGAATATAGTTTAAATTACTTGAAGTTGAATATTTCCACTACTTGCTCCTTGATTGAGGTGTGAGTGTCTGTGAGGTGTTCTTTTATTCTATAGAATCACACAGATCGACGCTTACGAAGAAAAATTAAAAAGTTAGTTCAAAAACTAAAACCCGACTACTGAAAAATCACGCTCTCAAAATTATATAACAAGAAAACATTCAAACCGTGGAAAGAAAGCCGTGGTCGTATGCCACTTTGCCTAAAACATTTGAAGGTATTGTGTAGGTGGCGTACCACCACGGTGGGCAGATGAGAATAATTTCATGTTTCACACTTCTTACAGCGTCATTTTGCGTAAGTAGTCGTGTTTAGTTAGTGAAGTTATTTTTTATTTAAATTATTTTGGGGTTAGCTCACAACATGCATGTATATATATATTATTTATGTGGTAATGAATCCCATTCTATTGATAAACCAAACGCAATAATTGAAAAAAAAAGTTATTTCGTCACATTATGTCCTCTAGAGGGCGCCATCATATATATTTAATTCAAAGTAACGTCACATATACTACTCGTATAACCAGCAGACAATCAAGATGCTTCCAACAAACAAATGTGGTATCACATTTGTCAAATTATGATAAGTAGTTAAGAGGTTATGAAGGAACGTACATAAATGGTTATGTACGTATGTATGTTCATCTGTGCATGTATGGACATAAAACCCTCCTTTTAGCTTCACCGTAATCATGTAACTATTCTGGATCGCTGTCACCGGATACAGCAAAGAGGGCTATGCCTACTCACCCAAAATATGAATCTGTACCTATAATTTTATCCCAAAAGTAAGTAAATAACGAAGATACATAAAGGGCCCCAAGTAAATACAATTTACAAATCCCATACAATCAAAAACCTCCCTAAATTCCAATAAAACGAGCAGTATATATGAAGCAAATGAGCCGTTAACCCTTTGTATCAAACGCCGGGCGTCAATAGCGACGTTTGACACACGACCATCATCAGCCGACGAAATATAAACAAACAATTTGAAAGGGAACCAATTCAATAAAGTACATTCGAAAATTTATCAGCGGTCGCTGTGGGTGTGACGTGGCTGTGTAACGCTTTGTTGACAGGCCTACCTGTCCTCCTATACCTATAAACACTGTTATTTGTATACATGCTAAAACCGTAATTATATCTAGGCTTCTGACGTTTCTTATGTGCCCATTTAGGTTATTGTGACATAAAATATTTTCATTTTATGTGAAGCGTCAATTTTGATAGTTGATTTTTCTTTTGTAATATTATACAACATTAATTTTATTTTAATTATTTGCGACATCACGCCTTCCTTCCCCGAAGGGTAGAGCAGAGGTCTACCTAAAGTCCATCCACATTACGCCAGTTATGTTTACGGCCCATGTTATAGGCTCGCCCATTGCCATCAACCTAAAGTCCATCCACATTACGCCAGTTATGTTTACGGCCCATGTTATAGGCTCGCCCATTGCCATCAACCTAAAGTCCATCCACATTACGCCAGTTATGTTTACGGCCCATGTTATAGGCTCGCCCATTGCCATCAACCTAAAGTCCATCCACATTACGCCAGTTATGTTTACGGCCCATGTTATAGGCTCGCCCATTGCCATCAACCTAAAGTCCATCCACATTACGCCAGTTATGTTTACGGCCCATGTTATAGGCTCGCCCATTGCCATCAACCTAAAGTCCATCCACATTACGCCAGTTATGTTTACGGCCCATGTTATAGGCTCGCCCATTGCCATCAACCGGGCACAAATCCACAGTCCAGGCTGCTACTGAGAAATTCCGGATAGAAAAATCCAATTACACTTTGCCATGCCTAGGAATCGAAACCAGGGTCTCATGCTCAGCACTAACGCTTGCGAGCATTAGACCAATGAGGCAGTTGCAGCTATTAACATCAGTCTAAAATAAATGTTATCTACATCGTCCAGAAGAAAGAAGATGAAATACTGTCAATACTGAAACTTGAAAGCCAGGGTTGTAGAAGCCGATTTTCAGATTTTGGATAATGCTGATAACAGTATTTATCCCGGTGTTATATTTTTGTAGAATATCTGGGATTGCCATCCGCAACGGATTTGGATGGAAACCTACCCTGACTAGCAGAATTTGACGCCATATTTGTTAGTTCGGATGTAGCACCGGCCATGTGCAACCGACGCCGACGGCACATTCATATATAGATTACTAATCAACATAATGCAGTTTAATGAAACGAAATACTCATTGCAGTGAATAGTCGACGCTAAAATATGTACATCAATATCCTACTAATATTATAATTGTGAAAGTTTATATGTTTCGATGTTGGGAAACATCATCAGCCTATAATGTTCCCACTGCTGGGACACAGGCCTCCTCTCTGTGAGAGGGAGTAGGCCATAATCCAGCCAGTGCGGGTTCGCAAATAACACATCATAACTTTGAATGTTTGTTTCTAAGACATGCCGGTTTCCTCACGATGTTTTCCTTTACCGTTTTGATGTTTGTTAGTGAATCACGCAAAAACGGTTGAATGGATTTGAATGAAATTTGGCAAACAGATAGTTTATAGCATGGATTAACATATATGATATTTTTTATCCTGGTAACACCCGTGGGATAATTTCCGACATCCACGCGCAACTAACCGCGGGCAAAACCTAGTAAGTACTGTAGAGGTGGGATACCTCTGTGAAGTGTATGGGACACAAACTATTAAAAGAAACAACGATTGGAGCTTAAGTACGTGTGACCACGTATAATTCAGATAAACGGTACACGACAATGCTGCGCTAAAATTAATTATTGAATATTTTAATATTAAAGAAAATTATCCGTCACTGTGTTTTCATTCTTAAATCTAATTAAATACTTTCTGGCTGTTCGAACAATAGCCATTATTAGCTGCCAGCAAACATAAGGTTTCATGCTGGGCATACAACCTTTACATGAGCTACGCCCACCCTTGAATAAATGGATGAATGCACTCCCATAATTGTGCAATCCTTTTATTCACAACGTTCGAACAATCAGAAGGTTCCTGCCTAGCCCTAAGAGAATTTAATTTATAGACTCGGGAGACGTTGAAACAAAATGAGGTACCTCCCTTGCAAGGGAAGGCTCAAGGACAGGACAAACAAACCACAAGTTTGACATCATAATAAGTGTCAATGAAGTTAAATATTTAAGTGTGCCATAATGCACCTTATGCAAACTATATTTGTCATGCTTGAACCTCGTCACGCCAAAACCCGAGGAAAAGACGCGACGAGTCCTCAGACACAATCAAACAATCAATGTGAAAGTTCACATTGGTCCGGAAGGGTTAAATTGAAAAAGACCTAAACATCAAAAACTTTTGTTCCATCGGACGGCATTAAGTCAGAGGGAAGGAAAAGGTTAAGAAGTCAGACCACCCTATAAATTATGTTCACACTCCAGAGGTAAAATCTAAAAAGATAATATAATCACTCCTCTCTAGTTATTAATAGTTACGATGAAAATCTGTGAGTCCATAATCAAAAGCTGTACCAGCAGTGTCTACTCAACACTCTTTGCGAAGACTATGCTTCTTTAGCAAAGTTGGTCCCGGCTTGTGGTGCAGGTAGAGAGTCCCCAACTATAAGCTGAACCACTGGTGTCAACTCAACACCCTTTGCGAAGACTATGCTTCTATAGCAAAGTTGGTTGCGGCTTAGAGTGAGTATCCTCCTCCCTCTATGTGGAATCACAGATTTGAAGATTAATTAACTCGCGTAGTTACTAAACACACGTTATTATCTTCTGGAGTACGTTCATACTAGTTCACCGTTGTGAACCCTAATTAAAGAAGACGTAGGGGTGGTCTCCTTCCCGCGGACTCTATGGCTGTGAGGAGTGACACCCGGTGACCCGGTGTGGCCTCACGTTGTCGTCCGATCTTGTCTCATGTAATAAATACAAAATAACAAACATTAATAAAATGTACAGTTAACCAAACTAAAATAATGGATTAATGTTTACATATTTACATCTAGTTGACATTGAAATTACAATACAATTATGACAATAAAAGAATTAATCAATTTGACAAAAAGGGACAATAAAAAAAAACTATAAATTAACGAGAAATGGTTTTAATCTAACATGAAAAATCTCCCTGATCTTTCTATTATTTAATCTTCTAAATTTATGCATTAACATGAAAAATGTTTCTATAAATTGCCTTAGAGAAAATGTTTTTATAAAATATTTATTAAACTTTCTAGAACTTCTTTTGAGTTTATTAAGTTCTGGAGTTAAGTTTTTTATTTCAGTTTGTCCAGCATATTTGTATGTGACATTTTTGTTAATAGGCGCTATTTTTATATTATAAATGGTGCGCTTTCGTCGTAACGAAACATTACTGAGTTTTCTTTTTCCTTGTTTTACTATTATTGGACAATATCGATCCATAGGTTTTCCAGTTTTATAACTCTTAATATTTTTTAACTTTTCAACTATAACTTTTATATCATTTCCATTGCTTGTTTGTGTATGAGGCATTGGAATGATCTCAATTTCATTTAATGAGCTGTACGACTGCTCAGGTGAAGCTGTGACGACCTTAACTATCTCCTGCTCAGCTTTACTTTCCTTTGACTCTAAAGCAAACTTAAAATCATCACCCTTTGGAGTCACGGATGACTGCTCGTCCTCCTTCGTTTCGGTCGGCAAAGAAAGTTGGTTGGTTTCAACCATCATGGACATTCGTTCATACTCAATGTTATAATCGACGATGACGTTATTTTTATATGTTTCGTCATCGCGAACATTGTTTTCCTTGGACAAGGATTCATTCCGAGGCTCTGAAACATAGCTATTAGGATTAATAATTGGAATGCTCTGACCCGATTCGTCCATCTCTTTCTCGTGTTCGGTCTCGAACACTTCGCTTAAATCTTCTTCAGCATTCACAGGGCTGCATTCGACTTCCTCATTGTCATCATGGCTGTCATCGTGGATGTCATCCTGATTGTCATCATTTTGTTTCATTCTAGAAAATAATTCAGCATCATTATTTTTATCAACAATGCTTTCCTTTCCGACTTCCTCAGCCGTTGTTAGTGCAATGGTTTCCTCTTGCACTAAATATTTGTGCCATGGGTGGCATCTGCACTCGAACTCTTCCCTCAATTTGTTGCATAAAGTTTCAAAGGTCATACCTTCACAGTATATATATCTATGATACATTAGGGCAGCGCTATCCATATATGCGCTTATTATGAGCGCCCAATCGCTCTTACGCCATCCATAATGGTTAGCTTCTTCAATAAACTCACTAATA
The DNA here is from genome assembly GCA_947359405.1 of Antitype chi. Taxonomy (NCBI): domain Eukaryota; kingdom Metazoa; phylum Arthropoda; class Insecta; order Lepidoptera; family Noctuidae; genus Antitype; species Antitype chi. Next base: position 1,046,956 of record OX375807.1, read on the forward strand.
AATTGTTCGACACATTCATGTCTATGCGTGCCCGAAAAGAATTTATTAATTTCTGGCCAAAAATATTGATATGCCATCTTCCTTACTTTCTTTCAATATATAAATAATAAAAACCACTTAGCTTTGTTCGCCTTCTTCTTCTAGGTGCGATAGGCCTTGCCTTATCGTATATTACTTACGAGCTTTATAAGTATCTAAAAAAAAAGTTATTGCGCAGTATTTAGGCTTTGCACACGTATAAGGGGGTTTTTACAATATGCGCTTTGTGCGCGCACTAATATCGCGGGGGTGCTCCGGTGTCGATCGCGGCACCTCCACCAAGTGTAGAGGTGGGATACCTCTGTGAAGTGTATGGGACACAAACTATTAAAAGAAACAACGATTGGAGCTTAAGTACGTGTGACCACGTATAATTCAGATAAACGGTACACGACAATGCTGCGCTAAAATTAATTATTGAATATTTTAATATTCAAGAAAATTATCCGTCACTGTGTTTTCATTCTTAAATCTAATTAAATACTTTCTGGCTGTTCGAACAATAGCCATTATTAGCTGCCAGCAAACATAAGGTTTCATGCTGGGCATACAACCTTTACAGTACATATATAATTATCCTGCATCTTCTCCTTACGTCTAAATAATGCTTCTCATAATAATTAGAACTGAAAATACTACGTCAGTTGTTATTATTAGCATAGCTTATTATATTTATTTCTGTGAAACCCACATAGCATGGGTTTTATTCTACCTTCGTTCCTACCACAAAGCTGACTTAAATTAAAAGTGTACAAAGAATGTCCCAGCTGTATGCCATCCTTGTGAGAGAGTGGTGCCTGATATAGGTTTTTGGAAAAAATAAAGTGCGTGGAGTACCTCCGCGCGGAAGAAGTGAAACAGACTCACTCTCTCTCTCCTAGTTTCTACTTTTGTGTATCTTTCATTCTCTCTGGGGAGTTTGTTCCGCTACTTCTTCTTCCCAGCTAAAGCACTAGGAAGTGGTGAAGGGCGGGCGTTTTTGGGGGGACTGTCTTATGTAATTTTATTTTGACTTTCAAAAAGAGCTGACTTTCAGCCTAGTTTGAATAAATGACTTTTGATTTGATTTGATTTGATTTGATTCTCTCCCTCGGTAGCGTTAAACGTTTAACGCAACCTTGTTGGAAGTCGCATAAGAAGTTTCACTTCAAACCTGTTTCAGGTAGAATTAGTAAATACATCATTATTATGTTTCCTCTCCACGTACGAGCAAACAATAAACGTCATCTTACATTTTCTAAGCCTTCCCACGTAATTAGCCATTAGTTGTGCATTCTTATAGTAATAAAATATTGTTCTAAGGAGCTCTCTTACGAACATTATTTTTATCTTACAAAATGAGAATAAGTGGGTTAGGAAAGAAACACACAGATTGAGTAGACCTGTCTAGTCAGTGCACGGATTTATCAGTAATCAAACTGTGTGTGTTCTTTCCTCAATAGACCATTTCAGACACCAATCTACATAGTCTTCATATAATCTGACCAAGATTATATCTGGACTTTAAAAGAGACTGTAACCTCTGAGTTTAATTAGGTATTTCATCTCTGGGAAGCCAGTGGCCCTAGTGAGAGATTCTTTTAACCATCTCGATTGAACGCATCGATCGCGTTGGGCGCTCCGATTGATCCTTCACCAATCCAGGGCAAGTCGGAGTCCATCAATGCTATGTACGCCGTAATTGTCTTGTACATTAGTCCTTTATTTATTAAGATTATTTCTAGCATAAGTTCAATGTATGCGATGTGGCTGTGCTTTTTTAAATAAATAAATAAATAATTATGAGTATGTAAGGATCGTAGCAGGCGGCGTTCTGCAATCTCTGCCTATCCCATGGGAAGAACACGTGAGTTTATTATGTATGTATGGCCTTGATACATGACATATTAAACATTTTCATCACATATTTTTTTTAAATAACTGTGAAAAGGTTAAAAAAATATTGCCTCCGTTTCGGTGTTTAAACATAATAGACAATGACAGATGAAGGAAATCATAATCTAATGGAAAATGGAGGAAAATGAGGTACCTACTTAATATGAAAGTTGTGTCCAATGTTTTCATTGGTTAACTAATTAAAGTTTTTTGTGAGACATTGATTAATAACTATTGAGTTGAACTGTTAATGGGGACAAGCAGCGTGGCTCGCAAAAATAAAAAAATTCTTACGTTTTTTTGCAATTTGCGGGTCAGTGCCAGGTTATATGTTGATTAGGTCGTATGAGTTAATTAAAATATTATTTACGACAGCAAAACGAATGTAAAATATCATTAAAATCATCATTACAACCCCCGAAGTAAACATAAGTTATTTGTTTATTTAATCCCATTGAATAACGCAAAAAAGTCATTCTGGTTGTCAGACTTTAGGTCTTCTGACGACCCGTAACGACTGTCAAAGATCCACGAATCTCAGCTAGAACAAACGGCTTATAGTGCTTTCCGAGCAATAGGCGGGTCTTGATTTTTAAAGGTACATCCCATAGGGAACGTGCACGAACTACAGATGGCAGCACAAACCGACACGAGAGCCACGGTGTGGTAAAAAGAATAAACTATTCAGACCTGTCATTGTGTTGCCGCCAATATTTATGTTTATGTTTGTACATTATATTTATATCGTTTCTAATTATTAAAATTATAAAGTATGGGTTCTGGCCGGTTAATAATGATCATCAGCGTGGTCAAAATATTTCCGAAGGTCAAAAACTGGGCACATCTGGGCTTTAATTTACGATAAAAATTCTCCAGATAGTGCTATAATTATCGAAAACCAGCGAAGCACAACAGTGGGGTAAGCCATCCCTGTGGCTATGATAAGGGAGTGAACATTTCTGAACTATTTCCACCACCGCCAAAAAACTCTAAACTGACTAGTGTAATGACAGATTTAGAATCCCAGGATATTTCCAAAGATACTTTAGGACCATCATTAGCCAACACACCTTTATATAAAATTTTACAGTTAGAAGTAAAAAAATTAAAAAGAAATGATGGCTGCAGAAACTTTAGTAGAATTAGTTTACTATACTATTACTGAAAGAAGAGAACTAAGTGAAAGGATTCACCAAGTTACCCTAGATATCTTTACATTGCATTTATCCACTTTTGTAGTTTATCACGTAACCATGGAAAGTGAGTACTATCCGTTATATCCGTGGGAAATTGATAGCATTTGACACCATTTAATTATTATTTTTTTGAATTGTTCAAGCATCCAGAAACACAACAATACAGTTCCGCTTAATAATTATGTTTTTTTTTCACTTTTTTATTGAGATTATTTTATTACGTGAAGTGTCAATTTCAAGTAATGATTCCGAGAAAACTTCGGGTTTGCGCCACCAGATGGCAGACCCTTCATCGTGCACGTTCCCTATCCATAAAAAGGTTATTTGCATATTGTTAAAATTATTACTTTAACATAGTTGTTATTATCTGTATTTAAGTATTGGTGACATTAATTTTGTCTTATGGGTGGTCCCAACTTGGCGGTACCTATATCTTGGGGACCTTGGTAATAGAGGTATAAGTAGGTACTTGCTTATTCAATAAAAGGACAATACAAGTGTTTGCTATAGCTTGCATGCAAACCCTGCAGCAGATCCCTTAGTAAATAATACTTGACAAATACCACTGCACTATCAATACGTCCTGCGACATTAATGTCTTTGTTATAACGGTTATTAATTAAATGGGATCAGCAGCGAGGCAGGCTGATGTGTCGCTCCGTTTATGGGCAATTATTTCGTATAACAGCGTCGTCTGTTATGGGTAATTTTGGAGCACTCTCCAGGCAAACAATAGTGGGCAAAAACACATGAGGGCTTTTATGGAAAATTAAGATTTTTATATCTTGTCACTGGTTTCGGTTACTAATGGCCGACTCCTATATTTTAAGGACCATAATTGGTTAAAATTAAGACTCTAGTATCTTTCTCAATCTCTTTAGCAATAATGAAGCATTGACCTCATAGTTTTGCATGGTAGACCCTCCCATATGGGAGTAGCTATCACAGGTAAAATTATCTTACAAATATATTTAAAAGCCCAGTTTGACAATAAAAATGCTAACATTGTTAAGTAAAACCATTCGTTATTGTTTATAGGAACCGGGCATGAGTCATCCATCAACTACTTCTACACGCTCGTTGTGTCATACACTATCAATCAGAATCTGAATAATTTTGAAGGATATTGATATATAATCTATTGCTTCATATATTCGAAAAAACATCTGCTCCGCAACGTAAATAACGCAATTAATGTTGTTGAACTGTCAAAATGAAAGCCTTATCTACTGTTAGTGTGTTACGCAATTTTATCTCTGGCTAACTTAATCAATATTTATTTAAATCAATGATAGGGAAATATGGCCCGTAATGAATCTGACTGGTATTTTACTTAGTTATCAAATACAGTTACGTTTGCCGAGTGGCTACTTAGTTTTCCGAGATATTGCCAAGCAGTTGGTCGACTCTTCACGTGACTAGAGGGCTGGCCTATTTTTGGCCAAAGATGTTGCCAGCCTTCTAGACACTTTTCCTGTTGGCAACAACGAATTTTTTGATGTCCTATAATCGATTCTATTCGTTTTCATTTACTTGTATATACAATAATTTTAAAACTGTTTAAGGAAATACTAGCTCTTCCCAGGTCGGAATTATGCCATGGGAACGTGCTATCGGTATAAAAAGTATTCCATGTGTTAATCCAGGTTATAAACTATGTATGTGTGCCAGATTTCATACAAATCCGTTCAGGTGGTTTAGCGCGCTTGAGTACCAAATATCCAAAGATACGAGCATTCATATTTATAACATTATTAGTAGGATTGGATTAGGTAAGTGCAAACTTTCTTTCTGTAAAAATAAACACCAGCATCTGAGAAATCATAAGTGTACGAATGTTTGAAACTAATATTTATGTTGAGTTGCTCTCGCTTCGCCCCTTCCCCCCAAGAGGGTGAAACAAGGCTATTCCATTAGGGGGTTATCCATGGAGCTTCAGTCTCTCACCGCTCAAATCTCAGTTTGTAATAAAGACGGATCGGTGGAGACGCGAAACAGATTCCTTTGCAGAAATTGTGAGAACTTTGCGAGAATTCTTTATTTTAGTTTGATGTATTTTAGCGAATAGGTTTATTTATTTAAAAGTTATACTGAAATCATAAATGGGCACGATGCAATCGGTCACACAATTTTATTTGACTGAAAATTGGTTCTTATGATCTTAAGGCACGAAGGAGCAGGGGTGTTCTCGAGCGGGCGCCCCTTCGGCAGTACGAGTATACCGTTGGTTACAATGGAACCCTACTCTCGACTAATTAACTTTTTCGGACGGGTAATCACATCGGGAATAAGGACAACTGTCAAATCGTGTTGTCATTTATTCTTTGTTAGGGCCTCAAAATAATTTAAAATTAAAGGTGATATTATAGAAAGCAGAGAGAGAGCAGTGGTAACCTAGTGGGATCGGCCGCGACTTAGGAGCTGTAGGTCGCAGGTTCGAACCCTGTCAGGTGCTTTATATTATGTAAAAACATCGTGAGGTAACCGACATGTCCTAGAACTAGATATTCGAAGACCTGTGACCGCCGCACACTTCATCTCACAGACATGCAGGACTGTGTCCCAGCTGTGAGCGTTATAGGCTTCTTATGTATGTTCTTTTTTCTTTATTTCTTTCTTTCTTAACAAGATAGTTTCACATTGAACTCTGTGTATTTAGTATAAATATAAGATACCATCGAAGCGCGCAGCTTACATTGTTGCTACACTTTTCTCTAAGTCCTGGGAAGAATATCCGTCACGTCGATCTACAACGAGGAGCACAACAGTGTTAGCTGATACTTATCTGTAACTTTGGACCCTGAAGTGTCAAGTACAAGGCGGTTACGTTTTGATAGAATTTTAAACGTGGCAATCAATATTGATAGAGAAGCTAGATAAAAATCCGCACCCATCATATTGGGTAACGAATTTCTAAGCTACTTAAACACAGGGTTAAGAAAGAATGGCACAAATATTTTTTTTATAAATAGGTAGCATAAAATTCAGGAAGATGACAAATAAGGCACGAGTTATGCTAGTCGTTGGTGTTGTGGGACCTGAATACAAAGATTAATACATAAGCAGCATATAATGTTCCCACTGCAGGGAAACAGGCCTCCTCCCTGTGAGAGGGAGTGGGCCGGGCCCAGTCCGGGTTGGTAGATGTCCCATGTCTTCGAATTTACGGTTCTAGATCATGCCGGTTTCCTCAAGATGTTTACCTTTATCGTTTTGAGAGTCGTGATAAAATAATTTACAAGAAGTAAAGCACCTGTCTGGGTTCGAACCCACGACCTACTCAATCGTAAGCTGACCACTGGGCCACCACCGCTCTCGATGCTTTATAACAACGATGCTCTCTTTAAAATAAAAGCCAAATAATAATAAACAGAACCTCCGGGAACAATGCATTAATATTCCCGACTGTGTTACGGAACTACGAACTGAAATGAACAGAAATGATTTTGTAAGTAAATGCAGAACATGTTTATGTATTGTGGCATTGTTGACGAGAATGTCGGGACACATATACAAAGGGCGTATAGATCTCGCACTGTTTACGATTGAATCATTATTTAGTCTGCTTCAGAAATAGAGCTCTTTCATTAATTAAACACAATTTTATTTCGGCTCGTTAATTCGCAGAAGATTAATTGTTTCTCATCTCATTGTAATCTTTCCAAAGCGAATCTAAGATCGGAGATGGTGCAGCCACAAAGATATTTGTTCGTTTGTCTTATAACCCCAGTTTAAAAGAAAAAGTCTAAAACACGTTTTCTGCCTGTTATGACCTACGGAGCCGAAACGTGGACAATCACGCTACGGCTGGTTCATAAATTCAAAGTCACTCAGCGAGCTATGGAACGAGTTATACTTGGAGTATCTCTGAGCGATAGAATCAGGAAAGTTGTCGACATAGCTCACAGAATTAGCAAGCTGAAGTGGCAATGGGCCGGCCATATTAGCGTTACAACCGATGACCGTTTGGGTAGACGTGTTCTTGAGTGGAGACCGCGATTTGGCAAAACGTAAGGTAGGACGTCTTCAGGCTAGGTGGAGCGAAGATCTACGCCGGGTGACTGGTAGCAGCTGGATGAGAGTTACAGAGAATCGAGCTGAATGGCTTGCAATTGGAGAGGCCTATGTTCACCAGTATACTACTGTAGGCTGATGATGTTATGTTTTTCATTAATGTAATACTTTTATTTTGTCATAGTTAATGTACCTGGAAGTCAAGTAAATGAAGTGGTCTCCAATAATATAATTGGAAGCACACACTGAATTTGTCCCTGCTCTATGTTTACTTGTTTGTAATTTGTCCCTGCTCTATGTTTACTTGTTTGTAATTTGTCCCTGCTCTATGTTTACTTGTTTGTAATTTGTCCCTGCTCTATGTTTACTTGTTTGTAATTTGTCCCTGCTCTATGTTTACTTGTATGTAATTTGTCCCTGCTCTATGTTTACTTGTTTGTAATTTGTCCCTGCTCTATGTTTACTTGTATGTAATTTGTCCCTGCTCTATGTTTACTTGTATGTAATTTGTCCCTGCTCTATGTTTACTTGTATGTAATTTGTCCCTGCTCTATGTTTACTTGTATGTAATTTGTCCCTGCTCTATGTTTACTTGTATGTAATTTGTCCCTGCTCTATGTTTACTTGTTTGTAATTTGTCCCTGCTCTATGTTTACTTGTTTGTAATTTGTCCCTGCTCTATGTTTACTTGTTTGTAATTTGTCCCTGCTCTATGTTTACTTGTATGTAATTTGTCCCTGCTCTATGTTTACTTGTTTGTAATTTGTCCCTGCTCTATGTTTACTTGTATGTAATTTGTCCCTGCTCTATGTTTACTTGTATGTAATTTGTCCCTGCTCTATGTTTACTTGTATGTAATTTGTCCCTGCTCTATGTTTACTTGTATGTAATTTGTCCCTGCTCTATGTTTACTTGTATGTAATTTGTCCCTGCTCTATGTTTACTTGTTTGTAATTTGTCCCTGCTCTATGTTTACTTGTATGTAATTTGTCCCTGCTCTATGTTTACTTGTTTGTAATTTGTCCCTGCTCTATGTTTACTTGTTTGTAATTTGTCCCTGCTCTATGTTTACTTGTATGTAACTTGTCCCTGCTCTATGTTTACTTGTATGTAATTGTGTAGCCTCTGGTGGAGATTCAATAAATAATTAAACATTTTATTTCATATTAGTAACACACGACCAGACACAAACTCTAGACCACAAAAAAACACACACAATAATTGAGAATCTCTTCCTTTTTTTGTATTCGATTAAAAATGCAAAGAAAAACTAGCTATCCACACGATTTTTTTTTCACAGTAACATTTTTTTCTGGTCAATTCGTCAACATTCGAAGCCTATCCTAACAATACGACACTTGAAACTAATTGCTATCATCTATCCGAACGGAATACTCTTCCAGCTCTACTAGAACCCTCATCCTATAGAATTTATATTCATTCAAATCTGGATGCCTATTATTTTGAACAGGTTCCATAGATTGGATTCGTTGTTCACTAATTATGGTGTTAGAGAGGAATGTGGCTAAGTATTATCAACCGCACTGTTCAATCAATCAGGTTAAGCTACAATTGCCGTGGTTGGTCCATGGATGGGGATGGCCAACTTTACATACCAAGACCCGTCCGTGCCTCGGCAAGCATGTTTAGCCGTTGGTCCCGGCTGTCATTTGTGGAACTTTAACGGGTCGTCAGAAGCCCGAAAGTCTGACCACCAGTAGGATTGCCAAGGAGGATTGTGTTGCCTAGTAACTGGCTTGTGGAAGTCAGATAGACAGTCATCATCATCATCATTTCAGCCGAAAGACGTCCACTGCTGGACATAGGCCTCTCCAAAAATGGGGCGGGTTTGCCATAATCGCCACGCTTGGCGATCGCAGTATGGTGGTAAAATGCATAGAGAACGCTGCTGCCTATTCTCTAGTAAGACCCTTAGTCGCCTTCTACGACACCCACGGTAAGTAATGGCATGGTGCTGTTCTTTACGTCCAGCACCACACGAAATCTTCTTAATAAATAAGATTCTTAAGAAAATAACAAATTAAATATCTGAATGCGAGTTGTCAAAGACCTTTTAACATTTTTGAAAAAACGCGAAAAAGCCTTTAGTGCCTAGAAAAAGATTTAAATCACCTAATGGGTGCCTATTACGAGACTAACTAAAATGAATAATGTGTCTGACAGCGATGGAGCTGACGGATTAGAGCGAAGTTATTCTATTTTATTTGCTTTTAGTGAAAAAACATTCAATATATTATTAGAAGTCGTTTTTAAAAGCTAACTCGTGTTTGTCTAAAGGCTTCATTCACGAATGTAGCACGTTCTGAAACCATACTTAAGAATTCACAATAGTGTAAGTAGGGAATTGTGTCACTTAAAAACAAAATTAATAATACCAGTTTCTAAATAAATAAAATAAAATACAACTACTCCAATTAGCTCTAAAGAGCTGTGAATTCTTTCTTTTAATTCTCAACCCGTTCACTCTTAATTAAAAAAACTATAAAAAGTGTCGAGTCGTCAAGTTGGTGTCGAGTCGAGTTGCTTCTGAGTCGTTTGCTCCGTCACCGTCGGGACAAGCTGTTCGCTGATTTATGGACTACGCTAATACTTTTTATGGCCTGAATGTTCAGCTTAATACGGACAGACAGAGCTGCAAGGCTGTTTCAGCTCAGTGTTCAATAGAATAGAATACTACTAGAAACGGAAATGGGGCCAGCATTGAATTGCAATAACATAAATATATATATGGTGACGTTTGTTAGTCAAACAGGGCTTCAGGCTTTAGAAGCACATAAAACGTCCGAACTAAATAAAAACCACGGACGAAGCAAAATGATGCGTAATTGGAATGAATTTATCTCAAGATAAAACTTGAGAATGTGGTTAAAAACATCTACCCTATATTCCAACTACAAATGTAAGTTGGTCGACTTTTACTCGTTAACTTGTAAAGCCTACTTAGCGGTGGTAGTTTTCTTTTAACTTTGTTATACGTGTATATACGACTAGTCGATTACCGTGAATTTTTCACATATTCAAACACAACAATTCAGCAGGCACATGAGCCTAACAAAAATTAACACTTTAAAGCTTAATAGTTCACAAACTGATCCTATAATTTCACTTCGTCGCTATGACACATTAAGTAGCTTTCTAGTACAAAGAGTTTCTGAGCTACAGTGTAGACACACGGACGGGTGGACGGCCATGGCGAAACTATAAGGGTTACTTGTTGAATAAGGAACTCTAAAAATGATCTCAACATCACTGATTCATGGCACGCCTACCAAGTACTTCTGTGCGAGAGTCAAGAGGAATCAAAACGACTTAAAATGAACAGTAGTCCGTTTAAATATGGGCTATCAACGAGTATCGTCAGTATAGGATATCATACACTGATTTGCGGTGATAACGCACTTAGGGCTAAAAGCCCCAAATTAAGAGCAAATATGATGAGCCTTGTTAAAAAGCCGACGTGTGTAGTGGCATAATGTGTTTTTCGATAATGTACTGGTTTCAGATAATTTTTGATAAAATAGGTGAAGGTTTCATTTATAGTCTAACGCAATTTCTATCCTCTTTTTGCGTTATTAAAACAAATTGCGAAAATATAAACAGCGTTTTCAATAGTTTTTGCCGACTGGATGCAAGCGTGTTCAATTTGTTTAGTGTTTGATCGGAATACCTCTATGTTGATGGATCCACTAGCAAAAATAGAATGTTAATCTACACAAATACTTGCTAAATTAGCAATGTAATTCAAAACTCTTTAATTAATTAAATATACATTGTGTAGGAGTCAAAAAAGAAATTGCTATGTTTTTTACCTTACTATTTTATAATTTCTTATTTTAGAATATGTTTTCTAGTGGAACAGAACACCAGCTTGAAATGAGTCATCTTCGAAAATGCCAGAATTGACCTCAAAAGGCATTTGAATAAATCTTTAGCAAACTGCTTGAATTCTCACCAAGGTAAATTAGGAAGTACGATTTCTGCTTGAATAAAGCACAAAAAATAATTTATTTATTTATATTGTATTTTTTTATTTTTTTATTATATTATTTATTATTACATGATGGGGCTAGTGAAGTCACAATATGACCGCGACCAAAACGCACGTTTGAACTGTAATAGAAAATTGTTTTATTTTAATAAAAAGATTGAGCAGAAAACCGTAGTAAAATTTTACTTTTAATACTTTTCTTGGGTTTATATTAACGTGCTTCATTAATTGTGAGAAAAAAAAATACATGCACATTCCATATTGTATTTGCAGTAAATACAATAAGCATTGTGCATTTGAAAGTATGTTAATTTGATACACGGTTTAATAAAAAATGAACGAACTGTGGTTTTCCGTTCTCTGCTCATTTAATGAAAAAGCAATTTGCAAGAGCAGAATTTAAATGCAAAGTTTATTTTCAGCGGGGCCACAGAGCTAAGTTTTTCTATTAGTGTAGTATACTGTCACGGGCGCAAGACAGTTTAACTTTCAAACGGGGCCAGCTTCATTAATAATATTTTTTATAAACTCTTGGGATGTTATTGAAAGAAGACGATATGGTAAGATTAAGAATAAGAATAAAACTTCGCTAAGTTTAAATTCGTTTGAGCAGTACTAGGGGCGTGTTACTCGTAATGGTGGTCGTAGATTAAAACCCAGACGGGCGCTTTACTTTTTATGAATTTTTTCATCATCACTGCTCAATCAAATTCAAAAGTCATTTATTCAAACTAGGTCAATATGTGTACTGTGAGTTTTTGTTTAGACTCTTTAACTTTCTATCTTATCGTAGTCCAGTGTTAGAAGCCAATTTGTAACCGAAACTGCATTATTTTTGTATTAGTTTAAGTATTTTGTGTAGACCATTGCAAACGCTACTGATGAGCGTGAGGTCCTGCATCCTAATTGTGTAACGCACGATCAATCATAATCTGTTTCATTTTGAGACATTGCCAATCCATTGCTTCATATGTTCGAAAAATGTGTCTGCTCACCAACGTAAATAACGTAATCAATATTGTGGAACCGTCAAAATGAAACAGATTATGATAGATCGTGTGTTACGCAATTTGGGTGCTGTTAACTTAATTTTTTTCTATCTGAAATTACTCAGTAGTAGCCCGGAGTTTGAATTTGTGCTCGGTTGATGGCGATAGGCTCGCCCCTTATTTGTGCTCGGTTGATGGCGATAGGCTCGCCCCTTATTCCATGGAACGTAACCATAACTGGCGCAATGTGGGTGTACTATAGGCACACCTCTGCCAACCACTCTGAGGAACGAGGGTGATGTTATGTTATGTGTTGTGCAGACCTTTAAGTTTCGTGTAAATGTATGTGTGGTCCCATAAAGCCATACGTCCTGACGATGTAGGATGCAGTGTAGGATGGGGAAGTTGGCAGAGTCGTCTGACTGTGATATTGTCCTTTTTTGCTTTTATATTCAAAATAATCTGCGATGAGGTAAAAGGTACGACGGTATTTAGAAAGTACTTAACCTTTTTCTTCAAGTCTTCGAAAACCCTGAATTGAACAAATGAATGGAGGTCAATCAGATGATAGCGAATGTAAAAGTGCTTGACAAACAACCGACGATCGACTTATTTTAACCATTTTGGTTTTTGTCCAGATATTGACAGGCTATCGTATACAATTGGTAAGAAATTGTGGGACAGGTGTGGTAATAGCGTTACACACATGTAATGCCATCTGATCGCAATGGGTTTTTTTTTGACATGAAAACGTCTTTTCGCTCGGATTACTAGTAGTAAGTTTAATTTTCTGACCGACAAAAACATGTAAGATTTAAAAAGCTAATATAGCTACAAGAGTTTTAATGCTAGAGGAGTGATTAGACATTTAAAAGATAGGTAGGATAGGTTATATTTATAACAATTTTTAAGCGGGTTATTATTTGTCTGTGACGTCACACTGCGTGTGCATGCGCATGCACGCGACCCACTATTTTCACTGCGAGTTGAAATTTCAATTCGTATAGCGCAAAAATGTGTTTAGTTACAACACTAATTCTGGTGTCGTTGTCAAGAGCTGCCAAAGCACTACTAGAGCATGGAGGGCAACAACAAAAAATATTGTCAAAATAGGGTTAACAATTTATATGGAGTTGACGATAGCAAAATACCTGGAGGTATATCGTTTCAAATCGACCCTAAATATGCTCAGAAATGAAAAAAAAACCTGAAACAAAGAAAGCTTGCACCAAGAGGAATGCAATGAGCCTACTAAATCTAGATCAAATACAACACCTACAGCTGTATCGGGAACCATAGGAACATTTGTCACCAAACCCGAAGTAAACACATCTTGTATAACGTTTTCTCGACAAACGTTTTCTCGTTTCTCAAACGGCGCGGCCTCAAATTGCGCCTGCTTAATATTTTTTTTCTATCTACCTACCTGCCGTTGTATCCCGGTTATTTTTCCAACATTATAGGCTGATTATGCAATGCTATATTGGATTTCATAATCATCACTTTAGCCAAGATTCCAGACAAAAAACATCGTCAGAAGTAGTTAAAAGTAAACGAATTTGACTTGAATCGCTACTTTGTGTGCAGCCGTGAATTGAACACCATTTCTCTTTACACCGAGTCTCTCGCAGACATTCTGGTAGAACAATATCCATGAAGTCTTCATATAAAATGTTCTACTAGAGTCGTGTTGCGCTGATGCGTCGCGCCAGTCTACGGAGTCTCTAAACGCTGGCTATTGTTTTCTCAATATTTTTGCATTTTACACTTAGTACCTAAGTATTGTGTCAGTAAAAAGGCCAAATTATTAAATAATCTTTATTGATGTAATTACAGTTGGATAAGATAAGCGCGCTAACGTGTGTCATGTTCGTGCGAACAACTTGTAGGTACCTATACCTATTATGTATAGTGACAATATGTCGCGGAACTCATCACTGCATTATACTTGAGATGAGTCCCTTATCATGTCGCGGGGTTTGAGGCTAAGTAATAACAGCCACACGGGTCGATCGACCAGGTTAAGCTATGCTTGCCGCGGTTGATCCGTGGATGGGTGCAAGGTTAGGGATTTATGGTGGATTTGTAACTGAATTATGAAAACAATTTCTTCAGGATTGATTGTTTTTTTTGAATCGAGTTCTGTAATTTTTTATACATATAAGTATATTTTTTATCCCGAAAATAATTAAAACTACGTAAGCTACAGTCACACTTCCTCCGTACAGTCGAAACAAACCAAAATGGACGAAGTACGTACTACGCTACACCCTTATACGTGGACTGTGCGTGCGAAGATTTGTTATGTGGCAACAGACAGCCAGATACCAGATTTGCACCTGTTTCAGTATCTCCATAATTCTTTAAATAGGTTAACTAAAAACAACTTGTCGTAGTTTTTTGATCAGAAGTCCCATTTCTACAGCAATGGGATTATGTCACTACCTATAAAAAGTTATTACAACATTTGTAACATAATTAACGCAAGACCTCATCCACCCCCATTAGAATATTGAGTTAAAAACATAATACAGTGACCATTTTTTTTTAAATAGCTTTCTACTATTATTGAGAAAAAAAAATGTGTTGACCCTAGCATTACTTAATGCATTTTAAGTTATGTCTAACCTTGAAATAAGACTGAATTATCTTTGGCTCAATCGGCGGTAGTAATCATGAAATACATAATTTAAAAAAAAACACATATTTAAAGATACTAAAATCGATTCAGTAGTAATTTCTGAACAAACTACTTTCAGACCATTAATTTTTCTTTAATTTGGTTTTTTTTTTTTTTTTTACCGGGAAATCTTTTCCTTCCTTTCGTCAAATCGACACTAGAATAGATTTCTTTAATATTTCCAAGAACAAACAAATTGCTTAAAACGACGTTACTATTAATTTTAACGCTGCTCGACAAATGTTTTCCGCCCCTTAAGTCGAGGTAAATTGATGCCAACAAGCCAATATTGCAGGAGCGGTTTAAAAATTACATTTACATAATTGTTTTACGTAAATTCCGGCCTGACTTAAAACGAAGCAGATAAGAGCTAACTACCTGCCATTCTGACCACAGGTACAATTTGATATAAGTACCTAATACAATTTAATTCTACCGATCCCACATTAAATTAACATAACTGACGAAACGTGGGTGTACTATAAGAAGATACACTTCTGCCCAGCCCGTCGGGGAAACAAGGCGTGATACTATGTTATTCGCCCAAATTGGGCGAATCTTCACTTTTGAATAGAACTTATAATATTTTCTATAGGTGAATCGCACGAAGAGTATTTATTTGTTGTGGGCCAATCACTAATTTCTGAAACATAAATTAGGTAATTGGCACGTTCGGAATAAAACGTTAAGGAAACAACAAAAGTCAAGGATTAACATTTATTACTACTTGTATAAAATACAAAACATGCATGTATTTATAGAAAAGTTAATTCGTCCATAAATAAATTAACTTCATAATATACCTATATGTCGTGTGTGGAAAATATTACATTATTTAAAAGTGTCAATTCGCACGGTTCGGGCGCGTAAATTTGTGTGAATTGGCTAATAACGCCGTGTTAGCTAATTCCGTCCTACTGTAATTTAATTTAAGATCGTATCTAGCGATCCCTGGATCATAAATCAATAAAAATGGTGTTCAGCTAAACCATGACAAATTAAAACCGCGTATTAACAAATCTGAACTCTTGCTCTATAAAAATAAAGTAATTATTACTGCGGCATCATGTTTGAATACGTTTTAAAGAACCTGTCCAACCACAAAACAAAATTGATCTCTAACTGTTGGTAAATAAAGAAGGAATTTGATCTGTAACTGTTGGTAAATAAAGAAGGAATTTGTGTGAATTTTCTTGTAAAAAAATAACGATAAGCTTCGATAACAGGGTGTTTTACAACTATCGGATAACGATCGATTATCCGAGAGCCGATAATCTATACCTGTGCGATATGTATCTCAATAAACTGCAATCATCGTAAATACATTATTATAATTGTTTATCTATCTTGAACCGTATCGTTGTAAAATGACTTGTCAATTTCATTTAACAAAATCACATGTGTTTCACATGTTTTGTTTAACCTGAGCAAGGTTAAAACTGCTTAAATAAATAACACAACATCACGCCTGTAATC
This sequence comes from Antitype chi, assembly GCA_947359405.1. Lineage (NCBI taxonomy): Eukaryota > Metazoa > Arthropoda > Insecta > Lepidoptera > Noctuidae > Antitype > Antitype chi. The sequence continues at coordinate 1,063,234 of OX375807.1, forward strand.
CCGGAAGGGTTATGTAGACGTTGACCTGTAGGACCCACATTTCGCCAGTTATGTTTGAGTCTATTTCCACCAAAACTCAAACTCAAACTCAAAGCATTTATTTCAATTAAACCATTTACAGGCACTTTTGAATTGACAAAAGTCGACCAGTTGGAAAGTTGAAGCTAGTTGCCCCAATTGGGACTCGGTGTTGCTGGAGAGGTGGATGCACCTGCATGCCAGTTCGTCACCAATTATTAAGTGATTATTGTTTTGATCGAATTAATTTTAACCTTAGACCATAATTGTGAATGTGATGTAACTTTATTTTTTATTAACTTTAATTTATTATTTTTTATTAACTTTAATTTTTATTTTTTTTTATTTTACTAATTTTAATTTATTATTTTGTATTAAATTTGATTTATTATTTATTTGTTAATGTGTATTGTAATTTATATGGGATAAATTCCTGAAATAAATGATTATTTAATTTAATTTAATTTAATTAGCAACAGAAAACATGTATTATATTATGAAATGTGAATGTGAGGCGACCTGACCAACATGTTTGCACTTTGAGGGGGAAACAGAATTTAATGGTTTTTCTTGATCTCGCATCTGAGCGTGTCGTTAGAAGAATATACGGAAGAAATCACGGACTCTCATAAACAATTATTTAAAAACAACCGAATTGCAAAAAACACCAAAGTGAAAAATAACCTTAATTTCGAAAGTCGGTGTCTTAGGTTTTGTATTTTCGTTTTTGTGCCACCGACTCCATTGAAGTTATTTTTCACTTCGAATTGTTTTGTTTGGAAGTCTATTGATTTTTTTTACTCATTTGAAATTTTAGTTGCGATACACACGAATTCGTATACCTTCAATTGCTAAATAAATAACAGTGACAGGAAGTTTTTATAACATCATGAACATAAACTAAGTGGAAAAAATACGTATTTTGTAGCTAACTGAAAAACCACTAATCAGAGCTTGACCAAATCATATGCCAGGGATCACTCGGTAAGTAGGTACCCTTTCAAACTAAAGAAGAATTTTATAAATCGGTTTATGAGTTGTGTGAATCGGTCGTGGGTTCAAAACCAAGCAGGCGTTATTTAATTTCATCACCATTGCTCACAAAGCGGTGAAGAAAAACATAGTGAGGGAACCGGTATGTTTCAGGAGACATGTGACATCTACCAAGATGCACTGGATGGTGGATTATGGCGCACTCTCTCCCACAGAGAGGAGGCCTGTTTCCCAGCAGTGGGAACATTATAGGCTGATGATACAATATCTGGAAGGCCTATGAAATAGGTAACTAAACTCCGAAACGAATATCAGAATGGCACAAGACAATGGTCCTTTGAGTCGAAGATGGCCACTGTATTTTCAGGCTCAAACAAAAGTGAGGTAAAGTTAAATACTGATATTTAACTTTACCTCACTGATATATTGAGGACATTCGGTCTATAAACGTATGTGAGCAGAGCTAGTGTCAGTGCTCACTCGCGCAACAAAAGTGCTCGGTCAAGTAGAACGACCCTACTGGAGACACACAATGTGAATATTGAATTATTTGGGATTTTCAAGTAGCCACTAATTTGGGTTGAAGTTTTGAAAGGTACGAGAGTTCTGGTTGGGCAAATATTTTGTTAGTAATGTCTGGGGACGTTTAGAATGAAGATTTTAAGCTTGCGCTAAGGTTGGGTTTGGTCAAATACTGGATGAGGTACTCAAGTAGAAATTATAAAACGACAACTACAAAATGAAAAGTCTGTGCCACCGACTTCCGAATTCACAGGTTATTTTTCAACGCATAGTGTTTTTTTTTATTTTTCAGTTTTTAGCTGTGATTCAGTTATCAAAACTAAAAACTGAAAAATAAAACGTTTTTAAACCCCGCACAAATTCGTAGGTATACCTTCATTTGTGAAGTAAATAACAGTGACAGGAAATTATTATAACATCAACACACATTAAGTGCAAAAAAACTAACTCTAAAACCACTTGTGAACCAAATTAAATGAAACCACTCTATAACCTTTCAACCAAAACAAGAATTTTTCAAATTGGTTTATAAATGACGGACTTCAGAGGCTTTAGTCCATTTTATGAAATCAGTTCAAAAGAAATTTTAAGCTTTCCTTCAGTTTAAAAAACTAGACAAAATTAACAAAGACATACGAACTCCTTTCTAGAACCTCCAGTAGGGAAACGGTGTCTGAAACAAAGGCTAATCCTACGAACTTATCTTTAGTCACAGCTATCCTTTACAAGTCGCCACCGTTACCAGAGCCCTCCCAAGGGTCCTGCCCGGGCACTCGCAAACTGGCCGCCTGGAGCGCTGGTGGCCCTCGTCACACGTGGCTTGCTCGCCCAGACGAAAACACACAGATTAGCAAATAGCCAGAGGCTTCACTTTCATCCCGTGACGTCATGCTGCCCTGTGTACTCAGTAGGTATGCGGGTTGTTGGCTGAGCCCCTGTTTACGAGCCCAGCGTAATTGTTTAAAGATTCATTCTTGTTTCCATTATGTTTGCGAATCTTTTTCGTTATATGTCGTGATTTGAGGAAGTGCCTCGGTAGTTCAAAACATGGTAACTTGGTACTAAGGTAAAGAAAATTTAAAACTAATATTAAAAGTACACTTTGTAAACAAGTTTAATACAATTTAGAGGATTGTATCCAAGATAAGAATGTGTGGAAATATGCTAGTCCTGCTCCATAGGACATTCTAGAGTCTACACAAAATCAAAGTGGTTGCTAATTTAATAGTATACATTCTGTGATTATTTTAACTCACACACTGATTTATTATTAGTTAATATTTTAAGAGAATCGTATACTTTTACAATGCGTGTAAGTATGGGAGCAACATGTATCTATTGCTTCATTTTTAACTCTTTTTACCTATTGTGGTATGGTATTTTTTTAAATTATAATTATATAATTGATGTATGTTAAATATTATAAAACATTTTGAAAGAGTAATGGTGGAGATTGTTGCCCATTCTTCTCCGTACGAAACTACAATAATTCTATTTTAATGTAAATGTTGACGTTCAAAAGTGAACTTTAGACCAATCTTTTGGTTTGTCCTGGTTCCAGGACATGCTGGTTTCCGCACAATATTTTCCTTCACCGTTTTAGGAGCAGTGGTGATAAATTCACCTGAAGTAAAGGGCCTGTCTGAGTTCGAACTTACGACCTACATCTCGTAAGTCGCGGCTGATACCACTGGACCACCACTGGGCCACCACTGGGCCACCACTGGGCCACCACTGGGCCACCACTGGGCCACCACTGGGCCACCACTGGGCCACCACTGGGCCACCACTGGGCCACCACTGGGCCACCACTGGGCCACCACTGGGCCACCACCGCCAACTGTATGGCAAAGGGAGCATGTAAGGATTGTAGAACATGGCGTTCTGTAGCTTCTGCCGACATCCTTGGGCAGAAGGCGTGAGTGTATGTATCTGAACATTATCTATCAATGAGTGTATGTATCTGAACATTATCTATCAATGAGTGTATGTATCTGAACATTATCTATCAATGCGCGTCTCCGCTCAGCATAAGGCGAGCCCTCACAATAGGAAAGTAATAAGCTAATATTATTTTATTTTACCGATATTAGATTTTTCAAAGGTTTCCCTGCGACCAACATAGGATTGTTTTAATATTACTTTAGCATATTCCTCTAAGTAATAAGCTTAAAAAAACTCGATGGAACATTACGTCTGCAGAAAAATATGCATATCTTTGCAGAGTATACTGTCAGACGGGATGCTGTCTTTAAATCATAACTCTTTTTAAAGGAGATAAATTCAATGAGACGGAGGGCACTATGTTTAATCTTCGACCACCATTCCTTTTCTTATTCATGGAAAAACTAATTATTTTATTTTTGAAACTTATTTTCGGATGCGAAGGAAGCTGTATGATGAAGCGAATAGTACTCGTTATGCACACTAGATTTTACCAGCGGCCTCGCCCGCGTACAGATCGGGAATTAGCACACGGGCACTTACTATCGAGATAAAAATTATCCTATGTGTAATAAAATATCTGTGTGCCTGCCAACCAAATCTGTTCAGCCGAGTGAGTAACAAACTTACAAACTTTTCATAATCATCATCTGCCCAGCTATTTTGTGGTCGGCTTCTAGTCAAACCAGTTGCAGCTGAATAACAGTATTGTAAATGGAGCGATTGCCTATCTGACCTGACCTGTATGAGGCTGGCACAGGAGCGTGGAGGTTGGCAAAAGAAAAGAGAAGCCTCAGCTTCACTGGAAGTCTTTAAATATACTCCGGAGTCGGGTAGGCCGAAGTAAAGGATTATTCACAGATGCCCCCGCCCTGGAGTATAAATGTGGTGCTGTCCCACAAACAATGGGGCACTTAATATCTTGTCCAGCGTTGTCTGCACACTGCAGGAGTTGATGGACGCTGCTGAAAGTGCCAAGCTCGTAGCCAAATTTTGGGCTGACTGTATTTAGATTGCTATTGACACGCTAAGAAGAAGAAAAAGAGAAGCCTAATACCCTGCAGTGGGCAAAATTACGCTGTGGATAGTGACGAATAAGAAAGCAATATTAATTCTGACTCTTTAGTGTAAAAACATCCGCTATTTGCAGTCAAATAAATGTTATTTTATCAATAAAAGCGCACTGCAGTGTTTTCGCACTTCTTCTCAATCCCATTCCCGCTCGTGTACATTTCGAGCCGCTAAAAACAACCCACAGGTAGGTGCTGGCTGGGCGATTATCTAGAAAGAAAAAACGTTTATTTGCGGTAAACATGACGCAAAAAGATAAGGAACACAAAAAAATATAAGAAAAGGTTGAGGGAAACATGCGTCACATCCACGCAAAACGGCTATTACTCAGCATTATGCTGCGACCCTATGCAAGACAGAGCCCCAGCGCTGGTTTTCAGGGATAGCCGGCTTTGACGTAATGACGTCACCCGGTGCATTAAACAATAATTATGCTTATTTATCTGTGCTTTTATTTTTACTATTTATTTTACCTGAAATGCAAATATATTTTGTGTCCGGCCATTTTTGTGCAGCTATAAAAAGAAGAGTTTTCACTCAGTCGTGTTGAATTCGTGGAATGAGAGAACCAATTCCATCGAATTCTGCGAGGTAGCAGCAAAAAAGTTATTTTTAAGTACATCTAATTAAATAACATTCAAGTGTCTGTTTGTAATGTCAAAAGAACAGTTATTTAGTAAATGCTTAAGGAAAATATACGAAAAAACACTTGTCACTTTACATTTTTGTCTGTCTGGCTGTTTATTCCTGAATTATAATCATTACAATCATCAACACAACCCTCTAAGTTCACATCCCAATGAAGGAATATTTCATGAAATGGTTATCCATGTACCATTGTATTGATGACTTACTGATTAACATTATGTTAATACACACTTGTAACCACCGCGAAACACATTATTTTGACCACTGACACTGACCTGAAAATTGCAAACACGTAAGATAATTTGCATTCGCTGGCTAACTAAGCGCGTCCCCTTGAAGTGAAGTCCCATGAGTTAAAGCCGAGATAATGAATTGAAAAACGTGGATTTTGGCCGAGAGTATTCGATTTATTCCGTTATACTTAGCTGCTTATTGGAACTGCTGTACTGCGGGGTCATTGCGTAACATATTAACAGTAGGAATTACTTGAATTTTGACAGTTCAACAACATTCACAGCGTTATTTGCGTTGCTGTGCAGATAATTTTTTCAATCATATGAAGCAATGGATTAGCTTCATCTTTCAAAATGTTTCAGAAACTGACTGGACTGGCTTTATAAAATGAAGTTGTAGTCACTGGAATAAATTCTTCGTCATTCTTTATCTGTCCTCTATCTAACTCCGCTAGTAATAGTCAAAAAGACAAGGTTTTTATTCAGATGACCACAGAAAGTGGTCTGTTTCAGCAAGATTTGCAGCAATAGTCTGCAATGCGTCTGCTATCGATTCTGTAGGGCTGCCAACAGTGCCAACTGCGTGGCAAGGCCGTCCGGCACCGCATAGCAACAGGAGCCGTGTTTATACTTCCGCATGGCTATGTTTAGACTTTGTCGACTACTTTCTTTTTTTGAATTAGACAGTTAGATTACGGTTTTAGGTTAAGGTTGAGTTGGCGTTCAACCTTTGTGGGAAATAGTTGGTGAGCCGAATGGCTAGAATGGCACTGTGAATTACAGATTCGATTCCTGAAAGAAAATAAATGATAAATGATTTTATTTCTGTAAGTAGGTTTGTAAAAACACTTTTATACGTCAATAATATTTTTTAAAGTAGATGAAGTCGGCGCTTCCTATCTGTCTAGTCTAATAATTAATTTATTTACCGTAAACCGGGGTTACTTTAATTCGCGGGATGATTTTTATCAAAACTTCTATTTGATATAAAATCGCTAATTGCGTAAAACGAAACGCAACATGGTAGTTTTTTTCTAGGTTAGCAACCCTGAAGAACTGACAAATTCTTTTTTGAGAACACGCTGGGAATTCACTAACAATTATAATTAAAAATGTTTAATTATTTTTTCTGTTGGTTTTTGTTTTCTCAAATAATGCAATATTTTTCACGTATTATTACAGGAAACGAGAGTTATAAAAAAACGATTACAGGATTTTTTTTGTATTTTTATTTAACCTAAAATTTTTATTTAACCTGAAATTTAACAAATAAGAATCTTCAAACTTGATTAAAGTAAAGACAGTGACAAATATTGATTAAAGTAACCCCGGTTTACCATACCTATTAAGAATTTCGATTGTTTTGCAGTGTCTGCATGAACAGTCAGGTAGATTAATTATTGATACATTAACATCTGCCAAACTTTTTCCCAACAATATTTGGGACCTCATTAACTGTGTTACACGACACCCCATGATAAGACTGCTTGTCAAACTTTTGGATTTCTGACGACTGTAAGAGATTCACGAATGAGAGCCGGGACCAACAGGTTAACGTACTTTCCAAAAGACGGAGGGGTCTCAGTATGGTCACCCATCCACGGACCTGATCGAGCCGTGCGGCTGTTATTACTTAATTGTTACTATTTTAACATACGCGCAATTGAAATTGGTAGGCAATCTAAACTTACTTATATTATGAATGTGAATATTTGTATATTTGTTACTCAATCTCGCAAAAATTGCAGAACGGTTTTAGATGTAATATGGCATCCAAATAGTTTATAACCTGAATTAACACACAGATTACTTATCCTGGTATCAGGTTCCCGTGGGATGATCCCCGACCTCCACGCAGGCGAAAACGCTGGCTATTACAAGTAAAGATAAAAATCCCTGAGCATACTATGTAAAATTCCACAATGAGCAATAATTCTACAGACACTTTCAAGACAACAACGAGCCAAAATTTTCAGTCGATCGACGAAAACAATAAATAAACAATATTGTAGCAATCAGTTGGCGCCTACTTCGCTGACGCCGCTTATCAAGAGGCAGCCCGCTCAGATGGCGGCGATAGCTCGCGCTCAGCGCCGGCGCCGATTACCGCGCTGTCGCTTTATCTCGAGTAGGCGTTGTGCCCGAGTGCTTCTTGCCGATAACAGCTGATAAACTCAAACTGTAATTAGTTTGCATTTTCTTGCCACAGTAGTTTTATAAAAAATGGTAGAGATTTTTATCGAGGGCTAGGCACCCGTATTCCGCCAGTTATGTTTGAGTCCCGTGTAATAGGGCGAGCCAATTGCCATCAACAGGGCGCCAATCCAGCCTCCGTGAAACTCCAGATAGAAAAACTCACTAACACTTTACCCTACCTGGGAATCGATCTCAGGATCTGGTGCTCAGCAATAACACTTCGGCCTAGACTTTTACTTCACACCGTAAATTATAATAATATCAACGATATAATTTCCGTTCATTTCAATTTCAAAATAACAATTATGAAATATGGAGTTTGGAAATAATAATGAATATTGTAGGTTTGTTTGGAAACTTCCCTGAGGGGCCCTTTTGATGTCAGTCCCGTTGCCATGGTTGCGGGTTTTTAAACGAGATAGCCTAGCCTTGGGGCTTATTAACGAGCTTGTTAGAATAGGGTAATAGTTATGTACATAGTTTTATGTATTTACATAATAAAGGGAAACTTGTCTCAAACATGCTTCATTTTACGTCTCTCTTAGTAATATCACGTACATATGTATGAAGACAAGACAGCTTTTATTACCTACTAGCGCTTGCCCGCGACTTAGTTTGCAATCCAGTATGAAAGTGGTCTATGGCCTAGTCATGGTTTGATCTGAGTACCAAATTTCATCCAAATCTGGTCAGTCTTTTTAACAGGAAACAAACAAAGAAACAAACCTAGTTACAGATAGTTGATTTTTGGCATATAGATTATACAGGGTGTAACAGAAACCCTATTGCTATCCTTAAGCACTAAGAGATAAATGCTGGTATATAATCAATATACATAGTTTCAGATCAAAATAAAATACTCTAAGAATAAATACCAAATTTTCGGTTTCATAATTATGTTTTTTCAATTCAAATCATAACGAACGTGTCACCGCACTACGTAGGCCAATAACTTTTCACGTTACTTGCCAATATCACGATAAATCTCTTCCGAGTGATGTGTTTATATTTCAATTTGAAATGTTCGGTTTCTGGTATTAATGTATTAAAACTTCTCATAACTTCCGAACATATAGTGATAGGATTAAAAAACCCTTCCATTATCATTTGATATCATCCAAAGAAGCCGTGCCCATACCCTTTCCGTTACACGTTGTATAATGCATGACTGTTTACGCTTTTGATTCCTATTTATTAACTAGCTTGTGCCCGACTTCGTCCATCCCAACCCACCTCGTCACATCGTATCGTCCATCCCAACCCACCTCGTCGCATCGCATCGTCCATCTCAACCCACCGCGTCGCATCGCATCGCCTTTCCGCGCTACAACTTTGTTCTCGCTTAGCGTTTATCCTATTTTTTTTTCGCTCGACTCCTAAGAGTCTGCGTGATGTGAAATAGCCTATGACCTTACTCAAAATAGCAGCATACGCTGTTAGAAAAATTCGTAATTTAACTGATATAGAGACAGCCCGTTTAGTTTACTTCAGCTATTTTCATAGTGTAATGTCGTATGGTATTCTGTTGTGGGGAAATGCCGCCGACATTCAAACTATCTTTGTGTTGCAGAAAAGAGCTGTCCGATCAATTTATAAATTAAGTCCGAGACACTCTCTCAGAGAGAAATTTAAGGAGATTAATGTAATGACTGTGCCTTCACAGTATATTTTTGAAAATCTTTTATATGCCCATAAAAATATTAAATTGTTTAAAAAATACAGTGATATCCATAGTATAAATACTAGGAACAAACACAAATTTGTTGTACCATCAACAAGGCTCAAAAAAATAGGTGGATCATTCAGATGTCAATGTATACGCTTTTATAACAAACTTCCTAGCCATGTTCAAGATCTAAGTCTCAATAAATTTAAATCATTCATTAAACGTAAGTTGTGCCAGAAAGCCTTTTATACCGTTAAGGATTATATTGAGGACAAAACATCTTGGGATTGACCTGCTCCAATTTTTGCATACTAAATGTTGTTCTTTTTTTTTTTTTGCAAACTTATACTCTTCGACATTTGATTATTATTATATACACTTTGACATGAATATTTACTTTGAGAAGTATAATATTATTATTGTTTTAATTATTGTGAATGTGAGGACTGTGTGGATCATGTTTTGTTTTTTTTTGTTTTGTGTTTCATCTCTTTCTCAGTTAGTTATAATGTTAATCTGCCAGTTTGAGTAATTTATGCGGCCTACCCAAATGTCCTTTCTTTGGTATTGTTCGTCAAATCTTTGAGCTCCTCAAGTTCTGAGTTGAGCTGCATGATTACTGATAAATGCGTGCACTGATTGGACAGGTCCACTCAATCTGTGTGGTTCTTTCCTCAAAAGACCATTTCAGACACCAATCCACATGGTCTTCACATGATCTGACCAAGATTATGTCTGGACTTTAAAAAAGACTGTGACCTCTGAGTTTGTTTCGGCCTTTCTTCTCAGAGTAGTCAGATAGGAAACGCCGACCTCATCTAGTTAAAAAAAAAAATATGATTGACGTGTAAAAGTGTTTGTACAAACCTACTTACAGAAATAAAATCATTTATCATTTATCAAAAGTTGAGATACCAAATGCATTTTTTTAAACCTGGCTGATAGTTTGAAATATTAGACTGCCTCGTTGGTCTAGTGGTTGCAAGAGCTACTGCTGAGTATGAGGCGCTGTGGTCGATTCCCAGGTCGGAAAAAGTGTTATTGGATTTTTCTATCTGAGAATTTCTCAGTAGCAGCGCAGTCTGGATTTGATGCCTGTTATGTGGGACTTAAACATAACTGACGAAATGTGGATGTACTATAGCTACACCTCTGCCCAACCCTTCGGGGAAACAAGGCGTGATGTTATGTATGACCATTATTTTTTACTACTAATGCTGAAACCAGAACTAAAAATGATAACCTATAAATTTATATGAAATAATAAGATGCCAACAAGCAGAAGAACCGGAAACATAAGAACGACGCAAGTGGTTGTTGTGAGTGCGTAGCAAAGAGGTTGTTAAAACCGTCCTTATTACTATCCCGAGATCCAGTTCGCTAGACAGACTTAACAAAGTTGGTATCGTCAGTAACCGGTTTGTAGGTAATCTGTTTACTTGTGTAGACACCGTGACGTGGGTAAGTAGCGGACAGTGACGTCACGCGGGTGATGCGATTATGAGCAAGACTCGGGCACCCGGCAGAAGTGGACGCTTGACTAATGCTCGGTTCCTATTAACAAAAACAAATTGTTTTGCTTACCAATGGTAGCATTTTTTATTTCCAAACTGGGGATAAATAGTTTCGTAAGCTAATTTTACCTGTGATAGCTACTTCTAAATAGGGAGGGGGTCTACTATACGAAGGTCTTTCCTTCATTATTGGTAAAAATATAAGAGTCTTAATTTTAATCTACAACTGTCCGTAAATTATAGGAATATGACATTAGAGAAGGTTCTACTGTCTCGTTGGCTGACGGCTAAGTTCTCAGCCAAATCGACGCTATTTTTTTATGATAACTGATTTAATTTCTGTAAGCAGGTTTGTACTAACACTTTTACACTTCAATCATATTTTAAAACTACATGAAGTTGGCGTTTCGTATCTGACAACTCAGTATGAAAGGCCGAAACAACATCAGCCACAGTCTCGTTCAAAGTCCAGACATAACCTTGGTCAGATCATGTGAAGACCATGTGGGTTGGTGTCTGGAATGGTCGTTCAAGGAAAGAACCACACAGGTTGGGTGGAGCTATCCAGTCTTAATTGGTTTATATTGCTTAAGATACTCGAAAAACTTAGTAAAAACCGCTTGGGCTGGGATGGACATGTGATAAGGCGAGGCGATGACAATATGACTAAAAAAGTCATGAATATTAAAGACAGAAAAAGAGGCGGTAGACGACCTCCAATGACTTGGCTACGAATATTTAAAAATCATATCAAATTATTTATTTACTTGAATATGGGTAAGTGCATGAGGTAATTCATGTTAGGGGTTGTGACTAAGTAATAACAGACACGTTTCGTCCTACCTTGCGGGCCCAGTGTGGGTTGGCGGAGGTGACGCGTCTTCGAATGTTTGGTACTAGGACATGCTGGTTTCCTTACGATGTTTTCCTTCGCCGTTTTTGGAGGAGTGGTGATGAAATTTAATGCAAAAAGTTAAGTGCCTGCCAAAGTTCGAACTAACGACCTACAACTTGTAAGTCGGGGACAATAGAACCGGGCCACCAGTCTGGTGCTCTTGCTGTAGCCTGCTAATACCCTACTAATATTAATGTAAATCTTTGCATGTTTCGATGTTTTTGACTCAATAACGCAAAAATCGCCGAAAGGATTTGGATGAAATTTGGCATGCAGATATGTAGTTTATAACCTGGATTAACACATAGAATACTTTAATCTTGATAGTAAGTTCCCTAGTTCCAAAAGCTATAATTATAAGTTCTGTGATCAGTTCAAGTAAAGAACAACGATCGAAGAAATATGTTCCAGAGGTAGTTAATGTTACTCAAACTTAGTAGATTATCACAATTCTTAGTAACGGTGTATAAAAAGTATTTAAAAAGTCTTATCTGTAATTAGGAGGGTCAAGTACCTGACATGATACTCTTGTTAATAATAATTAATATAGCGTAACTAAAGAGACATTAATTCCACGAATTATTTTCCATAAATATATTTAATTTAATCTTCTTTTCGTTCTTTGTTGAAAAGAAAAAGTCTCTTTACGAAATAACTTTTTGTTAATTATACTAATTGAAATATTCTGAAAGAATTTTTCACCTTAACATAAACTTAATTTATTTGCGTGGGAATCTAGACTTAATTGTAAATAAATTAAAGTCAAAGAAGCCACTATAGTATACGTCTTGAAATTGAGTTTTTTTAAATCAATAAATACAATTATAAAAATAAGCTAATTAAGTAATTACCAACAATCAAAAAACTATTTAAAAAACCCACTTTACATGTAGTGGAGGTACCCTTAAAATATATGTTTTATTTCACCACTTTGACGGCGCAATAAAAGATTTGGGACTACACAATAAACAATGAAATTAATAACTTAATCCTAACAGATCAGTTACATTGATCACTCGTCTTTTTTTAGGGTTCCATAGTCAACAAGGAATCCTTATTGTTTTGCCAGCTACCTCCGTCTGTCTGTCTGTGGCTTAGCTTAGAGATTCTTCGTAGTAGATACCTTTAATTTGGCATGGATATACATATTTAAAGTATAACATACCAAAAACATGTTATTTTGTATGCCATAAATGGCAAAACATGCAGACCTACCTGATATTTTAAGACCTTACACATTTATTTGATAGTATACTCATGTTTTACAATAAATATATTCTATTTTATTCTGTCTTTAATTAAACGGCTGACATCTTTTGCTGTTCACATAAACCAATAATTAGCTACTAGGCACAAAAGCAAAGGTGGCCTAGTAGTATCGGCTCAGACATACGAGGTCATGAGTTCGAACCCAGACAGCCCCTTGACTTTGTGTGTTTTTTTTATCACCACTGCTCTTATGCGGCATGTCCGAGACCTAAAAATTCGAAGACATGTGACATCTACCAACCCGCACTGGGCTCGCGTGGTGGATTACGGCCCACTCCTTCTCGAAGAGAGGAGGCCTGTATGCCAGCAGTGGGAACGCTACTACGCACTAACCTGAAATGAAGCCCGCCCCAAACTAGAACCTCTCAAAAGTAAAAAAAAATATAGGTAGATGTTTATTGGCCTTTTAAGTTGTAGGTAATATTTTGATCAAAGCATTGCCACGTGAGGGACGGCTAATGAAAATGTTATCTTTTCTTCAATAGCATAGTTACATTGATTATTGCTGGGCATCGTCTGTTTGGCGTTTTTATTGACCGTCCCCCGACTTGATAATGCTTTGATCAAAATATAAACACGCTACGATCGACACATTTCACGGTTAAATCTGTGCAGCTTTATGTATGTTTTCTACAGTGAAGTTTGTTATTAATTTATCCTCATTCTTTGTCCTGATCACCATTTATCTATAACCTATTCAGTGAGACCTTTTCAATGAGCCCAAACATGATATTTCTGCTGTTTGTTGGTATCTTGGAAGTTCCAGGTGATGACCCAGCATCAGTTTAAGGTTAGTTTATTCGTCTAAGATAATTGAAGTAATAGAATACCAAATTTCGACTCGATCAGACCCGTTGAAGATGCTTAAATCCCTTCATCAACCAGAAAAGAGCTTCATCTTCAAACGGCTGAACCGATTTTGTCAAATGAAACATGTCTAAGAACCACCGCTAGAAAACCTACTTTTAAATAAAATAAACCACACCCAAATCGGTTCACCCGTTTAAGAGCTACGGTGCCACAAACAGACGCACATAGCGGTCAAACTTATAACACCCCTCTTTTTGTGTCGGGGTATTTATTAAAAAAATTAAGAAGATGCCTACCGAAACCTAAAGACAATTTTCAAAAACCCATTCAATGAGGTATCATTCAATGGGTTTTATTGGGGTACCACTTGACATAGTTTGTCGACTTTCATTTTTTACTTTTTCACAGTAAGGCGTCTAGTTGTCGCCAAATTGAATTCCGATTACTGTCATGTCTTTAATGACACTCGCACGATTAAGACAAATGGATTGACATCTGAATCATCAAAATCAGCCCACGCGATTGGTCTTTAGAGTGCTATAAAGGAACAAATAGCCGGGACCAACGGCTTAAGACCGTGATTTCTTGAAAACGCTCAAAAAGATGGTTTTTTAAACCAGTGTGTCTCTTTAACCGTAAAAAATTTTAAAAGCAAAAAATATAATTATGATATTTTCAAGTATTTTTTGCATACAGTGATTGAACTCAAAACATAATTAAACATACTTATTAAAGTGCATTAGCATCAAAAAATAATCAAAGTCGAGGTGACTTTTATATAACTATAATTATATTTAACCAGTTTATCCCTTCCATAACAATTATAATTAAAAATATACCATAAAATACCAAATTCAAAATTGCATCCAGTGATGGATTATTTATTATTAAATAGTTAATATCTAATTTTATACGATTTTAGTTGCAATTTTTACGACAATGCTTGCTCATTTATTATTCGCATTTATTACACCAGATTTTAACCCGTATCGGATTGCAATAAGAACTATTATCGCTCATAATGACATTATTTTAAGTTACCAGGGCATTAACGTTCTTTCAGAGGCACGGAGGGGTCTTGGTATGTAAAGATGGACACCCATCTAACCACGGCAAGCGTAGCTTAACCTGATAAACCGAACCTTGCGGCTGTTATTACTTACCCACAAGCCCCTCTGTCCCCAACCCCCTGTTTGGTCATCAAAACAAGAACATCAAGTAATAAAGCTAAATCTTATATGCGCCACATTCGTAGCCGCGTCGTAGTACCGCTACGCAGCCGCTACGAGCGTAGCGGGGCGCTACAAGCGTAGTCTGCGAAAGTGCGATCATCCCGGGCTATTTTTAGCGTGGGCAAGGTTTCATTTTCAGTGCTCTATTTTTAGACGGTTCAGTCCACGCAGGCTATTTAAAGGTTCGTAGCAAGTATGACACCCACATGGTTTTTTTTACCTTACCTAATCTGTACGAGGGCATTTTTCAACGATGTTTCTCGAATAAAAAAATATAAATAAAATACATGTTTAATTTAATCGCGTCGTGTGCTCATAGAGAATGTATGAAAGTAAAGTAGATGATGTTACCTCGCGATCACGATCTCCTTGTCTACTTTAAGGCTGGCTCACCATTTCTTTTTCCTTTTTGTCTGCTTTTGTAACCGGTACACTGTGTCACGTGGATACTTCATAAATGTATTTTCTTTCTTCTTTCTTGGTTACGTAAAATGTTGGCAATTGAGGAAGAAAAAAGTCACACAATATGTTTTATTTTTTAAGAGTCAGTCTTTTTTCAATGACACAGTAAAAGCAACCTATCCCAAATAATAATAATAAGATTTCAAGTATGTTGGGGTGGCTTTCCAGTCTTACCGGATGCAGTTGAGTAGGTACCAGTATTTCACATGGAGCGACTGCCTATCTGATATCCACACCCTGGTTACTGGGCAAGTCGATACCCCTTGGTAAGACTAGTTGTCAGACTTTCGGTCTTCAGACAAACGGACAAACCGGGACAAACGGCTTAACGGGTCTTAATTCGTAAAGATGGGTACCCAAGTACGGACCGACCGCGTAAATTCAGAATAGTTAGGAAAGATTTTTTTTTAAACTTTGCAATTAAGCGAAAAAGTCCAAAAACTAATTCTTTGTAAGAGTCAGTTGAAAAAAAAAGATATAGTACTAATACTATATCTTTTTTTTTCAACTGACAAGCTATCGCATAAAATAATCCCATTTTCCAAAACGAATGACAATGTACCTACAATAATCTTTTCCGGTACCATCTCTGTTGAGAGCAGGATATATAATAAATAATTATGATGAAATCACAAGTACGGTCTTGTTTCCTGGTCGCCATTGTGTATGTTCGTATTATTATTACTTGCTCGGAAAAATTCCCGTTACGTATTTATAAGAAAATTTGATGACGATGTCCACGAGCTAACACATTAATAAATATATTATTCGATGGAGATGATAAGAGTTTTCAAGCTTTATTATGAGTTTTTATCGAATCGTGTTATTTCTTTTATTATCTTGGATTAATAAAACATCAGTTAACTGGAGATATTTCTGTATGCGTTCTAAGACCCAGTAAAAAAAAAATATGCTTGCTCTTGCCACTGGCTTCGTCCACTTGGGGGCCAATAATAATCCCACGGAAACGTATTACCGGGATACAAAGTATCCTATGTATTAATCCAGGTTATAAGCTATCTGTGTGCCAAATTCCATCCAAATCCGTTCAAATTTTTCTACGTATTTAGGTAACAAATATCCAAATATTCAACCAACTAAACATACAAACTTTCACATTCATAATACTACCTGCATGTAAAGTTAACTTATGTCCTTCTTCTTAGCGTGTCGATGGCAGAGATAAGAAAAGTGTTGTAACTAAAGTGTTTACTAATTGTTTGAGACCATTTGCAGTCGCAGGCATTACGTCCTCACTTGTGCAGGTAACAGGGCATGCGGTGCAAGGTGGGAGGTGAGTCATTGTGTTTGGAGAGACACCGCATCCACTCTCGAGGTCTGAGCCCTCACTTGTGGAGGTTGTCGTTTCTTCAAAAATATTTTCATTTCAAACAGAATATTGTAATCTGAATTATTCCGTATAAATATTTTGTCATTTGGACACAGACCTATTTATCAAGCTTGTAAAACAATTACTGCAAACAGTTCGCACTTTGTGTATAACAATGGGTCCCGACTCATTCAGCTAGAAGCTCACGGAAGACCACGTCACAATAATGACTCGTGTGTGCGTATATATGTAGGTATCTATAACGTTTATTATTTTACGAACATTTTTACATAGCTTTGATCAAAAAGTTTTCATCAACGTATGAATAGTGCCTACGTAAGAACATGGATATTTTATTCGAATAAAATAAAAGAGGAGAGATTCTCAATTCGAATGTATTTTTATGTTTATTACTTCAGAACTCCGTCATTTAAAAACCGATTTGAAAAACATCGTCTTTTGTTTGAAAGAGTACTCGTATAGGTACTTGAAGAATGGTCGCGTAAAAGTCTGGCTAAGTTCTGATTAGTGGTTTTTGTATTAGTTTCCACTTAGTGTATATAATAATAATAATATTAACTTTTTGTCATTGTTATTTACTTAGCTCGTGAAGTTTACGAATTTTTGTGGAATAGCTATAGGTAAACCAACTAAAAAGTGAAAAAAAAAACTAACGACTGCCAAAAAAAAATACTACTAGGTAAGTGAAAATATTCTGTAATTTCGGATGTCAGTGGAAAAAAAAACAAATTAGAAAACCAAACACACTAGCTAAGTTAATAACAGTGACAGGAAGTTATTAATATAATTAGAACGTCATCAACATACACTATGTTGAAAAAATATGTATAATTGAAACTAACTCAAAAACCACTCATCAGAACTTGACAAATTTTATAACTATCTACATAAAACATGGCTCATATTTGAATAACTCATTTGAAATTAAACAACGAACGCTGCAGTGTGATCAGTGTTTAATTTTCTAGTTAGATACAAACTCAATACAGAAGTATTGAGTTTGAAAAGTATCTAACTAGAAAATCCAAGCTCTTCATTAGAAGAATATAATGAAGAGCTTGGAGTTTCTTGCCCGTTCTTCTCCATAGGTACCTTTTGGAATGGGTCACCGACCTTGACAATTCAAAAGTACCTGTGATTGGTTTATTTCAAATAAATGCTTTGAGTTTGAGTTTGAGCAACCCAGAATTTTATTAGTTTCAATTGCAGCCGCACCAGGGGAGAGACTTGAGAGCTGAACTAACATTAAGTTCACTTATCCCTGTGAACCAGTCGAACCTTCTTCGGATTTTATAGACGAAAGAGCTCGTTTACTCAACTTAGATAGCTTGTTCAGCATCTGATCTGACCTGCAACTAGGGTTGCCAGGTCTTAAGACCGCAAAGCCGGACAGATCAACCAATTTAGCCGGACATTCGGGTAAGTTTTTATTATTTTCACGACAAATTTTTCAAAATTAATAGTTAAAGTAAAAAGCTTTTATTTCTCATTTATCATAAAATCTTCTTAAATTCTAATGAAACAACAATAAAATTGAGAGCAGCGATGGCGCACTGCTCTCAACAACTCTGCTCTCACTTATGAATTTTAGGTCGTGAGTTCGAACCCAAGCAGGCACTTTACTTTGTGTAAATTATTTAATCACCACTCGCACACGCTCTCAAAACGGTGAAAGAAAACATCGTGAGGAAACTGGCATGTCCTAGAACCAAAAAGTCGAAGACATGTGACATCCACCAACCCGTACTGGGCCAGTGTGCTGGATTATTTTCTCCAATCCCTTTCATGTCCCAGCAGTGGGAACATTATAGGCTGATGATGGTATCTTTATGGCATGTGATGCGGAGAAATGAGGAAAATGTCGTGAGTAAAGTTTTGGGTATGAATGTCTATGGCTATAACAGTAGGGGGAGACCAAAGAAAGGATGGATGGACTGTGTGAATGATGATATGGCTAACCATGTCATCATTCACACAGTCCATTCGTCGTTCCATGCGACCGTCCGAGATGACGACTAATAGAGAAGTGTGGAAGAAAAAGACACGTTGCGCCGACCACAAATGAATTGGAATAATGGAGGAGAATGAATACACATGATATGTTTATGTTATTACAAAATTATAGGAGGATCATGATATCACATAGCGACACAAATTGCTAATAAATATGAAAAAATAATCAGCTGATACAACTCCGTACATATTCGTTAAAATAGAATATGTATGCGAATATGGTTTTCGTGAGTTGATGAGCCTGATGTATCTACTTGTGTTATCTATGTAGGTACATAATAAAATGAGCCCCGATGTACCGCGCTCATGTTAAACGTAATGAGGATGAGTTACATCGGTTCATCAGTTGTTAACATGGTATGACACAGTAACGCGGAGGGTCAACATATTGAGTTTACATATGGACTAGTTAGTAAAATTTCATTAGAATTGAAATATCCAGGTTTCATATTTATGTAAGTAGATTTTATTGGTCAATATTACAAAATTAAAAGTCACCGGAATTTCCAAGCTGACTGATCCTTGACCAGAAATGACGAAACTAACTCAGAGGTTATAGTCTCTTTTAGCGTACAAACATTATATTATTAGAATTTTATGTTAGTCTAACAATGCATTTCTGGAGGGGCCTTTTGATGGAAGAGCCATTGCAGTTTTGAGCTGACCCGTCCCAACAGGCCGCATACATACATCTACGTGCACACACCTGTGCCCGCAGCTAGGACTAACCTGCTCAAGCTTGCCCCTAAGTCACGAGCTGCACGCATGGTTAATATTATTATGTTATCCGAGGATATGTTCGGGCAAAATCGGCCGAAATTCACTAAAATTGCTTAAATCTCAATTGAAAAAGGTACCAGAAACTAACTATTTGCAATTTTTCGATAAGTTATATATATATTTTTTGTTGTGTGTGAATTATATTGTGACTTATAACATCACCTTGGATAACTCTGTTAGGGTGTTATAAATGTAATTTAAATAAATAAATCTATTTCGTGTTGCTCAACCCGACTTTAGGGAGCTCAACGACTTGTCACAAGATACTACCAGATTTGCTGGACATTTGCGATGGCTACATACAAAATACTTACTGAAAACTGCCAGACAGTTATAAAGTCATGTATTCAATCTAGCCGGCGTGGTACTCACAGTAGATTTAGGGGTTGAGCAATCTTCTAATTACAGAACGTATGTAATGCAGTTACAGTGCATTCCACAAATTACGACAAACGCTAATGAAATAAGTGTTAGAGCAGATAATTTTATTTGTAACTAATTTAACTCCATGCGAGCGCTTTATCTAATTCTGTCATACAATACAATAAAGACTACTGCAGTTCTAACGCAGTTATGCCGACGCCATTTACATTATACTCACGACACGTGTCGCTTTTAAATGGAGAAAAGAATATAGAAATCGTTTATTGTATTAATTTGACGTTAAGGGAAATAAACAAGTAAAAAACATGTTAACTCTTGCAAGAGAAAATGATTTGTGCTTCGACTGAATATCACTAAACAAAAAAAAACTAACTTTAATTTTAATTTTAGCAATATATTTAACCAATGTTGTCAGTGTCATCATTTTATGAATTTTATTATGAATTCGTTTTTCACCAATTTAATTTTCATTTTAATTTACAATGTCACCATTTTTTACAATTGCAAATATTAATTTTGTTAATTGAATATTGGCGCTTATTACTGAGTAAGTTAGCTTATTTCTCTAATTCATTGTTTTATGCATGTGGTGTTTACCTATATAAGTAATTGTTGCGCTGTAATTTAATTTTAAGAATGTGTTATGTCATTGTATTCAATGTGAACAATTGTTGGCAAACCTAATAAAATAAATAAAAAAACAAAACGTTTTCGATATTTGCGGATGAGACCATTAAAAAAACAAAATACCTATTTCCAAATAAAACTCATCAAAGTAAACAATAACCTTAATTTTGGAAGTCATTTTCTTGCCATCGACTTCCGAAACTAGGGATAT
Organism: Antitype chi; assembly: GCA_947359405.1. Classification (NCBI taxonomy): domain Eukaryota; kingdom Metazoa; phylum Arthropoda; class Insecta; order Lepidoptera; family Noctuidae; genus Antitype; species Antitype chi. The sequence goes on from OX375807.1 coordinate 1,084,073, forward strand.
TTTGCACTTTGTATTTTATTTGGAAGTCGATTTTGTTTTTTTGTTGTGGTACCTTCCCCACACAAGTTCGTATAAATAAAGACAACTAGATGACTTATTATATTAACCTTTCAAAATGATGCACAAACTTTTCAATAGTCTTACCCAATGAATACAGCAATACAATGGCATAGCACGTTCCAAACGAGATCTTTTGAGCTCTTCATCGCTACTGAAACCGTCCGTACAAAGTCGTGAGCTGTTGCCGTGAAAAACATCTTATAAACGTCTGAATTACTGCCTAATGAAGCCTTCAGATAGAAAATTCAAGAGGAAGTATGATCGCTAATTAGATAAGATTTTTGTTAAAAAGTGTAGAGTAATGTTTTGGAGCATTACAAAATTGCTGTGGTTTTCTAGCGCTTCCTTTACTTTTGCCAGTTAAAAATATAGGGAAATAAGCTTTTACTAAGTTTTCTAATAAAAAAATACAGAAGTATACAGCCGACTTTGAAAATTTCTTACGAAGTCGATGACATTGGTTTTGTATTTTCTCTTTTTTGCAAGCTACTTCCAAAATCGAAGTAATTTTTCATTATGTTGTGTTTTCTTAGGAAGCCGGTTATTGTTTTTATTAAAAAGTTTTTTTAGCTGTGGTACCTACCCCATCCAAATTCGTATACCACTACTCTATGTAAATAATTGTGACAGACAGTTATCACAACATCATAAATATTGAATAACTGGAAAACTGCCCACGCATAGTTCAGTGGAAACGCCCGGGTCTTTCCACTGCGTAGATCGCCCTGAGGGCACGGTGGAGCATAAGGTGGAGGGTTGCCTGGGCGGAGCACCACCATGTTCTCGTGAAGGGGATCTCTCGCGTCCGGCCCTGGTCCAGGCCATGGTAAGGAGCGAGAGTGCATGGGTAGCCGTCGCCTCCTTCTGCGAAGCAGAAATGCGCACGAAGAGGGAGGTGGCACACGTGAAGGAGAGGCAGTATAATGCGCCCTCACGGCCCTAGCCTCCACAGATGACGCCCTGGGCGTCGGGAATCCCAGGCTGATTCCCGACCACCGTAGGCGCGACCTTGCGAACGGCGAATAATGGGTAGCTCGCTGTCCGGTAAGGACCAAGCCCGGGTCAACGGCGCGTTGTGATCCTCGCGCGCCTCAAAGAGACGTCAGCACCAACTGGTGGGGACCGCAAGGACCGATGCTTGCCAGAGGTGCGGGTTGTTCGAAATAGCGATGGCCCCTGGCACACAGGCAACTGAGGGAATACGGGTGGGTCTTAGTCAGTAGAAGTCTGACACGCTCTCCTGTTCCACCCAGAGCGGGAGTAGATATTTGATAATTTCCCACCCTAAAAAGACCCTGCGGCATCCATTAAAAATATTATTTGAAAACGATTTACAATTACCGGAGATATCGCGTATCATAATATGTACCTACAAAAAGTCGGTTAAATATAGGAAAATAAGCTTACACTGTTTTTTTATAGCAGTTAAAGTTATTTTTATATGATAAATATAAAAACCAAACAACATTCAACGTTAAAAAATATTATTACTGACAGACAATTTTAAGGTTTTACACGATAAAATAATTGTTACCCTATTTCATTTTCAATCCATCCTACAATTATTTATCAGTTTATTATGATAAATTATTATGATACAAGTGTTTTTAATAACTGAACGTTTTATTTTCATCAGTGAAAATTTGGGAATTAATGTAACCGCCAAAATGACGAAATTCAGCTAATTATTCAGTTCAACTGCAAATATTTCGTTGTATTTAAAATCATTATCTTGAAAAAAGGGCGCTTTCGTTAACAAAATTTGACGATTTTTTTTCTTTTCACCTCATTCTTGTGGTGTATGGTACATTTTATGAGAATGAACAATGTATGGGTTAAAGTAACGACAGACTTGGTGTTACTTTTTAATATATTTTCCCAACGTCAATAATGTAAGAGTCAGTTTTTCGCGATATACGTTAAACTAGGTTGTATACGTTATAGATGTTATTACTTTTTCCAAAAAGTCTAACGGTAAGACCGTTAGACTTTTTGGTAAAAGTTGCTAAAGTCTGGTTTACAAAAAGTGTTATTCATAAAAGCATTTTAGCACTAAAGCGTTCTATAAACCTTCTATAAAGTTATAAACGCCAGAACCCTACTTTAAGCGTGTTTTAAGGAATAAATGGCCGACGCTCTAAAGCAGCTGATTTAAAAGAAAATGACGTTTGACCATTTGACGTACAAATATTGTGATATCTAATGTAAATTTTCAAGCAATCAGCTGACAGTTACAATTTTAAATTATATGTCAAATTCAAATAACAATGACGTCACCGCGTCAGAAGTGACGAAACTGTAGACAACTTAGTAGTTGCCAGTACGTTATAATGTCTATGGTCACCATTAATCGGTGTGCAGGCTGACATTGTCGTCAGACGATTCGATGTATTGGTCATTTTATTAGATGACTTCATTAAAATGGCAAAATTTTGATTTATGAATGACATATTAGTTATAGAACGTTTATGAGTACAAAATTGTATCAAAGGTTTTTATAGGCTTATCGAGCAGTTTAACTACTAAATGTTTTAAACCTTCGATAAGCTTTTTTTATGAATAAGACCGTTAATGTAGCACACCATATAATCTTCGAATCTATAATAGTAAGCTTCTAGTTTCTTTCAGATGACAGATGTCAACATTTTGAGATAATGCTCTAAACAGCATTGCAATAGGGTAAATATACAGAAAGTTAGAACCCTTTTTATGAATAGTGTTATTGGCCTCTTCTGTAAAGTTGCCTTTTGACGATTACATTAATGCATAGTAGCATAATCAGCCTATAATCTTCCCACTGCTGGGACGCAGATCTACTCTCTCTGAGAGAGAATGGGCTATAATCCACCACGCGCGCTCAGCGCCGGTAGGGACACGTCACATGTCTTCGATTTTTGGTTCTAGGACAGGCAGATTTCCTCACGATATTTTCCTTCACCTTTTTCAGAGCTATGGTGATGAAATTATAAACACAAAGTAAAGCCTGCTTGCGTCTGAACTCCCGATCGGCTAATATGAGTCGTGGGCAACACCACTGGGCCGCCACAGCTCACTGCTCTCTGCTGTAATTCATATTACAACTGACGACATTATATTTCATCCAAGTTGCAATATGCATGAGTAATTATAATATCATCGCGATAATTTATTAACATTAAAGTTCGTTGGTAATTAAGTTCGTCAATATTTAATCAAGGCCTACATTTCTCAGCGATTGAGTATATACGTAAGACTGCAGTTAATATTATGTGTTTCTGGTACATATTGAACACAACATCCGTACCACAATGATAATTAAACTCCAATGTCACGATAAAGAGAAGCATGTTGCTAAGTAATAACAGCCGCACGGGTCGATCGATCAAGTTAAGCTACGCTAGCCGCTGTTGGTCCGGGTATTTCTTGGTATATTGGTATGCCTAGCTGACATATGACAAATGATTTATTTAAATGGGCTGTGTGTCGTAATGTTATTTACTTTGCCTACCCTACTATTGTACAGAATCAAGTTCTTCTAACTGAACAGACAGCTGTGCTGCTGGACAGTTTGTTGCACCACTTCTTCTTCCAGCTAAAGCACTAGGAAGTGGTAAAAGGCGGGCGTGCCGCGGGACTGTCTTATGTAATTTCGACATCCGAAAAGTAATAATTCTCAGCCTAAATTAAATTAATGACTTTGATTTTGATGGGCGATCATCTTTACATACAAAGACCCCTCCATGCCTAGTAAAACACGATTGACCGTTGGTCCCGGCTATCAGTTGTAGATCTTTGACAGTTGTTACGGGTCGCCAGAAGCCCGAAACTCGGACAACAAGTCTTAACAAGGGGAATTGAGTTACCCAATAACTGGGTTGTGGCGGTCAGATAGGCAGTCGCTCCATGTAAAATACTGGAAGCCGACGCCAACAAAATTGGGAAAAGGCAGGCAGATAATGATTTTATATATTTGTATTGTGTCTTGTTTGTGCAAAGTAAACCATGTTTATGCCTATTATGGAATCTTTCTTTTGGAATACTTCCGACAAAATACGTGGGTTAGTGCCAAGGACAACGCGCCATAGATCAATTTCGTGAAATTGGAAGTAGGTATAGTTGGCGGCACAACGCCATGGCGAGACTTGGATCTGTTCCAGAGAGGTCAAGGTAGCGCCCGCCCGGGGACGGGGCATGGGAAAGATTATGTTTGGGCAATCAATGACACTGTGAAGGTCGCAGGAATCCGCTGGATGCGGGAAGCACAGAACTGCTCGAAGTGGCGGAGCTTGATCAGCAGTGGACGTCAGCTGGAGTTGGAGATTTGGCCAGTGTTTATTAGGCTGATGGAAATCACGTAAAAGCCTTTTTACGCCACTGCGCAGGGTAATGTTTAGTAATAGGTAAGTTAGTAGTTGTATAGGTACCGACATATACCATACCAGCAAGATTATTCAAAACTGAAGTGTAATATGTCACTATGCATAATGCATAATCTGCCTATATCGTTTCCACTGCTAGGACACAGGCCTCCTCTCGGCTAGAGGGAGTGAGCCGTAATCCACCACACGGGCCCAGTGCGGGTTGGTGGATGTCACATGTCTTCGAAGTGCTGGTTCTAAGACATGCCGGCTTCCTCACGAAGTTTTCCTTCACTATTTTGAGAGTAGTGGTGATGAAATAATTTACACAAAGTGAAGCGCCTGTCTGGGTTCGACCCTACGACCTACAACTCGTAAGCCGCGATTGTTACCACCGGGCCACCACTGCTCTTCATGTGTCACTATAAATAGTAGTCATAATAGAAGTTCTACCTCCAACCATTTTATTATTAGATTACTGATTGATTATTATTGATGCAATATATTATGTAAAATTATTTGCTTTGTCTAACAAAATAAATAAATAAATACTTCAGTCTCCATTGTAACCTTTTAGGTAAGGAACAAAAATATTTTACAAAAAAAAACAGGAAAACCGCAATCGAACCGAGCGAATCAATTAAAGTTGTCACCGACCCTATTCCTAACTAAAATGGCGGTCGCTAAAATAAACTCTCGACCAACAAATCAGGGTCAGTGGCAAAAATCTAAAAACATCTATGAATACAAGATTAATTGAATAAAAGCTTTATTTTTATTTATCAACTGGCTTTTGCCAGTGGTTTTGACCACGTGGAGGTCCAAAACTATCCATGGGAACGTACTACCGGCATCAGAAGTATCCTATGTGTTAAAACACGTTACAAACTACCCGTTTTTGCGTGATTGAATAACAAACATCTACATTCAAACTTTCACATTTAAAATATTAGTAGAGGATTACATAACATTTATAATAGGTAAATAGGATTTGTAGTTACTGTTGTTTATTTGAGTAAACTAAAACCAATTGCAGACACTTTTGAACTGTCAAGAAGTCGGTCAGTTAAAAAGATGAAGCTAATTGCCCATTCCAATGCGTGGTAGATACTTACCTATGGAGAAGAACGGACAAGAAACTCCACGGACACTCTTTTAATTCACAATGTCGTTACAAAAAAATATATTACATCATTCATGTTAAAATCATAAATTTTTTGTTCTCAAATGTATGATTTCTAGATATTATGTATCTTTCTAGATATAGAAAAACGTGCACACTAAAAGCATCCAGTAAGAAAAAAAAGGTAAAAAAAACAATAAAAATGACATAGGTTTAAATAAGCCAGCTATCACAGTTTTGACACTAGTTACTAACACTTTAGTAAATGCATTGCTCCCGAGGGTTTTAGTTGTCCACTATTAAAATAGAAAAAACAAATCCCGGCTGAGGATTTAAGCTGTCACCGGTCTACGAGTCCATTTTCACAGAAATATTTTCACGTTGAGTAATATTAACGAATATTCTCGGAAAACGAAACATAAAAATGGAAAACTAGCAAGAGGAATTAAGCCGTCATTTTTTAAATATGTTTTTTTGGGAATGGCATCTAGCAATGTCAACCTAGGAGGTCGTCGGTTACCTAACCGGACTGGTCTAGGTCACCAGCCAGAGCTTCAAAAAAATTAAAGCAAACCGACTGCACGATGAGGACACCTCCTGTAGGGTACGGACATCGGCTTAGGAGGTCACAGAGTGACGACAGATAGGATAATTAAATTAACCTGTCAACTTTCAAGCTACCTCATATTAAGACTTCAGAAGTTGAGGCTACTGGGAATATGACACGATCTGGAAACCGTCACGTTGCATTAGCTCAATAAGTTAATATCAAACCAGCAAGAGTAATAATAGGACTGAGACAACATATTGAAGTACCTTATAGTAAATAAATAAATAAATAAGTAAATAAATAAGTATTCTTGATGTACTTCATCATAATCAGCCTGTAATGTTCCCACCGCTGGGACATAGGCCTCCTCTCTGTGAGAGCGAGCAGACTGTTATCCACCACGCGGGCCCCGTGCGGGTTAATATATGTCATATGTCTTCGATTTTTTGGGTCTGGCACATGCCAGTCTCCTAACGATGTTTTCCTTCACCGTTTCAGAGCAGTGGAGATGAAATAATTTACACAAATTAAAGCGCCTGTCTGGGTTTGAACCTACAACTAACAACTCGTAAGTCGCGGTCAACAAATCGTACTTGGTTAAGAGAATTTATTGAAATAGTCACTTGCCATTGTTTTAAACTCATACAGAAGCTGCTAATCTTTCTTTTAAATAAATCTCGTGTCACAATGTTTGTTCTCAATGGACTCCTAAACCACTTAACCGATTATAACAAAATTCGCACACCATGTGCAGTTCGATCCAACTTGAGAGATAGGATAGTTTAAATCTCAAATTATAGTCGCAATTTTAATTTATTGCTAATTATTTGTCTGTTATTATTTGACAGTCACAATTATCTGTTAACTCCAAATGATTCTAACAGATGTCGATACCTTTCGACTGGGTTCAGTAAGTAATCAATAGATGGCGCTGTGTTAAAAGTACCAACGTTTCACATAAGCTACAATTTAATGGCATAACCAGCACGTGTTGAATGCGAATTAAATCTTAATATATATGACAGGACAACGTCTGTCGGGACAGCTAGTATAAATATATTGAAGTAAATGACATTTGAAATATGTCAATCACATTAACTAAGCAGTTGGAACATTACATAGCACCACGCTTTGTTTCCCCGAAGGGTCGGGCAGATGTGTACCTATAGCACACTCTACATTTCGTTATGTTTAAGTCCCATGTAATAGGGGCGAGCCTATTGCCATCAGCCAGGCACAAATAGGGGCGAGCCTATTGCCATCAGCCAGGCACAAATCTGACTCCGGACTGTTACTGATAGAACAAAACCAATAACACTTTGCCCGACCAGGGAATGGAACCCAGGATCTCATGGTCAGCTTGCGACCACTAGAGCTATGAGGCAGTGGTCCGGTGCAGTTGGTAAGTTTCAATAATAAGAGGCTCTAAAGTTACACAGCTAAACGAGCGGGTTTCGCATAAGCATAATGCAGTAGGTACTGAAAATTGACGTTTAGTCAGTAAACCTGTAGGCTTATGGTTACAGTAAAATTTGTTAGTTCAAATACAAAAAAACAGCCCTCTATGGCACCAACTTAGCGATCTTGACAGTTTTAACTGCTCGGTAAATCATCATCTGCCTAGTTTTTCCCAACTATTTTTGGGATCGGCTTCCAGTCTAACCAGATGCACCTGAATACTAATATTTTATGTGGAGCGACTGCCTATCTGACCTCCACCACAACCCAATTATTAGGTAAGATTTTCGAGCTTCTGACAATTAGTAACGACTGTCAAAGATCCACGAATGACAACCGGGACTAACGGCTAAACGTGCTTTCCGAGGCACAGAGGGATTTTTCTATGTAAAGATAGCATATACGGACCAACCGTGGCAAGCGTAGCATCACGTCCGGGCCTGGTCCAGGCCATGGTACGGAACGAGAGTGCATGGGTAGATGTCACCTCCTTCTGCAAAGCAGTAATGCTCGCGAAGAGGGAGGTGGCGTACGTGAGGGAGACGGAGACTCTACAGAAGACGGAGGCCACCGTAGGCGCGGGTTTGCGGACGGCGAGTAATGGGTAGCTCACTGTCCGGTAGGTACCAGGCCCGGGTCGACGACGCGTTGTGTTCCACGCGCGCCTCAAAGAGATGTCAGCACCAACGGTGGGGTCTGCAAGGGCAGATGCCTGCCAGGGGTACGGGTTGTTCGAAAGAGATACCGTGGCCCCTGGCACACAGGCAACTAAGGAAACATGGGTGGGTTTTAGTCAGTAAAAGTCTGCTCCACCCAGAGCGGGAGAAGTTATTTGATAATTTCCCACCCTAAAAAAACCCTGCGGCATCCATTAAAAATATTATTTGAAAACGATTTACAATTACCGGAGATATCGCGTATCATAATATGTACCTACAAAAGTCGGTTAAATATAGGAAAATAAGCTTACAACGAAGCTTACGACCCAAAAAAAACTTATTACTTAGCCACGAAACACTCTGGAACTGAATTGGTCGGTAAATAACGTTGTCTATAAATTATGCGCTTCATCAAAGCCTGTTAGTGATTATGTATCAAAAATACGAAATTTACATTAAATATAGCCGTTCTTCAGATTTTATAATTAAACCCGCCCAAAATTGTGGCTGTCACTAACAAATTATACGCATCAGCGGGTTTTTGTTACTAACTTTAATTTATTAATGGTTAATTTAAATGTTCACACGATGTTGTGAATGTTATCTGAAGTTTTATTATTTGAATTTTAATGCAAAGGTATCAATAACTGCTATTTAATTTGTGAAAACATTCTGAAACATGAACCCTCATCATTCTCCTCCCATCTGCCAATTTATCTGTGGTCAGTGCAACGTGCCTCTTTCTTCCACACTTGTCTATTAGTCGTCATCTCCGTAGTCAGCCCATTTCTAATCATATAATCATTCATACACATTCCATCCATCGTTTCTTTGGTCTTTCTCTTCTCTTAAACCCATCGACTTCTACATAATAAAACATTATTATGAATCAAATCAAAAGTCAATCAATTCAAATTACGCTGAGAATTAGCACTTTTTGAACGTCAAAAATGACATAAGACAGTCCCCCGGCACACCCGCCCTTCACCACTTCCTAGTGCCTTTGGCTGGGCAAAACGAGTGGCGCCACAAACTGTCCGACAGCTCAGCTGTCTCCTCAGTTAGATAAACTTAATTTTATTCAATAGTAGGTATGCAAAGTGGTTAACATTACGAGACACAGAACATTAAATTTAATTATTTGCCTAAGTTAGCTAGCCGCTAGTGCCGTGTGGTGCCGGACGTAAAAGATTAGCACCATCTTATTTCTTCCCGTGGGTGTCGTAGAAGCCGACCAAGGGACTTACTAGAAAATGGGCAGCAGCGTTCTCTATGCATTTTACAACCATACTGCGATTCCCAACCCACCTGCCTAACGTGGCGATTATGGCAAAACACCCCCTTTAGGGGGAGGTCTATGTCCAGGACTGGACGTCTTTCGGCTAAAAATGATGATGATGTTGAAATCAGCTAGCCACTGTAATAATTACCTACTGTTAAATCTTTCTGACCAATGAATAGCGCCAGAGTGGAACTTTAGAACTGCACTACTTCACACAGAACTTGTTTGAAACGGAAGCCTAAACGGCGATAGATAGGAATATGTTGCAGATAAGTAACTGTTATAATATCTTTATTTTCACCCAACAGTTACTACCGAAGAAACATATTAGAAGATTAATAAATCTGGAAAAATAATCGTTGGAGAGCCTGGAGATAATGTTATGGTGCAAGTAATTTGAGGTTAGATGAATAAAGAAATGACCACCGAATTATCTTTACATAACATTATGACACGCCTTGTTTCCCCGAAGAGTTGGGCATAGGTGTAATACCTACACCCAAATTTCGTCAGTTATATTTCTTATGTATAGGGCAAGCCTATTGCTAACAAATGGGCACAAATCTAGAGCCTGGGCTGCTACTGACAATTTCGAGATAGAAAAACCTAGTAACACTTTGCCCGACATGGGAATCGCATCCGCGTCCCCATGCTCAACAGAACCGTTTGCGACCACTACACCAACGATGCAGTCTCATTACCGCTACACGGCAACAAAATTATCTTTAGTAAGCACCTAACTATATCATAACGTTGTCGAAACCGCAAAAAGGTAGCAATAAAAGCAATGACACGCGTTCAACCCTAAGGGTACCACCCCATTCACTTGCAAATATCGTGCCGACGGCCCTTGGCGAATTTGAATTATTTACAGACCAAAATATTGAAGACCTTAAGGTCTATGCGAATTCCAAGAGACGCTTTTGTCAGAAAAGGATCGACGAAAAGATATTCATCATGAAAGGGTGAACATTTCAGGGAGGTGTTACGAAATTTCTGTATTTTTTTCCCTCTTTGATTAAACAGGGAGAATGCTTGAGATAAAATGGCCGTCGCGCGAATGAGATTCAATTATTTATTAGAATTTGAGGCGAGAAAAAAAATATGCTCACGTTAATGTAGAAAGTAAATCGGAACGCCAGGAAAAGTTTATCCAATTTAACGCGAATATTGTGACATTGTTCATTTAACGAATCATTTTGAAGGTAAAAGAGAAGGCTTGTTATATCTAAACGAGTCTACCATTGAATGGGAAATCGTCTAGCTAGAACAGCTGGGGACAGACTAGAGGATTATACATATACGCTTTTTGTGTATGGTAGGAATGAAAAGAAAGCCATTTATTTTTAGGTTCGGACTTTTAATCTGTTTCGTGTATACAGCAGGCGTAGCATGACCAATTTTATCTCTGTTCTACCAAGAATGGACGAAGTTCTTTCTAGGCAACTGGACATCTGTTCTGACCGAGCACGGGGCGACCCGTAGACTTGCGTTTCTATGACGACAATGTTAAAGTTATTCTTTCCATAGACAGGGATACCTCCCTGTCTATGGGAAGAATGTGATGTAGTTGCTTGTGATGTAGTTTAATGCTCGGTTCCTGTGAACAAAAACGGATCGTTTTGCTCACCAATAGTCTGGGCAAATAAATAGTTTCGTAAGCTAATTTGACCTGTGATACCTACTTCCAAATATAGTGGTAAACTATGCGAAGGTCTTTGCTTCATTATTGTTGAAGATACAGGAGTCTTATTTTTAACCTACAATTGTCCGTAAATTATCAAAATCGGCCATTAGTGAATGCGCTAAGGTATTAGAATTTTTCATTAAATAGTCATTCGATGGGATTAAATGTGCTAAGAGGGTTGTATTGAGGATTTTAATGATTATAGTTCTTTAAAAATGTAATTAGTCGTCATGCTTGACATCGTAGACTTTTGTCGACTGAAGCATGTAAACATTTCTTCTCCTCAGTTTTAACATCGCTTTGCTTAAGACGGTAGAAATTTTTCTACAATCTGTCAATTTGTCAAATTGAAAAGATTCTCAAAATGTAGTTACCTCCAAAGGCACAGCTTCTGAGACTGGTCACCCCATTTGAAAACATCTTAGGTTTAAACATACCTTACTCATCATCTACCTAGCCTTTTCCCAACAATGCTCGGGTCAGCTTTCAATCTAACCGGATGCAGCTAAGTACCAGTACTTTATATGGAACGACTTTCTATCTGACCTCCGTAACCCATTTAATGGATAATACGAAACCCCTTGGTAAGACTGGTTGTCAGAATTTGGGGCTTCTGACGACCAGTAAACACATTTATCATTTAGCCGTGATCAAGGCGGCAAGGGCTTAACTTCCTTTCTAAAGGGGTCTTGGAATGTAAAGATGGTCACCCATCCAAGTATTAACCTCGGCAAGCGTAGCTTAACTTGATCGATCCATACTAGTTATTACTTTTATTAATCGTTAATATTACTTAGCCGCAAGCCACTAACTACTTACTACCTAGGTTTATTTACAATAAGTAGGTTTATGAATTCCTTAGTTATTGCTTGCGGTTTTGATTAAGTTCATCTGTTCTAATATTATATACTCCCAGCATTCCAGAGTAACAATATCGATATAAATGCACATACAACGTTGTTGAACGAAGCTGTGAAACGTCCTCGCACTGAAATTGAAAAGCAAGTATGAATATGTAAATCACAGCATGTGACGTGGTGCATTACAGTGGCTGCTGAGAATATTGATATCTTCCTACTTTGTACGACCCGCGCGTTCACGCGCAGCCTTTGATTTCAATTTGTAAGTAAAATCAGTGAATTAACGCAAGTTAATTCAGTTTTCATACTTGCTCGCGAAAATGGTTAGTCATGACGGGTTGGGGAATCAAGCGCGTTGGTTTATAAAAAAAGTAAATATATTTGCAGCTTATGTTAACTTGGCAGTAGAGTTACTTGTAACGTTCAAAAAAATACTTTTATGTGCCTATTAGCATTCTGCCAGCGGCTTAGCCCGCGTGGTTATCAGTTATCGCGTAAAAAGTAGCCTATGTCCTTCTCCACATCCCAGGGATTTTCATGACGATCGGTTCAGCGGTTTAGGCGTGAAAGCGTAACAGACATACAGAGTTACTTTCGAATGTATAACTTTAAGTAGGGATTTAATATAAATGATTTGACTACCCGAAAATGTCTCCTTTTTTCGGTCGAAAACCGAAAACATTATTTTAAATCAAATTAATGAAATGCTGAAAGACTGACAAAAGTCTTTCAACCATTAGGTTTAACCGTTTAAACTTAAATGACGCGAAACTAAACTACTAATCTAAAAAACTATCGATTATGTCGAAGTAAGTGAATTGAAAGCAATAATTTCCGGGTCATTTTTCTCAAAAAAGTATTTATTTTTCGGCCTAAAACGAAAGAAGCCAGAAATCGGTCGGACTCTACTTGGCAGTCGATAATTACTTATTTTAAATAGTTTTTCTAGTTTCCTCTTCAGTCTATTTGGAAATAAATTCCAAGTTCAGCGAGAAGTCGTGATTTCTACTTTAGTAACAAAAAAGCAAATTAAATATTCTATAAAAATGTCAAACATTTTATAGAAAACCGCTTGGACTCATGTAATAGAATTAATCAAATTATTCGCATCCGTTTCCGGTTGTCGAGTGCTCCTCAAAAAAAGTCTTTAAAGAAAATTTCCATGTGAAAATATTACCGTTTATTAAATGATCTTCGCTGTCGGTTTCGTAAAGAAAAAATGTTAAGTGTTAGATTCCGTAGTCCTTTAAAATTTTGCTTTCATCTGTATCGTCAAAGAAGTTACTCTTTAAAAAAAACATAAAAACCTCCGTAAAAAATTAATAACGTGAGTATTACTACCTACTTTTGTAAGTAATATGATATTTATTTGTCTAAGTAACACATAACATAACATCACGCCCTGTTTCCCCGAAAGATTAGGCAGAGGTGCACTTATTTATTGCACCCAAATTTCGCCCATGTTTTAGGGGGCCAGCCTATTGCCATCAACCAGGCACAATTCTACACTCCGGGCTGCTACTGACAAATTCCAGATAGAAAAACCCAATAACACTATATTCGACCTGGGAATCGAAGCCAGGAGCTCCTGCTCGGCAGTAGCGTTTGCGACCACTGCACCAACAAGGCAGTAAGTAGTCTCTGCGTAGGTTTGCACAACCCTTTAACAACGTTAAAAGGTAGATAAGGTTTGTCTATTGGAATAACAAGGTACTGGAACTAAAAACAAAAGACTTCCGGTCTTATTCATAAAAAAATATCGTACATCGAAAACCTTGCTAAAGTCTGGTTGTCATAAAGTATTGTTCCAAACGCATTTTAGCACATAAACGTTCTATAACTCTACTATAAAGATATAGAAGCCAGAACCCTACTTAAGCAGAGTCTTAAGGAAAACATGGTCGAATCTCTAAAGCAGCTGATTGCAAAGAAAATGACATTTGTCCCACCCAAAAAAAAAATGCCATTTGACGTACAAATATTGTATAATAACAAATGTATATTTTTAAGCAATCATTTGACAGGAACAATTTCAGAATACTTGCCAAATTTAAATAACAATGACGTCATCGCCTCAGAAGTGTTGAAACTGTAGACAATTCAATAGTTTCCAGTACGAATAATGTATATGGTCACAATTTTTCGATGTGTAGGCAGACATTCTCGTTTGATGATTCGATGTGTTGGTCAATTTGTTGGATGACTTCATTAAAATGGCAACATTTTGATTTATAAACGACGTATTAGTTATAGAACGTTTACGAAACGTTTATGAGTAAAAATTTTTATCAAAGGTTTTAATTTAAAGGTTTATCGAGCAGTTTAACTAATGAATGTCTTAAGCTTTCTATAAGCTTTTTTTATGAATAAGACCGTTCGTATACAGTAAAGTGTAGTGCACGTCCTGAACGCGTACTAAATCGCGTTATAAGCCGCAAATCAATTGGCTGACACACCCGAATTCGATTCTATACGACGTACTATTTGTTTCCTTTGCTTAGAGTGTTTTCTATCATTTATATGTCATTTCGATGTATATCCAGGGGACTGTTAAGATCGACCTTTTTTTATTGACGTGACGGTGTTATTTATGACCTATCCCAGCCTTTTATTTCAATTCGTAAGTAAATCAGTGAATTAACTTAGTTAATTCAGTTTTCATATTTGCTCGCGAAAGTGTTAGTCGTAATTGGTTGGGGAATCAAGCACGTTGGAAATTTATAAAAAGAAGAAAATTTATTTTCGTCATTACCTGAGCGATCTACCCGTGCGGCTGTTACTACTTAGCCACGAGCCACTTCCACATTTTATATCAGTGTATTTTCACCTAAAATATAATTTTATTTTGATGAAACTACATAACATTCGCACTTTTGAAACCTATCAGTTAATTAATTCTAATCACATATACAGGGTGTAACAGAAACCCTTTTGCTATCCTTAAGCACTAAAGATAACAGCTGGTATAAAATCACTATACATAGGTAGTTTCAGCTCAAAATAAAATACTCTAAGAATTGATACAAAATTTTCGGTGTGTTTCTTAAATTCAAATCATAACAAACGTGTCACCACACTACGTCGGTCAATAACTTTCCACGTTACTTGCCAATATTACGATAAATTTCTTCCGAGTGATGTGTTTATTTCAATTTAAAAGTTCGGTTTCTGGTATCAATGTATCAAAAATTCTCATAACTTCCAAACATGTATTGTAGAGATAGGATTAAAAAACCCTTCCATTATCATTTGATATCATCCAAAGAAGCCGTGCCCTTGGTATGTATATGTTACCGGCCAAACCCAATTTCAGGCCAAACTAGTTTTTCCTAGGCCAAACAGACTTATCCTACGCGTGATATGTCGCAGCCATCTAGCTTAATTAGCCATTTCGTTAACAGCCTTTGGAAGTAATGCTCGCCGGCCGCTACCGCGGCACCGCTCGCTTCGCTCGCTCGGCTCGCGCGCTTTTGGTCACAGTTCTAACCTAACCTAACCCATTTAACGGGCGTGCCCCGGCTTAATAAACTAGTTTGGCCTGAAATCGAGTTTGGCCGGTAACATATACCCTTTCCGTTACACGTTTTTCACATTATAAAACAATATAAAAAAAGATATGCATCAAATAAATAAGTTTTTTTACTCAGAAAATTCATATCATAGTTACGAAAAAAACAGAATAGTCGAAGAACAAATTCCCCAAAC
Organism: Antitype chi; assembly: GCA_947359405.1. NCBI lineage: Eukaryota > Metazoa > Arthropoda > Insecta > Lepidoptera > Noctuidae > Antitype > Antitype chi. The sequence continues at coordinate 1,099,794 of OX375807.1, forward strand.
TTAACCCTTACACACAGACTAGGCTCACACTCCTTAAGTACAGTTGACCCGGTCCTCCTCACTTACGTTGCCCACCGATACGAGAGGCTTTTAACGTTATATCGAAGGCCTCCTTCGCCCAATTTACACTACTTAGCGAGTGTCGGCCCCGGGGGAATCTATTGTCTTAACATAACGCGGTGATAAGGAGCCGGAAAGTTTCTGAGCTTAGTTACAGATCAAATGATCAATGAATGTTGATTACAAACGTGTGGGCAGACCTCGGAAGGTGGGGCAATGTTAACAGGACGAATGTGGACCTTAAGTAATAATCGACTACCTAATTTATAAAATAAGAGTATTTCTATCTCTTTCTGATAGACCGCGAAAGACAAGTCGACGCTGTCATAATCAGTCTATATATATAAAGTTCTCTCTGCTGGGAGACAGGCCTCCTTCCGTCGAGAGGGAGTGTGCTGTAATCTAGCACGCGAGCCCAGTGCGGGTTTTTAGATGTCACATGTCTTCGAATTTTTGAATTCTATCCGATATTTTCGTCACCGTATTTTAAGCAGTGGTGATGAAATTATTAACACAAAGTATCGCGCTTGCCTGGGTTCGAACCCACTACCTAAATCACGTCTCGATTGCCTTTAATTTGGCGTGATTTTAAGCATAATGATCGTAGTTGCGTCGAAGAAAATCTTTTTTCAACTAAATTGGACAGCTCTTATTTCTTTCCGTCTCTTTCTTGTTTCATTAGAAGGAAAAAGGTGGCTATAAGTTAAATTAGGTTTAGTTGGTGTACAACAAGATACACAATTGTATTTAATCTGGACCCATAGTTTAGAAATGCTTATCAAGCATGTAAAACTATTTCATACCTAAATTCTTTCAGAAGAAAAAACTAAAGACAAAAACTGTTTTCAATTCTTTACAGTAACGACCAAATATACGTATTCATTGTAAAAAAACATATTATTGGTGAGGCCAATTATGTAGACCATGAAATAGATAATATCCAATTCACCAAATCTTATACGATAAACTAATTGTTATCCTTCGGAAAAGCACCATTATTGTGTCGACATTATCAATCAGAATCTGAAATGTTTTAATGAATTTTGTAAAATAATTCTTTATAACTGTTTGAAAAATTCATCTGCTCAACAACGAAAATAGCACAATGAATGTTGTTGAGCTGTCAAAGTGAAAGCTATTCCTGCTGTTAGTGTGTTACGTAATTACCACGCAGGTTGGAATCACGGAAGGACGAATTCATTGGCAGTATCCTCAAAGCCCTAGTCGCCGCAGGAGACGCTCTGGGTGTCGGGAATCCCAGGCTGATTCCCGGTTACCGTAGGGGCGGGCTTGCGGACGGCGAGTAATGGGTAGCTCGCTGTCCGGTAAGGACCAAGCCCGGGTCGACGGCGCGTTGTGTTCCACGCGTGCCTCTAAGCGATGTTAGCACCGACTAGTGAGGTCCGCATGGGCCTATACCTGGCAAAGGTGCGGGTTGTTCGAAAGCGATGCCGTGGCCTCTGGCACACAGGCAACTGAAGGAACTGATTGAACTGATTTTAGTCTGTAAAAGTCTGACAAGCTCTCCCTCTCCACCCAGAGCGGGAGAAGTTATTTTATGATTTCCTACGCAAAAAAAAGAACGAATTCATTCTAGTAAAGATCATTTTCAACCCCAACCATCATCACCACTGCCTAACCTTTTCCCAAACTATGTATAGGTCGGCTTGCAGAGAATCCGGCCGAATACCAGTATTTTACATAGAGCGACTGCCTATCTAACCTCCACAACCCAGTTACTGGTTAATACGATACCCTTTGGTTAGACTGGCTATCAGACTTTTGGGGTTCTGAAGAACAAAATCCACGAATGACAGCCGGGACCAACGCTTAACATACTTTCCGAGGCACGGCACGGAGGGGTCTTGGTATTTAAAAACTTTATCCAAAAAAACAACCGACTTCTAAAAAAGTTTTTATTTTTCACTTTTTCGTTGTAGTGCCTCCTTTTTCGAAATTTCATCATCTTTGGGGTCAAAAGAATGCATATTTATGCGATAGCAGCAATCGCAGTTGATTTGCTGTCATTTTTTGAAGAGTCCCGATATCTGTCTCCGAAACTCATCATCAGACCTATATGAAATTTAAATGTGACCATTTCGGAATTTTCGAGCAAAAAATAATTTTGCAAATCCGTCTTTATGTATATGACGGAGTTATGCCCGAATATCATAAAAAAAATAACCTCCTCCTTTTTGAAGTTGACTAAAAATGGTCACCTGTCCTCGGAAAAACCACGACAAACGTAGCTTAACCTGATCGATCGACACGTGCGGCTGTTTTTATTTAGCCACAAGCCCGTTTTTAACCCCAACCAAAGGACCAAATAAAAGAACGCGCGTGTTAAATCCACACAACAAACACAACGATATAAAACGCTGCCTCCTTACAAATCTTTTAGAAGACATGTCAAATTCTATGACGTATTCCGACACAACGCTCCAGCTGATTTACGGAAGATTTACAAAGAACGCCGCGTGATAAAAGCGTCGTTGCAATTTGCATGCGTGCAAGGGTGGCCTCGCAGACAAGAGCGTGTTATTTCCGTCACGCCGTCGACCCTGACACGGTGCACTGACGTGTAAACCCGTGCACACGGACCCCAAGCGTAATGCGTGGAAAACATCTTTCAAGAAAATTATTTCATTCGTCGCCTTTTCCTAACTTCTTTAAAGTCGGCCTCGAGTCTGACTACATGCAGCTGAATTACAGTATTTCTATCGATAAGTAACGTATCGAAAGAAAAGTCTTTTAATAAAAACGACTAAAATTATTGTCTTCTTTGGCTTGGAAATTGTCTTATTCTGGACTTGCAAACATTCACTTGCTCTACCCTAACAATAATATAATAATTGTAATGTAATATTTTATTTAATAAAAACGTAAACCTACAAAAAGAGTACATTTAGCCAAAAGTTACAATTATAGTTTCTAAAAATAAACTTATAGAAACAAAACATTTTAGAAATAGTGCAAATGATGGTGATCAATATGTTTCGGAATTAGAATGTTGGGTAGCGACTAGCGACCCGCCCGTTCTAAGTTTATTCAAACCTGTGTTTCGGGGCATCACTTTACATTTCGATTACATTGATATAGGTATACATCATTAGCCTTTAATGTTCCCACTGCTGGGACACAGGGCTCCTCTCGGAGAGAGAGTGTGAGCCGTATTCCACCACGCGGGTCCAGTGCGGTTAGTAGATGTCACATGACTACTAATTGTTGGAAGACAAGCCGGTTTCCTCACAATGTTTTCTTTCACCGTTTTGAGAGCAGTGCTGATGAAATAATTTACACAAAGTCCAAACCTACAACTGACAAGCCGCGACCGTTATCAGTTATAAATGAAGCACCACTGCTCCACTACTAAGAAGTTATATTAAAGCAGGTAATTTATACATTTGAAAATCCTCATTATAAATTAACGACGCTCTCATGACGGTAGCCCACACCCTAATAACATTCAGTACACACCTACTGTTATCCTAAACACACAATATTACTGATTACATTCTCACATTGAACCTGCTTAATATAATATTATATGTTCGCGTGTATATGGCAGGTAAGACTGCTAATCTTTAGAGCCCGAATTCGAAGCTAATTACCATCAACACAACTCTCATCATCTGCCTTATCCCAATTATGCTGGAGTCGGGTTCCAGACTAACCAGAAGCAGAATACCAGTATTTTACATTTAGCAACTTGCTGTCTGACCGCCCTAACTCAGTTACAAGATTAATCTTAGTAAGATTGGTTGTCTGCGGGCTTCTGACGACCCCAAACGACTGTAAAAGATCCATGAAGGACAGCCGGGACTAACAGCTTAAAGTGCTATCCGAGGAACGGAGCGATCTTGGTGTGTAAAGATGGTCACCCATCCACAGACCAACCACTGTTGAATTGTACTTACTTTTATTATCCCCGGAAAACACAATCTTGAGTTTCATTAATATCATCATAATTTTACATCTCGGATTTATTGCCTATCGTATGTTATAAACATAAATACTTTTTAATATCATTTAATTTAATAACTATTGTTATACCTCTGCTTAATCCTTTGCGGAGGACACCCGTGATGTTATATGCTGGTACCGCTCCAATCCGAGTCTAATCTAACACACATTCAAATAACTTTAAACTGTAAACCCCATAATAAATACAATTACAAAGATAGAGTCGCGAGAACAGTATGTTTGAACCGAACGCTTTACTATGTGCAAATTATTTCATCACCACTACCCTCAAAGCATTGAAGGAAACAAGAATGTTCTAAAACTTTACATTCGAAGACATAATAGCATCTACCAACCCGCACTGACCCGCGTGGTGGAATACAGCCCACTCACTCTCACAGACAGGAAGCTGAAACCCTGTGTCCTGCAGGTGTAGGTGTAGGCACGAGCTTACTCCTACAACTCATCCCAGCCCATCGGGGAGAGCGGCCGTGATGTTACCGCTAGCATCTAAACCAAGTCCCAACTTACTTTAAACTGTACACCCCAAAGTTAAAACACTTACAAACGGAGCCGCGAGAACACTATACTAATATTAGCAATAAAGTCGTAATTTAGAGAGTTACCGCCATCTCCAAGTGACTTCGTCGTGGCTTGTTTTACGAGCGACGACAAAGTCTATTAGCCACTGTCTATGGAACATCGGCGGTTTATTGATGGCTCGTAACTTCGAATTGAGACAGAGTGTGTTTGTCGCACAGTTATTAGGTAATAATGGATTCAAATCATAAGAGTCGTCTGAAAGTGTTCGAAAACACACGTACCTACCGTCATCATCATCGGCCTAGCCTTTTCCCTACTATGTTCGGGTCAGCTACAGTCTAACCGGATGCACCTGAATACCAGTAGGTAGTTTACATGGAGCGACTGCTTACCTGACCTCCACAACCCAGTTACTGGATAATATGAAACTGTTTGGTAAGACTGGTTCTCTGGTAACGACTGTCAAAGATCCCCAAATGTCAGCCGGGACGAATTCGTAACGAATACCACTAATATTCATTTATATAATACACGAACCAATATTCATTACCATAATTGGTTGTTAGGATATTCCTATCTCATTTCTAAATAAGCACTCTCATTCGTCTCTTTTAAACACCCAGCAAGTTGTCACCACACCTTTTCGCTCCAGTGCCTACCACAGCCTGACGAGGCCAGGCCATAGATAATATCGTTAAATAGTCAAACAATTTAAATATATCATCATTCTCCTCCCTTCTCCCAATTTATCTGTGGTCAAGTGAGGAAAGTGGTGGTTAAGTGAGGAAGAAAAAGACATGTTGTGACAACATGTCTTTTTCTTCCTCACTTCTCTATTAGTCGTCATCTCGGTAGTCACTCCCTTTCTAACAATATCATCATTCACACAGTCCATCTATCGTTTAATTGAAATATCTAGCTCATGAAAATACTTTTCTATCCGTTTTTGTAAAGTATTTAAATACGTAGTTTAAACTTTACTTTTTCCCAAAAAATAGTTCAACAATCATGTTCAAACATCAAAGAAAACGAGAAATATCTTTAATTGAATGCCGTTATAAAGATATGTTAAGCATTTCATCGTTCATGGTTAACATTCATAGGTATTAAATTAGTGTCCGAACGAACCAAATTTAGTAGCAAGAACGCCTTCATTCTTATAATCGTTATTTCCAAGAAAAACTGTCATTTTCTCTGCCAAAAACAGCGCAGACAGAAGGACCAATAAATAATATGTAGATTTGAATAAAAAACTCAACGTTATTCACGACTCAACAAGTGTCACATCAAGTACATTTTCCACACAGAATCTAGATATAAAATGGTCCTCTCTTAACTAACAGTGCAATAAAAACATTAACGTATGTAATAATAACCAGTTAACTGGAGAATGAACGGCGCCATCGGTACATAATATATCAAGTGAACGGCGCCATCGGTACATAATGTATCAAGTGTGCTTTTTATTCCCTACAATTCCCTACGCTATTTTCACAGTTAATACATTAATGTTTTTCCCAAACCATGCTATAAATTGCAAGACTACTTATTCGAAATATTTAAATATAATGATAAACCGTATTAAATACAACTTTCAATAACGCATAGAAAGAAATTCTAATTTTTCGGGCTTGCAAATTTAAAACCAGGAATTTAAAATCAATTTTGAAGTTATAATACCCCTATTTTAACCGTCAAATATATAAGTCAATCATTTTAACTCATTTATCCAATCAAAATAGAGTCAGAAACCAAAATAACAGTAATTATTAAGTTTTCTTGAATGTAATTGTCGGTTGAATCAATAGGTTTAAGCGTTAAGTTGGTGAGCAAACTGGCAGCTCGTTAAGAGGTCGCTGCCTGGTAATTGCCTGCTATTCATTAGCTAAGTTCGCTCTATTTTGGAGATGAGGCCTCCGTTTGCTGATTGGCAGCCATTGACGCCTAAACGATTGAGATTTTCAATTTATTTGCTCAATTTTGGGTTACTTAATGTTGAAGATTTGCCAATGCCATTTTCAATACGACGATGCTCGTTTAAACATTTTTTTTTCTAATCATTATCTCCGAAAGTGACTTTGTTTTTACTATTAGGAAGATAGAACAGTTTAAAAATTCATAACTACGATTATTTTTAATGCTACAAATTTTCTTAGTGCTTTAACTGTTGTTTGCAAACATTAGAACGTCTGTCGGGAGAGGATTCATACATTTAAATTAGTTTTTACGTCAAACTTGAAGTATAAAACGACTATTTAAATTTTTCAGAGACTAGAAGATTATTGTTGCTTTTTCGAACCTGAAATAAATTTTAACTCTAACTTAAATGCAATTTTATAAATTAATATCCCATTTAATCATTTAAGAACACAGTAAAACCGTACATCAAAGAAAACTCGTAAAATAAAACGTTACACTTTCTAAATACGTAATTTCACGAAATAACTTGTACAGAAATCTCATTTAAAAATCCACACTCTGACTCTGAATCGATTAATACGCCTGTTTCCAATTCAAAGGCTCGGAACGCAAAGTAGGTAGCTTTGAACTTCGCTTCAAACTAAACCGCAGAATCTTAAATTCAAATTGACGTTCCCTACGCCTAAAACATTTAAATCACGACCGACCCCGTCGGGACCCCAACATTATTCCGAAAAATACAAAAAAAAAAACTAAAAGAAATATTTTAGGATACGTACCTTAAAATTACGAAGAGAAAACTACGAACTAGAGTATGATCGCGCGGAGATACAGAGTTGAGAGTCGCGTCGGGACGGAGCGAACACGTCTGTCCGGCTCGACGGCGAGCGCGCGATGCCGGCGGAGACGGGGCGCGGCGAAGTCGTATCTGTTGCTTCGCGCATGCGCCGCGGCTCATACCTGTACAACACACAGAGTCACAGTGTTAGTGTGGACCGGACGGACCCCGCCCATTTGGTAAACGTGAAACAGCAACATGGCCGGACGCCGAGCCAGGCGAGAGAACCAAGCGACCGCTGATGCGCCCACAGCATCACCCACTGCCCAATACAGATGCAGCTGCACTTTGTGTGGGTGCGTGTGTGTGTGTGTGTGTTTGACGTTACTTTTTAATAATTACGCTCGCAAAATACAAAATATTTTAAATGTAAAATATTGGTAAAGGACGGGCAGATCGACATTCTGTTGTACAGCTGAGTACAAATTTGTCTGTAACTTCAACATTAGGGCGGAAAATTTGAAGACCGGAAGTCGGTGGCTTTTCACATCCGTCGGCGCTTGGCTCAAAGACGTCAGAAATGTCTTCTTTGTAAGAAACAGTCATTATTATCACGAAGAAATTGTGATTCAATCAGAAAATAATAAAATAAATATTACAAGAAAAATTACATCGACATCGTTCCACCTGTAATATTTATTTCCTTTTTTCTTCTTTCTGTACCCAGCACAGTTTTTAAGAACTCTGCAAAACCTTTTTTCAAAAACAAACTTAAATAATGTGGTCCAAAAATAAAAAAATACACATTGTAAATAGAAAATATTTTTCTTTTCAATGTCTTGCGTGTATCTGACTCACACTAAGCCGGTTTATTTTCAGTTTAAGAAGTAAATATTACGCTAAATTGAATACATGATTTTTTTACTTATTAATAAAAAAGAAATAAACCATTCCCACCGTTTCTCTTAGGATACATGTCCCGTTCCGGCTAGCCGGCGGCAGCTGGGAGATACAGATAGTGTGCTTGCCGTCGGCTAGCAGTGTGCCGCTTGCAGTGTGCCGCTAGCAGTGTGCCGCGTGCCCGTGACGAGACATTCGTTATTATCACGCAGATATACCTACCTGTTTTTTTTTACTAAATACAATAGGTACAGACGTCATATTCTTTTAAATTAACCTGACCTTAGTCTGGGCTGTTATTCGTGGATTTTTGACAATCGCTAGAATCCCGAAATGATGACAGCCAGTTTCACCAAGGGGGTCGTGTTACCCAGTAACTGGGTTGCGGAGGACTGATAGGCAGTCGCGCCGTGTAACATACTAATATTCAGCTCTATCCGGTTTGATGAGAAGCCAACACCAACATAGCTGGGACAAGGGTAGGTAGATTATGATGATGTAGCTATAAACTGCAATCTAATATGTTCTGGCGGTCTGTCAGTGTTCCCTCCATGCTGTAGTTAGTTCATCAATCAATCATAAATAACAATTGTTGATGTCCTGTCATTCTATTTTTAGCGCTAAGATCATTTGGCGGCAGTACTCATCCAAATAATTTGATCCCTTATACGATTTATGTAATTAAACCATTGTTATTTGACACGCTATAAGCCCCCATCAAAATGCTATAAAACCCAAATTCGTTTGTCTAGGAACTACGTAATTTATTAGACAATAGAATTGAATTAAATAAATAATCCAAAGGGTTCTAGTGATTAGGATGTGCTAAGACAGATATTTCTGTTTACGTTTGTCGTGTGATAGCTCATAAATTGTTTATGTGACATACAAAAATTCTAGAGCATTTTGGTCATTGTTGAGGTCAGCTTCACATGGTTTTTTTTTGGGTGGGAAATCATTAAATAACTTCTCCCGCTCTGGAAGGAGCAGGATGTCAAACTTTTACTGACTAAAACCCACCCGTGTTTTCTCAGTTGCCCGTGTGCCAGGGACCGCAGTATCTTTTTCGAACAACCCGCGCCCCTGCCAGGAATCGGCCCTTGTGGACCCCACCAGCTGGTGCTGACATGTCTTTGAGGCGTCAAATGTCGTGCGTGGAACACAACACGCCGTTGAACCGGGCTTGGTCCTTACCGGATAGCGAGCTACCCATTACTCGCCGTCCGCAAGCCCGCGCCTACGGTGGCCGGGAATCAGCCTGGGTTTCCCGACACCCAGGGCATCTCCCGCGGCGACTAAGGCCGTGAAGGCGCATATACTGTCTCTCCCTTACGTGCGCCGCCTCCCGCTTCGCGAGCATTAGTGCTTCGCAGAAAGAGGTGACGGCTACCCATGCACTCTCGCTCCGTACCATGGTCTAAACCAGGGCCGGACGCGAGAGATCACCGCCGCTGATCACCTCCACGAGGACACGGCGGTGCTCTGCCCAAGCCGAGCAGACCTCCACCGTATTCTCAGGCCGATCTTCACAGTGTAAACACCCGGGCGTTTCCTCCCGCCTTATCCGAAATAGGAACCTCCCGAAACAACCGTGTCCGGTGCGGAACCTGCGTCAGGCGGAAGGTGGGGACGCCGTGCCGCGTCTCAAGCCACTCCTCAAAGAGGGTACTTACCGCCATAATCGTGGCATGCCCAGCACTGGGTTGTGACAATCGCAGTCGCCATGTCGCCATGAGATCCCGCCGGAGCTCTGTCCGCTGTGCCGCGATTTCTCGCGGCAGCGGAGTTACGCCCTGGCATCTCCCAAATGTGCGCGAGGACCTTTGCCTCCAGATCCCATGGCGGCAATCCAGCAAGGAGGCCCGCCGCCTCACCGGACATCGTGCGGTATCCCTGGATCATCCGGATGGCCATGACCCTATGGGACGCCTTCAACTTGCGGGCCGGTTGGCGCCTCAATGAAAGCGTCCACACCGGTGCCCCGAATAGGACCATGGACCGCACGACCCCCGCATAGAGCTTCCGTCACTAAGCGTTTGGCCCCCCTAGATTGGGCAGGAGCCTCTTCAAGGCAGCCCTGGTCCGCTCGAGTCTGGGAGCCAAGCGTCGGAAATGTTCCGCGAAGTTCCACCGGCTGTCGAGGACGAGTCCCAGGTACTTCATCGTCGACTCGACACCGATGTGAACCCCTCCTGCCATTATCTGGGAACCCGCCGGTTGCGCATTCCAAGGATCATGAAAACACATAGCCTCGGACTTGTGCAAGGCCACCGAGTCCGAGTTGCCGGATCCTACCCACGAAGCTTCACATGATCAATTGAACCCTGTGGCTGTTATTACTAAGCCACTGCTACATATGATTCTTTATTCGATTCTAGGTTGGGTTTTCTGTCATTCAGCCTCCGAACATGTGTAAAAGATAAAGTAACTTATTCAGTGTTATAATAAAAGTTTCATAAACTCGAGAAACACTGCTTCAAACTTGGTTTGCCAAATAAGTTTCATCGTGAAATTGCGGTACGCAATGGCATGTTGCCAACTAGGTACTTAATTCAATGCTACCTCTCTGCCCTGACCTCATCGGTGAGGTGAATACCTCCCGTATTGGCAAGATTGATCTGCTTGTTACGTACAGATTCATTTTGTAGTATATTGTTTTATGTTTTTTGTGAAAATGTAACCATTTTCAGTCAACATTTTTGGTCTTTTGATATTTTTAGTGAGTGATTAAGACAGTTTCGCGGTATTTTCCTACCATAATAATCAGCCTATAATGTTGCCACTGTCGGGACTCAGTCCTCCTCAGTGGGAGGCCACGAGCCCAGTGGCCGCCGTTGGTAGATAACACATGTCTGCGAATTTTTGGTGCTAGGTCCTTCACCGTTTTGAGAGTAGCGGTGTTGAAATAATTTACTTAAAATAAAGCGCCTGTCTGAGATACAAGTCGTAAGTCGCGGGCGTTTCCACTAAGCCACATTTCTACTATATTATCCTATTATACCGTATATTATCTAGCTAATCTAAAAATGAAACGTTTTCTATCTAATAAATCATAAGTTCGATCAGCTTTTTTTTACTTTTCCATTAATCCTGGAGTTTCAACTTAAATGAATCGTTGTAATATTATATGAATTCATTACTTTAGTTTGTATAAAAATGTATTCTCTTATAGCGCATTATTCACATAGAAATATTTCTCATCATAGAGGAATTACTTCAATTTATTATAAAAAATTGCTATATCTCGTTTTACTTTTAAATTGGGATACAGAATGTATTCATGTGGGGCCGTAGGTGACAACCAACCGACCAACTGTTGGTATATGTTGTCACATAGCGTATTCAGCCTATAATGTTTCCACTTCTGGGACATAGATCTCCTCTCGGTCAGAGCGAGTGGGCCGTAATCCACCACGACAGACAGCCCAATGCGGGTTGATAAATGTCACATGTCTCCGATTTTTTATTCTACGATGTGGCGGTTTCTTCACGATGTTTTCCTTCACCGTTTTGAAAGCAGTGGTGATGAAATAAATACACGAAGTAATGTGCCTGTCCGGGTTCGAATTCACGACCTACAACTCATAAGTCGAGGCGGTAGGTATTACTGACCTAGTCGGCTCATAGTGATTGTGGCCACACTTTGGTTTCTACTGACGGATTGCTAGCAGCTTTAGCCTTTTGTATACCGGAACCCAGATCCACGCGAGACACAATGGCTTTTTAATTGTTTCTGTAATTACCAGCATTCTACCGGTTAATGAACTTTGACAAATGGCGCAATGGATGGTTGGATAGTTTTTTACAGACTTTGAAAATGACGAGGTTATCGATTCGTCTGATTGTTTTAGTATGCTAGGTATGTTTAGATGTATTTTCTGTAATTGTTAGTAGTTGTTTTTTTTTTGTAAGTATTCTGTGATGGTAGCAGTCTGACCGGATGCAGCTGAATATCAGTATTCATTTGAAGCGACGGACTATCTGACCTCCACAACCCAGTTACTGAGTAATAGGTAAGACTGTTATTCAGACTTTCGGGCTTCTGACGGCCCGTAACGACTGTCAAAGATCTACGAATGACAGCCGGGACCAACGTCTTAACGTGGTTTCCAAGGCAAGGAGAGGTCTTGGTATGTAAAGATGGATACCCATCCAGGGACCAACCGCGGCAAGTGTAGCATAACCTGATCGATTGATTATTACTTAGCCGCAAGCCCCTAAGTATTCACAGAAACTTATTAATTAAAATCATCATCAATACGAGTGTTGTAAGTACATTTAATTCCATTGAATGACATTTCGTAAAAAAATCATGCCGCATTGCATGATTTTATAAATGAACGATTTCGAATCATATTTTAATGAACATACAACCTGCACTGCGCTACCTTAGCGCATCTAGTTTAAGTTGTGAGTCTCGTTGGAAGTAATAACATGCTCTTATCAAAGAAGAATTTAATTTTGTGTTTTAATATAAGTTATCGAGGTAAAACTAATCTCCGCATCCTTAAAACTTGTCGCTACACTCGAGTAATGTTTGTAATCTTAGAAAGTTCGTGTGACGTAGCTGCACTGCTATTCTTGCTTACGAGTTTGTTTACACAAATTAGTTCAGATAAGTTAAATCTAGTTATCTAGCACACTGTATGATGCTATTAACGTAAGTAGTAGTCGACTACGGCGAAGAACAAAAGAGGGTTTTGATTTTGACCGGTCTATACGAGGATCTTTTATATTAGTCGGTAATTTGACAAATAATGTATTATTGGAAACGACTTGATCGTCCGCTGTTAGAAGCGCCATCGCCATTACCACATATTCTATTGAATATGGCGCCCTCTATAGGTACTCTAGACTTAGAGGACATAGAGAGATGAACTATTTTATACTTTTTTAATGATGCCGTGTTAGGTATCAAATGAAAGGGCATAATAAGCATATTTCAAAAATGTGTATTTTGTAAACTAACATCAAAATGATTTTAATAAAACTTATGTTCTAAAACTAAAATCTGACCACTAAAAAATCACGCTAAACAATACATTCGTTAGAATGCTGTATTATAACGAATGTATTGTTTAGGTGGCATACAACTACAGCTATAAGACGAGAATATTTTCTTGTCTCATAGTTTATAGAGCGTGATTTTTCAGTAGTCAGGTTTTAGTTTTTGAACTTTTTATTGCATGAACTATGAAATGTGTTGGTATTTCTTCGCCACCATCCCTATCAAAAAGTATACATACACATAAACATACATACACTTACGCCTTTTTCTTATGGGGGTAGACAGAAACTACAGAACCGCCCCTGCTACGATCCCGACGTACTCCTTGTGTCACACACGCACGCCAGTCGCGAGTACTGCGCACCTGACCTTTCTGAAGAGCATCACCACTACGGGCACTGTATGTCCTCCGAGGGCCCCCCTCCCGGCGTTTCCACTCACATCTGCCTTATTACCTTACCTTTTGTTAGCCGTCCTTCATTTATCCTCTCAACACGACCAAACCATCTCAGCACACTCTGTTCATTTTTTAACCAACTTCAAAAAGAAGGAGGCTATCAATTCAACATGTTTGTATACATATATATATTTCTATGTATGTTCAGGCATAAGTCCGTCAATTAATATTTTTTGCTCGAAAGAGGTTTATTCCGAAATGGTCCCATTTAAATTTCATATAGATCTGATGATACGTTTCGGAGACAGACAACGGAACTCTTAAAAAATGTAAGCAAATCTACCGCGATTGCTGCTATCCCATATATGCATTGTTTTGACCCCAAGGATGATGAAATTTCGAATATTGGTGTGGGATAGGTACTATAACTAAAAAGTGAAAAAAAAACAATCGACTTCCGGAAAAACACTACAAAGTGAAAAACAAAATTAACATATATAATCCAAAGTCACGCCTTCCAAAATGAAAGTTATTTTTGACTTTGTAGTGTTTTTCCGCAAGTCGGTTGTTTTTTGTCACTACATCTTCTTTTAAAAGTATAGTGAAGTATTAGCTAATAGCAGTGTCCTTTGTCGCGAGTGTTATTGAAGCTAAAACGTCAGGACTCTTAGGCTGCCTAAGCTTGAGCGAAGCGAAGTTATGACTAGAATTTTGTGTGCAACGAAGGATCTAATCTCGTCCAAGACGGCTTTATTCCCAAGGAGAGTTCTCTACTTTTCGCACCTACTGCAAGGTACAGAAAACGTATAAGATTTTCAAATTACTAGTTTATGAAACTGTAGACTGCCTCGTTGGTGTCGCAAGCACTTATGCTGAGCTGGAGGTCCTGGGCTCGATTCCCAGGTCGGGCAAAGTGTTATTGGGATTTTCTATTTGGAACTTATCATCCTCAGACTGGATTTTTGCCGGTCGATGGCAAAAGGCTCGCCCCTTATTACTCGGGACTTAAACATAACTGGCGGAATGTGGGTGTTGTATTAGATAGACCTCTGCCCACCCCTTCGGAGAAACTAGGCGTCATATTACGTTGTGTTATAAAACTGTTAAATAACTGGGGAATACTTAGCTTCGCGCAGTTTCATGCATTATTCTAATTGAATTCAGGCAATTTCACCCAAAACACAATAATATTGTAAATGTGACACCGGAATTCATAATTCAAACGCAGGGGAACGCTCCACTCCACCAGATCGGCTGCTGCAATAGTATGACTATGTATCTATATACCATCAACTTACCTGTTCAGCCACTCTATTATGTACAAATCTCACGTGAAAACTTCGCTGAAGTGAGTTGTCATTCCGCCTGATGCTAGGCGCTAGGAATGAACCCTATTGACGGCTCACTTAAACCTCACTTTAACAAAGCGTTCACGGCGCTATTTTTACGGAATAGCACTGCAGGTGGGCAAAATTGGAAGCCGACATTTTGAAAACGTCATTTCACAGTCAGTTTCTGTCTAGTGCTCTCGTGTTTTCGTTTGATTTCAATGTGAAAAGTGCAAATAGAGTGCCGAAACCTCTTACGAAGATGCACGGATAGTTATTTTAAAAGTTTTAGCTTTTATGAAAGACGAGAAACGCCTCCAAGCTCCAGTAATACCATTTGGAAAGCGGAATGAACGCGTAGCTGCTGCGACAGATCAGTGCTGCCAGTTAGAAATAAATAAATATGGAAAATTAAATAACTCATTATAAAAAAAAAACAATATGTTTAAGGTGGTGCTTTTATTAAAATATCTAAAGCTTAATATATCTAAATAAACTTGTCATCTAAATAAATTGTTTGATGTATTGATTTATAATTATCCTAATTTATCGAAATTAATCTTAAAGTTGTTTTGGAACTCATTCTAATTTGCTTAATCGAGTTGTGGTATTTTATGTTAAGATTGTTCATAAAAAGATAAAAATATTAAATATCTATCTGTCCATTTTGTTACAGGTGTTTCCGAAAGGTCTACAAACTAATCAGTGAACCTAATCAGTTACAGAATCCCATCGTTGAGTAGATTAGTTTAATGTAATTAGTGTAATGTGACCTTTCATTTATAGTTGTCATAGTGCAAGCATGGCGTGATTTTGCCTGGCAAAACTGTCTATGGACTATTATGGGAACTTCTCACACTAGGTACCTAAGTTTGGGTTACCGTTGTGTCCAAAAGTTTTCACGAAAACACACGGCGCGGACTCGGATTGCGCCTGCTTAATTTTTTTATTTGTTACTTACATAGTTTTATAACAAAACGTATTTTGGAAGCGCCAAGAAGGGACGCCCTAGGAGAACTTATTGGTGATGTTCTTCCGAAATGTCAGGTGCGTAGTTCTCTCAACCGGCGTGCGTGTATGACCAGAGGTATGAACGTAAACGAGGCAAAAGGAAGGATCGTAGCAGGTGGTGTCCTGTAGTTTTGCCTACCCCCATGGGAAAAAGGTGTGAGTTTATGTACATGTACCTATGTAGAGTTTTTAAGTCATCATTACTAATCCTTACTAATATTCTAAATGCGAAAGTAAATGTCTGTCTGTCTGTTACGCTTTCACGCCTAAATCGCTGAATCGATCGTCATGAAAGGGAATCACCAGTTTCAGCTAGCAATATTATTAATTCTGAAAGAAATATTTTTGCACATCACATAGTAGCCAGTACACTTACAAAAAGTCGAAATAAACAGTATATTATCCACCATTTAAAAAGCATAGCCATTTGTTTGACGCAATGTTACCAGCACGGAAATAAATATCAATTTCAGTCTGTAATAAATTACAAAAATCAATTACGGTAACCAATATAAAAGTGTCTGCAAAACGAATACCGAACAATACCGAATTATACCAATTTACATTGTTATAAAATAAAACAATCAAAAACATTATTAGTACTGTAACATATTATTTTCCTGGCAACTCCTACTGTATGGCTTGTAGAGCTGGTCGATCCGGTTGCATTGTATCGATATTCGGCTTCGCTATGGATCATTTCGATTCGACTATCGATATAAAATCGCTTTTAACTAATCATTTTGAAAATGTGTTGCCTTTAGGTAATTAAATTAAATTTCTTACTATGGCAAACAGAGTTCCGGTTTTGCCCGAACAATTCTGCCAATGTCAGTAGTGTAAAATAATGGCCCGCCTTAATAGAGATTGAGATTATCTTGAGATTTTCATTTTTCTCATTTAACTAAACATATTTACATAGATTTGACCACTACAATTTTACAGTAATACGATTTTAGATGCGATCCTCACTACCTTTATCAATATACAGTAGTGGATCGTATATTGTTCAATCGATGTAAAAATCAATCAAATCCCGTTATATTGACCCACTTTAGTATCGATACATATTGAACATTCCTAACGTCAAGTGAAATAACATCTTGAGTCATGTTGAGTTATTTCTAGTTATTTCACTTGACGTTAGGGATGCCACATCTGACAACAATGAAAATACTATTTGCTTTTCTTTCGTCCACTGTGGATATTATTGTGTTTACTCGCTGCTTCAAACGTTTGTTTTTCTTATAATAGACTCCGATACCGGTGCTCATGATGACCTGGGCCTACCCTCGGACACAGAATCTGCACCACACGCTGAAAGAATATGCTTAATACAAATATTTTACCCGGCAAGGCTTTAACTTTTCGCATGCCAGATGAAGCATATTCTTGCATCTTGCTACAACTATATTATAACATTTGCTTTCTTATAGATAAGTAGTTCATAAAATGCCAGTCTTTTATTTTTTTTAAGAAGATTAATCTTTATTTTTATATATATCAAATGTACTTAATAATTAAAACTACGATATACAAAATAAATACAAAAAACAAAAGGACACTTAGGCGTCGAAGTATTCCTCCGCATCGCTGTCATCAGGAAACGTGCCCAGAAGACTGGCAGCATTGCCACGTTGAATGGCAATGCTAATTCTTTGGCCAAAGAACGAACCAGCCCTCTGGTCACGTGAAGTGTCGACCAGCCTAGCCGGCGAGAAATTTCCTTAAAAAGGAGACGTGCACTCGGGCCCCATGACCCGAGCGTTTCGACCCCAAACGGCTCAAAACTGTAGTTACCCATAAGGTTACAGTATTTACGCCGCTTGAGGGTCTCAGCGACAGCAGCAGCGGCGCCAGCACAGCCCGCCGTGCTAGGAACATGGGATGGCGCAAGGGTGTCGACACATGTTGCGTCCCACACCAGAGGTCTTCCCACCTTCCAAGGCAATAACGTCATGTCGTCTGGTCTCTTCCCATCGTCACGTACCAAGCTGTTTGGTTCTAATACCGCTGGTACGCCGGCGGTGACAAGGGCTCGACGAATAATATCGTTGAAGTCTTTTATTAATAAAGATCTTGTCCACGCTTTACTAGATCACCCTAACAAGCTGAGCAATGGCCTTTGGCAGAGATATAACCTGGGACAAGCCTGGGACTATTTTTTACGCGATAACCGACATCCACGCGTGCGGAGCCGCGGGCAAAAGCTAGTACATATATAGATTGTGAGACCCAACTTGTAGTCTGAAGAAAAAAATTACATATTATTTTGTATTATTAATGAGGTTCAGTGCAATGTTATTGCCCGGATAGCGCCTAGTGCTGAAACGACTCTAGATTAGATTTTCATGACGTCTAGTTTGACATTATCGAGCAGGTGGCAAGAAAAACCAATTAAGTAACTGCTTAAGAGGCACGATCAAAACAGTACCTACCTTGCTAACTCCACACTCGCAAGTCCCGGGAGATTATAAGTTATTAGTTCTAATACGTAGAATATTAACAGGCGGGGAGGGAGAAGGGAGATGGGGGCAATCGGGGTTTGGACCAATTCCATTTTATACTCCGACACGACTCATTTCAGCTTATAATGATTTAGGCATCAGACAAGCGAGATTAGTTCATTAGTGGCGATTGTTTTCTGATGTCATGACTACGTTTGTGACTTTTCAATGTTTATCGTGACATCCCACAATGCTGATCAGCAGGTTTAGCACGAGCACCGTTTTTTCAACGGAAGAGTAGACAAAAAAGACGTTCCGTGTAGACAATCTAGAGAAAGTTTTCTGTTACTGTCACAACTGTCAGTTGTCAGTGTGATTCTGACAGTTTGGGATAGAAAACTTTCTTCTGACATAGTCTACATAAAAAGGACCTAGACAAAGATCGTTAGAAACGAAAGACAATATTATGATAGATTAAAGGATTTCTATGGTACGACAAAAAAAAGGGAGAAACGAAATGTCAAGCGTAATGCTAAGTCTGCAGTAGATACCTATCACATTGAAATGCAAGAAAAATTGCAGTCTAGAGGCACAGGTCGACTTTTTACAACGATTTGGTGACAATATAGTCGCTAATCGACAACCTTAAGTCAAAGTTCACACCTTAGTACGAATTTTATTATACTTATATCTGAACGAAAGCTTTTGCTAAATATTGTCAGTGTTGGTAACTAAATCATTTAATATTATAATCCTGTGAGGATCTCACCGGTTTCGAGGATATACCTATATCCTCTGCCTTTTTAAATAAGTCGTTACGCTTGTTACAGAGGGTAGGTACACGGATTTATGCTACTTTCTCATAATAATTACTTTACTTTATTTTTGAGCTTTTTTTTTTGTTCATTAGTTCGCAGCCCATATTGTATCCTCTTAAAAGGGATTTTTTTCATTAATTATTTATTTTCTGTTGTTGTATTGCGCCAAAGGCTAATCCAGGCTGCAGCGGACAAGAATACTGAATTTTAATTAAAAAATGTTACATAATTTCTAGAGCATCGGAAAAAAGTCCGCCACAAAGAACCTCCTAGATAGTGAAGATAAGATTTTGCTGCAAGGAATAATTAATTTTTCTCAGTTAATATTAATTAGATTTTACGGCTAGTCGTGAGCAGTGGTGGCGCAGTGGTAACGGCCGCTACTAGGAGATGTAGGTTGTAAATAGAATCGAACCAGACAGGCGCTTTACTTTGTATGTATTGCTTCATCACCACTGCTCTCAAAACGGTTAAGGAAGACATCGTGAGGAAACCGGCACGTCCGAGAACCTAAAATTCGAAGATATGTGCCATCTACCAACCCACACTGGGTCTGCGTGCTCACTGACAGGAGACCTGTATCCCAACAGTGGGAACATTATAGGCTGATTATAAATGTATGTTATGTGTTCGGCTAGCCGTAATATCAAGTGCGAGGTTACCGTGGTAAGAACTTACTGAAAAAATACCTGTATTCAAACCGGGTCAGCTTGTACGCGATTTGCCACGCTATTAGATGCGGTAACGGGTCTACCCTTTATAGCAGAACTGTTTATGTCATAATATTATTTTGCATATCAGCGAATAGCATAAACTTTATTTCGCAGAAAATCGTTTGGCACACACTCATATATAGTATACATTCAAAACTCATAATATTGTAAGTCAGAATCATCTTTAGACATAAATTTTATATCCGTATTATTTAAAAAGTAGAACCATCATATCGCAGAAAGTTCACAGTCAGAATCGTCTTTTGGCATACATTTCATAACGATAGTCATTAAAAGGACGAACTATCATAATTATCTCAGAAAGTTTACAATTAGAATCATCTTTTGGCATATATTTCATTTCCAGAATATAACCGAACATAACCTAAAATACACGCTTCTCTAACCAAGTTAAATAGGTAGGATTCCTCATGAAGAACATTAAATATAAAACATATTTAAGGTTTCTACGTGTATGTACTTAGCTAAAATAAATCCTGCATCCTAAACTCGCGACGGTCCTACAGACCGATTGTCACCAAATAAGGCCACACTCGCTATTCACACAAACACACTTAGCGCCCGAGAATAAACATAGCAACGAATCAGGCAGCTTACAGTAAATACAAGATACCAGCATCGATGAAAAAAGTAAAAATCACGAAAGAGTAAATACTCTTTCGTGATTTTTACAGACTAAATAGTCTGTCCCACAGACTAATGCGCGAGTCACACAGGCAACTGAAGGAACACGGGTGGGTTTCAGTCATCATCATCTGGCTAGCCTTTTCCCAACTATGTTAGGGGCAGCTTCCAGTCTAACCGGATGCAGCTGTATACCAGTATTTTACATGGAGCGACTGCCTATCCGACCTCCACAACCCAGTTACTGGGTAATACGATACCACTTGGTCACACTGGTTTTCAGACTTTCGGGCAGAAGCCCGGACAGTCGTTCGGGTCATCAGAAGATGACCCGAACGACTGTCAAAGATCTACGAATGACAACCGGGAAGCACGAATGGGGGTTTTTGGTATTGAAAGATGGTCAGCCATCCTTAGTCCGGCCGCGGCAAATGCGGATTGACCTGATCTATCGACCCGTGCGGCTGTTATTATTCAGCCACGAGCATAAATGTCTGTGCAAAAAAAAAGGAAAATAAAATTTGTTGTCTTAAGACAACAAATTTTATTTTCCTTCCCTAACCTATACTTAAGTATAGGTTCTATATATATATATCTAAGAACGCATATTACGCCTCCCCTTTTACTAACTGAATACAATAATACAGTTAATAAATTAGCGTAGCATTTGATGACGTTAAGAGCAAACTTAACAGAAATGTCAATTAAAAAGAGAGCACAAATCACGAGCGACAAAGTTTGTTAGAACTTGGCTTTAGAACAATCGTAGTTTGCACTCAAAGTGACGGAATTCTGTGAGTTGAGGTCGTTGTGTACACACACTAGTTCAAACGATCGTATCGAGTTAGTTTATGTACAAAAAGTCTCGCTTTGAGATAGTGTCTGAACAAAAACGCTCGTTTTGAGCTAGTGTCTGTACAAACACGGTTGTATTTTGAGCTAGTGTCTGGCAAAGCTCAAGTTTTTAATTGTTATAAGGGTTACAACAGATAATACAAATGTTTAGAAGTACAATCTACAGTAGTTAAGGGGAACCTAGTTGCGGGCTCGAACTCACTGATGGGCCGGGCTAAAAATCACGCAGTCTCACCAGGCTTCGTGTCCGACAGAGATAGTATCAGTGCTGAGCAATTACACGCTAGTCCACACGCACAACGTTATTGAGTGAGATGCAGGATCATTTATATTAAAAAATTAAGAAAAGTCCTTTAGAAAATCGGGTTTTATGAAAAAGCCAATGCATAAATCAATGACCAATAAAGTTTATTGAACTTTTCGATAGTTGAACTTTGCCGGTACTGACTTGGTTTTGGAGATTTACACTTCTTTTATTACTTAAACACGCCCAAAGTTAAGTATAATTAGCAAGAAAAACGAATCTTTGTTGGCTACTAACTTTTTAATATGTTTTTATTTTAGTATTCTGTTTCCGTACAGACAATATTAATAATGATAAAAAACGATATCATATTTTACTTTGGATGTGCCATGTCAGACAGTGGAGTAAAACCCTCGTGAAGTTTTTAAGCAAAAAATGTGGACTAGGTTCACCTTATATAGATGCTGTATATAAAAGTAGCTACCTGGAATAACAATAATTATTAAAACCCAGTGAGCATTTATTGCCATGTGAAAGTTTGTTTGTTACTCAAATCAAATACAGCTGAACGGATTTGGATGAGATTTTTATTTTATTTTGCACACAACTGGTTTATGCTAATAATAATGGTTTATACCTGGATTAACACATAGAATACTTTTTATCCCAATAGCACGTTTCCTTGGGGTCATATCCGGCTTCCACGCGGGCTGAGCTGCTGGCAAAAGCTAGTACTTATCTATATATTAATATACGAGAAGCGAAAAATTTGGAACGCTTTTTATGACAATTACGAGATCGGATAAGCATGAAATTTGGCACAATTAAATTTATATGGAGAAGGAGTACAGAAAGGTAATAATTTCATATTTCAATGAATTATGGTCGAATTTCGACCACTGAGTGACCACTAATATAATTAAATAACCGTAAAAAGGTTAAATTAGATTTTTTTTAATGCTTAATGTTTTTGAAATCGAATGCACCTTTGCTTTATAAGAGAGCCCAAGTTTCAGGAGGTACGTTTGTACCATAAACTACATGAACTCCATCTACACGAACACAAGCACTTTGCTCTGCAAGAGAGACTGAAGCTAATTGTTTCAATCAATTGTTTAAAACAACCACTTCTGCGGCCTGAGTGCTTCCTAGATATTAAACAGACCACTTTCACCACAATACAGGAGTTATTTGGTCGGCAATAAAGGCTAAAATCCTATGACAGTTTACACGTTCATGTGGAAACTTGTGACTAGTTATGTAAATATGTTTTAGATGAAACTCGGGTTGAGTTTCATTTTTATTTGAATATAATTGAAGGCTGTAGGAAGTGCTTCGTTGATATGGAAAATGCTCATGCAACCCACAATCATGTATACTTTCTCATCTTTACTTAATATTTTTAAAGGTAAAAAGACGTCATTCAGGTTTCGGACATTGCGTACCCGAAAACTACTAAGTGCTAGAAAAAAAAAACGGTTTTCTTATGGGCAATTAAATTACCCTAAACATTTTTTAATCGTTTCAGCGAAAGTATACATTTACCCTTCTCCTGTCATTTAAGTGTGAAAATACCAAAAATCTTATTTTGATTATAATATTATCATGGTGCCCCAGTGGTAACGACGGTGACTTACGAGTTGTAGGTCGTAGGTTCAAACCCAGACAGGGGCTTTACTTTCTGTAAATTATTTCATTCGAAAATAATGTCGACCAAAATATGATTTTCCGTACTTTCAAATTCAAAAAGCAGCCAGGATTAATTTAAGCCTTTCATTGTACTTATTTCCTAGAAGAAAACAGTTTTTTTTTCCGGCCGGCAATACAATTTTTGGTTACGAAACGATTCCGAAAATTCTTTCACTAATGGAAAGCTACAGTGTTGTCAAGAATATTATTATGAAAACAAGCAATTTCACACGAAGTCGTGCGCAGTAGAGCAGTAATACTCTTATTGGAGCTGACTTCGAAAAGCAGTAACAGAAACTACCCTCCACTGAAATAAAAATAAAACGTGAATGTCTTAATCTCCTGTCGTATTTCCCATTGAGAGGTGCTGAGTCCTTTCTACAAGGTATTAAGTACAAGCGGCAGATTGAATGCATTCAACTTCGAGGAAAACTGAAAATGGCGACCTCCAGGTAGCGCATTAATTTATAATATAAATCCAGGCTACAACCACTGGACCTAATCATGCCAGTTGTCATGCGAAGTAGATTTAATTGCATAAAATAGGCTAATATTTGATAAATTAATTCTTGAATGACATAAGTTGGAAATGGGATTAAACTTAATACCATTTTTTTCTATTTCCTGTTTTGCAACGGAATTCTTTAACGCAGCTTGCGGTAGGAGTCACTTTTAGAGACGAAATTTTTAGGTCACGTAACCAAAAAGGTTATGCCCCCTACGTGATATAACAAAAAGAGAGACAGGAGAGAGGGATGGTTTTTATGGTTTTCGAGGGTGCTGAAGCTGATAGCGAGGTCAAAATGGAGATGGTGGCTGCGAAATGTTTCAAAATTTTCATCATGGATGTCGTTTCCATGGTTTCGAAGGTGCTGAAGTCAGGTCAACATTAAAATCCAAGATGGCGGCAACGAAAAGTTATCTTTTTTATCATGCGTGTCGTTTTCATTGTTTTCGTGGGTCCTGATGCCGATGTTAAAATACAAAATGAAAGAGGGCGGCTGCGAAATCGAACTACATTCAGAGTTGAAGAAAAAGCGTAAGGAAATTCGTTACCGAAAAGAGTCACCCACCGTGAACGGTTTTTTTTAAATAATCTTTGGTATTTAGTTTACTGTAGTACTAGATTTATTAAAATAAATAAATGAAGGTAGGTACCTAACGCTTGCTTTAAAAGTCCTAATACATTTAAAACTGCACGTACGTCTCGCGGAAGTCCGCTTAGAAATATGTTACCTTTGGGAGCTACGTTCCAGTTTTACTTGCAAAGAAACCAAAGGAAAGTAATTATATGCAAGAATTTAATATGTATGTAATATGGATGAAAATGGTTCAGATTTTTTAAATGTTTCAAGATTTCGTAGGTAGTAAGGAAATTCAGGCTTTGGATTGGATTTATAAAGGTCAGTAGCTCTGCCTACCGCCAGACATGACATAACAAATGCCTTGTTTTTTTACAGACTTCTAAAAAAGAAAGAGTGTGTTACCTCAGACCTCCGTCATTTATAAAACTTCCTGTCACTGCTATTTACTTAGCTGGTGCAGGTATACGAATTTCTGTGGGGTAGGCACCACCACCAAAGTGTGTTTTTTTTTTTCCAAAAAATAACCTTGAATTCGGAAGTCGGTGTCTTCGGTTTTGTATTTTCGTGTTTTTGCCACTGACTTCTGAAATTAAAGTAATTTTTCACTTTGTAGTGTTTTTTTAATAGATGTTTTTATTGCAAGTGATTTTTTTTTAGTTCTTGTTTCAAACTTTTTGATAAACATTTTAACGACTCGTCAAAATGTTTAAGTATAGGTAGTTGGTAAGAAACGACCCACTGTGTAGTCCACTGTGTAGTCGAGAAATTCCACAACGTGCATACGTGCGTAGATAAAATTTGAATCGATATTTTGAATGAAATTGTTTTTGTTACGAGATGTTATCAGGCTCCAAGCTTTCAGCAGAGCCGACTCTGACACCAATTATTGCTTTCATGAATTTCGCCAGCCAAACATTACGAGTAATGGACTGAAAATGCAATAAATCCCAAAATAAATATATCGAATAATAAATAATAATACGGGAAAAATTCAAGTAAAACTTAAATCCTTTCATGAATTACGAGAGTGCAAAGGTATTTTATTGTAAAAATCAAAAGTCATTTATCCAAACTAGGCTAAGACTCATCACTTTTTGTACATCAAAATTTAAGAAGATAGTCCCCCGGCACTCCCGCCCTTCACCACTTCCTAGAGCTTTAGCTGGGATGAAGAAGTGGCGCAACAAACTAATTACTAATACTGTACATAATCATTAAATTAAAGTTTTTGCCCTATAAGTCAGCTAGCACACGCCAATGTACCAACAAAAACATTGAAAACTAAACGTCGTCAGCTAGCACACGCCAATGTACCAACAAAAACATTGAAAACTAAACGTCGTCAAGCAGAAATGAATCCTACTTCCTACTAATATTATCCTGCTTTTGATTTCTGACAAGAAAAAGGGGGAGATTTAAAATAGACTCGTAGAATGATTTTCTAGGCCACGTAAAGCCATTAGTTCCGGCTGTCATTGGTGGATCTTCGACAGTCACTACGGATCGACAGAAGCCCGAAACTCTGTCAACCAATCTTGCCAAGGGGTAACTGGGTTGTTGAGGTCAGATAGGCAGTCGCTACGTGTAAAATACTGGTATTTAGCTGCATCCGGTTAGACTGGAGGCCAACCCTAACATAGTTGGGAAACTGCTAGGCAGATGATGATAATGATGAACTATTGAAGTTGAACTACAAATTTTAATGTGTTTTATTACTCGTTACGGTACAGAGAGCACCTAAGGCTCTCACAGTACGCCTAGCATGACCCTCATAGAAACGGGTTTTGTCGACAGATGAATAGACAAAATGACAGATTGTAGAAATATTTCTACCGTCGTAAGCATAGCGCGAGGAGAGGAGGCCTAGATGCCGGCAGGCGAACATTACACACTGATTATGTGAGCATGGAGATGTTAAAACTGAAGAGAATAAATGTTTCTTCAGTCGACAAAACTCTACGATGTCAAGCATGACGAGCAATTTTTCTATTCTTTTAACACTCGGGGGTAAAAACATTTTTACAGAATTATAACCATTACAATCATGAATACCACCCTCTTAGTGAATGTCATCCCATTGAATGACTATTTAATGAAAAAATACTTATACCTTAGCGCATCTACCACAACTACCTGCCCATTGCTATGAAAGAATTTTTTTTTTTTTAGCTTATAACGTCCCACTGCTGGGCAAAGGCCTCCCTACTCTCTTTCCACCTCTCTCTATCCAAAGCTGACAAGGACCAATCTTTATTAAAAGAGTCCAGCTCATCCCGAATATGAAAGAATAACTTTGTTTTTGTCTTCATAGAGACGCGAGTCTTCGGGTTGCCCCATGCTCGGGCAGAAGAGACGTCAAGTTGGATGGAAAGAACTTTGTCTATTTTTGATAGCATTGGTCATGCTACGCCTGCCTTTAAATAGCATTGGTCATGCTACGCCTGCCTTTAAATAGCATTGGTCATGCTACGCCTGCCTTTAAATCTGTCCGTTCAGTAAAGTAATCATTACTTTTTTTCAATTTCAATCCCCCATAATATCCACGAAAGGCACTGCCCAATCTCTCCACTATCGTAATCTTATTAATATGAAGCCACAGACTTACAAATCCTCCTACATAATCCGTTTGTTTAATCCAGTGCTACCACTGCTTACTGTCTCTTCGATATTATTCTAATATTCGTGTACTGCGTCTCATACTCAGCCTATAACATTCCCATTGCTGGGACTCAGGCCTCCTCTCTGTGAAAAGGAAGTCGGCCGTAATCCACCACGCGAGCCCAGGGCGGGTTGGTAGATGTCACATATCCTCTAATTTTTGGTTTTAGGACATGCCGTTTTCCTCACGATGTTTTCCTTCACCGTTTGAGAGCAGTGGTGATGAAATTATTTACACAAAGTAATGCGCCTGGCTGGGTTCGAACGCACGACCTACAACTCGTCAGTCGCGGCGAAGACAGAAGCTACACAACAGACCGTCAGTGTCGTCTGTGAACACGGTAGCACCCTGCACAAACAGCACAATACACGTTTATCCCGTAAACATCTATTTTGTTACGGACATAGTAATAATAATAAAAATCCTTTTGTTGATGATGATGATGATGGGACTCCCTTTTCCGCACGTAGACTCCCATTCGGTCCGTTGTACGTGGGGATTCTGGCTAACAAAGCCAGCCTAGCTCCGCCCAAAAGCACAGAAGCTTCCTGGGAGCTTCACAGGCTTCGCGGAGCGACCTCACTGTTCCGAGGATTTCTTCACGTTGAGAAGCCACGGCCTCGCGTTCCAGGATGACGTGGTCGGCTGATTCCTCGGCGTCAAGGCAGCCTCTGCAAAGCGGGCTGTCTGTGGCGCCTATATTATGAAGATGTTTGTTAAGGGGGTTATGGCCCGTAATTGTTCCTATGATTATTCTAAGGTTATTTCTACTCAGGCTGAGAAGCTTTTTGGTTAATCGCGGGTTTAGAGTCGGCAAAGCCAATTCTGACTGTCTACAGTCTGTAGCCTGTGACCACCGGTTATTATGAAGTTCGGTTGATAATCCTTTTGTTTCCTATTAGTTACAAAATAAGTTTAGTACCCTTGAAACTTTCGTATTTTCCCCGCAAGCAAACAACCTCACTACACTATGCAATACAATAACAATAAGACCCGGAACTGTATTCAATAAATCGTAAAGGAACAAGCTTGGAGCTATTGAACGGAAGGAATGCAATTCCTATACCGCCGTGTGACAAAACAAGCTGCGTTTTGCATAGAAATCGGAACCGAGCAAGCTGTCAGTGGGGAAGTATCCCCGGGGACCTTCTGCAGTCTGTTTACGTGTTTCGGGAGATATTTTTTCCAAGCTTGCATAAGATTGCAGGGAAATATCTAGTTATTTGAAGTTAGATGCGCAGTTTATCTATTCGTATAAATAAAAGTGGAATGGTGCTTGTGGCGTGTTTTTTGAGAACAGCTGGACCAATTTGTCTTTAAAAAGGAGGACGTTTTTAATTCAGTTGTACCTACCTATGTTTTTTTTAACGCCGCCGAACCGATTTAAAAAAAATCGCTATGGTATAATTATCGAGTCCGAGTGGTCTCATGTGAATATGGTCAAGTTCTGATTTGTGGTTTTTGAGTAAGCTTAGTGTATATTTATTATGTAATAAGTTCTAATGAAGCTATACGAATCTGTGTCTCACGGCGGTTTTTTTTTACTTTTTGTTTTAAAAAGTTCGTTTATATAAGGTTTTTATTAAAAAAAAATGCTTTTTTTGGAACCAGAGTCAGAACAACAGATAAGTTCTGTGTCATAATAATTTTGCATTGTCATCCGATTTAGGTAAATATACATGTTTAAATTTAGCATACACATTAACACATGCTCAACCTGAAACCGGGAAGTGAGTCGAATTTAACAATTTAGCAAGGGCTGATCCCAGATAGGTGAAATAAAATAAAAGCTAGTACTTTAAAAAAAAAGGTTTTTTTTTTATGAAAAAGGTTATAGTGCTACAAACTAATTCCTAAAACGTTCGATTTCAAAGCTATCCGCTTTCAAAATGTTGTTTAAGCTCATAAAATTCCGCGCCGGTATCATTAGGTTCCACCTAATAGACGGACCTGCTTACGCTACCTATCTAAAGACGTCCACTTTCATTACCAATTTGAGGGAAGTGGCCCGGAGTGGGTCGTGAATTGGATTCCACTGGATCAACTTCAACAGATTAACTTAACTTGCCCGGATAGCAAAGATTCCTACTTAGCCTACATTCCCAGCTCATTCCAGGCAACTTTTTACTTGAAGTTAATTTAGCGTAAATTGGTATTTACTGCTACGTTCTGGTCAAATATTGTGACAAATTCTTGATGGCTAATTTACTAAACTACATTTAATTGAATGAGTATTTCAAGTGAAATAGAATCAAAATATTTTATTTCACACAAACACAAGTGCACTTATGAAACTTCAGAAGCTAGGTGCATGGTTCCAATTGGTCGTTTCCTATGGAGACGAACCGGAAAGAAACTCGACGGTTACTCTTTTAAAAATAATTGGATTTTACAATCCTTTTTTAAAGTCAGTTGCCGTGCCACTAACTTACATGAACTTTTATTTTAATTGCTAGGTGGTTCGATCACTATAAATAACTCAAGTGACGCATTAAGTATGTAACAGAACATTACTTAGCGCTTTCCTCTGAGTTACGGCGCACAGTCGAGACATACATCAGTGGCAGACGGACGACGCGACGTTTATTGATAACTAATGGAAAACTCACTTCTGTGGAGGAGTCTACTAAGTTGTGTTTTATGTGTTGTATTTATTTCTAGTATTCGTTTCATTTTGTTGCTTTAATACCTATTTGGATGATAGGGATACCATTGATAAAATTTAGCGAGTACCTATTATTATCAGTAAGAAAATTAAGGTGGAAATTCCAGGGTAGCCCGGAAAATGCAAGCTTTCTAACGTTTTTTGGGTTTCGCAGGTAAGTGTCAGGTTGTATGTTGATTAAAATAATATTAGCGACCGTAACAAATACGTATTTACAGAATTATGATAATTAAAATTATCAATACAACCATCTAAATTAATTTAATCTTATCAAATTATTTTTCATGAAATAGCCATTCAATGGAATTAATTAACAATGCGAAAAATTAAATTATAACTTCGCGGGAAACCTTAGCGCTTCCTCCTTAATTAAGGTTAATAAGAAAGGTTTTATATAAAACTAGTGGTCGCCCAGTCGTCGAAACTTGACTATAATTCGACATTATTATATTCAAATATTAGCTTTCTGCACTCCATTTTAATAACTGTAAACTTTAACTATGCCACATTTCATGCTCCTCCTTCCACAGAATTTTCGTAAGAAGAGGTACATACAAAGTGTTTGCTTCACGTGTTAATAAATAGATTAAAATCCTCTCTTGCTTAAAATTGTAAGAAAAAGTTTCCAATTACCTTCTAAGCTTAATTTTAGGTGCCTACTCATGAACTTGCGAATTTAAAAGTTAAAATTTAAGTTTACGACATTACCTCTATTTTCAAGGGTTTACGATCCATGGTTCAAACTTTTATAAATTACATACACCCTTAAATTTTGACACCACGTTGAATGTTTATAAAAACACCTCCGGTCTTAGTTAATTAATTCATGAACGAATAGAAAGGTTTCTTTCATCAAATATTGATTATAGCCTGAATATTTTATGGAAGGGAAGCTATGCGAAGATCGGTTCTGTTCTCGCATCGCTACAAACGAATGATGCTTATCAGCGGTGGACAGACCATCTGGATGTTCATTTGTCTTCGTTATTTCGAAGAATTTACAATTGCTATCCTGTTGTATTGATATCCTGAGATCTAAATCTAATTATTAACTTCATTCATATATTCTTATTTTTTTTCTATGTAAATAATTGTAGACGAAGTGTTTCAGTAAAACAACCGACTTCCAAAAAAACAGTACCTACAAGGTGAAGAATAGCTTTAATGTCGGAAGTCGGTGACTTTGGATGTATATTTTTTTTTGTCCACCTTCACCTTCCAGTAGTGTTTTTCCGGAAGTCGGTTTTTTTTTTTGAAAAACTTTTTATTTTTCACTTTTTAGTTATATTACCTACCCCACACAGATTCGAAATTTTATCATCTTCGGGGTCAAAACAATGCATATTTATGCGATAGCAGCAATCGTGGTTGATTTGCTGTCATTTTTTGAAGAGTTCCGCTGTCTGTCTCCGAAACGCATCATCAGATTTTGCAAATCCATCTATGTATTTGAGTTTAGAGAGTTATGCCCTATACATAAAAAAAGATATATATAAATAAACATGTCTAATTAATAACCTTCTTCTTTTTGAAGTCGGTTAGAAATTTTAAAAAAATGCAAGAAAAATGGATGACAGATGCCATTTCTATCATTTTTGGATTTAGTCTGTTTGTTGGTTTGTCTGTTTGGATGTGAGCGATTAAGTTAATTACAATATGGTTTACTTTTATATTCAATTTCAATTGTGTATAACTTGAAGTAATGATAAGTTTTGTTTCATCGCAATCGCTTCACTCCATTCAAAAATCAACTGTTACAAAATAATTTTTCATTACTTGTAATGTACGTACACATAACGACATCTATTGACGCCAAATAATACTAACGAATATATGTTATATCCTTAATAAATTATTTTATTATTAGCACGTCGTAGAGAACAATATATATTAAAACATCACGCCTAGTTTTCCGCGACGGGCTGTGCAGAGGCTTACCTATAGCAAACCCTCATACCTAAAGTACTCCCACATTTCGCCAGTAATGTTTAAGTCCCATGTAATAGGGAGCGAGCCTATTGCCATCAACGGAGCGCAAATCCTGACTCCGAAAAACCCAATAACACTTTGCCCTATCTACGAATCGAACTCAGGACCTCAGACCAGTACTGTAGCGCTCGCGACCACTAGTTCAACGAGGCAGTTAAGTTTACGTCATAGAGGTATCTCAAAATGTAATAATAATGATTACAATGTTATAACAATCGCTTTTCGGGGGGTTCATAATTAAATAAAAAGTAGTGATAAAGTAAAATCAACCTTTTAAGTTTATAAAATCCTATTGAATTACTATTTCATGAAAAAGTCAGTAACAACTCAAGAGGGTTATAGGATGATCGTCAAGATTAAAATCCTGTGAAACCATAATTATGTGTTACGATCGCGAATCATATTTTAATCAATATAATAACTAGACACTGACCTGCAAAATGCAAAATGCCTAAGATTTTTTTAATATTGCGGTCTACGTACCTTAGCACATCCACCTTAAGGTGAACCTAGTCCACATTTTTTGCATTCAAACTTCGGGAGTGTTTTACTCCACTGTCTGACATGGCACATCCAAATTAAAATATGATATCGTTTTGTCTCATTATTAATATTGTCTGTACGGAAACAGAACACTAAAATAAAAACCCATTAAAAAATTAGGAGCCACAAAGATTCGTTTTTCTTGCTAATTTTACTTAACTTTGGGCGTGTTTAAGTAATAAAAGAAGTGTAAAATTTCCAAAACCAAGCCGGTACCGATAAAGTTCAATTACCGAAAAATTCAATTAACTTTATTGGCCATTGATTTTTGCATTGGCTTTTTGATATAACCCGATCTTCCAAAAGACTTTTCTTAATTTTTTCGCGATTTTTTTATTATAAATGATCCTGCATCTCACTCAGTAACGTTGTGCATGTAGACTAACGTCTAACTGCTCATCACTGATACTATCTCTGTCGGACACGAAGCCTGGTGAGATAGCGTGATTTTTAGTCAGACCCACCAGTGAGTTCGAGCCCGTGACTAGGTTCCGCTTAAGAGTGCAACTGATTCGATATTAGTGTTTCTGTAAAACTTGAAATAGTTCGATTAAAATTTTCGGAAATTAAATGGTTTTGTAGACGCTGTTCTGTCAAAGTTCAAATTACTTAAATTTAATGTAACAAACTTTGAAATTTTGTTTCATTATGGCAACTGAATGTATTATTCTACTTCTACTTCTAGGGGCCGGGTAGAAAAAATTTCAATATGGTAAATTGGAGTGCCAAGTTAATCGTTGTTGGATTGTGACAGAGAACAGTTGTACGACTAAAAAGGTTTGGTTAGAAAATAGTGTTTTCTTTACACATTCGCTTTTCCCATGGCGGTAGGCAGAAACTACAAATTGTTTTCTATATTAGGTACAAATAATAAAGCACCTTATTATCGTATTTAATTGGCCTCCTGACCCATTCACCGCTTTGGGAAATCACAGTTTCAAAGGACCCACAATATTGTACGAAGGAATTGCAATCTACCAACGTAATCAATGTTTTCCACCAGATTGTTTGAACATGATCTGCTAAGAGTAGAAATGGCTTTCATTATGATTGTTCAACAACATTAATTGCGTTGTTGGCAGACAAATGAAATAGACTCGTATGGAGAAAAACGGGCAAGAAACTCTATGGACACTCTTTATAGTGAGTGAGAAAAAGCTATACTTTCGTGAAAAGCGTAGATTTATAAAAAAATCGTCCAAAAAAAACACGTTGACTTTTGT
Source organism: Antitype chi (assembly GCA_947359405.1). Classification (NCBI taxonomy): domain Eukaryota; kingdom Metazoa; phylum Arthropoda; class Insecta; order Lepidoptera; family Noctuidae; genus Antitype; species Antitype chi. Next base: position 1,133,277 of record OX375807.1, read on the forward strand.
TTTGTATTTTAGTTTTTTGCCACCGCATTCCAAAATTAAAGTTATTTTTCACTTTGTAGTGCTTTTTTTGGAAGTCGGTTGTTTTTATTTTACACTTTTTAGTTTCTTCACTTGATAAGTAAATAACAGTTACAGAAAATTGTTAGATGGTAACATGATTTTTATTTATTTTTATTTTATTTGTGATCGAAACCGACACGTCGGTGAAGTATTGCAACCTTATTTTATTTGACCCTGTATACACAAATAGTTTACAGTGAGGCAATATTTATTCGACAATAAATGCTTGAAAAATAAATGCAAGACAAAATTAAGCAACCCTTTTGTAAATCACGTTATCTTTGACACCGCAGTGAAAGCTCGACCAACTAAAGAAAATTATTTATTTACAAGCATCAAGAATGGCCACCAGTGCTTCTCAAAAATATACTTTTACTCGCGAAAATATTGCTCAAAGCGTAATTTATTCAGAGATTCTCTAATTAAGCTTTGCAGGACTGCTTAATATTTCACAGCCAGAGAGCTATGCTATGCTATATGTTCGTTTTTTAACGTAAATAGTGCACAGTTAATGTTCCTAATTAATTTCATATTACCTAACTTGAAATTTGCTTCTTTGCACGAAAAAGGTCAGATATCAAAGTTAATTAATAGCAAAGAGTAATTTAATTATAACTTTTTAGGTGGACAGTGAATTAATAATATTAGATGGAATTTTGGAATTAATAATATTATTTTGAGGGATTGTACAATTCATTTACAAATACGTGCACTGGATAGGTTCACTCAATCTGTGTGGTTCATTCCTCAGAAGACCATTTCAGACACCAACCTACATGGTCTACACATGATCTGACCAAGGTTATGTCTGGACTTTAAAAACGACTGCCTCGTTGGTGTAGTGCTCGCGAGCGCTACTGCTGAGCACGACTACCTCGTCAAATCAAAATCTAATCAAAATATTTAATTTCACATAAACCTGCATTGACACTTATGAAACGTCAGAAGCTAGGTGCACGGTTACAATTTGTCGCTTCCTATGGAGAAGAGCCGGCAAGAAACTCCACGGTTTAAATTATTAAATTAAAATTGATGTATAATGTCAAATAATGACGAGAATATGTCAGACATAGTAAAAAATAAAAAGAATAAAAGTTAGCATTGTAATTTGGGAGCAGTTAATAGACTTTCAACTAGTTATGCTGTTAATAAGGTACCAGGGAAACCACATGTGCAGAAGGAACTAATGCCAAACTTCCCTGTCCTTAACGTAGTCTTTTATCTTATATTATGCTGTTTTGATAAGGACACGTTTGATGTGAGTTTTAAACTTTCTATCGCTTTCCGTAACCGACTTTGAAAAGTTGTTATAGAAGCGGATACTGTTTATTAGAAATGACTTGCTAGTTTTAGTTAATCTAAATTTTGGAATCAAAAATTCATCTTTACTACGTGTATTTAGATTATGGAATTGGCTTCTTTTTTTGAAAAGACTTAAGTTTTTGCGAACATACAAGATATATTCTAAGATATAAAGAGTCAGTGTAGTGCTCGCAAGCGCTACTGCTGAGCACGACTGCCTCGTCGGTGTAGTGCTCGCAAGCGCTACTGCTGAGCACGACTACCTCGTCGCTGTAGTGCTCGCGAGAGCTACTGCTGAGCACGACTGCCTCGTCGGTGTAGTGCTCGCAAGCGCTACTGCTGAGCACGACTGCCTCGTCGGTGTACTGCTCGTCAGCGCTACTGCTGAGCACGACTTCCTTGTTGGTGTAGTGGTCGCGAGCGCTGAGCATGAGGTCCAGGGTTCGGTTCCCAGGTCGGGCAAAGTGTTATGAGTTTATCTACCTGGAATTTTTCATTAGCAGCCTGGAGTGTGGATTTGTGACTGGTTGATGGATAGACACATATAGCATGGGACTTAACCAGAACTGGCAAAATGTGGGTGTTCTAAAGGTACACCTCTGCCCAACGCTTCGGGGAAACAAGGCGTGATGTTATGATTCTTCTCAGAGTAGTAGTAGTAGTCAGATAGATAACACCAAGATCATCTAGTTTTTAAAGTATTGACGTGTAAAAGATTTTGCACTAACCTAATAACAGAAATCATACTTCCTGTTATCCTATCCTATTCCTATAATATTATAAATGTGAAAGTTTGTTTGTTTAGATGTTTGGATGTTTGTTACTCAATCACGAAAAAACGGGAGAACGAATTCATATGAAATTTAGCATACAGATAGTTTATAACCTGGATTAACACATAGGGTACTTTAAATTTAATTTTAATTTATAATATCCGACATCCACGCGGGCGAAGCCGCTAGCAAAAGCTAGTAAAATTATATATCACTAACTTTTGCCAGCGGTTTCAGAATATTGTACAAATGAAAGTACCTAATATCATTTTGTTGCACTAGATAATTCTGATTAATTGGGTGAATAATGGGTAGAGGAGCTTTAATAGCAAAACGGGCGTGTCGACACTGTTAAATATTTCTTTTTTTGCTGTAAGCTATTCACACGAAGGTAATTTATTTGTGTAATTCGGGTGTATTTTTGTCAAATGTTTGTAACCTGAGAGCTTCGCCATTTATAAACCGATTTGAAAAATCCTTACTGAGTGGTCTCATATTTTGGTCTAGTTCTGAGAGTGACTTTTGTTTTTTTTTTTCAATAATACGTATTTTTCCACTTGTATTATGTTGATGATGTTGTAATAATAACTTCCTGTGGCTGTTATTTACTTACCTAGTTAAGGCATACGAATTTATGTTGGGTAGGGCCCACAGTGAACAGGTCAAAAAGGGAACAGTAAAAAGATTAATTACAAACAAATACCAACCGGCTTCCAAAAAAACACTACAAAGTGAAAAATAACTTTAATTTCGAAACTCCGTGGCAAATAAACTAAAATAAAAACCAAAGACAACGACTTTCGAAATAAGAGTTATTTTTCACTAAATTTTTTTTTGGAAGTCCGTTATTTTTGTTGAGCCTTGTATAACAAATAAGTATTACGTGTTTGTGTGTTTGTAATTTTACATTACATACTAAATTATGTAACATTCGATGTTCAACAATAACAGAGTGTAGTGCTATAATAATTAGTGTAATGTACTTAAAAGATAAAGTGGAAATGGTTGTCAATGAGGCGTTGATAGGACGATACTGTATCGCAGATAGGAACAAATCGTTAATACTTGTCACGCATTGTGATTTCAAGACAAGTTAAGAATCAAAATCAATGTTTTGGCATGTTACAAAAGATAAAGATAACAAATTGAACAATTAAGAGCGTGAGTTAGTAGGTATAGTTATAATTGTCAACATCGTCTGACTAGCCTTTTTCTTGGGGTCGGCTTCCAGTCTTACCGAATACAGCTGAGTAACCGTATTTTACATGGAGTGGCTGTCTGTCCGACCTCCACAACCCAGTTATTGGGTAATACGATACCCGTGGTATAATTATAATTGTATTCTACATAAATGCAAGCATGTACAGCCACCAAGAGATTAGTAACCTGGGTCGTCGGATATAGATTAAGCTTATTAAAATCGATGAATGTTTTCGAATGACATATATGCTAATTCATTAATGTATTCAGATCATAGCACAATGAATATTGTGTACAATTAGAATTAATTGGGGTGTTTGGTGGTGTGCATCAATTTCGGGAAATTTCGTATAATTATGTTGCTGAACGCCAATCCGCCTGCCAAGCCTGGCGATTATGGCCAACCCCCCCCTTTTGGGGGAGGCCTATGTCCAGCAGTGGACGTCTTTGGGTTGAAATTATGTTGCTGGGGGCAAGGCGCATCAGTACCTTATTGAAAATGTGTAATTTTTGATATTACTACTTTTCGAATGGTTGAATAGCTATGCTGCTCACACAAAACTAAAAAAATCTATTTTGTTTAGCAAACACACAGCTACTGAACTGTCGTGAAATATTTAAAACCATATCGAAATAATAGCACGTTGTGGGTCAACCCTTCACAAACAAAGCCCCGCAAAAATATTCAGACATAGTTCTCATAATGCCCAATTTGCTTTGAAAGACGAAAATGCTCTACGCATATGAAAGCCCCTTTTTAGAAACTTTCTTGCAAGAAGAAATTTATTCTAACAATATTGTCGTGGACATAAACTAGGCTGAATGACGACGCAAGCCTGCCTGGAATAGATCAATACAACATCACGCTTTGTTTGCCGAACGTTGGGCAGAAGTGTACTTATACACACAATAGGCATAACGGACAGCCCCCTATGCAGGGCCTGCATAGGGACTGAGGAAACCGTTGCGCATGTGCTTTTAGAATGCACAGGCGTAGCCCAGATTAAAACAGAAACCCTCGGAGCACATAAATCTTACACGGATATTCTCAACAGACCAGGAGATATAGCCAACTTCTGGAGGGAGGTGGGCTGGTTGGAATAACCAGTGACAGCCGCCATGGCTCACGCACAATGGTCCACTTGAAGGACTAAGTGCGAAAACCAAACCGAATAACTTTTGAGTGTAGGCTGCAGACATGAAACACCCGGCAAAGAGTCTGGCCGCCTCATTTGCATCAGAGTCATATGTTATAAAAGAAAAATCATCATCTTTTAGGTGTTCGATAGTAGCTTCAATATCAACCGTTGTGGTGGTTCCATTTTTTTGGTTTTACGAGGGTCGTTGTTTAAACATAGTAAGCACAAAGGCGTGGTCACTAACTGTAGAATCTATTACAACAATTGTAGAACAACTTCTGGTATTGATTATGAAGTGATCGAGGCAGTTATGCACTCTAGTTGGGTATGTATGACCTGGGAGGAGGCCCAGTTCTGCAGTTACATTAAGGTACGAAGCGAACTGTGTCCAAATAAACGGTATTCTTTCATTTCTTTCACTATTCCTGTCCGTGTTGCTCGGTTTAATGTCTATATTGATAACTCCCGTAAGAATAATATTTTTAACTTTAAATTTGCTTATTATATTTTCAAGGCAGTTCAGAAAGCTATCAATACGGTACATTGAGAGGGGCCTATAGGCTACCAATACACAAATACTGAGTCAACTTTTAATAGTACATAGTGTACTTATAGTACACCCACATTTAGCCAGTTATGTTAAAATCACATTTACTAGGAGCTCAGCCTATTGCCACCAACCGAGCACAAATCTAGACTCCGGGCTGCTACTGAGAAATTCCAGGTAAAAAACCCAACAACACTTTGCCCGACCTGAGAATCGAATGGTCCGTGGATGGGGGTGACCGTCTTTACATAGCAAGACTCCTCCGAGGCTGTTAGTCCCGGTTGCTATACGTGGACCTTTGACAATCGTTACGGGTCGTCAGAAGCCCGAAAGTCTGACAAACCAGTCTTACCAACGGGTATGGTAGCACCCAGGATTAGGGCCAGATAGGCAGTCGCTCAATGTAAAATACTGCTATACAGCTGCGTCCGGTTAGACTGGAAGTCGACCCCAACATAGTTATGAAAAATCTAGTCAGATTGATTGTTTTAAAGTAGAAAAAAGTCCTAATAATCAGCCGTCAGATAAGTCACCAATAATATAGGGTCGTGCGTGTACTGTACGTGCACTCGCAGTGTGCCGTCATAGGAAAAATATAGACAAACTATATTATGACTTATCTTTACATACATTAATACTAACGTACCAGAATCAGTGTTATAATTAAACACATTTTGGCGCTACACGATTTGGATTTTTGACTAATAGTGAAAAATAGAGGGTCGCGCGAATGCGCATGCACACTCAGTGTGACGTCATAGGCAAGTTATGTCTTGCTATTTTTTTTTCTAAATATTACCTATCCTTTGGATGTTCAACCATCACTCTATCACTAAAACTCTCGTAGTTATTAGTGGTTGAAATCTTACATGTTTTTGTCTGTCAGAAATATTGAACTACCTACACTGAGCGAAAAGACGTTTACACGTCAAAAAACATTTCTGAATTTTGTTCACCAGGTTTTTGGTGAATTCCACTGTTTTGTGAGGTTAAACTAACACAAACTAATTACTGGATAACGCAATTACGAGAGCTCCCGGTTTGAGCTAATTAGAAAGCCATTGTGTCTGCTAACACGATTTCTCATTCATAGTTAGCTTAATTGGTATTTTGACACGTTTAAGCTTTAAAAACCCTTAGTGACCGGCTGACAACGTGAAGAGGGTCAAATGAAATCAGCTGACAATACTTTAGCCACATGTTGGATGTCGATAACGAAATCCAATGAAACAAAAAAATACATTTAAAAAAATCGGCATTCCAACTTACGTCAATACATTGATGCCGCGTGTGCAAAAGTAAAAAATTGCACGTAAAAGAATAGCACCATTCCATTTCTTCCCATGGGTGTCGTAGAAGGCGACTAAGGGACTTACTAGAGAATGGGCAGCAGCGTTCTCTATGCATTTGACGACCATACTGCGATCGCCAACCCGCCTGCCACGCGTTGCGATTATGGCAAATCTCTCCGTTTTGGGGGAGGCTTATGTCCAGCAGTGAACGTCTTTCGGCTGATATGATGGGAGGATGCTGATAGTTCACCCCTTTGATCAATATTAGTACAGACGTAGGTACATACGTTATAATTTGGCTTATTAGTCGATTTGCACGAATATACTCGCCCGGATCGGGCGAATCAATACTTAAATATTATAATGTTACTAGCACTTCGCCCGCGACTGCGTCCGCGTAGATATAGGTTAATTGTACCAATTTATGAGTTAATCAAGCCGCGCAATGATATCCCCCATTTAACATTTAATACCCCTTTTCACTCCATTAGGGGTCTATTTACGAAAACTTTAGATAAAATATTTTTTTTTTTCAGTATTAAGTATAAATATAGAATTTCGAGTAAATTGGACTCCGCGTTAAATTAATTTCATACAAAATTGAGTACCCCCCTTTTAGGGAGTCGTTTATAAAACAACATTTTATTTGAATAAGTATTCGTAGCAAGTTTCGTGTTTATTAACGCAAGGAATAAGATTTTTCATTCGTTTGTATGGAAAATCTCATTCCTTGCGTTAATACGGGGATTTTGTTTTCACCCCCTTAAAGAAAGAATTTACTCAAACTCCTTCTTAGTGCTCTCCTAAATTATAAAAAGAAGCCGTATGCAAAATTTCACGTTCATAGTCCCGGTAATTTGTGTGAGAACACGTGTGTTTGTGTAGTGTTGAGAACACTGCACTTCATTGGCGAGTAACTTTGTGCGAACTAATAAACCCTGTTATTTTGTTGGGAAGGATATTAGGTATCACATGTAGTATTAATTTATCAACACAAGTAAGTAGTTAAATCCAGCAAACAGCTACGCTTGCCACCGCCACCCGACCCGTGGGAACTGAGTCTCATTGTTATAAACCGCGTATCTGAACAAATAATACCTACAATGACATTGTAATTAGCTTGATTATCACTGTCGTATGAATAGTGTTCATTTGTTAGGGTTCTGTATAGTCAAGAAGCAGTTTCGTCATGTCTGTCCGTCTGTCCGCAGCTTAGCTCAGAGACTTTTAGTACTAGAAAGCTGTAATTGGGCATGGATATTCATATTTATTAGTCATAGCGACAAAGTTGTAACACGACGCTTTTAAAAAATATACCTGTAAAGTGGGGTGCGGCGAGGCCGGCCCGAAAAGAGGTGGCGAGACTACCTAGACGCGTATTGCAAGGGTTGGATCGAGGGTGCCCTGGAAAAGAATGCCTGGAAGGATTTGAGGGAGGCCTTTGCTCAATAGTGGTACAGTGTAGGCGAATTAAAAAAAGACAAGTGGGATGGTGAAGGGTGGCGTGGGGTGGTGTGGGGTGGTATGGGGTGGTGTGGGTTGTCATTGAAGAGGTCTTTCAAAAATATTGCGAATATGAAAAAAACTATTTTTGGGTTATGGCATCCATTTGTGAAATATTAAGCTTTAAAGTGCATATTTTTTGTAGACATATAAATCCCCTCCCCCAGTGCCAGCTAAATGGTAGTTTATGAAAATATGCTAAAATTCACGGTAGTTATAACGAAGGTAAAAGGAAAAGTATCAAACATAGCAAGTGGGCTTTACAAGTTTACAAGATCAACCAACTTACATTTGCAGTTGGAATATATAGGAGATTAACTTTTTAAACTACAATGTTAAGTTTGTTCTTGGGATAAATTCATCTGAACTACGGAATCATTTATTGTGTGTGGTCTGACTCACTTGGCCAGATTTTCATAATAGATTTTGCTGCATGCATTATCTATGTTCCCTGGAAGTGAGTGAAAAGAAAATGTTCCGAGTTCTGCAGATCTTTTAAGAATACTGTGTATGAAAAGTGATTTACCTACGTTCAATGAAAACTAATTTCGTCATTATAAGGATGAAATTAAAGGAGCTTTGTGGCTAAGTAATATACGCTTGCCGATTGGTCCGTAGATGGGTGGCCATCTTTACATAAAGAGACTCCTACATGCCTTGGAAATCAAGTTTAGCCGTTGTTCCCGGCTGTCATTCGTGGATCATTAACAGCCGGTACGGGTCGCCAGAAGCCCGAAAGTCCGACAACCAGTCTTACCAAGGGGTATCGTATTACCCAGTTACTGGGTTGAGGAGGTCAGATAGGCAGTCACTCTATTTAAAATACTGGTACTTAGCTTCATCCGGTTACACTGAAAGCCGACCAAGGCTTACGTTCCCAACCTAGTCGTGGGTTCAATTCAAACCCAGGGAGACGCTTTACTTTGTGTAAATTATTTCATCACCAGTGCTCTCAAAACGATGAAGGTAACCGGCATGTCCTAGAACCAAAAATTCGAAGACACGACGTGACATCCGCCAATCCGCACCCCCTCCCTCTCACAGAGAGGTCCCAGCGGTGGGAACATTATTGGGTGATTATGTTTATGCTATGCTAGAATTACTTCAACAATGTATAACACATATTAATTTCGTTTCTCCTAAACCAAAAATATAGATAAATGGAGATGAAGATAGAACAGGAATTCCAAGAACTAATCACGGTTGGCTAACGGAAAATGCAGTTTCCATACCACAATTTCATAGTTCCCGATAAACAAATTTATTTAGAAAAATGTACTGGTGAATAACGTAGACGAAACCAGCACGGACACATAACACAACCATCAAAAAAAGGTTATTGGAATTTCGAGAGTCAGCTGAAAAATATACGTGTTTTTTTCTATCTTTTATACTGTAGGATGAACTAAAAATTACAAAGTAAATAGGACTTATTTATACATAGAAGTCTAAAAGCTTGTGTCTTATCTTTAAGTGTTCTCGTAAGGACGTTCACACTTCAACCTTTCAAGAAAATATTATAGTTTGTTTTGTGGAGGATTCTGGCTACTGGGACCGCAATAAACTGGAACCGCAGTCGCAGTCGGCGGATCCAATTTATATAATATTATTCTTCCGGCGACTGGGCGACCACCCTTGAATGAATAAAAAACGTCTATTGTTCAAGCCAAAAACAGTACAGTCAAACGAAAAAAACGTTTAAAGTAATAATAATTAAAGAAAAAAACTACAACTGTATAGTACGTTGATTATTTTTGATATGATTACTCCTATGTTTGGTAAGCTCCTACCAAGTTATGACAACCTGGTACTTCGAAGGCATAAATCGTTTTCTAGCTGACGCACCTACCTATGTTAGGTATGCTCTTACCGAGGTATGTTCCCCTGGTACTTCGAAGGCAGGTAATTAACTGGTGAAAATATTTTCCATCACACTTGTAAAACGTTTTTTGGGAAAAAAATATAACATGGTGTAAAAGTTATTGGAATCGATTCAGTTACTTATTCTGAAAAAACTATATTCAGGTTTCGCATATATACTAAAAATAATGATGTTTTCGAAACAAAGAGTTACTTTCTTTAATTATTACTTTAAACACTTTTTCGTTTGACTGTACTGTTTTTGGCTTCAACAATAGATTTTGTAATTCAATTACGGGTGGGCCCCAGTCGCCGGACGAAAATATTAAAATTATATGGATCCGGCGACTGGGACCATGGTACCTGTTAATTGCGGTCCCAGTCGCCGGAATCCCCGTAATGTTAACGTAAGGTTTATTTTTAGTACTTATTAGTTTAAAAATATTTCATTTATAAACATCCTTTGTTTTTAAAGTATTTTTGATGTTAAATAACTACCAGTCATTTCTATCTAATCTACTTATAGTACTTTTATTTTTATTATTATTTAGAACCAGAGTAATTGTCACGAAGAATCAAACGAGCCTAAACGCTATAAGGTTGCGTCGTTTTATTACAGAGGTCCCATAGCCGCTTCCTAGGATGCCACGTCCAGGTCAGACCCAAACAGACCCATCAGACCCTGGATGTTATCTTATACCAGAGTCCCTGTCAAGATGAATCAAACGAGCCCATAACTATGGAGTTAATTGTTGTTTAAGATCAAAGGGATACCGAGAAGTGGTTGAAATGTAACTTGCAAGATATGATACAGATTGACAGGCACCAAGACAGATGAAATATGAATGTAACTTGCAAGATATGATACAGATTGACAGGCACCAAGACAGATGAAATATGAATGTAACTTGCAAGATATGATACAGATTGACAGGCACCAAGACAGATGAAATATGAATGTAACTTGCAAGATATGATAGAGATTGACAGGCACCAAGACAGATGAAATATGAATGCTAGCAAAATGATTTGTTATCAAATTTTCGGCTCGCATTTTTTCCTTTGGACTCAAAGCCAGAGGGCCATGGCTACAGCAGATTGAACTTTTTCAGTGCGGAGCCTGAAAACATAGATGACTGCCACATATTGAAGACGTAAGAGGGCCTACACTCCTGCCTCGGAATTTATTTTGAATCGATTTCTGTAATTTTTAGTATGGATTATTTTTATCACAAAATTAATTCAAACTACGTAAATCACAACCACCCTTTTTACTTTTTTATACAGACAAATGTTTTTATTTTTTACTTTTTTGCACCAATTCGTATACTACTACTTGCTATGTAAACAACACTGACAGGAAGTTCTAGAACATCGTCAAGATACATAAAGTAGATTAAAAACGCACCTATTATGAAAGCTAACGCGAACACCACCCGAACAAAGGTAATAAAAAATTATATGGGTGGTTCAGATAGACCGCGCGGAACACAAGAGTGAAGCCAAAAACCAAATACTAAACGTCGCATTGTATGCAACATACAATGCGGCGCTTTAGTATTTGGGTTTTTGGCCTCACTTTTGGTGTTCCGCGCGGTCTATTTGCCTTTGTTTTATAATCTGAGGGTCCCATATTGCCGGAGATCATCATCATCTCTCAGCTTTTTCCCAGCCTTGTTTTGGTCGTCTCCCAGTCTTACCAGATGTGGCTGAATACCAGAATTTTACATGGAGTGACCTTTCTGACCTTCACAACCCAGTTACTGGGTAATACGATACTCCTTGGTAAGACTGGCTATCAGACTTTCGAGCTTCTGACGACCCGTAACGACTGTCAAAGATCCACAAATGTATACAAAAAAAAAACATACATTCGAATTGAGAACTTCATTTCTGATGTCTGTTAAAAATTGTTTATGCTAGTAATTTGTGAGTCACATAGCTTAACCGTTGTATTATTAAAATTACCATGACTTTATAAAAGTTTAAAAATCATACCGTGTTCAAAACGCACTGCCTTCAATGCATTAAACGGATCTAAAAAACTAACCCCAAGCGTGCACACTTCACTAACAAAAGCTCGTATCGAAACAGCCGCGGAGTATTCGTCTGAGTAATCCCATATCGCAACAAATATCCTGCATCGGATATGTTCGTGGTGAATGCAATATTTCCTCCATCGAAGCGCGGATTCCTGGTACTTATTAGCTTCCCGGAATGCTTAGTTGTTTTACTTGTACTGGTGCATATTGATGTTTGCTAAGTACCTTTTTGCGTAGGTAGGAAGTTTGATCTGTATCAGTTATCGGTGTTGTATCCAAGAAGCATCTTCTTTCTCCCCCTTCTCCCAATTTACTCGTGGTCGGCGCAACATGTCTTTTCTCCCACACTTCTCTATCAGTCGTCCTCGCGGTAGTCACCACCTTTATTTACATCCATATCATCACTCAAACAGTCCATCCATCGTTTCTTTGGTCTCCCCCTACTCTTATAGCTATCGACATTCATGCTCAACTTTCCTGTCGCCGTTTTCCTCACTCCACCTTATCACATGCCCAAAGTCAAAGTCAAAGCATTTATTTCAAATAGGCACTTAAAAGGCACTTTTGAACGTCAACATTTACATTAAAATAGAATTGATTCTAGTCGCCCCTTCCATAATGTAGTTTCGTATGGAGAAGAATGGGCAAGAAACTCCCCCGTTACTCTTTTAAAATGTTTCCAGTACAATATTTAACATAGTACATTCATTATATGATTATGTGTGAAAACGATGCACCCAAAATAAAATTACTATACCAAAATAGGTAAAAGGAATGTAAAGCAATACAGATAAATTAATTTTATGATAGATACATGGTGGTCACATATTTACAAACATTGTAAAAGTAAGTATACGATTTTTATAAAATATTAACAAGTAATAAGTCAGTGTGTGAGTTAAAGTAGTCACTAAGTGTAAATCAATGTCATAAATATAATTAATTATACAATTCAACTAACAACCAGTTTGATTTTGTCTAGACTCTAGATTGTCCTGTGAAGCAAGACCAGCATGTTTCCAAGCATTCTTGTCTTGGATATAATCCTCTAATTTATAATACGATTGTTTTAAAAATTGAGGTAAGGGACAAAATACCCAAAATGAGTTGAGTATACAGTTTTGTTCAGAATTTTTCGCTCTATCGAATGGTGAATATGAAAAAAATCTAGCTTAAGAAAAATGTCCCTTACCCTAATGATTTTTGGATCCAAATTTCGAATCAGCCCCATAGTAACAATGTATCTGAATAACTATGCAATATAGGAACTTGAAATGGTGTAATTATCGCCGCCAATCCACTAAGGTAAGGGTGTTCCCAATCAACGAATTGTCAAAAGTGTGTACTTCATTTTCTGTCAAAAATCTCTTTACACTGTATTTTTTTCATAATTTTTTTCAAGAATGCCTTTACACAATTTTTTCAATGATAGATCCTTCGTAGAGAATCCTTCGTAGAGGTCAATTTAATGTAAGGGACGGGACTACAAGATACTTGGTCAGTAAGGGACATTACTAACAAAATACGTTGTTGTAAGGGACATCTATTTTCTTAAGTAGCTAACTTATTTAAATAAATGTTACACATGTAGATAGAGCACTAAAATACAAGATAATGTATGAAATCAGACCCGAAAAAGGTTAATAACAAAAAAAGTTATGGGCGATTTAGTCCGAAAAAAAACTATGTCGGCCTCTCCTGAAAAATCGTATTTTGTCCCTTACCTCAATTGAACCTATGGTCGACGATATCAAAAGGTATTTTGTTATAACATTTAATACAGTACCCCATAAAAGATGTATGTAGTTTAGCTGATCTGAAAAATGGTTGATTTATTTTGTCTTTGTTTCTAGTAATAAAATGATGTCTATCACTTATTTTATTTAAAAGATGTACATTTTTTCTTACATACATGATATTTTCATAAATGAATTGACCAGGTACCGTCATAATATTAATCCTTTTAAACAGTTCCATTCCATCACATCATCTGCCTGCCTTTTCGCAACTATGTTGGCGTCGGCTTCCAGTCTTACCGGATGCAGCTGGATACCAGTATTTTACGTGGAGCGACTGCCTATCTTACCTCCACAACCCCGTTACTGGGTAAGACGATACCTGGTAAGCCTGGTTGTCAGAATATCGGGCGACCCGCAACGACTGTCAAAGATTGACTGTCAAATGACAGTCGGGAACAACGGCTTAACGTGCTTACCGAGGCACGGTCTTGGTATGTAAAGATGGTCACCCATCCACGGACCAACCTCGCCAAGCGTAGCTTAACCTGATTGATCGACCCGTGCGGCTGTTTATTACTTAGCCACAAGCCCCCCCCCACAAGTCCATTTTTTCACAACCAACCATATACATGAAACCATATATGCATGTTGGTGCCGATTTTTTCTGCTGATTTAATTGTGAATAATTCAGTTGCCATTAGCTCTCCACGGGAGTGTTCCACGATTTTCATTAAATCTTCAGTAATTATGATTGTTAGTGCGTTCCGTTGTTAGCATGCTGAACTGTTATTGAATACTTCAGAAGTGCTGATTGGGTTTTACCCGATTGTGCGACGCAAATGAGGGTACCTATAGTATTTATCAGCCTGTATGTATGTATGTTTGTTCCTTTGAGGCACTCTAGAGAACAAACGCATGAGCCGATTTTGATGATTTTTACGTCAATTGATTAGTCTTAATCTTGCGATTATCACTAAAGACAGGACAGTAATCACAATTCAATATGGAGACAACCAGACGCATTTAAAATCACCTTTAAGTTAATAGAATGATTTTTAATTTTGAATGACCATTTAGGATCTATATTGATTTAAAGTTGTTTAGCAACCATTCTCACTTAAATTTTATTAAACGGTGATATAGTTTTTATTTGTATAGGTAATCGTATAATAAGTCTTATTAACGTGAAAAATCATAATACTTTTTAAAAAGTATAAAGTAAAAAACTAAATAAATAAATAATAGTTTAAAAAACTAAAAAACACGCTTTAAAAACCAAACTAAAAAAGGAGAAAATAATTTAATTCAATTAAAAAGCGTGGGATGCTTTTTGAGGTATGTTTATAATCAATTAATGTCAAGCACCCCACGCTTTTTAATTGAGTTAAATTATTTTGGTGACTATTTGGGTGACTATTAAACTTAATACTTAAAATAATGCAATTTCATGCAGTCGGAGGCAACTTATTTAATTTAACAATATATTGCTGTACTAAGTGTGTGTTAAGAACTCATCAAGTTCTGAGTTGAGCTGCATGATTACTGATAAATGCGTACATTGATTGGACAGGTCCACTCAATCTGTGTGGTTATTTCCTCAAAAAACCATTTCAGACACCTATCCACATGGTCTTCGCATGATCTGACCAAGATTATTTCTGGACATTAAAAGAGACTGTGACCTCTGAGTTTGTTTCGGCCTTTCTTCTCAGAGTAGTCAGATAGGAAACGCCGACCTCATCTAGTTTTACAAATATGGTTGACGTGTAAAAGTGTTTGTACAAACCGATTTACAGAAATAAAATCATTTATCATTATCTTTACTGGAAGGTCTCTTCCCAAAAAGAGAATGTATTGAATCTCCAACACTCTGGTGCGCTGGGAGTTGGCGATTTCAGATTGGATAAGATCTCGTTAAGAACGTTACATGAATGGATAGAATAAGAAATGAGTACATAAGAGGAAGTCTGAAAGTGGCACCGATCGATAGCTGAAAAGTTGTGTAGGCACATGATACGGAGGAATGAGGAAAATGTCGTGAAGAAAGGTCTGAGTTTGAATGTCGATGGCTATAGGAGGAGACCAAAGAAATGATGGCTGGACTGTGTGAATAATGATATTGTTAGAATGGATGCGACTACTGAGATGACGACTAATAGAGAAGTGTGGAAGAAAAACATAAATTGGGATAAGAGCAAGAGAATGTTGAATGATGGAAATGGTTTCTTATGTGATAAAATGTTATGTGCAAACGAAGTAAGTGAATAAAATGTTATGTGCAAACGAAGTAAGTGAATAAAATTTTATGTGCAGACGAAGTAAGTGAATAAAATGTTATGTGCAGACGAAGTCAGTGAATAAAATGTTATGTGTAGACGAAGTAAGCGAATAAAATATTATGTGCAGACGAAGTAAGTGAATAAAATGTTATGTGCAGATGAAGTCAGTGAATATAATATTACGTGCAGACGAAATAAGTGAATAAAATGTTATGGTAACCCGAGAAATTCAAATTCTCATAAGTTTTTTGTAATTTTCATTTATAAGCCAGCATATACACTGGGTCAGTGCCAGTTTGTATTTTAAACAAAATATGATATGCGACCTAAATCTGTAGATATTATGTACTTACAGAACTAAAATCATTAAAATCATCATTACAGCTCTCCAAGTTTATTTAATCCCATGAATGACTTTTTCACGAAAAATACTTAGAATACAAGCCGTATTGATGATGATGATGATATAATTCCGTGAAGCCATATCTGTGACGGTCGCGAATCATATTGCAGTAACATCTTTCAGATCATTGAATTCGATGAATCGCTAGTCCTATGAAGTTTCGACACCATCAGATCGTCACCAGGTCGCGTGTCATTCCGCCATTGTGTGCATGTCTGATCGCAACTAATGCCATCAACTCGGAAGCCGCCGTGACCTCCACACCTCAACCCTGACCTACAGTTTCAAACCATAACACCACAAGTACCTCGCACTAAACCTAAAATCAAACTCTATAGCTAAGACATAAAGTTTAATCTCTCTTGCGTGACCATTGAGAGTTACGACGTAAAGGTCGACAGACTTAGTACGTCCGTCTCGCTCTAACACGTAGATTTGTTTAAGTGTTTGTGATAAATGAGATACGAAACGATCAGATAAGTTTGTTTCCTCGTGTTGTTAAATATTAAAATGGTTCCACGAAATGTTTCGGCTCATCATTTGCGTAGCTGGCCAGGAGAATGGGAGACGGAATGTGCTAGATAAGGAAAATCGTTCAGTTTTCATGAAATAAGCAGTTTCCTGATGTAATTACTGTTAATAGGCGTGCCGCTAGTTTCTCGATCAAATATAAAAGATGGCCGGGCTTATCTTAGTTGTACAAAGAATTATTTTCCTATTAATTTTGGTCTCCACATTCACCACCATGGAATGAGACTTATGCCAGGGTAGCCCATAAAATTCATATTTTCGTACGCTTATTGCAATTTGCAGGCTGTTTGTTGAACAAAATATGTAAAAAAAAACAAGTCATTTATTCAAATTAGGCTGAGAATCAGCACTTTTGTAACGGAAAAATGACATAAGAAGCCCACCCTTCACCACTTCCTAGTGCTTAAGCTGGGACGATGTGTCTATTACTATATACTAATTAGTAACACAATATTTACTGGTTTATAATCGTCGTCACTTCCTCGTTGGTGTAGTGGTCACAAGCGCTACTGCCTGAGCATGAGGTCCTGGGTTCGATTCCCAGGTCAGGCAAAATGTTATTGGGTTATCCGGAAATTTGCAGTAGCAGTCTGGAGTCTGGATTTGCGCCTAATTGATGGCAATAGGCTGGCCCCCTATTGCATGGGCATTAAATATAACTAGCGAAATGTGGGTGTACCCACTATAGGTTAACCTCTGCCCAACCCTGCGGGGACACAAGGGGTGATGTTATGCCATGTTATAATGCCGACATCCGTGCGGGCAAAACCGCGAGCAGACGCTTGACATTTATTTCTCAAAAAAAAGAACGTTGCAGTTCACTTAACATATTGAGAAAAGTAAGATTATAATTAAAAGTAAGTGCGATTCTCTGTGTTCACAAAATATAATTAGGAGTTCAAGATGACAATCGGTATTGTTAGTGTTGTTTTCTATCGTGTTCTTCTAGGGCTTTTTTAAATGTATATGTTACAGTTAAAATCTGTTTTTCGTTAGAACTCGTTTTCCTTAGTTAAAACAAGTTTTTACTAAATACCTTTGTTAAAACTAGAAACACTTAGTCAAAACTAGAATTTACCACTGATGTATTTGGTTTTCAGATAAAACTAGTTGTCACTCCTAGCTTTAGTTAAAACTAGCACTAGAGAAACTAATTTGGGATTGAAAACAAGATATAATAGATCTTACCAGTGCACGACTAAACGCTGACAGACTGAACACCGACAAGACTTTAGTTCTACGGGACTCTTCGCCAATAGGGCCTCATCAGGTAGGTAGAATTGGGACCAACCACGCGCGAGCCGAGCGAGCGCTACTTCCATGTTAGTATGTTAGTGGCAGTTACTTGACTGTTTAGTAATAGCGCAACTATGAGCCATGTCGGCGAAGAGTTCTGTCGGTGAAGTGTACTGTCAGCGATGAGTCCCGTCGAAGTAAAGTCTTGTCGGTGTTTAGTCTGTCGGCATTTAGTCGTACACTCAGATCTTACACTAAAGGAACATTTTAGGGAACATCGACAAAGTAGTTGCTAAGGTGACAATATTAATTAAAAGTAAATGAAATAATCAAACAAGTCAACAGAACACAACCATTTTTTTTTAAAGGAACAGTTTTATCTGACTCGCTTCGGAAAAACGCAGTTTGTCTAGTAAGACTAATTTAGAGCATTAGTTAATTCTAGTTTTAACAAAGGCATTTAATAAAAACTAGTTCTAACTAGGGACAGCGCATTCTATCTAAAAACTGGTTTTAACTGTACCTAACATTATATGGTGTCACTATTGGTTACATCATCAGGTAGTTCAGTATACAGTTACAGTATAAAAGTGTTTTTTTTTATGAGAAAGTCTCACTCGGGTAAACACTACCCTCTTACTAATAAACACGAAAAACCATAAATTTTCATAGGTTTAAACTTGGAATAACTTTATTCTGTGTTTATTAGTAAGAGGAATAAACATTGAAAGTAAATGAATACCACCAGGACAGCAAAAACTTAGGTAACTTTTTACGACGAACGTTTTATTTTTTTAAGTTGAGACGTAGAAATATGATCGTCTTGAACCTAACGTTATTTCAAACATTTTTGAAGATATTTATTCTGCGGGGTAATTGCGTAACAAATAATCATGTAGCAATCGCTTTTATTTAGAGAGTTCAACGACAGTCACTGCGATACTTAGGTACGTTGTTCAGCAGATATTTTTTTGAAACACATAAGTAATCGAAAAGCAATACTCTTTAAATTTATTCAGATTGTGGCAGTTAGTGTGCTATGCAATTAGTGTGCTGGACTGTGTGCAGTGCTGGCCCAGTGGTACCGGCAACGACTGACGTGTAGTAGGTCGTGGATTCGAACCCAACCATGCACTGTAGTTTGTGTAAATTATTTTCGTCATCACTGCTCTCAAAACGGTGAAGGAAGACATCGTGAGGAAGCCGGGATGTCCTAGAACCTAACGTTCGAAGACATGTGACATCCCACACTGGACCCGCATGGTGGATTATAGCCCATGCCCACTCACAGAGTGGCCTGAATCCCAGCAGTGGGAAAATTATAGGCTTATTATGCTTCTGCTATTCCGGGGTATCGCAGACATTTGCAGGGAATTTGAAGTGACAGAGCATTCGTGTCCACTAATTTTTAGTACCCGCATTAATTTAATTGCCCCCTTTCGATCTGTTAGGCTTCATTGTTGAAAAACCGGCCAAATGTGTGTCAAATCGAGCACAATGAAGGGTTCCATAGTTGGGATGAATATACATTATGCCAAGAACAAACTTAACATTGTAATTCAATAAAATGTTCTCGTATACAAGTTATACATTTATATACGTACAGTAAATTCTCCAACTGCAATTAATGGATGTTTGTATTAGAAAAAAAAATATTGTTTGTGTGATAAAATTACAATATTTGGACGTTTTCCTTTATTCATTGCTTCTTGCCAAATTTCATGATCAACTGGAGGCAGGTAACCTACCCTGTTGGTTTTGATTAACTTGCGAGTGAGCAAAATAAAAGACCTAATTTTTTTATTGCGTTGATTTAGAAGATTGATTTTTTTAGATCGCCTTTGGAACGTGGACCTACGTATATAAAATTAACTTAAACATGATGCCTCCACCCGTTTCTTAGGAAAAGGGTCTTGACAGAAGATCAAAGAAACGAAGGATGGACTGTGTGAAAGATGATATGGTTGGAAATTGGGCAACTACCGAGATAACTAATAGAGAAAAGTGGAAGAAATGTTGATAATGAAAAGACATGTTGCGACGACCACAAATAAATTGGGATAATGACAAGAGAATGATGATGATGACTGTGATCTATCCTCAGTTGGCTTATGAGCCGCCATAGTACCTCCAAAGAGTCTGTGTTTTGATATTAATAAACCTACTTCGTATTTCGTTACTGTTTTATAATAATGACTCTGTGACTGTATTGGAATATTCGGTAAGGCTCGTGCCTAAAT
Organism: Antitype chi; assembly: GCA_947359405.1. Taxonomy (NCBI): domain Eukaryota; kingdom Metazoa; phylum Arthropoda; class Insecta; order Lepidoptera; family Noctuidae; genus Antitype; species Antitype chi. Next base: position 1,153,423 of record OX375807.1, read on the forward strand.
AATAACAGCCGCAGGTCGATAAAAAGGTTAGGCTTCGCTTGCCGCGGTCAGTTGGTAGATGGGTAACCATCCGTTACATATCGAGGCCATGCCGTGCCTCGAAAAGCACGTTAAGTAGTTGGGTAACAACTCGGTAAGACTGGTTGTCTGACTTTTGGGCTTCTGAGGACCCGTAACTACTGTCAAAGATCTGCGAATGGCAGCAGGGACCTACAGCTTAATGCGCTTTCCGAGGCACTTTTGTACACTTGGTATGTAAACATGGTCCCCCATCCCCCATCCACGAACCAAATACGGCAAGCCTAGCTTAACCTGATTGATCGACCCGTGCGGCTGTTGTTACTTAGCCAAACACAACTACAGTACCGGATTACTAAAAAATGTTACAAAAACAAAAGGAAATCGCGTTGTCTCCAAAATTAAGTAAGTGCGCACTGGATCTTCGATTGGAGAGTAGCAAATCGAACACAGTGTTTTTAAGACGCGTTGAGACTCATCGTACTGCATTATTCATTTTATTCATCATTTTAAAATTTGATTGTTTCGTGTAAAAGTGTTTGTACAAATCTACTTACAGAAATAAAATCATTTACGATGATCGACGACGCGCAGTCACGACCCAATGGTTTCGGACCCAGCGAGTTACGAGTTGCAGGTCGTGAGCTCGAAACCAGGAAAGGAATGAAACCCCGCACCGGGCCCGCGTGGTGGAATATGGCCAACTCACTCTCGTGGAGAGGGGGCCTGAGGCCCAGCATTGGCAACACTATAGGATGATTATGCTATTTACTATTTCTTGAAATGTAAACGTGGACCACCTGTGTTTTCTGACAATGTCATGCTCTTCATGATCCTAATTAAATTGATTAGCCTGAAGTTCAGAGTCATCATCAGCCTGCCTTTTCCGAACTATGTTGGGGTCAGCTTCCAGTCTAACCGGTTGCAGCTGAATACCACTATTTTACAAGGGGCGATAGCCTATCAGATAGGCTATCGCCCCTTGTAAAATACTGCTATTCAGCTGGTTATTCAGCTGGTTGTGGAGGTCAGCCTCCACAACCCAGTTACGGGTAATACAATACCCTGGTCAGACTGGTTTTCAGACAGGTGCATGAAATTACTACATAGTAATAGAGTATCACGACATAGTATAAAACAAAGTCCCCTGCTGCGTCTGTCTGTCTGTCTGTTACGTCGCGATAAACTCAAAAATTACTGAACGGATTTTCATGCAGTTTCACTAATAGACAGACTGATTCATGAGGAAAGGTTTAAGTTTATAATTTGTTAATGTTTCGTTTAAATTGGTTAAAGGCTCGTTCAGACTAGCGCGACGCGACGGTCGCGTGCGATTCGGCGATTTATATCCTTAGACCAATTTCTATGAAAACGCGCGCGACCGTTCACACAGGCGCGACCTGTAGCGCCGCGTCATGGTCGCCCCGCGACGACTAGCGCGACAACAAATGGTACATTTTGTATGGCGTCGCGCCGAATTGACACGCGACGACGCGAATCGCGCGCGACGGCGCGAATCGCGCGCGACGAGCTGCGCGACAACAATGTTACATTTTGTATGGTGTCGCGGCTGCGCGAACGCGACTCGCGCCGTCGCGTGCGAATCGCGGCGCGACACCACGCGAGAGGGTATAAATAGCGGTGCAGTCCAAGCTGAGCTCAGTACTAGACGAATTTTCGTCAGAGGACAAAGGTAGGTCTGTGCTCGTTTGCGGCGCGGGGTTAGGTTAGGTTAGGTTAGGGAGGGTGAGGAGGGTCCCTCCCATAGTAGGGTCCCTCCCTTAGGAGGGTCTCTCCTCTGAGGAGGGTCCCTCTCTTAGGAGGGTCCCTCTCTTAGGAGGGTCCCTCTCTTAGGAGGGTCCCTCCCTTAGGAGGGTCTCTCCTCTGAGGAGGGTCCCTCCCATAGGAGGGTCCCTCCCATAGTAGGGTCCCTCCCTTAGGAGGGTCTCTTCTCTGAGGAGGGTCCCTCTCTTAGGATGGTCCCTCTCTTAGGAGGGTCCCTGTCTTAGGAGGGTACCTGTCTTAGGAGGGTTTCCCTCTGAGGAGGGACTGTCTCCGAGGAGGGTCTGGCCTATGCGGAGGGTTTGGCCTCTGAAGAAGGTTCCCCCCAAGAGAGTTTTTTTTTTTTTTTTTGTACGTGGCCTGGTTTGGTTAGTGGTGCGGGGTCACATTAATACCCTAGGTGGAACTTCGAAAGTTCGATGACCCTGTACGACGCCCCAGTGTGAGCAGCTCTCCGAGCCAACGACGAACTGCCAACCATTTAGCGGAAAATCCATGCCACAGTATAACATATTGCAGTTGATCAACTGAATTAGTTTTGCTTAGGTTCGCAATTTTTTCCTTACTTTTAGGTACATTTTATGGTACAACTACAATTAAGTACAATTAGTACTATCGACGTCTCGAAGTCGGCAGTGCGAATAAGTGGGTTCAAGTGAAAGAATGGCCATTGCAGTTCTCTCACCTCTATTGTGCTGATATCGGTGTCAACCACTGTCTGCGACGACATAGCTGACAATAACAACTCTATGTAAAAGCGTTTAGTAGGTACTAAACCTATGCGAAAATCTGACCGCCCCAGTATTGTGGCGGTGTCGGAATCGGTTAATTTAAACGAAACAAAACCAGAAATGTATTTTCATTCCAAACTAGCTTTTGCCTGAGGCTGGTAGTTCCAGAGATTCACATTTTGAAATATAAGAATATTAAAAAAAATAGCCTACCGGTATCGGGAACAGGGTCAAAACTACCGGTGGTCAGGGCTCCAGAGAGAATAATCTTCTAACTATGCGAGCCGAGTCCAGGGGTACCGCTTTCTGGATCAAGCCCTTGCTCCAGCTGCCCAACGAGAGCCTCCTTAGGTTTTTGTCGAGGCTCTTTGCTATCAAACCATTGGCTGTTATGACTATCAGTACAATGATCGCTGAGTCCACATCCCACATGTTGACAACCTCGCGAGCTAAGTCTAGATACTTGATTTGTTTATCTTTCTGGGCTTTCACGAGGTTCCCGTTATGTCAACGATCATTGCACGCCGCTCTAGTCGATTCACCACCACTATATCAAGCCTGATAATCCCAATAAGCCTATTGGCAACAATAGTCCTGTCAGTGATGATGGATCGATCCCAGTCCAGTGTGACATGTCCATTTTCTAGAACTGGGTCGGGCACATACCTGTAGTACGGCACTTCCGATTCCACAAGGCTGTATTTCAGAGCTTTATTATTATTATGATTGCTACGGGTTTCGACCTCAGCACTAGCTGTTTCTCACACGGATAACTGTACGTCAATTGCTCCCACGTTACCAGTCCTGTTCTCTTAGTATACTTAGACTGTTGAGAGCAAAACTATAATAAAATTAATGTAACGTTGTTGTGTACAGGGAAGTTTTATATAATCTGGCTGTCGTACAATATACTGTAGTGCATTGAGGTGTCTTACGACTTCCACGCGAACGAAGTCGCGAGCAGAAGCTAGTCACAGATACACATGATTTTGCGGCTGTTAGGTGAAAATTTTAAAATGCAATGGTTTTAACATTGCAATAGGAACCCTTGTGCAATTTGTTCTTTGAGAAAATAAATGTCTTTAAACCGAACTCATGCTTCCAGAGCCGGAGGTTAGGGCTAAGCGTTAGTAATTATCAGTGAATTTAAGAATTTTATCAAGTAGACAAGCCGCGGGCCCGACTGAATTTTTCTACGACAAAGATGGTGGATTTCCATACAAATTTTCATCCACTATTTTAACTTCTTTAGTGGTAGAATTTTCAAAAATGCTGAATTTCAGATTTTTATTAAGTAGAATGAAGATCAGTGGTGGCCCAGTGGTAATGGCCGTGACTTACGAGTTGTAGGTCGGGAGTTCGAACCCATGCAGGCATTTTACTTTGTGTAAATTATTTCATCACCACTGTTCTCAAAACGGTGAAGGGAACCATAAATTCGAAGACATGTGATACTCACCAATCTGCACTGAGCCCGCGTGGTGGATTATGGCTCACTCCCTCTCACAGAGAGGAGGCCTATGTCCCAACAGTAGGAAAATTATTGGCTGATTATGAGTTGATCAAGTAGAATAGACTAAAAATGGTCGTACTGTTTCGCTTACACTGTAACCATATTCTTTTGTTTATGATGTTTGCCACCACTCAGAAAGAACCGTAAATATTGTGACAACATATGAAGGAATAATTGCTGTACTTTATTGTCTAGTGACGAACCTACTGCTTTAGTTATCATTTATCGAATTTTTTGAATTTATTTTAAGACATCAAAATTAATTTAGTACATATTTTTTATCCGTCCCGGGTCTTATCAGATTACGGACGCATTGGACTATTTACCAAAACAAAACTGTCATAGATGCGAGTATATGACATCTAGATACAAACCTGATTGGGAACATGAGCACCAGTTATACTATCAGCGCATAACCTGACTGACTGTTATTATTTTATCGTATCGATAGTGACAATGACTGTTTGTGTGGGTCAGTGTGTTTGTATTCAAAATAGAAAGCCAATAAATGTTATAATAATAATTATGTTAAAATAATAATAATTTTATACTAATATTTAAAAATGTAATTTATATGTGTATTGAAAGTAATAAAGGAAATAATTATGTTAAAATCACAGATTTGAGAAAAAATCTTGTGTTGCTATCTCCGCTATTCGAGAAATATCATTCCGACAGTTTTTATCGTGTTCCATAGATTTGGTCGTGATAGTACCTATAGCACTTTGGTTAAAACACCATTTTTTTTTCTAATTTTTACTGTGGTGTCAGAATGAAAGTTGTTTATATTATTAGTAGGTATACAACCGACAACCGAACACGTTATGTAATATTAATGATAGTAGTGAAGACAGTTCGGTGGAGAGAAAATATCATTATTGATATGGATAAATCTGATTAAAAAATTCTTAGAAAACTGCGTTTTGTACAAACTTCTTCATAAACGATGATTAAAAATTAAATACGACTCTCACTTGACTATTATTTTATCGATAATAATTTGTAATGTGTCAACACTATTTTAAGATGACAATTAAACGTCATCATATTGCCTAGAAATAATCACATTTTCGAAAACAATTTTATTAATTAAAACTATAATTTAATTACAAGATATTTTTTGAGGTGGTGCCGCCCGTGCAGGGCTTTTGCTGTCAAGCCAACTACGTGACGTAGCGGCCAAAAAGTAGGTTGCGGTGAGGTGCATCGCAACTGAGTATCGTATAGGAGATATCGGGGCTGAGGGTTACAGGCTGCAGTGGAGGAGGATTGTCGGTGTTTCTGAGCAGCGCTCTTCCCTTCCGTGGCCTGGACGGGGCCGACACCGTTTGATGGCGGACACGGTGGGGCCGCAGGGGAGGAGTGTCAGTATAGCCGCTCTCCCTATCTCCTGCGGCCGAAAACTGGTAGGCGGCACGGCCAGTGGGCTGACCCGTCGCAGGGGGACCAAGGGTGCCATGCACGTGGTCATCTGGCGCCCGTTTGCTATTTGGTCCCTGGGGTGATTACGGCGTGCCATGTGTTCTAGTCGGACGGGGCGGCAGGGTCGCGGATGTTCCCGTGTTCCAGCCACAAGCGGCACTGGAGGTCACCGTAGAGTTTTAGTGACAAAAAAAAAGTGCCGCTTGTGGCGGAGACACGAGAACATCCGCAAACCTTCCACGGCCGTCCGTCACCGGACCCTCCTGAGGAGGCTACCCTCCTTATAGGGTAGTTCCTCCTCGGAGAGGGGACCCTCCTCAGTAGGGAGTCCCTCCTCGGAGAGGGGACCCTCCTCAGAAGGGAGTCCCTCCTAGAAGAGGGGACCCTCCTCAGAAGGGAGTCCCTCCTCGAAGAGGGGACCCTCCGCAGAAGGGAGACCCTCCTCGGAGAGAGGACCCTCCTCAAAGGCGAGACCCTCCTCGGGGAGAGGACCCTCCGCAAAAGGGTATTATAATTTAAGTATTTCAAATAATTCGCAAACCAAACTAACAAAAAACAAAAAACTAACAAAAAAAATCCCTAGTAACAATGTCTGACTGACCGATAGGTAGGCGGTCGCTACACGTTAAATACTGGTATTCAGCTGTATCCAGTTAGACTGGAAGCCGACCCCAACATAGTTGGGAAAACGCTAAGCAAATGGTGATAAAGCAATTTTTTGGTCAGTCAATTTTGATATTTTTGAATTGACAAATTCAGGCTACTCATTAGCATATTATGATTGTAGTTGTTTAGTATCTACAGCATTTTGTGAGTGATTGGGGGAAGGTAAACCAGTCTTTTAGGTATTTATAATTCAGTTCTAAACGTTTTCACGTATTGCATTGTTATACTTGTGATAACTTCGAAATTAAATGTCCGATACGAATAAATGAAAAAGTATTTTACTGCTACATTAACATTGATGATAAAACTATTTATTTGAATAAGAATTAATACTACGATACGAATGTAACCAACTTTTGTTTCTGCCGGCGATATAGGTACTTTAATCATGATAGTAGATTTTTTTTATGTATCATCAATAGTTTTCTCAGCGCACGCCAAATAATGTATTTTATGGGCAAAAGGTCATTGCCCACATGTTAGAACAACCGTGGCCTACAGTGAACACTGATAAATAGTTTATGGAATTATAGTTTAAGTTGTTATGAACACTATCTAGTACTTATCAGTTAGGAAAATAAGTCGTCATTTGGAAATAAAACAGTTTTTTATTTTTTTATAACATTTATTTTTTCATAAGCACAGACTTATTCTATACACTTACAATCACTTTTGAATGGTGGTTACATAATTTTTAACACAGTAATTATTTATTTCCAAGTTATTGACTAATATTTAACCTTTTGAATAGTCACCTTTTAAGTTGAAATAGCTATGGGTTCCATTGCATACAGTAAAAATTGATATAGATATCTTATGGATAGCTCAAAAGATTTTAGAGTTATTTTAGTTATATAAGAATACTTATCATATGTCCCAAACATCAACGCCACCCCTAACAATACAAAAAGCTAATCAAAAGATGCTGCAGTACATATTGAAATGATCGTTCTACCACAATTTCTTATTGATGAGAGCGCAAGCGCCTCATATCCACTCTACAATTCGCACAGAGAACGTTGCTTGCGCCGGTTAATTCCTGCGACGACGTGCTCGGGACAAGAGACCTGCGCAAGTCCATATTCGCGCCGAAAGCGGGGTAAGAGTCCAAATGCGTGCGAGGGTCGTCATTAGATGCGGGGCCAGCAGTTTTCACATTCACATCAGGGTTGTCATCAAAGAGGAGCCAGAGTCCACGATCGCGCGAGGGTCGTCATTCGGGTGACGTTGATCGGAGTCCATGGTCGTAAAAAAGGTCACAAAAGAGCACAAACCACGGCAAAAGAAAACTACGATGGTGATACACGCACCAAACACAAAAGCGAGCGCGCTAATGAGTAGCACCGTACATTTATTACTGTTTACGTTTAGTGTTTACTGTCAAATTCAAATCCATCATCTGTCAAAGGAAAATGTTGCCATATTTTGAAATATACAATGTAATTGATTAGTTGCATCGATTATTATTTTCGTTTATTCATTTAAATACATATTAAATTACATTTTTAAATATTTTTCTAAAATAACCTTATAAAAAACATTTAAAAATAAAAAAAAATAGTGGTCCATCGGCATCAGGAACAGGGTCCAAGATGTCGGTGGTCAGGGCTCTAGAGAAAGGAACCTCCTGACTATGCGTGCCGTGTCTAGGAGTACTGCTTTCTGAATCAAGCCCTTGATCCAGCCGTGCAATGAGAGCCTCCTGAGGTGTTGGTCGAGGCTCTTCGCTATTAGACCATTTACTGTAACGATTATCGGTACAATGATTGCCGAGTCCACGTCCCATATGTCGACAACCTCGTGAGCTAAGTCAAGATACTTGATTTTCTTTTCTTGCTCAGCTTTCACGAGATTCTCGTCATGAGGGACAGCGATATCAACAATCATAGTTGCATCGATTATATTATTATTGATCTTGATCAATTTTTTTTTTGATCTAACTACGGCAAACCTAAAAAGAATACAACTATTTTACCAGTCCATGTTTATGTATGTGTGAAGTTTAGGATCTCTGGTCTGTGGTGTTTATGGACATAATTGTTTGATCTTAAAGTCGAGTACACACATCAAGCTATATATTTCCAGTTTATGCTGATCTCGCACTGTACGGAAATCCTATACAATGCGAAATCAGCTTATACTGGAATAGTATAGCTTGATGTGTTATGTAGCCGTGTGTATGTACCATGGAAATACATAAAATCGGTTTAAAAAACTGAAACCCAACTAACGTATTTAGCAATATTATAAGCTCATCCCGAAGTCAAGAGCATAAATGCACAAGTTTTAACTTAAATAATAGCCGACAACTAACTTTGATTATTTTTTCGCTGTCAGGTTTTAGTTTTTAAGTCATCAATCTATAGGACTCCACTGCTGGATATCAGTCAGCCATTCGATTGCACGCCACTGAGCACACAGGTATATTTTTATAATAATTAATGAATCCGTAATCGATTAGAATTAAATTATATGAGTCGAAATGAAATTGATCAACCCTAAACTTTCCCTGACAGTGAAATTCTCATTGTTAATAAGTTAAATTACTTATTTATTTGATAAGATCACGGCGTCTTATTTAGAGGTAGAACATAAACGGATAATTCCTATTTAAAAAACATAGTTTTTTATTATAGTTCGAAATGTGTTTGAGGTGGGCCATAATCGGGCATTGTTCTTTTGCCACTTTGGGTTACATTATTACAATTTTCTTAAGGTTCCCAATTAAATAAATAACAGTTTAAAAATCTAAAAACACGCTTTAAAAACCAAACTAAAAAGAAGAAAATAATTTAATTCAATTAAAAAGCGTGGGGTGCTTTTTGAAGTATTTTTATTATCAATTAATGTCAAGCACCCCACGCTTTTTAATTGAATTAAATTATTTTCTTCTTTTTAGTTTGGTTTTTAAAGCGTGTTTTTAGTTTTTTAAACTATTATTTATTTTAAATTTTTTAGTTCTGCTAACTACAAAAACGTGTTTTTTTATATTTATTTTTCCTTTTTTATTAAATTATTGAATTGTCATCGGTCCTCGATAAGTTAACAAAGTTTCAATGAAATCTGACTGTTTAGGGTGGGTCAAAATCGCGCTCTAAGGAGTCGGTTACATACAAACAAACAAACATACAAGTGAAGCTAATAACAAATTACCCACGGAGAGTTACATACTGACATACTTGTATGTCAGTATGTAAGAAGCTAATATAAAGCGTGTAAAAAAAAATAGCCTATGTTACTTCCTGATAATTCAAGTTGCTATTGGTGACAATATGGCTAAAATCGGTCCAGTAGTTTTGGAGCCTATTCGGAACAAACAAAAAAATCTATCCTCTTGAGTACTCGGTCGAGAGCACTGTCTCGCCCGTTTGCTCGACGGGTACGTGTGGTCAAGGCATTACAGTGTATGCCGCATTTAGGACGTTCTAAATATTAAGCAAGCTATGTCAATACGGGTCGGAGATCTATGCAATTTTCACCTTTGTCATCACTGCAATAGATAATATTTTAGATAAAGCACTAATCATATTTTGAATCCAAACTCTTTGGAGTTAACTAAAACTCAGAACAAATGTCTTTTTTCAAAACCATGTTCCGAACTCTTTCGATTATAAAATGACAAACAGTTAAAAAGTCACTCAGAAATAGGTGTCAAATATTAATTTCTATGAGAATAAAAACATCTTCATATAAATTTATATCGTATAATGGCAGAACAAACAACTCGGATTATAGTTCTCAGTGAGCAAGGCTACGGTATACGAGAAATATCTCGAGAGTTAAATATATCTCGAAACACAGTGAGGACCTGGATCAGGCGATATGAAGAAGAGGGTACCCTGGAAGATAGTCGACGTCAAACGTCACGACGAGTGGAATCATGGCGTTCGTCAATAGAAAACCGACATGCGTCATCATTATGAAGAACATCCGTTTACTCCCACTCGGTATTTTGTGGCACGTTACGACGTTTGTCTACAAACGATAAGAAATCATTTGCACTCTGAACTGCACTATAGACATCACGCTAAGAAAGTCGACTTAACAGATGCACACAAACTTGCAAGATTAAATTTTGCACGTGAACATTTAAACATTGACTGGACTGACGTTATCTTTTCGCGTTGCATAAACTTGTGGCGTTACGACTATCTGGTCGAATCTCAGCTAACATGTGAGGCTGGATGGGAACTGGAGTTGTAGGCGAGCTGGTTCTGATTTCTTCTCATGCAAATGAAATGGGTTATGTGGATTTATTGGAACGATATATGCTATCGACAGTGCGAACGGTTTACCCGCAAGAAGAAGTTCCAAGCTTTTATTATGGTCACGATAACTGTAGAGTGCATACGGCCAGAGTTGTGTCTAACTAGTCTAGCCAGTATCCAGAAGTTACGCTAATTCTCTGGCCGTCTATATCCCCGGACTTAAATATAATCGAAAATTTATGGGGTCTGATGGTCCAAATGTGAGATAACAAAAACGAGAGGACAAAGCAAGCAATTGAGCAACAGTGCAATGAAATTTGGGATTATATGAGAGGAAGTTTGCAGTCGCCTTATTGGATCAATTCGTTCGAGACTATTGGCTGATAATGCAAGCAATGGTGGTTACCCTCGATACTAACTGTTGTTAAATAATAATGAGTTCAACATTATAATTTTTATATTTTTAAAGCGTTTTACTTCCCCGTTTCTTATTATTGCGTTAACGCACTTTGCAAACAAAATTTAGTGAAGATGTATGCAAAGATGGCGGAATCTCGTTTGTAGCACTTTTAAGCTGAACGCATATTAAAATAAATAATAAATCAGGTATATTAGATGTAAATCACATTGGTTTTTGGGTGAGCAATCAGCTAGACTGCAATGGCAGTAATGGAATGGCAGATAACAAGGTCGTTACCATGGAAATGTATGTTTACGCGAATGTCGAGCGATGTGTCAAAAAAAAAAAAAAAAAAAAAAAAAAAAAAAAAAAAAAAAAAAAAAAAAAAAAAAAAAAAAAAAAAAAAAAACTCGTGAGAGGGACCCTCCTCAGAGAGGGACCCTCCTCAGAGGAGAGACCCTCCTAAGGGAGGGACCCTCCTCAGAGGAGAGACCCTCCTAAGAGAGGGACCCTCGTAAGAGAGGGACCCTCCTCAGAGGAGAGACCCTCCTAAGGGAGGGACCCTACTATGGGAGGGACCCTTCTATGGGAGGGACCCTCCTCAGAGGAGAGACCCTCCTAAGAGAGGGACCCCCCTCACCTAACCTAACCTAACCTAACCCCGCGCCGCAAACGAGCACAGACCTACCTTTGTCCTCTGACGAAAATTCGTCTAGTACTGAGCTCAGCTTGGACTGCACCGCTATTTATACCCTCTCGCGTGGTGTCGCGCCGCGATTCGCACGCGACGGCGCGAGTCGCGTTCGCGCAGCCGCTACACATACAAAATGTAACATTGTTGTCGCGCTACTCGTCGCGCGCGATTCGCGTCGTCGCGGCGCGACGACTCGTAGCGGCGCGACCGGTCGTCGCGCCAGTGTGAAAGGGGTTGCGTCGCGATTTTCACAGAATCGCCACCGCGACATGTCACGCTGTCGCGTCGCGCCTGTTTGAAGAAGCCTTAATGCGGGCAAAGCCGCTGGAAAAATCTAGTAACGTATATGAAAGGGCTCAGACAGTTGACTGACCTAATAAATACATGCTACGGTTTAAATGTATCGTTCTCGATGACAGCAGACCTAGTAAATTCTGTAGTCATCAGTTTGCCTGGTCGGCAAATGTATGTCACCAAGGTTGGCCCAACTAACTCAATTTACTACGAGTATATTACTCACATAACTTTCAGCTTGTATAAAATGTGTAACAGAATTAACGCAAGATCTGAAAGTAGTTTGTTCCTAATTGAATACCTACTGAATCGATTTCAGTAACTTTCAAAATGGTTTTATTTTTCAAAAACTAAGTATTTTGCCATACCTACCTACTGCCGATTGAGCCAAAGAAAATTTAATCTTATATGGAGCCAATAAGGCTTAATCTTAAATACATAAAGTTATGGCCAACACGATTTTCTTAAATAATAACAGTTAGTTAAAAAAAAATAGTTTCGATCATCGTATTATACTTATAACTCAATACTCTAATTGGGGTGTATGAGATCTTGCGTTAATTTGATTATGTTTCACGTTGTATAAACGTCAAGTTCGTCCCGCCATCTACGCCTGGGTCTTCCGCGACTCCGTTGGACGTTTTCACAAACCCATGCTGTGGTGGTCTTAGCCCACTATGTACAAAACATTGCTTATTTATTCAATTCACAAGAAAATTTCACGCACGTATAATAAAATAAATAAAATGATTCCGTTATCATAATCAGCCTATAACGTTCCCACTGCTGGGACACAGGCCTCCTCTCTGTGAGAGGCCCAGGGCAACAAATAAATTAAGTAAATGGCTCATATCCTTAACTTATGATGAAACATAAAATATATTGGCTACAGAATCTTAACTTTATCAAACCAACCTTGAAAGAAAGCTTATCAAACACTCACACTTCACATTCACACCTCAGTACACACAAACTACACCCATAAACACACTGCTAGATACACAACTACAATCATTCACTACATTTATTGTATACCAACAAAAAGTCACGGTTGTGTTGTATTATTTAATTTGAAGCCGCAAAATCTCCGACTTCTAAGATACAGGTCTGCGTACCTAGTTTAGGAGCCCAAAAATCTGACAATAATTATAAACTTAGTAGTAAAAACCACTGTTTCCATATGCTATGTACTGTGTTGTTGTTTTTATGTAGTAATAAACTTCTAAATATACGAAATTAGTTATAATGATTGTGGCAGTAAATTGTGGTCACATTACTAATCTACGCACGCACACAATCACACGTTTAAGGGTCTAGCGTAGTAGGTACTTCGTCAAATTTGATACTAACAGAACTAAAAGCATGTGACTAAGTAACAAGATATACCTAGCAAACGTAATTAAGAAACAAGATATTATAGAAACCAACACAACTGCCGGATGAAGATCAGTCTACTCATCCAAGCACTATTATATATTAGCAGCACATGACAAAAGACACTACAAATAGCGTAACGCTACCATTGCGCAGTAGCCACAACAGCTATACCAACAACTGCTGGAGGACGCACAATGTATCACAAACATTGCGTAATAGACGTTACTTACTCTGAAAACGGTCAATGCCCTCACGTCGCGTGACTACGGATTCGAGCACAGTACAATTTAATACTTGTCAAAGGTACAGAAGGTTCACTTATAGTCGCTCTCATGGATAAAATAAATCACGAACAGAACTGAATCTTTTGTACTGACAAGACCTTCGCGCTTCCAATATAGTGGTCAAAATCGCTCGTTTCACCATTTTCAGATATGCTCTTGTGAACCTATTAATTATTTTTCTCAGATAAATAAACAAACAACTACATAACTTGATGTTGTTGGGTTATTACTCGCACGAAGTTACTAGCCCGAAACGGGCGAATCGACTGTTTTAAATAATATAATTATACTAGCTTTTGCCAGCGGCTTCTCCCACGTGTCGGTCAAAAATTATCCCGCGGGAACGTACCATCGGGACAAAAAACATCCTGTGTTATTTCAGGTTATAAACTATATGTGTGCCAAATTACATCCTAATCCATTCAGCCGTTTTTGCGTGATTGAGTAAAGAACATCCAAATATCTAAACATACAAACTTTCACATTTATAATATTAGTAGGATTATGTGGGCGATACGACCGAAGTTAATTTATTTGTGGGTGAATTTCTCCGAAAATACGTACTCGGCAATTGGCACGTTTTGAATTTGGTGCGATACATTTAATTAAGAAAAAAATGTATATTTATTACGAGTTAAAAGGAGAAAATGTAAATAATGTTATTACTAAATTATAAAATAAAAAACTTGCCAATTGCCTAATACGTATTTCTGTAGTTGCCGATTCGCTTATAATTTAAAATTATTGGTGCGAATCGCTTACAGAAATTAGCATATCATGTAAAAGTTTTGATTCGCCTGCTCCAAGTGAGTAAATTGTCTGAATCGACGTCTAAGCCATCTAGTTGTGTTACATAACGATGACAATGCACTAACCGTTGACAATGATTGCACCTAGTACCTAAATATACCTATTTCCGGGTATACATCGACCATATATGGCAAATAATAAAATAAAACAGTTTATTTTTGTGTATTAAACTGTTTGCTGAAAATATAGATAATAATAATGTAGATAATGTACTAAAAGCTAACCATAATTAGATAGGTCTTAGGTACCAGTCATCAGTTCATCACGCCACTCTCTACACTAATCTATATCTCTAAATTTATATTAATAGTCCACCATTATATTAATATTATTTACATATTTACTCAGGTCACGCTACGTTATGTAAGGCGACATTCACACAGACGTAATAAAATCGTGGCAGGATTTTTTTGCAGGGTTGAAAATCCAGTGCGCGAAAAATCCCGCCGCGATTTTATTACGTCCATGTGAATGTCGACTACGGTGTATACCATAATATTTATCAGAACAATCTGTCAACAGGAAAAGGGATAAAATAGACCCAAAAATCAAACAGGGCAAGCGAAAAAAATATAAATCTATCCAAGAGACAGTGCGTATCTGTGTGGACCTGACCGTCTGTCCGTGTCTGGTGTGTGACACGTTTGAGAAACGAAACGTATAAATTCGTCATTTGCTAATTTTATATCTGAATGTTACCAAGTGTAGATTTACATCACAATGATGCACACACGGGGAATCGAAATGGTTTATTTATAGACACAGTTCCGTTTGCATGCCTTATAGTTATGATACTTGTTGTTGGTAACAACTTAGAATTGTAACTTAGGTACCTTGGTAGTATTTGACGCAAAATTTCTACGCTAGGACTAGAATCGGCTTATTAATCGACTGCTCGATTCGCACGAATTAGCTCGCTCGAATCGGGCGAATTAGCTCGCTCGAATCGGGCGAATCGTCACGTTTAAATACTAATATCTTGATGACCGAGCTTTGCTCGGTTTTTTTTTGGTTTGACGTTTTCTAAATATGCGAGCTTCCAGTCGATTCATATTTATATAATCCAATTTTTCATTAAATAGACATTCTATGGGAATATTATGAACTTAGATGGCTGTGTTGATGATTTTAATGATTATAATTTATTTTATTCATTAATTAAAAAATAAATTATATATATATAATACGAGTAACATAATTAACGCAAGACCTTATACACCCCAATTAGAGTATTGAGTTAAAAGAATAATACGATGACCAAAACTATTTTCTTTTAAAGCTAACTGATATTATTAAGAAAAACGTGTCGACCCAAACATTACTTTTTGCATTTAAAATAAAATTGAGTCTTATTTCTTTTAGAATAAGATTGAATTTTCTTTGGCTCAGTCAGTGGTAGGTATGAAAAAATACTAATTAAAAAAAAATACTTATATTAAAAGTTACTGAAATCGATTCAGTAGTCAATTAGGAACAAACTACTTTCAGGTTTTGCGTCTATTCTGTTACACCTTGTATATATAAATGTATATAATATATATAATTCTGTTAAGCTGTATTAGTTACGGTCGCAAATCATATTATAATCAACATACAGCCCGACACTGATCTTGGGTTAATTGCGTAACACACTAACAGTAGGAATGGCTTTCACTTTGACAGATCAACAACATTCATTGCGTTATTTACGATGTAAAGCAGACACATTTGCAGCAATGGATTAGCAATATCCTTCAAAATGGCTCGAAATTAGGGTGCTGCGAATTGTAGAAAACGTAACAAACACAAATGCCGCCAAAACTTAAACCATTACCTACCTAACAAGTCGCTGATTGGCTAATCACCGCATACGTCACAGCACCACCCACCAATAGCAAGTCACGGCCAACACAGACCTGTTTGACATTTTTTCACATACAGCCAGCTAATTACGTTAAATATACACTTGTAAATGCACACGGGCGTAGTAATATCACGGCGGGATTTTTTCGCGCACTGAAACTTGAGCGCTCTTTCTAAAGTTGATTTTTTGACGCACTGAGGTGCTCTTTGTTGGGTTCTTAATACTGGGTTCGATAAATCACACCACGATATTTTTACGTCCGTTTTAGTCGACATTCACATGGATGTAAAAAAATTACGACGAGATTTTACCGCGCACAGGATTTTCAAGTCTCGGTGTTGAACCGAGCACTGAGAATCCAACAGAGTGCAGCGCGTCGACGGCGACGTATCAGCGCTTCGACAAAACACAATGTTCGATTTTCAACTCTTAGCGCTAATCAGTGCTTTGCAGATCCAGTGCGCGATAAGATCCTACTGTGTTTTTTTCACGTCCATGTGAACATCGACTTATATAGACTTGTTCAATAAATGTGACACAGACGTGGGGCATTAAGTTGCTATTTATTGCTTAATAGCCTATTTTTGTTAAGTGCGGCGGTGTGTGCATCTCTGTATTATATATGATAGGTAATATTTCCTGTACCGAGTTATTAGGTACCAGTGTTATGTAACAATATGTAGATATGTTTAAATAAAAATAGTGTATTGATCATAGGTTTAGAAATCATGATTTTGAACATAATTGTCATAATAATAGGTCTTTACCTATGAAATTGCCGTTTTGTATGAAAAAATTTAAACGAATTTTTTTCATGTATTTTTTATTTGTATTAATCGAAGTAATCACCCATGCAATCAATGCATCTTTGCCATCGCAGTGGCAGTTTATTGATGCCCTTCTTAAAGAAATCAGCTGGACGGGAGGCAACAAATTCTTCAAAGGCATTTTGTACTGCCTCTCGGGTATTGAATTTTTTTCCCGCCAAGAAGTTATCCAAATTCTGGAAAAAGTAGTAGTCTGTAGGCGCAAGGTCTGGTGAGTAGGGCGGATGACGGAGAGCTTCCAACCCCAGTTCTTGCAACTTGGAGACCGTCTGCTGTGCAGTATGAGGTCGCGCGTTGTCGTGCAGGAGCAGCGGAGACGAGCGATTGACCAATGCTGGTTGGAGATGTGCCAGCTTCTCCATCATTGTGTTCAGTTCTTCACAGTACACATCTGCAGTAATGCTCACCCCGTTTGGTAAGAAGCTGTGATGAATCACACCGGCGCTAGACCACCAAACAGTGACCATCACTTTTCTAGGGGTAAGTTTTCGTTTAGGGCATTGTTTAGGTGCTGAACCAGGATCCAACCAACTTGCTGAGCGCTTGCGGTTATCAAACAGAATCCATTTTTCATCGCAGGTAACAATGCGGTTCAAAATTCCTTCATTTGTGTGTCTGTTGAGCAGTGCAAGGCACGTCTCGACGCGTACTTCGCGCTGACGATCATTGAGTTCGTGGGGCACCCATTTGTCAAGCTTTTTTACCTTGCCAATTTGACGCAAATGGACCAATATTGTTTTGACGCTAACGTCGAAAGCTGCTGCTAATTCAGCCGTAGATTGTGTATCATCAGCTTCCACAATCGCCTTTAATTCGTCATTGTCGACCAAAGTCTTCGGACGACCGCGAGGTTCATTTTTCAGGTCGAAATTTCCAGAACGGAAGCGAGCAAACCAATAACAGGTGGTGCGTTGGTTTGTAGTGTTAGCTCCGTAAACGTCGTTGATGTTGCGTGCCGCTTGTGCCGCGTTGCTGCCACGACGGTACTCATATTCCATAATTACTCGAATTTTTAACGTATCCATGATGACGAAAAAGATTGAAATGCGATGAAAATGTAACACTAATTAATAAACAAATGACTACTGTTGGAAAAAATAATCCATGTTTTTAAAATAAAATTAATTTGAAATTAGAATTCTTACCCAAACAAAAATTATTTTGATTTGAAATGGCCAGTACTGCAAAACGGCAATTTCATAGGTAAAGACCTAATATCTGTGAGCCAATCCACCACGCGGGTCCAGTGCGGGTTGGTAGATATCACATGTCTTTGATTTTTTTTGTGCTGGTACACGATGTTTGACTTCATCGATCGCTTCGCATGAATTTACTCGCTCATAACGGGCGAAAAAATACCTTATTTTCTGTAAGCGATTCGCAGAAGATAAGATAGGTACCTATTTAATTGGTGAGCGAATCGACAACTCCAGAATTAAATATCTGTATAAGGAAATTGGCACGTCCTGAATTATATTAATTTTATTGCATGTACTTGCAGTGAACTTTTAACATAACTCAATTGCATACAATTTAAAACGTGCCATTTGCCTGTTACGCATTTCTAGAGATGTCTATTCGCCCAGAAATAAATTAACTTCGTGCGTGTCACCTATAGAAAATAAGATATTATTTAAAGTGGATTCGCCCCATTCGGACGAGTAAAGTCGGGCGAATCGACTAATAATCCTATTTATTCTTATATCATCATCAACTGCCTGCCTTATTCCAAACTATTTTTGGCGTCAGCTTCCAGTCTAACCGTATACAGCAGAATGCTAGTATCTTACATGGAGCGACTGCCTATGTTGTCTCCACAACCCACTTACTGGGTAACACGATACCCCTAACGACTGTTAAAGATCTAGGAATATCAGCCAAGACCAGGCAAAGAGTGGTCTTGGTATGTTAAAATATTCACCCATCCAAGGACCGACCGCGGCAAGCGTAGCTTGACCAGATCGATTGACCCATGAAACCATATTTATGATTGTATAATAACTCTAATTAACAAGCATTGACAATTATTCTTGAAACAGTAACTACAATAGATACTCAATGCTAAATGTTCTAGGCTCTGTAATAGTTAATACATACTACCTATAGTTAAAAAAATGAGAGAAATCTATATTTGGATAACCTAGTAAGAAATGTGAGTACAGTTAACAGGAAAATGTTGTAAGCTAATTAATTATGTACCTACCTAAGTATCGACCGAGTGTTAGATTGACCTACGGTACGAAGTCAAATATTAATATTAGATTTTTTCCTGTGTTTTGATCTGGTGGGAAGACCTGCGGCATTCGAATCCGCAGTCTTGGGTTTGACTCCTGAGAATAGATGCAGAGCGGATTTTAAACCAATTGGTTTAAATCCGTGTTTTTACGCATAGCGGTTTAATATTGGTTTGTTTTTTATTTATGGAATGCCTTGAGACTTTATTATAGACGAATATTGTAAGTGACAGTGGTGTTGGTGTGTTTATCTTATATAAATAATAAATATATAAATATAGAGCTACATACTAAAAATATGCAGTAGCTGACTAAAAACCAAATCTGACTATTATTTTATTGAGACTCAGCTAAACCATATTTTTAAAATGAATATTTTATTAAATGCGGAAATCAAAATTTGTTTTCTGTCTAATAATGAAATAGTACCATATCACTTCACATGTTGCATAAATTAGTAAAAATGAGGAATGATTTCAATTAGCCTTTTAAATTTAATTTTAAAGTTAAAAGTAATCAATGTACGGCCCACGTGGTCGCGGTTTTAAAGTAAACCGTTTTACAAAACACATTTGAAACGGGTGTTAAACCACGGATTTTGGTATAAAACAGTTTATTTACAACTTTTAATTTTTTTTACAATCATGCCTGAGATAGAAGTGGTTTAAAGTTTGTGTGTTGTGCTAGGAGTAGATTCACTTCACGTCAATAGTAAATGATAAATAATTTTATGTCTCTAACTGGGTTTGTACAAATACTTTTACACGTCAATCATTTTTTTTTTTTGGTTTGGAAATCATCAAATAACTTCTCCCGCTCTGGGTGGAGCAGGAGGACGTGACAGACTTTTACTGAGTAAAACCCACCCGTGTTCCCTCAGTTGCCTGTGTGCCAGGGGCCGCGGCATCTCTTTCGAACAACCCGCACCCCTGGCAGGCATCCGCGCTTGTGGACCCCACCAGTTGGTGCTGACATCTCTTTGAGGCGCGCGTGGAACACAACGCGCCGTCGACCCGGGCTTGGTCCTTACCGGACAGCGAGCTACCCATTACTCACCGTCTCTTTTAAACTCCAGATGTAATCTTGGTCAGATCATGTGAAAAACATGTAGATTGGTGTCTGAAATGTTCTACAACGAACTAATTGAACGCAAATCCCTCGACCTCTCGTTTACCGTTGAGCTATCGCCGCTAACCGAACGTTCAGGTAGGAATAGTATTTTTATAAGTTAAGTAAGAAATTGATCAATGACCGTCACGACCGTATTACGAAAGAGTCGGCTGACTGCTAAGCCTATTACCGGTCGCGTGACATTGAAACTCAATCGATAATAATACGGATTTGGGTATCGATAGCTATTTAACACGGTTTTGGGAATGGACTCCAAAATTAAGAAAGTTTTACTTTGGCATAATAATTATGGTAACTTGAACTTGACATACTAATAAACAAGAAATAACCTCGGGTCACCTAGGTTCAGAATACGAGCACATATAAAACTTACTTATATAAAAAATCAACCGATTTCCTTAGAATAAAACACTTCAAAGTGAAAAATAACTTAAATCAGTCAAAGTCAGTGGCAGAAAAAACAAAAATACAAAAACAAAAACACCGATTTTGGAAATCGGTTGTTTTTTTATATTTTTCACTTTTTACTTGCGGTCCCTACTTTAGTAATAAAAGTAACATGAAGTTATGATAACATTATCAATACACACTAAATGGAAGAAATAGTTGCGTATAGAAATAGCAACTTAAAAACCACGTATTGAGAACTTGACCTAATTTATATGGGACCACTCGATAAGTATAACAAATTGGTTTATAAATCAGAACTCTGGCGAAGCAAAAAAGTATTGTTTATGTCAGTTAAAAAACTACATTTAAACGTATTTCATGGATCTGGGACTATATTCTAGAGTTATGTGTATCACAACAGCTCAAAAACTAACTCTAGTTTAGTGTGGAGTCGAAACCAGACTGCGGTCGAAGCCAGTTTTTTTGGTCGAAATCGAAAATTCTGTTAGTTTTTAATGAATACGTTACTACAAGGTGGTAGGGACATCAACGGTCAAACTGTAACCATGATGAAGTTAGCACATATGATCTAACGTAGAATTTTAACTTCAGTTACAAAATTTAAAATAAAATAAATAAATAAATAGAAACAATAAATAAAAAAATTGCTGTTTCATTCTAGAGCAGAAATTTATGTCGGTTATCAAAACAAAAAACAGCTATTTCATAGAAAAGTGATCTACATGGTCACAATGTATGGTGCAGCAAATTTTCAACGCTTGGGGGCTTATAATCATGTACTGAAGCCATAGTAACAGATTGCGCGTCGATTTCCCTACTTCCCTATATTCTGATCTGTCCAAGGTAAAAATGGTTGTGGAAGGTTGGTCTATGGCAAGGTCAAGTGACATTAACATCGCATGGTGAAGAATCTCCTGGGACAGACAGAAACTTAATCAAGGCAAAAACGTCAAAGTGCCGAAATATAAAGACGGCATACAGAACGTCGCGTGAGTTACCTCTCCGGGGAGCAGGGCACATGTACTGCTGTAATACGTCGGCACAATATGCTAATATAGCGCCTGAAGCTACAGGCTTTCAACAGATTTTTGTTAATTAATCCAATTCAGCCTCATTGCTTTGGATAAAATCCAAAATTAAATTATCCGGAAAAGAACCGGAGTTACTGACATAGCTTGCAGGAAAAGCAAACTGAAGTGGCAGATGGGCTGGCCATGTTCGTCGAAGGACCGAGTCCAGGAGTGGAGACCGCGTATCGACAAGCAATGTGTGGTACGCCCCGCAGCTAGATGGACCGACGATCTAATTAAATGACTCTAAGATCTACGATCTGATCCGGAATGCGGAGGGCATGGTGTTGTGTCGCAGCCTGGAAGAAGCCAGTCCAGCAGTGTACTGCGATGAGCCGAGTAAATTCATTGGATTGGACACTACCCAAAACGATTTGAACTATTTCGGCAAATTGTTAGCAAACAAAATAGTTACACAAATGTTTTAAAGGAAAAGTTTGCAATTTATGTTCTTATTTTATTTTAAAATTAACTTAAATAAGTACCTATTTTTATATATTATTAGTAGTAGCTTCAATGTTATTTTTAGTAATCTAAATTTCATAGTTTTGCAGTGCCCTTCCAGGGTCCATATTTCTGGACCTAGCTTGAAGCCCTTTGTAACATCTATTATACACTAAAGAATGCAATAAATAAGTAGAAATAAGAAATTACGGAATAAACAAGAACTAGAGAAGAAATGACTAGTTGTGAACATGTTTAGATATAATCACCGGATGCTGCAGATCTCATCAAACATAGTTTAAGATAATCATACACTTGTAAGCGAAACCGATTTGAGTGACATTACTACGAGTAACTACTGATAAACTATCTTGGAATCGAGATAAATAATGACGAGGCATTTTACTGACTTATTTAGATATGGAAGAATAACTCGGTTTATTTACGTGGCTAGCAAAGTGAGTTATTAAGCTGATATCTAATGTTCTATGCAATTATAAAGGAGCTTAAGCTAGTTTGCTACGGGTTGTCCGTAGACGGGTCATACCAAGACCCTTTCGTGCTTCAAAAAGCACGATAAGCAACTGGTCCCGGCTGTCATTCGTAGTTCTTTGAGAGTCACTACGGGTCGTCAGAAGCCCGAATGTCTGGCAACCAGTCTTACCAAAGGGTCTCCTACTATCCAATAAAAGGGTTGTGGACATCAAATAGAAAGTTGCTTCATGTAAAAGAATGGTATTCAGCTGCATCCAGTTAGACTGGAAGCCGACCCCAACATAGTTGGGAAAAAGCAGGCAGATGATGATGAGAAAGGGGGGGGGACTGAGATGACATCTAATAGAGATTGAAGGGAAAAAACGACACGCTGCTAGCACGACACACATATTGGTAAGAGGGCTAGGCGATGATGCTGCATAAATCTTAACAGAGTTCCACCAGGAACCAACGAACGGCATTGCAGACGTAGATACCAAAGCATAATCTGCCCATAGTAGTCCAACTGCTGGGACACAGGCCTCGTCTCTGTCAAAGGGAACGGGCCGTAATCCACTAAACGGGCCCATTGCGGGTTGGTAGATGTCACATGTCTTCGAATTTTTGGTCCTAGGACATGCCGGTTTCCTCACGATGTTTTCCTTCACCGTTTTCAGAGCAGTGGTGATAAAATAATTTACACAATGTAATGTAAAAAGTCTGTCTGAGTTTGAACCTACGACCTACAGCTCGTAAGTGGCAGCCGTTACCACTGGGCCACCACTGGTACCATCACTGAATATAAAATGCTTATCAGTTATGAGATAGTAGGAAGATGCGTGTCCATCAGTGATCCATTATCACGACAACTACTGCCCATTATCGGCTCGTCGACTAATCCTGATAAGGACTGAAGCCGATTAGATGCACAGCAGACTTGTAGCGTACTATACAGCGTTTAGTATTATCTAGACAGAGACATGGCACATTACTGTAACAATTTACGGCTTCTTCACTGTCCTCATCCGACTGTTTTAATAGCAACTCAATGGTGATCCACCACACGGGCACAGTGCGAGTTGGTGAATGTCACATGTGTTCGAATTTTAGGTTGTAAGACATACCGGTTTCCTCACGATGGTTTTCTTCACCGTTTGGGAGCAGTGGTGATGAAATTAAATACACAAAGTTAAAAGCCTGTCTGGGTTCGAACTCACGATCTGCAACTCGTAAGTCGGAGCCTATAATTGGGCCACCACTGCTCTCTCATCATCATCTGTCTGCCTTTTCCCAACTATGTTGGGGTCAGCTTCCAGTCTAACCGGTTGCAGCTGAATACCAGTATTTTACATGGAGCGATCGCCTATCTGACCTCCACAACCCAGTTATAACTATCCCACTACTGCTCTCTATGGTATCTAATGGATATATATACGTATCTCTGAAATCCCTTCCGCTAGGAAATCATATCATCATTCACACATCAGTTCATCCATCTTTTATTCAGTCTGCCTGTTTCCTTACATCTATACTTAGCACCTTGGGACCTGTGAGTTTAATTCGGCATTTCTTCTCAGAGTAGTCAATTATGAAACGCCGAGTACATCTAATTAATAAAATATGATTGACGTGGAAGTGTTCGTAAAACCTACGTACAGAAATAAAATCATATTATTATTAAGCCCTTTCATTGTCCCATGGTTCTCATTCCTTGTTTCACAGGCGCTACATAGCACAGCATCATGCTGAGTGAAAGCCTTCTTGACACAGTCACGGTGTGCAGCTGCCAACGAATGTTCTGTGTTCGTAAGTATAAAATAAATCTGTTTTGTTTTCATTTTTCTTATGTACCTCCGTTCCAGCCAGTGCCCTGCTGCCCTCTTCCATCGACGCCCTAAACCGTGGTCCATACCTCACAGGGGTGCCTTTAACGTGTAGTCACAAATTTATGACTTTTTTTAAGCCCTGGCTGGAGGCCTTAATTTATGGTAGCAAAAGGCAAGTCCGGTTATGCAACCGACAACCGCCTAGGTTGACCTACAAGATGTCATTCCCAAAAAGCAAAAATCGTATGTGATCTTAACTTTTTCTATGCACGTGTTTTTGTGACTAATAAATAAATCTTCATTTCTTTCTTTACTTTCTACTTCCTTACTGACTCTATAATAGGTTCCTGGGGGTTATAACCTCGGAAAAAAAACTGTGCGACTAGACTGTAGGCTGTGGGTGGGGGTGGGGGTATAAGACCTTAATGAAAAGCATTCTAGAACATGGATTAAGTCTCCCAAGGTTTCTTCCAGGCAAAGGTAAGGGGCTTGTGGCTAAGTAATAAACAGCCACACGGGTCGATCGATCTGGTTAACCTACGCTTGATGCGGTTGGTCCGTGGATGGGTGACCATCTTTACATACCAAGACCCCTCTGTGCGTCGGAAAGTACGTTATTCCGTTGGTCCCAACTGTCATTTGTGAATCTTTGACAGTCTTTACGGGTCGTCAGAAGCCCGAAAGTCTGACAACCAATCTTACCAAGTAACTGGATTGTGGAGGCCAGATAGGCAGTCACTCCATGTAAAATACGGGTATCTAGCTGCATCCGGTTAGACTGGAAGTCGCCCCCAACATAGTTGGGAAGCCCGGGTCGACGGCGCGTTGTGTTCCACGCGCGCCTCAAAGAGATGTCAGAACAAAAAAAAACATACTTATAGGGAAAAGGCTAGGCAGATGATGAAGGCTTCATCCAAGCTGGAGTTTGCTTAATCTATTTCCAAGTTTGGTGGGAAACTTGACCAAGTTGAGGCTCAAATCATGCTGCAAAACAAATCAGACAGATTTACTTGGGCAGCTGATGAAAATTTTGAGACATGACTCACGAAATATATTTTGAGTAAAGACTATTTTTATCGGATTTATGATATTAAATAAGATATAAAATAGATATTATACTGAGTAATACGATACCCCTTGGTAAAACTTGTTGTCAGACTTTCGGGCTTCTGACGACCCGTAACAACTGTCAGAGATCTTTTAATGACAGCCGGGACCAGCGACCCATCCACGGACCAACCGCGACTAAGCCACAAATATAATTATAGCAATATCTTAAATTACTACAAGGAATGCTATTCTTAGTGTCATTGTTGAGATCATTTCTTAAAAGCATGGGCAGGTTGTAAAATCTAAAATAGTAGAATGAATCCGTTAACTATTGATCATAACCTTTTAATTGTTGAACAAAAACAGCTGTTCTAGTGAACGAATCGTAAAAGAATGGACCTTGCCCCCCCCTTCCCCCCTGTGGTTTCGTCTCTGTCGTTGTCGCCTTACAGTTAGTTACTAGTTATAAACAGGTTAAATTATGTTTGTTTGTTTACATTTATATGTAAACGAGGCTCTTCTGTTGAAGGACTACAAATTTTATTTTATATATCACTGTTTAATATTCATCGCTACATAACCATTTGTTTATAATAGGCAGTAGTGAGATTATCATCAATAGATTCTTATAAACTACCGTGTTTTCATTTTGAGTAAAAAGGTTTTCATTCGTTTCCAACTTCTATTATGAAACTCTTGCGCCGATGTATTCATAGAAACCTTTTGAAAGATGTGGTGGCGTTCACAACACTACAAACTAATGAACAGCCAATACAATAGACAATTACTAAGTGTTACTAATAGCACAATAACAATCGCCACTAACATCCGCCTGCGAGCATGCGGTTAGCACACCTCACAAAAGTAGTCTCGAATACGGCTTCAAACGACACAATCGTGTTAAGACAACAGTAATTCTTTTATGTAAAACAAATATAGTAAGATTTCCGTAAGCGTGAGAATCGTCTCAGTGTCGGATAGCAACTACCCACATAGCTAACTGGCAAACACTTAGCAATGTGTTTACAAAGGCTCGCCGTATCGCAGACTGACATATATCTCTCTCACGAAAATTCTTGCCACTGGAAACCAGTCTCACGGAAATCTTCACAACTTCACTGGATATTAAAATATGACCTGCAGTGTCCGTGACGTAATTTTTATAAAACATTTCTCAACGAACACCTTCAACTTAGTCGCGTCCGTATAACCACTCAATGGTTCTGTCACAACAACCATTGACGAAATTTGTGACGAAAAACAACGGATTCCACGGCAAACGATACTACGCTCGGCCATCAGAAGCAGAGGCATCTAACGCGATAACATTATCCGAGCTGATACACTAATACCGACAAATTTGCTTTGGGATGATGCGTCCTTGCCGACTTGGTGCGTTTCCAGTGACTCACATATTGTATACTTAAGAAAAAATCAAATTTTCCCCAAATATTGTAAAGCAATAGCAGTGTGACGAGCTATATTCTACCTATAAACAATAAAACGGAACACCATTTGTTTAGTTAGATGTTGATTTGTTGGAGTGCCGACGGGCAGTGAGCGAAGTTGTGTGGGGTTTGACACTTACGGGTGTTGTGTGGTTACGGGAGCAACCGGAGCGAGGCTGCGCGGTGCGCGGGGCACGTGCGCTTGAGACAAGCGTGGGCGCGCGACTGGACGAGCACGAGGTGCGAGGCTCGCGGGGTGATAACCGCTGATAAGCGTCGCGTCATCGTTTACGCAGAGTGACGCTCTGCTTCGCGCCGGCGGGAGCATTGTGTTGGCTAATGACAGGTGAGACTATATCATCGTCCGCGAGGTATATTATTTATTAGGCGCCTTTGCCTATGCGCTATTTTTATCTCTTCTTATCTTTTTCTGAGCAGTGATGGCCGTCACTTACCGAGTAAGTCGTAGGTTCGAATCCAGTCATGCGCTTTACTTGGTGTCAATTATTTTATCACCACTGCTCTCAAAACGGTGATGGAAAACAGTGTGAGAAAACCGGCTTGTTCTAGAAATGAAACTTTTAAGACATGTGACATCTACCAAAGCACTGGGCCCGCGTGGTGGATTACAGGCCCACTTCCTCTTATTGAGAGGAGGCCCGTGTCCCAACAGTGGGAACATTGTAGGCTTATTATATAATCAATTATCTACTATATCTTCTTCTGCCCAGCCTGTTCTCAAGTATGTTGGGATCGGCTTCCAGTCTAACCAGATACAGTGGCATACCAGTATTTTACAAGCAGCGACTCCATTACCAGCTACTGGGTAACACGATACCCCTTGGTAAGACTGCTTGCAGACTTTTGGGCTTCTGACGACCCGTAACGACTATCAAAGATCCACAAATAACAACCTGGACCAACGGCTTAGTGTGCTTTTCGAGGCATGGAGTGGTCTTGGTGTACCCATCCACCGACCAACCTCGGCAAGCGTATCTTAACCTGATCGATCGATCTATGCGGCTGTTATTACTTAGCCACTAGCCCCCTTTATTTTTCTACATATTTGTACAGCCCCGTTGGTCTCGTGGTCCCAATCGCGACTGCTGACCGTGGAGTCCTTGGTTCGATTTCCAGGTCGTGCAAACCGTTATTTGTTTCTATTTTTTTTTGGTTTGGTATTTGTCTAATAACTTCTCCCGCTCTTGAACATTTTAAGGCATTTCTTGGTTACAACCTGGAGTTTGGAAGTCAGCAGTGTGTTACCCCCGTACCTCGGTGTGCACGTGAAGCCGTTGGTCCTGCGCCAGATCTCTCTCCGGTCGTGTCGGATTGCCGTTTCATCGGACTATGAGAGTGAGAGAAGAGATTTCACCTGTGTCTGCGCTCGCACTAGTGCACTATAATATTCCTGCACCGAAGGCTAGTATCTGTTGTGATTGGCCGCCATAGCCGACATACAGTCTGGATGACTATATTGATTATAACTGTCTGGTGGTTTTGAGTATTTTGTACATGGCCTACGCTTATGTCCTGCAGATCTGGTAGCGTCTTGTAACGAGTAGTTGAACTGCCTAAACAAGGGTTGAGCTTCGCGATGACTGATGTATGAGACAGATCAACTCGAAGCTGCAATGGATTTTTCTTCAGAAGGCCCTTCCAGACATGGCCCTGCATTGTTAGACTCACATAAAATTCTGATTCTAATGTTTTGACTTATAAGGTGTATCTATTATACACGAAATATCTGAAGGGGTCTTTGTACTCATCATTATGAACAACTTTTACGATGGGGCCAAACCTGAAATTGCGAAAAAAAATCAGCTGTTCCTACATTTTGACGAGTTATGCGAACATAAATGTAGGGAACAGCAGATTTTTAATTTCCTAATAACTCCGGAGTTTTAGTACTAGGTAGAGTAATGGTTGGGCATCCAAAAGATAGGTCATATTTATTTAAAAAAATATCTGGACACAACTTGCCTATGACGTCACACTGCATGTGCATGCGCATGCGCGCGACCCTTTATTTTTCACGATGAGCCAAAATTCCAATTCATGTAGCGCAAAAATGTGTTTAGATCGAACACTGGTTCTGGTGTCGTTGTCAAGACTTAACAAAGCACTACGAAGGCAAAGAGAGAGTTAACAAAAACATTGGCCAAAAAAGGGTTAAAACAAGTATCTGAAGTTGAGAATATCAAAATAACTCCATATATCGTCTCTTATCGGCCCTAAATATGCTCAGAAATGAAAAAAAAATCCCAATCGAAGAAAGCTTGCATCAAAAGGAATGCAATGTACCTAAAAATTCTAATGCCGACCAAATACAATAGCTACGGTAGTGACTGAAACCGTAAGAAAATCTGCTGCAAATAGCAAAATAGTTCAAGATGTCGTCTAATATTGGATGTAAATCTACTCAGAAAGAAAAACATCACTATAAGCGAAAGCTTACTTCATAAGGAATGTAACGAGTCTATTAAATCTGGTATCGGAAAAATACAATGGCTACAACAGTATCAGGAACCATAGGAACATTTGTTACAAAACCCTGTGTAAAAACATATTTCACCTCATATCGGCTGTAAATTATTTCGTAATTGTAAAATAAACGACAATCGCATAAAGTTTACGTCATAAAGAACACAATAAGCTAAAAAAGTCTAGTTATGACCAAATAACAAAGCCAGGCTAGCACCGGAAAACTAAAAAAAAATACCAAAAACCGTCAGATTTATCAATCGGTGGCGCCATTTAGCGTAGGCATTACGAGAACATTAGGAGGTTTCAATAGCAGCAGATAGAGTAAGAGGACTTCCCTCTATGAATATAGGTGAGGGATTGATTTGAACTCTAACATCCGAGCTCGATCTAAGTGAGAAAAGCGAGCATATCACGGCAGTTACTGGTGAAAGAAAATTATTATTACTGTGAAAGGTTATGTCAGGTTACCGCCGTGACTGAACGTTTTTACGAAAAAAAAAACGCCGCGGACTCGAACTGCGCCTATTTAATTTTTTTGACAGTCGTTACGGGTCGTCAGAAGCCCGAAAGTTTAACAACCACTCTTACCTAGTAAGTACAATGGAATGTAGAGTAGTAGTAAAATGTTTACAATCTAGTCGCAATCTCATCTCGGCAACAATAAAATATTAAAAACTTGTCATATTGTATGGTAGGTATTTTTGACAGATTGAGACTGAATTTGAACTGTGAAAGTTCTTAAAAACATATCCACACAATCCCCTGAAATCAATCTATCACCACTACATCAGGCTTATAGGCGACAATACTCCAGTCAGTCAGAACCATCCAGATGGTTATTCCTCCCGTGCTTCATGATCGCGTTCAACATCCACCATCACACACAGAGTAGATAAATAAAAGCTTTAGCTGAACCAATTTTGACACTGAATCTCATAGAAGCTATCATTACCTACTAGGCATTTACGGAGGCTATGGCATAAGCAGTCTGTACTGTCCCCACTGATGGATAATGATAAATGATTTTATTTCTGAAAGTAGGTTTGTACAAACACTTTTAAACGTCAATCATATTTTTAAAACTAGATAAGGTCGTCGTTTACCTATCTGACTACTCTGAGAAGAAAGGCCGAAATAAATTCAGAGGTCACAATCTCTTTTAAAGTCCAGACATAATCTTGGTCAGATCATTTGAAGACTATGTGTTGATGTCTGAAATGATCTTTTGAGGAAAGAGTCACAGAGATTGAGAGGATCTGTTCAGTCAGTGTATGCATTTGATTTTAATGGAGTCTACATGGCCTACCGTATTCATTTGCCAAGCAGTTAATGTGTATCTAGCAGTTGCCTCTCTCGTGGCTCAAAGCCACTTGACCCTTTGCATGACACGAAAATGTTCGTGCTAATGTCACTGTCAGGTGAGCCCCCACCGCAGTACATCCATTCGTCAGGCCGCCGCTGTCCCACACGGCGGCGCGACAATTAGCATACATACGACGAAACTGGAAAAAATGTCTCGTGACTGAAGCTTGCCGCTTGCACAATAACCGACAAGAGTAAGGCTGCCCAAACAATTTTGAAGGAGGGCCATAGTTGTACAGGGCACAGTTATGGCGTACCTGTTGCTATTAAACTCAACTTTAAGTTTCTTATAAAATCAAAAGTACCTAATGTTCAGGCTGAGAACCAGCACTTTTTTTAACTTCAAACGAAAATTTTAATACTCTATAAAAAATACTTCACTGTTACATTCGAAGAGGTAATTAATATTTGGCGAAAAATCTGAGGTCGATTCTAAAATCAATTCAATTCAATATCTTGATTAGTGAGAAAAAAGCAAGATCATTTTTGAAACAGGTTTTAAGTCCTGAAATCTGTTTTCAGAAGTCTATCGTCAACTGAAAACTTTTTTCATAAAATAGGCATTTCATCAAATAGCGATTCCTTATATGAACTTAGTTAGGTAAACGTTATAATGGCGGGGCTAACTCTTGTTGAAAACCACCACGTATATTTAGTCCATTTTGTACTATTTTGTACCTGTCCTGAAAAAAATTTGTACCTCACACGGCATATACGGAATTTCACGATAACACTGGTCCCGCCATTATGATGCGTTATACGTTACTCTTGTAATCAATTACAAGAGTTGGTCTCGCCATTATAACGTTTATGAACTTAGAGGGTTTTTTATCCTTATTTATTTACAGGATTTTTCTATAAAAATATGTCATCCCGATTATTGAATATATTAAGTATAACAAAACTACTAGCCTACCTACCCGCAACCTTATACCCATAATAATAATATGATAAGGTGTTCTGGCCTCATCTGACAATGGTGAGGTGCATTACTACTATTTTATGTTTGGCAACAAGTTCAGTGATGGTTCTTATGGTACTATACGCCAGTGGAAGCCCCCTGGTACATCTCATCAGATGAAGAAGGGTACTTTTCGAGTCAGTGAAAATGACAAACCGATCACCGTCCAAAGATTTTATGTAGGCCAAAGCTTCATCGATACCAATTAATTTCAAGTGCATTATTGAAACCTTTTATAAAATAAAGTCCATTCCTTTGCACTCAACGGCCTCGTCTTGGTGAGTTAATGAATGCTTCACAAATGTTTCATACCAATGCGCAATGTATCATTTTTTTGCTCTTATATTTTTCATAGGCGGTTTTTAGAAAATATTATTCCTGTTTTACCGTAAGGGTCGGGTCACTTCTCGCGGAGGCGGTCGGTGGCAGCAATCTCTCGCGTCCGGCCCTGGTCCAGGTCATGGTATGGAGCGAGAGTGCATGGGAAGCCGTCACCTCCTTCTGCGAAGCAGTAATGCTCGCGAAGGATGAGGCGGAGAGCGTGAGGGAGAGGCAACGATT
Source organism: Antitype chi (assembly GCA_947359405.1). Taxonomy (NCBI): domain Eukaryota; kingdom Metazoa; phylum Arthropoda; class Insecta; order Lepidoptera; family Noctuidae; genus Antitype; species Antitype chi. The sequence continues at coordinate 1,185,751 of OX375807.1, forward strand.
GCGCCCTCGTGCCCCTAGCCGCCGCAGGAGACGCCCTGGGCGTCGGGAGTCCATAGCGGACTGCCGACCGCCATAGGCGCAGCTTCCGGACGGCGAGCAATGGGTAGCTCGCCGTCCGGCGCAGTCCAACGCCTCAAAGAGATGTCAACAATAATTGAAGGGCTCCGCTAGGGCCAATGGCTGCCAGGGTCGCTGATTTGTTTGAAAGAGTTACTGTGGCCCTGGCAAAGGCAACTGAAGGAACACGGGTGGGTTTTAGTCAGTAAAAGTCTGACACGCCCTCCCGCTCCGCCCATGGCGGGAGAAGTCAATCGATGATTTCCCATCTAAAAAAAGGGTCGGGTCACTTCACCAGTAATGTAATAATAAAGTAATGTAGTCCTGTGTAATATGGGGCGAGAGCAGTGGTAGCCCAATGGTTACGGCCGCGACTTACGAGCTGTAGGTCGTAGGTTCGAACTTGGAGGCGCTTTACTTTGTGTAACTTATTTCATCAAATCATCACCACTGCTTTCAAAACGGTATAGAAAAACATTGTAAGGAGACCGACATGTCCTAGAACCAAGAATTAGAAGACATTTGGCATCTAGCAACACGGACTGCACCCGCGTGGTACATTACAGCCATACCAATGCGCTCTCACACACACTCTCTCTCACAGAGAGGAAGCCTGTATCTTAGCAGTGGTAACACTATAAGCTGATCATGCTAAGTACATATATAGCCAATTATGATAATTTCCTCGTAGGAAAAAATAGGGCCTTGCATTGACCAGACAGCTGTGCTGCTGGACGGTTTGTTGGCGTTGGCTCTATTTAACACTATGAGTCGAAATCCCAGTCCGACTAGCGCAAAAACCAGTTTAGTTAGAACACTGATTCCGGTGTCGTTGTCAAGAGTTGACAAAGCACTGCTAGAGTTTAGAGAGAACTAACAAAAATATTAGCCGAAATAGGATTAAAAATTAATATGAAGTAGACAATAGGAAAATAACTCCATATGTGGTCAGTAAATATGCTTAGAAATGAAAAGAAATCCCAATCTAAGAAAGCTTGCATCAAAAGAATGCAATGAGCATGAAAAATCTAGTGCCGAACAAATACAGTACCTACAGCACTACGGCAGTGACTAAAACCGTAAGAAAATCTGTTGCAAATAGCAAAATTGTTTATGGTGTCGTCTAATACAAGAACTGAAAAACACCATAAACGGTGAAAGCTTACTTCATAAGGGATGCAACTAGTCTTCAACCGCTTGGAAATGTCTCGGAAAACTAAGTGGGCACTCGGGCCCATGGCCCTAGAGTTTCAACCCCAAACGGCTCGAACATATAGGTTCCAATAAGATTGGAATATTTGCGCCGATTGAGGTTTTCCGCACCTGCAGCAGCCGCCCCAGCACAACCCGCCGTACTAGGAAGATGGGATGGCGCGAGGGTGTCGACACATGTTGCATCCCACACCAAACGCTGACCTAACTTCCAAGGCATTATGGTCATTCCGTCTGGTCTCTTCCCATCGTCGCGTGCCAAGCCATTGGGTTCTAGTACAGCTGGCACCCCGGCGGTGACAAGAGCACGACGGATGATGTCATTGATGCTGGCGTTCCGTGCTATTCGGCCTGCGCTCCTACTGCAGGATAAGCCAAGGTGTCCGAGGCGGTCAACATCATCACCGCATTGGCAGCGATTTTTTATATATTTTATTTAAAAAATGTATTTTTTTTTATCTTTTTTATTTACCTGTACCTACATATTTCTTCACGTGACCAAAGGGCTGGCCTATTTTTCGGCCAAAGAATCAACAGTGCCATACAACGTGGCAATGCTGCCAGTCTTTTGGTCACTTTTCCCATTGACAACAATGCGGACGTATTATTTGATGCCTTATGATTATTATCCTTTTTTATATACGTACCTGCACATAGTATTAGCTTTGTTTTGGGTTTATTAAATAAATGATAATTCTAAAACTAGTCTTCTAAATATAGTACCAGGAAAATACAATGGCTACAGCAGTATCGGGAACCATGGGAACATTTGTTAAAAACCCTGAATAAAAACATTTTTCGCCTCATTTCGGGCGAAATCTTTTCGTAACTGTAAAAAAAATCGAAGACAGTTTACAAATAAAGAACACAAAAGCTTAAACATTCTGGTTATGAGCGAATAAAAAAATACCATCGGAAAACTAAAAAATTATATAAATGCCGTCATATTTATCCATCGATACAAATACAAATAATTATGCGTGAGCATTACGTGAATATAGAATAAGGGGACCCCTCTATGTATAAAGGTGAGGTTTGATTGGAACCGTAACATCTGGGCTCGTCGGAAGTAAGGAAGCGAGCATATCTCGGCAGTTACTGATGTAAGGCTTGCACAGCCAGAGATCAGCCGAGCTATACAGCTCAATTATACCAGTCCTCGGTGAGGCAGGTGAGGTTTGAACGGTGAAAACTTCAAAATGAAAGCGATTCCTACTGATAGTGTATTACACAATTACCCCTCTGGACCTAAACAACTAACCACTTTATTTATAAACGATGCTTAAAGTTAAGTAATGATTACCGACTGTTTAACCATACATTTCTGACGTTTAAACACGTCATAAGCCGATGATTTCTTGAAAACGCCCAAAAAGGTTGTTTTTTAAACAAGTGTATCTCTTTAACTGTAAATAATTTTGAAAGCAAAAAATATATGATATGTTCAAGTCTTTTTTGTATTGAGTGATGGAACTCAAAACGTCTATTAACATACTTTAATGCATCAAAAAAAAAACATCAAAGTCACCTGTTAATTATTTTTAAAACCAGGTTATCCCTTCAATATCAATTATAAATTATAATTAAAAATATACCATAAAATTCCAAATGGTTGGCATTTGGAATTTTATGGTATATTTTTAATTCTGCAATTCTGCATCCAGTGATGGATTATTTATTATTAAATAGTTAATATCTAATTTTATACGATTTTATTTGAATTTTTACGACAATGCTTGCTCATTTATTATTCGAATTTATTACAACAGATTTTAACCCGTATCGGATTGCAATAAGAACCATAATCGCTCATAACGACAATATCTAAAGTTACCAGGGCCTTAACTTTAATTAACGCTTTTAAATAAACCCCTATATACACAGATTTTTAACAGTGCAAACACATTAACGTTTAATGAAAACTTGGTTTGACACTCGAAAACTACTGTTTCAGAATTTTAAAAAAAGCATGGCTTATTTGAGCCCGTTTCTACCAGAGCTATGTTATGTGGACCAATGGATATGAATAATATAAATGGTTGGTTCAAATATCAACTTATTTCAGAAAACTCAGAACAACATCATATAAAACTCACCATGGTTTAAGCTGAAGTTCACGAACACCTGAACATGAGAACAGTCAAGGAAGAGATAAGGTTCATGCTCACAAAAGGACTGGCGAGACTTTTCAACAAATTAGCCGCTCAACTCACAATACCCCGCAAACTTATCTAAATTTTTAAATCATTAAGAGACACCAGTCGTTAAAAAGATTATCGTAGTAGGTCTGTGAATTAATGACATGATCACGTATGACTATTGGTTTTGATATGAACACACCTGTTTCTGTATACCTAAACATTTATGCATTTAAACTCTTATACCACATACAAACCTGGACCTGAGTTCACTATGACCACTTAAAGTGAACCTAGTCCACATTTTTTGCATACAAACTTCGGGAGTGTTTTACTCCACTATCTGACATGGCATATCAAAATTAATATATGATATCGTTTTTTCTCTATATTAATATTGTCCATACGGAAACAGAATACTAAAATAAAAACACATTTAAAAGTTAGGAGCCAACAAAGATCCGTTTTTCTTGCTAATTTTACTTAACTTTGGGCGTGTTTAAGTAATAAAAGAAATGTAAAATCTCTAAAACCAGTTCGGTATCGACAAAGTTCAATTATCGAAAAATTCAATAAACTTTTTTGGTCATTGATTTACGCATTGGCTTTTTCATAAAACCAGTACCCTAATTGCGTAACACGCGATTAATCATAATCGGTTTCATTTTGACAGTTCAACAATATTTGTTGAGTCCACCATCTCAACATCGCCGCGCGCCAGCGGCAGTGAAAGAGGGGTGCGGGGACAGCGGCTCGCCAGCCGGCCGACGGCCGAGCGAGGGCCCCCACGCCACACCAGTCAGCTGTTGCACACCTCTTCGCACGGCTGCGCTTACGCGTCTTATTTATCTCAATATACTTACACATGTTATACAGTCCACTCAATATTTCATTTTGCTCCACCACGACCTATCGTCGCGATCATTGGTCCTTCTACCGTTAACGTTTTGAACCGAACAAAGAAAACAACGGAACTTTCAAATTTCAAAAATTCAACGGTTCGTCGGTTGGAGAACAAAGGACTTCATCTTCGGGTTCAAGTTTCACAAGAGGTCTTCATTTTTTCGTGTGTCATCGTCTGCATTTTGGTCATCGTGAACGTCGATACGGTAACAGCCGTCTTCATCGAGTTCATACCAACGGGCGGCGCAAGAAAAGATCGTCGAGACTTCGGGATAAGAAGAATCTTCAAGAACCCAGGATCTACTCATTGGAGACATCATCGTCAGCTCATCATCAGAGGTTGACAGCATAAAACCGTGAGAACGTTCCAATTCCTTTGTTCCTACATTTTTGCCTTATCATTTTACCATATTATTTGAACTTATTTATAGTTACATTTCAATTAATAGTACCGTCAATCCATAATCTTCAGCCTATCAACTTGTTTAAACAGTTTCCTTTATGTTTTACACTACCAAGCCATTTACAAAAGTGGTTTTATAATATTTATTTCATAGTACCTACATATCAATCACAATAATTCCGTTACTTTTACGTTTATTCTTGTACTGAATCATATTTATAATAATTTTATTCGATATATTTTGCATTATTCTTTTGAATTGAATAGAATATATTTTGTTTTGTGTGTGTAAAGAAAACATTGCATCATTCGCCTAGCATTACTCAGCAAATTCGATCATAAACGCCTAGCACTTTATAATAGCAATCTCATTTCTTACTGCTTATAGCTCTCGTGCCCACTTCACAACTTATTGCTAATCGTTTAGTATCAGTAATTTTCGCTTGTCATTGAACAATATCTTCCTATTTTATCTTCTCTTTTTTACTGTAACTGCTAAAGCTTCATAGTCATGGCTGAAATGAAAAGCTTTATTAAGAAGCGAGCTTCAATAAAAGCCAAGCTTACGCAGTTTACTTCGTATCTAAATATTTCTAAGTCTTGCGAAAAGTTAAGTGAGGTGCAAGTCATCGAAATTGAATATCGACTTAATATATTTGAAAGCTTATACGAAAAATATGATGCTTTGCAGGTTGAATTGGAAGCGTTTGTGGATGACCCCAGCGAGCAATTTGCGGAGCGCGAAGAATTTGAAAAGCTGTACTACGGCTTGGTGGCTTCTGCACGCCAGCTGATCAGCGGCGCAAGAAAGCTTCTTGAGGGGAACTCCGAGGTGGATTCTGGTATTACTAGTACACACAAATACAATTCAATTCGTTTACCCAAAATTGACTTACCCAAGTTTTCAGGTAGTTATCATGATTGGCTGGAATTTAGAGATACCTTTGTTTCTATAGTACATAACAACACCACCTTAGATAAAATAAATAAATTGCACTATCTGCGTGCTTCCTTAAAAGGCAGCGCTTCTCTTGTTATTGATAACCTTGACTTCAAATCAGAAAACTACGACGCTGCCTGGAAGTTACTTTGTGAGAGGTATGACAACAAAAGATTGCTTGTCAACAATCATGTGCAAGCACTCTTTAACGTTCAGCCTATTGACAGAGAGTCAAGTAAGTCACTACGTTACATAATTGATACTACAAATAAAAATCTTAGAGCGTTGGCAACCCTTGGTCAACCAGTTCAAAACGCTTTCGTTGACGTACTTATTATTTACATAATGACCAGTAAGCTCGACCACGTTACAAATCGTCAGTGGGAAGAGCACAGAAACACTTTTCTCGAACAACCTTCATTATCTGCGTTTATTAATTTCATTAGTAGCAGGGCTGATTTACTGGAGACAATTGAGGAGTCTAAGCCTATGGCAACAGCTAAAAACGAATATGCCACACCTGCGACCAAACCTAAGAGCAGTGCTGTGCTGCCTGAGAAGATATTAAAACCTTTGTCATGTCCCATGTGTCGTCAGGATCATTTTATGTATGCATGCGAGCAGTTTAAAAGTCTCTCAGTTCAGGCTCGTGTTAAAAAGGCTCAGGGTTCAAATGTATGCATGAACTGTCTTCGTCCAGGTCATGACGTGTCCAAATGCAAATTAAGTCACTGTAAATATTGTCGTCAAAAACACAACACTCTGTTACACATTGATGGTGACAATGTTCTTCCTAGTACACACAATACTGTATTATCAGCTAGTCAATCGTGTACATCTAGAGTAATTTTACTTTCCACAGCGCTCGTGAGGGTGACCGACGCTGACGGTAATCACCATACAGCACGAGTCTTGCTGGACAGTGGAAGTACAACAAATTTCATTTCGGAGGACTTTGTCCGTAAGCTACTTCTTCCTACCCACATTACCAAGTCCAAGGTAACAGGTATTAATTCTCAAACTTCTAGTTGTACTCAGGAATGCTCTGTGTCATTAAAATCAATTGATGACAGTGAGTATGAACTGAACATTGACTGCCTCGTATTGCCGAAAGTATCAGCATCAGTTCCTCATACTTATGTTGATACTAGCAACATTCATATACCTACGAACGTCCGTCTAGCTGACCCCACTTATTACGTTCCGTCTTCGATCGACGTCCTTGTCGGTGCGGAAGTCTTCTGGGGTATCGTAGGCACTGGCCGTATCGCATTAGGTACCCATAAGCCCACTTTACTTGAGTCAAAATTAGGTTGGCTCATTTCGGGTGCATATCATCAGTCTGATTCCTCTTCACATGTTTGTATGCATACTAACAACTTACAAGTAGACCTAGATCGGTTTTGGGAGTTAGATTCTGTGTCGTCCATACATAAACACTCTGGTGAAGAGAGATCATGTGAACAACATTTTAAAGATACCACATATCGTAGTACCGATGGGCGATTTGTGGTAAGTATCCCTTTTAAAGAGCCACTAGACGTATTGGGTGACTCTTACATGATGGCTAAGCAGCGATTTCTGTCTCTTGAACGTCGTTTGGATAGAGATCCTCGCCTTAAAAGCCTATATGTAGACTTTGTCAATGAGTACATAGAGCTGGGACATATGTCTGAATCTAACAGACGCCCACTCGACTCAACATGTTCTAATTATTTACCACATCATGGAGTTCTGAAGGAGTCAAGAACTACCACCAAATTGAGGGTGGTTTTTGACGCTTCCGCCAGAACTACATCAGGTAAGTCGTTTAACGAAATACAGATGGTTGGTCCCCCTATCCAAGATGATTTATTTTCAATACTGCTTCGATTCCGTCAGCATAAAATCGTCATAAGCGCGGACATTGAAAAAATGTACCGACAAACTCTTGTTCATGACAGTAATCGTCCTTTACAAAAGATTCTTTGGAGGGCAGAACCAACTCATCCGTTAAAGGAGTACACGCTTAACACCGTAACGTATGGCACAGCATCAGCACCCTTTCTAGCTACCAGGTGTTTACTTCAACTGGCAGAAGAGTGCTCCGATTCTTCAACTAGATTTTCGATAGCACGTGACTTCTACGTGGATGATTACTTGTCCGGTGGGTCATCTGTTTCAGAAACTTTAGAAAAAGGCCGCCGTGTTGACGCTGTTCTTCGGTCAGCAAAATACAATCTTCGGAAATGGCGGTCCAACTCTAGTGAGGTGCTGCAGGCGCTTAGCGGTGAACACGACGTTTCTGATGTTGTGGACTTGAGCGACAACGAGCAGTCGAAGACTCTGGGGCTTCTATGGAAGAGCTTAAGTGACACATTTTCCTTTTCTATTAACTTAAATTCCACTGAAAAGGCTACTAAGCGTCATATCTTATCAACCATAGCACAGATCTTTGATCCCGTTGGCCTGGTCGTTCCATGCATAGTGGAAGCCAAAATTATCATGCAGCATCTGTGGCTGACTAAATGTTCTTGGGATGAGCTTGTTCCCACGCATATTCAGTATGCATGGAATGATTTTCAAAATAGCCTGCACCTTTTAAACGAGTTCAAGATACCTCGGTGGGTGTTGTGTGAATCTGCGTCCTGTCTACAGCTGCATATATTCACTGACGCATCCGAAAAAGCTTATGGGGCGTGTGTTTATGTTCGCAGTGTTTCGCGAGACGGCGAGGTTACTGTACATCTCCTTACCGCTAAAAGCAAGGTAGCTCCAATCAAATCCACAACCATACCGCGGCTTGAGCTGTGTGGTGCGTTGTTGGGTTCACGGTTGTACTCAAAGGTTCGTCAGTCACTTACATTACATTTTGATGAAGTCCATTGCTGGTGTGATTCCACCATCGTCTTAGGATGGTTATCTACTTCACCAAATCAATTGAAGACATTCGTTCGTCATCGAGTGTCTGAAATTCAGGAAACTGTGGGAGGGGAGGCTTGGCACTATGTTCCGTCAGCTGAAAACCCCGCAGACCTCGCTTCGCGTGGACTTAGAACTGACAAACTGTTGTCGCATTCATTGTGGTGGTCAGGACCACAATTTCTTAGCAAAGATATGTCTTCATGGCCTCAGTTCCCTGAACCACATCATAATTATTCTGGGTTACCAGAAACAGTTGCTTCTTGTCATGTTTCCAATCATGTTATTGAAAATCCTACTACTGCGTTATTTTCAAAATTTTCAAACTTTAACACATTACAACGTGTGACGGCATATGTCATGCGATTCATTAATAAATGCAATAAAAGGTCACTTGAATTTGGTTCACTAACTTCGACTGAACTTAATAATTCTTTAAACTTATTACTAAAACTTAGTCAAATGGAATCTTTCCCGGAAGAGTACTACTTACTTAAAGCAGGTAAACAGTTACCAGCAAAGAACCAACTATTATCTTTGTCTCCTTTTTTTGATACTCTTTCTAATCTTATTCGTGTTGGAGGAAGATTAACTAATTCATTTTACGATTACAACATTAAGCATCCAATCCTATTAGCTAGTTCTCACACATTTTGCAATCTTTTATTCAACATGTTCCATTTACGTCTCTTGCATGCTGGGCCACAACTTTTATTGGCAACTGTTCGCCACCACTACTATCCCATTGGAGGTAGGAACCTAGCAAAAAAGGTTACACACCAGTGTGTAAAATGTTGCAGGGTCAAGGCAAACACCATTCAACCTATCATGGGTAACCTCCCAGAGCAGCGTCTACACTTAGAGTTTCCCTTTTTAGACACAGGGGTAGACTACGCCGGTCCAATCATGATAGCTGACCGGAAAGGCAGAGGATGCAGGCTCATTAAGTGCTTCATTTGTGTGTTTGTGTGTCTAGCTACTAGAGCCATTCATCTCGAGCTTGTGTCTGACCTTACAAAAGAAGCTTTCTTAGCTGCATTAAACCGCTTTATTGCTCGAAGGGGAAAACCACGCAACATCTTTTCCGACAACGGTACAACCTTTGTCGGTGCGTTCAATGAGTTGGCCAGGCTGCTTTCGCAAAACTTAAACCTAAACAACATCGACCCTGGAATAAACTTTTCTTTCATACCCGCTTACACGCCACACTTCGGAGGCTTATGGGAGTCTGCAGTTAAATCTACCAAACACCATTTACGACGCATTTTGGGCTTAACAAACCTAACCTTCGAGGAAATGGCCACCTGTTTAATTCAAGTTGAGGCTACCTTAAATTCAAGGCCCTTAACTCCACTGTCCAACGACCCTTCCGACCTTGCTCCTTTAACCCCAGCTCACTTCCTTATTGGTCGTTCTTTAATTATGCTGCCTCATCCACAGATCCAGAACGCGAACGTCCACAGTTTAAAAAGATTTCGGCGTATCGAGTATCTGAAGCAACACTTCTGGGCTCGCTTCTCTCACGAATATGTTCTGTGGCTACAGGAGAGAACGAAATGGTGCCGGTCGTCTGGCAAGATGAAGGAAGGACAAATGGTCGTCATAAAGGAAAAAGGCACGAGAAATAAAACGTAATATAAGTACACGAAAATCACCAGGTTACGATTTAATAACAGGAGAAATACTACATAACCTACCAAGAAAAGGTCTGGTTAAGTTAACAACCCTTATCAATGCTGCACTAAGGCTAAAATTTGTACCAGACGTATGGAAGGTGGCTGAAGTAATAATGATAGCCAAGCCAGGAAAACCGGCTCACGAAACATCATCATATAGGCCCATTTCCTTACTACCAATCATGTCCAAGCTGTTTGAAAAGCTGTTACTCAAACAGCTTAATCCAATAATAGATAATAAAAACATCATACCAGAGCACCAATTTGGTTTTCGAGAAAAACACTCTACCATCGATCAAGTGCATAGGATCACAAATGTAATAGAAAACGCCCTTGAAGACAAGAAAGTATGTGCTACTGTATTCTTAGACGTGGCACAAGCGTTTGACAAAGTATGGCATGAAGGCCTTATAAATAAATTGAAAAGTCTGTTACCAAAGCAGTTTGCAGATATATTAGAATCCTACATTCTGAACAGAGCCTTTAGAATAAGACAAGAAGACGCCTACTCAGAACTGAAACAAATTAATGCTGGCATACCGCAAGGAAGTGTATTAGGTCCGATCCTGTACCTACTATACACTTGCGATATTCCTGAATTAGAGCAAAACACGATTGGGACCTTTGCTGATGATACAGCCATAATGGCTGTGGGTAACAGCCACGAAGAAGCAGTGGAAAAGGTCCAAATGGCTGTAAATCAAGTTTATAACTGGACCAAAAAATGGAAGATTAAACTAAATGAATCCAAATCTGTTCACATAGACTTTTCCAACAAAAAACATCAGTATTCTCCAGTTTACATTAACAATAAACTAGTACCATACGAGAATACAGCTAAGTATCTCGGGATGACCCTTGACGCAAAGTTACGCTGGAAAGCCCACGTTAAGAAGAAAAAAAGATGAACTCGACCACCGATTCAAAAGAATGTATTGGCTGCTTGGAAGAAACTCCATGCTGTCCGTGCAAAACAAATTATTGCTATACAGACAAGTCCTGATGCCAGTTTGGACTTATGGTATCCAGCTGTGGGGCTGCACCAAACAGACCAATATATTAACTATACAACGATTCCAGAACAAAGTGCTAAGGGAAATTGTAAATGCACCTTGGTACATACGAAATGTTGACCTCCATCGGGATCTAAAAGTTGAGTTCATCGATAAAGTGATCCAGAAATTTGCAGAAGCTCACGAAAAGAGGCTTCATCAGCATGTGAACGTCGAAGCAATCCAGCTTCTCGATCACACAAATATAGTAAGAAGACTAAAAAGAACAAAACCGTTCGAGTTAGTGTTTAGTGTTAGTGAATAGTGTAAAGTACAAAAGTGCCAAACAAACACAAGAATGAAGTGTATTCGCCTTAATAGAGACAATAAGAAAAGTGCTATTGGACACATTCTTAGTAAAGACAATTTAGTAGTTTAGGTTATAATTTAATTACTTATTAGTCTATTTAAAAGGCTAGATTGTAATAAGATTAGGGTTCATTCTATTGATGAACCTTAGGACAAGGGAAAAAAAAAAAAAAAAAAAAAAAAATAAAGGAAAAAAACTTACCACCTCTTATGTGGCTTTTAGGACGCATCACACGTACTCTCCCAGGCAGGGATGGCGTCGCGAGGGTCGCCGACATCCTCACAAGAAAGGGTGTCATCCGGCGCGCCTTCAACACCATTTGCCCGCTGCCAGTTACGACGGTTGAAGACTCTTCAACGGGGGGAGTATGTTGAGTCCACCATCTCAACATCGCCGCGCGCCAGCGGCAGTGAAAGAGGGGTGCGGGGACAGCGGCTCGCCAGCCGGCCGACGGCCGAGCGAGGGCCCCCGCGCCACACCAGTCAGCTGTTGCACACCTCTTCGCACGGCTGCGCTTACGCGTCTTATTTATCTCAATATACTTACACATGTTATACAGTCCACTCAATATTTCATTTTGCTCCACCACGACCTATCGTCGCGATCAATATTCATTGCGTTATTGACGTGGTTGAGCAGACACATTTTTCGAACATATGAAGCAATGGTTTTGCCATCTGTTTCAAAACGAAACAGATTATGATTAATCGTGAGTTACGCAATTAGGGTGCCGATCTTCCAAAGGACTTTTCTTAATTTTTTCACGATTTTTTTACCATAAATGATCCTGCATCTACCATAAATGTTTCTACATCTGTTAACTGTCTGATCTTTCTAACAGCATAAGCGGCCGAGCTTAGCCGCCCCGCAAGAGATGTTATATGAGCTCCCCATTGTAATTTCTCGTCTAGCGTGATTCCCAGGAACACCGTTTGATTTGACATTCGCTACTTCTAACATTTGGTAATTTAAATCTAATGCATTTGGTTTTTGTGCCATTTAGTACCAAATTATTTACCGTAAACCAATCTTGGATCTGAAGAATAGAGTTATTAACGTCGTCAAGATTTTGTGAACGTCGGTCTATTTTAAATATCAATGATGTGTCATCTGCAAATAACACCATCTTCGGTTGATTTAGAAGTAAATAGGGTAAATCATTAATGTAAACTAAAAAGAGGAATGGACCCAATATTGAACCTTGAGGAACGCCCATTGCCATTTCAGACCCTAATGAGTTTACGCCGTTTACTTGAACTGACCTTGAGATGACCTTGTGAAGGCCGCAGGAATCCGCTGGATGCGAGAAACGCAAAACCGGTCGAAGTTGAGGAGCTTCGGGAAGGCTTATGTCCAGCAGTGGACGTCTTACGGCTGAAATGATGATGATGGTGTGTTACGCATTTACAGTGCCGTACTTTTTCGATAACTGTCAAATGAGATAGGTACTTTTGAAACGTCGCTACACCGATTCAAAAACATTTAAGGCAAATTAGATACTTTCAATTTGGGAAATATGATTTAAAACACTACAAAACTGAATTTGAATTAACCACAATCATTTAATGAGTGACAAATGACGCCTAGTAATAAATATTCTGAAGACTGCGTCGTTAGTGTAGTGGTCGCAAGTGCTACTGCTGGGCGTGAGATCTTAGGTTCGATTCCCAGGTTGGAAAACTGTTATTTGGTTTTTTTTGTCTGGAATTTCTGTTGGCCAAGCAGAGGTGTTGTATGCTATTGTCGAAAGGATAACATTTGTATAATCTGTCCCCCGATGTGACGAAGCTTTGATCAAAATTTTACCTAAAACTTCTTATTAAACTTAAAGGGCCAATACATAATACAATGTTTTAAGGGCATTGTTTGTGTCAGTGGTTTTTCAAATTTTTCTAGAGTGGGCATCGCCCAGCCTTGCTCCCCACTAGCTACGCCCCTGGCCCTAAATTCGACCAAAATAGCATCATGCTTTAAATATTACCTTTGCACATAGATTAATTTCTTTACAACGTTAGGCGTATTATACATATCAAAGTAAGTAGATATTCTCCCAGATCTTACTGTAGTATGATGTACAGAGAGATTTCCGAGCTTAGGACTACTTAGGAGCTATAAACATCAAAGTTATAGCCGCCGACTGGGGATTATGAATGTAAAGTCCATTCCTTTACAGCCAAGGCCCAAATGCCTCGTCCCGGTGAGTTAATGCCTCACAAATGTTTCAGAGCAATTTGTAATGTATCGTTTTGTTGTTCTACATTTTAATACAAAACGTCTGCCTGTTTTGCCCATTTTACACCGATACTTCAGTAATAATGTTTAAGAACTGTATAATATGGGCGGTATGGGCCGTTGGTCTAGTGGTGCAAGCGATACTGCTGAGCATGAGGTCCTGGGTTCGATACCCAGGTCGGGCAAAGTGTTATTGTGTTTATCTATATACAATTTCTCAGAATCAGCCCGGAGTTTGGACCCGGTTGATGGCAGAAAACGGTGAAAACATTGTGAGGAAACCGGCATGTCCTAAAACCAAAAAGAATCGAAGGCCCGCCCGCACTGGGCCTGCGTGGTGGATTACGGCCCACTCCCTCTTACAGAGATGAGGTCTGTGTCTCTGCAGTGGGAACATTATTGTCTGTATACAATATGTTGATGATATGATCAGGTGATATACACGGGTATCAACATCGAAAAATAATGCCAATTTTTTTTTTTCATCATTCCAAATTCAGTGTTCCCCGAAAAATTACATAACCAGCTGATCGATTTACGGGCCTTACCTTCTGCTATCGAAAGATGAACATTTTTTATTTTTATTTCAATTTTGTTATTTTTTTTCATTCCAATAGATTTCGCTATCGATACCCAACACGTGGGTATAGTATTGCCAGAATGTTTGATTTGACCCTGTATAGGTGCACGAATGGACCTAACATAGGTACTTCTAGAGGCAAAGTTTTAGCTCAACCAAGTTTGAAAAACTGTCGTACGATTGACATGAATAAGATGAATTATTTCAGTAAAGCCACATTAGGAACTGGAAAAATACGTCATCTCTGGCCGCGGTACCTGTACCGGGCACTCTTTGACTATTTTATTAAATTACCTTTTGCCAGCGGCTTCGCCCGCGTGGAGGTCGAAAATGAGCCCATGAGCCCATCTCACTATTGGAATAAAATGAGCCCATGAGCCCATCTCACTATTGGAATAAAAAGTTTTCAATGTGTGTTGGTGCTGGAATTTTACAATCATTTCGGTTTGTACTCTGTTTGTAACAATATAATTCAATCATGATTCGAAAGACACGTGACGCCATCCAATATCATAAGAACGTTACTGTTGTTTTCATAGGGAACGGTACTTTTTTTTTGGGATGAAAAGTACCTTATGTCCGTTTCTGTACACCTGACAACGTACGAGTATATGCAAAATTTCAGGATGATCGATTCAGTAGTTTAGACGTGAAAAGGTAACAAACAAACTTACTTTCGCATTTGTAATATTAATAAGGTAGGATTGTATAGTACGATGTGTCTTCAACCCGCGATGGTCATCTTTCATTGTCTAATGTCGTATACATCACAGGGCACCTTGATCACTTAGCACATGGTGCCATTAAGGTTAAGTCGAAACCTACCTAACTTATATCTAAGTTTTTATTAAGACAAATATGGGACAATAATATGACGTATTGTGAACTTTAGAGAACTTTATCCATCCCTAAGGTCCTGATGCATTTTCTGTTTGCTGAAAACTTTACAGAAGTAATAAAATATTTGTCTTCATTTGGAGGTTTCCTTTTTAGTAAGTTTATTTAAATATTCTTTTTAGTTTTAACACATCCATTTGTAGAATCCACAGAATGTTGGTAAGTATTATTTAGTCAGACTCTTATGTTGTTCCCACTGCTGAGACACAGGCCTCCTCTGGGTGCGAGGCATTGGGCCGTGACCCACCACGCGGGCCCAGTGCGGGTTGGTAGATGACACATGTGTTCGAGTTGTTTTTGGTTCTTCTTCTTAGCATGTCGATGGCAAAAAAAAATACGAAAAAACTTATGCAATTGTATAGTTTCCAAAATTAGCTTGGCCCAAAATTCAGCTACGCCAATCCAGTGCGCTGACGCATTAGGTCCTCACGTGTGCAAGAGACAGCGCATGCAGTGCAAGATGGGAGGTGAGCCATTGTCGGTGGAGAGATGGTGCATACGCACCGGAGGTCTCACCCGTCCGGTTCATGTCCCTGAACCGTTGTCGTTTGATCCATCCGGATCAGACAGCCATTTGTGTCAAGGGTTTAAGGTTTTCCAAGTAGGCCACGGTAACTTTTGCTCGGGTGGGAGGCTCTCTGATGGTTCGATGAATAAATCAAAAGGTTGGAGCAATTCTTGCCAAAGATCACATCTTTCTGTGGAGGGGTTGCCATCAATATCAAAATCAAAAGTCATTTATTCAAACTTGGCTGAGAGTCACCACTTTTTGAACGGTAAAATTACATAAGACAGTCTCCAAAAAACATCGGCTAGACTCACGCACCCAAGAAAATGAAGGCGACTTTCTGTGGCACTGGATTATAATGGCTGAATGATATATTTATTTGCAAGAATATAGGGTAGCTAACATAAGTTCTTAAAATCTATGGGTTTCACTATATTCGGCATTTCAGCCATGCAATTAGTTGTACATTGGGTGCCGTGAGTCATCCTGTAGCTTCGCCCTCTCGATGCGGCTGGCTAAAGTCCTACGAATATCTGGACGCGCGATGCCAGTCAGTGGATCATACAGCTTTCGCAACGGGGCGGTTTAAAGCAACCAGTAATAATCTAGCTGTTTCCACTAACTTAAAATGGGCAGGTCGGCTCCTCATTTGGTTCTAGGACATGCCGGTTTCCTCAAAAAATCTTCCACCGTTTCGAGAGTAGTGGTGATGATATAATTTACACAAAGAAAAGCGCATGTTTGTGTTCGAACCTACGACCTACAACTCTTCGGCCGTTACCACTGAGCCTTCAT
Source organism: Antitype chi (assembly GCA_947359405.1). Classification (NCBI taxonomy): domain Eukaryota; kingdom Metazoa; phylum Arthropoda; class Insecta; order Lepidoptera; family Noctuidae; genus Antitype; species Antitype chi. The sequence continues at coordinate 1,202,355 of OX375807.1, forward strand.
TGCTCTAGGTAAGTATTAAATGGCAGAATTAAAAACTCGTTCTTACATACATACATAAGGTCACACCTTGTTCCCGTGGGGGTAAGCAGAAAGTACAGAACCTGCTACGATCCTTTTAGACTCAGTTTGCCTCTTTTTCGCTCATAAAAGTCATATACGCACATTTTTATAAGCTTTGTATTAGCTTGCTTCTTTAACTGAATAGGTAATTACCCAAAACCAACTACCAATAACAAAAACCGACATAAAAGTAATAAAAACAAAGAAGAAACGCTTTCAATCACAGATTTTAACGATCGATAATAATTGCCTGAAGTTTATGGCGTCATTCCGAGTTCCCGCGCTAGGTGGCGCTGGCGAGCACCCATTCGAAAATAGAACGATAGACTCGATAGTGTTACACGCACATGTAATTTTAGCTACGTTTCGCGCGCATCGGGACGGCGCGCGCATCTCGCTCGCCATTACAGCTAGTAAACAAAATAAGGTAAAAAATCATTAATTATTTTTCTGTTGATTTTTGAGCTTACTCGAAGCAGTGAATTTAAGTTTCAATCGTGGCGAATTTTTGTGAATCAATAATGGTTTCTGTTAGGAAGGAAATGCAATCTGCGAATTATAAGTATTTTATGGACATTATGATAAATTAAGTGATTGTTTTTCTTGCGGGATTTGATTTTATTTATAGAAACTGTTTTATTGCAAATTTGAAATTTTAGTAAGTACCTAGGTATGTACTTACCAAAATGTTGAATAGTGTGTCGTTTCAAATTACGGCCTTGTAAGTAGGTACTTACAAAGCCGTAATTTGAAACGACACACTATAACATTAGCAATGCAGTTCTCTACTAATGATAAATGATTTTATTTCTGTAAGTAGGTTTGTACTAACAATTTCACACGTCAATCATATATTTCAAACTAGATAAGATCGACTTTTCCTATCTGACTACTCTGAGAAGAAACGCCGAAACAAACTCAGAGGTCATACTTAGTCTCTTTTAAAGTCCAGAATTAATAATAATAAATAATAAAGCCTTTTATTCGGACAATATACCATTAGGTTTCTTACACTACTGCATTGTTAAATATTTATTTTTCATAATTATTTTTTTTCTCGTATTTGGTGCTTCTTTACGTTCTGTAAGTCTGTTTGCCAATTAGCAAAGGCCTCCTCCAACCTACTCCATTCTGTTCTCTCTCTGGCTACTCTATTTCATGTTATGCCTGCGACTTGCCTGAAATCATCGTCCCATCTTTTTCTTTTCCTTTTAGGTAAAAGGTTGTATAACTATTTTACTCCATTTGTCCTTTCCTCTGATCATGTGTCCCGACCACTTCCATTTTAGCCTTTTTATTTTTAGGGTTACGTCCTGTATCTTAGTATTTTTAACCTCCGACGCAAAAATGACGGAGTGTTATAAGTTTGACATGTCTGTGTGTGTGTGTGTGTGTCTGTCTGTGGCATTGTAGCTTCCGAACGGATGAACCGATTTTGATTTAGTTTTTTTGTTTGAAAGATGAATTAGTCGGAAGTGTTCTTAGACATGTTTTATCAAAATCAGTTCAGCCGTTTGAAAATTATCAGATCTTTTCTGGTTGATGAAGGGATTTGAGCATCTTCCACGGGTCTGATCAAATCGAAATTTGGTATTCTAATTACTTCAATGATATTAGACGAACAAAGTAACCTTGAACTGATGCTGGAGCTTCACCTGGAATTTCCAGCATACCCAAGTTACTCACCAACAAACAGCAGAAGTATCGTGTCTGGGCTCATTGAAAAAGTCTCAATGAATAGGTTATAGATAAAAATGGTGATCAGGACGAGGAATGAGGATAAATTAGTATAACAAACTTCACTGTGGGGAACATACGCAACGCTGCCTCTAGTGTTACTATTGATTCTCACGTTATCGAGTTAATGAATATTTTTTATTATTTTAAAACAAAAACATCTTTATTTTTTTACTTCTACTCAATGCTTCGAACATATTCCTTATGACAAGTTGTTCTGCCGCGGGAAAACAACCATAAAAATTTATCGGTGTATATTCTTCAACTTAGCTAATTTTTGACTCGCCTATATTTATGCTGCTTTTGGTTCCATTGGTCATTACTTTTGTTTTTTCGGGATTTAATTTTAGTCCTACTTTTTCACTCTCCGATGCTAGTTCGTTTAACATTTTATTGAGGTCTCCTGGGGTTTTTGCGAATAACACAATTTCATCGGAAAATCTTAAGTAATTGTGGTAGTGTGCGGCCGTCGATATTTAAACCCAGACTTTCTGAAGATCATTTCCAAAATAGCGGAGAAAAGTTTCGGAGAGAGAGGATCTCCTTGTCTTACTCCTTTTAGTATCTTAAATAAATCTCCCTTCTTTTCTAGCTGAATGCACGCCGAGCTGTTTTTGTATACATTTCTAATCAATATAATATATTTTTGTTCTATCCCTTGTTCTCTTAACGCCTCCCAGATGCATGTATGTATTAACGAGTCGAATGCCTTACTATAATCGACAAATGCTAGATAGTATATAGGTAGGTACGTTGATATTCCGCATATTTCTCAATGATTTACCAAACACCATGGATATGCATTCAAGCATTCAGTTTCTTCTAAAACCTGCCTGTTCTATTAGCTGTTGTTCATCGAGTCCAGACATAATCTTGGTCAAATCATGTGAAGACCATGTGGATTGGTGTCTGAAATGGTCGTCTGATGAAAGAACCACACAGATTGAGTGGACCTGTCCAGTCAATGCACGCATTTATCAGTAATCATGCAGCTCAGTCTATACACTATGACGTTATGGTTGTCTTACAAAGATAGTCCACTCAATGTATCCGACAAAAAAAAACCTCTAGGCGCGATTAAAAAGGTGCAAAGAAAAATAAATAATGCTGTAGAATTATGAAACACCCGTTGATAATGTTTACGTAACATTTACAAGATTCTATCTCCGTTATATTCCATCTTTATATCTTCCATTCTATCTTCATAATTATTCGTACGTCGTATTTTAGTACTGTGTGATGTCGGACTAAAAGAATAGCACCACCCCATTTCTTCCCGTGGGTATCGTAGGAGGCGACTAATGGAAGTACCTACTATAGGATGGGCAGCAGCGACCCTATGCATTTTTAAAACCATACTGCGATCGCCAACCCGCCTACCAAGCGTGGCGATTATGGCACCCCCCCCCCCCAACATGAGCACAGAAAACCACCCTAATTGCGTAACACGCGATTAATCATAATTGGTTTCATTTTGACAGTTCAACAATATTAATTGCGTTATTTACGTTGTTGACCAGACACATTTTTCGAACATATGAAGCAATGGTTTAGCCATCTGTTTCAAAACGAAACAGATTATGATTAATCGTAAGTTACGCAATTAGGGTGCCGGTCGGAGCTTAGGGGAGGCAGGCCTATGTCCAGCAGTGGACGTCTTTCGGCTGAAATGATGATGATGATGAATTATTCATAAAATGCTAATTTTTTATTTTTTATAAATGATTAGAAGTCATTGGATACATGAAGTGGGCTTCCGTAATAAGACGATTAAAATACCACGGTGTATTATATTTTAAATCGGATAGCGCTGGACCTACTTGAAATGTGATGAAAATGAAAGTACCAAAGATTTTCACAAATATTTTCAGAACAATCGAATGGTAATACGCATTGCGCCTCGGAATCTGTAATGTCTATGTATTATTTTGATCTATTTTCATTGGCAATCATAGCCACGGCTGGTAGCCATCGAAAACCAATGTGCCCCATTTATTTATCTGTAGTAGCTACCTAGTATCGACCGCACGTACTTGACGGGCGTTCATCATCAAACTATTTCAGTTATCGCTTCTTCCGGACTCTACCAATCCTGTAATGATGTTAAATCACTCATTAAATAATAACTTTACACTGCGATGTATATCAGAGATAGAGTAAATAAGAGCAGTGTGGTGTAGGTAGGTACCAAAAAGAAAACTTTTATGTTAAAACTTTTTCCAAAAAAAAAACAACCGTCTTCCAAAAAAACACTACAAAGTGAAAAATAACTTTAATTTCGGAAGTCGGTGTCTTTGGAGCTGTATTTGAATTGTTTGCCACCGCCTTCCGAAATTAAAGTTATTTTTCACTTTGTAGTGTTTTTTTGGAAGTCGGTTGTTTTTTTTTTTGGAAAAAGTTTTTATTTTTCACTTTTTAGTGGTTCACATGTGCTTACCCCTTCACAGCACACCGGCGTGATGTTATGTTATGAACTGGTGTAAGCAATAGACAGAGATGAGATTTCAGCAATCCCAGTCCATTTGCTATCATTTATTGAGGAGTTCCGTTGCCTATCTCCAAAGTTCTTCATCAAATCTTCACCAAATTGAAATGAAATCACTACGAGAAAGTACTCTTCCAAAAAATACCTAAATCGCTTTGTGTGCCTATAAAATTTGAAGAGTTCTCTCTATTTCTCCAGGATCCCATCATCAGATCCTGACTTGATGATCATGGGACCACCTGGGAAGTATACCCTTTCAAACAAAAAAAAACAAAATCCAAATCGGTCCAGCCATCTTCGAGTAATCGGGGAACATACATAAAAAAAAAAATAAAAATAAAAAAAAAAAAAAAAAAAAAAGTTTCCGACGAATTGACAACCTCCTCCTTTTTGAAGTCGGTTAAAAATAACAACAGACTTCCGAAAAAAACACTACAAAATTAAGATACCGACTACGAGCTTACAGATATTTTTCACTCCTTCCATTACTTTCGATATCGATATTACCGATACCCAACACGTGGGTTAAGTATTACCAGCTAATTTAATTTGACCCTGTGTATTGGATACCTACCTCTATCTATTGTCTCACTGAACTTACTATTCAAAAGCATGGATAATCTACATTCAGGGAAAATATTGTTATGCAAATTGATTGTCTAATCTTCGTGTCTGTTTATATATGTGTGTACATAAATGGTTAATTAAATAAAATAAATCAAGTGGTACATTTCAAAAAACGAGCGATTCGCTGACGTTTACTGTCATTCAAATTATTAAAAGAAAGTGTCAATTAAGATCAAATTGGAACGAACCCAAAATTATATTGTTATATAATTTGTTTCGAAATTTTGTCGTTGCCCATAGGAAATTCATTTTGGCAGATTTTTGAATGAGAAAAGTTAAAACTTCATTGTAACATCTCAATATACTAGAAAATATTCAATTTTATTTCATTCCATTTTAGTTTCCCGTTGCTTGACAAAAGAAAAGACAGATGAGGGAACTAAGTAGCACAGGACACCGCTGTCACACAGTGTGTGGGGGATTTCTGTTATGTTTCGTACTAGCTGCGCCCCGCGATTCCATCCGCATAAGTCTCAAACCCGTGGGAATCGCAGGCCAAAAAGAGTGCTATGTCATAATCCAGATGCCAAACCATCCACATCCACACCACACACCACACACATCCACACACATCCACACCACGCACACACACCACACACACACACCAAATACCCAAGATGACCATGAAGAAGAAGAAGAAGAAAAGAAGAAGAAGGAGAAGTCCATGTCTCAAATTTAATCCAAATACGTTAGCAAACATAACAACAAATCTTTTCTCTTTATAAAATTGGTTTTGATTAACATCTGCAAGCAGCGTCGCCCCTGCGGAGATGCGAATTTTTTCATGATTTCATCTTTATCACACATAATCAGCCTATAATTTTCCCACTGCTGGGACACAGGTCTTCCTGTCTGAGAGAGGGAGTGGGCTGTAATCCACCACGCGGGCTCAGTGCGGGTTGGTAGATGTCACATGTCTTCGAATTTTTGGTTTGAAGACATGCCGGTTTCCTCACGATGTTTTCCTTCACCTTCAAAGTAAAAAGCCTGTCTGGGTTTTGAACCTACAACTCGTAAGTTGTGTGCCGCCAGGCCGCCACTGCTCCTACGTTTAGGCAGCGCTTTAATTGTGCCTATCTATTAATTGTATGTTCCTATAATAGTATTTGCAGCTTCCGCATTGTACTGCAGTATTCAGCGTCTAATATTAGATGCTCACTATTGAATGTGCATTTTATTTGGTCTATCTTCACCAGCACATTAATTAATTGCGTAACACTCTAGGATATTGCTAATCCATTGCTTCATTTAATCGAAAAATGTTTCTGCTCAACAACGTAAATAACGCAATGAATATTGTTGTATTCCTGCTGTAAGACTTTTCCGCAATTACCTTGCAGTAACTACGAACTATTGCTTCTACTAGTACTTACATTATATACTTCGTAAACATCCGTAGATGGGTGACCATATTTTTATTATACTAAGACCCCTCCGTGCCCCTGAATGCACGTTTGCAATCCAGAAGACGGTTTTTCGAAGGAAACCGTTGGTCCCAGTGGTCATTCGTGGATCTTTCACAGTCGTTACGGGTCGTCAGAAGCCCGAAAGTTTGACAGTCAGTCTTACCAAGGGGTATCGTATTACCAATATAACTCGGTTGTGGAGGTCAGATAGGCAGACGCTCCATGTAAAATACTGGTATTCAGCTACATCCGGAAAGACTGGAAGTCGACCCCAACATAGTTGGGAAAAGGCTCAGCAGATGATTATGAATCGCTCTTGATAACACAAATGATTTTAGTCTTACGTCCTGCAATTCCAGGGTCCAGAATGCCTCACATCTACGAGGAGACTGACCCTGGCTTCGCGGCCACCTGTAGCAACATCACTCTGTGCTCCAACTCCAAGGGTTTCTTCAAGGATATGGGGGAACAGCTGGTGGCCATGGCGGAGAGTGACGGTTGGCTGGACAAGTTCGAAGCAATCGAGGACGGGAAGAAGGTGGCTGCTGTGCTGGAGAACGAGACGGTGAGGAGAATGGAATAGCTTTCATACACACATACATACATAAACTCACGCCTTTTTCACATGGATTAGGCAGAAACTACTGAACGCCTTTTGCCTCATTTACATTCATAAATCTGGTGTATAATACACACACCGTTTGCGAGTACTACGCACCTGGCTTTTCTGAAGAATATCACCTATAAGGTCACTAATGTCCTCCTAGGGCGTTTCCACTCACATCTGCCATGTAAACTTTACACGACAATCATATTTTAAAAACTAGATGAGGTCTGTGTTTCCTATCTGACTAGTTTGGGAAGAAACGCCGAAACAAACTCAAAGGTCGCAGTCTGTTTTAAAGTCCAGACATAATTCTTGGCATACCATGTGGATCTGTCCAGTCAATGCAAGCATTTATCAATAATCATGCAGCTCAACTCCTAAGTTCTGAGTTGAGCTCAACGATTAGATGAACAATATCAAACAAAGGACATTAGAGTAGGCCGCATAAAGGACTCAACTGCCAGACCATCATTAGAACTAACTGAAAGAAAGAAAAAACAATCAATAACCCCAGAATAATAGTTCTCACATTCACAATAATTGAAATTATATATTGAACTTTACACAGAAAATCTTCAAATCATTGTTTAAGAAAAGCGATAATAGGAATTATAATATAGAAAAATGAATAAAAATAAAATAGCAAAAATAAAAATATCTAAGATTCACTGTGTTGGAGCAGCTAATCCCAATCCTTTTCGTCCTCAATTATGTTATGTAACAGTATAAAAGGCTTTCTGGCATAGTTTCCGCTTTATAAAAGATTTGAATTAAGTGGCTGAGAAGTTTATTATAAAGACGTATACATACATAGACATACAACTAAACGAACCACGTATTTTCTTGAGCCTGGTTGTAGGAACATTTAGGTTCTTAGCATATTACTTTTAGTAACAGCGAGTAGGGATATATTCGCTTCCTGGAAAATTGACATAAGCTCCAAGAAAAACAGCAGATGCATCTAAGCCACTTGTAGTTCGTTTACATAAGCACAATCATACGTTTCAGTGATTACTTCCTGAATACTCTGGCAGAGAGATAAAGCATTTTATGGCGCAAAAAAGACACTGTGACCTCAGAGTTTGCTCCGTAAGTCGCTTTCGGTTTCGGCTGAAACCATAAGAGGAACCGAAGGGACGGGTTCGGTCGAAAACCAATTATAATACCAACACTGCTCGTTGAATCCAAAACAAAGTTCTTCTTGAACAAGCTTCGACTGCCATAACAATATCAAACGTACCTACAGATTCTAGCACATGAAGTGCACAACCAATGACGATCGTACCAACCACAAACAATATAAAACCGGCCAAAGGAGTGGCGGACCACGCACAACGAAAGGTTCCGTAGTTGGGATGAATTTATTCCAAAAACCAACATATCATTGTAGTTGAAAACATGCTTTCCCATACGCTCAATTCTACAACTGCAAATGTAGGTAAGATAAGACTAAAAATTAACTATTTTCGGAGTTTTTCTTATTTTAAGATCTTGCTTCTTGACAAATTCCATGATTGTAGGTCAACAGGAAGTACCCTATAGATTTCTATTTATTTACGAATATCAAAATATTACTCACGTTTTTAATAATAATTACAACTTGATACCTTCACGCGTTCTTGAGAAAAAGAGTTTTGACAGAAAACAGGCGAACAACGAAGAGATTCCGTAAGGGTTCCGTTATTTTCCTTTTGAGGTACGTAACTCTAAAAAACAACCCGATAAAGTAAAAATATTATTTTAAAAAGAAAACTGAAACAAAAGCAACAGTTGCGTCAGGTTGCGCCACAAATGGAACCACTCACCGACCCTAGTTGATGCAGCTCACGTCCCATGTAATGGTTTCCAATGCTCCACAGCAACTTACTGAATAGAAATCCATACAAATAAATAAAATGTAAGTGTCTCTGTGTTTGTAATGTCAAAATAACAGTTTAACATTTTTATAATTTTTGTCTGTCTGTTGTGAAACGGCTGGACCGATTTTGACGGGACTTTCACTGGCAAATAGCTAATGTTATAAGTAATAATATAGACATTCCAACATCCACGTGGGTGAAGCCGCGGGCAACAGCTAGTCTACCTTCAATTTAATATAAGAAGAAACTGACTGATTGACATATAAACGCACAGCCGAAACTGCTGAGACTGGGAACATCTAATTTTGAAGGGGTTTTTGGAAATTTAAATTTTAAGGAGGGAAAAGGGGAGATTTTGTTTGTATGTAAAATCACATACCTTGAGTAAATAAACTTGATACTTGGAATGAATACTTATCTAAGTATATCAAAATTTGTAGGAGAATATACGACATCTACGCGGACAAGATGCTAGTCCTACTAATACGATTATTACAAATGTGAAAGTTTGTGAGGATTGACGGATGGATGTTTGTTACTCTTTCACGCAAAAAGGGCTGAACAGATTTGGATGAATTTTGGCAAACAGGTAGTGCATGACCTGGATCATCATATAGGATACTTTTCCCGGTATTACGATCCCGTGGGATAATTTTCATTACCTCGCGGGCGAAGCCGCTGGCAAAAGCTAGTATAATACAAATGTCGAGAACTACACTCGCGACAGATTTGTACTTAGTTCCGACTTCAGTTGGAACAGTCCGCAATGTTTGTTTCGTTATTGTGTTGTTTTCTTCGACGGCGACCGGCAACTTTGAGAGGTCCATTTTCTATTCATAATAGGTCTTTACCTATGAAATTGCCGTTTTGTATGAAAAAATTTAAACGAATTTTTTTCATGTATTTTTTATTTGTATTAATCGAAGTAATCACCCATGCAATCAATGCATCTTTGCCATCGCAGTGGCAGTTTATTGATGCCCTTCTTAAAGAAATCAGCTGGACGGGAGGCAACAAATTCTTCAAAGGCATTTTGTACTGCCTCTCGGGTATTGAATTTTTTTCCCGCCAAGAAGTTATCCAAATTCTGGAAAAAGTAGTAGTCTGTAGGCGCAAGATCTGGTGAGTAGGGCGGATGACGAAGAGCTTCCAACCCCAGTTCTTGCAACTTGGAGACCGTCTGCTGTGCAGTATGAGGTCGCGCGTTGTCGTGCAGGAGCAGCGGAGACGAGCGATTGACCAATGCTGGTTGGAGATGTGCCAGCTTCTCCATCATTGTGTTCAGTTCTTCACAGTACACATCTGCAGTAATGCTCACCCCGTTTGGTAAGAAGCTGTGATGAATCACACCGGCGCTAGACCACCAAACAGTGACCATCACTTTTCTAGGGGTAAGTTTTCGTTTAGGGCATTGTTTAGGTGCTGAACCAGGATCCAACCAACTTGCTGAGCGCTTGCGGTTATCAAACAGAATCCATTTTTCATTGCAGGTAACAATGCGGTTCAAAATTCCTTCATTTGTGTGTCTGTTGAGCAGTGCAAGGCACGTCTCGACGCGTACTTCGCGCTGACGATCATTGAGTTCGTGGGGCACCCATTTGTCAAGCTTTTTTACCTTGCCAATTTGACGCAAATGGACCAATATTGTTTTGACGCTAACGTCGAAAGCTGCTGCTAATTCAGCCGTAGATTGTGTATCATCAGCTTCCACAATCGCCTTTAATTCGTCATTGTCGACCAAAGTCTTCGGACGACCGCGAGGTTCATTTTTTAGGTCGAAATTTCCAGAACGGAAGCGAGCAAACCAATAACAGGTGGTGCGTTGGTTTGTAGTGTTAGCTCCGTAAACGTCGTTGATGTTGCGTGCCGCTTGTGCCGCGTTGCTGCCACGACGGTACTCATATTCCATAATTACTCGAATTTTTAACGTATCCATGATGACGAAAAAGATTGAAATGCGATGAAATGTAACACTAATCAATAAACAAATGACTACTTTTGGAAAAAAAAATCCATGTTTTTAAAATAAAATTAATTTGAAATTAGAATTCTTACCCAAACAAAAATTATTTTGATTTGAAATGGCCAGTACTGCAAAACGGCAATTTCATAGGTAAAGACCTAATATTTGCTGAAGTTATCTTAGATATTACTTCTATATCTGTGACATTAGTTTTGCAATTTCTCCTGAGGCAAGAGGCAAAAACAGGTTGAATATGGTTTTTAGAATAGAGATACTACAAATTTTTGCAGACCTGGTAGCGTCTCAAACGAGACGCTACCAGGTCTGCAGGATATTAGGAGGATCTGGTAGCATCTTGTGACAGATCGTTAAGCTCCCTAAAATAGGGTTGAGCTACACGATGACTGAGGCATGCATGCCTCTGTTGGGACTTTCAACAAAAGGCCCTGCCGGACATGGCTCTGTATTGTTAGACTAACATAAAATAAAAATAATTAAACATCACTTTTCGAACGTAAAAATTACCTAATTAGATAGTCTCCCAGCACGCCCGCGCCTCACCACTTCCTAGAACTTTAGCTGGGAAGAGGCAGTGGCGCAACAAACTATCCAGCAGCTCAGCTGACTGTTCGTCACATATACTTCATTCTGTACAATAGTAGGTAGGCAAAGTAACTAACATTACGAGACATAGAACGTTAAATTAAATCGTTTGCCTTATGTCAGCTAGCCATACCAATGCACGAACATATAGAATTAGGCACAGTTCGGCACAGCCAGGTGGTAAAAGGTGGTGACATTATGAGTAGCATCCCTTAGGCATAGCGGAACAATACCAGCCTTCTCTTTATATCTTGAAAAGTACTTTGCGTGTTCGTATAAACTTGGGACTCTTCAAAATAAGAAGTGATTTTCATAATATAAATATACCTACGTAGTAAAAACGAAATTGTGTTACCCAAATTTAGATTAACTAAAACTAGCTAGTAATTTTTCTCATAAACTGTATTCGCTTTTATAACATGTTGCCAAAGTCGGTTACAGAACTTAGCGATGGAAAGTTCAAAACCCACATCAATCGTGTCCTTATCAAACAACTATAAGATAAAAGACTACGTTGAAGACAGGGAAGTTTGGCATAATTCCTTACCTGCAATTCTTATTTCAACTCTATAATAGGTTGTCATGGCAATCGTGGCATTTGGTTTAAATTGATTATTTTATTTCATTTATCTAGTTTTGATGTAGATTCTCATAATTATAATATTAGCTTCTGCTCGTGGCTCTGCTTGCGTGATGTGTTGGCCCCAAAACCGCGCGTGCGCTGCCTCGCATCCCATCACCACTCCCGCTATTGCTTCGCTTACATTTAGCGTTCTACCCGACTTTTTTTCATTTTGCTCGGCTCCTGAGGATTCTTGCGTGATGTTAAATAACCTATAGCCTTTCCTATGAATGTGGCTTTCATATTATAGTTTTTTTTTTTTCAAATCAAACAATTACAGAGATTTGCGCGTTCAAACAAACAAATAAACTCTTCAGCTTTATTATATTATATTAGTATAAATTAAGAATGTTCATTTCCTATTTATTTTATTATATTAGTATAAATTACGAGATTATATAAATTACGTGACTTACGAGTTTATACATATAAAGCTGACAACCGCTTTACTTTGTATTCATTATTTCATCACCACTGCTTTCAATACGGTGAAGAAAAACATCGTGAGGAAAGCATGACCTACAACCTTAAATTCGAAGACATGTGACATCCACCACCCCGCACTGGGCCCGCGTGGTGCATTGTGGACACTCTCTCTCATCTCACAGAGAGGAGGCCTGTCTCAGCAGTGGGAACATTATAGGCTGATTATATATAAGACTGTTGCAGGTGATGGAAGCTCTCAACGAGGTGCTATCAAGAATACAGCCTCTCCACCGAGGCAAGGATGCGCAGGTATCCCGGGATCGCCGACTGGCAGCACAGAAGGCGCTCGATGATGGAGACCTGGACAAAGCCCTGGCACTCGCCAGCCAAGCTGTGCTGAGAGCTCCCATGACTGGTAAGAGACATAATAATGCAGTCATCCAAAAGATGTCCAGTTGTCCATTACCTGATATTATAGGCCTCCCCTAGCGGCTGGTCCTATATTTCACGTTTATCCACCATATACCTCTGCTATATCAGCAGGCAAACTGACACCATGAATTCAGCACATGAATGTAGAAACCCCTAGAAAAAATATAATCTGCTATTTCACAGAAAAGTGCTATATCCACGCGTCAAAATGTATGGAGCTGCAATTTTTTCTTTTAACAACCGATGAACAATTTTGAAGCAGTTTTTTTCTGGGTACTGGATCATGTACTAAATTTATGGTAACATGTTGCGGGTCCATGTCCAGGATGCCACCCTGTATATCTCACATGAAACGGGTCCTTAGTATTAAAAGAAGTTAAAATTAACCTGCAACCTAATTGCGTTATAAAATCAGAATCTGATCCATTTTGAGGGTCATTCTTAATCCATTGCTTCATATTATGTTCGAAAAAAGAACTGATCTACAACGTAAAAAACGCAAAGAGTTTTGTTGAACTGTCAAAATGAAAGCCATTCCTACTATTACTGTGTTACGCAATTTCCCCTCTGAATCCAAGCAAAAAAAAATCCTAAAAACATTTTCAAAGAATTGTTTTAAAATAATGAACAAAGAACTGTACGAACAATGTACGTCATCATAGCGATGTTCCAAACTGTTAAATTCAAATGCGTCGCTCTGAATGGCTATCAAAATCAGAGCATTCTATTTCTGCATTCAAAAGAATTTTCTACTGGAATAAAATATTCTGTCCAAGCTGGCAGTTACAGTTAGAGATTTTGAATTCTTATTATCATGGTTCCTTCAACACTCATAGCATTGGTTGAAGGTACAGTCTAAGATTTCTACGTATTTAAGTTATACACACAAAGAAAACATAACAAGGGTCTCGTGGGTAAGTAATAACAGCTGCACGAGTCAATCGATTAGGTTAAGCTACGCTTGTCGAGGTCGGTCCGTGGATGGGTGACCATCTTTTCATACCGCGACCCCTCTCATCATCAGCCTACAGCAGTCCACTGCTGGACATAGGCCTCTCCAATTTCACGCCATTTAACTCGATTCTCGGCAACTCTCATCCAGTTACTACCAGCAACCCTGCGAAGATCGTCAGTCCACCTAGCCTGAGGGCGTCCTACCTTACGTTTTCCGATTCGTGGTCTCCACTCAAGAACACGTCTACCCCACCGGTCATCGGTTCTACGACTAATATGGCCGGCCCATTGCCACTTCAGCTTGCTAATTCTATGAGCTATGTCGACAACTTGGGTTCTCTGCCGGATCACCTCATTCCGGATTCTATCTTTCAGAGATATTCCGAGCATAGCTCGTTCCATAGCTCGCTGAGCGACTTTGAATTGATGGACCAGCCGTACCGTGAGTGTCCACGTTTCGGCTCCGCAGGTCATAACAGGTAGGACACACTGGTTGAAGACTTTAGTCTTCAGGCTCTGCGGAATACGCGACGAAAAGACTCGACGAAGCTTCCCAAATGCTGCCCAACCCAGCTGAATTCTTCTGTTAGCCTCTTTCTCAAAGCTGTTCTTACCAAACTGCAGAGTTTGCCCGAGGTAAACGTATTCTCGAACAACCTTGAGAGCACCGCCATTGAGAGCAATCGGTCCCGGAGCAACGTGATCGTTGAACATAACCTGAGTTTTGTTAAAGTTCATCCGGAGACCAATGCATACAGAAGAGTCAACTAGGTCGTTCAGCATCTGCTGCAAGTCCTGCAGCGATTCAGCCAGTATAACGATGTCATCTGCAAATCTCAAGTGTGAGATGTACTCGCCGTCGATATTAATACCGCGTCCTTCCCAGTTCAGCGTCTTGAACACATCCTCCAATGCGTTGGAGAACAATTTTGGGGAGATGACGTCCCCTTGCCTCACTCCTCGACGCAGGGGGATATGTTCAGTTCGGTGGTCCTGAGTTTGGACGGTCATTGACGCGTTTTCATAAAGACATCTCAGCACTTGGATGTATCGCCAGTCGACTTGGCATCGCTGCAGAGACTCCAAAACAGACCAGGTCTTGATAGAGTCAAAAGCCTTCTCATAGTCCACAAACGCAAGACACAGCGGCCGATTATACTCTTCGGACTTCTGTATAATTTGCCGCACTGTGTGGATGTGGTCCATGGTGCTGTATCCTCGTCGAAACCCGGCCTGCTCCGTTGGCTGAAACTCGTCGAGTCTCCGCGCTAGACGATTCGTGACGACTCTTGAAAACACCGCGACCCCTCTGTGTCTCGAAAATCACGTTAAACCGTTGGTCCCGGCTATCATTCGTGGGTTTTTGACAGTCGTTACAGATTTGAAAGTATGTCAACCAGTTTTAACGAGAGATATCGTATTACACATGAGCTAGGTGGTTGAGGTCAGATCGCTCCATGTAGACAGGAAGCTGACCACAACATAGTTGAGAAAAGGCTAGGTAGATGGTGATGATGATGTTTCCTTCAAAACACAGCATTGGTTGAAGATTCAGTTTAAGATTTCGCCGTATTTAAGTTAAATATGAAATAAGTAGGGACTTAAAAGGAAGTCTGAAAGTGGCACTGGTAACTGAAAAGTTGTGTGAAATCAGCTGTCATGGTGTGGACCATTGCACACAACTTTACAGTTACGCCCACGCGTGTGATACGGATATAGGAGGAAAATGTTGTGACGAAAACTTTGAGTATGAATGTCGATGGCCAAAAGATTAGAAGGATACCAAAGAAAATATGGCTGGCCTTTATGAATTTTGATAAGGGGCTGTCTACCGAGATGACGACTAATAGAGAAGTATGGAAGAAAGAGACCCAAATAAATTGGAATAGAGACAGGAGGATGATGTTGATACAAAGGAAATATCCCTTACTTTACTCTCAGTTACCTGTGGTCTTTTACAATGGCAGAACTCGCGATGATCTAGAGTTACAGCGAGCTGGACCTGTCATTTCTCAAACTCTAAATAAGTCTTCAAAACTCATCGTTCTAGTAGGAATTGAAATAAAATATTTCGAAGTCAATCTTGAGCTTCATTCACGCTAAGTTTAAAACGTGAAACTTGGTGTTTATCCGCATATCAGTAGTTCTCTACAAACTTGGGCCACGAAAACTTTGTTGTGCCGTTATGAGTCCATATTTCTGAAGATTTCTTAGAGTTTGGACTGAAATTAAATGATGTATGATGAGAGAAGGGTGGAAGTTAACATGAAGTTTAACGTATGTATCTGTCTATCTGTGTGTCTGTCTGTGGCATCGTAGCTCCCAAACGACTGGATCGATTTTGTTTTTCCTGAAAGGTGATTTAATCGAGAGTGTTCTTAACTATGAGTTAAAAAAAATTGTTCAGTGATTTGAAGATTATTTCTAGAAATATTGGGGGTTTGTAAAACAATTTTGCGATTTAGGGATCCGTTTGTTAAATGTCAAGTACCATCCAAATGTTTGTCTTTTATTATGTGAAAAAATTCACGATAGTTATATAATAATGAATTTTAAAAACCGGCCAAGTTCGAGTTGGACTCACGCACGAAGGGTTCCGTACCATAATCTATAAAAACGGCAAAAAATCATGTCAGTTGTATGGGAGCCCCACTTAAATATTTATTTTATTTTAATTTAATTATTTATTTTTAAGGTGTGCCTGTTGCTGTTATCAATATCGAGCAAAAACGAGCGAAAAAATCACGTTTGTTGTATGGAAGCCCCTTAAATTTTATTTTTTTGTTATAGCGGCAACAGAAATACATCATTTGTGAAAATTTCAACTTTCTAACTGTCAAGGTTCATGAGATACAGCCTGATGACAGACGGACGGACAGCGGAGTCTTAGTAATAGGGTACCGTTTTACCCTTTGGGTACGGAACTCTAACAAAGAAACACTATCACAGCTAAGTTAGGCTGTACAATTTTAACAAGTAATAATCGACCAACTTATATTTGCAGTTGGAATGTATGGTAGGTTAGGTACAACATGTTTTTCAACCACAATGTTAAGGTTTCTCTTTTTTGATTTATCCCAACTATTGAACCCATAAATGTGCGTGGTCCGACAAGCATTTGGGACTTATTAGTCGATTCGCATGATATTTTTTTATTTATTGTACTGAAAGTGACGACCCGCCCGACTCGGGCGAGTAAATTTATTGTATTGAAAGTGACGACCCGCCCGACTCGGGCGAGTAAATTTATTGTATTGAAAGTGACGATCCGCCCGACTCGGGCGAGTAAATTTATTGTATTGAAAGTGACGACCCGCCCGACTCGGGCGAGTAAATTTATTGTATTGAAAGTGACGACCCGCCCGACTCGGGCGAGTAAATTCGTGCGAATCGACTAATAAGTCGCACATAGCCGGTTTTTCTTTTTATTAATACTCGGAACGAGCGACACAAGCCTTGGGCATTTTTATTTATAAGAAGGAGAAACAAAAAGTAAATTTGATCGATTTCCTTGGTCGGCCGTCCGGGAAGAAACACTCATGTTTCCGTTATAAATCAAAATGTTTACCTCTCCCACAATATTGGAGGGATGGGGAACTTTGAAGGAAGTTCAAAATTTTTAGGAAAACAACGGAGGCACCTAGTTACATAGTTGTTTGTTGTTCTTTTGCATACTTGGAATATGATCATCTGCACACTTTTGTAGAAAGTCGGGTAAAGCTAATTATGGGTAGATGGCGTGGTCGTAGCTAGCTCCTATGGCCAACAATAAATAACATTTCGTTCATTACACCTGTTCGTTATTTTCGGTGGTTTCAATATTCCAAATCAAGTATTTGACATGGAATGTGTCAGAGTTTAAAAGCTTATTGTATAATAAACCTTCTTCAAAATGTTTCCTCGAACTCTGTTTTTTTTTTTTATCTCTACGAATAGCTAAGCCACAACCTTCTAATTTAAGGGTCTTTCAGGAAATGGTTGATTCCCATTACAGAGTATTTAGGAACAACAAAGCGATAAATTCGCAAAAATAAAATAAGTCCACCTCACGCAATATTAAACAATGCTTGTTGCATGTTGCATGCCTGCTTGCATGTTACATGCCCGCTTGCATGTTGCATGCTTGTTTGCACGCTGCATGCTTGCTTGCATGCTGCATGCCTGCTTGCATGCATGAAGCAAGCATAAAACAATAAACAAGTAACATGTGTTTGGGATACGCAATATTATATTTGATATTCAAAAACATTGTACGATCGACCGTTAGCTTTTTGCCTCAGTAAAACTGACTAAATTGAAAGTCGTGATATTATAATTATATTATATTGGTAGGTAACATATATTTAGCGATAATAACAAATAATAGGGGTTATAATATGAAATTGCCGTATAGTAATAGACACTTCCAATTGACATAAAATCATCATGGTGTGAGATTTTCGTGTGAAACTTTTTTTACGAGGTTCTGCTTTAAAAAAACGACTTTCAATAGTTTTTTTTTATTCAGCTCAGACGTAAAGATGGATACTACGAAAATCCCAGTTATTTTTGAATACGAGTTCAGACCCGGAACTAACGCGGCAGAACTGGCTCGCAATATCAACGTTGCGTTTGGAGAGGGGACTGCTAATGAACGCACCGTGCGTTTTCGGTTTAAACGCTTTCATAATGGAAACTTCCGAGTCAGACTACCCAGGTATTAGCGGCATGGTTTAACGTTACCCTACCTACAATATTGACTCATTTGCATCAAATCAATAAGATAAAAAAAATATGAAAAATGGGTGCCTCATGATTTGACTGATCTGCAGAAAGAAATGCGTGTTGTTTGTGTTACCTTGTTCAATCGGTACAGAAATAAAGGAATATTGGATCGAATTGTGACATGTGACGAAAAGTGGATATTTTACGATAACCGTGAGCGAAAAATGCAATTGCTGATCCCAGGTCAAACGCCGCTGCAGTGCCCTAAAGAAAAGCTTACCAATGAAAAGGTAATGGTAACTTTTTGGTGGTCTCTTCATGGTGTTACACACTATACCTTTCTCAGGTCTGATCAAGCAATAACAGCAGATGTTTACTGTGCCGAACTTCGAACAATGATGGTTAAACTGGCAGTGAAACAGCCCCGAATCGTGAATCGATCTTCACCATAAAGACCTCACACTGCACGAGAAACCGTTGTATCTCTACAGGACCTGCAGTTAGAAATTATACGTCATCCTCCGTACTCGCCAGACCTTGCTCCAACGGACTACCATTTATTTCGTGATTCGGACAACTTTCTACATGATAAAAAAATTTCTTCCCAGGAGGCAGTACAAAATGCCTTCACACAGTTTGTCGAATCTAGATCCTTTCTATCATAAAGGCATAAATGAACTTCCGTTTAGATGGCAGCAATGTATAGATAATGACGGTAAATATTGTGATTAAATAAATATGTTATATCTTAGAAAAAAACTAGTTCCAATTTTTCAGTACAAATCGGCTTTTTCATACTTTAACCCCTAATATTTGGTCTGAAATTAACTTTAAAGGCGTTTATAATTATAAATCTTTATGGCATAGAATAAAAAGGAAAATAGGGACATTTCTGCTAGGTGTTTAAATACAAGCCATATCAAATTACACGAATGTACAGAACAAAAAATTAGTACATAAGAGGAAGTCTGAAAGTGCCAAATGGCTCCGATAGCTGAAAAATTGTGTGGAAATTGGTTGTCATGGTATGAGTATGTGATACGCAGAAATGAGGAAAATGTCGTGAGGAGAGTTTTGCCTATGAACATCGATGGCTACAAGAGTAGGGACGATAATGGACTGTGTGAATGATGATATGGTGAGAAAAGGGGTGACTACCGAGATGGCGAGTAATAGTTAAGTGTGGAAGAAAAAGACATGTCGCAACGACCACAAAATTGGGCTATGGGGGAGAATGAAAATCAAACTATAGTATATTTTATATCGAGGAACTAAACGAAGCCATAATATACCAGAGGTGGTTTGACACCCGAGCGTGCGAGGGAGTCTATGAAACCGAGGGTATATTAAGTTGGCGTTTAGTCTCGAGGTGCAAACTGTACTTTTCACTTTGAAAGCGAGAAAAATAGTCAATTTTGTGCAAAAAAAAACATTTAATACATATTACTTAATAAAATAAAAATCACAAAAGATTTTGTTACTTGAAGCTAAATGAACAATTTGAATTATTATAAAAACCATGGAACCAAAACTCTCAACATTTTCGTAATGTAGATGGTCCACACTCCACAGATAATAGTATATTTACTGGCTGTTTGAGTTTGTCTATGTCACATGAAGGAAATTAAAAAACGAATTACTTTCACTCCCTAGAGACTAAAGTGGTTACTTTAGTGCCGCTTCGTAGGGCTATATTGGCGTTCTTTTAGAGCATGAGAAGTGAACAAGTATTTATGCCTAGAACTTACATAACATACATAATCTGACTATAATGTTCCCACTACTGGGACGCAAGCTTCCTCTCTGTGTGATGGAGTAGGCGGTAATCCACCACGCTGGCTCAGTGCGGATTGGTAGATTTTCGGTGCTAGGACATGCTGGTTTGCTCACAATGTTTTCCTTCACCGTTTTGAGAGCAGTGCGTGATGAAATAATTAACACAAAGTAAAGCGCCTGTCTGGTTTCGAGTCTAAGAGCTACAACCGACACCGCTGCTGCTGAACCGCATAGAACTTAATATTTAGCAAATGACTGCTTTCAGTCATTTGCTAAATAAAGTTATTATATATAGTTATATTAACAGCTTTCTGTTGATCATTCATATTTCAAAGTCACAACTCCACAAGAGACCGTTGTTTCCCTTAGAAAAGTACATAATAACAGTCGAGCTTTTGCATTCTAATTGTGATGCTGAATAATGTGTAAAGACTAATGAAGCCAGTTTTTTTTTTTAAATAAGGTTTCTTGTTGAGGCAACGGCCTGGAAACCACAGCCACCGTCGTAACAAGTTGCGGCCCTATTCTCGATAGGTACAGACCATTTTTTTAGTACTTCATTCTGTTTCCAAATTAATACCTACTGCTAAATGCGTGCACTGACTGGACCGGTCCACTCAATCTGTGTGGTACTTTTCTCAAAAGACCATTTCAGACACCATGTAGATACATTGTCTGCACATAATCTGACCAAGATTATGTATGGACTTTGAAAAAGACCTCTGAATTTGTTTTGGCTTTGCTTTTCAGAGTAGTCAAAAACGGAAAACGCCGACCTCATAAGTTTTTAAAATATAAGTGATGTGTAAAAGTGTTTGTTATAGACAAACACTTTTACACCTACTGACATTGTTACAAAAAATTGGTCACTTCATTTATGTTGAAATTATAAATATGAGAACAAAGAAACAAGACGTGCACATTAAAAGCATCGGTAACAAAAAGCCATTTAGAAATGAAAATAAGCCATGGCAGCTAAGAGATGTCCAGTCCCTATATCGCATCATTCTGGTCAAACTCCAAACTTGACTATTGAGAAACAAAGTCAATAACATAGCTTTTCCTGAATTCAGAATCCAAAATCGGCACTCAGCAGCTCAGCCAATCAGACTTAAGAGGATTAACATAAAATCTGTCACTGAACTGCAAATTGTAAAAACCATATGAAAATGTCAACGTCTCGCGCTACCTTAGGGCATCCACATCAGACAGCAAATATTGCATCCAGTCATCCAGTATATAGTTTTTCTTTCACCTGCATTTGCTGTGATATTTTCAATGTATTCGTACACATCAAAAAAGTGTTTTTTTTTTCGAATCTGTCTATAAAAGCGTGCGTATTTCCAGCAGATGAGTGTTCGGTATTTCAGGACACAAATTACATGTTACATTTTTTTGATGAAAAAACAGGCGGTACAATATATATCAATAAAACTTTTCTATGTAAGCCATCGCTACATTTACAGTTTTTACACTAACCACAACATTATATAGTATAGATTTCAATTGTAACCAAGTATTTAAGGATGTCTCATTTATTTCAATTTAATTGTATTTTACAAAATTATTGGGCATTCGCACATGCAAAAATTAACGATTTGAGGTGACTTAGAAAAACACTCTCCAGAATAGTGTCACGTTTTATCCGCTCGGGACTTTAGTAATTAGGACACGAAGAGGCTCCGCCACAGAGGCATTCTGACCGGGCGGCGCGCGGCGCGCAGCGTGTTAAACAGATCAGCTAGATAATGGAACACTGTTATTTGTAATTTTATTCTATCCCACAGTTCGTTTTAAACCCAGGCATATTGCTTGGCGGTTCTAGGTTAGTTCATTGTTGACATAAGGCGATGCAACGTCATCATAATCAGCCTACAATATTCCCACTGCTGGGACACAGGCCAGCGGACCCAGTGCCGGTTGGTAGATCATATGTCTTCGAATTTTTGGGGTCTAGGCCATTTTCGTTTCTTTGCTGAAACGTGGTCGCTCACATAAGAAGGTCACCGTAAGGCTGTGAGAGGGGTAGTTATGCTTGGAGTTTCCCAACGCGATCGAATCAGAAACGTCTTTCTTTGACTTGAATGTATCCTGGCAGCTGAGAGTATGTCATGCTCACTCAAATATCTCAATGGTGGAGGCATTATACCCTTCAAAATAGTTGAGCTGAATGGTGCTGATCCATATGTCATGTTAGTGAACGGGCGCCGCCAGTAGAGAGGTCATTTCTTAGCTGCCACGGCTTATTTTAATTTCTGTTTTTTGTTTTTTTTGTTTTACTTACGAACGCTTTTAATGTGAATTTTTACAACGTTCTCCTATTTCTTATTTGAACATAAATGATGTAACTAACTTGTTGTAACAATATAAAAAAAATAATTAAAGTATCCATGGAGTTTCTTACCCATTCTTCTCCATAGATAGGTACTTACTACAATTTGGAACGGTCAACTAACTGACTGACCTACACCTTGACAATATCTGAAATAAATGCGTTTTTTGTTTTTGCGTTTAAGTTTGAGTTTGAAGGCTAAGTACAGGCAAATTTTTTTCAGGTGGAGATGACGCCATATCTGAAGGTGGCATCTCCCTCGCCCTGGCCCTGTGGCTTCGTTCGGAGATCCTGCTGCGCTGCGACAGACCAAAAGCTGCTCTTGAAGACCTGAAACTGGCGCTGAAAGAACGACTACCAGCTAAGATGAGGGCCCAGTATTATTGGCGGATAGGGCATTGCTATCGAGGTTAGAATTATGAATGGCTTATTTTTTATTGATATTATTTATTGTGAGTGGATTCGCACGAAAATAATATAACATTTTCAGTAGGCAACTCGCACGAAGTTAATTTATGTGTTAGCGAATCGACAGTCTAGAAATACGTATGTATTAGGCAATTGGCACGTTTTGAATGAAATGTTAACGAAAAGTTAAGGAATAGTATACTAACTTCATTAGGTAAGTACATAAATAAAATACCAAACGTGCCAATTGCCTAATACGTTTTTCTGTAATTGTTGATTCGCCCACATATAAATTAACTTTGTGCGAGTCGCCTGTAGAAAATAATACCTATATAATTTAAAAGTAACTATTCGCACGATTCGGGCGAGTAAATTCGTGGGAGTCGACTAGTAAGCCGAATTAATTGAGTTTGTAACCCGCCTTACCCACGACTCGCAAAAAACTATCCAATGGAAAAATATAGAGTGGCGACTAGGTTACCACATTAACAGCGGTTATTACGAGTTGTTATCTGTTTATACGAGTATTGTAGCGACAACTTCACCGCCACGTGCGAACTACGCAGGGCCGGGCCGGCCCGTTCATAAAGGCGAATTAGTCGCTCGGTGGTTTCAAAAGTGAAAATTGTCCTTGCCCACTTTTTGCCACTTAATGGTATAAAAAACAGGATATTGGATATAAATCCACGCTCATTAACCGTCTTCAAAAAAAGGAGAAGGTTCTCAATTCGACTGTATTTTTTTAATTTTTTCGACTGGGTGAACAGATTTTGATAATTCTTTTTTCTTTGAAAGCTGGTGCTTCCCGTGTCGTCCCATTTAAATTTCATATAGATCTGATGATGCATTTCAGAGAAGGATAACTTAACTCTTCAAAAAATACAGCAAATCAACCGCGATTGCTGCTATCACATAAATATGCATTGTTTTGACTCCAAGGATGATGAAATTACGAATTGGTGTGGGGTAGGTACTATAACTAAAAAGTGAAAAGAAAAACTTTTCCAAAAAAATAACAACCGACTTCCGGATAAACACTAAAATGTGAAAAATAACTTTAATTTCGGAAGGCGGTGACAAAAAATTTAAATAGGTAGATACATATACAAAGTACGAGTAGTGTTTTTCCGGAAGTCGGTTGGTTTTTTTTGGAAAAGTTTTGGTTTTTTGTACCCTGCAGCTCACACACACTAAATCTTGCCGTGAATGCGGCTGCTAATTGTTGTGTGGCAGCTACATCCTTCCAAAATAAATATATGTAGGTAACTATATTTTTTGCTTCAACTCACCGTTGGCAATTCTTACTGCGCCATGTGCACAAAATGATTTTTTTCCGTTTTTGCTGATTTATATGACGCGATTCGTCAGTTAAATTACTGTAGGTATTTCTATAAGTTTTAATGCACAATATCATTTCAATTGTGATCTAATGAACGCGCAACTTTTTTATTTTAATTATTCAATTTTGCAATCTACCTCAAACCGGCTACAGTTTTGAGAATTTTGCTGAAATATCACATATTTACGAATCGTTTTTAACGTCTACACGGTATTAAAAAATACAATGTATTGTTGTGAAAGTCATCTACACAAATTACAATGTATGAATCCACGACGCCGACAAAGATCTACTAATGACATCCAGGACCAATGACTTAACGGAAGGGTCTTAGTATGTAAAGATTGTCACTCATCCATGGACCAACCGAGGTAAGGGTAGTTTAACCTGATCGATCGATCCGTGTGGCTGATAAATTACTTAACCACAAGCCCCTTTTTTTAAACCTGCGATTTTTTATAGATACAGTATGATTTTTTATGACTTTACTACGTGAATACCTCGAACATCATGTCCGTGGTTTGCATAGCCATTAAAATTAATGTACGCTGTTGAACACAGATTCAGTGCTCCCTCGATCAGCTGACGGATATTGTAATGATATTAAAGTGGTGTAAATGTCTACGGGCTTTTATCCTAATTGAGTGTTGGCCCGTCGAGGCTCCACAGGCTGTAACGTTTAAAAAGCTTGTGATATGAAAACGGTTTTAGAAACGGGTATGTTTGACCCTATCTATGTAAAAATAAAACAACCATATTTCGAGAAAATACTCACCATCGTTATTTCAACCGAAAGACGTCAACTACAGCTTACATAGGCTTCCCCCAAGCTCCGCCAACTCGACCGGTTTTGTGCTAACAAAACACTACAAAATGAAAAATAACTTTAATTTCGGAAGTCAGTTTTGTACTTTCATTTTGTCAGTTATTTTTCAATTTGAAGGTATTGTTTTTTTTTTGCAAGTCTGTTTTTCGTTTTTTTAATATACTTTTTATTTTTCACTTTTTTGTGGTGGTACCTACCCCATTCAAATTCGTATACTTTCACTTGATAACAGTGGCAGGCAATTAGTACAACATCATCTACATACACATACTTCAGTTTAAAAAAAAAAACCTATTACCTATTGAAGCTAACTCAAAAACCACTTCATCAGAACATTCAGAACTTGAACTCTTTATGCATAACCCTTTCACAAAAGAAGAATTTTTCAAATTGGTTTATCAATGATGGAGTTCTGAGACAACAAACATAAAAATACATACAACCAAATTGAGAACCTCCTCCTTTTTTTGAAGTGTGTTAAAAATATCGCGTACCCACCGTTTGAATAATACATAATATAAGTACCATGACCAAATAAGAATTCAAAGACCTTATACAATCATACAGTCCTTTTCATGCAAAGGTAATCGTCAAGACCCGGTCCACATCCACGTGTGTCCGGATGCTGTACAGACGTCACAGACAGAGATTGCTGATGCGTATCAAATTACTCACAGAACCTAGTCCTCAATGCGACGAGTTTTAATAAAAACCTTCTCTATGAAGGATGAAACGGCTCGGGAATGTGTCTGAAAGATTTACTTAAAGATTTGATTGTAGGTAGATTCATCAATTGTGGTAGAGTTTGGATTCGTCCCTATTACATGGGACCTAAGCATTAATCGGCGTTCAGACGAAGGAAAACAATTGCGACGGAATATTCAACTCTAGGTGTTGAACCTAGCGTTGAAAATCCAACAGAGTGCATCACAGCACGTCGAAAAACACAGTGTTCGATTTTCAACTCTAGGCACAAAGCAGTGGTTTGAAGATCCAGTACGCGAGATATTCCCGCCGCGATATTATTACCTCCTTGCGTGCGGCGACTAATTGGCCAAGTGGGATTGTTACTAAACACCTGTGCCCAACCCTTAGGGGGTGATAGGCGAGATTTTTTGTTATGTTAAGTTTGTTGAATTCACTTTTGGCCATCATGTCATTTGGTTATACATTTTATATTTTACATATCAATTAAATAGAATCTTTTATGTCATTTCCTATTTTATAATGTACCGTATTGTTTTACAATGGGACGTGAGAAAGTTATTCCGATATCCAAACAATTGCATTTTATTTAATTTCGCCACCGGATGGATGTACGAGTATTTACTCGTAGGTTGTGATAGATATTTTGCTAAAGAATAGCGAATACTTAGATAAAAAGCGCCTGCAAATATCATGATGGCAAGACTAGTGAAAGTGGCTTCGCAAGTCTTGCCATTAAAATATGCGCAGGCACTTTATATTATGTTATTTGCACTTTGCTCAAACAACAGTGGTGGCCCAGTGGTTTCGGCCCCGAATTACAAGGTCGTGAGTTCGAACCCCAACTTCACTTTGTGTATTTAATTTCATCACCACTGCTCTTAAAACGATGAAGGAAATTGGCATGTCCTAGAACCTAAAATTGGAAGACATGTGACATTTACCAACCCGCACTGAGTCTGCATGGTGGATTATGGCTCACTCCCTCTCACGCAGACGAGACCCGTGTCTCAGCAGTGGGAACATTACAGGCTGATTGTGTTGTATTGTGGTTGCTCTCACTGGACCTCCAAAAACTGTTCGGTTCTTTCCTCAAAATACCGTTTCAGGCACTAAACTACATTGTCTTCACATGATCTGACCAAGATTTTTTGACCCTTGAGTTTGTTTCGTTATTTATGTTGCCAGATAGGAAATGTCTACTCTGTATAGCTTTTTTTAATAATATGACGTGTAAAAGTGACTCCGGTACCCTATTTACAGAATAAATCATTACATTGAAATGTAATGATTATATTTGAAATGATTGAATATTTGATTATATTGAAATGACATGAATGTCATTTTGCTACTATATGGATTAATTTGTTTGAATTGTATGGTTGTGATAGGCATTTCGCTTATGATTTGCCAATAGGTATAAAGCGCCTGCGGATAATTTGATGGCAATACACCTTCACAAGTCTTGCCTTCAAAATGTTTGTAGGCACTTGGTACCTATTAGCAAAACTGTGCAGTTAATATTAGACTCCCTAACTATCATTTTGTAGAACTGCTTCATTACACTCACCGCTTCACAGCTTATTAAGCTTCTCTGATATTTCATTCTGTGTGTCATTCAAATACCAACTACACTCGAGAGCAATGAATCCGGGTCACTTAAAGAATCCTAAAAATCTCGGAAACTAAAAATGCTAGGTTAATGCAATAAATTGTATTTAATAGACAATGTAATACTCCTTAAATGAAGGTATTAAAACTTCATAGTTATTGTAAAGTTATATCATAAAAAAATCTAATTTGAAAAAGGGCCACTTTCGAAGATGGAACTACGAAATTACAGCATTTGGTTTTGCTTTTGTTTGTAATCTGTCATTTATGTGGGTACATAAACCATGTTGATAGTGCTCTATATTCATTATTCAAGCTGAAATTATGTCGCTTACGCCTGAAGAATGCACCAGAATACTTACAATGCTGGAAACCGGCCGGAGTCAGCGCGATACAGCCAGGACTGTCGGTGTGTCGCTGTCAACAGTACAAAGAGTTCTCCGACGTTACGAAGAAACTGGTTCTAACCTACGCAGACCAGGAACGGGCAGAACCAGGTGTACCACAGCACGAGAAGACCGATACTTGGTGAACACCATGCTTCGAAATCGCTTTCTCACAGGAACTGAACTCACAAATCAGTTTCGACGCCTCGGAGGAAGTAACCCAAGTGCATGGACAGTAAGACGTCGGCTTGCTGAATCTAACTTAAAACCCCTTAGACCTGCAAACGGCCCTAAACTGGAGCGTGGGCATCGTATTTCAAGACTAAGATATGCCCAGAGCCACGTAAATTGGAGTATTGAAGATTGGTCAAAAGTTATGTTCTCCGACGAATCAAAATTTATGCTCTACAAGCACGATGGAAGACACAGAGTGTATCGAAGACCAGGGGAAAGATTCAAGCAAGCATGCATCGAAGAAAAAGTAGCCTACGGTGGTGGGTCTGTACTTGTGTGGGCCGGAATTTCTTCTGAAAGTCGCACAGAGCTGGTGATCATAGAAAACGGCTCTTTAACTAGCGTAAGATATGTGGAAGAAATCCTCAATGATCACGTTGGTCCATTTATGGTCAATTTAGGTGAGGATGCTATATTTATGCATGACAATGCCCGACCTCATACAGGTAGGATTGTGAATGACTACCTTCAAGAGATGAACATTACTCGTATGGAGTGGCCAGCGCGCAGCCCAGATATCAACCCGATCGAGCATGCTTGGGACGAGCTAGGCAGATGCGTAAAACAACGAAACCCTCCCCCAATCACGCTTCGTGAGCTCAAAATTGCTCTCACAGAGGAATGGGAGAATATTCCCCAAAATCGTATAAGGAACTTGGTGTACAGCATGCCAAACCGCGTAAACGCAGTAATGGAAGCACGAGGAGGCAATACGAAGTATTAAAATTCAAGAAAATCGTAATAAAGTTCAAAAATTTCATGTTTCCTATTTTTGTTTTAAGGAGAGATCAGCAGTTTTTTTCTTTATGTAATTTTGTGTTAATAAAATGTATGGTGACTCATATTTTTTTTACTTTCATTTAAGGAGTATTACATTGTCTATTAAATACAATTTATTGCATTAACCTATCATTTTTAGTTTCCGAGATTTTTAGCATTCTTTAAGTGACCCGGATTCATTGCTCTCGAGTGTAGAAACTGAAACACAGGTGAATTGATTTCCAAAACCGTTAGATAACGTCGTGAAATCCTCTGCCTGACCGAATATTAGGTTTGAAATGTTTTCAGCGGTCAAACACGGTCGTTAATTATATTATGTGGGTATTAGGCTCGGATCCTGGGTCAAAGTGATGTTTTCTAGTTCGTATTAGAGTCGTTTTTTGGACAATTCGAGTCCAATATAAGTATTTGAAAGCTTTTAATTAGGTATTGAGTCAAAACAAAAACATTCATGGCCTGTATCACAAGCTCCTGAAAACTTTACAAGATAATTTATTCACAATCAGCCTATAATGTTCCTACAACTCGGACACAGGTCTGTGAGAGGGAGTGGGTATTGAAGGCATACAGAGAAAATTTCTTAAGTAAAAAAAATGGCTTTTAAAATGCTTTTCTTTTGCTACGACTAACAAATATCCATCCATCCTCCAACAATAAATGTCCCCAACTGTACTTCCAGGGGCAGGCGAGGCGACCCGTGCGAAGGTTTCATACGAGCTGGCCGGCAGACTGCTGGGGTCCGACGACGCCGCGAAGGCGAGGCTGGCAGAGGACATCGAGACCCTGGACCACACGGCGCTGCCCAAACAGAACGTTGACAAACCTGGTGAGCAGACAGTTCTCGAAGCAGTTGAAGATAGGCCTCCAAACAAGTCTTCTTCTCCCACCTTTTACGGCCCGTATAATGGACCTCAAACACGACACACGCATCAACAATCTGTCAACCCATTTCCCAACAATATTGGGGTCGGCTTCCAGTCTAACCGGAAGCAGCTGAATACCAGTAGGTATTTAACAAGGAGCGATTGCCTATCTGACTTCCACAGCTCATTTACTGGATATATCGTATTACCTAGTAGCTGGTTCCCATTGTTAAGACTTGGCTGTGAGACTTTCGGGCTTCTGACTACCTGTAACGATTTTCAAAGATTCACGAATTGGTATTGGCCAGGCTGGCGCCGGGCCAATAGCAATGGCGTGCTTTCTGATGCACGGGAGGGTTTCCTTGAGGTCACTTATCACGTGGCAAGCGTAGCTTAACCTATTCGATCAATCCGTACGGCTGTTATTACTTAGCCCGAGCCCTCCGTATACACGACGCAAGCAGAAGATACTTAAAACTAGTTTCAATCAATTAACTGTAAACTGCACCCTAAGTGGGTTACACACTGACAATCAGCCGAATAATTTTGAACGATATTGCTAATGTATTACTTTATAATGTTCGAAAAATTTAATGTATCTGGTCAACAACGTCAATAACGCAATTGAACTGTCAAAATGAAAGGCATTCCTACTGTTAAGATGTTAGGCAAAAACTTCTTTGGTTTTTGGTTATGCTTGTGTAATGAAGTGATTTTAGCTCAAAAAATTAAGGAGGTATAATACAATAGTCTTTAAAGAAATTGTTTTGCCTGTTAAAAACAAAGGAAAATTACGTCACCGAGTATTTAAAACTCTTGTATTTTGGAGTCTGACATTGTAAAAACCGCCCACGACACTTTTTGTCAGATTCGTTAGCACGTTTTAACACAGCGAAGTAAACTCAATTCCAATTTAAAATATACACAGAAGCATTTTGAACAATAAATAAGTGTAAACAACGGCGCAAACACTTTTCTCTTCAACGTTTCGTGACGCGGGAAATTTTTTAGACATCGCGATGTCAGGCGAGGCTTCGTCAACGGATGGGGACGCACTGGGTCAGTTAACTGTGGCTGTTAGGCTACGGTAAGAAGCACATTTTAGGTATTTAACTATAAGGATTTGTGGAGCTATCTGTGTATTTACAACCATTAGAAACGCAGGCGTACCTAATCGAATATCGATCAATCTTATCGTAGGAGTCCTACAAACACTGTTCACAAATCCAAAACCCGAAATTGGTTTTTCAACAGACAGATAACTTTTATCTGAGGACTAAATATGCTAGTTTGACAGATTTCGTATAGAAAATATATGCTAATCTATCAGATTTATTATATTCAGATAAAATTTATCCAACTATTGAAAAATCGGCCTTAAATCAAACAGAGGACCACTATTCTTCCGATAGCTGTTTGCTGCAAGGCAAATCAAGTTTTCAAAATGTGTCATTTCAAGGTTGTAAAAAGCTATAGAGGGAAGTACGTACAAGCACCGTCTCTATTTCCCCACCAGCAGCGTTGCTGTGTTCCAGTTTGAAGGGTATGTGTGTCGGTATAATTACAAGCACGTGACACTTTTCTGAGGGGTAATTACGTAGCACACTAACAGTATGTATGGAATTTTGACAGTTCAACAACATTCATTGGGTCATTCACGATGTTGAGCAGACTTTTGTAACATGAAGAAATTGATTCGCAATGAAATAAAATGAAAGGCAAAGCTTATTTGCCTTTCAATAACATAAAAAATAACTCCGCGATTAAGCTGCCCAGTGTAATCCAAGTACATGCTATGTATGACTCGGTCCACGGTAGTCGGATGGCGGAGGTGCCGATCCTCGGCTCCCAGGCACCAACATTGTGAGACCCATCGGAAGTGGTGGCTGTTGACATATGGCGTGGGAAATAGAAAAGATTTGTGCTGAAATGTAGTGGTACTAATAATAAAGCTGAGTTTGTTTGGTTTTTTTGAACGAGCTAATCGCTGGAACTACTAGTTCAATTAGAAACAATCTCTTTGTATTTGATAGCTCTATTCCCAAGAATAGAGCTATCAAATACAAAGAGATTGAAATTATTGATTGAATTGTTGATTATTCAACCTTCCCCAAGGAAGGTTTATTCAACATTACACTACAACCCTAAGGAGCTGAGCAAAAAGAAAAAAGTCAGAAAACTAAGTAATATCGTGGGCAAGTGATAGGATGCGATGCGGTGGGTCGGGACGCAGGGTTCCAAATTTCACACAGACGAAGTCGCGAGCAGAAGTTAGTGTTAAATAGGCTGGCAGAAACATCGACGCACAAAGTGTTACCATAGACATGATTCTGAAACCAGAGCGTTGAAATTTTTGAACGTAATAAAAAAGAAAATAATATCTATGTCATACATTTGGACCGTGACCAAAGTTTGATTTGATTGCATTTTTCTATGAAACAGCAGTTCTGTAAAATTTCTACGCTACGATCTAGATCTAGAAGGTGCTGAATTCATGGTTTGAGTTTGCGCGTCGATAATCAGGAGTTACTATTTTTATATTCTGGCGTAATTGTCAATAAGAATTAGGTCTTCATTATAGGGATGGAAACATTGGGAGAGGATGCTCTAGGAGGCCATTTATCATATAGTGACCTTATTAGTGATGTTCTTCAGAAATGCCAGATGCGTAGTACCTAGGTACTTGCAGCCGGCGTGCGGGTCTCTTCAGATGTATGAACGTCAACGAGGCAATAGGAGTAGGTATGTGAGGATCCTAGCAGGTGGCGTTCTGTAGTTTCTCCCTACCCCTATGGGAAGATGGCGTGAATTTATATATCATCATCATCTGCCTAGCTTTTTCCCAACTATGTTGGGGTCGGCTTTCAGCCTGACCGGAAGCAGCTGAATACCAGTATTTTGCACGGCGCGACTGCCTAACTGACCTCTACAACCCAGTTACTGGGTAATACGATACCATACCCCTTGATAAGACTGGTTGACAGACTTACGTACTTCTGACGACCTGTAACAACTGTCAACGATCTAAGAATGAACAGCCAGGACCAACGGGTTAACGTGTTTTCCGAGACACGGAGGGTGATATGTATGTATGTATTGAATGAATACTTAATACATAACTTACTACGTAATATAATAACTTAATACTTTATACAAAAAGAAAACACAAGATACACAATCAGCGTCTCAAAAACGTCCGCATAAATGGGCGCAATGTGCGCAGGAGTAAATAGTATCGTGAGTCATCTTTCAGTCCGTCTTTTTGGACATTGATTTGAACAACCACTTTAAATCGTGCATGTAAGGTTTAATTTACAAAAAAATGTGTTATAATGTAACTAACGTATAATTGGAGACAGATTTGAGTGTGCATCTTGGGTTTTTTGTATATGTACTGTAATGTACATTCCTATTGCTTTTCAGGCATATCGCTGACAGGTGGCGCCAAGCAAAACATGCCCTCGCTTTCCAAGCTGCTTAAAATAACTGAAGAAGAGAATAAGGTACCAACCTGTAACATTATAACATTAATCATTTCATGGTTCCTGAAAGAAGGTACTTCCAGATATTCAGTATTCAGCTGCATTGAGAAGATTTTGCCGGATTATTTAGCTGGATATGCTAAGGTCGCACGCGAAATTGAAATTTTGTTGTAATTTTCTGCAATTTGCAGGTCAGTATTAGGTTGTATGTTGATTAACATGTACATAGGTATAGCGTCATCAGCTTAATAATGTTCCCACTGCTGCGATACAGGCCTCCTCTCTTCGAGAGGGAGTGGGCTGTAATCCACCACGCGGGCCCAGCGCAAATTGGTAGATGTCACATGTATTCAAATTGTTGGTTCTAGTACATGTTGATTTCCTCACGATGTTTTGCTTCACCGTTTTGAGCGCAGTGGTGCTGAAATTATTAACACAAAGCAAAACGCCTGCCTGGGTTCGAATCCACTCGTAAGCCGGGCCGTTACCACTCGTAAGCCGGGCCGTTACCACTCGTAAGCCGGGCCGTTACCACTCGTAAGCCGGGCCGTTACCACTGGACCACTACTGCTCTCAACTGTAACATGCATGTATTTACATAATTAATAGCAATATAAATCATCAGTATAACCAACTTCTCTAAGTTCATTTAACCCCATTGAATTAAAATATTTTAATCAACTTATTATAATCTGACACTGACCTTACAAATTGGAAAAATGTGTGTTTCGCGAGCTACCTTAGCGCATCCTACTTCAAGCAGGGGGTATCGACAGATTGTAAAGAATACGAGGTAATGTGTTATTTAATTATTTTCATTTCTAATTCGGCCCTAAGAATATCAGAAAAGATATTCCCAAAATTGTAAATATCCGCCTATAAAAACCCTATATTGGGTTCGGTATTCACGATTGTCCTTGTCTCTCCCAATCTGCAAACTGCAAATATTTGTAGATTGGAAAATCCACGCCTTTGCTTGACGAAGTAAAGAAAAACCACTACCTAATTACTTCAATAATTGGATAAGATGAGCCGATTTGTTTTTTACCCGATTTTATAGTAAGTAATGAATGAAATCGTTGTAGCAAAATTGTTAGCAACTTGTCTGTTCTGTTATCATTTTACCGTTCTTTAATCGTTTCACCGTTCTGTTATCATATCGCAGTTCTGTATCCATTTCACCGCTCTGAAATCCTTACACCGTACTGTAATAATTTCACCGTTCTGTAAGCATTTCACCGTTATTAATTTAATCATTTCACCGTTATTTAATCATTTCACCATTATTTAATCATTTCCCCGTTCTTTAATCAACTCTCCGTTCTCTACTCATTTCACCGTTATTTTAATTTCACCATTCTGTAATAATTTCACCTTTCAGTAAAACACAAGCATATCTGCTTAAAAGGAGGGCAAATCACTAGTTTTCCAGAATACCTACTTCTTAAAATAGTAAACTATTTTTCGTTTTCAACACATTTCACCGTTCCGTGATAATTTCACAGTTCTGTAATCAAATCATCGTTCGGGAGGTACTTATTTTAGCATTCTATATTCATTTCACCGTTATTTAGTCATTTCACCGTTCTTAATCATTTCACCTTCAAATAACAGGTGAAAGTTATAAGGTAGGAAAGTATGGCTGACCATGCTCTGCCAATCTCAAATTAATTATAATTACGGCGGAAGCATCATCATATGGTTATGATGACTGTAAGATACTTGTACATACATACTTTGGCACTCTGAGAATGATCCTCAGTACAGCATCCCGCGCCTTGTGGCTGTCACGCTTGTTTGTTCCCGCCAGGGTCGCTTCGCCGTTGCTCACGCGCCGATCAAGACTGGCGACGTCCTGCTGGTAGACCCCCCATACGCCGCATGTCTACTCGCTGACTTTTACGGTACGCACTGCTTGCATTGTTTCAAGAGGTAAGATACTTTTCTAGTGTCTTAGCCGAGATGTTGGCAAGATATCGAATCTTTCCTGATGTTACAGATTGGATGATTGTGAGAACGAAGCCCCCGTGTGGTGTCCCAAGTGCTCAGGGGTTGCCTTCTGCAGTGCTGCGTGTAAGGACGCGGCTGTTTCTACATATCATTCTTACGAATGCCAGTTTTTAGTTCTATTTATAGGTGAGGAAATTGCATTATATGACACAATTATGTTACAATAGTATAAAGAAGCTGTTGTCTGTCTGTTTCTCCGTTTACTTCTTCTAAACTAAACCATGACATGGATTTAGTTAGACGAACAGCAGGTTCCACCGAAGAACACATGTGATGAGTATGGCTTCATCAAGGTGGAGAGAAAGAAGAGGAAGTTGCCAGTGTGGGATGGCGCTTGCAGGTTCTAACATGCTGCTACGTCCTGTAATACCGACGACGCTGCTATACGTATCCCGTTTGCACCACTCTACGAAGACTTAGGACATCGTAGATTACATACGGGTGAAGACCAACTGGACCTTGAGGGTGGAGAAGTTGGAGGCGCGTCATAATACCAATTTCAAGTCGTTCGTGGTGCGCGTTCCGACTCACCTATTGGTGACCTTCCTCAAGGAAGAGTTTTGGCCGAAAGGTGTGCTGTACCGGCGTTTCCGCGGTCAGCTACGCGACACCTCGCAGCGTAACACGACGCCGTCACTTCGTGTGCAGTAGTATTAAAATTTGTTTTATAAAATATGTATTAGTTTATTGTTATTGTTTTTATCCTTAAATAAGTTTTGTATTTTATGGGCCATAGTTGCCTGAAATAAAGGACAAATAATAATTATAGCAGAGAGAAACCGAGAATTTCAAAGATTCGTAATGATAACGTGAAAAACATATTGTTGGGCTAGATCACAATAATGTAGTAAGGAATAGTATACCTACATTAAAAAGGTCCACAACATGTCCCCAAAGAAGTGTGTCTATCTCCTAAGGATAACCAACAGTAACCATTTTTATCTTTTGCATATTCCTAAAAAAATATGCGTTATTACAAAGCTATTTTCAACCAAACAGTATTAATCTTTATCTAATTAAATACATTACCTACGTATGTTTGTATTTATTGTGTATATTACATAGAATATCTTAGAAGATATCACAGATTGTAAATTATTAATCGCTCGCAGTGAAACGAGCGGTCGGCCAGCATGCCCCGCTGCTGTCCCTTCTGCGAAGACATAAGTGAGTGATGTCTATTGAGCACTAATACTCTTGTATTTGTTTTCCAGGTTCTGGCATGTCGGTACTGAGTCACATAGCGTTACGTATGGTCACACAGGCAGGCCTCGACACCAGTTTATCAATACACTCTAAATACATCAGCAATGAAGTCAAAACAGTGGAAGGAGCAGTTCTCAACGACATCGAAGGAGTCGCTAAGAAATCCAAAATTAAAACTAGAAAGGAAAGACTTAATAGATCCAAGAAAGGTATCAAGAGTTTCACAGAAAAGAACTTTAAAGAAGAAGAAGAAGAAGCTAAAGGTGACGATAACATGAGTATGGAAGAGAAACTGGAGTTGAGAGCAGCTCAAATATATGCGCTATGTACTCACTGCGAGGAGAGGAAAGGAGACGATTATCTGAAGAGGATAGTTATGTCGTTGTTTTTGACGGAATGCCTGAAGAAAGCCGGGTTCTTTAAGAAATGTAAAGAAGAAGATGTGAATAAGGGTGAGTAAACTCAGTAAACGTAAGGTAGGACACCCTCAAGAGGTGGAGCGACGATCTTCGCAGGTTGGCTGGCAACGAGTTGCCGAGATTCGAGCTGAATGGCATGCAATTGGAAAGGCCTATGTCCAGCAGTGGTCTGCTGTAGGCTGATGATAATGATGAGTAAACCAAAACATTACATGACGCCTTGTTTGTAATAAGGCGCGATCCTATTGCTAACGACCGGGCACAAAATCAGGCTGTTACTAAAATATTTCTAAGAACACTTTGCCCGACCTGGCAATCGAACTCAGGACCTCATGCTGAGCAGTAGTGCTAGCAACCAATACACAAACGAGGCAATCATAGTAAATCCGATATTCCTTAACAATGAAGCGGTTCGAACTCGCTCGAACCGTGACCAGTGAGTAATTGGAGGTACGCGGTAAGACTAAGATAATTTTAGCAGAGCTACAATTAGACGCAGCTCGTAAACTAACTCCAATCAATTCAAACTAGGTCTTCGACACAACTTCGTGGTTCTTACCGGAATACAAAGTACTTCTATGACCTGAATTAGTTTCAAATTCAATATTAGATAAATCATCAGTCATTTTGTCCCACATTGTCGTAAACTGAAAACAGTAGGCGATCTTCTTCTTAGCCAGTCGATGGCGAAAATAAAATTCAAGAGACATTATAGTTTTAAGTTTGGCCAAAACTCAGCAACGCGAATATCGTTTGCGGACGCAGCCTTTAGGTCCTCACGTATGCAGCTGACAGGGCATGCCCTGTAAGATGGGAGCTGAGCTATTGTCTGTGGAGAGACGCCGCATACATCAGAGGTCTGAGCCGACCTGGAACCCCCACTTGTTGTTGCTGCGGCCTACTTGGATACAAAGACTGTCTAAAGATTTCCTAGTAGGCAACGATAACTTGTACCTGGATGGGAGACGCTCTGTAGATAAACCATTAGAGAGTCTCCAAAAAAATAAAACAAGTAGAGCACGCCACGAATCACTGCGACGCGATTTGATTTGCGTTTGACGCCAGTAGCATCACTCGAATCCGTGAACGGGGTCTCAAAGTTACATAACTCTCTAACATAAAAGTTATTGAACATTTTCAGCTCATCAATCCATCGTGGAGTTGATCGTGCGCAACCTACTCCTACTGCAGTTCAACGCTCATGAGATGTACGAGACAGTGCGCGGTACGCACACGTTCAGCGGCTCCAAGACGGTCTACATCGCTGTGGGGGTCTACCCCATCGGGGCGCTGTTCAACCATGAGTGCTATCCTAGCGTGGCCAGGTGACGACCTTACAATAATTATCCATCACCCTAATTGCGTAACATACTTCCAAATACTATAAATTGCTAGTCCATTGCTTCACATACTTGGGAAAGGACATCATTCAGGTTTCGATCATTTTTTACCAAAAACTTTAGGTGGCCGGCTAGGAAACGAATACAGTTCTCTTTTGGTACTATTTAAGTGTGAAAAAACTAAACATTCTTATTCATAACTAGCTTTTGCCAGCGACTTCGACCGCGTGGATGTCCGATATTTTCCTACAGTAACGTAAGGATAACACATAGGACACTTCCTATGCGTTATTCCAGGTTTCAGACTATCTGTGTGCCAAATTTAATCCAAATCCGTTCAGCCGTTGTTGCGTGATTGAGTAACTAACATCCAAATATCTAAACATACAAACTTTCACATTTACAATATTAACGCGCTATTTATAGGCACGCGCCACCGGCCCCCCGCGGCCCCGGCCGGTACCGCCGCTACTGCAAATCTGTAATATCTTCGAAAATATTCATTTACATTGATCCATATTAAATGCACAATGTATTTAAGGTACTTAATTGGATAAGGATTATTATTGTATTAAATAAGCCATTATTTCTCGTAAGGATAAAAAATGGTTATTGTGGGTTAACCCTAAGAGATAGACATGTATCAATGCAGACTTTTTTGTAGTACTTTTTATGGTGTACAATCCTGTAGTACATTATTTTGATCTGTCTCGTTGGGTTCAGCCAGCGTTTGCAATGTAAGGGCAAAAAAATGTGTTTATTTACGACATCACATTAGAAACCTCTAAAATTATCAGTGTTTCTCTAATATATTATTTATTTATTTATTCATGTCATTATTTATGCATGTCATATACATATAAACTTTCCTCTTGAATCACTCTATCTATTAAAAAAACCCGCATCAAAATCCGTTGCGTATTTTTAAAGATCTAAGCATACAAAGACAGACAGACAGCGGGAAACGACTTGTTTTATGCTACGAGTATGTAGGTAGTGATATTATCATGCCTATTTACACCATAGACAGTAACTGTTCGCGTCTTTATACGAATGTCCAAAATATTGTTAGCAAAAATATGATTTTTTGGACTTTCGAACTCAAATAGCAGCCTGGCCAGGGGGTTAATTGTAGACTTAAGTTGTAATATTAAAAGAAAAAGAAAAAATCTCATCTCTCTCGTTTTTTTTTCTGGCTAGCACTGTAATTCTTGGATACGAAATGCGTCATGTCCTGTCTGCCCAACAACTTAAATTATGCAAAATTGCTGTTGTCATTAAAAGTGGTATGCAAATACCCTGCTGTAGTTTGGCTCAAGGAAGTGGTGAAGGGCTGGCGTTACGTGTACCTACTCTCTTTCAAGTAACTTTTGACGTTTAAAAACGCTAATTCTTAGATTATTTTGAACTAGCTTCACCAGTGGCTAACCCACGTCGCGGCCGGTAACTATCCCACAGGAACGTACTACCTGGATGAAAAGTATCCTATAGGTTATAAAATATCTGTGTGCCAATGTTCATCCAAACCGTGATAATTATTATCTTTGTTTTTCTAGATACTTCGAAGGTCGGAACATCGTGCTCCGCGCGACGCGCCCCCTGGCCCCTGGCGAGGTGGTGGCAGAGAACTACGGCCCCCACTTCATGATGCGGAGCTTGAAGGAGCGCCAGAGGTCTCTTGCCTCGCGCTACTGGTTCAGATGTGGCTGCATGGCCTGTAAGGAAGACTGGCCAACCTTGAAGCTCATGAGTGGAGATACTCCGCCTTTTTTCAGGTAAAGCATTCAAGTTTTGATGAGCAGTAGCTTACAAGCGCTTTAGTTTGTTGTTTAAATTATTTCATCACCACTGCTCTGAAAACGGTAAAGGTTTTCCTTTACCGTTTTTCTCAAGATGTTTTCATCTTGAGAAAACCCGCATGTTCTAGAACAAAAAATTCAAAGACACGTGACGTCTACCAACACGCACAGGGCCCGCGTGGTGGATTACGGCCCATTCCCTGTGACAGAGAAGAGGATGTCGGTTTCCATACAGTCATATTCATTTTCATTTCTTTTATTGCATTCCAAATCGTAAAAAATATGTTACAAAGGGCTGAAAGCTGGGATGCCGTTGAACACCAGTATTTTACAAAGACACCCATATACTGGGTAACTCAATACCCGTTGGGAAGACTGGTTGTCAGACTTGCCGACTTCTGACGACCCGTAACGACTGTCAAAAAGCCATGAATGACAGCCGGGAGTAGTCCCGGCTTAACGTGCTTTCCAAGGCACGAAGGGGCTCCCAGTTTGTAGATGGTCACCTATACACGAACCAACTGCGGCATGCTTAGTTTGACCCATGCGGCTGTTATTACTTAGCCACAAGCCCCTCTACCATTCTTGTTTTACTAATGAACGCTAGGTATTACTTCTCGCCAGATGCCCAAACGTAGCCTGTGCGGGCAAATTCCGGGCAAACTTGCAGTGTCTGCCCAACCGCTGCACCAAGTGCTCCACAACCATAAGTCGGGAACTGGTCAAAATCAACATGGAGAACATTAACCGATGTGTGAAGCAGTATCAGGCAAGTAGTTAGTAACGTCGGCTTACCTTTACAGGTTACCATAACATAGAGTTTTCCACTTAATCTTTCTCCCCAAAAATGTTGTCTCTCCTCGAGATTTGGTTTTGATATAGAATAAGGGCCTATTCTCGTGTAAATTAAAGTTTTCAAATGACTGTTTATTATTACCCCGACTAAGGTGAAGCAAAAAAGAATTTTGACCAGTGTGTGTGTATAAATATGTATCATCTGTTTTCTCGTATCTTAAAAACTTTTTATCATAATTTGACAAATAAGGTACCGTATCGTTGGAAGCGTCTTGTTTGCCCGCTGGATATGCATAATTATATAGGCTATATGACTCACAGAACATAATAACATATACCTACCTCAAGCGGATGTCACTTTTAAAGGCGACTACTGAAAAATCACGCTCGAAAAGGATGAAACAAAAAAGTGGAAGTTTGCCTCCTACTTTAACAAAACAATACATTCTAACAATAGCAAGCGCGACACACAGCAATACGACCACAGCCTGCTTTCAGATGAGAATATTTACTTGTTTCATACTTTTTAGAGCGTGATTTTTCAGTATTTGGGTTTTAGTTTTTGAGCTTACCTATTATTTTTTTATAACCCATTTTTCCCCTCCTAGGAAGGTGCTAAGTTAATGGATGAAGAGCGAACACAAGAAGCGATCATAGCGATGTCTGGGGCCATAGATCTGTACCACGAGATCGCTCTGCCGCCGCACCGCGACACCCATCTTGCACAGGAAGCACTGCGATCGTGCTTCGCGACAGCTGGCAACATCCACATGGTACGGGGGGACCCGGAGACAGATGCTGTCAGCAAAAGCAACGCCTCCTCAACGGCAGATTGATAGTCGCTTCCAGATCCAGGTTGACTATGAAAGATCTAATGGAATCATAGATTTTTGATCTTAGATTGCGATCGATATAGTCTGTATACGATGTGTGTATAAATACAATCATGTGTTTTGGGTAAACCCAAAATCAGTGATGAATGAATGATGTGTATAAATTTCATGGGAAAGTTCCGTTAATCAATGCGAAGAATGTTGTTTTTATTTCATGTTATCTTGTTAGTTTGTTCCAATGGGGAAGGTATCTGTCAAAATGGCGCTGTCGTAGCTAGTTTCCAACACAAGCTGGCGTGGCGTAGCGTGAGGCGATACATGCGTGAGGTAGTTCTAGCGTACTTTTGCGAAAATGACGCGTTTTCGTGTTCCTAAAAATTCGAGATTGGAGGCCGACATTTCTCAAAAGGCCCTAAACAGTCCAATATTTCCCGAAAGAGCCTAAAATGAGAAGATAGCTTATTAAAGATTTTCGAGGTCGTACCTCGGAAATATTTTAGTTTTTAAATTCTGGAAATAAAAAACCAAACAACATTGTATATGTTTTATTTCATGCATATTTCACGTTTCAATTTTGAACAGAACAGGTTCTTATTTTCACTATCACTGACACATGAGAAGATGCTGGAAAAGATTTGACGCAAGACAGTGCAATCTTTAGCAAATGCCATCAAAAAACAACAGTACTCGGTACACGGTCCCTTCCAAAATCCAAATTTAAAATATGTTCTTATTTAATAAAATAAAAGCTTTTGTAATGCATTGTCATGAGAAACAAACGTGTGTGCCAAATTTCACCCCAATCGATAGCATCAGTGGAAGTGGGTGAAATATTGATTGCAAAATTCCAGGACATACAAGTGAAGTTAAATAAACGCTTTTTTAATCAAATGGGGATTATGTCCGAGGATGGAACTTCGTTAGCGTTATTTTTTTGTCTTAAAATTTCGGCAGTCTTCTTGGATGAAAGTTTAAAGTGGGCTTTATGAAGCTCATCACCTATGATGAGCTTCATAAAGCCCACTTTAAACTTTTGTATGCCCGGAGAACGTAGCGAGGCTGAACTGGACACGCAGTACTAAACTATTGCCTAAACATATTTCAAACTGAAGAAACCTGGGAAAATTCGAGCCATAGCTGCTTTCACCATCGACACTCGTGCATCACACACGATAGACGATGAGAAAATTCCGTCTGTTTTGAACATTCTTAGTCATAAAAATGATAAAACCACTTAAGGTCTTGAAAGCAATTTCTGCAATCCGTAACTTTTGATTTAAATTGAAAGGGACGTGACAGACCGTATTATTTATATCGCCTCAAAAAATCTTACTTCCTCAAATCACGGTAAAAGGTACTCCTACAAAAGACGATAACAGAATAGAATCTTGTAGACTATTCGTCAGTAGACCGGTTCAAATCAAAGTTCTACTGTTTTCTTCTGTGTCCTCAAGGATTAATGATCAAAGAAGGATTTACAGGTGCATTCCTGCATTTCGTTGTCGCCTTCTTCTCCGGTGCTGGAGACTGTCCTCCTGAGGGTGTCCACTTGTCCTTGAAGCCCTATAATGCGAAGCTGCGCCTGTTCGAAGTTGTCATTCAGTCGTCTTATCTGGCACTGCATGCGGCATTGCAACTGTGATGGATAAAAGAAATATAATGGTGATGATTATGTAATGCACCAACTAAAATTAATTTAGACTATTGCCATCTTTTTCCTTCTATTAAAACGGAAAGAAATAAGAGCTGTCAAAGAATTAGGGCTTTGTATGAAACCTGGGCGTAAGACCAAAAGAACTACAACTAGTGCCAGTTGTTGGGACCCAATGCCAGAATCGTAATTAAATAAATAACTCTAGCCATATCCACCGGGTTTACTTGAAAATATTGTTTAAAAAAAAAAACTAAAACAAGAAACTTAATAATTACCTACGGATCGTTATATTGTTAGTAAAGAAATTCAACGATACGTAATTATTAACTAGGATGTATACTTAAATAAATAAAAAGTTATTTGAACGGTTTTGAATGAAAAACATGTTTAAAAAAAAACAATCAAATCAAAATAAAGTCCCCAAGTAAAGTCTATTGCAGTCTATGACAACATCTAACAAAAGACGCGCGGGGGCGATACATGGATAGACGGCTCGTGTCGTCCTAAACCAAGGTACCATATTATAGAAAACATAGTACACAGGTACCAATGGTACTTCTTCCTGTCAGGTTTTATTTGTAATCACATATTCGGTATACAGGGTGTCCCAAAAGGTTACGTAGCTGGGAAGGGGGGTAATAAGGGTGGTCACAAGGGTCACCAAAAAATAAAAAAATAAATCCCCTATGGGTATTTAAAAAAATAAATGACATTTTAAAAAAAAACTAAAAATTGTAGGTACACCTTGTGGGGCTATTTTGCTAAATGTACCTACAAATATTGCTGTATTAAAAAAAAATGCTGTTATGTAATCGTCAATAACCCTTTATCAAATTGAAATAAAAAAAAACAGATTTTAAAGAAAATTAAGTTCTTGTTAGTTTTTTAATTATTTTTTAGTTAAAAAAAAATGCCATTAATTTTTTTAAATACCCAGAGGGCATTTATTTTTTTATTTTTCTGGTGACCCTTGTGACCACCCCTATCACCCCCTTCCCAGCTACGTAACCTTTTGGGACACCCTGTATAGACAGATTTTTTTTTTCGTCTGTCTCTGTTCTCTGGCGACTTTGGTACTTTTTGCCATAGTATGAAATAGAGTACTGATTATAGGCTATAAT
The DNA here is from genome assembly GCA_947359405.1 of Antitype chi. NCBI lineage: Eukaryota > Metazoa > Arthropoda > Insecta > Lepidoptera > Noctuidae > Antitype > Antitype chi. The sequence goes on from OX375807.1 coordinate 1,246,759, forward strand.
TGGAGATATATTAAAATTTTGTTGGATTTACGCCCATTTTGACCCGCCATTCTTTAGCTAAGATTTTCTTCGACGCAACTACGATGAAGTAAATTCATCATGCTTAAAATCACGCCAATTGTACGTAATTTGACAGTTCAAAAGCGTAATTTGTCTTTTTCTTTCGCGGTCTGTCAGTAAAAGATAGCAATACTCTTATTTTAGAATCCAGTTTATTAGGTTGTATAAATAACGGCATTTTTTTAAATATAACTTAGTACTTAGATTATGCACCACCACAACGGTATCGCATGAAACCTAATTTAGAATTTGGTCATCATCATCTTGTTCCCAACCATGTTAAGGTCGGCTTCCAGTCTAACCGGATGCAACTAAATAGGTACCAGTATTTTACATGGAACGACTGCCTATCTGACTTCCACAGCCTAGTTACTGGGTAACACGATACCCCTTGGTAAGACTGGTTGTCAGACTTGCGGGCTTCTGACGACTCGTAACGACTGTCAAAGATCCACGAATGACAGTCGGAACCAACGGCTTAACGTACTATCCAAGGCACGGAGGGGTTTATCGTATGTGAAAATGGTCACCCATCCACGGACACACTGCGGCAAGCGTAGCTTAAGCTAATCAATCGACCCGTGCGGCTATTATAACGTAGCTACAAGTCCAATTCAAAATTCCGTCAATTCATTCAGAGAGATAGAGAGATTAGAATTCCTATAACGCGGTATACGCGCGCATAATTATATGAGGTCATACTTTTGCAAAATTTGTGTGTCTGAGTTTTGCTGTCAGACAGTTTCCTTTTCAGAGCAGGCAACATGATCGAACAAAAATACTCACTTCCTCGCGATCTTTTTCAGCGGTCTTTACTTGAGCTCTAGTGGCAGCTAGCTGTCTTTCCATTTCCGCTATTGTGGTCTGCATACATCTGCAACAAATTAACAATAAAATTGTAATGAAACATCAAAGGAGTCGTGTCTACGAAGAGCCAACGACCAATACGAATCCTCAATCTGCCTTCTCCCAATTATATTGTGGTCGGCTTCCAGTTTTACATGGAGTGACTGCCCTTCAGACCTCTACAACTGGTTGATGGTGAGACTGGTTGTCAGACTTTCATGCTTCAGACTACACGTAACACTGTCAAAGATCAACAACAACATGACTGACTGTCGGGACCAACGGGTTAGTGTGTTTTCAGAGGCACGGAGAGGTCTTGGTATGTATGGTCACCCATCCACTTACCGACCTCCAAGCATTGCTTAACCTTGAATATCGACCCATGCGGCTGTTATTATTTACCCACGAGCCCCTCGACTAACAAATTTGCTCCCTGAAAATTACAAATTTGCGTGATGGTAGAGGAATATCTTATGGTGGACTCCACATCAACTTGGTGTCTTAGCTTCAAAGACGATGCCAAACTAGTACAGATTGTTTTTAAAGTTGCAGCAGTCAAGGGCATTGGGGAAGACGTTGTTTCCCTAAGCATCATCTCCCTAGCCTTTTTCTCAAAGGGTCGGCTTCCAGTCTAACCGGATGCAGCTAAACACCTGTATTGAATACCCTGACCTCTTCCTTCTACTGGGTAATACGAAACCCCATGGTAAGACTGACTGTCAGAGTTTAGTGTTTCTGACTACCCGTAACGATCTTGTCTCCACAAGCTCGGATAGTTACAAGGTACAGGTTCCTGCTAGATGTGTCTCCAGCACTTACTTGCGAATGGTCTCGGTGCGCTCGTTGGCTCGCTGCAGAGCGCGCGCCGCTTCGTCGCGAGCCCGGTCCAGCTCGCCACCGATCTGCGCGCACTCGTGCATCTTCTCCTGCAGACGCTTCTCATTGGCCAGCACCGACTCCTCCATGTGGATCACGTTCGCCCTAAAAATAAAAAAATAATGATTATAACACCAGCCTATTATTTCGCCCAAAACATAGTGGGGAAATCAGCATGTCCTAGAACCAATCATTCGAAGACATGTGACACCTAACAACCCGCACTGGGCCTGCGTGGTGGATTATAGCCCACTCCCTCTCACGGAACGTTATAGGCTGATTATGTTACTGCCCCACTGCAGGGCAAAGACCTCTTCACACACTAAGAAGGCACGAGCATTGATATCACGCTAGCCCAAGATGAATTGGCCACTTCAGATTACATAGAAAGTTCACGTTTCCTTATGATGTTATCCTTCACCGATTTCAAACGTCAAATCAACAAGTTTCCCAACCATGTTGAAGTCGGCTTCTAGTCTACCCGAATGCAGCTGAATTTCAGTTTTTTACATGGAGACACAACCCCGTAATTAAGTGATACGATACCCCTTGGTAAGAATGTTATGACTTGTTGTCAGACTTTCGGGCTTCTGTCGACCCGTAACGACTGTCAAATATCCACGAATGACAGCTGGGCTTAACGTGTTTTCCGAGGCACGAAGACACCTTGTCTTGGTATGTAAATACTTTTGCTACAGCGATAATGACAGTACTCACTTGAGCCGTTCGATTTCTGCCTTGAGTGACATATTGATCTCTGTCAGTTGCGCTATCCTCTGCTGCAGCAGCTGCAGCTGTTTCTCATCAGTGGTCTTCTCCTGCTTCTCTGATGGCTTCATACTATTGTGCAGCAGTATGTGGACCTGGAAGAAATAATAATATATACTTTAGACCAATTTTATCAAGATTTAATTTTAATTAGCTTCAACTATTTCAAAAACCGTAAATTAATAGAATGGTGAATACTAATCATAGATTCTTCCGAATTTCACCTAGCCATGAATTATAAAGTTTTCAGTGTTGTAGATAATCCCATTCAACTAAAACCTGGAATGACAAACAGTTTGCAAGACATACATGCATACACAGCCTATAATGTTTCCACTGCTAGAACACAGGCCTCTTCTGTCATTGAGAGGGGATGGGGCCATAATCAACCAATGTGGGTTGCCTTCTCTTCGAATTTTTGTTTCTAAAACATGCCGGTTTCGTCACGATGTTTCCCTTTACCGTTGTGAGAGCAGTGGTGATGAAATTATTTGCACAAAATAAAGCGCCTGCCTGGGTTCGAACCCACGAGCAACAACATGTAAGTCACGGCCGTTACCACCGGGCCACCACTGCTTAACCACCATTGCAAGAGACCTGCTTTCCAACTGCGTAACACACTTTTGTTCAATCCGAAAGATTTAGGAGGGAATGGTAATCCATTCTTCTCTAACCTTTCATTTTTAGTCACCTCGCACTTGGACATGAGTTGTCTTGACTTACTTGAAAGTCTTTAAATAGACTTCAGACTCTGGTAGGCCGAAGCACAGAAAACCTGTTCAGGTTGAGTTTCACAGATGACTCCGTGCTGGAGTGTAATTGTAGTGCTGTCCCATAAACAATGGGGCACTTTATATCTTGTCCAGCGTGTCCTGCTGTCTGCACGCTACAGGAGTTGATGGACGCTGCTACAAGTACCAAGCTCGTAGCCAAATTATGGGCTGACTGTGTTTATTTTGCTATCGACATGCTAAGATGAACCCAGCGGGCGCCACGTTAGCTCTTACCTTCTCTCTCGCACAGTTCAGTTCCCTGGCGAGTTGTTCGGCGTTATGCTCGGCCAGAGCCTGTGACTGCTGCGCATCCTTCAGTCTCATCTGCGTCGCCTTTAACAGGTCCGGGATCGGGGCCAGCTCTTGTAGCTTCTCTTGGAATTTCAACTGAGGAGAAAACTCATCAATAATACACAGTCTAATACAACAACCAACAACCTATAACGTTCCCACTACTGGGCCTCCTCTCTGTGAGAGCGAGTCGGCCCTGTGCGGGTTGGTAGATGTCACATGTCTTCGAATTTTTGGTTCTTAGACGGTTTCCGCACGAGGTTTTCCTTCACCGTTTTGAGAGCAGTGGTGATGAAATAATTTACACAAAATTTTTGCCTACGTCGTTCATTCATTTTACCTAACATATCTGAATTAGGATTATTTTCCATATGTGTATTACAAGTGCGACTAAGCTCTGTGCATATCAAAGTACTTAACTCCTAATCCGCGTAACACGTAAGACGTGGAACTGAAATCCACGTCTTAAACTTAAACAACTTTGTAATATTGTTAAATTAATCCAGTCACAAAAGTTAACTTTCACCGGAAGGTGAAAACTTTTTAATATTTATTTACTGCGGAGCTAAATAAATATTAGTTATTACATATATATTTTTAACTAGCTCTACTAACTGCCAGCGACTTCCGAGATTTTGGACCCCGACCTGACGCGGCGCATTGTATCACATCGCTCGATCACGCTATTGCTTCATTTTTTATTAGCGTTCTTTCTTTTTTAACCGACTTCAAAAAAGGAGGAAGTTCTCAATTCGACTGTATTTTTTTTTTGTTTGTTAGCTAGCTCAGAACTTTCGGCTGGGTGAACCGATTTCGATAATTCTTTTTTTATTTGAAATCTGGTCTTTCCCGTGTGGTCCAATTTCCATCTAGCGGTGAAAGGAATTATGACAATAAAACTGTATGTCGATTCTGTAACCATCTTACCGGGTGAAGTGAGCCGAGTGAGCTGTCAGTGTCATGCCACTGATGCTAGGGATTGACCAAACATTACATTTACAATCATAATCTCGATTATAATGACTAGTCCTTATGTTGCGTGACGCGCTCGCGCCTCAGGCAATATAAGGACTACACTAGGAAAAAATACAGAAACAACATTGAGTTTCTGACTGAGTTTTTGTTTTGCTATTTTATTTGAAAAACCTCCCAAAATGATGCACACTATACTTGCTTTGAAATTGTAATAAAATTATCAATAGAATCAGCATAAAAAATATTATTTAAATCTCGATTATGGTTGTAAATGTATCGCTTGGGCATCCCTAGCATCAGGTGGAATGACACTGACAACTCACTCCAGGCTCACTTCACACGGTGAGATGGTTACAGAATGGCATAGCTAAACTAGCTGTTTGTCATTTTAGTTCGTCCACTGGCCACTATGGCGTTACAAAGTATGAAGCTTTGTTCCAGAATATTCTATGTACGTTAGTATGGCGGGAACACATTATTTATTACCCAACAGAAACGGAAATTATTTCCCTATTTAAAATTGTTTTTTTAATAGTGTCATGTGGGGTATCGGGTATATAGGGTAGGATAGGTGGGTAGTTACAATTAAATCACGGGGAGGAGGCCTGTGTCCAAGCAGTGGGAACCTTATAGGCTGAATATGTAAACAACACATTTTATTGAATAAAATTATTACGAAAAATAAGTTAGGATTAAAAAAAAAACAATAAATTACATGAAGATAATAAATTCGATAAAATACGTCTTGCTGGCATGATGCACATATTTTTATTCATCACTTAGGACCGACTACTTACAGACATATGGCGCATTTATCATATTTTAAATTTATCTTGTTTCATGTATTAAGCTATGTAATTTATCTATTAGATAACTTATAGCGAGCAAAATAAACCTATGCAAGTTATTAGATTCGAAAATTGGTCATAATATGCATTGATAATGATAAAAACACAAAATTGATGAGAAGTGGTTAGAATGCATCTCTTCGACGACAGATTTCACTAGTTACAGTCTGGCGATCAAACGAGAAAATGTGATTTAAAGTGAAAATATTAATTTTAGGTATTTACACGTGAAATGTTATGCCATCAATATGTTTCAGTTTAGTCTTGAACAATTTTTGCATCAAAAAACAGCGCACTTCATTATTAAAACAATTAAACAATTAAAATCTATCAAAATACAACAGACCATAACGCGATGACCATTCACTCAAAACTAAGGTTTTCGACTCCGCCCACTGTAACATCATGGCCGTACTGAAGCCGCTCGGCCTAATTGTCTTGCGGCAACTCCGCTTCTTTCATTACTCCGTGGCTCGGCTACTTAGGGTCGTCATAATCAGCCTATATCGTTCCCACTGCTGGGACAAAAGCCTCCTCTCTGTGGGAGGGAGCGGGCCGTAATCCACCACGCGGGCCCAGTGCGGGTTGGTGGATGTCTTCGAATATTTGGTTCTAGGACACGCCAGTTTCCTCACGATGTTTTCCTTCACCGTTTTGAGAGCAGTGGTGAAGAAATAATTTACACAAAGTAAAGCGCCCGTCTGGGTTCGAACCTACGACCTACAACTCGTAAGTCGCGGCCGTCACCACTGGCCACCACAGCTCTCCACTTAGGGTTGTAGCTTGAGCTAAAAATATCCTATAGCATCCTTCAAGAATTGGTCTAAATACAGCAAAAATATATATATTTTTTTTCATTTTCAGTGGTATTTCCGGAGATTAAGGTGAAGCTAGTCGACATTTTTTCCATACAAACTTCGGGAGTGTATTACTCCACTGTTCGATAATGTAGATAAAAAAATAAACATGGTATGGTTTTATCTTATTATTAATATTGTCTGTACGGAAAAAGAATACTAAACTATAAAGCCAACAAAAAATTAGGAGCCAATAAAGATTAGTTTTTCTTGCTAATTTAACCAACTCTATAAAAGTTGTATGCTCATCATAGAACCTTACGTAACTGGCAGCCAATGGTTGGGCTGTCGTATGTTCGACCAGTCAGGAAGTTTAGTTTTAGAATTTGAAATAATTTGACATAGGTTTTGTTCCGGAAGATAATTCATTGTACTGAGAGGCGCGGACTTGTAACCTTCTAATTCTTGAAATAAACGTGGAGTCTTACTATTTAAACGTCACCTAGTGTTTCATTCATAGCTATACTAAATCTTGGTATTTTGGGAGCTAGTCTTAGCTGCTACAGTACCGACAAAGCTCAAATATCATAAAGTTCAATAAACTTTAATGGTCATTGATTTAAGCAGTGGTGTTTTCACAAAACCCGATCATCTTCCGAAGGATTTTTCTTAATTTATTACGCACCTGTTTTACTATAAAATAATGATCCTGCATCTTACTCAATATCACTGATACTATCTCTGTCGGACACGATGCCTGGTGAGACAGCGTGCTTTTTAGTCACCAGTGAGTTCGAGCCCGCGACTATATTCTCCTTATGGCGTTCAAGCAAGCAAGTAAACTCTTCAGCTTTATTATAATGAAGATATAGTAAGTATATATTAATGGTCGCAGATGAAAACATATATTAATAAAAATCACCATGTGACTCTCCATTGGCCTAGCGCCGTTTAAAGTACAACCCAAATATTATAACTTTGCACTTGGGACTGTCAATGTCAAAATATTGGCGAGAATGAATTCACCCTCCCGCTTCCCTTCTTACTTCACCACTGACAGCTACCTGTACGGCCTGCACTCGTCTCATCTGCACTGTTATTTCCGTTTAAAATACCTTGGAGTACCTGGAGGCCTTATTTTGTTACGGTAGTTACAGGCAAGTCCAGTTAAGCAACCGACCTACTAGGTGAACTGCTAGATCATGTCATTCCCAAAAGAAAGGCTACCAATACGGCAATCATGTTAATATTTTGACTTAGAGAGGTGTGAGCACCTGTCTAAGTCAAATATTGTTATGAAAATCGTTAACTTGTTTAACTGAACACGGTCTACTGTGGACACTGTACCTTGACTTTTTGTATCTCAAGATTGATTTGTTCGCTGATTCTGGTGTTATCCATGTCCATCATGTCCATTTGACGACGTTGCTCTTCGACTAACTGTTGTGCTTGCAGGTACTGAGGAAAGAAATTAGGTGTGAATAATAAGACAATCACAGGAGCTGCTCGTGAAGTACATGGAAGTAATATTTTTTTCCCGCACTGGATCTTCAACGCACTGCCCTTAGCGCTGAGAGTTGTAAATCGAACAGTGTGTTTTTTCGTCGGTTTGAGATGCGCTCTGTTGGTTTCTCAATTTGTTCAACACCGAGAGTTGAAAATCCCGCTGCGATATCCGTGTGAACGTCGACTTACTGCCGCATGGCAATAATGATGTCATACTGGACATTGGTCTTATTCAAGTTAAGAGGCCCCTTCCCGTTCCGTCTATCTTCAACGCGAATATAATTGAAAAGCTTGTTGTTTCATCCAATACAATGTAAGTGAGTGAGACCGCGATAACATTGAACGAAAATTGACGCGAGGAGATTTCACAAAACTTGTTTGGAAAAATGTTTGTCATTTTGAATCTCCATTGTGAGGATTCTAAGATTGTTTTCTTTACTGTTTCAATGTATGAGTACGTTACGAACGGTCAAAGTTCACATAAAATTTGCGTGTTGCTTAATACGTATTTCTGTAGTCGTCGATTCACCCACAATTAAATCAACTTCGTTAAATAATATACTATTTAAAAGTGTCGATTCGCCCGATTCGGGTGAGTAAATTCGTACGAATCAAGGACATAGAATAGATGATCAATGATCCACTCCTTACCTTGACTCTATAATCCTGCAGTTGATCATTCTGCTCCTTCATCAAAGTCCTCAGTTCGTCTATCTCCTCTCTGGCCTCCCGGTAGCACTGTTTCAGCGACCTCACACTGATTTCCTGCTCGAAGGCCTGTTCCTTGGTGCCGAGCAACATGTTGGTGTGGGTTGCGAGGCCTTCGAACTTCATCTCCAACTCCCTCAGCTTGTGCTGTACCTCGCGATGCTGACATCTCTCTTTCTCCAACTCTTCCTTCTTCCGCAGCAGGTCCGCTCGGAGCAGCGCACACTGCACATTAATGGTGTCTTAGTCAGCGTTATTCTTAGGGTTACGTAGTCAACAAGGAATCTCTATAGTTCCACCATGTCCGTCCGTCTGCAGCTTAGCTCAGGGACTCTTAGTACTAGAAAGCTATAATTTGACAAATACATATCAGTAATGCCGACAATATGGTAGTGTAAAATATTGAAGAAAAAACTCTACAAGTAAACGGTGGATGCTTTTTCTCTAACAAAAAATACGTACCTATTAGACAATTGGCACGTTATGTCTTTTATGTAATAAAGTTAGTGTACTTTTTCTTTAACTTTCCGTTGTTTCATTAATGTTTTATTCAAAACGTGCCAATTGCCTAACATGCACTTCCGGAATAGTCTATTCACCCACAAATAAAATATACTCGTGTGAGCGCGCTCAGCCGATTTTGGAAGACAATTCAAGACTAAAGTCAAAAAAATTACATATCAGAGCATGACTACGGGGAAGAAATAGTTTGTAAAAGATGTATAGGTACCTAAGCCTAGTTTAAGAAACCAACTAGTGAGCCATGGATACTGTTGTGTACGATACTACAATACCATTTAGAGAGCCATGGACACTGGTGTGTACGATACTACAATACCATTTAGAGATCCATGGACACTGTTTTGTACTATACCATCCAGAGAGTCATTCACACTGTTGTGTACGATACTACAATACCATCTAGAGAACCATGAACATTGTTGTGTACGATACTACATTACCATCTAGAGAGTCATGGGCATTGTTGTATATAAATTCAATACTACAACATCTAGATAGCCATGTACAATGTTGTGTATGATACCTCTGTAACTTTGAGCTTAAAGTTCTCTTCAGTCTGTCGTAGCTGATATGTTAGTTTCACTACTTCTTTCTCAGCAGGAGTCTGTAGGAATAGAAATCAAATAAGTATTTTAAGGAGTGACGAGAACAGCGATGGCCTAGTGGTAACGGCCACGACTTATGAGTTGTAGATCGTTGGAAGCCAGACATCCGCTTTACTTTGTGTAAATTAATTGTTCACCACTGCTCTCATAACAGTGAATGGAAACATCGTGAGTAGGTGTCCCATCTCGCCGTTACCGTCTTTTTGTTAGCCCACCTTTACGTCATCTCATCATGACCAAACCACCTTAGCTTACTCTTTTCAAACCCAAACTCAAAGCATTTATTTCAATTAAATCATTTACAGGCACTTTTGAATTGTCAAAAAGTCGATCAGTTGGAAAGTAGAAGCTAAATGCCCATTCCAAAACGTAGATCTCTATGGAGAAGAACGGGCAAGAAACCCCACGGACACTCTTTTAAAACAAGTTGGATATTACAAAATCTTGGGAACATTATTCTTGTTGCTTAGTTCTATATGTGAGAACAATGTAAAAAAATAATAAACAATTATAAATATAAGATTAAAAATAAGCCGTGCAAGTTGATGACCAGTCTCAACCGACAGCGCCAGTTCATGAACTTGACGCGTGGATCACCATCCAGCTCAACCATTTTGTGGGGAACCAAATATATTAAGCAATGAAATAGCAATATCTTTCAACGAGATTCAGATTCTGATTAAAATAATATATATAGATGGGGCCTAAGATAGACTGCACGCACTTAAAGCAACGATATAATAGTTGGTTTTAATGAGGGAAGAGGTTTTGACTATGATGTTAAATCGAATGTGATGAATCCTAACTATATCCTTACCGGTGGTGCGTTAGGATTGCATGGTGCAGGACACGGTGGGCAGACACCACACTGTAAAGGAACACGAATAAAGATCATAATACATAAATGCTAATATAATAATAATCTTGAATGCTGAAGTCGATATGCAATAAGATTATTAAAGGAAAAAATAATAAAAGACGAAAATAAATAATATTATGTCAAAAGAAAAGATTCAGAAAGTGGTACTTCTGGACACGCCTCGCATTGTTAGGAGGTTCCTCTCTCTGGATCCTGTTCCCGATACTAGTGGGCTACTAATTTAATATTTTCTGCCTAATGTTTATATATCTCTTATGAATATTCTAAATATTTAAAAATATAATTAATATGTATCTATTTATTGAAATAAAAGAAGGTAAGACTAAAATAATAAAAAGAAAAAATTGGTTACAGAAAAGCCCGGTGCAATTGCAGCACAGACATATACTTACAGCTCTCGACATGGGCGGCACTGGTGGTCCTGGCTGAAAACAGAAAGCAAATATGTATGCATACAGCTTGTACAAAACTCAACTCAGAATTAGTCAGGAGAGGGACCTCCACTGCTGAATAAAGGGCTCCTTTTAGCAAGGCCTCAAATGGTTTCCAACGACCCTCACCGATGCACCATGTCGGGAGCCGTCACGGCCCGGCGCCCGGCGGCGTTTGTAGCTGCTTCAGAGACAGTCTGAGATGTCTAGTAGTGTCATCACCCAAGCGTTTTGGTCGTTTGTCAAATATATGATGACGTGTATCACTTACAATATTGTTTTTAAGATCAGATTTAAAGAAGTAAATAAACAAAGTTGCAAAATGAAGACAAAAGACGATTGTATCTTGATTGCCTATGAAAATAAATCCATTAGTTGGGAGTCCGCCTAGAAAACCGAGCCAAATAGATAGAAAAAGAAGCGTAGAAAATGAAAATAGTGTCAACAGAGAAATCTACTGCCATTCAGCACACGAGATTTAAACTCCAGATACTGAGCTATAATGAGAACTGTAAAAACTTAAAAATAAATGTTCGTAAAAATACTGTGCATATTATACTTGTAAATAGTAACAACCGCACGGTTCGATCGATCAGGTTATGCTTCGCTTGCCGGGGTAGGTCCGTACCGATATGGTGACCATCTTTATATTAGGTCTTTACCTATGAAATTGCCGTTTTGCAGTACTGGCCATTTCAAATCAAAATAATTTTTGTTTGGGTAAGAATTCTAATTTCAAATTAATTTTATTTTAAAAACATGGATTTTTTTTTCCAAAAGTAGTCATTTGTTTATTGATTAGTGTTACATTTTCATCGCATTTCAATCTTTTTCGTCATCATGGATACGTTAAAAATTCGAGTAATTATGGAATATGAGTACCGTCGTGGCAGCAACGCGGCACAAGCGGCACGCAACATCAACGACGTTTACGGAGCTAACACTACAAACCAACGCACCACCTGTTATTGGTTTGCTCGCTTCCGTTCTGGAAATTTAGACCTGAAAAATGAACCTCGCGGTCGTCCGAAGACTTTGGTCGACAATGACGAATTAAAGGCGATTGTGGAAGCTGATGATACACAATCTACGGCTGAATTAGCAGCAGCTTTCGACGTTAGCGTCAAAACAATATTGGTCCATTTGCGTCAAATTGGCAAGGTAAAAAAGCTTGACAAATGGGTGCCCCACGAACTCAATGATCGTCAGCGCGAAGTACGCGTCGAGACGTGCCTTGCACTGCTCAACAGACACACAAATGAAGGAATTTTGAACCGCATTGTTACCTGCGATGAAAAATGGATTCTGTTTGATAACCGCAAGCGCTCAGCAAGTTGGTTGGATCCTGGTTCAGCACCTAAACAATGCCCTAAACGAAAACTTATCCCTAGAAAAGTGATGGTCACTGTTTGGTGGTCTAGCGCCGGTGTGATTCATCACAGCTTCTTACCAAACGGGGTGAGCATTACTGCAGATGTGTACTGTGAAGAACTGAACACAATGATGGAGAAGCTGGCACATCTCCAACCAGCATTGGTCAATCGCTCGTCTCCGCTGCTCCTGCACGACAACGCGCGACCTCATACTGCACAGCAGACGGTCTCCAAGTTGCAAGAACTGGGGTTGGAAGCTCTCCGTCATCCGCCCTACTCACCAGACCTTGCGCCTACAGACTACTACTTTTTCCAGAATTTGGATAACTTCTTGGCGGGAAAAAAATTCAATACCCGAGAGGCAGTACAAAATGCCTTTGAAGAATTTGTTGCCTCCCGTCCAGCTGATTTCTTTAAGAAGGGCATCAATAAACTGCCACTGCGATGGCAAAGATGCATTGATTGCATGGGTGATTACTTCGATTAATACAAATAAAAAATACATGAAAAAAATTCGTTTAAATTTTTTCATACAAAACGGCAATTTCATAGGTTAGGACCTATTATACGAAACGTGTTCAATAAAAAGTAATAATGGCATATAAACTCCTTGAACAACAAAAAAGTAAATACTGGCCGATAAAGCCCAGACATTTGATAAAATAAAAAAAATATAAATGATTGATTTTCTTTTCTTATTTTGAAAATAGAACTCATTAAATTTGTTTTCGTCGTGTCGGAACGTGGTACGCAAAATGGATAAAATTGAAATTCGCGCCGTAATAAAATATCCTCGCCTGAAAAAATTTACTACTGAGCAAGTAAAACTAGACTTGAAAGGAACATTAATGCTCCTCCGTATTCTACGGTATGTGCCGAGATTAAGAGACAAAGAACTTTAACTAAAGGCGACCCACACTCGGGATGCCCTACAACGACAGTTATAAGGATAGGATAAAGGATAAAAAAAGTTGCAAAAATTGTTTTGGCAGATCGTCGTGTTACTGTTCGTTTTGTAGTTCAAGAACTAAAGATTTCGATAGGAAGTAGTAACATTTGAACATGACAAAAAGTATCAGCGGGGGTGCCTAGAATGCTTACAAACGAGCATAAACTAACAAGACTGCGGATTTCTCAAATCAATTTGGAATTGTTACAACAAGATCCAGACCGATTTTTGGCTCGCTTCGTAATTATGGATGAAACAAGGCTCCACCATTATGATCCTGAAACGAAACAACAGTCCATGACTTGGAAGAGGCCGTCATCTCCAACGTCTAAGAAGTTTAAGGCAATTCCATCCGCCGGTAAGATTATGGGCTCTCTTTTCTGGTACAGCCATGGGGTGATAATGATTGAATACCTCAATCATGGAGCCACTGTTACGGGGCCCTTATACGCAGAACAAATAAAAAAACTGCGTCAAAAAATCCGTGAAAATCGCCGCGGCAAACTTGCTAAAGTAGTGTTGTTTCACCAAGATAACGCCCCCGCACACAAGTCCCGAGTTGCGATGACGCCATCCAAGATGCTGGATTTAATTGAAGGAACATCCTCCATACTCACCTGACCTTGCGCTTAATGATTTCTACCTGTTCCAGCGGTTAAAAGAACAACTGAGAGGTCACAAATATGGCAATGATGAGGAAGTGATTGCCGCCGTACATGATTTTTTAAGCGATCAAGATGAAGATTTTTCAAGAAGGGAATCTTAGGATTAGAAAAACGATATACCAAGTGTATAAACCTCAAAGGTGATTATGTCGAAAAATAAAATAACAATAAATATTAAATGACTGCTTCATACTCATTATCACTTTTTATTGAACACCCCTGGTACCAAGACCCCTCCTTGCCTCGGACAGCAAGTTAACCAGTTAGACCCGGCGATGTTTCCCGGATACTTTGACAGTCGTTACGAGTCGTCAGAAGCCCGAAAGTTTAACAGCCAGTAATTACCAAGGGGTATCGTATTACCCAATAACGTTGTGGAGGTCAGATAGGCAGTCGCTCTATGTAAAATACTGGTATTGAGCTCCAAATGGTTGGAAAAAGATGCTAAGTATACGCAAAGCTACCGGCTGATCGAAGCAAGTGTTGGGGCCGCCGCCCGCGCCGCGGCAGGCAGTCATCGCTGCATTCTTCACTTCTTGCATATCCATCTTAACGTGATGAACCTCTAGCTCTAATCCAACTAATTGTTTCTCCTGAAACCAAAATTTAAATAGTTTATATAGAATCCTCGGAAAAGTTGTCAGTTCTTACGCTTTAGCATAATACGTCATCTTTACATTTTGGGCCAAAACATGAAGTCAGTGACATCGTAACGTTAAGAATCGGAGTCAGTGACCATGAACTTCACATGCTTGTGTGTCAGCCCTAGATCTTATCAGCTATCAGATCAAACTGCCTTCCGCACAGATAATGCGCGCCGGCCTTTAATGTTCCCACTGCTGGGACACAGGGCTCCTATCTTCAGGTTGGTAGATGTCACATGTCTTAAATGGTTATATCTCATCACATGGTTCTAGGATATGTCGGTTTCCTCACGATGTTTTTAGAGCAGTGGTGAAAAATTATTTACACAAAGTAAACCGCCTGCTTGGGTTCGAACGCACGACCTAGATACAAGAGCTCTTGCACAATACTAATAGAAATAATGAAAAAATATTTATTGTGACTCGCACAGGAATATCACATACTAAACTAAACACACATTCATAATAAATAAAAACATAAGGTCCTAGGTCATAGGTACGAGGTAGGCTAGATACGAGGTCAAAAGGCCCCCCTATATCAGTATGATGCTGCGACATTTAAAAAAAGTATCGCAGCGTTAGTATCCCGAATACAATTACATTAGGTAACATAATACGTACTAATCCTTGTGTAGAACTCTTATAATTTTCCAATTTGTCAATAAGTTCCTCCGCATGAGTAGCACCGACAGACGATTCGCTCTGAAAAAATAAATACAACAAAAAGCTTAAATCAGTCTTCAGTCCCAAAGACGTAATCAAATCGCGGCGGGAATTTTTCCCGCACTATATCATCAACGCACTGCTGAGCGCTAGAGTCGAAAATCGAACGACACGCGGAAACGCGTGTCCGAGAATCCAGGCTAGGCTTTGTTCATATCTCATTTCATTATCAGCTTATAATGTTCCCACTGCTGAGACACTGGCTTCCTCTCTGTAAGAGGAAGTGGGCTGTTATCGAGCACGCGGGCCCAATGCGAGTTGGTAGATCACATGTCTTCGATGTTTTGGTTTTAGGATATGCCGGTTTCACGCAGTCACGATGTTTTCCTTCACCGTTTTGAGAGCAGTAAATTTAACACATTTTTTTTGAGGTGGATAAGTCGAATTACGTGGATGTAGAAGGTTGAAAACTGAATTTCAACCTTCTGCATCCTCCACACATCTTACACTCCTACATTTTCAGGTTTTCAATTTATATGCTCATTTTAAGTTTAGATCCTTTTATAATAATTTTGAATATATTATTCATGCTATTTTGTCCTTGTTTTAAAAATTAAAATCTTGTGACAGAAACCACTTCCTGATAATATCAGAGGGGTAGTTCCCGTATTTTTACGAATTGTCTCAGCCCGTCAAAATTACCCATAATTTGCCTACAATTTTGAAGAGTTTTGATATTCATTGTCGCTGATGCTATGGCGACAAGGTCGCTATAACGCAAACTACACTCTGTTGTACAGAGGCCAGCACATCAAGCTACCAGAAACTGTCAAATTTCTTTCTATAGTTTTTCAACTTAATTACAAAAGAATAAGGTTATTATTCAATTGGGAAAAACACAATTGCACTCTACCAATGTAAAAAAATGTTAGGGAAAACATGGGAGCTCTCTCCGAAGATCACTCTGTGGTTATACAAATTAGTAATCAGGCCAATATTGGCTTAAGGCGTTCTGGTTTGGTGGACGAGGACCGAACTCTCGACCACCATTACCAAACTACAACGCTTCCAACGACTGGCCTGTTCAGCAACCACTGGCTGCATAAGAACCACCCAACAGCAGCCATGAAGATAGCCCTCCAATTATCTCCCCTTGACCTGTACATTAAGCAGGAGTCGGTGCTAGCTGCCATCAGGCTAATGCATCTAGGCATATGGGGCAAGAACCTTACTAGTCCACACGCTAACATCCTGGACCGGGCGATTGCGTACCAGCCTCTCATCGCTACCCCGTGTAATAGAACACCAAACCAACTTATGTTCAACAAAAACTATATTATACAAACAGTACAGGAAGAAAGAAATCGGACAGGAGCCAACGAAGTGCGCATCTACACAGACGGCTCAAAAACACAAGATGGTTTAGGTGCTGGCGTACACTCCCTTGACCTCAACTTCAACTTTCACATACCGCTAGGCACACACAGTTCGATCTTTCAACCCATATAGCGCTTTTTGGTAGCCGTTACGAAAAAATTCGACACTATCATGTCGACACTGATTTATACTAGTAACATTTTTTGGTCGGTAAGCCGACTTAGTTCCGTCGCTACGACAAAAAATGGGGAACAGATGACACAGTACCATTTGGTTTTAAAGTTACGTTGCTGTGTGGCAACATTGTTCTTAGTCTGCAACCACTTCTCAGAAATCATTCGTTCGTTCAATCGTTCAGTTTTCGTTATGCCACGTGAAGTTAAAAAATTATAAGAAGAAAATATCATACAGTCATCACTGTTTGTCAAGGTAAATTTTTATTCATATATTTATTGGTTATTATTGTTCAAATATAAATGGGAAAAGAATTTCATCGTGCAATTTGTTCAAATAGTTTGAAATTTATCAATGCGCCTCCATAATTATAATTGTAATTTAACCTGTGTAGTACAATGTAAACAATAGTTTTTACTAACAAGTTTTTTCAATTTTTACATTCCCAGAGCTTGGAAGCTTTTGCTATAATAGATTTAATACTAACTACATATTTGTGGAACCAAAAATGAACCATAAAATTGGTAAATAATTTTAAAAAAACTTTTTTTTTTGAGAAAATAGTCTAATCACAACGGGTCAGGAAGTTACTAGATTGTGTCTACATATGTCGACGTGAAGCCAGAAGTAGTTATAAAGTTACCGAATTCAGAAAATGGTTTATTGTTTCCAGCGATTCTCAAACGTTCGGACTCCGAGGCCATTTATGGCGTCAGCGTTTACTGCAGCTGGCTATCTTCTGCATGCGATGGAATTATACCTATATAACTGACAGTTTTTTAATTGTTTTGGTTACGTTTGCATGTTTTTTTAAATATTTTTGATAAGTTTTGTTAATTAAAACAAAAAATAACTGATTGTTTGAGAATTGAAAAAAAAATCTTATGTTTTATTTGTTTATTTTCTTTCCTAATGTTGTCAATACCGGAAAAAATACCTTGGACATCACCAAATTTTTTTTTTTTATTCTTACAGTTCGTAAGGAAGTAATGTAGCATAAATATTTATAAGGGAATAATGAAATGGTCGCTCAGAAAAATTACATTTGTTTTTTTTTATATTCCTTCCAACGATTTGTATGTTTCCCAAATCAAAAGCTGCGAATTTAATTTCTACGATATTATCATCGGTAGCTTTTTTTTTTTTTAAACTTTGCCCCACACTAGGAATTTCTCCTGTATTGTGGGTGCGTTTACAAACATTTAAAATCACATACACAAACAGCCAGACCCGGAACAACTACTTGTAGGTCATACAAATATTTGTTCCGTGCGGGAATCGAACCCGCGACACGCAGCGCAGCAGT
Source organism: Antitype chi (assembly GCA_947359405.1). Taxonomy (NCBI): domain Eukaryota; kingdom Metazoa; phylum Arthropoda; class Insecta; order Lepidoptera; family Noctuidae; genus Antitype; species Antitype chi. The sequence goes on from OX375807.1 coordinate 1,264,796, forward strand.
CAGTCGCTTAACCTCTGCGCCAACTGTGCTGTCAAAAGTTAAATACCATATAACTTTAATGTATTTTGACTGGTAATCCTCACTCATTTTTACAATATTAAATACTTTTTCACCCGTATCCAACAAGTTTTCGTATTTCACAAGAGGATACATTCATTTGGATTTGTGGTCCTTGATATTTAGCTTTGAAAATTCCTGTATACGATTCGCTAGTTGCGCTAAGGGTTGGTCGCCTTTTCGTAAAAGGTTTTTAATTCGAAACAATATACTTTCAAATGGATATGCACTTAGAGAAGTTAGAGAGCCGAACCTTGAGACATCATTTACAATGTAACAAAGACTAGAAATATTACTGCTCACAGAGTCATGACCTTAAATTTCTAGCAAAAACCTATTTGATATTATAGGCTGCGATTAAAAATGTATATCAGGTGGATAACCACTTAGCTTAGCACTTTCTTACATGAAAAAATTATGGAAATAGTTAATTTTATTAAAATTTCAAGTAAACAATTTAAGATTTCGCATAGCAAACACAATTTATACTGAATAAATTAAATATCTGTTAATTATCTGAAAAACGATGTACTAACTTGGAAATAGAATTTGTGGAACCAATAATTTGTAAATTTTCTGTAGAAAGTCGATGTGAGACGGTATCGTTTCGGTTTTTACTCATTTTCAACTACAATCATTTGATCACTTGTCAAAAGAGTTTGAGAAACAGTGCCTTATGGTGACTTTTTAATTCACATTTTAGCAATATTTTTTTAGCTGTCATACTTAAAGCTTGCTAAGAGGCAACATGACGGATTTTATTTGAATCAGCTGATCGATTCAATAGGAATATTGTGCTTCAAGGTTATTTTGTTCCTAATATCGAATTGTGGCTTAGTAAATGTTGACTTCGACAATATTTTACAGAATTTCAGAACGACACCGAAGAATTAAATAATTTTGAAACGCCGCGCGCGCCTCTTGTTAGTAAACGGAGGAAGACCTAAGAGTCCTAAGATTCGTTTAAATCCGCTACGGATAGAATAGATGGATAGGATTTATAGGGAAAGTTGAATCGGCAGGAGGCTCAGTAGGTTTGAAGAGACTGAGTTCGTGCGGAAGCTTATCGGAGTTAGTGATTATTCAATGTGTTATCCCATGTACCCCTCATTTTATGACGCCCACAGAGTACTTTATACTATACTGATGACGCCTTCTAAGGCCCACTAAAGAAAAGCAGTGTTATCATTTGGCTGTCATGCACAATAAAACAACATACTTTTTATAAGAAGCAATTTATTTTGATACGCAATAAAGCTATATTTGTGTTATAATTTCATTATTTTCTCATGCCATTATCATTCCTCATATTCCTCATCTTTTTCACGTAGCATAGTCTCCTTCGTTGCAGTCTTTGCAAGGTTGAATAGTAATGGTGCTACATCTTCAGTAGAAGCTTTCATAGCAGCAGTCGAAATCGTAACTGTAAACAAGTTTAATAATTGTTATTAAATGACACTGAAACCCCAGTACAAAAGCAACAGGAAGTTATATGAATAGGCACAAGTACCTGCATATGTTTCTCAAAGAGAATATCTATGTAAACAAGTTTATAGAACATGTAAATACATAGCAATATCAGCTACTGCATTATCATTAATTTGGTCACTTTACAATAGAAAGTAGATAAAAATTCAGTGATACATTACCTTTTCCTGTTACTCCAATCATGGGAGCGTGTTACTCTCATTGCAACCATCGCAAGCACAATTACTCATATTTTTCACGTAGCATGGTCTCCTCCGTTGCCGTCTTTGTAAGGTTGAATAGTATTGGTGCTAATAGCTTTCATAGCAGCAGTCAAAATTGTAACTGTAAACAAGTATAATAATTGTTATTAAAAGACACTGAAACCCCAGTATAAAAGCAATAGGAAATTATATAGAATAGGCACAAGTACCTACATAATGTTTTTCAAAGAGAATGGTGCCGATTCTGTTGGCACAAAATTCTCTAAACTAAACTAAAAATCACCAAAATTTAGTTTATTCCTGTCAAACGACGATTTCCTATTCTGAAATTGACTAAAGTGACACAACTTAACTATAATTTAGTTTGACAGCACTAAGATTGCACTGAATTATTAATTTAGTGAAGATGGTAATTTTGCTATTCTGAGTCTGTCGTTTTTCACCAAAAATTCTGACTATATTAATTTTTCTAACTAAATCTGACTATTTTTAATCGCGATTAAAAAAGTGTGGAATAAAACTAGTGGTCATGAACTAAAATTCACACCAACACTTCGACTTCAGATGCAAAAACAGTATTGAATCTTTTTTTCTTTTCGTTTGCTTATATCTCGAAAATGGTGTGTCCTATCGCAAAAATGATGATAATTTGGACCCCCTTTAATAAAGCCATAAGCCCCATATTCTCAACATGTAGGTAATATTTTTTTATTTTTTCATACAAAAAGTGAAAAATTCCATAGAAAAAACGTCGAGGCTGGCCCCTGCGCACGCTTCATTCAGCTCTTAAAAAAATCATTGCGTAGGGCACACAAGTACCACGTTGCGAAGCCAAAAGAAAAAAAAATACCACTTGCAGGCTTAGCACGACAACCGTAGAGAAGCGTTTTGTCGACGGAAGACTAGACAAAAATTACGTTTCCGTGTAGACAGTTGTCAGTTTTTCACCGAGAAATGTAGACAAGCGATTTCTATTCTACAGTAGAGTAGAAATAGAAAGCGTCATGCTAAGCCTGCAGGAGTCGCGATTGTCAAATTCGATTTTAGTTGTGTCAAAATATTTTTTAAGTTTAGAGATTTTTTTTTGCAGAATAGCTTTAAGATTCTCATAGCCAAAAGTAAGGAATTTTAGTGATAGTTTAGTTAGTTTAGTTCGGTGTACAACAGAATCGGCACCATTATCTATGTAAACAAGTATAAAAGAACATGTAAATACATAGCAATATCAGGTAGTGTGTTATCATTAATTTGGTCACTTTACAATAGAAAGTAGATAAAAATTCAGAAATAGATTACCTTTTCTTGTTTACTTCAATCATGGGAGCTTATTATTTTCATTGCTATCATCGCAGACACAATTAAATAAACATAATAAATTATTTTAATCAAATACAAATAAATCCATATTTTTTTTGAGTTATGTCTGACAATGTCACGACAGATACAAAAATCATGCATTTGACAACTTTATTCTTAAAATCGTGTTTTAAGGCGACTATTTTGATTATAATCTGTGCTGAAAGCATAATTTCACCTCTATTTCGTTTCGCTACTAATCAGCTGCAAACCAGCGTTTATAAATGAAGAAAAGTTAATCATTGATTAGGAGGTAACCAATTGATAAGCTAAACAGTGGCTAATCAGTGATTAGAGAGTTTTTTATAAATAAGGCTGAATGTGTTTAAAAATAAGTCTACACAATGATTACGTTACGTGTGAACACAAAGGCTACTTATAGTTACTGAAATATTTTTCGGTCAAATTGTGTGCGAACTATTACCACACATAGAGACCAAACCCCACACAGTCACCATGTTTCACAACTTGTTACTGCTTTAATGATTCTGGGACCGAAAAGTGCTGTATGGGAATGTGAATGTGTTGCCTTAACACAAGCCGCAACGGCAGTAAAGCGCTTACGCATCCGGAACTACGGCATTTAAATTCCTATCTGTGCTCAAAGCTTTAGAAAACAAACAAACTAACAACAAACTAATTTTTAGTGCCATCTAGCTCTGGAGAGTTTATTGACGCCCAATTGTATTACCCTCCAGTGGATCAAAGGGCATAGTGGATCTTTAGGCAATGATGCCGCAGATGAACTTGCGAAGAGAGGCTCCGATATGAAAATGCTAAGCCCGTACCCGCTTCTACCCCTGCCTTTCTCACAATTTTATGCGTGGGTTCGCCAAAGATCGACCGAACTCCATAACAACACATGGTCACGGGCAACAGACTGTAGATAGTCAAAATTGGCTTTACCAATTGTACACCCGCGATTAACTAAAAAACTTCTCAGCCTGAGTAGAAATAACCTTAGAGTAAAGAGAAAGAAAGAATCCTAAGAAAAAATCCGGGTCATAACCCTCTTAACAAACATATTTTTAACATAGGTGCCACAGACAGCCCGCTTTGCAAGGGTTGCCTTGACGCCGAGGAATTAGCCGCTTACGACATACTGGAATGCGAAGCCGTGGCTTCTCACGTGAAGAAATCCTCGGAACAATGAGGTCACTCCGCGAAGCCTGTGACCCAGGAAGCTTCTGTGCTTTTGGGCGGAGCTAGGTTGCCTATGTTAGCCAAAACCCCCACGCACAACGGACCGAATGGGAGTCTGAGTGCGGAAAAGGGAGTTCCATCATTTTCATCATCATCATTTTAGCGAAAAATTTATAGTTTGCTTGATGTGCTGGGGTCTGTACAGCGAGATATCTACCGATGTGCGAGAAAGTGCGCGAAGTGTAGTTCGCGGCAACGCAACAATGTAGCTGTATCATGTTTTTAAATACTGGATTTGGCCCATTATATTACACGACTTTTTGTACCAACTAGGATAGGTATCTACTAAACTACTTTCAACTTACATCTTCACATAAATCTATTTCTTGTGGACATTTGGAATCCTTGTTCATCGCTGGCGCATCGCCCTGCACACACAAAAACTATTAAAACGGTTGTACGTTGTTTTATAGCTAATAGTTTTATAGAATTTTGTTTCACATAATTTTTTTCTCATATTTTCGTTTCATACAATAACCAATACGCTGAATACTTACTTTGAAGATTTTAAAATAATTGATTTTTGTTTCATATAAAGTTTAATGTTAGAATAATCATATCATAGAACAAATGAAATATTTTTATCCTTATATTGTTTATTTAATATAAAACTTATTACCAAGAATAACATTTTATTATTGTTATGTTTATTATTTTATTCTTATTATTTTTGTTGGTAATTTCTTTTGGGGGTTTCATTTCTAACTAAACCTACTGCTTGCATGCTGCAAGTGGGCATGTAGCATACAGCGTGCAAGCAAGCATGCAGCATGCAGCCGAGCCTGCAGCAGGCATAGTTTCTGTTACGGCTCTGGCACTGCGGGGCTCCGCCGGTCCCACGCGACCTTATTGTCGCAGATGGTTTTCACGATCACCACCTGCTCCTCAGCTTGCAGGCTGCCTTGCCCCTCCGCGCCTACACGGATTTAAATTACAATCTAGGGGTAGGGCAAACAAGACTACGTGGAGTCGGTTTTGCAGCGATTCGTTTCTGTCACTAACTTTTGTAGCACAACATATTGACTATTTAAGACAATATTTTATTTCGTTGAAATCAAATACTATGAAAAAATACACCGAACAAACAATATTCGTTAAAAATAATTCTAATGTTTGATAAGTTTGTATTAGTAAAAATGTGATTAAAAATTCATTGATTTGTGTTTCTGTTAAATATGTTTAATTCAAGTAAATATTCTTTGAAACAATAATATTCGAAATAAAAATACAAGGACCAAATATTATATGCAACATTTTCTGGGAAACAAAATTCTATGAAATTTCTGCCTGAGAAACAAGGGGACACCCTGAGGAAACACTTCACATCGACATCGTACACAACGTGCATCCTGGTTCTGGCCGCATCACTACAGGGTGAAAGGTCAGCCCTCCGCAAACTTACAGGTTGCATTTAGGTCCTTATTTTGAATCATGAATTCCACCGGAAAATTTTCATTTTTTTGTTCTTTTTGTCAGTTACTATTCCTTTATTTAAATGTAAAATTACATTCTTTGTACGCAGCTCTCCATTTATGTAAATAAAACAGCTAAAATAAAAAAAGAATGGAAGTTGAAATACTCTAACGTACGACGAGCAAAATCAGCTGTTGACTTTCTGCCTAGCGGCGGTACGTGCATTTTGCCACGGTACGTACACATTGCGTATGAGGTAATAAAACCAATCAGGTTTATTCGATTGCCATAACGTTCCCAAAATATATTCATATACCGGTCATCTTATTATGATATACTGAATTCAACCCCAATAGTCTGCGAAGGGCTGTCCCTAACGGGGTTGGCGGAGTGGTTGAACAAACCAAGTAACTTTCCGATATTTAAAGTAGGTAAGCTATTAGGCATATATCCAAGATTTAGCATCACCAAAATATTTCACCTCCGGATTATTTTTATTTAGCTTCTCATGCAGCAAACTGTTCTCTCTATTCATGAGCTTCAACTCCCCCTGCAGCCTCTTAACCTGAGCTCTGCAGGTCTCCAGATTTTGGTCCTTCGTCATCAGTTCCTTATACAATATATACCTGGAAGTACATACCTTAATTTATCCATGTTTCTTTGTATTTTTAATTTGGAGGAGATTAAAATTGCATTTTTTTTATTTGTATTATTTTGTACGGCTTTGTTTGACTTTGTTTGACGGATTCATGACAACTTGACGTCTTGATAGCCGTTTAAAATTTTGAAATATTTTGACAGCTATTATCAGCCAGTATATATGAATTAAACACCTTTCGGACGAGGTAGACAATAATAAAACTCATTGAAAAAATCGAATAGTTTGGAAAAAAACGCGGAATAGGGATACCTTCAAACGGGGTGAAAAGGAATGTAGGAGTGAATCGGGTCGAAACTTTTTAATGGATTTGAACGTTAAAATTACATAATCTGTTACAAATAAGGGCCCTTAATCGTTATCTCTACATATTAATACGTGAAGCAAAACTTTGTACACCTTTTTACGAAAATTACGCGAACGGAGGAATATGAAATTTGGCACAGTAAAAGTTATGGAGAAGGAGGGTAGAATGCTGATATTTTTATATTAGTAATAATGCATTAGAAATACATTATGTTTTAAATAAATTGTGGTCCAATTTCGACCACTAGGCGGTTGCCTAGTGCTAGTGGTTACTAGTAATTATAATAATGTTAAGTTTTGCAATACAGGCTTATCTTATATGTTTATATATATATTATGATATGTTAAAATTCCTTTACGTTTCCTCCCGATTCACCCCTGCATCTCTGTTCACCCCGTTTGACGGCAAAGCGAAAGATTATAGAGGCAAGTCATAACAAATACGAGTGACAATCCGCTCAACGGGAACTCCACACCCTCTCACTGATGGACAGGTGTTCTCAAGCCTTGTGTTGTGATCACAAGCCAACAATGGAGCTGATCAAGAGGACTTCCAGCAGCTGTGGTATGAAACTGATTTACGTCCGCCACCTTACACTTCAGGCCCAGTTGAAAACCAGCGTCAGGCACTAGTTGTCTGGCATTTTTGGTGAGCTGGGTCTTGTTGGCGCAGGCTTGCCACACACAGACTGCGACGTCACTTATACTTCTTACACTTATTATTTGATTTTTAATTTTACTTTTTCTATTGCATATTGTGTGCCTTTAAGTTTGTGCTAAACAAATGTATTTTCTTTCTTTGTATAGAATCTTGGCAAGCCCATCATTTTTTTTTTGTTCAGTCTATCCTGTCCCACTACTGAGCTAAGGCCGCCCCCGAGTCCTTTCAGGAACTTTTTTCCCGCGCCACTTCGAACTGCCCATGTCTCATCATTATCGTGGGGTCGACCGCGGCGGCGTTGTCCATCTTTAGGCACCCATTGTGTAACTCTTTCAATTTCGTTTACACTCGATAAATGTGATTCTAGATAAAGAAAACAAGGTTCAAAATGTAACCTCTTGACTTCTAAATCAGCGTTATCAGCGGCTAGTTTCTCCTGCATGTCGTAGCTCTCACTTAGCTTGCGAGTCAGGTCAATTTCCTTAAAAGAAACACAAGATTCGTTACAATTGTATATTTTACTAATTTTTTTTTACATTTTGGTTTATAATATTATCGTCTGGGACAAGTTTGTGGACGTACGGATTTGCTGCGTGCTTGCGGCTCGCAGACCACCAGGCCGGGAGTGCAGTCGCTCTGGGGACCCGCCAGCAAAACTGTGGGGTGACCCATCTTCATCTCGTGGTACAGAGGGGGCTCTGGAAAATAAAATGTTCTTGAAATCTCTGGTGGACGTTTTTATATTTTTGTATTTTAAAATGAACGTTGAAGCGACCATCACGCTTTCATCATCGGCCCAGCCTTTTCCCAACTGTGTTGGGGCCATTTCCAGTTTAACCGGATTCAGCCGAATACCAGTATTTTACATAGAGTCCATGCCTATCTGACCGCCCCAACCTTGTCACTGGATAATACGATAAGCCTTGGCAAGACTTTCGGACTTCTGGCGACTCGTAACGACTGACAAACATCTACGAGTGACAACCGGGACCGACAACATAACGTGATTTCCGAAGCACGGAGGTTCAAGGTATGTAAAAATTATCGTCCATCCACGGACTAACCGCGACAAGCGTAGCTTAACCTGTTTAATAGACACGTGCGGCTGTTATTACTTAGCCATCTCGATGTTCATTAAGTATTGTTTTATTTTTTATTAAAATCCCGTGATGGCCCACTGCGTGGGCGACGAAAACGTCTCAACGAAAAAAAAAGATATTCGAGTAAACTCAACGTCCTTTTAAAGAGAAAGACTAGTACTTTCAGATATAATTGATGATTTTTTAGAGGAAAAAGCATCTACCCGATTACGTAACCTCAAAAAAGAGCAAAAACTGTGTTTTTTGATCTTTCCAGTTAGGATATCTCAAAATCCTAACGTGATAGAGCAATTCTGCAGATTCGGATTCAGCGCATCGAAATACTTCGGAAATAAATAGTCAGATTTCTGGGTAAGAGTGTTCGTCTAATTTTGTCGGCCTGTGAAATAGGTATCATCATCTCCCTGGCCTTTCCCTAACTAGCTTGGGTCGGCTTCCAGTCTAACCGGATGCGGCTGAATACCCGTGTTTTACATGGAGCGACTGCCTTTCAGACCTCCACAACCCAGTTATTGGGCAACACGATATTCTTTATAGACGATGGTCAGACTTTCTGGCGTTCTGTAACGACTGTCAAAGATTTACGAATGACAACCGGGACCGGGGACAAAAAACTTTGTTAGATTCAGAATTTACCACACCATCAATTAAAAGAAACAATTCGTTTTTAAAAACAAAAATGATAAAATGAAATTATAAGAATATGTTATTTATAACTATTCTATCATACTGAATAATAAAACTATTTAACAAATGTTTTGTTTAATTTGTCTTCACCTATTGTGACAACCCTACCAAAATAGGTAACAATTTTGCACGTTCTTAAGAAGCTTTGCCTCTTTTCCGTTTAGTTACTCATGTGCAGTGGACGTCATATTGGTCTGTGGGTATGACGTCAGTTTGCTGTGTAAGCAAATGTGCTCATATTTAAATGACAAATATTTATAATTTAAAAAAATTAGTTATTATTCTTCTTATCGTTGGTTTACTGTTCCTGAACGTAAGATATTATTTCAATAAAAATTGCTTTGGTTACGAAAATAATTTAACTACAAAGTTGTTCAGATGATTAGTTTATTCACGGTAAGAAGTAATTAATAACATGGTGGCTACTATTTCATGGTGTTCAAAAACAGATTAAAAAAACTGAAATTGAATTTTAAAATTTATTTTGTTATTTCATGAACTAAAAGTAACATTTTTCGATTGCGTTTTGCCTAAGCTATCCCAATAACATATTTTTAGAGTTTTTCTCATATAAGTAGAGTAAAATACTCTATTCTAATTGTTTTTTTTTCCGTGCTCTGGTTTTCTCGGGAGAATATTTTTACACGAAGCTATACCCCATTTATTATAGCTTTAGAAAAAAGAGGCTCGTAGAAGCAGGAATGCAAAACATTTTATTTCAAAGTTAAGTTCTAACTTTTTTAGGTAAATTTAAGACAGTACTAAATACTGAGATAAACGAAGTAAAAGTAATAATTATTTTAAATAATGTTCTATTTACAATTACATCTTCATCACACATTACAAACCTACAACAAAACGAATGAATGAAACAAACAATCACATGATGATTTAAATCTAATTAAGATTATAAGGATGATTTTTTTTGCAATATTTTATTTTAAATAACAACTTACGACCCACAATACGTTAGTAAAACTTCGTCGTCATCAGCTAATTTAGTTACTCGGTGTTGTTCACTCCTGCTTCTTTTAGGTTTTTAGAATTGACACTTTATTTAATTTTTTGGCATTAATCGTAACTGCAACACGTTTAATGTAATTTTGTTACGAAGTGTACATTAAAAATAACCTTTTTTAACTTCTGTCGAATGCTATTGTAAATGGAGTATAATAGAGATCCTTCATACAACTGATGAACAAATTCACTGGTTATTTATATTTTGTAATATCTTACGCCGCAGTTTCGCCAGCGCAAAGGTCGGAAACTGTCCCACGGGAACGTACTACCGAGATAATAGTATCCTATGTGCTAATCTATTTGTGCGCCAAATTTTAGCTAAATCCGTTAAAGAAGAAAGAAAGAAGAAAATACATATATTTAGCATAGACTAAAAAGGCACACAATATACAGTACAGCAAAAGAATAAAAAAATTAAGACAAAAAACCAAAAAAAAGTGTAAAGTGCTCACGGCTGTGCCAAAAAAGCAAAACAAACATCCAAACATCCCAACATCTAAACATACAAACTTTCAAATTTTTATAATAGTAGGATCAAAATCAAAATCAAAATCAAAATATTTTATTTCACATAAGCCTGCATGGGCACTTATGAAACGTCAGAAGCTAGGTGCACGGTTCCAATTTGTCGTTTCCTATGGAGAAGAGCCGGCAAGAAACTCCACGGTTACTCTTTTAAAAATAATTGGCTTTTACAATGTTTTCAAATTACAGTGATAATAGGTATGGGAGGACAGTGCAGGCCAGTCAATAAGTACCAGGTACTTAGAGGAATGAAAATACAGAATAGAAAAACGTCTACAAATCTAGTCTCTAAGGCCTACAACGTTCTCTCATTCACAATATGTCAAAGAATCTACCTATATAAAATGAATCTATTTGAACCAAGTGACATGATTTCGATGACAATCACTGAAAATAAATAGTAGGTAGTAAAATTGATGTATAATGTCAAATAATGACGAGAATATGTCAGACATTGTAAAAAAAATAATAATAAAAAGAATAAAAATTAACATTGCAATTTGGGAGCAGTTAATAGACTTTCACACAGTTTTGCAGTTAATGAGGTACCAGGGAAGCCACATGTGCAGAAGGAATTAATGCCAAACTTCCCTGTCTTCAACGTAGTCTTTTATCTTATAATATGCTTTTTTGATAAGGACACGTTTGATGTGAGTTTTAAACTTTCCATCGCTAAGTTCTGTAACCGACTTTGGCAACTTGTTATAGAAGCGGATACTGTTTATTAGAAATGACTTGCTAGTTTTAGTTAATCTAAATTTTGGAATCACAATTTCATCTTTACTACGTGTATTTAGATTATGGAAATCGCATCTTTTTTTGAAAAGACCTAAGTTTTTGCGAACATACAAGATATTTTCTAGAATATAAAGAGAAGGCAGAGTAAGTATATCAATTTCGTTGAATTTGTTTCTAAGAGACTCGCGAGGCCCCATTTTATAGATTGCGCGGATTGCCCTCTTTTGTAAAATAAAAATTGAATCTACGTCCGCTGCCGATCCCCACAGCAGAACGCCATAAGACATAATACTGTGAAAATAAGCAAAGTATACTAACCTAGCTGTGGCTACATCAGTCAACTGCCTTATTTTTCTTACTGCGTAAGCAGCTGAGCTTAATCTGCTTGAAAGCGCTCTAATGTGGGCACCCCATTGCAATTTTGAATCTAAAGTAATTCCCAAAAATACAGTTTCCGAAATAGCATCTAGTTTCTTGCCATCAAGTTTTAAATTAAGACCTACTTGGGGTACATTTGGTAGCGAGAACTTAAGACATTTAGTTTTGTTCGCATTGAGTAAAAGATTATTAGCAGCAAACCATTTCGATAGAACAGCTAGGCTTTCGTTGACATGTAAGACATCCGTATCTTTTCTATCTATTCTAAAAATAAGAGAAGTGTCATCAGCGAATAAAATTATATCCGAGAAGTTAGCCATCAGATAGGGAAGGTCATTAATATAAACTAGAAATAAAAAAGGACCAAGAATTGAACCTTGAGGCACGCCCATCCTAACTAGAGACCCCGAGGATGTCGCCCCATTAACGTTTACTTTTTGCTGCCTGTTTGATAAGTAGGAAAGTACAAGATCAGCAGCTTGTCCACGAATTCCGTAGTGGTGTAATTTACAGATCAGTGTATTGTGGTCAACGCAGTCAAACGCTTTTGAGAGGTCACAGAAAATGCCAATCGCATCCTGAGAACTCTCCCAGGATTCCAAAATGTGACTGATGAGTTTTACTCCCGCGTCAGTCGTCGACCTACCTTTCGTGAAACCAAACTGTCGACTATGTAAAATCCCATTTGAGTTAAAATGTGACAACATCTGGTCCAGCATGATTTTTTCATAAATTTTGCTCAATGCTGGAAGCACAGATATAGGTCTATAATTAGAGGGATCACTCTTACTACCCGATTTGAAAATTGGTACTACTTTACTATGTTTCATTAAGTCAGGAAACGTACCGCTGTCTAAACATTGATTAAATATGCCTGGATAAAAAGCATGTGATGTCCCTACAGGGCAACAGCCTCTCTACGCTCTTTCCATAAGTGAAGCTGAAATATTGCATTATAGCCTTAGCTAAGAATCAATCAATATAATATAAACAAACATATCGCTGTGCCATCCATGCACACAACGTACAGCCCAACACTAGAAAACACTTCAGAGGGGTAATTGCGAAATACACTATCAGTCGGAATCGCTTTCATTTTGACAGTTCCATAACATTCATTGCGTTGTTTACGTTGTTGAGCAGATGAATTATACAAACTTATGAAGCAATGGATTAACAATAAGCTTCAAAATGATTCAGATTCTGATTAATAGTGTGTTACGCAATTAGGGTGCTCGTATTGGACACAGCTGATTAGCAATTGAGAGATATGTATAGCAGAAGTCACAGTGACACATCACTTTGCTGGCCTTTCACATTTAGGCACAAAATAATTCGTTTATATGGCACGTGATATCGCGACTGCAGTTTTTAAATCTCTGTTAATATCGTGAATGACCCAAATGAAACAAATTCCAAAGGGAACCACATACAGAATTTAAATGAAGTTTTTTCAGTGCTCATGTTTTCTCGGGAAAACATTTAAACCAAGCTAATAGTGTTAAACCCTTGATCATCATCATCATAATTTCAGCCGGAAGACGTCCACTGCTGGACATAGGCCGCCCCCAGGCTCGTCCACTTCGACCGGTCTTTTATACATTGTATGTATGACAACATTAAATAACTCACAAATTATGCTCACCAGCATTACCATAACATAACATAATCATCCCACAATAATGTTCCTACGACTGAGACACAGGCCTCCTCTCTATGAGAGGCAGTGGGCCACAATCCACCACGCGGGCCCGGTGCTGGTTGGTATAATTATGTCACTTATCTTCAAATTTTTGGCTTTAGGATATGCCAGTTTCCGCACGATGTTTTCCTTCACCGTTTTGAGAGCGGTGGTGATCTAATTGTTTACACAAAGTGCAACGCCTGGCTCAATTAGTTCCCACGACCTACATACAACTTTGTAAGACCACCACTGCTCTATTTTAACATTAGTTAGTTCAAAATCTTTACCATAAGCACTACCAGGCACATATTCCATGCACCTCTGAGGCTCCTCCTTGGTCTTCCTCGACGGCATCTCTGTTCCCACCAGCTTCTGTATATTCTTCGTCAAGCGATCGAATCGCTCCATCTCTCGGAGGAGCAGATCGTTCCGTTCACCTAACTCTTTGACGTCTGCCTCCGTCATTGTGGCTTTCTGGAACCATGAAACTATTTAAATACATCCACTCTTTATAATCCATGTGGCCCAGGGTTATTTGAAGCTTATCTGGGCTCGCAGTTTCGGGAAATGCCCCGACAAAGACAAATTCATGTCAAACACATTCGAGTTGAATGAGCGCAACTTTACTCATCATCAAACCGAATAAACAAGCAACTTTCATATCACTCAGGAAATAAATCTCGCACAAACCTCGCCAAATCCATTGAAATATTTATAACCAAAGGATAGATCTGAACGAGCATGAATGTTTGAACAGTTTTGAAACTTCACGATTACCGTACAATAATTTTGCTGCTACTACGGACTCGAGTCTGAAATGTTCTTGTGGAAAAAAGGAGATTTTGTTTGAACAAAATGGTTGTTTTTTTTTTCTTTGAATTTACGTTCTATAAACGAAAAGACCACTGGTTTCAAGGATAACGGTATTTACCCTTATAGCCTGTATACTAAAGTATCCTGGCTATATCAGAATACTTATTGTCTACTATATTTTTGATGAAAAATTTTAATAACTTCAATAATGTGTATGCTAAACCTGTTATAAAAATTATGAATTTTGCTCGTCTGCCCAAAATTAAATTGTTAATCAACAGTTGTTAAAAGGGGCAACAAATCTAGCTCATCAGCATCAGCCTACAGTAGTCCACTTCTGGACTTAGGCCTCTCCAATTGCAAGCCATTCAGCTCGATTCTCGGCAACTCTCATACAGCTGCTACCAGCCACCCGGCGAAGATCGTCGCCCCACCTAGCCTGAAGGCGTCCTACCTTACGTTTTGCCGATTCGCGGTCTCCACTCAAGAACACGTCTACCCAAACGGTCATCGGTTCTAACGCTAATTTGGCCGGCCCATTGCCACTTCAGCTTGCTTAATCTATGAGTTATGTTGACAACTTTGGTTCTCTGCTGCATCACCCAATTCCGGAGTCTACGCAAGATTATCACTCCAGGTTGCACAGTTATTCAGGTTTGTCTAATAATTAAAAAATAGTACAATTTTTTTTTCGGGGCGCCTGTTTTCATTATGGTGAGATTAGCGCAATAGGGCCTTATTAAGATTTCACATTTGAAACTTTAATTTAGAGTGTAAAAAAACAATAGTTATGAGAAAAAAAAACTGTATATTACGGTTTAAAGGAGCTATAATATACTTTGAAAAAAAACAATATTTATGAAACATACCTACCATATATTTTTCGCCATTTTAGGTTTACAGGCAATGTCTTCGAAACTACTATATATTTGGTAAAAACAGTTGGGACCTCTACTTTGCTTCCTATGAGGCAGTTTAGCTCGGAGCCTGTAATGTGCCTATGAGGCAGTTTAGCTCGGAGCCTGTAATGTGCCTAGGACCTACGCTGTGTCAAGACACAAATAGGCACAGAAGTGCATGAATGCAAATACGATAACGAAAAGCAAATTACCATCTCTCTGCGAACAGTATAAGACCGTCTCATTTTGCTATCTGTTGCCATTTTATTTCAATAAAACATCTGCATTCGCTTATTTCGGTACACGTTATATTAAAGAGCCGCACAAACATATTTGGATAATTGTAGGAAAACTTTTAGTGAGTTCGTTAGTTATTCTCAGTCAATTAAAAAATAGCCAACAGCGGCCACCCGTTACCTACGTATGAAATCTGAATTTCACTCAGCTACATCTTAACTTGAAAACTGATCAAATTAATGCTTAAAATTTTCTGAGGAGTTTTAAAGCTCAGTAAGTCATATATAATTATACATAATCAGCCTATAATGTTTCCACTGCTAGGGACACAGGCCTCGTTTCGCCGGTTTCCTCACAATGTTTTCCTACACCGTTTTGAGAGCAGTAGTGATGAAATAATTTACTCAATTGAATCTAAATCCGACTGAGTAAAGTTCATTATACAAAGTAGCCCAGTGCGGACTGGGGAATATATACCTTCTGTATTTCAAGGAGCCTGTTCCTGGAGTCTCGGATGATCCTGGTGCTTTTCCTGGCGTCGTGGTGGATGTCCCGGATCTGTCGCGCCACCGACTCGTCTACCTCGATAGGGAGGGGAGAACCTGGGAAACATTATACACTTGTTTAAAACATACGCTTTTATAGTAAAATATAGTACTTACCTTTACTGTTGAGCTTGCAGTGTGTACTTACATGATCTTGATTTCTGAAAAGAAATTATGCATTCAAACTCAAACTCAAACTGAAACTCAAAGCATTTATTTCAAATAAACCAATTACAGGCACTTTTGAATTATCAAAGAGTCGGAAAGATGAAGCTAGTTGAGAGTTAGTCAGTTAACGTACATAGGCAAATACTGCATCCAACGTAACATACATAATATATTCACCCCAACGACACTTCGTCGAACGTATATATTCACTAGAAGAGATTTTCTTTAATGAATAATAATATGTTTCATAAAAATACTTTTTGTAAATGTTAAGAGCGCACTGAGGGATTTTCGAAACAAATGCGCTCGTTTGATCCATTGTTGCGTCGTTTTTACTTTACTTATAGTTATGCAATTAAAGGGTAAATGTATAAGGATTCACTCTACAAATCTTACCTACACTTTAGAAACTCGATAGACACAAAAGCCAAAAAAGTCTCTAAAAAGCTAAAAACATCCTTAGTACGGCGTAAATACACTATGGAAGGCCATCAGTTTTTATTAATAATATCAAAATAACATTTCTCTTTAGCATTTACATTCTCTAAATGTGAAAGTATTTGTTTTAATAATCCGAAGAAAATACCTAAATTACCGCGCAAACCGCCCATTATTCAACTAGCACCAAAAGCTCGGTGCGCTCTTAATAAGCTGTCTTATAACAGTGGTGGTTACCTTCGGCGCTATTTTTTTGCCACAGCACTTAGCCCTGCCTGGTTTCCTCGTCCCTATCTGCGAGTCGGCCGGGTCCCTCAGCATGCGAGTGCACTTCCGGCTGGTTTCCGGGACCGGGTTCCGGTTGTCCATGCTCTCCGGGCTGCCGCACTGGTCGCCTTTACCCGGAAGGTGGTCTAGACGTGGTGTAGAAGACGATTCAGGCACATTCTCCCTGATAAGCTAAAATAAAGATGGGCGTTATAACACTAGTAAAAAAAAACTGATTTCTTGGTACTTTTCACTATACATAGCTCAATCATTAATAAAATATATACCTTCACGCATACAAAAGATGTTTCTAAAAGGAACTACGGCTATTAAATCTTGACTAAATTGCCACTGAAAAATTATTAAAACCAGTCTCTTGACACCCACACTTTTACACTCCCACATCTACACTTGCAAAACATCATACCTACACACAACAATCTCCATTTCCATTTCTCGTTTTTTGTTATGATTATTATCTTATTTTGGTTATGATTGTAGATACCTAGATACCTCATCATCTGCCTATACTTTTCCCAACTATATTGGGGTCGGCTTCCAGTCGTACTGGTTGAAGCTGCATACCAGCATTTTACATGAAGCGGTAATACGATACCCCTTGGTAAGACTGGTTGTTAGACTTTCGAGCTTCTATTATACGACCCGTAACGACTGTCAAAGATCCACAAATGACAGCCGGGACCAACGCCTTAACGTGCTGTCCAATGAATGGAAGAATCTTGGTACCTATGTAAAGATTGTCGCCCATCGACGTACCAACCACTGCAAGCGCAGCTTAACCTGATCGATCGACCCGTGCGGTTTATATTACTTAGACACAAGCCACTCGATGTATCCAGCCGATAATATATATATACTTTTTGTTTGATTTGAATAAAACGTTTAGGAAACATCGAAAACTTAAAGAAAAAGTAGGTACACGAAATTTTGTGTTTGTTTGTCGATTAGTCCACAAATAAATTAACTTCGTGCGAGTCGCCTATACCAAATATTATATTATCTAAGAGTGACAATTCGCCAGATTCGGGCGAGTTAATTCGTGCGAGTCGACGAATAAACTTAACCGTTTTGTACATTAACATGTACTATCTAAAGAGCCGGATAATCTGCGACTCAAGATCCTGCTATCTGAGACACCTTTCTCTGAGTATTCTATGAACCAGTGTCTGCACTATGATGGTGAGATGAATAAAGATTAATGATTATGATTATTCGTTTTAAACTGTTATTGAGTGGCCTTCAAACAGGCGGCTTTCCTGATTGCAAGCGGCGCGTTGCCAACCCTGAGACTATCAGTTCCTATCAGTTCACACAAAGAACTTGCCAGTAATTGTGACTCCGAAGCAGATTGCCCGTCGAGCGCTGGTTTGCCGAGCTCTTCAGCTCGTGGCCTGCTTCTATACTTCTTCCTTGCGCCGGGCAGTTCTGAGAAACTACAGGTGTAGTCCACCCTGGTCCTCTGAGCTTGCTCGAGGTGAGCCGCACGCTGCTTAGAAGGCAATTTCGTACCCTGAAGAAGAGAAATTAAAGTCGGTAATGAATGATCTACTCCAAAAAAATGTACCCAATGAAAATCCAACGAGCGTCCGATGTATTGTCGTCTCAACTTTATTACCCGACAGCGCCAGAAGGAGGGTTATGTTTTTCGAGTGTGGATTTCTTTGTCGCGCTCTATAGCCTAGACGGCTTCATGTATTTTATCTTGAGAGGCATCGTTAGATTCGTCTCAATTGTGAGAATGACAATGACTATATTAAAATATAAATGGCCGATTTTTAGCGCCATTTCATTAGATATTATTTTTAATTACGTTTCTGATAACACGTTGTTAATTCAGACTAATTTAATAGCGCCGCTGACGATCGACTTATGAGAGGGAAGTTTGTCCCAGCTGTCATACGTAGATCTTTGGTTGTCGTTACGGGTCGTCAGAAGGCCGAAAAACTAAACAACTGCCTGATTGTCAGACTTTTCCAAAGAGTATCGTATTCACCAGTAACTGGAAGCCTGTGTTACAATGCTGTTTCCACCAGTGCCATGCTATGTGGACCAATGAATATGATTGGTGGATATCAAACGCATCCATAGCAATGTAGCAAGCACATCTCTGGTGGAAAGTAGCCTTACAAATACTTACAGAGCCTTATAGATAGAACTGGTATAGGACATAACTGGCGAAATGTGTGTGTACTACATAACACGTGAGCAGTGGTGGCCCAGTGGTGACGGCCGCGACGTACGAGTTGTAGGTCGTAAGTTCGAACCCAGACAGGCGCTTTACTTTGTGTAAATTATTTCATCACCACTGCTCTCAAAACAGTGAAGGAAAACATCGTGAGGAAACCGGCATGTCCTAGAAACAAAAAATTCGAATCATGTGTCATCTACTTCCAACCCGCACTGGGCTCGCGTGGTGGATTACGGCCCACTCCCTCTCACAGAGATGAGGCCTGTGTCCCAGCAGTGGGAACATTATAGGCTGATTATGACTATGATGAAAGGTACACGTCTGCCCAACCCTTCGAGAAAGCAATGCATGATGTTATGTTATGTAATGGTGGGACCTAAGTAGATACTTACCGACCTGTGAACCATACGTAGCACGTTATATCCAAATATAAAACTAGACTGTTCTTGTAAGGGTTCCCCACGGAGATCCAATTAAGTGATCCTCATTGGAAGTTTTGAACAGTTTTGATTCAGACATTTGATTTTGCGGATAAATAATTTTGTATAATGTTTTACCTAAATGCGAGTTTTTTCTTGTGATCTTGACGACTTACGGGACCCACTAGATTAGAACCAGTTTTTTTTTTTCAATGATTTCTTCTCCAAACTAGCTTGTATCAGCGCGTGGAGGTCGGTTATTATTCTACGGGAATGTACTTCATAGATAAAAACTATCCTATGTGTTAATCGCGGCTTTATGCATGTAAAATTGATTCATAATGCCTTAAAATAAGATTTAATTTTCTTTGCCTCAATCAGCAGTAGCTGTATGACAAAATACATATAAAAAAACCCATATTAAAAGCTACTGAAATCGATTCAGAAATCAATTATAAACAAACTACTTTCAGGACTTGCGTTTATTCTATAACACTTTGTATATTATGTACCCTTCTTTCCGACATTTTAACATAATTTTGTTACCCGGTAGCGTGTTACAGCTGCTTTAAGGTGAATCTAATAGACATTTTTCCATGCAAACTTCGAGAGTGTATTACTCCACTGTTCGACAATGTACATCAAAAATTAAACATGATTTGATTTTGTCGCATTATTAATATTTTCTGTGCGGAAACAGAATACTAAAATACAAAGCCATTAAAAAATTATGACCCAACAAAGAATCGTTTTTCTTGCTATTTAACCTAACTTTGGGCGCGTTTAAACAGTAAAAGAAGTTTCAAATCTTCAAAACCAAGTCTAGGAGTATACCGACAAAACACAAATATCGGAAAGTTTAAACTTTATTGGTCATTGATTAATGCAGTGGTTTTTTCATAAATCTCGATCATCCGAAGGACTTTTTTTAATTTTTTACGCGCCTATTTTATTATAAATGCTATATCGTTGTGCTTGTACTGCTCATCACTGGTACTCAAACTCAAACTCAAAATCAAAGCATGTGTTTCAATTAAACTATTCAGTTCAGGCCATGGTACGGAGCGTAAGTGCATGGGTAGCCGTCACTTCCTTCTGCGAATCAGTAATGCTCGCGAAGAGAGAGGCGGCGCACGTGAGGGAGAGGCAGTATATGCGCCCTCACGGCCTTAGTCGCCGCAGGAGACACCCTGGGCGTCGGCAATTCCAGGCTGATTCCCCGCCATCGGAGGCGCGGGCTTGCGGACGGCGAGTAATGGGTTGCTCGCTGTCCGGTGAGGACCAAGCCCGGATCGATGGCGCGTTGTGTACCACGTGCGCCTCAAAGAGATGTCAGCACCAACTGGTGGGGTCCGCAAGGGCCGATGCCTGCCAGGGATGCGGGTTCTTCGAAAGAGATACTGCGGCCCCTGGCACACAGGCAACTGAGGGAACATGGATGGGTTTTAGTCAGTAAAAGTCTGACTTCCCCTCCTGCTCCACCCAGAGCGGGAGAAGTTATTTAATGATTACGCAACCAAAAAAAAAAATGCTGTATGATTTGCGACCGTAACAAATATGGTTTTACATAATTAAAATCATGAATAAAACCCACTCATCATCTGCCTAGCCTTATCCCAACTACGTTGGGGTCAGCTTCCAGTCTTACCGGATGCAACTGAATACCAGTATTTTACATGGAGTTACTGCCTATCTGACCTCCATAATCCAGTTACTGGGTAACACGATACCCCTTAGTAAGACTGCTTGTCAGACTTTCGGTCTTCTGACGACCCGAAAACTGACCAAGATTAAAAATAAAACCCGCTAAGTTCATTTAATACCGTTGAATGACTATTTCGTGAAAACGATGATTTCAATGATTATAATTATGTACTTAAAGCCATATTTGTAAACAAGTTTGAACAAAATATGATTCGAGAACGTAACCCTATCCCATTGAATTATAATTCTGTTAAGTAATTTTTTTATTGTAGCAAATAATATTTCAATCAGTGTCCAACCTGACACTGACCCCTCATCTTAACGTTGTCACCCCAGAATTTAGCTACGACCATCATCATCATCACTATCTACGACCATCATCATCATCACTATCACTACATATTATAAAACAAAGTCCCCCGACACGCCCTTTATACCAGGAGACTTTTATTTTGGTATTAATGTGCTTTATTTACATTTTTTATTCTTTGTGCTTGAGTTAAGTTTCATTTTACTTGTTGGTAGGTATATTGGCATGGCTAGCTGACTTAAGACTAATTATTTAGTTAATGTTTATTACTTTGCCTATGTATGTATAGAATCAAGCCTATCCGACTAAACAGACAGCTGTGCTGCTGGGGAGTTTGTTGCACCACTTCTTCTTCCCAGCTAAAGTACTAGGAAGTGGTGACGGATGAGCATTTTGGGGGACTGTCTTATGTATTTTGACGTTCGAAAAATGTTGATTCTCAGCCTAATTTGAATAAATGACTCTTTATTTTTATTTTTTGTTTCATATTATCTGTCTGTCTGTTCGCGATAAACTCAAAAACTATTGACCGGATTTTCATGCGGATTTACCAATAGATGAGTCATTCACGAGGAAGGTTAAAGTGTATAATTTGTCAAGGGTTCATGTAAATTGGTTAGCGCTGGTGAAGCCGCTGGCAAAGACTAGTCAATATTATAGTTATGTAGTAACGCACTACATTTCAATGGCTACGACTAGATAAGACTAGGACATAAGTCCCTATGCCGTCCCCGGCGGCGTCAAGGAGCAGAACATGATATTTAATGTTTCATAGTTTACTGAACCGTACCTCATTTGCCCTCCGATGGCAAGGAAGTAATTACCTAATACATTACAGTGGTTCAGGGACAGGTGAAACGGCGTCAAAATAGCCGCCATCTCTATAAACAGACTACAATGTTCCCAATGCTGGGACACAGTTCTCTCTTCGGGAGAGACTGGGCTGTAATCCACCACGCGAGCCCTGTGCGGGTTGGTAGATGTCACATGTCTTCGAATTTTTGGTTTTAGAATACGCCGGTTTCCTCACGATGTTTTCCTTCACCGTTTTTGATGGTATCAGCAGTGGTGATTAAATAATTTACACAAAGTAAAGAGCCCGTCTGGGTTTGTTGCGGCTGTCATTACTGAGCCACCGCCGGCACCGCTCTCCACTACACTCAAAGTAAATACATAAATTCCGTAAGAACACTAACAAGCTTAATGGCTTAATTAAATAAATACTGAGATGATTATTAATGAGCTGCACGTTTACTGACAAATGCGTGCACTGACTGGACAGGTCAGCTCAATCTGTGTGGTTCTTTCCCCAAAAGTGTTTTCAGACACCAATCTACATGGTCTGACCAAGATTATGCCTGGACCCGATATATTTACTCTCCTCTATGGTCTGGACTTTAAAAGAGACTGTGCCCTCTCAATTTGTTTCGGCCTTTCTTCTCAGAGTAGTCAGATAGGGAACGCCAACCTCATCCAGTTTTAACAATATGATCGACGTGTAAAAGTGTTGGTACATAAATACATACAGAAATAAAATCATTTATATTTTATCATTTACCTTCATCACAATATCCTCTCTCTATAAAATATACACTTCCATCAAATAAGAATATAATTTAAAGCGATGACATCAAAAACTAACCGAACACAACATGGCTGTACTATGACATGTGTAAGGTTTTTTTCTTTAGTTTCTCTCGTCGGCCAGTGGGTATCATTTTTATTCATAAAAATGAGTTTCTTCACTTATTGTATTATTTAGGGTCGTGTGAAATCGTTTGTATCATTTTGTTGGCGAATACCTATTAAAAAACAGCAATGAATCTATAATCACCAGTGGTCGGGGAGTGCCCCGACCAGTGCTGATTATCGAATGGTCGAAATTCAACCGTAATTAATTTCTAGAAAAGCCTAGGCAGATCGTATGTACCACAGGGCCACAGGGCTACAAGGTCTCTAAGAAATGGGCAAATCCGGGCAATATTCAAATCTACTGACGCTAACCGGATTCTATTGCGATGCAGTCGTAATAGTTTAGATAAGTACCATTTATTTATTGAACAGTTTGTCTAATAATTAAGACAACTAGTCCTAACCGATGTCTCTGTCTGTGACATTTCTAGCTTCGATAAAAGACAATATTATCCTACTGTGATCCTACTACACAACTACAAAATAGCACTTGCTACGATTCTTGCATTTCCTAATTTTACGTTCATAGGGCCAATTCTCGTTCAAAATCTAGTCGCAAGCTGATCTCGGTGACAGTCGAATGTTGAAAACTTGCCAAAAAATCGATACTATCTCGAGGTATTTTTGACAGATTGGCAGTGAACAGACTGTGAACGTTCGTGAAATTACGAGAATTGCCGCTCATCTATAGATCAGTGGTGACGCAGTGGCATCGGGCGCCACACTTTTTGTAAATCATTTCATCATCATTGCTCTCAAAACGGTGAAGGAAAACATCGCGAGGAAACCTGCATGGACATGCATGAATGTTTGGCACTAGGACTAGTGCCAAACATTCGGAGACATGTAACAACCGGACTGGGCTGGCGTGGTACATTAAAGCCGACTCCCTCTCGAAGAGGAGGCCTGTTTCCCAGTGTTGGGAATATTGTAGGCTGATTAAGCTACGTTCATACGTCTGCGGAACACATTAACAGTAGCTATAGTAATCATTTTGACAGTTCGACAACATTCAATACGTTATTTACGTTGTTGAGCAGACACATTTTTCAATAATATGATGCTTCATAACTTCACGATTTCTTCTTCTACTAATTGCGTAACACACCTTTAATCACAATACTCAATACTCAATAAATCTTTATTGCTTTACCATAATGTATACTTAGGTGGTAAAAGAATAATAAGAAGAAGAATTATTATTCTTTATGCAATTTAATAAAAATCTGATTAATTTGGAAGGATTTTGCATTAGCAAAATCCTTCAAAATGAATCAGATTTTTACTACAAAATCCTTCAAAATGAATCAGATTTTTACTAAAGTGCATTACGCAATTAGTAGAAGAAGAAATCGTGAAGTTAACAAAAAAAAAACAAGTTTCAAGTTAATACAATAACTGAGGTCCAAAACCACAAAAAAAACATCTGTTTTATTTA
Organism: Antitype chi; assembly: GCA_947359405.1. NCBI lineage: Eukaryota > Metazoa > Arthropoda > Insecta > Lepidoptera > Noctuidae > Antitype > Antitype chi. The sequence goes on from OX375807.1 coordinate 1,289,412, forward strand.
TTTGTTGTAACATCATGTTTAGATATCGCGTTTCTGAAGTTTAGCTAGGCAGTTAAAAAAATACCCTTACTATGAGACATCATCACTATCATCTGCCTGCCTTTTCCCAACTATGTTGTGGTCGGCTTCCAGTCTAACCGTATACAGCTGAATAGCACTATTTTACATGGAGCGACTGCCTATCTGACATCCACAACCCAGTTATTGGGTAATAAAATGCCCTTTGGTAAGACTTCTGACGACCCGTAACGACTGTCAAAGATCCACTAGTAAACAGCCAGGACCAATGACTCTACCATGTATAATGAAATGAGACAGACAGACAAAATATATTAATAAAACTAATTAATTTTTGCACCTGTCAGCTGTTTAGAACGCCACAAACAATTGGCTATATATCACTGGCACTGGTTTATGTGTCGACGAGGCGATAAATCATGCACAATTAGTTGTAAGGCCATATACTTTAGGGACCACCGTGCTTAACCATCTCACCTGAGAGAAGTGAGCCGAGTGAGCGTGGAGTGAGCTGTCAGTGTCATCCCACTGATGCTAGGGATTGACCAAGCATTACATTTACAAGCTAATTCTATTGATCATTTTATTAGGATTACAAAGCTAGTATTTAAGTGTGCATCATACATTACTAATTTGGGGGTTTTTCAAATCAAATAGCAAAACAGAAATTCAGTCAGACACTCAATGCTGTTTCGTTCTATTTTTTCCTAGACTAGTCCTCATATTGCCTGAGGCGCGAGAGCGCGTCACGCACGAACAATAAATATAAATTGCGTAAAACAAACACGTCTTTGAGATAGCGTCTACAGAAAATGCGAATCGGGATTGTTCGTTTTTATGAATCCATTGTAAATGGATTATGGTTTAACAAACGCAATCCCATGGCCTAATTGTGGTGTGTTTGGGAGAAGCGATTGTCGATCGAGTCGATTAAAGACTGTGCAACGTTCTTCAGCTTTGGTATCACAATCTAAATCTATTCAATGAGACGAGATAAACCGAGTGTGTCAAGTCATCGAGTGCTAGTGAGCCTGGCTGTCGGACCACTCACACAAACTATGTGGGAACCCATCTAAACGATTTATGAATATAAGTAATTTAAGTAAAAAGTCTTGTGGATTATTAGTCCAATATTTTAGTGTACATCATCATCTACAAAATTCAACTGACACTAGCGCATCGCGTAGTACTTACTATGGCTTCGAGAATCTGGTGAAGTGATTAAGATCACGCCGCGCTCCCGCGTAACGCACTGAAAAAAAATGCAATACCAACATTTGCATTGTATTGCATTTTTTTCTCTTTTCATCTATCTACAATAAAATGTTAATATAATAGATAGATAGATATCTACTTAATTAGTCGTTGTAAATAATAGAAGAATAGGTATTCATCAAATCATCATCCTTTTGAAATTCAACATTTCAAATGACACTCGCGTAAGTGAGGTGGTCACTTCATTACTCCGAAATAGTGGTTGATTCGGGTGAAGTGATCAGCCCGCGCATGCGCGCTAGGCGCTCACATCAATATAGCAGTAAGTTTTTTTATTTTTTCTGTTCGTATTATAGTTCCGACAATAATTTATAGGTACCTATTTATTTCAATGCTTCTAGAAACCTATTTTAGTGTCTAAATCCAACCGGTTTTTGCACATTTCAAGTCAGTTTAGTGCCTCCATTTTGCACTAACTAGTTTTTTTTAATTAATTATGTATAATATTTCGCATTCAGAGGATACTGATGGGGTTGTTTTCTTGGGTGGGTAATCATCAAATAACTTCTCCCGCTCGGGGTGGAGCGGGAGGGCGTGTCAGACTTTTACTGACTAAAACCCACCCGTGTCGCCTGTGTGCCAGGGGCCGCGGTATCTCTTTCGAACACCCCGCACCCCTGGCAGGCATCGGCCCTTACGGACCCCACCAGTAGGTGCTGACATCTATTTGAGGCGCGCGTGGAACACAACGCAACGTCGACCCGGGCTTGGTCCTTACCGGACAGCGAGCTACCCATTACTCGCCATCTGCAAGCCCGCGCCTGCGGTGGCCCGGAATCAGCCTGGGATTCCCGACGCCCAGGGCGTCTCCCGCGGCGACTTCGGCCGTGAGGGGGCGGGCATATACTGCCTCTCCCTCACGTGCGCCGCCTCCCTCTTTGCGAGCATTACTACTTCGCAAAAGGAGGTGACGGCTAACATTCACTCTCGCTCCGTACCATGGCCTGCACCAGGGCCGGACGCGAGAGATCGCCGCCGTCGATCGCCTCCACGAGGACACGGCGGTGCGCCGCCCAAGCCGGGCCGACCGCCATGCGCCACCGTATGCTCCACCGTGTCCTCAGGGCGATCTTCGCAGTGGAAACACCCGGGCGGTTCCTCTCGCCTTATGCGAAACAGGAACCTCCCGAAACAACCGTGTCCGGTGTTGACCTGCGTCAGGCGGAAGGTAAGGACGCCATGCCGCCTCTCAAGCCATTTCTCAAAGAGGGGACTTACCGCCGCTATCGTGGCGTGCCCAATACTGATGGGCTTTCCTCGATACTGCAGCGCGTCAGGGATGTTTGCTGAAGCGCGCGTTGACTGCTTCTACACTGTGATGTGGAAGCGGTGCGCATACCTGGTTAGTAGGGTACGGGGCAGCACCAACAGCATCCTATCTAAGGTAGTAAGTAGGTTAGATTGTGCGTTTGTGGTTTTACTAACATTTATTTTGTAAGTTTTTGTTACTAACACTGTGAGTCTTGTTGCTTGAAATTAAATAAATAATAATAATATTCATAATTAATTATAGGAACTTACCTACTCATTTAAATGGTAACGTGTCACACATGCGCACTAAGAACATTAAATTAGGAAAATACAATACCAACGTATAATAACAACTTTTGACCATTAAAAATAGAACGAAACAACATTGAGTTTCTGACTGAGTTATTGTTTTGCTACTATTATTTAAAAACCTCCCAAAATGTAGTGCATGATGCACACTTACATACTAGCTTTGAAATCGTAATAAAACTATCAATAGAATCAGCATAAAAATATTATTTAAATCTCGATTATGCATCCTTAGCAACGAGTGGAATGACACTGTCAGCTCACTCCACGCTCAATTTACCCTTTGAGATAGTTACAGAATCGGCGCTGGTGGTGGCTGTTATATCGGTAATTTACTGGTCAATAAGCATATGAGACAAGTGGTGGTCAAGTGGTAACGACCGCGACTTACGAGTTGTAGGTCGTGTGTTCCAACCCAGACAGGTGCTTTCATCATCATTCCATCATTTCAGCCAAAAGACGTCCACTGCTGGACATAGGCCTCCCCCAAGCTCCGCCACTTCTAACGGTTTTGTGCTTCCCACATCCAGCGGACTCCTGCGGCCCTCACATGGTCATCGGTCCACCTCGTGGGAAGCCTTCCAACTTTACGTCTTCCATGCATGTAGCCAGACCGTCACACCACCCTCGGCGATGTCCTTCCTCAGGCGTCCAGTGAGTGATGATCTTTGCCCTTCTCTCTGGTATTAAGATTATACACTCGTTTTTCTAACAACAATCTACATACATACATATATATATATATATATATTAGATTTTACAGTAGAGTTCATCATCAATGGAAAATGATACATACAAAATCGGTCGGGAAATCAAATTCAGGCCCTAATACTGCTAGTGTTGGAAGGCCTCCGACAACCTGGTGAAGGCCGCAAAAAGTTGCTGGATGCGCGAAGCACAAAACGGTCGAAGTGGCGGAGCTTGGGACAGGTCTATGTCCAGCAGTGGACGTCTTTCAGCTAAAATGATGATGACTAAACTAACGAAAAACCTAAAAATAGGTCTATCAAACAACTGAATAAACTTTGACGTTTCATTTACTTCTATAAACATACCTACAAACTATTATGTCAACAATTGCTGAGTATACAATTGATATAACACCTAAGAACCTATCCATAAAATAGCTACATTACCTTGTGTTAAAAGATAAGGATCATTATCGTACAGCAAACAGTTGTCGAACAGCAAGATAGCGTGGTAATGTGGCATCGTAGATTAGAGGTCTAATACAATTAGTTGCACTGACAAGGTTTCGCTAAGGAAGAAGCCAGTTCTTCACTACCCAGGGTGCCGAGACGTCAGCTCCAGAGAAAATGGCTCAAGGTAAGAAGTTTTTGAATCCTCTTTTTTCCATGTTGACTATAAATTATAAGTAGTTATTATCAGTGACAAATGCGCTTTGCGATATTTCGATAAAAAAATTAACAATTTGCGTTCTTATAACCTCAGTTATTTTGTTTACAAAAAGTGCAGTCTTTTTTGAGTTAAATCGACAAAAAGAAAGTATATTTAAATAAGTTACCACGTGTTCAGTTCAGCGGTTTAGGCGTGAAAGCGTAACAGACAGACAGAAATACTTTCGTATTCATAATATTTTATATATAGGGATGGTAAATATTATGCTCTCATGTGTGATAGTTTTTGTTGTTTTAGTTATGTGAGGAAAATTTTAAAAAAATAAGTAGTCATTCTAAATATAAGATGTAAATAATAAAATAAGCCCTGGAAGTTAGAAGATGACCAGTCCCAACCGACGCGACCCAGTCCGATCCCTATGTACGGTAAGCCGATCCTTTGGGAGAAACAAGCAAGTACTTAGGAGTGATCTTCGACCACCAACTTCGACTCGGCTCGGCGGCTTCGAGACGGCTTGTTCTCACGTGGGTTTCGCTCTCGGTAGGCTCCACTTAGTACTGACCGCCCGTAGTGAATTGTCCCTTAGGTGCAAATTGCGTATCTATGCCGCGGTCATACGCCTTATCATGACTTATGCGTGCATCGTCTTCGCATACGCTAAGCCCCATCACATCCATAGGATGCACACCTTCCAGATCCGTTTCTTTAGAAAGGTTACGGGAGCCCCCTTCTATGTCTGAAACGAGAATCTCCATCTGGATCTAAGAATGCACACTATCCCGCAGTTCATGAAACGCCTCTCCAAGCGTTTCGTCGACTCAGCTTTATAGCATCCCAATCAGGGCATCGCGGCAGCCGCCCGCTACACTCCGTCGCGTATTAGTCAGATTCGCCGTTTGAGACAAACTCTTACCATTCTCGACGACACTACAACTCTCCTCCAGGAGATTAGTAAGCTTACCAGCACCCTCAGAGTACACTGTCGCAAACCGCCGTCCTTCCGTCGCCACCGAAGCCCGTTGCGACATCTCGATCAATGTCCGTCCCGTCCCTTGCTGCCCTCCACCAGCGATGCCCTAGCCTGAGCTTCGTACCCCAGGGGGTACCCTTAGCGAGCACTCGCTTTAGTTTTAAGTATTTCAAGCCCTGGCTGGTTATCTTAATTCATTAGGATTATCACAGGCAATTCCGGTTAAGCAGTTAACCTCATAAATTGAACTGCGAGATATCATTCCCAAAAAAAAAAAAAACCGACGCAAAGGCGCGCGGCGCCCGTTCACGAATATGACGAAATAAAGCTTTTTCTTCTCTTTTTTACAACAGCTGCTTGACCACACAAATTCGTGCGGTCAAGCAGCAGTCGTGCTCATTTATGCTCGGTCCCTATAAACAAAAACGGATCGTTTTGCTTACCAAGGGTAGCATTTTTATTTCCAAACATCACCCTAATTGCGTAACGCACGATCAATCATAATCTGAATCTATTTGAAACAGATTGCTAATCCTGCTTCATATGTTCGAAAAATGTGTCTGCTCGACAACGTAAATAACGCAATGAATATTGTTGAACTGTTAAAATGAAACAGATTATGATTGATCGTGTGTTACGCAATTAGGGTGCTGGGGAAATAAATAGTTTACTAAGCTCATTTTAGTTGTGGTAGCTACTCCCAAATGGGGAGTCTGCTATGCGAAGGTTTTAGGTATTTACTTCATTATTGGTAAAGATACAAGCGTCTTAGTTTTAACCTACGATTATCTTTAAATTGTAGGAATCGGCCATTAATATTTAATTAAGTTAATATCATATTACATATACATAAGACGCAGACAGCACATGCCTATCAACACAGCCTTTGAGACTTCTAAAGTCAGGCCGGCAGTAAACCATACTTTGACTATTGACTAATAATACAAAGACAGGGTCAAATTAAATTATCTAGCAATACCCCGCAGACGATATCTAAACATGATAAAACATTTTTTTTTGTGGGGTCAACAACTGCAGTTGAAATATCAGTTTAAAAAAACTTCACAAACGTGATTAGTATCGATACCTAAACATGATAATATAAAAGAAAACAGATTGGCTCAGTTCATACTTCAAGAAACAACACTATCAGTGGTCGTTGACCCCATAAAACATCAATCCGTGTTAGCCCTAGTGGGAGTGGATCTGACACGTAGCGCGGATGTATCCCGATAGATGGGCAAGGGCAATAGCCAATTAGCTAGCGCAATAGCTTAAGCACAACCTCTTACCTGCCTTTTAATTGGTATGAGGCTAAGTTGAGCCTGATGACCTGTAACACAGGTTTTTTCTACAGCCTACTTCAAGCACCAGTTCTCACAATGTGATTTTTTATAGTTCAAAACTGACTGACTGACTGTGGTTTTGTAGCACTTAACAGTTTTTTTAACATTTACTATCATACATAAACTTATTAAACTTATTATTATACTATTAGTCAGATAATTAATAACACTTTAGTAATGTGAAATGCAAATTCGTGCAAATTTAAAAATAACCATAAGATTTGTAAATAATGTAAAGTTGTCAAAAAACCGCTTTGCCCAAGTGGCGGCCTGAATTGGATATGGGGGCAACGATTCCCACAGTGCCCACCTCAAAAGTGCACGAGAAATGTATTATTATTATTTTGTAAAAATAAAAGCCGACACTTTGGTAGAACAATTTATATGAAAATTTCATGGACGCCTGTCTGCGGGAGCTTTAAAAATACCAAAATTACGAACCAGTCCTTCAGATAAGTCACAGTACCACAATCTTAGTCAGCAAACAACAATTTTTGTAGCTTATACATTTGACGACAATATAGTCTTGTAACAAACGTTGCGCTGGTAAATATTTCACATTCCGTACCTCTCTGTGGTACAATGACGTCAGTGAGGCTGCGGCCACACAGTACCTACCAGATGTGCACCCTCATTACGTACCACACTATTAATCAGAATCTGAATCATTTTAATAAGTTAATCCATTCTTTCATAAGATCGTAAAAATTGTCTGCTTACTAACAAACAGTAAACAACGCCATGAATGTTGTGGATCTGTCAAAAGTAAGCAATTCCTACTGACAGTGTATTACGCAATTACCCCTCTATAAAAGATGGCGATGGAGATGTGTAGTTACAAGCTACCGGTTTGCTGCTAATTTCTGTAGAGGAAGGCGTCCAAGCATGCGTCTTGCACCCCAGCAGCCTAGGTGCAAGTCGCTACAGACCGACAGTCTGCGACTCACTGCTTTTTACAGACGACCCGCACAAAATATTTTTTTTTTGTTGGCCAATCGACAACTCTAGAAATACGTAGGCAATTGACACGTTTTGAGTTATCATAACTTTATTGCATATCTACTAAATTCTCAACGTGCCAATCGCATAGTACGTATTTCTGGGTTGTTGTTATTTTATTTTCTACTAGCTTTTGCCAGCGGCTTCGCCCGCGCGGAACTTCCATCCCTGTTTAACTCCCTTAGGGGTTGAATTTCGAAAAATCGTTCCTTATTCCTTGTCTACATCATAAAGGAAACCTCTGTGCTAAATTTTAGCTTTCTAGGTCCAAGGGTTTAGGCTGGGCGTTGATAAGTCAGTCAGTCAGTTTCTTTTTATTTATATACACTCGAGAGCAATGAATCCGGGTCACTTAAAGAATCCTAAAAATCTCGGAAACTAAAAATGCTAGGTTAATGCAATAAATTGTATTTAATAGACAATGTAATACTCCTTAAATGAAGGTATTAAAACTTCATAGTTATTGTAAAGTTATATCATAAAAAAATCTAATTTAAAAAAGGGCCACTTTCGAAGATGGAACTACGAAATTACAGCATTTGGTTTTGCTTTTGTTTGTAATCTGTCATTTATGTGGGTACATAAACCATGTTGATAGTGCTCTATATTCATTATTCAAGCTGAAATTATGTCGCTTACGCCTGAAGAATGCACCAGAATACTTACAATGCTGGAAACCGGCCGGAGTCAGCGCGAAACAGCCAGGACTGTCGGTGTGTCGCTGTCAACAGTACAAAGAGTTCTCCGACGTTACGAAGAAACTGGTTCTAACCTACGCAGACCAGGAACGGGCAGAACCAGGTGTACCACAGCACGAGAAGACCGATACTTGGTGAACACCATGCTTCGAAATCGCTTTCTCACAGGAACTGAACTCACAAATCAGTTTCGACGCCTCGGAGGAAGTAACCCAAGTGCATGGACAGTAAGACGTCGGCTTGCTGAATCTAACTTAAAACCCCTTAGACCTGCAAACGGCCCTAAACTGGAGCGTGGGCATCGTATTTCAAGACTAAGATATGCCCAGAGCCACGTAAATTGGAGTATTGAAGATTGGTCAAAAGTTATGTTCTCCGACGAATCAAAATTTATGCTCTACAAGCACGATGGAAGACACAGAGTGTATCGAAGACCAGGGGAAAGATTCAAGCAAGCATGCATCGAAGAAAAAGTAGCCTACGGTGGTGGGTCTGTACTTGTGTGGGCCGGAATTTCTTCTGAAAGTCGCACAGAGCTGGTGATCATAGAAAACGGCTCTTTAACTAGCGTAAGATATGTGGAAGAAATCCTCAATGATCACGTTGGTCCATTTATGGTCAATTTAGGTGAGGATGCTATATTTATGCATGACAATGCCCGACCTCATACAGGTAGGATTGTGAATGACTACCTTCAAGAGATGAACATTACTCGTATGGAGTGGCCAGCGCGCAGCCCGGATATCAACCCGATCGAGCATGCTTGGGACGAGCTAGGCAGATGCGTAAAACAACGAAACCCTCCCCCAATCACGCTTCGTGAGCTCAAAATTGCTCTCACAGAGGAATGGGAGAATATTCCCCAAAATCGTATAAGGAACTTGGTGTACAGCATGCCAAACCGCGTAAACGCAGTAATGGAAGCACGAGGAGGCAATACGAAGTATTAAAATTCAAGAAAATCGTAATAAAGTTCAAAAATTTCATGTTTCCTATTTTTGTTTTAAGGAGAGATCAGCAGTTTTTTTCTTTATGTAATTTTGTGTTAATAAAATGTATGGTGACTCATATTTTTTTTACTTTCATTTAAGGAGTATTACATTGTCTATTAAATACAATTTATTGCATTAACCTATCATTTTTAGTTTCCGAGATTTTTAACATTCTTTAAGTGACCCGGATTCATTGCTCTCGAGTGTAGATAGATGATTCGTCCACAATTAAATTAACCTCGTGCGAGTCATCTATAGATTTCTCTTTTTTTAAGTCGGGGTCGTCTGTTTCGGCGAGTATATTTGTGTGAATCGACTATCAGAACATGTGACATCTACCAACCCGGACTGGGGCCACGTGGTGGATTACGGCCCCTTACCTACCTCCCATAGCGAGAAGCCCGCCGCGTCCTAACTGTGGAAACATTATGGACCCATTTACCATAGCATTTGATCTAGGACTCGCCTTCTGGTAGAAAGTGACATATGTATTCTTTGAACATTTTAAGCCCATTCCGTGTTTCCAAATAACATTAGCATTCCTATCAGAGGTTCACATGAAATATTATAGTATGTAGAAACAAATTTGACCATTTCTATAATTGCAGAGTAAGATAGGGATAAACTTTTCCTTGAAATTGGTAGAGTTACACGGTGGTACCTCGCAGTCCCATCTGCATCTCAGGTGGACCACGGGGCGCAGGAGACGGGAACAAATTGTTATCTCTTTTTATTACTTATATACGCCCCGTCGAATATCTCTTTTAGGGTGCGTGGATGTGACTAGTCCAGCTAATAGTAACGCCTCTACAGCAATATATAATCTAGTGCGGAAGCTGTAGCAATTTTATCAAACCATCTAGGAGCCTTTCGCCAGGGCACGCGTTACCGTGGTCGACTTGGAAATCTCCAAATATAGACTTTGAACTCAAGTGGACCGGAACAAAGATCATTTTTACAGATGGGACGGCCCAGATCTCAAGTCATGCAGCACCTCCCCACACACAATGGCCCACCTTCCATCCTGCGCCCCAGCCACCTGTTTCTAACACTCTAAACGACAGACCGTCTATACCAGATGGGATTCATTCATGGTACCTACTTTCCTGCTGTAGGTACCATGTAATTTAAAAAATAATTTCCTTGTTACTTGCGGAATATCCATAGTACCTAGGTATGATGCACATTATGCCTAGGCAATGTGTGCGGGCTATTTTATTAGTAGGAGAAGCCCACAGTCAGTTTACGTTGTCTCATCAAAACGCTAGCATTTGCCTCTAACAACTTATATTATTGGTCACTCAGAAGCGTCGTGTCACTGATTCCTCTTATTTTGTTGCATATTTAACTGAAATTGAAAGAAATGAAATGAAATGCTTATTTTTATCTAAAGATAGAAAAAGAAAGAAGGCACACGAAATACATCAGATAAGAAAATAAGGATAAGATGGAAAGATCAGGCAGTGTGCCCAGTTTAGCAAAAACGACAGACTCTTAGTGGCTGACTGTGGCTTCAACTGGACCAGAAGAGTGAGATGACTGATGCTATGTGGATCTTTTAAGACACTTTTACGAATCGATATTTTAAAACTATAAGGCGCCGGCATTTTCTAGCTGACTGATCCATGAGAATAAATGCCGAAATAAACTCAGAGGTTATGGTTACTTTTAAAGTCGAAAAATTATATTATTAGAATTTAATGTGAGTCTAATTATGCAGGGCCATGCCGGGAACGGCCTTTTGAAGAAAGAGCCATTGCAGCTTTGAGCTGTACCTACAGACGGCATGCATAATGCAACAGTCATCATGTAGCTCAACCTTGTTTTAGAAAGCTCAACGTTTAACCGCGCAAACTGATAACAGCTGCAAGAGTCGATCAAAGGTTAAGCTACGCTTGCCGCAGTCAGTTCACGGATAGGTGACCATCCATTATATATTCTTCCATGCTTCAGAAAGCACGTGAAGTCATTGGACCTGGCTATCATTCGTAGATCTTTGACAGTCGTTGCGGGTCGTCAGGAGCCCAAAAGTCAGATAACCAGTGTTACGAAGGGCTATCGTGTTACACTGTTACTGGGTTGTGGGGATCAGATAGCCAGTCTTTCTATTTAAAATAATTTAGCTGAATCTAATTAGACTGAAAGCCGACCCCAACATAAAAGATAAAGATAAAAAGATAAAAGATAATTTATTTGTCAAACATGCGTTTACATACAAATCCAGCATGCAAGATCTTAAATATAGGTAAGAAGTCCGTACATGTTTTGCCTGACGAGGCGTACAATTTTTTTTTATAACATACAATTAATTAATTCAATAGATTATAATAAACTGGTTCACTAAAATTCATTATTAAATTTTTATGAGAATAATAATCCTAAAGAAACAATAATATATAGTTTAAGCATGTTAAAAGGTATAATTGAAAAAAAGCTGTGAATTCGTCTTAGATCGGAAAATATAAATAAAACGTCCCTCTACGGGCGGGCTATCACTCAGTTCTAACAATCCCGTGTGGCCTTAGCCTTAAGTCGTGTTTATATTTTTATCTCAGTATCTCGCAGTGTTAATACAATGTAGAGCAAGGCAATGCCGGAGACTTTATCATTTAGTACAACTGTTGACAGATTTTCATTAATTAATGCTTTACCTAAGAACTAGGTATGCGTTTACATCGGTATTTAATTTAATCGGCTTATTAGTCGATTTGCACGAATCGGGCGAATCAAAACTTTTAAATAATAAATTATTTTCTACAATAATAATAGGACATTTATTTCAGACGTAGTCCATAACAGTGAAATGCACGACACTAATTGATTTGTGGGCGAATCGAAAACTTCAATTTGCACGTTTTAAATTTCATGCGCTATAATGCATTTACGTGCAGTGTTTTTTTTTATAACTCTACTGCATAAAATTCAAAATGTGCCAATTGCTTAGTAAGTATTTTTGGAATTTCGGGCGAGTAAATTTGTGCGAATCCACTAACGAGCTATTAAATCACAAGGGACATGTATTTTAATGGAGTCGTAAATCCTTGTCAGTTTACCTAAACTTGGCAAGTCAAGGTTTACTTCTAATGGTCTTGTTAGGGTAAGCATTTTGACATTTATTTTTTGTTGATCGAAGATAAAGAAATACTATTAACACTGCAATTAGAAACCATTGTAAAAGCCAATTTCATTTAAAAAAGTAACCGTGGACTTTCTTGCTGGCTCTACTGCATAGTAAACGACCAATTGGAACTGTGTGCCTAGCTTCTGATGTTTCATAAGTGCCGATGTAGCTTAATGTGAAATCAAATAGGTATTTTGATTTCTCAGTAATTGTATATCATGGGCTTGTAGCTACGTAATAACAGCCGCACGACTCGCTCGCTCAGATTAAGCTACACTGGCCTCGGTTGGTCCGTGGATGGGTGGCCACCTTTATGTACCAAGATCTCTCCGTCCCTCGGAAAACTGGTTCCGGCTGTCATTCGTGGATCTTGACAGACGTTACTGGTCGTCAGAAGCCCGAAAGTCCAGCAACCAATCTTACCAAGGGGTATCGTATTACTCGATAACTAGATTTTGGAGATTAGATAGGCAGCCGATGTAAAATACTCTATGAAAAAGCTGCATCTGGTTAGACTGGAAGCTGACCTCAATATAGTTGGGAAAAGGCTGGGCAGATGACGACTTTTTATCATAGTCTGGCAGTTTGCATCGTGAGTTGTAAGTCGTGAGTTCGAACTCAGGCAGGCACTTTACTTTGTATTTAATTTCATCACTATTTCTCTCAAACTGTAAAGGAAAACATTGTGAAGATACCGACATAGGTATCCTAGAACAAAAAATATCTAAGACATGTGACGTCTACCAACCCGTACTGGGCCTGTGTTCGGATTACGCTCACTCTCTCTCACAGAGAGGAGGCCTGTGTTCCAGCAGTGGGAACATTATGTTATGCTTACTGCAAAAGTACTCGTAGTTTTAGAAGAACATTGTCTTTATAAAAGGGGACGAGGTCTCTAGATTATTTCCTATAATCTGCAGATCGTATTTGTAAACGATAACACAATACGCACCGAGGACAGTCCTCGAGCCGCGACATATTGTTACGAATAGTTCCGACGTCACTGCTTTGTTATCGTTATCAGCAGCCTTGCCTGCAGGTTTCCCTGCTCTTACTGACACGGCGTAATTAATTACCTCTATGAAAACGTTTTAATTAGCAGTTTAATTATTGGAAATTAGGCCGTCGAATTGGAAAGTGTTTCAACGAGTTCTACATTCAGATCGCTTTCGAACTTTAATTACGATTTCAGTACTCAACAATACCGTTAACTCTGTTCGCTGACTTACTTGTCTGTGGCATAACATAGTGGGCCGATCCCCATGATGCACTGCAAAGAAAATGCCGTATGCGCGTACACACGTATACACCAACGTTACTACAACGCGGCAGTGGGCGAAGAGTTTTTTAGTATGATGAGTGCAATCTGGATACTCTGGAGCAAACTCCCCGTAAGTCGTCGGAACACACCGTGTGGCATACCATGAACATTTGTATGTTATAGCAGCGACATTGTGGTTAAGTAGTAACAGCCGCACGGGCTGATCGATCAGGTTAAGCTACGCTTGCCGCGGTTGGTCCGTGGATGGATGCCCACCTTTACATACCATGACCTCTCCGTACCTCAGAAAGCACGTTAAGCCGTTGGGCCCGGCTGTCATTCGTGGATGTTTGACCGTCATTACGGGGTCGTCAGAACCCCGAAAATATGACAACCAGTTTTACCAGTAAACCACTGCTATTCGGGTGATTCCGGTTTCAATGGAAGCCGACCCCAAAATAGTTGAGAAAAGGCTAGGCAGATGATGAAAATTACAGTCGTCAAGTAGCCTATTATTACAGTCGTCAAGTAGCCTATTATTACAGTCGTCAAGTAGCCTATTATTACAGTCGTCAAGTAGCCTATTATTACAGTCGTCAAGTAGCCTATTATTACAGTCGTCAAGTAGCCTATTATTACAGTCGTCAAGTAGCCTATTATTACAGTCGTCAAGTAGCCTATTATTACAGTCGTCAAGTAGCCTATTATTACAGTCGTCAAGTAGCCTATTATTACAGTCGTCAAGTAGCCTATTATTACAGTCGTCAAGTAGCCTATTATTACAGTCGTCAAGTAGCCTATTATTACAGTCGTCAAGTAGCCTATTATTACAGTCGTCAAGTAGCCTATTATTACAGTCGTCAAGTAGCCTATTATTCATACTTTACACAAACATAAACATTTAGTTTGTTGGTGTTGTCCTATATCCTTTATTTATCAGTTCCACAGATTTCCAGTCCTTTCAGAATATCAGTATGTAAATAGGCATTTAGCAATGTTTAAATACTTGACACGTTAAACTCATTAGTCTATCTTTGACGAGGAGCTACTAGGAAGTAGCTACTTAATGACTTTGAAAGCCATTAACATTCGGTACAATTGAATACACAATGCGTGGTCGACGTGACTCCATTTTGGCAACAAAAAATGTCATTGAGCTTGCTTACATACGGTAGTAGGAACATAACGTACGGTTATAGAGTGAGGGGTATATTTAATTATTCCTCAATTGTTAATTCAGTCTTGTGCAGTGTAGTCGCCTCGGTACAAGATGCTTTGGACAGCCCTCTTTCTGACCATCTTGTCAGCGCTCTTTCTTGGGTTATTCATCTATCTGGCCGCTTCTAGCCCAGTATCATGAGCCTTCCATACAGTGCATGGTCGTATGCATATAATTATTATTATAGGAGCGGTGGTGACGATTACGACTTGTACGAGTCGTAGGTCGTAGGTTCGAACCCTGACGGGCGCTTTACTTTGTGTTAATTATTTAATCACCACTGCTCTCAAAACGGTGAATACATCGTGAGAAAGCCGATATGTCCTAGAACCAAAACTTCCAAGACAAGTGACCTGTACCAACCCGCCCTGGACACGCGTGCTGGACTACGGCGTACTCCCTTTCACAGAGAGGATGCCTGAGTCGCAGCAGTGAGAACATTATAGGCTGATTATGCAATGTAAATTACGTCCTAAAACGCTAAGGGCATGACCATGTTGCAGGTAGCCGCTTGGTACCGAATTGGCTGTCATAATCGTTACATATCTATCTATATATCATCTTCGCTTATATAAAAATTAATCCCTATTTACCTTGGTCACGGCATCACACGTGAACGGCTGGACCAATTTTGCTAATTCTTTTTTGTTGTGTTTGTTATTGTCAGGAGAAGATTCTTATGAAAGAAAAAAATAAGAAAGTTGCGAATTCAATATTCATAGTTAAGACAGGACATCGTCTAGCGGGCCAGCTAGTAGAAATATATTTATGCGGGTGCAATCACTGGCAAAGTGCTGTTACGGGGTGCAATGATAACGATACGGTATCAGGGCAATAGATATCGATAATAATAACAATGGCGACATTCGAAGATTTAGAATGTCACCATCTAGCGAGTTAGAAAGAAACAGGTACATATGACCTTTGAGAAGGTCAGACACGGATAAAGCAAAATGCTAAGTTTCTGATGTCCTAGGAACATGGCAAAAGGACATGTCTAATAATGCAGGGCCATAGCACGAATGACATTTTGAAGAGAGAGCCATTGCACCTTTGAGCTAACCTGTCCCAACAGACGGCATGTGCATCAGTCATCGTGTAGCTCAACCCTCAACTCATGAAAAGAAGTAGGTACGGTCATCTGCGGCATCTTTACTTTCCATAGCAATTTAACCCATGACTACTGCACTGAAAAATCTGTTGCCGCGATTTAATATCGAAGCGATACAGAAGTAGAATAATCTCCTATTTGTAACAAAGTGTTAGTAATCGAGAGATATTTTAATACCGTTCTCATTAGTAAAGTTGCTCATGGAAAGTAAAGATGCCACAGTTGCCGGTACCTAGTTTATATTAAGCACATGGAATATATATAGCAACATAATAACATCAGTGCCACGTGCATAACAATTAAAAATCATAGGCGAAAACAGCAACATTTTCCTTATAGAAAAAAAATTAGTATGTAACATAAACTAATCGATTTATAACTAAGCGTGTCTGTATAATATCTAACTAATATGACCTGTCGTTATGGATAAGTACATAATTTAGTAGCCATTAATACATTAATTATTGTTACTAATTCTCGTGCATAGCGATGGCGAAGTACATCGGATGGTTGGATAAAATGGCGGCAAGTCACGGGAACAGTCTGCGACTCCCGCAATTTCCTTAAATTTAAAGGGAAAATATGTAAAACCATAGTTAGACTTGCTGTCTTGTGTGCACCAGAATGTTGGGCCACAAAAGGGATGAATGAAAAGCAATTGCATGCAGCTGAGATGAGAATGTTAAGAGGGATATGTGGTGTTACACGAATGGATAGAATAAGAAATGAGTACATGAGAGGAAGTCTGAAAGTGAAAAAGTGGTGTGGAAATCGGTTGTCATGATATGGGCATGTGATACGGAGGAATGAGTAAAATGTCGTGAGGAAAGTTTTGAGTATGAATGTGGAAGGCTATATAAGAGTAGGGGAAAACCAAAAAAACAATGGGAGGGCTCTGTGAATGGTGAGATAGTTATAAGGGGTGAAAGGGTGACTACCAAGATAATGGCTAATAGAGAAGTGTGGAAGAAAAAGACATGTTGTGCCAACCACCAGGAGAATAAGGAAGGATGAAATTATGATCTTTTTGAATACTCTACCTCTCCCTCTTGCCGAAGCAGGGTTGAGGGCCATGATGTGGAAGTACTCGCTCCTTAAACCTCGCGGTGGTTGTCCTCATTGTATGGCTCCAAGGTTTTTGGTGGAACATAAGACATTGGTTCGTCTTCGGAAAGATTTTCAGAAAAGTACAGCAGTCACCGAGGCATTACAAGAATAGTGATGATTATTTTTAACCAACTTAAAAAGGAGGAGGTTCTCATCTGTATTTTTTCTTTTATTTATTTACTGCTTTATCTCCGGCAATTAAGGATCGATTTTGTAAATTGTTTTGTTCATGGATATGGTACGCCCCGTAGATGGTGCACTGGTGCCATATACATTGTATTAACTTTGCTTGGGTAGTTTTAGCGGCAGGTTCGATAGTACATATTTGATACACTTTGTGAATCTTGATGATGTTACTTCCAGTCACAATTGTTTACATGGCAAGTAGTGGTAAACGAATTAGTAGGTACCATACCAAAAAGTAAAAAAAAAAACTTTTTCACAAAAATAAACAACACTGAAAAATTACTTTAATTTCGGACGTCGGTGGCAAAAAAACAAAACAAAGACTGCCGAAGTTAAAGTTATTTTTCACTTAGTACATATTGTAGTGTTTTTTTATGGAAGTCAGTTGTTTTTTTTATGAAATCTTTTTTTGAGATGGTGGAAACGCGGCTGCTTGTCCAGGATTTATAACTAAAAGAGCTTGAAGTATGCTCAGCCCTAGAAACAGAACTAGTGACTATAGTCTGTAGACCCTCATTAGAACCGATACATTTTCACAGATTGCAGGTAAATGCCCTCTGAAGTTAGTCACGGTGATAATGACAAATGTAGGTTGTTCACGTCGTATTGTTGTTATTTGTAATTATTACGCTTATAGTAATAACTTCTATGACGTTATTATAAAAATAATACAAGTGTTTCCAGTTGGTTTTCACTCAGTTTTAGCCTCACGGATATGACTAGTGATGACGCATTCGTCTAAATTCGACCATATATAGAAATACGTTTTTATATTATAATATTAGCTCTCTGCACTCCTTCTCCATATAAACTTTAACTGTGCTAAAAGACAATGCCAGATCCTGCCCCATCTTTTATCAATTTACAGGAAATGTAACCTAATCAAAATTATCGCATGAAATTATGACCTTTTGTTACTTAACTGTTATTATGTTACACTTGCGGATAAAAAGTTTGTGATAAAAATTAAAAAACCCAAAGCCTATTTCCTGTGTTTGTCGCAACCATCCGCGTTACTTAGCAACGCGCATACACGCGGAACAAAACGAGTTATTTTATTTAAAAACGACATTTATTCATTTATTATGTACAGATTTTATATGTATTTGATTTAAATACACATAGTTATAGAAAATAATGTACCTATGTGATATTATTATGAATGTATGTTTTAATAAATCTTTCGTATTTGAACATTAGTAGGTAGGTCATTAGGTGTAACGAAACGTCATTGAAGAGCTAATAGCAATGTCCAAAAATCATTCATTGACATTTGCTCTGTTCGGTTTACCTTTGCATTTTTGTTTGTATTTTACGCTCCCTAATCTCTTCGCGATCACAATTATTACAGTTATATTTTCACGACGATTTTTACTTTTGTACACGGACATCCTAGAATAGTATTGTAATATTATACAGCACTCATTAAATATTTCTACAATTAATATAACCTACACTTAAGGTAAATTAAATGCAATAATTGATTAAAGATTTAAACGAAAACAGCAAGTTCTAAAGGCATTTCAACATGTTTTAGTTATCACTAAAAATGCAGCAATATAATGCTACATTTGGCATGCCTGTAAACCAACTTTTATGTTATGGGTATATAGAGTTCCTGGCATTCTCCTTTAATACTCCTTCGTCCGCGTAATTTTCGTAAACAACGGTAAAAAGTATTTGCTTCACGTATTTATAAATATATAATAGAGTATCGCCTATGACCTTTAATACAACCAGAAACAATTTGAACTATGAACAAGAGCAAATAAAAAGAATTAACATTTTATAATTGCTTTCACTTTTTCAAACATTTAGGACCTTGAAAGGCTAAAAATTAAAGTCTAGATCTTATAGATCTATCTGCTATAGGCGTTATGCTAATTACTGTGAGTGTAGCCCGAGGCATAACTAGTATATTAGGAATCAATTAACAATAATAATATTTAAATAGTCAGGTGTCGTGCCTTTGTATTAGTAGTCAACATGAACTCTACAAGTCATATTGTCTTTGGTTTTGTTATTTTCTTAATTAATGTCCTTATTTAAGATTTAACGTGAGTAATAAGTGGGTAAAAACAACTGTGGCTTCTCAGCCGCATATGAGCAAGTTTATTCGAGGACTGTACCTACTTAAATATGTCTCAATTACTAAACATCTGGTTTTGGAGTGGCGACCGCGTACCGGAAGACATAGAGTTGGATGACCCTGTGAAGGCTGAAGAAATCCGCTGGATGCGGGAAGCATAGAACCGGTCGTAGTGGCGGAGCTTAGGGGAGGCCTATGTCCAGCAGCAGAAGAAATGATGACTAAACATCTGTTGCCATCATTATCAAATAGACGCAAAAGAAGAAAACTCCACTATTTGTACCTAAAAGATTTTTAATATAATGAGAAATAGTTATAGCTATTCATATTTTACACATGGAAAGTAAAGATTCCATAGTTGACGGTATGTACCTATATTTTGTATATATATGTCATTTAAAAAAAAATGATAAAGGGCACAGCATCCGCACTGGGCCAGCGTGGTGGATTAAGGCCCACTCCCTCTCTAGCGAGAAGCCCTGTGACCAAGCAGGCTGAATATGCTGTATATCTGTTGGTTAGGGCTCCGAACGAAAAAGAACAGCAATTTTTTCACAATTCATCTAATATTGGAGTGTACGGTCCTCAAAAAAAGTAAAAATACCCAACTCCAACTAATAAGTTCGAAACAGCTCACTTTTAAAGCAATCAGTCTGATGCAGTTGGTGGCAGTAATTTTAGTCCGAACTTAGATTTGATGCCACCAACTATTTATGGGCTTATTTCTCGATTCACACACACTCGCCCAAATCGGGCCAATCGACACTTTTAATTAATATATTATTTTCTTTAGGCCACTCGCATAATGATAATTTAGTTGTTGGCTTGTGGGCGAATCGACAGCTCCTGAAATACGTATTAGGCAATTGGCACATTTTCATGCACTTTATTACATGTACTTGCAGTGACTTTTTCTCATAACTTTATTGCAAAAAAAAAGACGTATATTCATAAATCTAGACAACTCTAGAAGTATGTATTAGGAAATTGTGCCTAATACATAAATCTAGAGTTGCCGATTCGCCCTCAAATAAATTGACCTAGTGCGAGTCGATTGTAGAAAATAATACATTAGGTATTTAAAAGTCTTAATTCGTCCGATTTGGGCGAGTAAGTTCATGCAAATCAACTAATTACCCGTCAAAGTTTGCTATAAAAACGTTTTTAATTATTCTCGAGAGTAGCGAATATCAATAACAATACCTAGTGTAAGAGTGAGGTTTTTGCTGTCTAGGTTTTTAGGTAAAAACCAGTTCAACAGTCTAATAAAATCAACAGCGGCGATATTTATAGTTTCTATCTACTTATGTAAATTTTTGTAGCCATTCCAAAGAGGCGCTCTGAGGATTTCTTTCTAAATGCGCCACAGATTCAACAAGTGCCGCTAAATCAAGCTATTAATAAAGAAGTATTTATTTTACTTGGGCTTGTGGCTAAATAATACTAGCCGCATGGGTCGATCGATAAGGTTAAGCTACGCTTGCCACGGTTTTTCCGTGGATGGGTGACCATCTTTACATACCAAAACTCCTCCGTGCCTCGGAAAGCACGTTCCGCGGTCGGTCCCGGCTGTTATTCGTAGATCTTTGACGTTACAAGTCGCCTGAAGCCCGAAAGTCTGACAACCAGTCTTACTATGGGTATCGTGTTACCCAGTAACTAGGTTGTGGAGGTCAGATAGGCAGTCGCTCTCTGCAAAATATTGATTTTCAGCTGCATCTAGTTAGACTGGAAGCCGACCCGAACATAGTTGGGAAAAGGCTAGGCAGATGACGAAGTATTTGAATTCCGTCGCTGGTCCGACCTTTGAACACATTTTAAGAAAATTACGCGGATGGAGGAGTATGTTAGGCATAGTTAATGTTTATATGGAGGAAAGTGCAGTAAGCTAATAGTTTTATACAGGATGTAAAGGTAAATACCGTTGTCACTTAAACCATGGGTAGTCGATTTAAATATAAAATAAACGAGAGAGTTAAAAAAAATATTACGCGCGATAAATAAGCGACGCTACGACGCGGCGTTACGTGCACTCGCTAGCGAGACTGATAGCTGACTGACCGGGGTCACGACCAGTGCTTCGGAGTCGGGCCACGCGGCGTGTTCCACGCGCCCCGCGTCTCCTCCCGCGCCCCTTGTTGCCCTCACGCGTAGGGTGAAATGTTCTTGTGGAAAAACGCAGATTTTCTTAAAAAAAGGTTGTTTTTTTCATTGATTTTACGTTTTATTAACGAAACCAAACTACTGGTTTCAAGGATAACGGTGTCTACCCTTACAGCTTGTCTAATAATGCATTAGAAATACATTAAGTTTTAAATGAATTATGGTCGCATATCGGCCACTGGGCGACGTGGAGTCATTGTCATTTCTTAAAACTAATTATACATATATATAGGATACATTGTCATTTCCTAAAACTAATTTCTTTACAAAAATCTTAAATAGTGCAAACTAAGTTATTGCTTTCAAACTTCTGCCGGCGTTGCTCGTGTAATTTGTATTATTATTAATTATTTTAACATAACCAACAATAGTGACATACATATTGTACACCCTATGGGTATGTTACAGTGATACAATAATAGCTAATTATAAGAACTGCCTTTTACCTGTGATAAACAATAAATAAATGAATATGACTCACGCAAACACACAAAAAATAAAACATTAAAAACGGTTTTGCCGTTTAGGAGGAGTTCAGTGACATACACACGCATCGAAAAATTATATACCAGTGTTCGAAATTCGACAGAAAATCAATTAAAACTTACTTAATACTAATGTATTATTTATCTATCTATTTATATAAAAATGAATTACTGTTCGTAAGTCTCGCTAAAACTCGAGAACGGCTGGACCGATTTGGTTAATTTTGGTTTTGAAATAATTGTGGCAGTCCAGGGAAGATTTAAACGGTGAGAAAATATAAAGAAAATCTATATAATATTATTATATAAAAATTAAATAATGTTTTTTAGTCTCACAAAAAGTTCAGAAATCTTTTATCGGCGCGAAGTTTGCCGGGTCAGCTAGTATTGTATATAAATATTATCTTTTTGCACTCCTTCTCCATATATAAACTTTAACTGTGCCTTCATACTCCTTCGTTTGCGTAATTTTCGTAAAAAGTGCTCAAACTTTTTGCTTTACGTATTCATAAAAACTAGTGGTCGCCCAGTAGTCGTATTACGACCATAATTCATTTAAATTGTAATCATTTTTTTCAAAAATATTAGCAAAGATGTTGCTTCACGTAATAATTTAAAGGTATTTGATTTAATTAATATAGATAAAGATTTGGCGCACCAATTCAATTTCAACCTATATATAGAGAATTCAGTATTCCGCGGCTTGTGTTTATTGTAATCATCATCATCATCATTTCAGCCGAAAGACGTCCACTGCTGGACATAGGCCTCCCCCAAGCTCCGCCACTTTGACCGGTTCTGTGCTTCCCGCATCCAGCGGACTATTAACTATTATTATTTATTAACCATTACAATAAACACAACCCGCTGAAAAAATTTCAGTGAAAAACAAACATACGGTTTTCAACTTTTATTTAGATGTTTTCCTGCGAACGAATATAAAACCGGTGCTAATTGGTAACGATTCAAATGTGGACGATTACTGACGCGCTACGACGTCTCCGGTAAACATATATTGTTTAAAAAAATGATTGTATTTAATACTTTTGTTGGTGTGCTGATGGTACTGCTAGGTGAGTCAATTTTCTATTGAGTGACTTGGATATTGTGCGCGGGCGCCGCTAGTGCGTAGTAATGTTTACACAGGGTTAAGTAGACGACTAGGCTTGACAGCTAAGTTACAAATCAAAATCAAAAATATTTATTTGCTAGAATAAGGTACAGTGGGCTGCGTCAATTGGATACCCCAGTTGTTTTACAATTTTAACACAATTGATGCAGCCCACCGTACATAAGGTGTTTCAGTGAATTTGTTTCAGCATATCCTGCCATAGCATGGCGTACAAATGTATTCACAATCAGTAATTAATCTAATTTAAAAATTACAGTTTATATTGATTTGTCTACTAAATAGTCCTTAATGGTATAATAGATTTTACATAGCAATAGTTTGGAAAAAATTTTTTTAAACATTTTCAACGGTAAGTCTTGTAAACTACTTGGTAAATGATTACATAATCGACGTGTAGTTTACATTTTTCTTAAATAATTTTAGTTTTATTGGTGGCAGTCGAAGTCTATATGCCGTGTTCGACTATTTGGCCTGTCACTGCTAGTTTCAAATAAATTGTATTTTTTCTTACACATTTCAAAAATATATAAACATGGCAGAGGTAGAATTTTAAGTTTTTGAAAAAGTGGCTCACAGCTGTCTAAAAAGTGAGCTCCACAAATTGTTCGGATACATTTTTTTTTATCTTTAAAAACTCCGTCAAAATCTACTGAGTTTTCCCCTAATACAATGCCGTATCTGAGTACTGATGACACATAACCATGGTAAGCCATCATTGCCGTATCACAGTTTACTGTTTGTCTAATTATTTTCAGAACATATATAAAACGATCTATTTTTGCAAGAATTTTATCTTGGTGCGTTTTCCAGTTGCAATTTTTATCGACCGTTATACCCAAGAATACACAATTATCGCTAGAGGTTTTTTTTTTGTTTGGGTGGCAAATATTCAAATAACTTCTCCCGCTCTGGGTGGAGCGGGAGAGCGTGTCACACTTTTACTGACTAAAACCCACCCGTGTTCCCTCAGTCAAGTGAGAATCTTTATAGTTACGACAAATTGCCTGAAGGACTTACGGTCTCAAATCTCTAAATAGTATTAAGTGTTGTCGATGTTGTCCTCTGTCTATTTCTCTGCTTACTTCTTTTAAACCACGCAAAGGATTTGGATACGATTTTTACTGCCAGTTAGAGTATGTATAAGTATGGTGAATTTATTTTATGAAGTGTTATATAGGTAGTAGTCGCCCTGTTGTTTTTATTAATTTCATGTTTTCCTAATAACAGTCAATTTCTGAAATAAAATCAAATTAATCAGCAAATAAATGAACCTTCGCAGGATGACAAAGAGGGCCAAGGCTATAGAGCCTGGCCCTCTGTGTCATCCTAACGAAAATGTAATTCAATGGAAGACAGGTGCTTCACTTCGTGTAATATGTTCATCACCACTGCTCTCAAAACGGTGAAGAAGAACATCATGACGAAACTGGCATGTCCTAGAACCAACATTCCAAGATATGTGACATCCGCCAATCCGCGCTGGGCCCCTCTACGGCTACACCCTTTAAGGAGAGGAGAGGCCTGTGTCCCGAAAGTGGGAACATTATAGGCCGATTATGCTTTGCATGACTAAGCCATATTTGTTACTTTCGCGAATATTATTTTAACATACAACCCGACCTTGACCTGCAAATTGCCAAAAATGGGAATTTCGTCGGTTACCTTGGTACATCCACCTTAAGGATAACATAAATTTCGTCGGTTACCTTGGTGCATCCGTCCTAAGGATAACACTATTATTTAAAACGGGTTTCAAATCAAGGTATTTGGTTTAAAACGGTTTATTTACAACTATAACCATTCACGAACCGCCATCTTCTCAGTATGTTCGTATGAACTAAGTACCAACTTGAAGGTTTCCTCAAACTCCCGACGCGACGCGACACTTATTGAACAATTTCCAAGAAGTTTTCATAGAAATTGTCTACGTGAGTCGCGTCACGGCTATTTGCAGGAGCCTCTATACTAAAACAATTCCTGGGATACCTACTACTTTTATTTTCGGTGTTATAGTCCGCTATTTAGGGGGGTCCGCAAAGTGACGCACGCAAAAAAACAAAAAGTTATTTATACAAACTAGGCTGAGAGTCAGCTCGTGGTCAGCACTTTACGTTTCCATTGAAAATGAACCTGCAATGATAGGAAGTTTTATGACATCCTCAATATATGTATAGGATACAGATCATCATCATCTGCCTAACCTTTTCCGAACTATGTTGGGGTCAGCTTCCAGTCTAACCGGATGCAGCTGAATACCAGTATTTTACACGGAGCAACCTCCACAACCCAGTTACTGAGTAATCCGATGCTTCTTCGTAAGACTGGCTGTCTGAGTTTCGGGGTTCTGACGACCCGTAACGACTATATAAGATACAGATACGTTGTGTATTTTTACACGCGTTATAACTTAGAAAGACAATAATATTACTGTACCAGGCACATCTTCTCATGAGCAGGGATTGAAAATATTCCAAAAATACCAGTGAGGAACCGGTATTTGGTGGTTCCGTTAGGGACTAACCACAGTTATTCAGCTCTGTTCAGCTTCTGTGCATAGAAAACAACGAATATATATGGAGATGCATACGCATCCGTTCAGCTTCCCGCGTCTATGCGGATGTGTATGCATTCCGATACAAAATCGTTGTTTTCTATGGATAAAAGCTGAACAGAGCTGAATCCCTTACTCGGACCCGAACTGAATTGATTATTTTAACGGATATTTCCTTACATATGTTATAATGCTACAGTATGAAGATTATTCAAACTACGAATAATAATTCTCTGTGGTGGTCGCAAATGTTAGTGCTGGGTTCGATTCCCCTAAGTGTTATTTGATTTTTCTATCTGTAATTTCTCAGTAATAGACTGGAGGCGGGATTTGTGTCCCGTTGATGGCTTTAGGCTCGCCCCCTATAACATGGGACTTAAACACACATTTCACACACAAAAATTCACACACACATCACACACGCACACACATATTTTCACTTTTTACACGCTTTATATTAGCTTCACTTGTATGTTTGTTTGTATGTAACCGACTCCTTAGAGCGCGATTTTGACCCACTTTAAACGGTCAGATTTCATTGAAACTTTGTTAACTTATCGAGAACCGATGAAAGTTAAACAATTTAAAAAAAAATTAGGAAAAATAAAAAAAAGGAAAAAAAAACACGTTTTTGTAGTTAGCAGAACTAAAAAATAGATATTATTTATTAATTGTTATTGTATTTTGTGTAACACGAACTGTGTCCAAATAAACGGTATTCTTTCTTTCTTTTCTTTTAACTGGCGAAATGTGGGTGTACTATTCAGAATAAAATTTTAACCAGTGCGCAAACTGTAACCTTGAATTCAGCATATTATTCTAGACCCCCTAGAAGAGAGCTTAGAGAGCCTAGAAATTTTTCGTCGGTTATACTTACAAAAAAAAATCAGCTGTTCCATACATTTTGACCGCGTAGGTATTGCACTTTTCCATGAAACAGCAGATATTTTTTGATTAACCCTCGAAACATTTCTGCGCTCGGGGTCTAGAATGATATGCTGAACTCATGGTTACAGTTTGCGCACTGGTTAAAAATGTACCTTGTAGTTACACCACTGCCTAAACCTCTGGGGAAATAAGGAAAGGAGTGATGTTATGTTATAATAATTACTGATGATTAATTTGTTGACCTTGTAAAGCACTGACTTCCACTCGTCAATATTTCGAAGGCGAATGTCAGGCAGTGGTGGCCCAGTGGTGTCAGGCCCGACGAACGAGATGTAGGTCGTAGGTTCGAACCCAGATAGGCGCTTTACTTTGTCCCGTTTTCGGTGAAGGAAAACATCGTGAAGAAACCGTCATGAAATTCTAAGATATGTGACATCTACCAACCCGCCCTGGGCCAGCGTGGTGGATTATGCCCCACTCCCTATTAGGTGGCCTGGGTCCCAGCTGTGGGAACATTAAAGGATGCTTATGCTTAGCTATGCTACGAGCGCCAGGCACGTGTCAAACTGCGACTTTTTTATTAGAGAACCTTTTAAGTCGGTTGACACAAAACGGTATATTGGAACCTTTATTTGGAACTGGTACTCAAACCAGTATCTACCGCGAACCCAAATTCATACCAGTTTTCAATCCCTGTTCCTGAGTAAGCATATCATATAAAGGGTCAAATTAGCCGGATTAGGTACTATACTTTACCCATGTTTTGGGTAACGATTTCGAAAACGAATGAAATAAAATAAAACGAAAAACGTTTAAAAAAATTGCATCGTTCCAACTTTGTTCAAAACGTTAAATGACTACCAAACGACTGATTTGTTATGGTTTTCGGAAATTCGTAAATAATATATATGTTCAACGAAACATTTGAATAACAGCTAATCGATTGCGGGCATTAACCTTCGCCCATCGTATGATGAAAAAGATTGTTTTTTGTTCTTTAGTTTTGGTTATCTCTACCCAGCACGTGGGTAAAGTATTGCCAGCTAATTTAATTTTCTCGTGTATAACCAAATCTGCATTTATATGGTGTCTAAACATCATTATCATGATTTCAGCCGAAAGACGTCCACTGCTGGACATAGGCCTCCCCCAAGCTCCGCCACTTCGACTATGCAGTTCTGTGCTTCCCGCATCTAGCGGATTCTTGCGGCCTTCACAAAGTCATGAGTCCACCTTGTGGGAGGCCTTCCAACTGTATGTCTTCCGTTACGCAGTCGCTACTCCAAAACCTTTCAGCCCCATCGGCCATCTATGCTGCGAGCAATGTCTAGTGCCACTTAAGTTTGGCAATTATTCGAGCTATGTCGGTTACTTTGGTTCTCCGGCGGTTCTCTTCATTACTGATTCGATCTCGTTGGGAAACTCCAAGCATAGCCCTCTCCATTGCCATTTAGGTGACTTTAGGCCTTCCAAGAAGGTCTATTGTGAGGGACCACGTCACAGTGCTACAAGTCATCACTGGCAATACGCACTGATCAAAGACATTCGTCTTGAGCCACTGAGAGATTTTGGTGTTGAACGTGATAAAGAGTGTTCAATCTATCTATGCCAAGTTCTTCAAAGGACGCGATACAGCCTGGGTTGAGATCATTAATTGTGTTTGATCCCAAACTTAACTTATCCCGCTCTGGGTGGAGCGGGATAGCGTGACAGACTTTTACTGACTAAAACCCACTCGTGTTCCTTCAGTTGCCTGTTTGCCTGGGGTATCTCTTTCAAACAACCCGCTCCATTGGCAGGCATTGGCCCTGCTTATATTATCATTACTTATATTATGCAAATTAAGGTACCAAAGAAAAAAAATTAATAGCATTTGTATTTGAATTGAACAACGCACATTTTTTAAACAAAAGTTGATTTAAATAAATTACCTGCGACCAACAACTGGTTTATCACGTACCTATTTGAAATATTGGTACCTGCTCAAATACCGCTTCCACGGATTAACTATTTGTGGGCTTCATTAAAATATAGTTGTTTTGATTGTAACTAGCTTTGCCCGCGGCTTCGTTCGCGTGGTTGTCGGAAAACAATGAACGTTGAAAATATTAATTTAAAAAGATTTGATTTGACTATTTTTCACATTCAAGTTATCTTATATTTGACTAATCAACTTAACTCGTTTATGTTATAGGCAACTTACTGTTTTTATTTTATAATGCGAGGCATTCTTAAAATTTGTTTTGCAGCGTCAAAACGAGCCAAGTGAAATATTGAGCTTCAATTTATAGTATATCGTTTATTTTTTATAGTTTATAAACGGTTTTTGACAGTTCAACAACTTCCATTATTACATTGTTGAAAATACGAAGCAATGGAACAACAATTACCTACAAAATGATTCGGACTGTGATTGATAGTGTGTCACGCAATTAGGGTCTCTAGCTACCACAGCCTTTTCGAAAGCATTCACTGCGTCGTCAGGGTTCAAAATTTCAATGCGACGAAATATCTCTAGAGTTTTTAAGAATAAATAAAAATCTAGGCGCCTACTCGGAACTCATTAGCTATTAACACTGGCGGTATAAAAAAAATCGTCCGATTAAATGGACGGAATCAAGAAGATCCATCTGAATCACTCGAACCCTGCTCGTTCAAGAACATCACGATTAAACAATTACGCAAAACAGGTATATAGTTCACGCCCAGTGTTATAATTACGCAAAACTATAACCACTGCTGTCTCCGATACAAAAACGTCTGCTTTAACATACAATGGAACCGTAGCAAGGTTAGCTGTTTTTTTATAACTTGGAACGTAATTATTGAGATAAACAGAACGATCGTAGAGGACATAAATTACTTTGTATTTTCAGTAACTAGGCGAAGCCACGTTACAATCTCTTCACAGTTATCTTACAAGCAGGAACCGACCAAAAACCTTAAATACCTATGGTAACCGGCATGTGGGGATGACCAGATAGATGTATGAACGTAAACGACGTAAATGGAGTATGTAAGGTTCATAGCAGGTGGCGGACTGTAGTTTCTGCCTACCCCATGGGAAGAAGACGTGAGTTTATGTATGTATGTAATGTTGGCAGAGATGCACAATCAGAGGGAAATTCCCTTCGCCGTAGGTAATATTGGCAACCCTGTATGTAGAGGAAAATACCTGTTAACTTTCATGAAATAGTCATTCAATGGAATTAAATGAAATTAGAGAGTGTAATGATGCACATTTTTCGGTCGCGAATCATATTTTAATCAACATACAACCTGACACTGACCTGCAAATTGGAAAAAAACGTAAGAAT
The DNA here is from genome assembly GCA_947359405.1 of Antitype chi. NCBI lineage: Eukaryota > Metazoa > Arthropoda > Insecta > Lepidoptera > Noctuidae > Antitype > Antitype chi. Next base: position 1,319,259 of record OX375807.1, read on the forward strand.
AATTTAAATCACGCGGGCTGTCTCAGCGCATCCACTCTGAAACGCTAAATTTCCGTGCTACCAAAATTACGGCGCCGGGAGTTCTTTCGTGAAATGCAATCTACGCACAAATGCGTCTCTGGAACACAAATGATGGGGTAAATGCGTACCAGAAGGTCCAGTGTGGGTCGCAGCGCCCCCCAAAAGATGGCCAGAGGAAAATACTGAATGTGACAAGCACAGGAATCGTCGATGTGGGAATGCTTGCCATGGGGGCCTATGTTTAACAGAGGACGTCTAAAACGGCTGTATTATGATTAATTCAATTTTACGCAAGCTACTGCAGGGTTGATACAAACCCATCACATGAATATTTATGTATGCGAAGATCGCGTGCAACCTTGTCGCACTGGGCGTCACCCGCGCACCCGATGTCAGGGCTGCCCGCACAATAATTGGTCTAGAGTTTACATCAATTGAGATTAATTGACAATTTCCATGATTAACTAAAACGGCTGATTATAGAAAGATATGTATCAGATTAAGAAGACCAGGCCTTATAAAAAAGTAGTCTTAAAAATGAGAAAGTTTGTCTGAGCTCATATTATGTAAAAGTTAACAATAAGCTCAACATCTACTCCTTGACGAAGTTTGGGTGCAAAAACCAGGTTCAGGATTGGGTGCTTGGGCTAAACTATACTGAAAAGGAAAACCTTCTATCTTTCAACTGTTAAAGCATTCATCGTCACACACACACACATCTAATCCACACACTCACGTCATACATACATTCATCACACACACACACACTCCACATACACACTAACACTCATCACATTGTCTTACATACACTCATCACATGCACATATACTTTCGGGTACCACTTACAAATTTTAGTAAATTATTTACTATTCGTTTTAGAGAATGATTTAATTATTATTTAAACCGTTGCTCTTGTTAACCTAACTTTTACTAACCTAGTCCACATTTTTTGCATACAAACTTCGGTAGTGTTTTACTCCACTGTCTGACATGGCACATCCAAAGTAAAATATGAAATCGTTTTGTCTCATTATTAATATTATCTGTACGGAATCAGAATACCAAAATAAAAACCCATTAAAAAGTTAGGAGCCAACAAAGATTAGTTTTTCTTGCTAATTTTACTTAACTTTGGGCGTGTTAAAGTAATAAAAGAAGTGTAAAATCACCAAAACCAAATCGGTACCGACAAAGTTCAATTATCGAAAAGTTCAATAAACTTTATTGGTCATTGATTTTTATGCATTGGCTTTTTCATAAAACCCGATCCCAAAGGACTTTTCTTAATTTTTTCGCGAATCTTTTACTATAAATGTTGAGTATCAAGCTCCAGGTGTGCTGCTGGTGGTCTTGATTTAATAATAAAAACGACTGTATTTCTTGATAGATAGGTACGGTAATTTATTTTAGACGACCGAAAATGTGTGCGCACGCTCAGGTGTCGGCGAACGAGTGGCGGCGGGGGAAGCGCGCGGTCGCGGTGTGGAGTGTGGCCCGCTGTGATGTTACGAACAATAAATGATCCTGCATCTCACTCCATAACGTTCTGCGTGTAGACTAGCGTCTAACTGCTCATCACTGATACTATCTCTGTCGGACACGAAGCCTGGTGAGACAGCGTTTTAGCCAGGCCCACCAGTGAGTTCGAGCCCGCGACTAGGTTCCCCTTTACTATGAACATTGAATTTTTTATAATGTTAAGCGCAATTTTCTTAATTTTTTCTTTCATAAGAACCTTCTCAGACAATAAAAAACACAACAAAAAAAGAATTAGCAAAATAAGTCCAGCCGACCACGTGTGATGCCGTGACCAAGGGAAATAGGGATTCATTTTTATATAACTACCTATAATATATTCATTATAATCCGAGATTAAGAATGTTTTAAAAGATTATTTATTGACAATTATTTTAAATTGATTGCATTTTTTCAGGTAAGTAATTGATTCATGTTAAACTGAACTTTTTTACTTTTGTTTTCATTTTATGAACGAGAGTTCTGACTAACCGAAATAAAAACCAATTCATTGCCCATTTTCTGTAAAATTTTACTAAGTTCACAATATTTTTCGCCTCGAACTTTGCTCAAGCCAGCAACTGAGCCTGTACCTTTCTATTCGTCCCAAATTAATGCGATCCAGGCTGTCCCAGCGACGCCTTAAGTCGAGGCCCATACCCTACAGGGATGCCCTTCGTGTGTAGGTAGTCGCTTAGATTTCAAGTTTTTCAAGCCCTGGCTGGTGGCTTTGATTTACTGGGGCGCCCACAGGCAACTCCTCAAGTTGACCTCATAATCCTACTTAATATTATAAATGTGAAAGTTTTTGAAGATGTTTGTTACTCAATCACGCAAAAACGGCTAAGCGGATGTGGATGAAGTTTGTAACCTGGAATAACACAAAGGATGCTTTTTATCCCGATAGTACGTTCCCGCGGGATGATTTCCGACCTCGACGCGGGCGAAGCTGCTGGCAAAAGCTAGTCAACCTATAATGTTCCCACTGCTGGGGGACAGCCCTCCTCTCTATGAGAGGGAGTGGGCAGTAATACACAACTCGGGCCACGTGCGTGTTGGTGGATATCTTCGAATTTGAAGCTCTAGAACATGCCGGTTTCCTCGCGATGTTTTCCTTCACCATTTTGAGAGCAGTGGTGATGAAATGATTTACACAAAGTGAAGCGACTGAATGGGTTCGGACGACTTACAATTTGTAAACCAGGGGCCGTTACCACTGGGCCACCATTGCTCTGAACTAGGTTGACCTGCAAGACCCCAATTTAAAAAAAAAACTAGTCGAGAAGTTCAAACCTAAATTTTATAGGTATGAAACCACTAAGGTTTTATGACAAAACATAAAATTAAGAAATAACCGACTGTATACCACTATCATTTGTATCATTCTGAGTTGATAACTTAAACTATTACGATTTGCCCATATTTCCATGGTCCTAGAAGCTAGGAATTTGCTCCCAAAATAGCCGAAACATGGCAAGAATGCATAGCTGACTCATGTCTCCACAATTTGTTGCGATATAATTTTAATACGAATATAATCTGACAGGCGTGAAGCACGAGGGCGCTAATATTGTAAGTAGGCGCAATTTGGAGGGCTCGCGGCTAAGTACAATAAGCAGGTCGATTAATGGTGCCGCGTGCATCGGTGCTGAGCACCAGCATCCTAATTGCGTAACACGCGATTTATCATAAACGGTTTCATTTTGACAATATTCATTGCGTTATTTACGATTTTGAGCAGACACATTTTTCAAACATATGAAGCAATGGTTAAGCCATCTGTTTCAAAACGAAACAAATTATGATTACTCGTGAGTTACACAATTAGGATGCTGAACACAGATACACTGATCTATGTTCACGCGACCGTGGAAACAAATCGTGCTTCATAACATAACATCACACCTTGGTGCCCGAGGGGTTGAACTGCGCTGTACCATAATTTTATATAAAGTAGCTTTTGCCAGTGGCTTCGCCCGAGTAGACGTCGAATATTATCCCACGGGAACGTACTATCGGAATAAAAATTATCCTATGTGTTATTCCAGGTTACAAAATATCTGTGTGCCAAATTTTTTCGAAATCTGTGCAGCCATTTTTGCGTGATTGAGTAAAAAACATCTAAACACACACACACAGCGTGATTTTTCATTAGACAGGGGTTTTCGTTTTTAAACCTACTTTTAATTTAAATTATTTTGGGGTTGGCTCTCACTTTACGGACCTATTATATATTTGAAATGCGTTTATTGAGCCCTTTGCTTTGATTGCCAACACGGCATCATAGAACAGAATTTTTTGTTTTAGTTCGTTACTTTATATCCTTTAGAGGGCGCCATATGTAATGTGACGTCACATAGCCTGTATTCCAGTGGACAATAAAACGCTTCCAACGACGAAACAGCATTTATGAAATTATCATAAGTAATTTAAAAAGTTATAAGGGAACAAATGGACATAAGTACATACATACCGAACAAAATCATAACCCTCCTTCTTGCTTCGCCCTAGTCGGGTAATAAAACAATAGGATAAGAGTAATCGCCGTAGCATGATGTTTACAATCGTACATTGTCAGGTACAAAAGTCATCTTTTGCCTCGTGTAGTGAAGAAAAAAATACTTATTGTAATTATGACGCCGGCTGACGAAGATAATTCGTGTTCTTTGTGTATAGTTACGATGTGACGGACTGTCCGGACTGCCGACATCTCAATGGGACTATTATATTGAAGTACTACTATGCAATCTAATAGAATAGAATCATCATCAAGTCAGCCAAAAGACGTCCACTGGTGGACATAGGCCTCAGCCAAGCATTGCCACTGCGACTGGTTCTATGTTTCTCGCATCCAGCGGATTTCTGCGGCCTTCACAAGGTCATCGGTCCACCTAGTGAGTGGCATCTGTTCTATGAGCATTGTGCCCTGCCTACTGCCATTTAACTTCGGCAATTCCTCGGGCTATGTCGGATACTTTGGTTCTCCTGCGGATCTCTTCATTTTCGATTCGATCAGGCAGGGAAACTCCAAGCACAGTCATCTCCACTGGTCTTTGGCTAACTTTAAGCCTTATAATAAGGCCTATTGAGTGTGTTACAGTGCCATAGGCAGGGTTGGGCAATATTTGAATTACTTGTAATTAAAATACGTAATTGAAATACAAATACGTATTTGGTATTTGTATTTCGATTACTTCCTTAAAAGGTAATTTGTAATTCGTGTTTCAAATACCTGACGCCGAGGTATTTTGTAATTAGTATTTCAAATAACTACAAACAACAAATTTTTTAACATTAAAATACATTTAACCTTCATTTAGCGATCGTGAGTGTGAGTGCGCGGCGAGAGTGTAATGGTGGTAAAGCAGCTATTAGAGTTGGCAACACTGCACCTGTTATGAATACTGTACGCTATGACGTCAAAACTGGCCAACAAAACGCAAAAGTACGTCAAATTGTCAACGTCAAGTCATAACGGTTTGTTTTTAGTTTTTTCACGGAATAAATAAAGCTTCTATCCTAAATGATAGAAGCAAAGAGCTATCAATTCTTGAGCGCTATCCAAACATAAAAAATTGTGTTCATACAATTTAACACACTTTGTGCTCATCAAGACCTGTAGAAAGATTGTTTTCTTTAGCAGGTATGTCTGACAGTGCATTTAAAAATCTAGTGTTCATGAAAGGAAACTCTGGTTTTACTGATTAATTAATCTTGTTTTCCTCTACTTTTCAGCCCGTGCTGGTCTAGATTACTTATTTTGTCATTTGTATTTTGTATTTCAATTAAAAATAGCTAAAATACTGTATTGTATATTTCAAACACCTTACTTAAAGATATTTTGTATTTCAATTAAAGCAAAGCATGTATTTTGCCCAGCTCTGGCCATAGGTCATCACCGACAACAGGCACTGGTTGAAGACTTTCGTCTTGAGACATTGCGGTGTTTAGGACGAGAATATTTTTATATTTTATTTTTATATAATTTTTTGTTGTTGTTTAAGTTAAGTGTTTATCAGTGGAAACTTGTAAATGGCCTTCAGCTTCATATTGTTTAATAACATTGTTTATGTTAGCTGTAAGTTTCTCAAATAAAATAAAAATAAAATAAAATAAAAAAATAAAATATTGACCTTATTCTCGAAGTTGGACCCACCTTACTGAACAATTTGTCCTAGGTAAACATACTCGGCCACCACTTCGAGTGTCTCTCTGATGTCTGCTCTCTGCTCTTCATGGCACGGCATGGTGTTACATTGGCATTCGACCTGAGGATTGTCTTGTCCATATTATGGTCATTGAGCATTGTACTGAAATCCTTCATAGTCTCAACCATAACAATTTTAATAGAAATAGATGAGAAAACTTATATTCTCAACAAAGTCCATAGGGTTATTAACAATTATACTCAACATCTAATGGTAAAGACAGACACTAACATACAATTAAAGGTCAGCGTGGAGCTGCATCCACGTCCGCAACATCGGGGAATCCCAACGATCTGCGAATATACTGAGAATACTGTTGGTGCAGCCGCGAACACGCATCATCAGGGATGCACTTCTGTTTTATAACAATGGCCGGAAAACCATCAGTAATAATATTCGTAAATAAACATCCCTGACGCACTTCACCGCCACGGCTTCGGCAGCCGCAGCATTACTCTCAGTGCATTATTATATTGAACACGTAAGTCGCTGTATGTCCGCTGACTGCAGTTGACCCACAGGCTGCACGTGTAGAAGGACAGAGGACAGGGGACGAGAGGCAGCGTTCTAAAACCGGGTGGTTTGAAGGCATGTGTCAGTATTTATAATTCTAAAAAGTATGTCTAAAAATATATTAATTTTAATTAGGCCAAGATAAGCTTTGCTAAAGACAGTATTCATAAATTTAAGTCGTCCAAGAAGGTTTTTTTCCAAAACGAGTATACCTACTTACATTACCTTAGTCTTCAAGGGGAAGCTCCACATGGACTTGCGAATTGCAGAAAACGTTTTCTATCTATCTCTAATCTAACTAGCCTGAATTATCTCACTGCAAACAGCTCCCTCTCCCTTTTCCATACAATTCCGTCTTTTGCTAGTGCTGGCCAGTAATTTTGTTATAAAAAAATTAACGTTAGAAAATGGTAATTTCGAGGGTTATTCTGACTATTCCTCTTTCACTGGCTTTAATGATGAAGGCAGCCAAGAAAAGAGCACCTTATAGGAAATACTACTGTGGCAACATCTACAACGCCACATGCGAACTACGCATCAAAGACTTGACGTCACACAAAGCCTACATCGTGCAATCAGAGTTTACCGCGCGACACGTATATATATATATTATGTATTATTATTATTATATATTATGTCGGGATGTTGTCATCCCGATATCAACCGTCCGCGTCGGGAGCATAAGTAATTTTACGCCCCTAGCTGGAACCTTTAAGTTCTCTTAAGGCAACCACAGGAAAGTCCGGTTAAGTAGTCACGGCGTCTCAAGGTCAACTTCGAGATGACATTTATAAAAAATTAAAAAATCAACCGTCGGGCAGTTGCCCACCAGACACAACAGCCGTCTGGTCGGAGGATCCTCCCTTTTCCATAGAGTATAAGTGAACTTTACACCCTGTTCCTCATACCTCTATACTACCACCAGGCACTGTACTGCTACCCGGTGTGTGGGCGTGAAAGTGTTGGTCATTCTCGGAACATGACACATATCAGTTTGGCTTATAATTCTATCCGACATAAGCAAAGACGATCAATCAGGTTAAGCTACGCTTGCCGTGGTTAGTCCGTGGATGGGTAACGATCTTTTCATACCAAGACCCTTCCGTGCCTCGGAAACCACGTTATGCCGTTGGTCCCGCTTGTCATTCGTGGATCTTTGACAGCCGTTGCGGGTCGTCGGAAGCCCGAAAGTCTGACAACCAGTCTTACCAAGAGGTATATCGTATTATCCAGTAACTGGGTTGTGGATCAGCTGCGTCCGGTTAGACTGGAAGCCGACCCCAACATAACTCGGAAAAGGCAGGCAGATGATGATCAATCAAACACTTAAAGAAATTCTCATAGATAATATAAATAAAAATAAATCAGTTTATTTAAATTAGACTGAGCGTCAGCACGTTTTAATCGTCAAAATTACATAAGACAGGCCCCAAAACGCCACTTTCTAGAGTGTTCGGCTTCCGATAAAATCAATGGCAGCTTATGGTATGAGAGATTGTTGATCTGTTAAAGCAGTGGTGGCTCAGTGGTCACAGAAGCGACTTACGAGTTGTAGGTCGTAAGTTCCCAGATAAACACTTTCATCATCATTAACATTATTTCAGCCGAAAGACGTCCATTGCTGGACATAGGCCTCCCCCAAGCTCCGCCCAATCGACCGGTTCTGTGCTTCCCGCATCCAGCGAACTCCTGCGGCCGTCACAAGGTCATCGGTCCACCTTGTGGGAGGCCTTCCAACTTTACGACAAACACTTTACTTTGTGTAAATTATTTTATCACCACTGCTCTCAAAACGGTGAAGGAAAACGTCATCAAGAGACCGACATGTCCTAGAACCAAAAATTCTAAAACGTGTGACATCTGCCACCCCGTGCCGGGCCCGCGGGGTAGATGACGGCCCACTCACCGAGAAGAGGGCGGTTCCAGCAGTGGGAACATCATAGGCTGATAATGATTATGGATCAGTTAAACCATTAACATCGCTAGTATGATAGTCGTGACTGTAATCGACTCGTTGTTGGACCTCGACCGTGAGCAAGGCCACAGATTTGCGGACCGCCTACCATTTATTTCTCACCGCGGCGCAAGACACGAGAGAGTGGCGTGTTTTTTTTTTGAGGTTGGTAATCAAATAACTTCTCCCGCTCTGGGTGGAGCGGGAGGGCATGTCAGACGGCGGGCGGGAGGGCGTGTGGATTTTAGTCAGTAATGACTAAAACCCACACGTATTCCTTAAATTGCCTGTGCGCCAGCAGCCACGGTATTTCTTTCAAACAACCCGCCCCCCTGGCAGAGAGAGTGGCGTAATATGGATGTTAATTTATTATTTAGACTTTCCTCTTCTGCTGCTGTGTTCATTGCCAGCCAGTGTAGGTTGTATGTACAAAATGGCGCGTTGTCACCCGGTGTTCTTTGCCCGTTTTTTTTTTTTTTTAAATGGAGAACTCTGTTTCTGCTATGCATTATTTTTATTTTGATATTTTTTTTTTCCTTTCAGTCGAGAAAAAGTTATTGGCAAACGGCCGCCGCCAGATTGATGATCATTCGGGCCCGATTTCTGGCATGTTCCATCACTCTGGCCAGAAATTCCGGCGATACACCCAGGTCCTCGTATTCTTGACGAATATTTTCTATGAGAGCTTTTGAGGGCTTTTCTAACGAATACTTCTTTTTTCGTTGTTCTTTGGTAGGTATCGTTTTTTGCCCTTTCGTTGTTTCGTCGAATTCTTTTCATGTGCCTACAATTATAACCCCAAAAATAAATTCTGTCAGTCGATCATTAAAACAACTACAAAGCAGTTTTATATTTAGATATAAAGTTAAAAAGATATTTATTAGGTAGGCCAGCCAATCGCTTCAACGCTGCGCTTGCGCTGCAGCCGCGGTCGCAACAAGTCGGCTGCACGTGTATCTGGTACTCGTTACGTCACGAACCGTTTAGCGGTTTACATTACCGCACGTATTCGTATAACTATCGGAAGGAACCTTAATTCCTTCGCTATTGACTTCTTTATTAAGGTGACGATTACACGGACGTAATAAAATCGCGGCGGGATTTTTCCGCACACTGGATTTTCAACTGTTGATATTGAACCCAGCATTGAGACTCCACACTACTATTGGATTTAGAACTTTCGGCGTCAGCGCCGCAGTGCGTTGAAGTTCCAGTGCGCGGAAAAATCCCGCCGCGAATTTATTACGTCCGCGGGAACGTGGGCTAAGTCTGACTCCGGCCTAGAATTGTTCACTTCTAAGTAATATACAAAATCCATGAACACTTTTTAATTTAAATATTAAGTAGTTATTTACATCATTCATGTTGATTTTACAATTATTAATTAATTATACATAATAATTAGTGTTGTGAGAACGAAGCAAAAATATGTTCAAATTAAAAACATCAATAACAAAACAATTAAATAAAGAAGAAGTTAATTTATCTGTGGCCGAAATAACGACTCCAGAAATACATATTAGGCAATTGCTACGTTTTGAATTTCATACAAAATAGAAAAAACCAATTATACTTTATTGATACAACTTTACGGCATAAAATTAAAAAAGTACTAGTTGTCTAACACGTATTTCTGGAGTTGTCAATTCGTCCACAACTAAATGAACTTCGTGAGAATCGCCTACGGAAAATAAAACATAATGTAATAAAAAGTGTCGATTCAGTCGTTTCGGGCGAGTAAATTCGTGCGAATGGACTATTAAGCCGTCCCAACTGAACGAACATGACGCACGTATCAACCAACACGTGATTATTGCATATAGTGCAGATTCAGACGATTACCTACTACCTACTTCAATAAATATTGATTAATGCTCGTACCATTTTTATAAGTGAAGAGGCCTTTGAACTGCAGTGGGACAATATTGGTACATAAGGCTGGTATTATTATGATTAAATGTTGGATTTTTGTTTTGCAAATGTTACTTTGTTTACAAAATTAATTTAAAATTTATTTTAAAACGATTAGTCTAAGTAGGCATAGTTTTTATTTTAATTAAGGTTAAGATTTTTGAAAAAAACCATTACTTAAAAATATGGCGTAGGCAGATTTCGAAAAACTTGAGAACTAGATCTTGCCTGGTTTTTTGAATTTTTGAACATGAGAAATCGTCAATTAACATCTCCCGCTCAGGAGGGCGTGTCAGACTTTCACTGACTATATCCCACCCGTGTTCCTTCAGTTGCCTGTGTGCCAAGGGCCACGGTATCTCTTTCAAACAACCTGCACCCCTGGCAGGTATAATCTACGTCTCTTGCCAGTCAAGAATTATTTGTCACATTGTTTTTGTCTCTGCCCCGTGGCAACGACAATTTCGGCCTGTCAATGCTAACCTATGCTACGACTAATTATAATAACTATTGTATTGTCGATGTTCAAGGCCGGGCCCACACTTAACTATTGTTATTAGTAAACTTATTATGTGATTATGGTATTTAGTTTTTATTTTTTTTACTTTGTATGGTCGTGGAACCGGGAAGAGGTTTTAATGATTTGTTTTGACATTGTTCAAGGGCCACACTTCTCTCTTTTCATAACAAAACAAGTTATTACTTTGGACTTAAATATTTCAGCTAGTTTGTATATTTGGAATCTTAATCCGACTGAACAAAGTTCCTAATACAAAGTTGACAACATTAAAATTAAATTTTGTCGTGGATGGGTGACCATCTTTACATACCAAGACACCTCGGTCGTTGGTCTTGGCAGACATTCGAGGATCTTTGGTAGTCGTTACGGGTCGTCAGAAGCCCAAAAGTCTGACAACCAGTATTATTACCCAGTGTATATTATTACCCAGTAACTGGTTGTGAGGCTCAGATAGTCAGCCGCTCTATGTAAAATACTGGTACTCAGCTGCATCTGGTTAGACTTAACGCCGATGACAGGCGTGTGCTAGCTGACATAATATATGGAAAATTGTGTCGCGTAATGTTTAATATCTGGATGACCGAGCTTTGCTCGGTTTTTGCTTTTGGTTTGACGTTTTCAAAAATGAAACCTATCTAGATCGATTTATCGCCCCCGACACCCCCTGCATACTAAATTTCATGAAAATCGTTGGAGCCGTTTCCGAGATTCAGATTATATATATACTTATATACAAGAATTACTCATTTAAAGGTACTAGACAGATTACTTGATTCTGTACAATAGTATTGTAGATAATCAAGTTCTTCAAACTGAACAGACAGTTGTGCTACTGGTGATTTTGTCAGTTCGTCTTCCTAGCTTACCCAAATCAGCCAGAAAATCAATCAGTCAGATTTGCTTATCAGTCGATTCACACAAATTCGCTCCCCCGAATCGGGTGAATTGACACTCATAAATAATATATTATTTTATAGTTATGTGACTCTCACGAAGTTATTTTTATTGTGAAATTAGTTGGCACGTCTTGAATTAATTAAAATTGTCGAATCTTCCAATTGGGGCGAGTAAATTCGTGCGTATTGACTAATAACCCATTTTGACATTCAAAAATTGCTGACTCTCAGCCTAGTTTGAATAAATTACTTTTAATTTGATTTAGACATAGATCAACATACCACATTAGGCGAATCTTAATTACCATGTCCAGCAACGAAACACTTTCTCAAATTAACATTTCCTCATACACACTGTTCGCGGAAATATCATATCAATAGAGAATGTTATGTTAATACAGCGACATGCGGTTTGGAATCTCATTTAGGAATCTTGCCCCCAATTTTGTAGTATTAAGGCAATTATCTACTCAGTCTCATTAACAATACAGTTTGAAATGTCGTGGCAGTTAATGGTACCCAATCAGGTAATTTGAAATGTAATTAGAACCAGCTACATTGATACCTGCGAGCCGGAAGGATTCGGTTCGACAAAAAATCGGCTTAACACTCTAATGTTTCGCTCTCGATGTAATTTCAGTTAGGTAGTTTAGTAATAATTTGTGTCAATAATATCTACGTCTAGTTAAGAGGTCTGAAGTGATGATGATAATAATTGTCTTGCAATGGATCCATCAAGCATGAAAGTAGAATAAATGCTGTAGAAATGCTTTCCTTGCGAGGCATGGTGGTGTGGCTGTGTATACGTTGCTCTCTTTCCCTCCCCAAAACCATAGACGGGCCATGAGTAGGTACTTTTTGCGGACGATATCTCAATCCTCACCTCATGCCAAACAAATGTTTGTTCAAATGTAAGTGTACATTATGAATTACAAATAAACGAATTGATTTTATTTGATTTGGCTATGAATGATAGGCTGAAGAATGATGAGATAAGACAACGGTAGGTACGTTGTAAAACTTTTTCCAAAAAACACAACCGACTTCCAAAAAAACACTACAAAGTGAAAAATTACTTTAATTTCGGAACTCAGTGTCTTTGGAGCTGTATTTAAATTTTTCGTCACCGCCTTCCGAAATTAAAGTTATTTTTCACTTTGTAGTGTTTTTTTGGAAGTCGGTTGTTTTTTTTTTGGAAAAAGTTTTTCTTTTTCACTTTTTAGTGGTTCACATGTGCTTACTCCTTCACAGCGTACCGGCGTGATGTTATGTTGTAAACAATAGACGGACATGAAATTTCAGCAATCCCAGTCCATTTGCTATCATTTATTGAGGAGTTCCGTTGCCTATCTCCGAAGTTCTTCATCAGATCTTCACCAAATTGAAATGGGACCACACCGAGAAAGTACTCTTCCAAAAAACTTAACGCGTATTTCTGGAGTTATCGATTTGCCCAGAAATAAATTAACTTGAGACTAACTGAGAGCAGTGGTGGTCACTTAATTGGATCGCCAACCCACCTGCCAAGCGTGGCGATTATGGCAAATCCCCCCCAAATCGGCGGAGGCCTCTGGCCTATGTCCAACAGTGGACGTCTTTCGGCTGAAATGATGATGATGATGACTTACGAGGGATAGGTAATCGAGTTCTGAGTAACTGAAGGAAAATCTCTACAAAAATAGGTTACGTCTGTAGAACTTTTCCTTCAGGTGCTCTCTTAAGCTGGGTACTCACTTAGCAGTGTTACATGTAATGTATCAGATACGGTATCAAGTGAGTACGTAGCCACGAGCCCGCTGCGATCCTCTCGCGCGTGGAGCGCTGTAAGCTCGCAGTGACCCGCCGAGTGGCGGTATCACTGCGAACACAAAGCGGCGAGCACTGCGGATCCGGCAGCTCGTAGCTAGATACGCGGTGGAACGTGGACGAGCCGTACCCACTTGCAGGTTGATACAGCATCTGATACGTTACATGCAACACTGCTAAGTGAGTACCCAGCTGTATGACAAGATGTTTCGTTCTCCTATCTTCTGTTAGCTGCCACGATTTCATTATCTTATCTCTTAGACAACGTCGATAGGTACTTCAAAGCATAGCGCGTTGGAGATCTCCTACGCGCTATGCGTTGAAGTTCCAGTGCGTTAGCGCCTATGGTTGAAAATCGAACAAAAAATATTCTGTTTGATTTTCGTCGTGCTGAGATGCACTTTGCATTCTCTGCATTCTCATTCTCTGCATGCTCGGTTCAACACCGAGAGTTTAAAATCCAGTGCGCGATAAAATCCCGCCGCGATTTTTTTATGTCCGCAAACTTGTACAATAGTACAGGGCCTCAAGTCTGCTATTACAATAGTGTCAGAATGGTCTATCATTAATTTCATAATTGTTGATTTTGACAGGTTTGGTAACCTAGTAATAAAATGGCGTCACTATGACTTTCCAATGGTCAGCCACTGATACTCCATTGAAAGAAATGGCATTTATTGGTAATCTCCTACATCATGACAAATGAATGACTTAACTTACGAACTTCCTACTACTTTAGACTGCCTATAACACTAATAAATAATGTGTAAAAATATATATAAATCAAATCTGGCATGAATAAATGTGCAAATTTAGTAGTCGTTTTTCGAAAATCATTTCTACTAACGAGTTTTATAATAATGGCAATACGAAAATGCCATTAAGACACAATTCTATTACGAGACCATTGACCGACCAATGATCGACCATTATGAATTTAGCAGATTACGAACTTTTAGAAAAATGACAATGGGATCGTGTTGGAATGACAAATTTATAAAAATAGCAGACTTGGGCCCCTGGTCGCTAGACGTATACAATAATACTCTTATTCAAGGTTTGATCTACTCACGCCTCCAAAGCCAAAATCTGGTAAACGTTATACAAGAGTACCTACCCGTATTCGTAGACGGTTTGGTCATGTTGAGATGCTGAATGAAAGGCGACTAACAAGGTATTAGGCAAATCTGTGAGTGGAAAGGACCAGCAGGGGACTCCCTAGCAGGACATAATATAGTGACCTAATGGTGATGTTCTTCAGAAAAGTCAGTTGCGTAGTTCTCGCAATCGGCGTGCGTGTGGGACCAGATGCATTAAAATAAACGAGGCAAAAGGGGGGAATACCCTAGAGGGACATATAGTGATCTTATGGTGATGTTCTTCAAAAAGGTCAGGTGCGTAGTATTCGCAACTGGCATGCTTATATTACTAGCGGGATAATTGAGTAAAACACTAACAGTAGGAATGGCAATAATTTTGACAGTTCAACATTGTTATTTACGTTCTAGAACAGACAATTCTTCGAACTTATGAAGCTATGGATTAGCAATAATCTTCAAAATTATTCAGATTCCATTTAATAGTTGTGTTACGCAATTCGGGTGCTGATGCATGAAAATAAACGAGCCAAAGGGAGTATGTGAGGACCGTAGCAGGTGGCGTTCTGTATTTTCTGCTTACCTAAATGAGAAAAAGGTGTGAGTTGATGTATGTATGTGTGTTTTATATACCTGAGTAACTTTGTAAGTTCTTGTTCATGGTTTCTTATCCTACTATAAAGTATTACTTGCTTCTGCAGCGTCTCTGCTCGCGTGGAGATCGAAAGTTATTTCACGGGAACGTAGTACTGGGATAAATTGTAGCGTACCTATATGTGAATCCAGGTTATAATAAAATATAACTGTGTGCCAAATTTCATCCAAGTCCCTTCGGCCCTTTTTGCGTGATTGAGTAACAAACATCCAAACATCTAAGCATACAAACTTTCACATTTATAACATTAGTTGGAAGTAGGATAGTAGTAGGATAAACATGAAAGTTTGTTTGTTAACATGTTCGGATGTTTGTTGCTCAATCACGCACATGACATTTGGCAGATAGGTACTAGGTATCCTATGGGATACTTTCCCGGTAGTACGTTCCCGTATGATAAATTTCCACCTCTACACAGGCGGAGCCGCTGGCTAAAGCTAGTTATGATATAAGATACGACCCGTTCTAAATTTTGCCCGCTTGCTTTCGCAGCCGAGTATTTCGCGTGACCAAACTTGCGTCTAAAAGTCTAACCTATGTAGGTACTTATACGAGTATATTAATATTGTACTACGTCGTGCTGTGCTGTCAGCTGTCACTGGGATCCAGATAACTACTCAGTAATCGAAGGGAGGTGTAACTATAGACAGACTACAGACCGGCCGTCCGTGTCGAGAGAATGCGTTCTTGACATACGTCCGTTTCATACAAATGGATGGCATACGTGTTTTGCGAATTTGATCCTTATTAGTTACTAAAATTGCCGCACTGACAGCAACGCGTTCTCTCGGCGGCCGGATTGTAAACCTACGCTCCCACGGACGTAATAAAATTGCCCTGGGATTTTTTCGATCTTCAATGCACTGCTTGCGCCGAGAGTTGATAATCGAACAATGTGTATTTTGCCAACATCAGACAGAGTACACCCCAGCGTGTTGCGCTGGAAATCACTGGACAGTAAAAGTGACAAGAAGTTATTAATAACATCATCAATGTAGACTTAGTGGAAAATATACACATTATTGAAACGAACTCAAAAACTACTACGCAATAGTAAAATGTATATGGGATCACCCCTGAGGCATGCCTCTTTCAGAATTTTTGAAATCGTTCAACAATTGCCATATAGGTACATCGAGTAACATATTTACAATGCAACTGAGAACCACAACCTGTCTTTAGTAGAGCTTTGACAGTCGATACAGGGCCTGAATTCACTCAATTCCTTACTCGTAACCACGAATCACACACGAATTCTGCTAATATCGTAATCATAATTTCTACAAATTGCCTTGGAACATACAGAATATGACATTTCGATGCCTTTTACATAGGTTTCTAAAAAAACGATATTGACGTAGTAAGATTCCGCGGGGAATCATTATAACGATACAGGATTGGAGCCCTGGTCGTCAGAAGCCCGAAAGTATGACAACCTGTCTAAGTCCGTTGTGAAGGCAATCGCTCCTTGTAAACTTGTAGCGTAGCTGAATACCAGTAGGTATTCAGCTACATTCGGTTAGACTGAAAAAAGCCGACCCCAATATATGTAGTTAGGAAAAACACCAGGCAGATAATAGGTGGAATTTGAATTGAGCACCTCCTCCATTTTGAAGTCCATTAAATAGTTGATGGCTGCCTCTTTGGTCTTGCGGTAGTTGCAAGCGTATCTGTTGTACATATGGTCCACACTTAGATCCGATGATTGCAAAAACGGCGCTCGATTCGTCAATGTTGTTTGTAATCTACGTCATATTCTGTGATTAATATAGTGCCTCTGGGGTCATAGAAGAGTTTTGAGGGAACAAAAACTCACAAAAGCTGTCTAACTACGTAACATGGCTTTAATTTTGACAGTTCAACAACATTCATTGCGTTATTTACGATGTTTAGCGCGTTTAGCAAACTAATTCTTCGAACATAATATGAAGCTTTAAAGCTTATGTTACTACGGAATAATATAGCTTTCCATAGGTGTTTTTTTTAAATCTGTTGTTATGTGTTTGAGTTCATTTTATTACAAACAATTTTACGAACAATCAATCTTTCCTCTTTACAATATTAATGTTGATAGCAATAACCTTCAAAATTATTCGGATTAATCTTCTGCACCCTAATTGCGTAACACACGATCAATCATAATGTGTTTCATTTTGACAGTTCAACAATATTCATTGCGTTATTTACGTTCTTGAGCAGACACATTTTTCGAACATATGAAGCAATATATTAGCAATCTGTTTCAAAATGATTCAGATTATGATTGATCGTGCGTTACGCAATTAGGGTGATGTTTCGAATTTAGGGTGCTGATCTTAATGATGAAATTAATAAAGTAGGTTTGTAAGTTTGTTTGGGATTGAAAAGGCGTCTGGAATCACCCATAAACTTCAAATTCGAGACTTTTTAGAACGACACGTCAATATTCAGTTGGTCAATATTTTATATGGCACGGGCATTTCCTAGCGGACCCCTGAGAAGAAATGCCGAAAAAAACTCAGATGTCAATCTCTTTTAAAGTCCACACATCATATTATTAGTATATTATGTGAGTCTGACA
The DNA here is from genome assembly GCA_947359405.1 of Antitype chi. NCBI lineage: Eukaryota > Metazoa > Arthropoda > Insecta > Lepidoptera > Noctuidae > Antitype > Antitype chi. Next base: position 1,336,915 of record OX375807.1, read on the forward strand.
ATGAAAGGTCATGTCTGGAAAGACCTTTTGAAGAAAGATCCATTACGACTATGAGCTGACCTGCCCCAACAGACGACATGCGTGCATCAGTCATCTCAACTCTATTATAGGGAGCATAATGACCCGTAAAAAGATGCTACCAAAACTGCAGGACATTTGCATAGGCCATAATATGCAAAATAGTCAAAACCGACAGACAGTTATATATTCAATCTAGCCTGCATGGTACTCACATTCACAGTCAGTTTTCTCTTTTCTCATAAGCCAGTACCTCCTGGAACAACTATTAATGCACTGCCAATCACAAGTACAAAATCTTCATAATTAAGACTAGATATAGCATTAATATCCTTGATATAGTCTGTTATATTAGCCACAAACCCTGTAACAATGCTCAGTGTACCGCGGACCGTCGCCTGCGCCGTTACGAAATCATTATTCAAAGTCGAGAATAAAATTAGAAACATTTTAAATAATTTTGTCGATCTAGGACCGTGGCGTGGTGTTGACATTTGAATCCGTTTTAATTTTGGTGCCATATACGCCGTTTTTTTTGGCAATGAGGGAGTTGAATGGTAAGCTTTTGTCAATTATATTATTCCTAAGTCTTATAATTAGTTTTGTTTATCACGATGAGAATGAATGGAAATGTCATTTCTGTGGGGAATGTAGTATTTTTTTAATAGCGTGTATTGGTTTTCAATGTAGTTTATTATGGATCCTTATTATGGGACATACTTTAGAAGTAAGACACATTAATTCGACGTTCACACGGACGTTATAAAATCGCGCCGGGATATTTTCTCAGACTGCATTTCCAACTCTAGGTGTTGAACCGACCATTGAAGGTCTCACAGAGTGCACCTCAGCTCGTCTAAAATCGAACAGTGTGTAATACTGTTTGGTTTTCAACCCTCGGCGTGTTCCCTGGGAATGTGAGCTAACATTAGGAATGGCTGTCATTTTGACAGTTCAACAAACATTCATTGCCTTATTTAAGTTGTTGATCAGACAATTTTTTCCAACATATGAAGCAATGGATAAGCAACATCCGTCAAAATCATTCAAATTGTTATTGGTATATAGGAAAAGTTTTTATCCAGTGCGCAAACTGTAACCATTAATTCAACATATCATTCTAAACTCCCCAGCGCATGATTTTTTCGTCGGTTATACATAAAAAACAGCTGTTCCATACTGCACTATGAAACAGCTGATTAATTCTGTATTGTGTGTTACGCAGCTGAACTAACCTCTCAAAATGAAATGACATATCTTCGTAATCATAAACCCTTTTATTTATAAAAGTTATAAGCGTTGCTTAATGTTAAGTAATGTTTAGCGACTGTTTAACCATACATTTTTGACGTTTAAACATCTCTTAACTTCAATCAACGTTTATGAATATACCCTAATATCTATAGCTGCTGTACCACGAGGATTAAACCGGTTCAGTAATTTAGTAGTTTGTAGGTAGGTATATACTACTGGGCCTCACCCGCAATGTCCTGATTCAGTGGGAATATTGGGATATATATATATATATTATAACGGTTTACCTTCATGTGCCCCGACCGACCCTGGCTCGTTGAAGCGCCAGCCCGCGCCGCAGCTGAGCCAGTAGCTTTAAATTCCCCTAATAATAATAATGCCAATATTTCGATCCAGCCTGTCCCCAATAGTGATAGCTGTCCCCCTATCAGTGACGCCCTGAGCCGAGGTCCGTACCCCACAGGGGGTGCCCTCAGCGTGCAGTCGCTTAGTATATAAATTTAGTTTGTAAGCCCTGGCTGGAGGCGTTAAGATTCGTTTCTTAATGGCAGCCCCAGGAATGACCGGTTAAGCAGTCACGGCCTCTCAAGGCCAACTGCGAGATACCCAACAAAAAAAAAAAAAAATACCTTCATGTGCCAAATTTGATCCAATTCTGTTTAAACTGTTATGGTTGAAGAGCAGTGGTAGCCCAGTGGTAACGGCCACGACTGCCAAGTTGCAGGTCGTAGGTTCAAACCCAGACGTACGTCTTACATTGTGTAAGAGGTGAAGGAAAACAACGTGAGGAAACCGGCATGACTTAGAACCAAATGATCGAAGTCATGTGATATCTAATACTGCACTGAGCCTGCGTGGTGGACGGCCACTCCCTCTCACTGAGACGAGGCCTGTGTCCCAGCAGTGGGAGTATTATGAGCTGATTATTTCGTGTTCCTAGCCGTTTTAATGCGAAACCATAACAAAAAAATCTAATATGTTCTCTTTAAAACTTTATTATTCAGATGTAACAAACACACTTTAACAAAAAACTTTTTCCAAAAAAATAACAATGTTTTTCTTTTCATTTATAGTACCTACCCCACACCAATTCGAAATGTCATCATCCTTGGGGTAAAAACAATGCATATTTATGCGATGCGGTTGATTTGCTGTCATTTTTTGAAGAGTTCCGTTGTCTGTCTCCGATACGCATCATCAGATCTATATGAAATTTAAATGGGAGCACACGGGAAGCACCAGCTTTCAAATAAAAAAGAGTTTAAGCTAACAAACATTAAAAAATACAGGCGAATTGAGAACCTCCTCCTTGTTTTGAAATCGATTAATAAAGTAGACAGAATGGGAGACTTTTATCCTGTAGGGTACTTCAGCGAGTGACTTCAGAAATGTTTTTCTGAGGGGTAATCGTTCCGTGTGGTGGCGGACATAAAGAATAGCACCATCCCATTTGTGTCGTAGAAGACGACTAAGGAACTTACTGGAGAATGGGCAGCAGTGTTTTCTATGCATTTTACCACCATACTGCGATCACCAACCCGCCTGCCAAGCGTGGCGATTATGGCAAACCACCTCCTTTTGGGGGAGGGCTATGCACAGTAGTGGACGTCTGTCGGCTGAAATGATGATGAATCGCTACAGTAGGAGTCGCTTTCATTTTGACAATTCCACAACATTCATGTCGTTGTTTACGTTGCGGAGCAGACAACTTTTCGAACATATGAAAGAATGTGTTACCTTCAAAATGATTCAGATTAATAGTGTGTTACGCAATGAGGGTGTGCAACTGGCTCGTGGCACATAAGTTAAGTAAAGTCCCACGTATTCCTTTGTTTATATTTTCTTACAATTTTATGCCTATTATTAAGTAGAGATTTATTTTTCTTCCTAGATATAATAATAGAAGAAAAACGAATTAGGTAATGTTATTACTTTATTGCATATAATGTATATGGTGCCAATTGCCTAAAACGTAATGTCTGAAATTGTCAATTTCCCCTTAAATAAAATAACTTTATGTTACAGATTTCTTTATTTAAAAGCGTCGTATCGTACGTTTCGGCCGAGTAATATTTGTGCGAATCGACAATAAGCCCGGAGACTGTCACATAGACGGAAACCCATTTTAATTATCTGCCTTTTTCAACTATGTTGGAGTCGACTTCCAGTCTAACCGGATGCAGCTGAGTACCAGTAATTTACATGAACCGACTGCTTATCTGACCTCCACAACCCAGTTACTGGGTAATACGATACCCCGTAGTAAAACTGGTTGTCAGGCTTTCGAACTTCTGACGACCCGTAACGACTGTCAAAGATCAACGTATGGCAGCCGGGACCAACGGCTAAACGTGTTTTCCGAGGCAGGGATGGGTCTTGGTATGTAAAGATGGTCACCCATCCAAGGACCTACCGCGGTAACTGAAGCATAGCCACAAGTCCCTGTGCAGAAAGCCATTTTATCGGAATTATAGAAACCTCGACGTCGACGGATGCCATAAGAATGGCGCCATGACACTCGATATCTGTATATTTATCTGTATCTATCTACTGGGCATTGTTGGTAAACGTGCGAGGCTTGACAATCAGCTGACTGATGTTATTTTTTTGTCATCGCTATTCGCGTCTGAAGTGTGAATAATTAGCGTTAAATAAGTGTTTTATTTCCAGTTTTGCACGTTAGTGCGATGGAATTTTCTAATAACATAATTAACATAACATCACGCCCTGTTAGACAACTCCAAAAAAGGGAGAGGTTCTCAATTCGGTTGTATTTTTATTTTGTTTGTTATCTCAAAACTCATACTACTTTTAAGGTACCTACCACAATTAAAAAGTTTATTAAAAATAAACAACCGACTTCAAAAAAAAAAACAAAAAAAAACTGAAAAATGACGATTTTTTTGCAATTTGTAGTGTTTTTTTTGGAAGTCGGTTGTTTTTCCCCGAAGGCTTCGGTGGAGGTGTACCTATAGTAGGTACACCCAACCGCATTTCGCCACTTATGTTAAGGCCCATGTAATAGGGGCCGAACCTATTGCCACCAATGGTCACAAATCCGGATTCTGGGCTGTTACTGAGAAAATCCACAAAGAAAAACCCAATTACCTACACTTTGCCCGATATGGGAGTCGAACTCAGAACCTCGCGCTCAGCAGTAGCGCTTGCGACCACTAGACAAACGAGGCAGTCAAAGTCTCGTTCTAATAACATTCTAAACAATAAACAAATGATTCAGATCCTCAAGTTATGTACCTAATTAACATTTTTTTCTCCTTTTAATCTGTTTATACAATACAAAACTAATAATAAAGCTGAAGAGTTGGTTTAATCGAGATAATCTCTAGAACTATTGATCAGATTTGAAAAATTATTTGTGCAATTGTTAGCCTAATTACTGAAGAAGGTTATAGGCTATTTAATATCACGCTACGACCCCTAGGAGCTGCGCAAAAAGTCGGACGGAACGCTACGTGAAGTTGAAGTAGCAGCGGAGGCATGCGATGCGATACGACGCGGTGATTTGAGGGAATAAGACATGTCACGCGGACAAAGCGCTAGTAGTAAATATTACGAAACGTAGTGTAGTGAGACCTTGTTGCCCAAAAATAACCGATAAAATAGGCTAGAACGGAAACACTTACGTAAGCGACATTCATAGATTTGATTTATGTTATGTATGACCCTTTCTGACGTCGAGATCTACACTTCATCTTAATAATTACTTTATTTATTTAATTTTATTTATAATTGATTTCAGACTAGGTGGTCCATAGAGTATTAGTAATGCACTGAAACTTAAGAACTATGTTAGTAGGTACTACACACATACAAAAGCAAACTATAATAATTATCCTATAAATAGGCGAATCCAGTGCCTCCAGATAAGACTCTCAATGTGTTCAGCAATGACCCTCAGGTAGCCGTTAGGACTGTCTCTCACTCTTCGCATCAACGATGCTGCTCTTTTTCTGATTATGGCGATTACGCCATATGACTATTAAGTCATCCACTTGTGATTCTGCAAAAATTGCTGACGCACTGCCATAGCGACGCAGCCCCATCAACACCCTGAAGGCATTGTTGTACTGAACTCTCAGAGCACTAACGAACCGCTGCGTGCAGTTGGCCCACAGGTTTATGGTAAAATAAAATAAATAAGTGATCCTACTAGTGGTAACCCAGTGGTCGAAATACGTGAAGCAAAAACTGTGTAGGTACCCCTTTAAAATAAAATTTCGCGGACGGAGCAGTATGAAAGGCTCAGTTAAAATTTATATGGAGAAGGAGTGCAGAAAGCTACTTAATATTTTTTTATTACGGTCTTATTTCGAGCACTGGGTGACCACTAGTATGATTAATTCACTCATTTATTTTATTTCCAATTAACAGAAGCTATAATGTTCCGGAGATTGTTGTTTAGGCCTGCTTCCAAATCCCAAGATCATTGGCACTACGGCATCCAGCGATATTAAAATTTCCATACGATTTTTGCAATTTACAAGTCAGTGTTGCTGTACGAGTATGTGGAACAAACTATGAGTCGCAACCGTACCTAACAAGAATGCAAGTATTTACAGAATTGTAAATATTAACATCTATACTCCATTTACAATAACATTAGACATGAGTTAAAAAAGGTTATTTTTAATGTACAGATTTTATTATAAATAAAATATTATGCAACCTGTCAACTACCTACTAATGAGACACAATTAATTTTCTATTGTAATGGCCCCATAACTGGGGCAGCGGTAATTAACCTGTTAAAATAAAATAATTTAGTACTTAGTACTGCCTTAAATCTACCTAAAAAAGTTATAAAACTTAACTTTGAAATAAAATGTTTTGCATAAAGCTTATATTAAAACTTAATAATAAATGGAGTACAATTTAATGTAATCTAAGCTCACATAATCCCATTGAATGACTATTGGAATATTCATTCAAAGGGATTATATTATTATGAACTTGGAGGATCGTAAGTATTGAAGATTTTAGTGAATAGAATTCTGTAAACAAATACGTGTTACGGTTGCAAATCATACTTGAATCACCAGACACTGACTAAATTGGAAAAAACGTGAGAAAATTTGAATTTCGCGTGCTACCTTATTTGCCCACAACGACTCGCCCATAGAAAATATTATAATATTTTAAAAAGTGACAATTCCTCCGATTCAGGCGAGTTAATTCACGCGAGCCGACTAATAAGCCAGCGCATTCCCCAGCCACATCCAAAAATAAGTCAATATAGAATTTTGTTATTAACAATTTCCTAAAATTGTAATTCTCACGAACACGGGAAGTATAACCTATTTCTAACCTTGGATCATTGATATGAAAACATCGAAGGTTGTAAACTACGACATCGTATTAATGTTATAATTATATTCAACCGTAATTAATGCGTAGGTATTTAGTAAATTATCGCCCATCATCATCAGTTCCATAATAAACACAGATATTTAAAATGTATGAGATCCTGTGCGTTTCGTCATCCGATGTCCTTGACAATGAGATAAATATAGTCACTTGTATAATAATATATACTCATTTAAATATCTTAAAACATTGAATTAGCACTCTTTGACGTCACATTCGGCTATTAAGGCAAAAATGTGTAAATATCGTTATTGATCATGCATTTTTAATATAATAGGCATTTATTCATGTAGGTACCAAAAACAAGTAAGCACTGTAATGGTCGTGGATTCAATCCCAAGCAGGAACATTAGTTTTTGTAAAATATTTCATCACCACTGCTCTCAAAACGATGAAGGAAAACATCTTGAGGAAAAATGTCTTAGAACCAAATATTCGAAGACAAGTGACATCTACTCACTTGCACTGGGCCCGAGTAAAATACTGGTATTCAGCTGCACCCGGTTAGACTGGAAGCTAACCCCAACATACAGATAGTTGGAAAATGGCTAGACAGATGTAATACCTCCCTGCAAAAAGCTTTCGAATCCGTAATATCTAATGAAAATATGAAAGATGAAGTAATTTGTTTATTGACAAAGGCTTTAGTTGCAAGCCCAGTCCTTTAGTAAGAACACACAGAAAATCGAACCAATCGGAGTCAGGATACTCCAATTTTATAGCCCTCTTCACTCATACAATGAAAACTTTACCAATCCTCGTCCTGAATGCTCCAATCCTCGAGCTTGCTTCGCTCGTTATACAATAAAAACTAAACGTATCTAAGTCTAGGTGCTACAATTTTTTAGTGTACCTACTTGCATTCTCTTAATAAGGTCACAACAACAGCGTCACCGCCCGACTCAGTAGGACGCTATTTTTTTTTTAAAGACGTAAAAAAGCAAATAAACCATCCAGCACTCTAATTGCGTGGCACAATTCGATCACAATCTGAATCATTTTGTAGGATATTGCTAATCCATTGCTTCATATGTTCGAAAAAAGTGTCTGCTCAACAGCGTAAATAACGCAATGAAAGTTGTTGAACTAAATTGAAAGCCGTTGCTACTGATAGTGTGTTACGCAGTTACCTCGCTGGCCGATTTTTCCGGCCAGTCTTGTAAGCCATGCATCTGCAAGGCTTACAAGACTGGCTTACAAGATCTTTTTCCCTATTCTATATCCTTAGTCGACGTTCACACGGACGTAATAAAATCGCGGCAGGATTTATTCGATCACTGGATCTTCAATGCACGCTTTAGAGTCGAGAGTTGAAAACGAACAGTGTATATTTTCAACGCGCGGAGATGCACTGTGTTGATTACTCAAAGCTCTGTTCGACATCGACAGTTCTAATCCAGTGATCGATAAAATCCTGCCGCGATATTTTAGACCTATGAATTATTGCTTGCCTAAATACTACATTATATCAAAGACTGAAATGATTTTATTTTTAGTTAATCGTGGTTAATATCCAACCAATCCTGTTATTCAACATTTTTATTACGGTCAACTGTGGCATCTTTACTTTCCATGAGCAACTTTACCAATGGGGATTGTACTTAAATTTCTCTCGATAACTAAAAATCTGTTGCCGCCATTTAATATCCAACTGATACAGAAGAAGAATAATCTACTAATTGTAACAATTTTTTATTAATCGAAAAATATTTCAATACATTTCTCTTTGGGAAAGTTGCTCATGGAAAGTTAAGATGCCACAGTTGACGGTACTAATAAACTGCCACTGCGAATAGGTATCAAGTTTTTCCATTTTCAAGAGCTATGCTTGTTTGCCGCTGCCCTGGCTTTTGCGATTTGAAATTTGTAATTAATAAATAGGTACTGGTGCCGATTCTTTACTTCACCACCTCAACTAAATCATGAGTTTTGCTATATCTTACTGACAGACCGCGAAAGAAAAAGACAAGTTACCCTTTCGAACTGTCAAACTAAATTTCGTCCCGATTGCCATGAACTTAAGCATGATGAACTTAGTTCGTCCTAGTTTCGTCGAAAAAAATCTTAGTTCAACTAAACGTGACAGCTCTTATTTATTTCCGTCTTTCTTATTTCGTTGAAAGGAAAAGATAGCAACAGCCTAAATAAAATTTAGTTGTTGCACAATAGAATCATCACCAATGTCATTTATTTTTATGCAAACGACTTCCTCGTGTTTTATTTTTATTTTTGCTTTTAAACAAATGTTGTGTAGTGTCTACTAAATAATTACCAGTCAGAAGAAGCGCCTACCTACCCTACCAATAGCCTGTGCAGTTTCGTCAGTAAAGTCGTTCACCTGCCTAGCTTTTTCCTAAATGTGTTCAGCACCCAAATTGCGTAACACGCTATCAATAGCAATCTGAAACTATATGGCTAGTCCACATGCGCGAAAAAAATGTCAGCTCAACAACGTAAATAACGCAAAGGATGTTGTTGAACTGTCAAAATGAAAGCCATTTCTACTGTTGGTGTGTTACTCAATTACCCCGTCTACCCGGATACAGCTAAATACCCACCAGTATTTTACATAGAGCGAATACCTATCTACACAATCCAGTAACCAGATATTAGAATATGTGTGGGTGTGCGTATTGGAATATGGTCATCAGATTTAAGGCCTACTGGCCCCTGGATGACTGCCAAAGATGACCACCGCGGTTATAATTATATATTAAGTTAAGACAATATTATTACCCAGCCCCACTAAGATCGCATTGCATATACCTAATTTATCTTGACAGTATAGAGCGAAGGGATAATTGCGTAATATACTAACAGTAAGATTGGCTTTCATTTTGACAGTTCAACAACATTCATTGCGTTACTTACCTACGTTGCTTAGTAGACTGATGTTTCGAACGTATGAAGTAATGGATTAGCAATAGATTCTTCTAAATGATTCAGATTATGATAGAAACTGTTTTACAAAATTAGGGTGCTGTCTTGATTCCATAACCGACTCGTTGGTTCAGTAAACTAAGGTAAACAATCTAAGTCGCCCAAAAAAAAGTAAAGTTTGATCCCAACTATTATTATAAATGCGAAAGTAACTCTGTCTGCCTGTTTTGCTTTCACTCCTAAGCCACTGAACCGATCGTCATGAAATTTGGCAGAGATATAGCTTGGGATATGGAGAAGGATATAGGCATTTTTACGCGAAACCGACGTCCACGCGGGCGAAGCCGTGGTCAAAAGCTAGTATTATAAATGTGAATGTTAGTGAGGATGGATGTTTGTTACTCTTTCACGCAAAAACCACTCAACGGATTTAGACGAAATTTGGCACACATATAGTTCATAACCCTGATTAACACATAGGGTAGTTTTTCTCCCGGTGTACGTTCACGTGGGATAATTTCCGTCCTCCACGCGGGCAAAGCCGCTTGCAAACGCTAGTCCTCACATAGTATAAAACAAAGTCACTTTTCGTGTTTTTACGCTTAGATCTTTTAAACTACGCATCGGATTTAATGCGGTTTTCAATAATAGACAGAGTGATTCAAGAAAAAGGTTACACCTATGTATAATACACCGACTTCTACATGGGCGCGGGCGTAGCCACTGGCAAAAGGTAGTGTTTGTACAAATAGATCGTGATTTATCGTTTTTGCGAAAAACTATCCTCAATATTAATGTATTAACTTCAACAAACTGGGCTTTAAACTTTGGAAAAATACTTTCATGCTTTCTTTCGTCTCCTAACACCAGGTAGTGTTATCAAATGGATGGTGCATACCGTAGCTCTATGACCGAGCTTATTTAGAAATACTTCTTACAACTTGATTTACGTACAAAGATCAAATATGTAATACAAACGATACGATCAGCAGGCACCTATGTATGTCGATCATACTAGTAATTTGAACCAGCTTACTATAGTAGTGTAGCGACCTCTCTAAACGTTCGTCCTTAGCCGTGCTCTTCAAATTGGGGTTATGTTAATGTTGTTATGCATGTTGGTTCAGGTTACAAAGAAGTTCGTAACCAAGTTATTAATAAGAACCTGAGATATTAACTTTGCTACATAGAGTTATTATCAGTAACATTTTGTAAAAGCATGAAGGTAGTTCACATTATTTTTACAAACCTTTAACTGCACGATAATTCTCAGACGAAAAGCCATTTTTTACGCAAAAATTACCCTTACATCACTGCCCTTGGATTCAGTATATGAATATTAAATTGTAAAATATTTTTTTGTAAAATATAATAAAAAATTGTCTTCAGTCATCAAACATACAATTGGTTGCTTCACAGAAAAGTCCAATACCCACGCGGTCAAAATGTATGGATAACTTAAAAAAAAAAAGATTGAAAATTTCAACGTAAGGGGGTCTTGCACTGAATCCATGGTAGCTGGTGGCGAGTCGATGCCCCTGCCTTATATGTACAGCGACGCAACTTTCACGAATTTAGTAGGTAGCAGGATAAGCAATTCTTGAAGCTTAAAGTTGTGAAGAAGTGGAAAAAGGTCTTCTCCAATCTACTCCTAAGGGACAATTCAGACGGAACTGAAAAATGCCCGAGCAAATTACTGGTCCATTGAAAACCCAATAGCAACCTTAAAATGAAGATGTTAAAGATCATTGTGATTTTGACAGTGGTTCAAAGTCGGAGGTAAAACAACTCTGTGAATAGACTGTATCTTTCGATTTTAATATTTGCCTCTATCATCATGATCAGCCGGTGTGTGCCGTCTCCAGGCCGGGAAAGATATACGATGGCCTGTAAAAACAGTTCCCTCATTGTGTTGGCAACTTTCAATAAGTCAGTAGGTATTTGAGCACCCGTTTCACACCCGTGTGTGTAGTTGCTATTGGTTTTCTGTAGACGCACCACAACTTTCATTCACAACGCCACCGCCACTTTGTTTACGTCTCCTCTAGATGAGAGCCACAGTTAACTGAGAGAACATTGGCTAGAGACGACCAGCGACGGAGCAATTTCCAAAGCTAGCCGGTCACGGGCCGGGCAAAAGCCGTCGTGTGTGTGGGCGGTTTTGTACTGTGTACACCACCCAGTGGTTGACGCACAGAGCATCATTTATAATTCTGGGTTCGACGCTTTTCTAGAAAACGTAGCTTACAAGATGTTTCTCATTCCAGGGGTATCGTGTGAGAAACCGCTGGGAAGACGCGCGGCAGTGCCCGTCATCTTCGTCCAGGGCAACCACTACGATGTTGGATTCGATGTTGTAAGTATAAGCTTTGTGGCGGCATCTACATAGTGCCTCGCGCGATCAGTGTTCACTGCGCAACTAGCATTATGTATACAACGTCCCGACATCAATCTTAGGGCAGTTGCCCACCAGACACAACACCCGTTTGATCGGAGGATCCTGCCTTTTCTATGGTGGATGAGAGAACTTTACACCCTGTTCCTCATACCTTTAAAACTTAACCACGTAATCAGACCTCACCGTACGTTTCAATCAATCTATCTGGCCTTTTCCCAATGTATGCATGTAATGTATGTATGCAATGTATTTTCCCTATGTTGGGCCGGGTTCCAGTCTAACCGGAAGTAGCTGAGCACTAGTATCTTACATGGAGTGACTGCATACTCCATATGGTCTACATAACATTATTCACTTTAATCTGCTGTTTAATCTCAGCTGTCTAAATTCGTTAACCTTTAAAAAACTATCTAACGGTTTAGATATGATCTTCCGGAACCTACGTTAAACGGGTAGGTTGGCACATTCAAAATTTCTAAAGTTTTTTGCCATTTGCCATTTCCAATGTCGCGGCTACCCTGAGTGACCCTGACGTTCAAATTGTTTCGAAATGGAAATACTTTTTTCACACGATTTAAGTAGGTCAGTTGCTAGTTGAAGCTAATAAGTTAAAACAGTACCTTGACTTTTCCAGGGCCGCACCTTCTCATCGGTGATCAAGAGCTTCATAGCCACGTACGAGAACCTGCGGGACTTTGAGAAGGAGTACAAGACGGACACCGGCAGGAGTGCCTATGACAAGACTCTCGCCAACATGAAAAAGAAGTTTCCCTACTACGTCAAGGAGATACAAGGAGTCGCAGATGGCGCCAATGTGCCTTTCCACCAGGTAGCATAATTAGCCTATAATGTACTGCAGACAAAGGCTTTCTCTCTTCGACAAGAAGTGGGCTCAAATCATAGAACAGATAAAAGTTCTGTGCCTAAAATCCACCACGCAGGCCTAGGGCGGGTTAGTAGATGTCACATATCTTGGAATTTGTGGTTCTAGGACATGGCGACGGTAGATTATTTCGAATTAATCATGATAATCACACGCAACATATCACAATCAGCCTATAATGTCCCCACTGCTGGGACACAGACTTCCCCTTAGAGGGAGCTTATTGGATTATAATCTACCTCGCGGGCACAGTGCACATGTCTTCGAATTTTTGGTTCTAGAACAATCATTTCGGTTTTCTAACGATGTTTTCCTGCACCGTTTTGAGAGCAGTGGTGATGAAATGACTTACACAAAGTAAAGCGCCTGTCTGGGTGCGACCTCACGACCTAGAACTGATGAAATAAAAACAAAGCCACATTGAATGATAGAATATTTAATTGAATAATGTTAATTATTTAACGTGACTGACAGTGCACATTTACATTGCCAATAAACTTAGCGCAAACCTCCATACTTTCAACAATCTGATTTGCCATAAAACCGGAAGGTTTCCAAATGATATTTGCAGTAGATCCGTTCGATCTAAACACTACTATTCTCATCCCTCTATTCAGTAGGTATTATGAAAGCACAAAAATTATAAATATATCTACGTTTTTACACAGTAACAGTCGATTAAGCCAGTCATACACGTTGAGACACATAATCTCACCAAAAGACATTATTCAGCACCACAATTATTATTCAGAATCTGAATCATTTGGAAGGTCATTGCTAATCCATTCTTTCATTTCTATGTTTGAAAAAATTGTCTGCTTAGCAATGTAAACAAGCAATGCCATGAATGTTGGGGAACTGTTGAAATGAAAGCGATTCTGCTATTACCCCTCTGACTTTCTCATGGGCAATAACACCCTCAACATTATTTGGCACAACAGCGAGAATATACAATTTAAGCCTTCCGCTTCTATTGAAATGTGAAAATCCTAAAAATATATTTTGATTACATAATAATAATATTATCATGTCCGTTTATATCATAGGCAATATCTGTTTTTGCACTCTTTTCACGCAAAAACTACCGAACTGATTTGTATGAAAGGCACACGGATAGTTTATATCCTTGATAAACACATTATAGGATACTTTTTATCCCGAAAGTAGGTACGTTTTCGTGGGATAACTTAAGACCTTCATGTGGGCGAAGCCGCAAGCAGAAGCAAGTTTGAAATAAATGCTTTGAGTTTGAGTTTTAAGGAAGTCTTAGACATGGCACACGTTGTGAGAGGGCCTTGGCTGCCTGAGGCTATGAAGAAAGAAAGGCTTGATCATCGTTTATGTTTCTCGCAGCTGTTCCTGCTACAGATGGACGACCTGATCGGCAACGTGAATGACAACCACATCCCGCGCAACGACACTGGCGGTTGCAGCTCCATCGCCATTAAAACCCCACAAGCCGTAAGTCACATCTAGCTTATTCAACCTATACCGTTCCTACTGCTGGGACACAGGCCTCCTCTCTGTGAGATGGAATTAGCCCAGTGCAGGTTAGTAGATGTCACATGCCTGCGATTTTTTGGTTCTAGGACATGCCGGTTTCCTCACAATGTTTTCCTTCACCGTTTTGCGAGCTGTGGTGATAAAATAATTGACGCAAAGTAAAGCGCCTGTCTGGGTTTGAACGTACGACCAACAATTTTGAAGCCGCGGCCGTTACCACTGGGCCAGCACTGCTCAATGGGGTTATTGCCTGTTATGTTCCAGCTATGGGGCCAGTTCTCATTCAGAGAAGAAATGAGCTCAATCACCGCTCTGGCACAGTGCAATCATATCACAGGGGCAATTCTCGTAATTTTAAGAACTTTCACAGTCTGATCTCAGTGTCAATTTGTCAAAAATGCCTCGATTTTTCATACATTTTTGACATTTGCTTGTCGCTGAGATGAGACTGCGACTAGATTTTGAACGTTTTAAATCACGAGAATTGGCCTTCAGATCTATCAATGCAGATCTATCTAAATAATTCATCATCATCTACTTGTCTTTTCCCAAGTATGTTGGGATCAGCTTCCAGTCTAACTGGATGCAGCTGAATACCAGTATTTTACATGGAGCGACTGCCTATCTGACCTCCACAACCCAATTATTGGGTAATACGATACCGCTTGATAAGACTGGTATCTAAATATTTATCGAATGAATAACTAAAGCACAAGACTAAGTTAATTAAGATTTTCGTTCCGCATCAGATATCTTACAAAATCTGACAGCCAGTCTTACCATCGTATTATCCTGTAACTGGGTTTTGGATGTCAGATAGGCAGTAACTCCATGTAAAATACTGGTATTCAGCTGTATCCGGTTAGACTGCAAGCCAACCCCAACATAGTTGGAAAGAGGCTAGGTAGATGATGATGATCTGAAGGCCAATTCTTGATAGTAAAAACGTTCGAAGTCGTCCCATATCGGCGACAAGCAAATGTCTATAAAGAATGGAAACTGGAGGTATTTTTTACAGATTGAGACTGAGATCAGACAGTGAACGTTCAAATTACGAGAATTGCCCCTCTGGTATCTTGCAAACACTTCAGCAGGCTTAGCATGACGCTTCCTATTTCTACTCTACCGTAGAATAGAAATCGCATGTTTTTCGGTTAAAAACTATCAACTGTCTACACGGAAACGCAATTTTTGTCTACTCTTCCGTCGACAAAACGCTTCTCTACAGTTCTTGTGCTAAGCCTGCAGGTAGCTAGTTTTACACACTACTACTACACACACACACACACACACACACTACTTTAAACATTTGTTATTTTGACAGACATTACTGGGTCACACTGAAGACGCGTTCCACGAGACTCTGAACCATTTCTACATCATGTCTGCACATATCATACCGACCCCAGAAGACAGAGACGCTGGAGTGAGTATATACTGCTATCTTTAACCTACTTTGGCTACTTTCGATACCAAAAGGATCGAGTGCGAATAGTTTCGGTCCTTTGGGCCGTGAATCAAAGACCTTCATCCATCCTTCCTAGGGACAGGACTTCGAATCCGTCCTGCCACATCTAATTGCCATGTTATCATCCTCCTGTCCATATCCCAATTAATTTGGCTTATTAGTCGACTTGCATGAATTAACTCGCCCGAAACGGGCGAATTGTCACTTGAATGCTACTTCCTACGAGTACTATATCCTATAACGCAAAAGTTTATTTGTTACTCTTTCACGCAAAAACTACAGAATGGATTTGGATGAAATTTGGCACTCTGATAGATTATAACCTAGATTAATACCAAGGATACTTCTTATCCCGGTAATGTCCCCGTGGGATCATTTTCGACTTCGACGCGGGCGAAGCCGCTGGTAAAAGCTAATAATATAATATGTTCTATGTGCGACTTGCACGAACATAATATATTTATGGGCCAATCGTCAATTCCAGAAAGACGTAGGTATTGGATAAAACGTTAAGGAAGTCACGAAAAATTAAGGAAATACAAAACGTGCACATTGTCTAATAGGTAGATATTTCGGGAATTGTAAACTCACCCACAAATAATTTCAGTTCGTGCGTGTCGTGTATAGATTTAAAAGTGACGATCCCGAATCAGATGATGTTATTGTATAGGTGTTCGTCCATACATCTCTATTACCGTCTTCTCGGTATTCACCCCCTCTCCAGCCATAACATCATTCACAGAATCAATCTATTGCTTATTTGGTCCCCACCCTTATAGCCACCTAGTTGAAACTTGCCTGGCTGAACTATATCACTAATCTGATGGAACACTTCAACAGGCAGTAGAAGAAAGGTTCGCGTCGCTCTGCTATGCGGGTCAGATGCCAGGTTACACCATGGGCTACAACGAGAACGGCCTGGTCTTCTCCATCAACACCCTCAGTCCCTTGATACTGAAGCATGGCAACACACGTGAGTATTCATGTCGAATCGAACATCGGAACGTGGTCCTTTTTAACCGACTTCAAAAAAGGAGGAGGTTTTTTTCTTTTTTTTTCTTTGTATGTTCACCGATTTCTCCGGCAATTGCGGATTGATTTTAAACAATCTTTTTTTAATGGATGCTTTTTTAAATGATGCTTTTATGCTTCAGGGGTGGTCCCATATGAATTTTATTAACTTTGCTCCGGTAGTTTGATGATAGATAAAACATTGTAAAAGCCAATTATTTTTAAAAGAGTAACCGTGGAGTTTCTTGTCGGCTCTTCTCCATAGGAAACGACAAATTGAAACCGTGCACCTAGCTTCTGACGTTTCATAAGTGCCCATGCAGGCTTATGTGAAATAAAATATTTTGATTTTGATTTTGATGAATAATATTACCTAGATAGATAGATAAATCGTTTATTTGATGCACCTAAAAGACAAGACACAACATACAAAGCACGATGAAATAATATCTATTATATTACATGACCGTGAGGACCGCGATGGCCCAGTGGCAGCGGCCGCGACTTACGAGATGTAGGTTCGAACTTAGATAGGAGCTTTACTTTGTGCACATTATTTCATCACCACATCAAAACGGTGAAGGAAAAGCATCGTGAGGAAACCGGCATATCCTAGTACCAACATTTCGAAGACGTGTGACAAATTTAGTAATGCGCACTAGGCCCGCGTGGTGGGTTACGGCCCGCTCCCTCGCACTTAAAAGGACATTATAGGCTGATGACCGCTATGCTACATGACCGTGATGGGAGTCCAGCTCAGCATGTGTCAGGTAAATATACCTGACGCTGATAATCTGCTGGACTAAACGTAACGTTACAAAAAAAAAACATATAGGTACATTAACCATTAATCTCAAATGTATTTAGTATAGTGTATTATGAAGTAGCTATTTTATTTACAAAAAAGGCAAAAAACTGCTGTCCCACCTACTCTACTCTGCTTATAGCCTGCTAAGTTGTTTATTAGGACAGATTCCCAATATAACAGTTTCAATAACTCCTCAAAATATGCCATCCAGCGCGGACATTCCTTACGCGAGCCATGCTTTCTGCCAAGAACTTCGGGGAAGCGGAGAAGATCCTGCGCGACGAAGGCCTGGGCATCGGCAACGGGTTCTCGGTCAACATGATCTGGACCAACAGCTGGGGAGACCGCCAGGTGTACAACGTAGAGGTGTCTCCTGACCTCAAGGGAGATCGCTCGCAGCTCAACATACAGAAGTATGATAAGGAGCCTCTGGTACACTGCAATAAGTGAGTTCAGTTCACGTTATTATTTTCGAAACCACGTTTGAAATAAAATAAGATCATTCATCAAAACATGAGTAGGTATGCAAGATGTTACAATGTTCGTATTTGTAGCTCGTAGAAGCATAGATTTTTACTGTCTTCTAATAAGTACTTAAACTATATCAGTGATGTTTAGCGCCAGCTCAAACGTCACACAGTATTCTATATTTCGTTTATTGCAGATTTATGGTTAAGTATTATAAACCGCACGGATTGATCGATCAAGTTAAGCTACGCTTGACACGGACGGTCCATAGATGGGTGACCATCTTTACATACCAAGACCCCTCCGTGCCTCGGAAAGTGTGTTAAGCCGTTGGTCCCGGCTATCATTAGTAGATCTTTGACAGTAGTTACGGGTCATCAGAAGCGAAAGCCTGACCGCCAGTACCCAAGGAATATCGTGTTACCCAGTTACCGGGTAATGGCGGACAGATAGGCAATCACTCCATGTAAAATACTGGTATTCAGCTGGGAAAGGAATAGGCAGATGATGATGATTTTATTTATCGCTCTGGCTGATCGCTCGACTCTTGCGGCTGTTATTACTTAGCCACCAGCCCCTTTACTACCTCTTCCCTTATTGACAAGAAATCCCAGCTACATGTGGATATTGACTAAGAAACCAAACAACTGTCCTCACAGAGCTGATCTCTCCACAGATACCAGCGAACCAACGTGACGGAGGTGTCGGGCCCGATCATCGATAGTAGTGTGGCGCGTCTGAAGGTGATCCACGGGTACCCGAAGCCGCGCAGCCGCACTGACGTCGCCGAGATCCTGTCAGACACCAGCGACAAAGATTTTCGACTGTTCCAGGACCATCCCGGTGACGTCATCATGACTATAGCTGCAGGTAAATGGCATGCGACAGTTGCTCGTCTACTTCTCATAATCAGCCCATTCTCATTGCTGGAACATTATAGGCCTCCTCTCTATAAGAGGGAGTCCGATTTGAGAACAGTGGTGGCGAAATAATTAACACCAAGTAAAGCGTCGTCTGGGTTCGAACCTACGACCGACGATTCGTAAGTCGCGACTGTTACCACTGGCCCACTGCTCACATCGTCTACTAAGCGCATTGCATTTATTTTGTGTCTAAAATTTATTTTCTCAGGTTCCTAGAACCTACTGGGTGATTGAACGAAAAGAAAGAAAGAAAAATATTTATTGTGACTCTCACAGGAAGATCACATACTAAACTAAATACGCAATTGTACAAAAACGATAAAAAACTAAATTACTCAGAAGTATTTTTTTTTTACATTAAGTCCGATTGATTGATTACGTAACACACTAACTAGCGTAACTCACTATCAGTAGGAATCGCTTTCATTTTGACAGTTCTACAACATTTATTGCGTTGTTCACGTTGTTGATCAGACGAATTATACAAGCATATGAAACATTGAGCTTCAAAACGTTTGTAATTATAATTGATAATGTGATACGCAATTAGGGTGCTGGGATTTATAACACGCTTTTAGCTTCACCTGTATGTTTGTAAGCATGTTTGTTTGTTTGTAACCGACTCCTTTAGACTTGATTTTGACCCACTTCAAACGGTCAGATTTCATTTAAACTTTGTAGACTTATCGAGGACCGATGACAATTCCATTAATTAATCAATAAATCTGAAAAATCACGCTTTTGTACTTAGTTAGCACAACTAAAAAATAGAAAATAAATAATAGATTAAAAAATCTAAAACACACGCTTTAACGTTTATAAAGGGTGTTTTTTTATATTTATTAATATTTTTTTTTTATCTCACGGTTGTTTACCAAGGTGAGATTTTATGTTTTGAGTAGCTTAGATCTTTTGTACTGCATTGAAATTATTGTTTAAATCCAATCGTAGGAATTTCCGTAGTGTGATGTTAAATACAAGCTCCCTCAAAAATTGTACTCTCAAATGCAAAAAGATTCTTTCTAATCGGGCAGGTAGTTGCAGAGATTGAGCTGCATGATTACTGATAAATGCGCGCACTGATTGAACAGGTCCACTCAATCTCTGTGGTTCTTTTCTCAAAAGACCTTTTCAGACACCAATACACATGGTCTTCACATGATCTGACCAAGATGTGTGATATATCTGGACTTTAAAAGAGACTGTGACCTCTTAGTTTGTTTCGGCCATCTCAGAGTAGTCAGATAGGAAACGCCGACCTCATCTAGTTTTAAAAATATGATTGACATGTAAGTGTTTGTACAAACCTACTTACATAAATAAAATCATTTATCATTTAAAGATTACCCCCTACACACAAACATGCAAGACTTACTTTATATTAAAATAATGATCGATTTTCAGGAATCTTCGACCTGGACAAGCGCACTTGGAGCATCTACATCAACAAGCCGAAACTCTCCGAGCCCGTGGCTGTGCTGCCCATCACCTTCTCTGCTCTCGACTATTAGACACCACACAGACTATAGCTTTATGATCTAAGAATAGAATGAATATAGATAGACCGAGTGGCAAGTACAGACGCCAGCACTTCAAGCTACCCCAATCTGTCAAATTTCTTTGATAGATATTAAACTAGATATTATAACTTAGCAACAAGGTAATGTTCAATAGTTTGGGGTAGCTTGATGTACTGGCGTCTGTACAAAAAACGAGTGTTAGCAGCGCCATCTATGAACTGACGACTACTTAACTGGAGCATTAAGTCCACTAATTAAACCAAGTAGGTACTGCAAACTGTACTAGACAATTAATAGCGAAACAACATAGTGTAGCAGATTCACACACGAATTATACGAAAAATAATTGCATTCGCGTGATCCCTTGATGTATCAAATTATCATTTAGTTATGCAATTAATATGTAAGATATTCAAGGATTCAATCTAAAATCGTACTTTAGAAACAAGATCACCTGTAGGTTCCTCTATAGAAAAAAAAGCCAAAGTAATCTCTAAAAAATAAAATAAACCCTTAGCAGGTACGGCGTAAATAGTTCAAAGAAGGTAATCAGTTTTCTAATAATAATTAAACTAGTTCTTTATAAGGTATAGATTTAACACAACAAAATGTTTATTTGTTTTAATAAAACGAATGAAATACCTAAAATAGCGAGCGAACCGCCCATTCTAGCCAGAGCCGCCTCGCTTCAATTAGCGCCAGATGGTCGGTGCGCCCTTAGATGGTTTCACAATCGTAGTATTTTT
This sequence comes from Antitype chi, assembly GCA_947359405.1. Lineage (NCBI taxonomy): Eukaryota > Metazoa > Arthropoda > Insecta > Lepidoptera > Noctuidae > Antitype > Antitype chi. Next base: position 1,358,180 of record OX375807.1, read on the forward strand.
GATTCTATTAGAATTTTATAGATTGAGTACATGCGCTGGGTTACAAAAAACCCACAAATCAGGCCATTCAGAGTTAGGTCTTAATTTGTGGTCCTTCAATGCCTGAATGCGTATGTATGTGCCACCTCGTCTTCTTAGCGTATCGATGGCAAAACCTCAAACATCTTTGGCCTAAAACTCAGCTGTGCGAACTCCGCTCACTAACTTAGTCATAATTTCTCTGGACTTTACACTTTACAGAAAAAAACAACACAACTTTACTTGTTTTTAGAAACAACTGCCAAAAATGTGTCACCTCTTCCATTGTATTAACCAGGTAAACGCCAGACTGTAATTTACCAATTATATATAAATAAAATGACATGACTGTACTTAGCATATTTATGTATGCATATTTGTGGTAAGATTGTAGTAACATTTTCCGTCCAAGTTAAGTAGAATACTATTTGGTGTGTTTGATTATAACAAATTGTTACCATGTGATTTGAGTAGGTATATTGATACTATTATTATGCTAAAATGATAAATGATTAGAGAGTAAGGCAGAAGTCCCCAAGGTGACAGTGTCAATGTGGTGCATGATACCTATAGTAAACTGCCGACTAGTATCGTCAGTTAACCATACACATATATAGTACGAAGGACAACTTTGTCGTAGTTATCTACACTCCACTATTTTGTGAGATTAGCTTTTCTACCCACGACTTGGCGTGGAAGGCGTAAACGACTACAATAACAGCCAAACGTAATAAAACTTTCCTATAGGTTTTGTTCTCAGCACCCAATATTATAATTCAGTCAGGGCTGGTGACGCGGGACAACAGTACGTAGCTAAAGTCCGTATGAGAAGCAGCTTGTTCTGAGGTCGACGCCCGCATTCTTCAGTGTCTGCTTGTAGATAGTCATCGCGAAGCATACGTTCACAGGGAACTGCACGCGCTTAAACTGGAAGGGGGTAATAGGGGATAACGTTTAGCGGAAACTTAAACTAATCAATGTTTTTTATGAGTCGACTTGATAACGTTACAATGATGGACGTTGTTTATTATGTAAAAGTCATAGACAACATACATAGCATAGCTACTGATGCCATGAATAGTGGACAAAAGAGATAGGTATCCAGGCAGCTGAATACATTTATGCGATTCTTTGATAAAACATTTTGGTTTGCCTGGATTTATATTTATGTCCGTATTGTACACTGATTGCCATAAACACACATAGGATTGATTAAATAAATAAAATAATAATATTAGTTAATATTATTTATTTAGTTTTACAACATCCGTTTTATCTGATAATAAACTTATGAGTAGATATAACTGTGTTTTAAATTACAACTTTTCCGTACGAGCGATTTTCTTAAACAGTAAGGCGCTGTTCTATTGGCATCGCTCGTCCGATGATGCATCCGTCCGACGAAAATGTTCGTGCGACCGTGCGTTCAAACATATTGATATCTACTGAATGTTCTATTGAAGGTCGTGCGATCATGCGATGCAACCAAATTGTTTAGTTTTCCGTATTGTTCGGACGATTGTCCGATCAAACATACTGATCAGTACTGAATGTCCTAATGGCGCTCGTGTGACCAAGGGCAGAGGAGGCAAAGGAGGGGTAGGTATAACGGTGTGTGCTCGGCTCGATTTCAAAAATAAGCCCTAAATTTATCCCTGGCATTATTTGCGGTCCTTGTTGCTCTATTATTATTAGTACTACGGTCGAATTCTCCTCAAATTGTTGTTTATTTGACTATTTGTTACCTACTGTTACTTCTGATTGTCTTTCATCCATAGTATAATAATTAATATTATGCAATACACAGATTGCCTTTACAATTGTAATTGCATTTTCTTCTGATGTTTCCATACTTTTTTAAATAATTCGAAATTTACTCGCAGCCATTCCAAATTGCATTCTATTCCAACCCTCGCGGTAGATAATTTGTAATTAAATCTTGATTTATTTGCATTTCCTGATGCTTGCTTTCTTTGTTAAGGTCTAAAAATACATAATTATGGCGCATCAATATTGCTTTGTGGTAGTCGTTTCTCAGGTGTTAGTTGAATGTTTCCACTGCTGAGATCTTTAATAAAAACTGAGTTGCTGAGAACACGTCCATCACTATATATTCCATAAGCACCTACATCTATGATTCGAAACGTGTTTTTTGAATCGGAGACCGCTAACAAAACAATTGAGTAATAATTTTTGTAGTAATGATAGTACATTTATGCTACCAGATAGATGTGGTCTGTTGAGACGAATGTTTTTACCGTCGCATCGCTCCAAAATAGGACAAACGTTTTCTCATCGTGCGAGCGGTTGCATCGCACCATCGCACGAGCGATGGCAATAGGACAGCGCCTAACGCCCTTACTAATAAACACAGAATAAAGTTATTCCAAGTTTAAACCCGCATTCATTGTCCGTATTTATTGATGTTTTAAAGTGGTAGGTACTTACATACCTATATAAAAAAATATTGACAAATGTAATGAAATGAAATTGTTTATTCTATAAACAGGATCCCAGAATAACTTTTACACGTCATTTTATAAAAAAAATAAGCTAGATGGAGTCGACATTTAGATTAGTTTTAAAGTCCAGAAATAGTCGTGGTCAGATCATGTGAAGACTATGTAGATTTGTTCTTGAAATGACCTTTTGCGGAAAGAACCACATACATTTGAGTGGACCATTCCAAATAGTGTAAGCATTTGTCAGTAATCGTGCAGCTCAAATCAGAACTTGTGGAGCTCAACGACTCGACGAAAAATACCTAAAAAAGGACATTTGGTAGGCCGCATAAAATATTCAAACTACCAGATTTGAACAGTGGAATCACATTGCTAATTTCATCAGATCAAGAAATGCACCAGATACCAGAGCGGATTTTTTTTTAATAGGTTGTATAACATCAATTATTATTGAAGACATGGTATATATTCAGATAATCAGATTCAGATCAGCAGTTCTTTTACACACGTTGGTACACATTCTTTAAGTATTGAGTAAACAGAAGTGGAGGATGACGATGATAGAATTTAATTTGTTAAAATGGGAATATAAGTAAATACCCAGAATGTATAGGTATCAGCGCCAGCACAGGATATACAACATTGTGTAAATGAGCGCCCTAGAATAATTTATTATTCCGTTCTGAGATTGCAACGACCAAACAACAATCAGAGTACAACCCGAATTGATTGTAAAATTCTAAATTAATGCGAGCGAAGCCGCGGGCAATAGCTAGTAAGCAAATACATTTTCAAACCTAGTTGCGACCTCCACGTCTGCGTTAATATCTACATCTAGATTTTTAGACGGAAGTCACGATTCCGTACTGTCGCTCTTCCCATCACATCACTTTACTGAACGAAACATTCTAAAAACTATGTTTCTTTACGACTTTACTCTTCAAGGCTAAAACTGTGGCAGTACCAGTACATATCACATTGAAGTTTTTATGTTAAATACGAGTATTATGGTTACTGCCATGCAGTTGCGTAAAGCCCCTAACTTCAGATCTAAATAGTTAATAGACATTCTGGTGGTGTGTCCCGCTCACACACAACACTATTAGTTTTCATAAAGTAAGTCCCAACACATTTTGATAGAGGTTGTGAGTAAAACAGTATCTGGAACAGTTTATTAAAGAACGTTAATTCGTTATAAATGTACAGACGTGGCGGTGCGACATGGATTTAATTGTCCGTGATTGCGATGCTGCTCGTAAAGGGAGGATATCAGAAATTATACAGGGCCTCGTGGCTACATAACAGTCGTGTGTCTATTATGTAGCCACGAGGCCCTGTATAATTTGGATCCTGGATTCATCCAGGTTAGGCAACGCTTGATGAAGCAACTAACAGAATACGTCTTTAAAGTATCCCTTTTCGACTCCCGTTTTCTTCTTAATCTTAACGGACCAGACTTGCTGTCTTGTATGGGTCAGAATATTGCACCACACGGTGTTACACGGAAGTATAGAATAAGAAATCAAAGTGAAATGAAAGTCTCAAAGTGGTATACGGAAAATCCTTTATGAAAAGCATTATGTTTGAGTAACCCTACGAGCCATATTTAGTACAGTTAAGTTTACTTGGTGACATATGACGTGCACTTCCTTATCCGCAGCCGCAGCCTCCCATCGGCGGGGCGGAGGGGCCTGACCCCGAGAGGCGAAAGCTCCGAGCTTCCTTGATAGCGGCTTTGGTGGGCTGGAAATAGAAACAAATAGATTACCTAACCATACTCTGTTTTGCCGAGCTTTGCACCTGCAGGCTAGTTCTCGTAGTTAAAAACGTTCGAAGTGAACGTTATAAACTTGTCAAGAATGTAGGTAAATACAGGAATTTTTGACAGATTGGGACAGATTGGAATGCAAACGTTCTTAAAACTACAGGATTTGTCCCCTGGTTTAATCATAGATTATATCCTATGGATATCGCTCTCAGAGAGCTGAGAGGTAATTTCTAACACACTTACAGCAGACAGTCATTTGTTATGTCACCACAATTTAATAAATAAACATGTTTTATACATCATCTGCCTTGCCTCTTCCCAACTATGTTGGTTTTGCCTTCCAGTTTAACTAGATGCAGCTGAATACCAGTATTTTACTTGAAGCGACTGACTATCTGACCTCCACAAGCCAGTTACTGGGTAACACGATACCCCTTGGTAAGACATTGTCAGACTTTCGGGCTTCTGACAACCCGTAATGACTGTCAAAGATCCACGAATGACAGCCGGAACCAACGGTTTAACGTGCTTTTCGAGGCACGGAGGGGTCTTGGTATGTAAGGATGATCACCCATCTACTTAACAACCGCGGCAACCGTAGCTTAACCTGATCGATCGATCCATGCGGCTGTTATTACTTAGCCACAAGCTCTTCATGCCGATGTGATTTTAAGCATCCGAATTTTTTTTATACGGGAGTAGGGTTCACTTGGAAGTACCGAACTACGAACTACGTTCGAACGGACCCTTATCTTCATTGACAGACTTTGAGAGTAGGCCCCCGAAAACTACCGTTATACCATTTTGACCAATTGTATTAAAAATTGTCCCAAAAACATTGATATTACATAGAATATATTTATTTTATATCATTATGACTGGCATAATAAATAATATACATAAATACCATTAATCATCTGCGTGTGTAACATGACTAAACCTATAACAGTACAAACGGGCACCAAATGGGTCTTCCCATAGACAAAATATCGATCTTCTATCCAAACTTTCTTCCCCTATATCGGTATTTATATTATTTCCCCTATATCCCCATAAGGGATGAATGCTCGAAAATCTTTCTTTAGGGCCGACCTTTGTTACAAAGATAACTTGTGCATGTGCGAAATAAAACCTGGGTGGCAGGTAATTAATAAAGAAACTGGAAACACAACACAGCGAGATCAGAATGAGTTAGCTCTAAAAATTCATTACAGATAAGTTAAGAGTAGCTGAGACTCTAGAAAATTTATTTACCAACATCCCAATAGAGTTTACGAAATCTCTCCCCTCATCATCTGTATTAGCTGAATCTCTTCTTAAAGAAAAGTTCAGTAAGGATATTCCAAGTTTTGAATTCAAACCCATTTCTATTGCCACAATTAAAACAGCATTTAAAAGTCCTAACATAAAAACACTGAAGACTTATGGGCAATTTTCGTTTAGTAAAATAGTACCAATTTTCAAATCGGGTAGTAAGAGTGATCCCTTTAATTATAGACCTATATCTCTGTTTCCCGCATTGAGCAAAATTTATGGAAAAATCATACTAGACCAGATGTTGTCACATTTTAACTGAAATGGGATTTTACATATTCGACAGTTTGGCTTCACGAAAGGTAAAGGTCGACAACTGATGCGGAAGTAAAACTCAGTAATCACATTTTGGAATCCTGGATCAAATCCCTGGATGCAATTGGCATTTTCTGTGACCTCTAAAAACCGTTTGACTGCGTTGACCACAATACACTGATCTGTAAATTACACCACTACAAAATTCGTGGACAAGCTGCTGATCTTGTACTTTCCCATTTATCAAACAGGCAGCAAAAAGTAAACGATAACGGGGCGACGTCCACGGGGTCTCTAATTAAGATGAGTGTGCCTCAAGGTTCAATTCTTGGCCCTTTTTTATTTCTAGTTTATATTAATAAAGAATAAAGGAGATAATAATAAGTGTCAACACCTTTTCAACTGAACGTCCGTCACGTTTTCCTATTTTTACATTTTTATCAGCGGAAGCAATTTTAACCCAGTTTTACAATCGTTTTTCATAATACCTTGAACCATACTCCTGAAAAAAAAGCAAAAAAGAGACCCTACTACACCAAAATATAGTAAAATAAACAAACTGCCGAATTGGAGGTGACATGACAGATGTCACCTAAAAGATACGGATGTCTTACATGTCAACGATTGTCTAGCCCGCCATTTGTAATTTTGTTTATTTGTGTCTGGGTTGCTATTGTCATAACTTGCCTTCATATTAAAGTATTAAGTTTTTACATTTTGTTTCTTCAAACAATAAGATGCACATTTTTAAAAAAATGTATTTACTTCAGTACTATAGGGAGTTCATATTTTTTAAAAATTAAATTGAAGCGTCATCGTCACTTAAAATAATATTTCTTTCATGGCAACATAAAAAAACGTGCGAGAGAGATGGTAGATATCATTCCATCTCGCTTCTTTAAGGCCCCCCCAAGGTATCCCCGGTACCAAACTGCTACTAAGAAATTGACTGGGCCTGGTCACACTACAGTAAGACTACATACCCTCTGCCCGGCGGCCTGAAGTCTCTCGTGTACTTGTCTCCGTGCTTGCTAAAGTTCGGGTTGACCAGCGTCTGCCCCCTGAAACGTATCGCAGCAATACTTTAATGTAGTGAACGAAA